>JAKSZU010000001.1:189616569-192016569 GCA_026018925.1 Tupaia tana | reverse complement strand
GAAATAGTGCATTTTTATAATCTCTTGCTCCTTATTCATTTTTCTCTATTCCCATCTTATTTCTTCAATAGCTTTAGATTCTTGATCTGATTATTCTAAACTCTGATGTTCTTAGAAGTTTAAGCTGTTGATTATTGTTCCTGCTTAATCTCTCTCGTGGTAGTTTGAATCATTATATACTTAGTAATATTTTTGTGAGTTTATATTTGGTTGAATTTAATTCAGCAGCCTGTAGGTAGAATGCTTTGACTTGCTTCTGCTGGACTGTATGGAGCAGTCGTAATCTGGAGTCAAATTTTTCAGTTTATGATTTACTTTATTAAAGGAAAAGGAAAATTTCAACCACATATTCATGTGAAAACAGGTTCCATGTGGAAACTAACATTTTTATTAATTTTAACATATAATGCTGCAGCTTGGACAGGTTTCCTCATAATTCCCTCCACAAATGGGTGAACGTTTCTCTTTAGACTAAGAATGTAGCTCTGGGACCAGCAGATGGCGTAATGGTTATGTCACTGGGCTCCCACGTAGTCAACCAGGTTTGAGTCCTGGACCGGGTACCTTAAAACTCATGCTGGGCTGGGAAGCAGCAGTTAGCGTAATGGCTATGTCGCTGGATTCCCATGTAGTCGACCGCGGTTCACGTCCTGGACCCGGTGGCTTAAAACTCACACAAGGCGCGTGTGCGTGCGTGCCCAAGATCCCGAGAGGAGAATGGAGGAGAAGGGATTACGGCGTGACCACCCCCCTGGGAGATGATTTCTTGCTTTCTGTCTCTCTGTCTTTCTCTGTCTCTCTGGCGAGCGCACACATCCTGTAGCAAAAACCTCTCAAAAAAAAAGGTCCATGTTCAGTACATATTCTTGTTGGGACTATGAATTAATCAGTATTTGCATGGGGAAGTTGCCGTAAGAAGAAGCTTCTCCCAGCTACCTTCATGATTGACCAGCTAAGCAGTAGGCACTGTCCTGAAGACTGTGTGGAAACTGATAGAGGGGGTGAGGGGGTTGGGGGGGGTGTCAGCCAAGTAGCTTAGTGGTTAAAGGAGGTGGGATCTCATATGGCAACCAAGTTCAAATCCTGGTTCCTCAGCTTGAAAGGCAGCTTGAAAAACACATCAGGGCATATGTGAGAGTGCCCACAATCACGGGGTGGGGAAATGGAGGAGAAAGGACTGCAACATGGCCATACTCCATTGGGGGTACTTTCTCTTTCTCTCTCTCTGGCTAGTGCATGCGCCTTCTGGCAACCAGATGGAAGAAAAATAGGAAGGAAGAAAGGAAGAAAGGTAGCTGATAATTTGGACCAGCTCCACGGCACGGCAGTGATGTGTTGCTCAAGAGAAACTGGATCCCTCCTGGCACCACAGTTTGAATCTCCAGCTAGGTCAGTCTGAAACACAGGCATGTATTCGAGAGCCCAAGTGACGGGCTGGAGGGAAGAGATCACAGGTGACCAGACCCCATGGAGGGTGCTCCTCACTCTACCTCTTGCTCACACAAACGCACACACATGTGCTTTATCATGAATAAAGAAAAGAATATTTTTAATGTTTAAGAAAGAAAATAAGGGACCAGCAGTTAGCATAATGGCTATGTCACTGGACTCCCATGTAGTCAACTGTGGTTCGAGTCCCGGACCCAGTGGCTTAAACCCACGCCGGGCACGTGTGCATGCGTGCCCAAGATCCCAAGAGGAGAATGGAGAAGAAGGGATTGCCCTGTGGCCATTCCCCTGGGGGGGGGGGGTAATTTCTCGCTTTCTATCTCTCTGTCTCTCTCTATCTTTTTGGCGAGTTAACACGCCCTATAGGAAAAACCTCTCAAAAAAAAAAAAAAAAAAGAAAGAAAAAGAAAAAACATAGGATAACTCTATGACCCAGAGCCAGGCTTTAGATAATTTCTCATCTATAAAATGGCAATATAGAGAGGGGAACCAGCAGTTAGCGTAATGGCTATGTCGCTGGACTCCCACGTAGTCGAGCACGGTTCGCGTCCCGGACCCTGTGGCTTAAACTCACGCCGGGTGCGTGTGCGTGCGTGCCCAAGATCCCGAGAGGAGAATGGAGGAGAAGGGATGGCGGTGTGGCCATCCCCCCTGGGGGGTGATTTCTCGCTTTCTGTCTCTATGTCTCTCTCTGTCTGTCTGGCAAGCGCACGCGCCCTATAGCGGAAAAAAACACTCCAAAAAAAAAAAAAGAAATGTGAAATTCTCTATTGAAAATTATGTATATGGTAATATCCTTGATTTGCATGTCAAATAAATAAAATGAGGAGAGAGGGGTAATAAAAGTGATACCTGGGACCAGCAGTTAGCATAATGGCTATGTCGCTGGACTCCCACATAGCCGACCGCGGTTCGAGTCCCTGACCGGGTGGTTTAAAACTCACGCCGTGTGCGTGCGTGCCCAAGATCCCCAGAGGAGAATGGAGGAGAAGGGATTGCAGCGTGACCATCCCCCCTGGGGGGTGATTTCTCGCTTTCTGTCTCTCTGTCTCTGTCTGTCTAGCGAACGCACTCGCCCTATAGCAAAAACCCCTCCAAAAAAAAAAAAAAAAAAAAAAAGCGATACCTATTGCCTTAGTGTTGCCCTGAGAATTAAATAAGCTGATGCACTACCTGGCACAGGGTCAGCTTTACAGAAGTGCTAGCTGCGATCACGGGCAGCTGTGAGAGAACTGAGCCCTAGACATAAAACCCTGCTAAGCCCCGTGGCTGCCCCAGCCCAGACCTGGCAGGTGGTGGAGGGTGAAAGGTCTCCAACAGGAGAGTGACAGGCTGTGGGAGTGGGTCGGTGGTGGATTACTGGGAGGTGCGGACTCTTTCTGTAGCACCCTGAACACCCAGCTGCACCTAACCGGGCGGCACGCAGCAGGTGACCAGGAAACGCGAACAAGAAGAGAAAAAACACTCTAGCTTTCTGCCCCTCCCCGGGGGTGGGACTGCAGAGTCGTCTGTCGGAGAAGGAAGTTCACTGGGTATAGAAGCGACTGGAAAGCGGAATCCCTGCCTTGGTCAAGACTGACCCCTTTCCGGACCCACTTCCCTCGCTGCCCCAACTTCAGCCAGTGCCGAAGGCTTGCACCTTCCGGAAGCCCCTCGCACCCAGCGGCCTGATGTCTAGCGACAAGTTATGGTGAGTGGGGAGGGGAGGGCGGCAGTCTCCGACACTCACACACAGGGTGCTCGTGGTCACGCTCAGGGAATGCCTCTGCGCCCGCGGGGTGTGGAGGTCCAGGGCCTGTGGAGGCTGTCGCGGGAGGCTGAGGATGGACCGCGCGGAGTCCCAGCGGGATGGGGATGGCAGCTCGGACGTGGGTCATGGCCAACTAGGGGACGAGACTCCTCTTTCAGGCCCAACGATGCCTCCACCTCCTTGGTGTCCTCCGAGGAACTGGAGAACCCAAAGTTTGTCGGCAAGGGCGGGTTCGGCGCTGTGTTCCGGGCGCACCACAGGACTTGGGGCTATGATGTAGCGGTCAAGATCGTGAACTCGTGAGTGACAGAGCGGTGGGGCGGGCGGGGGGGGGGGGGGGGGTAGAGCCGAGGAGGCGGGGCCGCGCTGCTTGGGTCCTAAATGGGGAAGGGAGGGATCTCCGCGGGCTTTGAGCGCGACTCACTCTCTCCCGGAGTGCAGGGAACGGATATCCAGGGAGGTGAAGGCTATGGCAAACCTTCGTAACCAGTACGTGCTGCTCCTGCTGGGGGTGATGGAGAACCTGGAGTGGGACTACGTGTCTGGGCCGGCCCTGGTGACGCGATTCATGGAGAACGGCTCGCTGGCGGGGCTGCTGCAGCCTGGGTGCTCTCAGCGGCCTCCTTGCCCTCGGCCCTGGCCGCTGCTCTACCGCCTGCTGCAGGAAGTGGGGCTCGGCATGTGTTACCTGCACAGCCTGAATCCCGTGCTCCTGCACCGGGACCTCAAGCCTTCCAACGTCCTCCTGGACGCAGACCTGCATGCCAAGGTCAGCCCCCGTACTCCAGAGTAGCCTCCAAACAAAGCCCCTTCCGCTCTGGGTCAAGGCCCAGCCAGGAGTTTTAGCTAATGCCATGCCTGGTGAGGGAGGCCCTGACCCACCCCACTGGGCCCTCCAAAGAGCCTTGACCAACCTCGCCCAGAAGACACAGCCCCACCCACAGGGGACCCAGCTCTCCAGCCCAAGAGTTGCACTCATTACCCCTCTTCTGACCCTCCACACCTTTACAAAACTGGACTGACACTTTCTGGGGGGAAGGAGAATTCTGGAGGCTGCCTGGCCCCCTCTTCTCCTACTTCCTTCTTCCTGTTCTTTGCAGTTGGCAGATTTCGGCCTGTCCACGTTTCAGGGAGGCTCGCAGTCAGGGGCACGGTCGGGGGAACCAGGAGGCACCCTGGCCTATTTGGCCCCAGAACTGCTTGCCAATGTAAACCAGAAGGCCTCCATGGCTAGTGATGTCTACAGGTAAAGCGCCCACCCAAAATACAAATCCCAGATTCCTACACCCCTCTGGGCCCTTCTAGGGGTGGGTATATGGGAGAGGAGTCTTGCTAGTGGGTGGGGTAGGCCTAAGCTTTGTGTCTCCTGCAGCTTCGGGATCCTCATGTGGGCAGTGCTAGCTGGAAGAGAAGCTGAAGGTAAGACTCCAGACAGATTCTGGGGCCCTTAACCTCAGGCGCCCTCCCTCTAAAAGCCTGCAAGTCATGCCCTTTCTGCTTGCCTGCTCAGACTGCCTGTCTTTGTCTTCACTTCCCGCCCCAACTCTACTCCCTGCTCCCTGCCATGATGGAGCAGGTGAAGTCTCATCCCTGAATGCCATCTCTTCCCACCTCTCGCTCCATCCTAGTGGTGGGCCAGACGTCACTGGTACAAAAAGCAGTGTGTGACTGGAAGGCCCGGCCCCCGGTAGAAGAGCTGCTTCAGTTTAGCCATCCCGGCTTGGAAGAACTGAAGGAGCTAATGCAGCGTTGCTGGAGCTGTGAGCCCACACACAGGCCTTCTTTCCAGGGTGAGCTGCCATTTAGCTCGGAGCTGGGGTATAGGGTTGGGTCTGACAGGGGCCTTTTCCAGGCAAAGGTTTTGCTCAGCTGTGACCCACTCTGCTCTCCCTCCAGAATGCCGACCAAAACTGGATGAAGCCTTCTTTTTGGTGAAGGACAAGATGGATGCTACTGTCTCCTCTGTGAGCCCCCAACACCCCTCCCAGGCAGAAGCTGGTCCAGGGTGGCCCAACATCCAACAACTCCCTACTGACCACTGTTGTTTGTGCCTTGGTCCTCATCCCCACCCTCTCAACCCCACTCCCAAGCTTCCAGGCAACAGATTAAGGACCAAGAAACCTCTCCCTCCGATTTCCTCTGGCTCTCCCAGCTCATGCCCAGCAAGCGTCTTCTGTCCCTGCAGGTGAAGAAATGTCTGTCTGAGCATAGAAACAGCAACAGGGACCCAGCGCCAAGCCCCAGACGGACAGAAATGGATGGCCCTGGGAGAACCACAGCAAGCCAGTGCTCTCAGAGTGATTCTATTTCTGGGATGCTGAACAGCCTGACTCTGGAGGGGCCCTCCAGCTCTGTCGCTGAAATGTGCTCAGGCCATACTGAGAGGAGCAGGACACAGGAAAAGCAGGTTCCACATGAAGGGACAGCGCGGACGTTCTCTGACTCAGCGGCCCAATCTGTGCACGCTCCAGAGGCCTCACCTTTCAGAAACCAGATGCCAACCCCCGGCCAGACTTGGACCCCAGGTCCTGGACTCCAAGGGAGTCAGGTGAGACATTGGCAGGACTGAGGGATGCACCAGGACTCCTGTCCCCTTGTCAGGAAAAACTTGGGGCTGAGACTGTGTGCAGTGGGGGAGCTAGGCCTCAGGACGGGGGCCTGAGAGCTCTGTGCTGTTTGCAGAGGCCTGAGAGACAGAACATGAGCTGGTTCCCCAGGGACCCAGAGCCAAATCCAGCACCAGGTACCTAGTCCCCATCTTTTCCTTCCCTCTGCTCCATTCTCCTGCCAGCTTCTCCCTCAGGACTTTATATGGTTATGACACGGAGCACTGCGTCGGCCACTCATCACCCGGCACCTTCAGGCGTGGGAAGACGGGTCTTCAAAAAGTTCATGAGGGCCAGTGTGTGGTGGTTAAGGCAGCTGGATTCCACGTGGCCAACCATGTAGTTTGAGTCCCAGATCCAGTATTTTGGAAAACATGCCAGGCATGTGGGAGCACATGTTCAAAATCCCTAAAGGAGGGAGTGATGGAGGAGAAGGGATTGGAGCGTTACCATGCCCCATCAAGGGCTGCTTTCTCTCTCTTTCTCTGTCTTTCCAGCAAGTGCATGTACACTGTGTAAAAAATTTTGGGGGGGAACCAGCAGTTAGCGTAATGGCTATGTCGCTGGACTCCCACGTAGTCGACCGCGGTTCGCGTCTCGCGGACCCGGTGGCTTACAACTCACGCCGGGCGCGTGTGCGTGCGTGCCCAAGATCCCGAGAGGAGAATGGAGGAGAAGGGATTGCGGCGTGACCATCCCCCCTGGGGGGTGATTTCTCGCTTTCTGTCTCTATGTCTCTCTCTGTCTGGCGAGCGCACGCGCCCTATAGCGAAAAACCTCTCAAAAAATTTTTTTTAAATCATAAAAAACTGATCAAGAAAAAAAACAGATTTAAAAAGTTTTTGCACCAGAATAAAGTCATACTTTAATTCCTCTTTCCATGAACTTTTTGAAGTTCCCTTCTATACATAGATCCAGAGTAGCTTGCGGTTGGTCGGGGGCTGCAGAAAGGACTGGAAATTATGGAGCCCAAACTTCTCATTTCATTAATGAAGAAGCTGACACCCACTGGGAGAGGACCCCTCTTAGGTCACACAGCAAAGCCTGGATTGTTGTGACTTTCTCCAGCACCAGTTCTGTGAGCCCCCTAAGTTTTGTTGTTGCTATGGTGCTCCAGAGGGCCTCCAAATTAAAAAATAAGAAAAGACCCAGATAACGGGATTTCAAACGTCAGTTGCCACCCCTTTTGAACTGGCCCAGAGACGCCACTGGCTGACCTGAGACCATGTTGCAATTCCCCGGGATGACCACAAGGTGTCACTGCCCTCATACCCTTCCATTCACCACTACTATTTCTCTTAAAGGGTCGTCCATTTTCCTGGAAAATTCCTCTGGGGTGCAGATTGGAGACCACAACTTTTTGATTATTACACGGAGCACTGCCTCGGCCACTCATCACCCGGCACCTTCAGGCGTGGGAAGAGGCTGGCCACGTCAGGGAGGACCTGAAGCCTGGAGGGGACCACAAGGCCAATATGGGAATTAAAGCATTTTCAAAATTGTGTCCCAGGGTTGAGGCAGCGATCGTCTTTGTGGCCCCTAGACTTTCTTCCAGGGCAGTTCATTCTGAGCCCAAACTAACTTTATGACCTGCCCCACCCCCCACCCCCAGAAGTCAATCAACGTGATGGGATGTTAGCCAAAGATGGATGAGGGAGTCTGAGGTTCAGCCAGAGGCAGAGAGGGACAGGCCTGGGGTCCCAGAGAGAAGGGGAGGCGCTGCAGCTCAGCGGAGGCAGGAAGCGGGGACACTAAGGGCTGGGGACCCGCGACTGAGTGGCACACAAGGTCAGGGCCCAGCCGGAGGCAGGAAGGAGTCCCGGAGGCCTCACTCCCCTTACCGACCTCTCTAATCTCTGGGCGGAGCGCTTCCTCCAGAGCCCAGGGACCGCGACCCCACCCTAAGACGAAAGTCCCGGGGCAGAGGATGTAGAGCCCTCAGCTCCTCTTTTCTTTTGAGCTTCGGAGACTGGGGAGGCCGTGGGGAGCGGGGAGGGTATCCTTGGGAATCCGCCGACCTCGCCCCTGCTCAAGCCGGCCGTGGCGCCTCCCGGCTTTCAGGGGCCAAGCCCCCGTCCTATCGCCGCCTCCATCGCGCACATCCACGCGCACGGTGCTGCCCAGGCGTGGGAGCTATGGCCCCGCAGAGCTCCACACGGACATGCTCCCACCCACGAGCAGGCGACCGCAGGGGCTTCGACCCTTAGGACGCTGCCGCAGCGGCTGTCGGCAAGAGCGAGAGGCTGCGAAGTGCGCCCCACGTGCGGGACCCGCTCCTCGCTCTTCCCCGCGTTCCCGCCCGGCTCGGCTCCGGCCCTCCCCCGAGCCTCCCCACACCCAGCGCTCTGCGGGTCCACTCGCCTCTCTCCCACCGTCACACACCCCTTCCTTGAGGGGCGCAGGGAGAAGGTAACGGACCTAGGAGGGCCTCCGAGAGGGGAGGAGGCCGGGAAATCTGGCCCTGGCACGGGAAGGGGCCGGCCTGGCTCGTCGGGGAAGTGGGAGGGGGCCGCGTCGCCGGGAGGAAAGCGCCTGTCGCCTGGGGCTCTGAGTCACTGGAGCTGCAGCGAGTGTGGCTCCGCTGCAAGCCCCCCGGGCGCCCTCCCGGACCCGGCGCCTGCAGCTGCGGCAGCGTCGTGGGTGTGAGTTCGGGGGAGAGGGGTAACCCGGGGCTCCTTCGCAGCAATCCCAAGTCCTGTCCCCCGGAGGCGAGACCTTTGCTGGGCAGCTCCCCAGTCTAGGTTCGAGGGAGAGGAGCAAAGGACTGAGGCCCCTGGCCGCCCTCTGGGAGTGGGCTGAGAGGCCGCAGGGAGTCCTTGAAGGAGACGGGACTGCAGCGCGTCGGGGGGCGCGGGGCAGGAAGGGCGAGCAGGTGAGGAAAGCGCAGTGGGGGCCGCCCCGCCCGGGCGCTAACCAGCCCACCACCCGCGCCAGCGCCCGGGCGCGTGCCGGGCAGCCCATGGCCCGCCTTTTCGGCCCCCGGCCGCCCCCCAGCGAAGACCTCTTCTACGAGACCTACTACAGCCTAAGCCAGCAGTACCCGCTGCTGCTGCTGCTGCTGCTGACCGTGCTCTGCGCGCTCGGGGCGCTGCTCGCCGTCGTCTGGGCCAGCGGCAGGGTGAGCCGGACTCGCGCGGGTCGCGGGAGGGTCACCAGCCAGGGGGCACTTTCGGGGCTGGGACTTGTGGGGTCTCCTTTTCCTTGTGTTTTCTTTGCCCGGAGTCGGGAAAGAAGCGGCGAACCTCGCTAAGAGCTGCAGTGACCCAGGGCGTGCCGCTACACCCCAGAGTCTGCAGGGAGAGGGGGCTGAGTCCTGGATCCTTCCGAATTTCCCCCGATTCTCACAGATCATTTGAGTCTCTGTGGCCTACCGATTCTAGAAAAAATCCAACACCGGATTTTCCAACTGTCCAGAGGGGAAATTCTACTCTAGCCCTGGGGGAATTCATTTCCTGATTTACTCTCCCTCTGAGGGGATGGGGGTAATTGTATCCACTGACTCCCAGAAGACGGCCCCTCTCCCATCCTCATTTTGTCCCCAAATAAATCCTTTTCCAGTTTCTGTAATGGGAAGGGGCGGGAGTGGTCTTCAATTCCATTTCTGGAAATACCCCGCTCCTGGTTTATTTTTCATTCCTTGGAGGCAAGGTAAGAAATCACTGGATGTGGCCAGCCCTCTGTAGTCCACCCTGGAGTCCGGGAAGAGGTGGGGGACAAAGGACAGGGACAGCGATGGGACTCCTAAGCAGGTGGCCAGTTCGCAGCCCCTTACGGTTAGTAGAAAGGTGCGAGGAGCGAGAAAGGTCCGGGCGCCCCCTGCTGCCAGAGCGCCGCGTCGCACCGCCCCGAAAGTTCCAATCGCCCGACCCTAGGGAGGCAGCGGGGGACGGCGGGGAGTCCCCCCAGCAAATTGGCCAGGCTTATGTATACATTCCTAAATGCCCTCTGTGTGAGTTACGATCTTTCATTTGCATTGCGACCCCAGCCGGGTACTATGATTCCTGTTTGACAGGTAAGAAAACCTGAGGCTAAGAAAATCGTGGGTTCACAAATGACCAGTATGGGACCGGCAGATGGCGTAATGGTTATGTCGCTGGACTCCCATATGGCCTACCACCGTTCGAGTCCCAGACCCGGCAGCTTAAAACAAATGACAGTTATGAGGTCCAAGAGGCATCTTCTAGGTAGATGTCTCAGGCTCAGTGCTGACTGACCATCGGTGAAATATTGGGTTGGACCAAATGAAATTGCCAGCTCTGTCAAAAACAGAATACTGGCTGCTTTATAGAGTTCTACCTAATAGAAATGGCAAGCGAAGGTGCCCTACCTCCTTTTATTTTCTGAGTTTGAGACAGCTTTCAAAATTGGCCCGGGAGATTGCCAACTTTTCCTCTATCGATAGTTTGCCCTTGTTGGGCGGGCAGGTGGTGTGGAGGTTGAAGGCGCTGGACTCCCACATGGTCGACCGTGGTTCAGGTCCCAGACCTGGTGGCTTAGTTTCTCACTTTCCCTTTCCCACTCATCAAATTAAAAAAATAATAATAACAAATGGAATTAAATAAATAATTCTTACCAAGAAAATAGTTTGTTCTTGCTTTGGGTGAGCTCCCCAAGCTCCCTGTCCCAATATTCACTCTGGCACCTCTTCCTGGCAGGAGCTGACCTCAGACTCGGGCTTCCTGGCCACCGTCGTGTGTGCACTGGGCGGCTTCTTGCTGCTACTGGTCCTCGCTTCCCGCGAGCAGCGACTGCAGCGCTGGACACGGCCACTCTCGGGACTCGTGTGGGCCGCGCTGCTCGCACTAGGCCATGGCTTTCTGTTCACCGGGGGTGTTGTCAGCGCCTGGGACCAGGTGAGAGGGACTGTAGGTGCTGGGATGGGGACACCTCAGCCTCCACCTGGCATCCAGGCTATGAGAAATGCAATGGAGGCCTTCAGCTTCCCACACCCCGCCCTAGGTGTCTTTTTTCCTCTTCATCATCTTCACTGTGTATGCCATGTTGCCCTTGGGCATGCGGGAAGCCACCGCTGCAGGCCTCGCCTCCTCCCTGTCGCACCTGCTGGCCCTCGGGTTGTACCTTGGGCCGCAGCCAGACTCAAGGCCAGCGCTGCTGCCACAGGTGAGCACACCCGTAGCACAAGCTGTGCCCAGAGCCGCTCGGCCGCGCAGTAGTGATTCCCCTGCACATTTGCTCCACTGCGACTCCAAGGCAGGGCCGCGAGGCTGGGAGCAGGATACAGAGTAAGCCCAGCCATGCCCTCCAGAGCTGCGCAATACCTGCTGGTAAGAGAAGGCTTAGACCGCAGGGAGGGAAGTCTCGGTTCTCCCCAGGATTGAGGTAGCTACAAATGTGAATGATGGTATCTTCCCATAGAATGTAAAATCATAGCTTGAATAGTATTGGGGGGGGAGGGCTGAGGGTGGGGTATGGGGGAGTTGTGTTCTCAGCAGAGGAAACATGCCAAGGTGTCTGCTCTAGGTCTAAGAGGCCATGTTTGTGCAGCACCCTAGAGTCTGGAGCAGAGAGCATGGGAGAGGGGAAAGGCCCCTAGTGATTGCACAGTGTGGCCCCACTTGATACGACAGACACTTCCAGCCTGCTGTAGAGCTTGCTCCTCCCCCACCCTGTCTTCAAGGCCAACTGTAGCTACACACATTGTCATACCCTCCCCCCACCCGGGTCCAGGGGTCTCTAAAACTGGCCCTCACCCACAGCTAGCAGCAAACGCGGTGTTGTTCCTGTGCGGGAACGTGGCTGGAGCGTACCACAAGGCGTTAATGGAGCGAGCGCTGCGGGCCACGTTCAGGGAGGCACTCAGCTCTCTGCACTCGCGAAGGCGGCTGGACACTGAGAAGAGGCACCAGGTCAGTCTAGATTAGGAGGTGAGGCAGGGCTGGGCCTAGGGGGCGGAGTGAAGCGGAGCAGGGGGAGCGGCAGGGTGGAGCCCTGGCCCGGAAGCGATTGTTTAGATTAGCTGACCCAGCTTCTCCACTTAGTTTCTTTCTACCCATTTCCTCCATTGTATGAAATGTGGCCGTTGTCCACCTTGGAAGGTTATTGTCAGGCTCGAACAAACTAGGACTTAGTGAAGCGAGACAGAACATAATTATACTAAAAGTAGAACTAATTCAGGTGCCGGTGTTGGGACTTCAGTCTCTAAAGACAATTAGTGCAGAACTGGGTGCTGGAACCCTGCTGTATGTAGCTGGGGGACCTGGGATGCATCCTGGCCAGCACCTGCTGGGGCTGGGGTAGTATGTGGGCTCCTGGGTGGTTTGGGGGCCTGGGACTCCTGGCTTCAGGGTGCAGGAGGGTTGGTGCTCATAGTGACCTCCTCCAGGAACACCTTCTCTTGTCCATCCTTCCTGCCTACCTGGCCCAAGAGATGAAGGCAGAGATCATGGCTCGGCTGCAGGCTGGTCAGGGGTCACGGCCAGAGAGCACCAACAACTTCCACAGCCTCTATGTCAAGAGGCACCAGGGAGTCAGGTACGGATGAGGGAGGATGGCTGGAGCTGAGGTGCTGGTGGGCTGAGACCCTGGCCCCACTAACACAGTGCGTCCTGTGCAGTGTGCTGTATGCTGACATCGTGGGCTTCACCCGGCTGGCCAGCGAGTGCTCCCCTAAGGAGCTGGTGCTCATGCTCAATGAGCTTTTTGGCAAGTTCGACCAGATCGCCAAGGTCAGAGGGGGCCTCCTTCCCCATCCAGGGACCCTCAAACATCCCATCCTGAGAAGTCCTGCCTTTAAGATATTAGGTCCACGTCAGAGCCCATACAGGCTCCCAGATGCTCCAATGGAAGTAGAAAATCCTCTCAAATATTTCCAGTCATGAAGCTATTGACCATTCACCTCAAACTTGGAGAGACTTCTCAACATCTCTATGGTTGATGTCCCAACTACAATGCTCCAGATATGCTCAGTGTCTGTGAACACTATAACCAAATCTAAAGAGAGTTTCAGATGCTCTAATTCTGGGAGGTCTTTCCAAGAGAAATTTCTGTCCTATGCAACCTCAGCCCAGCCACCTGCTCAGCCCCGGGGGGTTTTAACCAAGCAATCAGTTCATGGGCTCCTCCTCAAACCCTGTAGCCCAGAGACTCCTCCCATATGCCCAAACCTGGCTATACTCTACCCATACCCAAACTGGGGAGAGCCACAGACACCCCAGCCCTTGGGAAATCCTTCTGAGAAAGAGAGCTGCAGGAAGACTCAGTCAGCCCAAATGAAGTTAGGAGTTCCTGGAGCTGAGGCAGACACTCCTGACCTCAGAAATCTTTCGGGAATACCGTACTTGCTCCCCACTTTTCCCCATTCCCTCCTACCCCTCTGGCCTCTAACCAGGTTCCTCTACACACCCACACCCAAACTCTCAGGAGCACGAATGCATGCGGATCAAGATCCTGGGGGACTGTTACTACTGTGTCTCTGGGCTGCCCCTGTCACTACCAGACCACGCCATTAACTGTGTACGCATGGGGCTGGACATGTGCCGAGCCATCAGGTCAGCTCAAGTGGCAGTGGACAGGAATCCGAGGACTGGAGGTGGGAGGGGCGGGCAGAGTGGTGGAAGCCCTCCGTGAGAGAAGGAGGGGTGGGGCGGGCAGAGTGGTGGAAGAGAAGGAAGGGTGTGACGTGGGAAGGGCTGAAGGCGGGACTGGTTGTTCCCCACACACTCTGCTCAGGAAACTGCGGGCAGCCACTGGTGTGGACATCAACATGCGCGTGGGGGTGCACTCAGGCAGCGTGCTCTGCGGAGTCATCGGGCTGCAGAAGTGGCAGTACGATGTCTGGTCCCACGACGTCACACTGGCCAACCACATGGAGGCGGGTGGCGTGCCAGGGTGAGACCTAGGACCCCAGGCTGCTACAGGAGGCCAACCAAGCCTCTCACATGATGCCACTCTTGTGACACAATTCCATGTGGAGCTCCTGAAGATTCAGGGGTTTGGGAGGGAAGCTGGGATCCACCTCCTGTAACACGGGGCCTGTCTTAAAGCCAGATCTCCTGCTGACTCCTACTGCCCCCTCCTTCCAGGCGAGTGCACATCACAGGGGCTACCCTGGCCCTGCTGGCAGGGGCGTATGCTGTGGAGGATACGGCCATGGAACACCGGGACCCCTACCTTCGGGAGCTAGGGGAACCTACCTATCTGGTCATCGATCCCCGGGTAAAAGCCCAGCCTGGACCCAGTGGGCTAGTCCACACAAAGTGCCCACAGTCAACAGGCCTGAACTCATCTTCTGTGCCAGAGATCGGGTCCTAGTGTGTGCACTTTGAGGGAGGGGTGGACACAAGCCTTTCGGGGATGTGGGGCGAAACAAAGCGTCTGGCGATCTTTACTCTCAGCTCTTATATCTCCCAGGCTGAGGAGGAGGATGAGAAGGGCACCGCAGGGGGATTGCTGTCCTCTCTTGAGGGCCCCAAGATGCGTCCTTCACTGCTGATGACCCGCTACCTGGAGTCCTGGGGTGCAGCCAAGCCTTTTGCCCACCTGAGCCACGTAGACAGCCCTGTGTCCACCTCTACCCCTCTTCCGGTATGTGCACCGCCATTATGATTGCCAACCCTTAGGTAAACCCCTCCCATAGTCCTCACACCCCACTCTCAACCTCACCCATTGTGTCACTCGACGATTTACAACATCCAAAGGTCATGAACTGTCTGGTTGTCCCAGTCACTGGTCCAGGCCCTTTCTTGCCCCTTCCTTCCAGAGAAAAAGCAAAGATCACTGGCCGTTGAGCTCATCTCAGAGAAGATGCGAGATTCCCATAGACACCATGTCCCCTGCTCCCTGATGTCCACTCTGCAGAGTCCTTTCCCCTGACACCACAAAAGCAGCACACCTACTTCTTCCTGACTCTGATTCCAGTGCTGCACACCCAATCCACCAGGACATGTCTGTTTAACTCAGTCTCTACCTGCAAGTGCCCTTCTGTAATCCCCACTGGAACTGGGAAGGTGGGGGCAAATTAGTTGTTGCCTCTGCTTCTGGACACTTGCACATGGGTAAAATGAGGTGATGCTGAAAGTCACACATGGTATTGAAGAAGGATGTCACCATGAGCAGGTTGGGGAAGGATGGGAGCGGGCCACCCCTAGTCTAGGTGAGTTGGCACAGGGCTGGTTACTGGCTGGTCTTATGTATAATACCTTAAGGTAACCAGTGACCCACTGACTGGCTTTTGAGGTTGGTGATCAATGATGAGCTACCAGAATTGCCTCATGCTGGGACCCAGGTCATGTCCCTAAAGGCTTACAACAGGATTAGGTCCCTGGCCTCTTGACCTATTCGCCCTCATCTTACCCAGTCTCCCCCAAACCCATTTGCATTGCCATTCACCTTTCTGCCGCTCTCCCCAGAATCTTCCCTCCTGGACAGACCTAGCTGGTTTGATGGGATGACTTAGAGCTCACTTTCAGCATTTTGACTTCCCTCTTTTCCCACTTAGCCGTGGGGCACATGCACTCATCAGAGAGACAGAGAGAGAGAAAGGGAGAGGAAGAAATAACCCCCAGGAGGGACGGCCACATCACAATCCCTTCTCCATTCTCCTTTTGAGATTTTGGGCATGTACGCACATGCATCTGGCATGAGTTTCAAGCTGCCAGATCTGGGATTTGAACTACAGTCAGCCACGTGGGAGTCCAGCACTGTAACCACTAAGATCCACCTAGAAGAAAAGAAAGGCAGAAATTTATGAATCTTGGGGAGTGGAAGGACATTGGTAGCAGTGGTTCAGGGGAGTATTTAATTCCATGCTTCAGCATGGAGGAGAGGAGATGCCAGGGGATTAAGTTGGCCGGAGGGAAAGGAAGGAAAAATCCAAGGCCCCGCAGACTCTTACAGGACAAATCCCCCAGGTTGGGAATGCAGTGGACCCAGGAACTGTAAGATGACCATGGGGACACTCCCCGTGGCTGGAATGCCTGTCAGGGCCCATGCCAACCCTCCTGCCTCTCTCCGCTGACGTGGAAGTGTCAGAGTGGAGGGGCAAAAACCCCTTGTTCAGGACTGTTTCCTGATGCAGGACCTCACTAGCCCAGAATTTACTTCTCAGCTGCTGAAATTCCAGGGGCTCAGTCAGATGAGACCCTGAGAAGTTCTCAGAAATCCTGAGACTTGCAGTAAGCTTGTTCGAAAACGACGTGGAACTTTGGAGTGGCGGGGCCGTGCTCGTACTGCTATGTACCATCCGTCCATTCATCCCTTCTGCGTTTCTGGAGCACATACTCTGTGGCAGCCACAAGGCTAGGGTTTGAAAGTACAGGAATGAATAAAAGGTTTTTCCTGTCTTCAGATAACAAAGAGACAGGGTGGGGGGGAGTAGATAGTTGGAAAAACATTAGGCCCAGGTGTGGATGTGTAGATGGGCCCATAGCTAGAACACGCCACCCCTCTCACGATGTCCTCTGTCGCCCGCACGCCAGGCTTTGGTCTGGGCGATGATGGAACTTTATGACCCTGCTTTCTTCACGGGGGCCAAAGGGAGGAAGGAGGAAGGGCCACCACACTCTTAAACTGGACGGTGGCTCACAGACCTTCGTTTTCCCCCTTGGCAGTTCTTTTGTTTACTTGTTCATTTTCATATCTCTACATACGTTCATTTGGTGAAGAAGAGAATGATTGTCATCAGGTTTACTTCCCCATCTCCACCCCCTTTTCTCCATTGTCTGTTATTCTCCCCTAAGATCTCTTAGCTCAGCCTAGCTGATCTCACGAATAATCAGAGGGGAGTCAGAATGTTCTGCGTTGTCACGTCCACGTAAACCAGCAAGGATTTTTTTTGGTGATGGGAAGATCCCTGCCTTTGGAATTTATGCAATCTTTGGGAAAGGTGAATCACAGAGAACAGAAGCCTATAGAAGATAAAATGGTTTCTCATTGAGTGATGGAAACTCTGAGAAAATAAAGGGCATAAAGATCCTGGAGGTTGGGGACCAGCAGGTGGTGTGGTGGTAAGGTCCTGGACACTCCCACATGACCGACCATGGTTCTAGTCCTGGACCTGATGGCTTGCTTTCTCAGTCACCCCCTCCGAGTGTGTGTGTGTGTGTGTGTGTGTGTGTGTGTGTGTGTCTGGTCAAATTAAAATAAATGAATGAATAAATGAAATTAAATTAATAATTCTTTTTTTAAAAAATTACCTGGGGTAAGCCAGCAGGTGGTATGGTGGTTAAGGCGCTGGATCCCATGTGACTGACTATGCAGTTCGAGTCCTGGACCCAGTGGCTTGAAAAACATGCCAAGCACGTGTGGGTGTGCCCAAAATTCCAAGAGGAGAATGAAGGAGAAGAGGCTATGGCATGGCCATCCCCACAGGGAGTGCTTTCTCACTTTCTCTCTCTCTCCTTCTCTCTCTCTGGCAACTGTGCACACCCTACTGAAAATTTAAATTAAAAAAGAGAGAGAGAGAGAGAAAAGATCCTGGGGGGTTAAAGAGTCAAGAGGAAACTTTAAGGAGGAAAGGGAGTTTGACTCTCCCTTTCTAGGGTAAGTGTGATTTGGGAGAGAGAGAAGAGAGGAGAGAGAGGAAGTTGGTCACTAGAGGAAGGGGAAACAGCCAGGTCAAATGCTCAAGGTCAGGGACATGCAGTGCTGTCCATGGTCTGCCTCACTGTCAACACTCACCCTCCCCCTGTGCTCTCCCAACAGGAGAAGGCCTTGGCTTCCTTCAGTCCCCAGTGGAGCCTGGACCGGTGAGGAGGCTTGAGCATCTCCGATAGTGGGGCTGTCTGGCTGGCCCACCTCCACCCTCCCGGGGGGCTGCTCCTGCGTTGCTCAGGTGCTCTCGAGAGTCTCTGTGGTGACAGGCTTGGCGCTCACTGTGCAGGAGCCGAACCCCTAGGGGACTGGATGATGAGCTGGACACTGGGGATGCCAAGTTCTTCCAGGTCATCGAACAGCTCAACTCTCAGAAGTACGGAAAGCAAAGAGGGATGGGAGGGCTAGAGGCCCTGATGTGGAGGAGGGCCTGGAGGAAGCAAGGGGCTGGCCTGGAGGGAGACCCACTCTGTCATCCCGTCCTGCCCTCTCCCTGCCCTGCCTTGCCCTGTGGGTTCCTCTCTGGAACGGCCCCCACCTCCCAACAGACAGTGGAAGCAGTCCAAGGATTTCAACCCAGTGACACTGTACTTCCGAAAGAAGGAGATGGAGAAAGAGGTGGGCTTCTGGGGGTTTGGCACCAAAGGGTCTCCCACCTTTAGTTCCTTGACCCTGGGGAGGGGCCAGGCCTTATGTCCCCACCTCCCCTTCCTAATTTGTGAGCAGAGTTAGGGCACCCTGCAGGTTGAGGATCGGGTGGTGGTGAGAGGGAGGAGGACAGGACCTCGGAGAACTGTTAGGGGCTACATGTCCTGACCTGGAGGCTAGGGTGGTGAACCTGGGGAAGCCACACCTTGCCTGAGACTATGCCCCCACCCCATCCTTTCCAGTATCGACTTTCGGCACTTCCTGCCTTCAAATACTATGCAGCCTGCACTTTCCTGGTTTTTCTCTCCAACTTCATTGTCCAGATGCTGGTGACAAACAGGTGAGAGAGGGAGGCCTGGCTCCCATACGCTGAGCCCTGATGCCTGGCCCATGTTCCCTTCCTTTATCCCCTTCCCCTCAGAGTCAGCCTCTTACCCACAGGGGAAACGCTGCTCTGGGGAGCCGGTGCCCTTACTACTGCACACCCTGCGGGTCGTACAGCTCAAGCTCTCCACACGCTCATGTCTTTTGCTGCTGACAACATCCCCATGAAGGAAGTTTTGTTCCCATTCAGAAGTCCAGATGTCACAGAACAATGAGTGAGCTTAGAAAGCAGGCCCTCACTGCTAGTCCCCTGCTAGGAAGGGCAAGGACGTGTTCAAAGCTCAGCCAGATTCAAGAGCTTAGGCTTGGAGGCCCAGAGATTGGTCTGATGCAGCCTTGGCCATTGCTGTGAGTCCCTGCCCCTTCCACTATTGTCGCCACCTGCTGGTTCCTGTTCCATCTGCACTGCCTTAGACTTTTTGGAGAGGTTTTTGCTATAGGGCTCATGCGCTTGCCAGAAAGACAGAGAGAGACAGAGAGAGAAAGCGAGAAATCACTCCCCCAGGGGGGGATGGCCACGCCATAATCCCTTCTCCTCCATTCTCCTCTCAGGATCTTGGGCACGCACACACATGCACCTGGCGTGAGTTTAAGCCATTGAGTCTGGGACTTGAACCATGACCAACTACATGGGAGTCCAGCGACATAGCCATTACACCAACTGCTGGTCCCTGCCTTAGACTCTTTAGCTTTTCCAAATCATCGAAGTGCCACGTCTTTTATCAGCCCACGCCCCATTAACAGCCAGTCCAGATCCACCCAGCCAGGTGGCGCCCTCCTGGCACTCGGCAAGCCTACTCTGGCACTCATGCCTGCTCTTGCCTCCCTTTAGGCCCCCAGCTCTGGCCATCACCTATTGCGTCACCTTCCTCTTGTTCCTCCTCCTGCTCTTCGTGTGCTTCTCAGAGCACCTGACGGTGAGGTGGTCTGGGGAGTGGAAGTGGCAAAGAGAACCCTGGCCTGAAGAGGGAACCCCAGCCTTATAGCTAAGACACCCATGCTCCCTCCACAGAGGTGTGTCCTGAAAGGCCCCAAGATACTACACTGGCTTCCCACACTGTCCGGCCTGGTGGCCACAAGGCCTGGACTGCGAGTGGCCCTGGGTACTGCTACCATCCTCCTCGTCTTTGCCATGGCCATTACCAGCTTGGTGAGGGCAGAGGGAGCCCTGTCCACCCCACTGGGGCATGGGGACCTGCCAGGGACTGAAAAGGGACCACTGGGTTGGGGAGACCAAGACAAGGGATAGGGAAATGTACAAGTACAAAGAAGACGATTACAGTCCCCACAATCCATGTTCTGGGTATAATTGGTAAATAACATCTTTCCTATATTTGTTCTATGTAGGCAGATCCTTAGTATTCAGCTCACTTGTCTGGGTCCTCAGTACTTAGAGTTGTTGCTAGAATTGTGTCCCTGTAAGGCACATAGGAATCACCCCCCAGCCAAGTTACAGAAGAGGAAGCCACAGAAGAGAGGTTAAATGGCGAGGAAGAGCTCACCCAGTGGGTCCATGACAGACTAGCACCTGTGACACCCCTCTCAGAGCCCCGGCTTCAGCCAGGACCCCAGTGCAAACAGAAATGGCAGAGTCCGCCCCTTTGGAGGAGCCTGGCCCTGACTGACCCTGGGTCGGCTGAGACCCAGCACAGGCTGCCGCTGTGCCCCAGGAGCTCCTGCCCCCTCACCCCTCCTCTCTGCAGTTCTTCTTACCAGCATCATCAGACTGCCCTTTCTGGGCTCCCAATGTGTCCTCCATGGCTTTCAACCTGTCCTGGGAGCTCCCTGGGTCCCTGCCTCTCATCAGTGTCCCAGTGAGTGTTTCTGCACAGCCCCGAATCTCCTTCAGACCCTTCCTCAGCACCCCAGCCTTGCCCCCTTAGTCCATCTTGAGAATTGGAACAGACATAAGTCACCTGATGTGTGTGTGTGTGTGTGTGTGTGTGTGTGAGAGAGAGAGAGAGAGAGAGAGAGAGAGAGAGAGAGAGAGGATAGAGACCCTCACCCCCTAGACAGGACCTGGGCCGTGGGAGGGGCAGAACAGGAGCCCTCGGTTTTCCCAGCCCTGCCTGTGGGCCATGCCCACCCCTGACCCCTCGCCTGGCCCACAGTACTCCATGCACTGCTGCGTGCTGGCCTTCCTCTCCTGCTCCCTCTTTCTGCACATGAGCTTCGAACTGAAGCTGCTGCTGCTCCTGCTATGGCTGGTGACGTCCTGTTCCCTCTTCCTGCACTCCCATGCCTGGCTGTCTGACTGCCTCGTCGCCCGCCTCTATCTGGGGCCCCTGGACTCCAGGTGAGCTTGGCTGTTGGACAGAGGTGCCCAGGCCCCCTGGGACAGGGCATACAGCAGAACTGTCCTCACCTCACTGAACCGAACCACCCGCCAGTCAACACGGGAGGGAGCTGAGGGCTACATGAACACTGGGGCAGGGAGGAGGCCATCAGGTGGGCCAGGGTGAGGGGCCACCCTGACCCACAGCCTCCTCAGGCCGGGAGTACTGAAGGAGCCAAAACTGATGGGAGCTGTCTCCTTCTTCATCTTCTTCTTCACCCTCCTTGTCCTAGCTCGGCAGGTAAGTCATCCAGGTCAGCCCTCCAGGCCTCTCTGGGGGAGGCTGGTCCCCATATTTATGCACTGACCTCTCATCTCCAGGGTTGATCCCCAGTGGGTTACCCATTGGAAGCTTCTAAGCAAGCGAGCCTTTCTGTTCCCTTTCTTTTTCCTTCACTCCCCAAGGAAGTGCCCTAAAGATCCCCCTGCCCCTCCTTCCTCCTACTCCCAATCAGGGAAAGTTCACATTTAAGGAAATTTTCTGCTGCCAACTCCATACCTCCTAGTCCGAACCTCGCTTCAAGGGTCGTGTGTCTCCAAGGGCGGTTACACCTTAATCCTTAGGTCTAATCTGGGGGCCGGGGGCAATGAACACTCAGAAGCTGGGGCCTCCTCCCCTGCACTGTGTCTCCCCCCGGCTCCCTGTGACCCTCCCCAGAATGAGTATTATTGCCGCTTGGACTTCCTGTGGAAAAAGAAGCTGAGGCAGGAGCGGGAGGAGACAGAGACGATGGAGAACCTGACCCGGCTACTCTTGGAGAATGTGCTCCCCGCCCACGTGGCCCCCCAGTTCATTGGCCAGAACCGGCGCAATGAGGTGACTCCCAACCTCTGGTTCTTCAGACGCCAGGAACTAATTTCAGATGAAAACCTCGGCCCGTGGCCCATCCTCTCTGGATTGCCCCACTTCCTTTCGTGGTTGCCCAAGCCCTTGTCCCTGTCAGTTGCCTCCACTCTCAAAAGATCTCAGGCTCTGTCTTCAGTGAGCACAGAATCTCTGCATCTCAAATTCTCACCAGCTCACTGCTACTCCCTGTCTCTCGGAAGCTGAGAGCGGCATTGACGGGAACCGTCTGGAGGATATGATCACCAACGCTGTCTAGACCTTCACTATCTGATGTGGTAGCCATTAGCTGCATGTGACCATTGACATCTAAACGTCTAACAAAAGATTTAGTTCCTCGGCTGCACTAAACACATTCCACATGGGGCCACCATATTGGGTGGCACATGGACAGAACATTTCCATCATCACAGGAATTTCTGTTGGCTGCTGCTGCTCTAGAGCCTTAAAAATCTTGCTAACCCATCAAGTCACCCACATCTCTGCATTCTCTCGTATGTACCACAGTATCCGCCCCTCTGTGCTGTGAGCATGCTCTTGGTCTATACTGAGGGATGCTAAAACAAGCAGCTCTGGCTTGGGACCAGCAGGTGGCGTGGTGGTTAAGGTGCTGGACGCTCCCACATGGCCAACCACAGTTCAAGTCCTGGACCTGGTGGCTTGCTTTCTCACTTCCCTCTCTGTCTCTGTGTGTGTGTCTCTCTCTCTCTCTGGTCAAATTAAAATAAAATGAATGAGTAAATAAAATAAATAATAATTTTTTTTGGAGAGGTTTTTTGTTATAGGGCGCGTGCACTCGCCCAACAGACAGAGACATAGAGACAGAAAGCAAGAAATCACCCCCCAGGGGGGATGGTCATGCCACAATCCCTTCTCCTCCATTCTCCTCTCGGGATCTTGGGTACGCACGCACACGCACTCGGCGTGAGTTTTAAGCCACCAGGTCCGGGTCACGAACCGCGGTCAACTACGTGGGAGTCCAGTGACATAGCCATTACGCTAACTGCTGGTTCCCCTAATAATAATTTTTTTTAAAAAGCTGCTCTGGGGCTATTTCATAGCCTTATACCCCCACTGCCTGCTCTCTGCTCCCAAGAGCAGAGTAGTTCTACTTATTCTTGTTTCTTCTCTTAAAGACACAGGGAATCGTACAGTGCTCTTGTTTCTCACTTCTGTTTCTCTCTTGTCTGCTAGAAAGCTCAGAACCAGAACCTAGGACTGACAAGGGCCTCCTGGCACTGGTCGTGTGAGCCAGCCTCAGATCTGACTACACCTTTGTCATCTTACCTGCATGTACCCTTGTTCCATGTTCCCTACTGATGCTTTATTTCATCTTCCACACTGGAGCTGTGTTTGTAAGCTGCCTTAACACTGTTCAGCAGTAAAATGAGATAGTAAAATAATTCTCACTGATGATCGCAGTTCTGGGACTGTTCCCTTTCAAATTGCTGTGCGGTGATCTTGATCCCAAAGATCTGTCTCTTCTGGAATCACGATGAGACTCAGTCTTCAACTCCTGAGTCCCATCCCTAGGGTAACCTGGCCCTGCGCCTCTCCATGTTTCCCAATCTTCCACTTCCTCCTTCTTTTCTTCTTCTCCTTCTTCTCTTCCTCTTCTTCTTCTTCCTCTTCTTTCTTTCACTGTTTTCTTCATTCATGATAGAGGATATGACAGTGAGACAGAGAGCGAGCACTCGGCACCCTCCACAGGGTCAGGTCATGATCCCTTCCTCCAGTCCTCCAGCCACTTCTGTCTCGGGCACTGTCACATGAGCCCAGTGCGTGTCAGCTGACCAGGCCATGGTGCCCTGTGGGATCCGCCTTCTCTTTTTTTTTTTTTTTTTTTTTTTTGGAGAGGTTTTTGCTATAGGGCGCGTGCGCTCGCCAGACAGACAGAGAGAGACATAGAGACAGAAAGCGAGAAATCACCCCCCAGAGGGGATGGTCACGCCGCAATCCCTTCTCCTCCATTCTCCTCTCGGGATCTTGGGCACGCACGCACACGCACCTGGCGTGAGTTTTAAGCCACCGGGTCCGGGACACGAACCGCGGTCGGCTACATGGGAGTCCAGCGACATAGCCATTACGCTAACTGCTGGTCCCGGGATCCGCCTTCTCTTGAGCAGCACATTATGGCTGTGCCACGGAGGCAGCCTTCCGATCCTTAAAGGGGCGGGAGTGTGGGCGTAGGGAGGAGGACCCCAAGCCGACCCAGAAAGGGGAAGGACACGACCTTACACACCCCTCACGCCAGACTCTTGTCCTCCCAGGACCTCTACCATCAGTCCTACGAGTGTGTTTGTGTCCTGTTTGCCTCTGTCCCGGACTTCAAAGAGTTTTACTCTGAATCCAACATCAACCATGAGGGGCTAGAGTGCCTGCGGCTGCTTAATGAGATCATTGCTGACTTTGACGAGGTGACAGTTCCAAGGGTCCCCCAGCCCTGTGTCTGGGATTGTAGAATTCCCTACAGGTCCCTCCTTCCACTGTGCTTTCCTGGCTAGGAGGCTGATCCTCTCCTCCCAGTGTCCCCTCTCCTCCTCTGATTCTCATAACTCTAACTTTCCCAGCAACACTGTCAGCTGTCTCCCTCTTGCCACCACCCCAACCCCAGAGTCTGGTCCTTTAGCTTCCAAAGTCCTAGGGCTGGGCTTCTGGGACAGGGCAGAGAGAGAACGAGAGAGACTGGGGCGCTGTCTCCTCTTTGTACAGCTGCTCTCCAAGCCCAAGTTCAGTGGGGTGGAGAAGATCAAAACCATTGGCAGCACCTACATGGCAGCCACAGGCTTAAATGCCACCTCTGGACAGGAGGCACAACAGGTAAGCCCCTCTTCCTTACCTAGCAACCCTCCTCTGGGCTCTTACTGGTGGGCCCAGAGTGGGACTTGTTCCTGTGCCTTCCGTAACTCATCCTGGTGGGTGGGCTTGTTGCCAGGATACTGAGCGAAGCTGCAGCCACCTTGGCACCATGGTGGAATTTGCGGTGGCCCTGGGGTCTAAGCTGGATGTCATCAACAAGCACTCGTTCAACAACTTCCGCCTGCGTGTGGGTGAGGGCTCTCCCTTGTTGGGACGATTTTTCCCTTCCTCCCCTTCCCAGGCTCTCCCTACTCCACGTCCATTAGTTGCTACCCAGCTCATCCCTGGTCTCCTCTCCAGATTCAGTCCCTGGGATGGGCCATGAGCCTGCTTGGCCAGGAGTTATGAGGCTCACCCCTAGCCACACTCCAACAGCTCCAAAGATCTCTTCTCTCCTCTAAGCCCCCCGCCCCAAGGCCTTTCCTTTTCCCCAGTTCTTTAAGCTGCCTCTACCCACTTCCTCTTCAAAGTTCTCTCCATCAGGGTCCCTTTTTACTACACCGTTTATCAGGGTTGAATCATGGACCAGTTGTAGCCGGAGTGATTGGGGCTCAAAAGCCACAATACGACATTTGGGGCAACACGGTGAACGTGGCCAGCCGCATGGAGAGTACAGGAGTCCTTGGCAAGATCCAAGTGAGGAGAATCAGGGGAGGGGGCGGGGTAAGGCTGCTTTCATACTCTCTTACTCCCTTTCAATTACAGGTGACGGAAGAGACAGCTCGGGCCCTGCAGTCCTTGGGCTACACCTGCTACAGCCGGGGTGTCATCAAGGTCAAAGGCAAAGGCCAGCTCTGCACCTACTTCCTAAACACAGACTTGACACGAACTGGACCTCCTTCAGCTGCCCTAGGCTGAGAACCCTCAACTCCCCAAGATCCTCAGTAAAGACACTCTGGGACGTCTGGAGCCAGCTGGTGTTGGACGCTGCTGGAAATAGCTAGGGATCATCTTCTTGCCCCTCACCTAGGTGGCTTTTTCCCAGGTCAAACTGAGTGTATGTGTGTGTGTTTGCACGTGGTTGGGCTGGCACACATATGCATAGGTGTATGTGTGTTGGAAGGGAGTGATTATTTTCACAAGCGTGGGAGAGGACTGCCTGCCTCAGCCTCCCTGCTGGCCTGCCAACCTCAATCCAGTATGTTGTGTACCTTGGAATTTCAGCCACATGACTCAAAACAAAGGTTTGTCCTTTCCTGCCCCCACCTTCATATATGAGAAGGAATGTCCAAGGAAATGTCATTCGGACCTTCAATCATTCAACAAACACTACATAAGCACCTACGAGGTGTTTATTATCCAGAATGGTGAGAGGCTTGGAAATCATGTATGAGGACCTTTCCAGTTTCAGCCACTGTTCTTAATTGGCCCACCATGCTTTTCAGTAAAGACCTGTAAACAATTTTGGGGTTCTCCTGCTCTCAGATCCCCCTCCCCGTGCTCCTTTCTACACCCTTCTGAACAGATGCTGATACACTGTAGGAGGTCTTGAGGCAGCAGGGGTTCACTCTCATCTGGTCGTACTCTGGGGTCCATGGGAGATATCTTGACACCCTAAGTTTGTCACAGATGTTGCACATGAATTTTTGGTTTGACTCTCCTAGTTGTTCTCTCTCTCTCTCGCCCCCTCTCTCTCTCTCTCTTTATGGGAAATATCTGAAAAATACACTACTGCCACTGCTGCTGTCGTCTTCCTAAAATGCCAGAACAGAGCTGAGCAAAGGTCCTCTAAGACAACAGGCAGCCCTGGGGAATAATGGCGCATCCTTCTGGCTTTTGGGAATCTTTGTTTCCTAGGGTAACCATGGCCACGGAGAACTCAGCCTGGCCCTGTGCCAGGGTATGTGGTAGGGGCTGGCAGAAGCTGACCTACAGAATTCTAGGGGGTAAGATTTGAAGACTCTGTTCTCCAGTGAGGTCTCCTTGGGAGATGGAAGGAATTCCCCAGCACCCTAGTATATCTGCTGCTGAGGGGATGAAGATTGCTGGCAGGAAGCTGGAATAAGTGAAAAGTAGACTTATCAAAGGCTTTGGGGAAAATGCTTCACAGCAGTGCTTTTTCTGAGAAAGTCCCTCTGAGTCACCGGAATCTGAAGTGATCAGCCCACCTGGGAGGGCTTCCTCCTACAAGCTCCTTCAGGAGTCTGCAGACTGTTTTCTTGGTAGGATCTGCAGACCACCTACCTCGGAATCACAGGCCAGCTGGGGGTGGTCTATGTCTTTGTCCCTTCCAAAACTGTAAACCATAGGGAACTAAAGGATATGACTCTCAGCTATTGAGAGGGGCCCCGACAGGCCACCGACCTCACTCCAATACCCCCAATATACCAGAGTTGACTCGATTCCAGACTTCACTTTTAATTGTGAAGCTGCCTCAGGAGCCAGGCTGGAGTAGTTCTCTCCCTCTGTCCTCACTCGCCCCACCCTTCCCGCTTTCGCTCACCTCCGCCCCCACACACACACCCATTCTCCCCCTCCGGGTACAGAATTGGGTCAGGCCAGCGAGGACACTCCTCCAGGAAGAAAGCGAAGGTCCTTCCACCAAGCCTAGTTCAGTTCGCCTCCCTCTGGAGCATTAGGGGAGGCACTGAGGCTCTCGGCCGGCCCAGGTTCCAAGGCGGCTGGGGCGCCCTTCACCGTCTGGTTGAAGGTGCCCCCGCGGCGGGCGCTGGATGCCTCAGAGCCCGTGCCCTCCAGCAGCTTGGCGATGAAGCCCACCCCGGCCGAGCGCAGCAGGCCGCCTCCCGCGCACGCGTACAGCACGGGGTTCACGCTGCTGCTCAGGAAGGCGAGCGCGATGAGCACTTTGCGCGCCAGGACCAGCCGCAAGCCGGTAGGCCCGGACTCGGCGGACAGGCCGGCCAGCGCGCGGCCCGCCTCGGCCAGGTTCACCACGTGGTAGGGCAGCCAGAAGGCGGCGAAGGCCAGGATGATGAGCGCCACCAGGCGGCCGGTGCGGCGGCTGCGGCGGAAGCGCCGGGACTGCAGCCGGCGCCCGATGTCAGAGTAACTGGCCACGACCGCCAGGAAGGGCAGCAGGAAGCCGGTGAAAGCCTCGAAGAACAGGTGGAAGGCCTCGTGGCGATAGTTGGGGTACTTCAATATGCAGTTGTTCCTGTTTTGATTCCGGTTCACCGTGCGGTACACGAGGACAGGAGTGGCCAGGAGAAAGGATGCCACCCAGATACCTGCCAGCATTCGCCCAGCAACAGCCTTGGTGCGCAGCTTCTGGGATACGAAGGGGCGAGCCACAGCCAGAGAGCGGTCCAGACTCATGGCCGTGATAAGCAAGATGCTGGCGTACATGCTGACTCCGCACACGTAGTGACACAGGAGGCAGCCACCCAGTCCGAAACTCCAGGTGCCTTGGGTCAGGAGGTGAAGGAAAAAGGGCGCGGTGAGCAGTACCGCTAAGTCCGCCACTGCCAAGTTCAGCACCATCAGGGCAGTGACTGAGCGCTTCCGCATCCTCCTCAGGATGCTCCACACCACGAAGCCGTTGCCCGGAAGCCCCATGGCCAGTGCCACTGAGAGTAAGATAATAGCCAGTGGGCGGATGAACTTGGCACCTGCCAAGGAGGGCGAGGCAGCAGAGGTAGTGTTGGGGGTCATCCTGAAAACCTGGAGGGTGAGGGTGGACACATGAGGGTAGGGACCATAGGGCTCCGGACACCCTGGACATACCCAGTGTGAGTACTGTGGTCTGTCTCCAAGGACAATAGCCTCAGAGCCACTTTTGAAATATACTGTTCCCATCACAGCTGACTGACCTGTCTTAAGGGAATCTGGTCAAGTAGAAAGACTATGATTTCCTAACTGGGCCATGGGGCCCCTTCCTGCCCACAGAACCAGTTGCAAAATGTACAGCGACAGCAGTAGTGACATTTCCAGACCTTCTCAGCCTTCTTGCCTTCGGAGACTCTGAACCCCAGAACCAAACTAGGAGATTTTCCACAGCAATGCTGCACCCCTGGAAAGTCTAGCTCCTCTGTACCCTGCCAACCCCTTAGCCCCTCAGTCCCATTGACTGCCTCTAGTCACCTGCCCACTCTCTCAGAGATACCTAAAGCCCACCTGGAAGAAGAGGGTTAGGGAGGAATTCCTGACAGGTGACAAGGACAAGTTTTCCTAAGTCCTTTTGCACTGGGGTTCTGGGAGCTGGGCCCATCTCCTGCTACCTGGGCTACAGGGACCCAGAGAGCAGGGCCTGCCAGCCCCTGCCATCCTCAAGGGCTGTGGAGTCAGCACACACTGTTGTTTTTATAAATGAACTCTCGGGGGAAATAAAACACCTTGGAGACTTTGGAGATTCCTTTGCACCCTCATCCCCACCACCACCCCTCCCATCGCAACTCCCAAGATACTTACAGGCTTTTCCAGGTGCTGACTGGTAGCTGGTGCCAATCCCAAGGTCAGGGCAGGGTGGTGTAGCCTATCCCTGGATCTGCCCCAGTGCCAGGGGTCTGGCCCCAGGTCTGGGTGCTGTCAGCTGAGTTGACCAGAGAGGAAGTACCACAGAGCAGGGGAGGGGGAAGATGCATCTTCCTGAGGGTGGGGCTGAAACCCCTACGCCTCCCTTCACTGGAGGAGGGATAGTTCTAGAGCAGCCAGCAGGGAGGAGGGCTCGTCAGGGGTGGGGCTAGAAGAGAAGAGCCCTGGAGGGGGTGGTGAGAGAGGAAAGAGGGGTGCGGGGAGTGAGTAGGCCAGGGCGTAGCCTCAAGATGCAGGTCTAGACTAGAGACTTAAAGTAACGAACTGTATCACATAGAAGGAGGGAAGGAAGCAGGGGAGAGGAAATGGGTTCGGACTGAGAGGGTAGAATGCTGGTATCTTTATTTATGATAAATGTAGATTTTTAGATTAATAGGAAGTGCAGGTTGGAGCCATGAATAGGTTCTTGGTTGGGATTAGATGACATCATGCTGTAAAGGAGGCATGTCAGTAAATGCCGAAGAGCACAGCACTGCCTTTGGCTTTGGTTCAAGCCATGATGCAGGTTGCAGGAAAAGGCCGTCTTTCAGCACTCACCCCTTCACCCCTCCCTTCACTCGAAGGAATTAGTTTCATTCTAAGTCAACCGATTCTCCATTCTCTTGGGTCGAAGCCGAAGTCCAGGTCTCCTTGGAATTACACAGAATGCCAGTGTCTTCCCCTTCCCTCACCACTTGTCTGTGCTTGCCCACGTGGTAACCCTGCCAAGCTTAGGTTCAAGATCTGGATGCTGGGCAAGGAGACAGGCATGGCCTACGTTCCCACACCCTGCTGCCCACGTCCACCTTAGACACACAGGGAAAGCAGAGGCTGAGCTGGGCTGGGCGTGAGTCGGGGGGTAGGGGCCATGATATCTCATGCCCACTCTGCCAAGAGGGGAAACCGGCAATGTGGAAAGAGATGAGGTCCCTGGACCACGAACATCTCTCTCCTTGAAGTCTCTCACAGAAGCCAAGGACCAAAATCAATCTGACCATGAGCCTTCCTGCTTCCCTTTCAACTCTGTTGCTTCTTAGGGAAGATGCGGGGTACGACGGTGGTCACTGGGTTCCTTCCCCATTTCTAGTGTCCCCACTTGATCCGTTTTGAGAAAAGCCAGAGCAGAGTTGACCTCTGCTGTCAGGCAGAGGATATGATGAAAAGAAATGGGCTGAAACCGCAGTACAAACATAAGTAGAGTTGAGGAAGGGCTTTCTGACCACATAGGGCATGTGGGATGAGGAATATGTAACAGGAAGTCAGGGAACCTCTGCCCCCAGGGCACCAGACCAGAAGCTCCTGTGTCTGTTCGGGGATAGAAGCTTCCAGGTCAGAGCTCCAGCGTCAATCGACAAGAGGGCTGCAGACAGAAATTGGGCTGTCTTTGCCCCCTCTCCCCACCTCCTTCCTCCATGGCCTGTTCCCCGACCCAGAGCACTCCCTGCTGCCCTAGTTCAGAGCTCCCCCAACCCATTTTGGTGGCTGTGGCATGACCATGGGGACTAGATTTCCGGTGATCTCTCTTGCCCTCTGCTTACAGGGTGCCAACAGTCACTAAAGCACTAAACTTGGGGTGATGGTCACGGTTGCTACTCAGGTGACCAGCCATCTCAGTTTGCTGGGGCACTGACAGGGGCTGGGACACATGACTTTCCAATGCCAAAATGGGAAAAGTCCCAGGTCAACTGGGACGATTTGGTCACCTCAGTGACCAGATGTGTGTGCTTGTGGATATCCCCTGAAAAAAAAAAAAATCCCATTCTGCAATCCCAACTCAAAAGTGCCAGGATCCAGAACAGTTTTTAGACCTGGAGATAGACTCCAAAAGGCGGGGACTGAGAAGCACCGGGGTAAGAGTTAGACATGGCTAACTGTCTTGGGAGCAGTCAAGACTTGGCAGAAAGAAAAAGGAAAGGAGAGGTGGCACTGCCCTGAAAAACTCTTCCTGTCCTCCAGATATGCCTGTCATTCCTCATAGCCCCTCATGCCCAAACCCGAAAATGCACCCAGGCTGAGCAATTGCCTGCTCCTGGGCTCAGGTGGCCTTTAGGGGAAGGGCCAGATGGTCAGGGAGCAAAGGAAGTCTCAGATTCTCAGGGCCCCCACACCATCCCTCCCTGCATGCCTCTCTCCCACTGCAAAATCACAACACAGACAGGAAGACTTTCTTTTCAAACCCCACAGATTCACTGTCCCCTTCCAGAGCCAGTTTCCTCCTCCAGGTAGCTCTAACAGACCTCAGAGAATGGACCCCTTCCCCACCCCTCATGCAAGCTACTACACCTTTCTTTCCCTTCCCTCTCTATATTTCCAGTGTGCTCTGTGGGTCGGCCTTGAAGAATCGGGCCACCTGGGCTGGGGAGGGCAGATCAAGAAGCCACCGAAGGTTGGCACTGCCCAGCCTGGGCCTGACCCTGCAGGGAATGAGGTGGCTTGAGTACAATTCAGGCGAGCTGTGGGCACACACTCCAGTCCCCTTCTAATGACTTCCTGGTGTGTTTCAAATTAATAGCTATTGACAAGTCGGCAGTGCCTGCACATGGGGACCGTCCTTAAAACGGACCACCACTGCCCTCACTCACCATCCCTCAGTTTGGGGGAACCTGAGCCTGCTCCAGGTTTATAATAATCCTGCCCAGCCAGATCCAAACTGTAGTCAGGGAAGGGTCCCCAAGTGCTCCAGGACAGTGAGTTCTGGGAGGGATGAGCAGGCCTAGCTGTAGGGCTGATGTCAAGGGTTCCGTTTCTGATCGTCTTTCTCCATCCCGCCCCCGGGGTCTCCGTTGCCCTGGCCCTCCCCCACCGCTTTCACGTGAAGAGTAGTCCGGAGCTCCATGGTTCCCTCCCGAGAGCGGCTGCCTCCTCGGGCCTCCCCCGAGCCCTCAAAGAGCCGCGTGAGGAAACGCGGACCCGCCCGAGGCAGCAGATCCCCGGCGGTGAAGACGTAGAGCACCGGGTTGACGCTGGAGCTGAAGAAGGCCAAGGCGGTGGTTCCTGCCCGCGCCGCCTGGCCCGCCCCACCCAGCCTCGCCAAGGCCCCTTTCCGAGGGGCCAGCGCGGCGACCGCCTGCAGGAGGTTGACCGCGTGGTAGGGCGCCCAGAGCAGGCCGAAGGCGAGCACGATGGCGCTCACCAGCCGGCCCACCCGCGTCCCGTGCCGCCCGGAGCCCCAGCGGGCGCCCCGCAGCCGCGCCAGCGTCACGCCGTAGCAGCCGAGCACCAGCCCAAAGGGAATCACGAAGGCGGTCAGCGTCTCCAGGCTCAGGTGGGCGGCGGCGTGGGCCGACGACGGGTGGCACAACTGGCACACGCCGTCCTCCCCCAGGTGGCGGTAGACGCCGGCCGGGACGGCCAGCAGCAGGGCGGCCAGCCAGACCGCCAGCAGCAGGCGGCGGGCCAGGGCCGGGCTGCGCAGCCGGGGCGCGAGGAAGGGGCGGGTGACGGCGAGGCAGCGCTGCAGGCTGAGCAGGCCGGTGAGCAGCACGCTGGCGTACATGCTGAGCGCGCACACGTAGTACACCGCCTTGCAGCCCGCCTGGCCCAGCGGCCAGGCGTTTCCGATCAGGAAGGCCACGAAGAGCGGCGTGAGCAGCAGCACCGCGCCGTCGGCCAGCGCCAGGTGCAGCACGAGAGTGGCCGCCAGTGGCCGCCCCCGCGCCGGCCGCCAGCCCGCCAAGCTCCACACGACGAAGCAGTTTCCCGGCAGCCCCAGCAGCGCTGCCAGCAGCAGGAACGCCGAGCCTGTGGCCCGTGAGGCCTTGGAGCTCAGCAGCGTCTCGTTTCCTGGCGGGCTGAAGCAGGCCAACATCCTTCTGCGCCTGCAGGGGCATTCAGGGATGGGGCAAAAACTCGCATTCTCTCTGATGCCAGGGAAGAAGGGACTGTGCCTCCCGGCCCACTTCCCTGCAGCCTGCCTCCCTTCTGCCGGGAGCCTCGACTTCCTGGAGGGACCCCCACACAAACACTCCCGACAACTCCAATGGCTACTCCTGGCTCCTCCCCAGAGCCCAGTGGTACCCGGCTCCCAGTTCTCACCCAGGCTGTCCCTGTCTCCACCTCACCCGTCTAGCCTGGCCCCCTATTTCTTTGTCCAGCCCCATTTCTTGTCCCTCAGGGCCAAGGTGGGTGTTGGGGAGTAGAGGGGCATGGGCACATCTACTCACCCAGCTGGGAGAGAACAGGCCTGGGGAGGCCTGCCAGGGACCTGGGAGCTGAGAGGTGGAGCAGCAGTGGGAGAGATGCCTACTCCAGTTCTGTGCCTGTCACATTTGCAGAGGATGAGGCAAGAATGGGGAGGGACAAGATGGGGCTTATCCTGGGCCTGCGCTGGGGCCCCTCCCTCACTCTATTCCCATCACTAACAAGTTGTCCAGGCATGTGAGAACCCGCCTCCCCAGGAAACAGGACAAGCTGAGGGTGCAGATAAGGTTAGCATGGAGGAGAGTAGGGGCATCTGCTGAGTCCTGACTGTGGTGGTCCTTCTGCCCTATCCCTCCTCCACCTCTGCGCCCACCCTCCCAGCACTTAGGTTTGCTCCCCCCCACACACACACTCAGCAGACAAGGTGGCCTGAGTTCATATTCACCAGCAGCTCTAGCTTTGTCTTTCACAGCTTCCTAGTCCTGCTGAGACCAGTTTGCCTCAGCTCCTGACCTGCCCTCCCCTCTTGCTTTGGCTTCTGCCTCAGTCTCTTCACCCTCAAGGCTCTCACCGGGCTGTCAATGACAGCTTTTCAGTGAAAGGCATGGTGCTAGATTCCGATGGCACAGGGGTGCCTGGAGGTGTAAGGGGCACCTCACCTGGTAGGGAAGTCATACATCACAAAGAGCCACTACCGGCTGCAGTAGGATACAAGAAGAAAGGGAAGGGTAGAGACATACCAAGAAGAAGCCCTCTCTTCTTGGAAATGGCGGTATTTGAAGGGGACTTGGCAGATCAATAGAGCTGAGGGAAGGGAAAAGAAAGGCCTTTGCCTGGTCAACAGCCGGAACCAGGGGTATCTTGGGAACCAGGACACCAGGAGCATTGTCTTAGTCTGAGTTCCTCCAAAGCAGAGCCCGAGTTACGGGCATAGGAACAGGCAATTCTGCATTTGGGAGGTCAGCTCAGGAAGTTGGAGTGGGAACAGAGTAAGATAAGAAAGAGGAAAACTGGGCCAGCCAGTGGCATGGTGGTTGGGCCAGCTGGATCCCACATGGCTGACTGCGTGGTTCAAGTTCCAGACCCAGCGGCTTGTAAAACACGCCTGGCGTGTGTATGCATGCCCAAAATCCCAAAAGGAGAAATGGAGGAGAGGGGATTGCAGCATGGCCATCCCCCATGGGGATGCTTTCTCACTTTTCCTCTTTCTCTTTCTAGGGAACACACATGCCCTTTGGCAAATTTAATAAAAGAGAGAGAAACCAGGATGTGTTCCTGAGTCCCCTCAGTAGGCACCGGGCACCTTAGAGAATGTATAGAACGCCTGGCACAGAAGACTGGGCATTCCCCCTTGTTTGAGGGGTTGTCCCAGAGGCATGGGCACCCTTATACCTGCAGCTTGTTCTTGTCAAGGGGCTGAGTGAGCTGCCACAGCCTCTGACAAGGCTTGTTCCATCTTGGCCAAACCCTTGACTAGAGTTGCTCCAAAAGTAGCAGGGAGTTTCCACGAGGGAGTGCTCCAAACCATCCAAGATGGGGCTGGTTGGGACTCCAACCAAAGGGAGACTGCATGCCAGGGAGGTCAGTCTGAAGCATTTATGAGGGGGGCTTACTTACAGAGTGGGCTGCAGTGTCGTAACAGACTGTGAGATAAAGACACCCTACATAGGTGTGTCCACTACACGGGGTCAGGGTATGGAGTTCAACTGACATTTAAGGAGTCTGGCTCAGGGCCAGGGCATGTTTCACTCTGTTTTGGGCAACCACTTTCATACCTTTATCACTGCCTGGGAATGTTTAAAGCCCCAGCGTGGGCTCCAGCCTGCAGGAGGATTGCTACTAGCCAGATCATACACACAGTGAGGGGTCAAGGCACTCTTTCTCAGGCAAGACACAGAATATGAGAGGAACTGAGGGACTTCATGACGATTCCAAAGGAAAGGAGAGAGAGGAGGAGAGACTGCATGACCATGCCCCATTGGGTGGGGTAGGTGCTTTCTCACTTTCTGTCACTCTCCTGTGAGTGCACACACCCACTGGCAAAATTAAGGGGGAAAAAAAAAAAAGGCTAAAGTTGATGCCATCAGCAAGCACTCTGTACTGCATTCACCCTTCGTACCCATTCCTGGGCAAAAGGAGAAAGGTGAACGAGTAGCTGAAGCAGGCAGTTCTGGAGAGTAAAGCCAGAGAAAGGGACCAGCAGATGGCGTAATGTTTACATCACTGGATGTAGCCACTCCCACATAGTCAACCACAGCTCGGTCCTAGACCTTGTGGCTTGAAACTCATGCTGGATGTGTGTGCATGCGTGTTCAAAATCCCAAGAGGGAAATGGAGGAGAAGGGATTGTGGCATGGCCATCCCCCCGGGGGGGGGTGATTTCTCCCTTTCTGTCTGTCTCCCCAGTGAGCACTTGTGCCCGATAGCAAAACAATCTTTAAAAAAAAAAAAAAAAAAGGCAGAGGGAACCAGCAGTTAGCGTAATGGCTATGTTGCTGGACTCCCACGTAGTTGACTGCGGTTCGCATCCCGGGCCCGGTGGCTTAAAACTCACGCTGGGCGCGTGTGCGTGTGTGCCCAAGATCCCGAGAGGAGAATGGAGGAGAAGGGATTGTGGCATGACCATCCCCCCTGGGGGGTGATTTCTCGCTTTCTGTCTCTCTGTCTCTGTCTTTCTGTCTGTCGAGCACACACGCCCTATAGCAAAAACCTCTCCAAGAAAAAAAGAAAAGGCAGAGAAATGTTAATCTAGTCTTTTCCTCAACCAAGAAGGAAGTCACAGGTAAGCTGGAAACCAAGGGCAGGACCCTGTAAATAATGGATCCCCAGATCAGAAGCCTCCTTTCCTTACCCAACACCTCAGTCTTCAGTGTCTCACCACGCCTTTTCTCCCAGTCCAGCCTTGCCTCCCAGCTGAGTCCATCCCCACCCACATCCCAGCCCTGCCTTTTTCTAATGGTGCAATTTATGACCTTTCCAGTAGGTGGCAGCACATACTGTCCCTAGAAATTCCCTTCGAAGAAATAAAAACCACCAAGGACACATTACATACACCCTTTTACATAGGTCCTGTTTACCATCACAATACATGTCCTCCCCAAACACACACACACACACACACACACACACACACACACACACACACACACAAGCTTCCATGGCTTTTGCTGGGCAAGCCTTCCTCCCAGGCCCCATCTAGGCCCCTCCCCTCTCTGGACTTTGTCCTTACTGGCCAGGCTGGGGGCCAGAGTCTGAGCCTGACTCATCCTCCACCTCACTGGTGCTGAATTGCGGCATTTTAACTGAAAACACCACTTCAGTTCAGCACGGGAGAAAAATCAAATCGTCCAGCCCAGAGTCACTGGAGCGGCGACTCTCCAACTCCTTCTACCATGGAGTACCTCTCAGCCCTGAATCCCAGCGGCCTGCTCAGGTGATCTCTACCCCCTTTACACCCTCCAGCTATAGGGATATGGGGTTACAGGTAGGGCAACAAAACCCCACTAGGCCCCTAGGAGACGCATTCACCCCTGCCCCTCACTCCAGTCTCCCTTGGCTACTCTAACCTGAAAATCTAGATTCCTTTCTCCCTAACCCTCCAGCTACTCCACCCCCACACCACCCTCACTGCACTCACCAAGCCCCTCCTGGCCCCTTGTTGACTTCTCTTCCCAACTACCAGGTCAGTATCCAACATGAGCTCCGACCTTAGCCGTAAGGTCTGGACCTCAGCTCCACCTCCCCAGCGACCTTTTCGTGTCTGTGATCACAAGCGGACCATCCGGAAAGGTCTGACAGCTGCCAACCGCCAGGAGCTGCTAGACAAGGTAAGTGAGCCAAGTTCCTGGGTTCCTACAGCAGGGGCAGCCAAGGGGCGCAAAGACAGTGACAACGTGGGATGATGGGGCAGAAAGGGCAGAGGTCACACAACTGCCCCTCCATCTGAGAGCTAAGAGCAGGGGAGCAAGCCCAGTGCTGCTGCACTTGGGCCAATTCATTTATTTCCAAGTAGAAGGGTTTTCTTCAGGAGTAGGGGAAGCAGCAGGTAGGGAGGGTTGAAGGATGGAATTCAGAAGTCAATATGAAATGGAAGTTTGTGTTGCAAATCAAGTTTGAATCCTGATTCTGTCACTTCTAGCTGTCAAACCTTGAGAAGTTATTCAACCTAGGAAGATCTCAGTTTCTTCATATAGAGGGGATATACCACCCCACAGCGTTTATTTATTTATTTATTTATTTTGAGAAGTTTTTGCTATAAGGCGCGTGCGCTCGCCAGACAGACAGAGACATAGAGACAGAAAGCAAGAAATCACCCCCCAGGGGGGATGGCCACACCGCAATCCCTTCTCCTCCATTCTCCTCTCGGGATCTTGGGCACGCACACACACGCGCCCGGCGTGAGTTTTAAGCCACCAGATCCGGGACGCAAACCGCAGTCGACTACGTGGGAGTCCAGCGACATAGCCATTACGCTAACTGCTGGTCCCCCCACAGGGTTTTTGAAAGAGATAATATGTGGAAAGTGCTCAAAGATACCTGGCACCTAGTGAGGGCTGAAAAAGGTTAACGGGTGAGACGGAAAAGTTTTGGAGAACTGTGGGTCACATATTGTTACGATATTGTAGGTAAGAATGAGGACGGTCTTCAAGAGAACCTGGCTAGCCTTTCAATTCCAACCAGTATGAGTGGCTTGGAAGGGAGCAGGGGGATATGACATGGTAAGAGCAAATAAGAGAAAAAGCCAGCCACTAATGAGGTTCCCCAGCAACTACTGAGGGTTCCCCAGCAACTAAAGGAACAGAGCTGCAGCCTCCAGAAGGAACAGCAAAGTGCCAGGAAGTAGAATTGGTACGTCAGTAATGTCTAGGGCCAACCAAGGATGTTGGGTAGCTAGAGGGGAGGGCATGGGATGAGATCTGTCCCTCCCTCCTGCTTCCTGCCACTGGGCAGGCAGAGAAGACCCTGCTGCTGAGTGAAGACCTTACACTGGTGCTGGAGGAGGACGGGACTGCCGTGGACAGTGAGGACTTCTTTCAGCTGTTGGAAGATGACACGTGCTTGATGGTGCTAGAGTCTGGGCAGAGCTGGAGCCCCACCAGGGTAAGAGGTCCACCCTGGGGCTGCATAGGCCACTGATCTGTTATAGCTCTGAGCTGTTCTAGCCTAACCTTGGGCTTGAGGCAGAAGTGCTGGGAGTGTTGTGGAGTTGTCAATGACATGACATCCAGGTGCCAGCAGATCTAACCTAGTGTTGATGGGAATCAGTGCTGAGTGACAAAGTGTGAGAGTCCTTGCACTGATGAGGATGCCCTACAGAGTGGCGTGCTATCGTATGGCCTGGGCCGAGAGAAGCCGAAGCACAGCAAGGACATCGCCCGCATCACCTTCGATGTATACAAGCAAAACCCTCGGGACCTCTTTGGCAGCCTGAATGTCAAAGCCACATTCTACGGGCTCTATTCCATGAGTTGTGACTTTCAAGGACTTGGCCCCAAAAAAGTACTCAGGTCAGAGATCAATTTACCATTCTTCCCCATCCCCTACAGTAAGACAATCTCCATAACTCCTCCTGCTACACACACCTACCCGTTAGCTCCACTCTGTGGAAAGTCCCCAGGCCCCAGCTCCACATCCTCCTTCCAGGTCCCCTTAGTTACCCGATTTCCTTGTCTCTGCCCTTCAGGGAGTTCCTACGTTGGACCTCCAAGCTGCTGCAAGGCCTGGGCCACATACTGCTGGGAATCTCCTCCACCCTCCGCCATGTACTGGAGGGTGCTGAGCAGTGGCAGCATCGCCAGGGTCGCCTCCATGCCTACTGAAAAGGAGCTCTGAGTTTCTGCCCTGAACACGTTCCAAGAGACACACTATGAGGACTGTGACAGCTTCAGGTTTGGGGACCTGCAGACAAGGCAGGCTAGACAACTTACCCGATTTCTTTACTCTCATCTGACCCATCACAATAGACCTAAGCCTTACAGCATCAAGCCTTACGCCCCCTGCCTATACCCTTTTCCTGAAGGATGCTGTTCTATTCTCACATTCCAGCCTCCCATTTTCCCTCAAAGGCCACAAGTCTGTCCCCAGGCCTTTGGATCTCACCTGACCCTGCTACATGTAGATATCCCTTACTGATCCTCCTGCCCTCAGGGAAGCTCCCCAGCACGCTGATGATACCCCCTCTCACTTTACCTTGAGATCTCTGCTTTTTCATATCCTCCCCTCCAAAAAAACCCACAAACATTTCCAATAAAAATATAAAAATGTTTACCAACAAGATTGTTGACCCCCATTAAAGGAAAGAGATGGGATAGATACACCCTTTCACCCTCCCCATAACACCCAGTCCCAGACCCAAAGGCCTTAGTCTTCAAGTATTGAGTTCAGTGCCCGCTTCCGCTTGGCCACCACACCCTGCTGCTGTTCCCAAGCCTCTCGCCGCTTCAGGAAGGTTGTCAGGGCTATGTTTCGAGCCACATGGTGGCCAAAAGGGTCTCTTATCAGCTCCTGGTTCCGCTCCCCTGCAAAAGGAACCACTCATGTTTAGTGCCACCCACACTCAAAGACAGACTTTAGTTGGGGTGAAGGCCCCTCCTTTTCCCACACCCTGGGCCTGCCCCTGGGATAAGACAGTGCACACCTTACTCTCCAATGAAGAGAAGCCAGGAGGAGAGGAGGAGCAGAGGACTGCATAATCAGTCAGCAAGGGAAGGGGAGAGCAAACTGCTATGAACCAGGACCAAGACCACCCTTTGAAACTGAAGTCTCTGCTGAATTTAAGTCCGTTCCCCAGCCCCCTAGCTATCTGTAATAAGAGACAGAAAAATCTGGAAACATCAAAGAGAAGTGATGGGACTTACCCAGTTCAGCAGCAATTTCCTTCCGGGCCACCAAGGCTGCTCCATTCCAGATAGCGTCTAGCACACGGCTGCCATGGCGACTACAGGCCAGAGTCACATAATGCCCCTGCATTGAGACAAAGAGGGGAGTCCCTCTAGGCAAGTCCACAGAAATGTGTTTGGAAGGAGGGGTAAGGGGAATGAGGTTCTGGAGAATTTAGAGGCCAAGTTCAAACAGTCGAGGGACTGCATATCCTCTTTGACTCTCAAGGTACAGGCTTAGGGAGTTCATAGTCTCTAAATGAATGATGGTGGAGAATCAGGGCAGAGGCCAGAACTCTAACCTTTAAAGTCTGCAGCACACGGCGGCGCTGCTTGCGCGTCACAGAGGGACTGGTGAGGATGGCATCGAGCACATGGGAGCCAGCAGGGCTCTGGGCCAGAGCCACAAGCTGAGGTCCTGTCAATGCAGCCAGACTTTGAAGTACGAGACTGGGGGTAGAGAAGTGCAGTAGATGCTGGAGCAGGAGAGACCCAAGGACTGTTACTTCCCCCAGAGCCCTCGCTGCGGCCATTTCCTCCTGGGGGCAGAGACAGAAAGTTAGGAGGTAGTTGCCAAACCAGGCAGATGAACCTGTCCCTGGGATGCTCCACTTCCACTGGGGGAAGTCGGAGGTCTCACCACCTCTACCTCAGGGTGAGGAGGTAACGCAGCCCCAGGAGGCCTGGACCCAATTAGTCACTGGCTCAGCCCCGCCCTTCCTCACCTGGTGCTCCGCAGGAACTGTCCCCTCCTCCTCCATCAGGTCATAGTACACTTCATAAGCCATCAAAGTAGCAAAGAGAGGCACACAAGCCACTTGCCGGGATGAGGGCTCTGCGCAGTGGAATGCCTAGAGGGGAGGGCAAAACTCAATGGATCCAAGAACTGCCCCATCCCTACCCTTGACTTTCCGGACAGGGTAAGTGCTCGGGAAAGGGGAGAAGGCCTAACTCCACAAAAAGGCAGCCTCCACGAAGGCAGACTCTCATCTCCTGCTACATCTGCAGCTTCCACACACAGGACAAGGGTTAAGCAAACACTGTCCCTTAAGTAAACTGTTCTTGCAGCTTTGGGAGACAGTTTTCTTCCCGGGGGTGTCAGGTGGCTTTTGGCCTCATTCTCCCCTGTATCGTAGACTCCCGGGCCAGTAGATCCCTTGGGTCCAGAGGCACAGCGACTGAAGATTAGATAAGTCCTAACAGGGAGAACTTGGACTGAGGGCACAAATGGTTGCAAGTAACACCCACTTACCTCCAACAACAGCTGCAGGACCTGGGCTTGGTGGGCCCCAACTCTGCGGCAGGCCCCCACCAGGGCAACAACTACCCCTGGGTGGCCCTGAGCCAGTACAGCTTCCAGGATAGGGCTCAGCTCCTCAAACACGGGGGACAGCTGAGGGAAAACATGGGGTGAAGAATCTGTGACATTCTGGCAATGGTAGGCTAAGTTTCTGAGAAATCTTCCTGCTGAGAATTAAAAGTGCTAGATAAAAACATAAAAACACGGCCGATGTCAGGATCTTGATTTGTCTGGATAAGGCCAGAACAATGCAGCAGTCTTAGAGCCACTTCACATAGGCAGGGGACTTTAAATGGCCCATCCCTATGTGTAAAGGAGGACTAGGGGTAAGGGAGACTGGAATTAAACCTGCCCTTCCACTCTAATTCCCAACCCAGGAGACCACAGGGAAGTCCACCTTGGTGCTAAGCAGCAAAGGAGAAGAACAGCTGTGGCAACAGTCCAGCATCCCTGTGCATTTGTAGCCAAGTACCCAGAGTCTGGGCGGGCCACGGAACCTCGAGCTGCAAACTTGGATTAAGCCTGTTGCACCTGAGAGAAGTCAAAACAAGTCCTATCTGGAAGGAAGGCACCTGCACCTGAAGTTCTGAAAAATCCCCACGGAGTAACTTTCCAAGGGCTATGGCCAGCACACTAGCAGAATACAGAGAGGTGAGTGCACGAACAGTAAAGTAAGGCCCAAGGAACAAGAGCTAGCAGGAATAGACCTGGCCCAGGTTTCCAACTCACCAGCTCAGGGGTAGTGACTGCATCCAGCAAGCGCTGCAGAGGGAAGTTGGCGATGGGATGTGCAGCCAGGGACTGCAACTGCCCCTGAAAGTGATCCTCAAAAAGGCTCTGGAGCCTCAGGGGCTCCAACACTAGCATCACCTGCTCCAGCAGCCTGGAACTCGTCTGATCCCGCAGAAAGAGCAGTAAGGGGCTGGGGACAAGGAAAAAGGGATCAGGCAGTCTTAATTCTGCCTCCTTCGAAAACAGTTGTACCACGTCACCTCCCAGCCCCACAAACCTTGGCCAACCCTGAGGTCCTTAGTCATACCTGCCGTCTGCTGAGGAACCGCGAGTACTCAGGTAGCCAATCACGCCACTGCAGAGATGGGTGCAGACCTGGGGTAGTCTGCGGTGTAAGACCTGTAAGGCCACTTGAAGGCAGAAGCTGGAGATCTTATCAGTGATAAACACTGTAGGGAGAGAAAATAAAAACGGCTTGTCCCAAATCCAGATGGCTTTTCTTCCAGATAGGATTTGTTTTGACTTCTCTCAGGTGCAACAGGCTTAATCCAAGTTTGCAGCTCGAGGTTCTGTGGCCCGCCTGACTCTGGGTACTTGGCTACAAATGCACAGGGATGCTGGAGCTGTTGCCACAGCTGCTCTTCTCCGTTGTTGCTCAGCTTCCCGGTGGTCTCATGGGTTGGGAGTTAGAGTGGAAGGGCAGGTTTAATTCCAGTCCTCCCTTACACATAGGGATGGGCCATTTAAAGTCCTTAAGCAATAACAAGCCATGGCAGCACAGCAGTACCCCAACGTTTTTTGATGCTAAGGACACATGTGAAGGTCCTGGCTTTGCGTCCCAAGGTCCCTTTGTTCATGCCAAGCATGCACACATGCCTATGATCCTGATTGCTGAGGCCTGGAGTGGATCACAGTGTAAAGACTCTGCTAGGGGTACCTGTCTCTCTTTCTCTCTTTCATGGAAGAAATAATTAAACAAAAACAAACCTTAAGCAACAAGGTACAAGGTACGGTGGGACTACAAACACAAACACTACAGAAGGCTTTTCAATATCTGACCAGGCCAGGCTTGAAGAGAAGAGGCATAACCTAACCTAGGGGCCTTGATTGGTAGTAATCACCTCCAGAAAAGTAGATCCTGGACCCTCCTACTTCCTCTTACCAGCAATGTCCTTCAGAAAGCAGGAACTCAGGTCCTGAAGGCGATTCAAGAAGGTTTCAGGGACTTCAAAATCAGTTGGCTTACACTCTCGAGCTGGGGCCCTTTGCCCTTCTAAAGGAAGATTGAGAACACGTGCAATGTCAAGATAATGAACTGCCATCCCAGGAGGGCGAATTCTACAGCTTAGAGATGCAGAACAGATCTGATACAACTGAATGGCTCTTCTGGGTGACTGAACTGAGATTATATTTTGTTTAATTTTCTTCTTTTTTTTTTTGAAAGGTTTTTGCTATAGAGTGTGTGCACTCGCCAGAAAGACAGAGAGAGACAGAGAGACGGAGAGCGAGAAATCACCCCCCAGGGGGGATGGCCACACCGCAATCCCTTCTCCCTTTTCTCAGGATCTTGGGCATGTATGCACACGCACCCGCCAGGACTCGAACTGCAGTTGACTACATGGGGGTCCAGTGACATAACCATTACACTAACTGCTGGTTCCTCTGTTTAATTTTCCTAAGAAATCTCACCCAGCCCTGCCACAGTCGATAGGAGATAGTTCAAATTCCTAACCTAAGTATTCAAGGTGTTCTAAAATCTGACCTCATTTAAACTAACCTTATTTTCCAGTTTTTCAAAATGTGGATCAAAGTGCCAGCCAGTGTCATGATTAAGGCTTCTGGATCCCACATGAATGATTGCCTGGTTCGAGTCACAGACGTGGGTCTGGTGGATTGAAAACGTGGCAGGCATGTGTGTACTGAGTGCCCAAATTCCTTCAAGGAGGAAGAAATAGAAGGGATTGTGGCGTGAACATCCCCCGTGGGAGGGAGTGCTCTCTCACTTTCCCTCTATTTCTCTCTCTCTCTCTCCAGTAAGCTCATGTACCCTCCAGGCAGGATGGGTGGGGGAGAAGAAGGGAACAGTCAATGACTTACTTTATTATGAAATCAAGCCAGTGGTCTCAACCAGAATTCTTTTAATGAAATAATACAGAATAAAATTTAAAAGGAGGGGTCAGCAGATGGCGTAGTGGTTACGTTGCTGGACTCCCACGTGAGTGACCACGGTTCGAGTCTCAGACTCCGTGGCTTGAAACACACAGGCTGGGTGCATGTGTGTGCATGCCCAAGATCCCAGGAGAGAAGGGATAGCACCATGGCCATCCCCCCAGGAGGTGATGTCTCACTTTCCCTCTCACTGCCTTTGTCTCTCCCCAGGGAACACATGAACCCCAGGGCAAAATCTCTTAAAAAAAAAAATTGAAAAGTAATGAAAATATCAGAGTAGATTGCGTGTAGTAAGGATATTGTTTCCTGAACTTGTGCTTGCACTCATTATATGTCCAAACACATATCTATGTTGAGTCATGTTAAGAAACCAAATTCCTGGGAACCAGCAGTTAGCGTAATGGCTATGTTGCTGGACTCCCACGAAGTCGACCGCGGTTCGCGTCCCGGACCCAGTGGCTTAAAACTCACGCCGGGCGCGTGTGCGTGCGTGCCCAAGATCCCCAGAGGAGAGTGGAGGAGAAGGGATTGCGGCGTGGCCATTCCCCCTGGGGGATGATTTCTTGCTTTCTGTCTCTCTGTCTGTCTCTGTCTGTCTGGCGAGCGCACGCGCCCTATAGCAAAAACCTCTCCAAAAAAAAAAAAAGAAACCAAATTCCTGGGCCAGCAAGTGACACAGGGGTGAAAGTGGCTGGATCCCACATTTCTCACTGCACAGTTTGAGTCCTGGACCCGGTAGCTTGACAAACACACCAGGCACACACGCACACATTCCCAAAAGAAGAGAATGGAGAAGGGACTGTGGTATGGTATCCCCCTCTTGGGAGTGATTTCTTACTTTCCTCTTTTTTTTTTTGTATCTCTCTCTGGTGAGTGTATGTGTCCTATAGCAAAATAAAAAAATGAAACAAAAACAAAAACAAACAACCCCAAATTCCTTATTGCAAGGTATGGTTTAAAAAAAAAAAAGTTCTAAATCCACTGCTCTACATGACCCATTTCCTCCACCTGCCTCTATTCCTTTTTTTTTTTTTTCAAGAGATTTTTGGGGGACCAGCAGTTGGTGTAATCGCTACGTCACTGGACTCCGATGTAGTCGACTGTGGTTTGAGTCCCAAACCCGGTGGCTTAAACTCATGCTGGGCACGTGTGCATGTATGCCCAAGATCCCGAGAGGAAAAGGAAGAAGGGATTTCAGCATGGCCATCCCCCGGGGGGTGATTTCTCACTTTCTTTATCACTGTCTCTCTCTGTCTTTCTGGCGAGCACATGTACCCTATAGCAAAAAAACCTCTCAAAAAAATAGAGATTTTTGTATAGGGTGCATGTGCTCACCAGAAGAGAGACAGAAAGAGAGACAGAGAGACAGAAAGCTAGAAATCACCCCTTGGGGGTATGGCCACACCACAGTCCCTTCTCCTCTTGGGATTCTGGGCACACATGCATACATGCCTGGCATTAAGTTTCAGGCTGCTAGGTCTGGGACTTGAACCACAGTGGATCACGTGGGAATCCAGCACCTTAACCACTGCCATCACCTGCTGACCCCACACCTATCTCCATTCTAATAGCTCTTTCCTAAACAGTCAATGTATCTATAACTCTGGGCCTCTAGGCACACTAGTCTTTGGCCTATTCTAATTTCTCTGCTACTTCTTCAAGGTCAGATCCCCCCATGAAGACTCACTGTTCTGGTTACTCTCTCCTTCTGAATCCTAAATTCTCCTCCCAACTAGGCCCATTTTCCCATGTATAATACTTACCAGATGATTGGGAGCCACGGGGCCTGGCTCTCTCAGACTCCAGTAGAGTCCCTCCTAACACCTGCAGCAGAGTTCTAACCACGAAGCTGCCATGTGTGTCTCCACAGTAGAAAAGAAAATCTTCACACACTTCAGTGGCTAGTCCCAGGACTAGCTCCTCCAGGGTCTGTAAGGAACCATCCTCCCCAGCCTCCTCCTCCTCTCCTTCCTCCTCCACCGGACTCCCCAGTAATCGAGGCAGCTGCAGCAGAGCACTTTGCAATACATGGACCCCGCACCGATGACAGGCCACAGAGCGCAAGTTAGAGCGCAGAGCAGCCCAGACGCGACACAGCGGTTTCAAGGGACTGAACCCCAACAGTTCCTGCAGCATCTCACTGCCAGTCCTGTCCATGGCCAAGGCTAATGCCTGAGCCTCCACTTCCTTCAAAATATTGTGCACCATCAACTCTAGAAAGAAAAGGAAAGATGTATTAATATTTTTCAAAGACTGAGAACAGGGGCAGGGCCAGTTAAACTCTGTGCACTGCGAGCCAGATCCCACACTGCCAACAGAGGTTTGAATTCTGGCCCCAGTGGCTTGAAACACGCCGGGAGTGTGTCTGCTCCCCAGTCCCCACTTCTCACGATGTGGAGAAATGAAGGAAAAAAGACTGGGCATGACCAATCCACACCTGGGGTTCACTCCAGTGAACCCACACGCCCTTTGGTAACTTTTTAGTGTTTAACAAAAAACAAAAAGGCTGAAAGAGGATGAGGTTATGTTCCATCACTTCGCCAAGAAAAGGAGGGGGGTGGCGCAAAGAAGAGGACATGGGAGATGAAACCAAGCCCCCATGCCTGGGAGCCTCGAAAAGTTTCCTTGCCTGTGGTGGATTTCATGTTCTTGGTCCCACCCTGAAGCTGTCCCTACCTCGTTCTTCCCCAGTCTCGGGAGCCTCTTTCAGAGCTGACAGCGCCCGGCGGAAATACCCCAGCGCTTCGTGGCTCAGCTGGGGGTGCACACCCAAAGTCGGCTTCGAGAACCCGTCCCGAGGCTGCTCGGACGGCCGCTCACGGCCTGGAGGGGCGCGTCCGGACCCCCTGGCCCCACGGCCGTGTTTGCCGCCACCCGGGAACGCACGTCCCGGCTTGTGCCGGGAGCGCGGGCCCAGCCCCATGAGTGCCGAGCGCTCAGTCCGCGCAGGCTTCCGTAGCCGCGGGACCCCCACGCCCGCCCGCCCGCCCGCCGGAACTTAGAAACGCCGGCGCGCTCCCGGCGCAGGCCACCGCGTCACAGCTGCGCGACGGCCTCGAGCCGGGGGTGGGGGTGGGGTGGGGGGTGTGTCCCCCGCGGCGCCCCGCCTCCGTCCGCGACCTGGATCCCTGGCGCAGGACTCTCGCGCCGGTGCCTGGCCCATCATCGACCCTCACCCTGCGTTGCGACTTTTGAGCCGCGCCTACACGTCGCCTGCTCAACCCCCGCCAGCAGCCAGACTTTACCCAGCCCGGGACTCTGACCCTCGCTCCGCCCGCGCGGCCAGAATCAAGTCCTGAGTGTGGCGAGCTCGACGGCGTCGGGACCCCAGGAGGCATCGCGCAGGTAGCAGGTAAGGTCCGTGAGCTCGCCCCACATAGAGCTCGGCGTCCCCGGGCTTCGCTGTCATTACCACGTGGAAGCCGCACCCCTGCTCTGCAAGTCTGAGCCTCATCAGTGGTCAGGGACCCAGACAGCCCAGAACCCTGCGTGGACGCGCCCTGAAAGGCTGCGCGCCAGTTTCCTCCCCCAGTCAGCCTCATTCAGAGGGGCGCAATAAGTGGACAGCTCCACTCAGCCTGTTCACGTTCTGGGTCTCCCAAAAGGACGGTAGCCCTGCCCTGGGACCCCACCCCCCACCCCCACCCACTCAGTTGTCCCCTCACTGCATTCCGACTTTGGCTTCCCCTGTCCCCTTAGCGCGGTCCCCCCTCCACACACAATCCATAGGCTTCGCTCAGAACAAGTCTTGGCTTCCACAGATTGTCGCCCTTGCCTGTGAGTCATGGCAGCTCGCATGAAGGGCCAAGTGTGTGTGGTGACTGGGGCCTCCAGGGGAATTGGCCGTGGCATCGCCTTGCAGCTCTGCCAAGCAGGTGCCACAGTTTACATAACCGGCCGCCATCTAGACACCCTGCAGACCACTGCTCAGGAGGTAAGTGTCCACCCTTTGGGTTAACCACTCCTTCTCTGAATCCCTTACCTAACTCCATAGTATTCCTCAGCAGAATAAACAAACCCCACAAATAACTTCAGGTAAGGTCACATTTTGCCACCAGATGAGTTTTATAAAAATGCTTTCTGTTTGACAGCTTCAGAAATTTTGGAATTGCAACTGAAGTGTTGTAGACCTATGTGTTCCTCTATTTTAGGCATGACTATATTGAACTGTACAATAAAGTACAATAAATCAGTAGATTTCTCTACTGCAATTCAGTTAAATAAATATTTGCCTATCTATGATTTGTTAGGACTAGGCAAAACATTGGAGTTACCAAGATTGATAAAATATAATCTCTTAAAAGATGAAGTCCAGGGCCAGCCCTATGGCCTAGTTGTTAAGAGCTTGACCAACTGGTTCAAGTTCCAGCTCCAGCGGCTTGATAAACACACCGGGCACGTGTGTGCGCATGTCCAAAATCCAGGCAGGATGGAAAAATGGGGGTGTGTGGCATGACCCTTTGGAAGATATTTTCTCAGGACTGTCTTTGGCAAGTATACAAACCCTGTGGCAATAAAAAAATTTTTTTAAATAATAAAAGACCGGGGAACCAGCAGTTAGCGTAATGTCTATGTCACTGGACTCCCACGTAGTCGACTGCGGTTCGAGTCCCGGACCCGGTGGCTTAGAACTCACGCCGGGCACGTGTGCATGCGTGCCCAAGATCCCGAGAGGAGAATGGAGGAGAAGGGATTGCGGCGTGACCATCCCCCCTGGGGGGTGATTTCTCACTTTCTGTCTCTATGTCTCTCTCTGTCTGTCTGGCGAGCGCACGCGCCCTACAGCAAAAACCTCTCAAAAAAAAATAATAATAAAAGACCGAAGTCAAGGAAATAGTTACCTATTTCACAAGTAGGCTGCATGCCTTATTTGTCTCCTACTCTTGATTTACAAAGTATAATGCCTTGCATCAGTCAATGCTGGTAGATTTTAAACCTGAGATCCCAATCCTTCCTCTCTGGGGTCGAATATCCTATCATTCCCAAAACTCCTCAAACAGACAGCAGAGGGCAGTATTGTCTCAGCCACTGTCTTGATTCCTGAGGTTGCCTTCTCAGTTCCTAAACCTACTTTGGTTGGGGAAATCAGCATTAGGTCTCACATTTTGTGACTGTGAATTCATATCCCTGTTTCTTTCCAGGCACAATCCCTTGGGGGCAGGTGTGTGCCTGTGGTGTGCGATTCGAGCCAAGAGAGTGAAGTGAGAAGACTGTTTGAGCAAGTTGATCAGGAACAACAGGGGCGTCTGGATGTGCTGGTCAACAATGCCTATGCTGGCGTCCAAGTATGCCTTGAACTTTGATCTCAGCTACACTCCTGCCCTCCCCTTCTGACTCTTAAAGTTCTCATTCCTATCCCTTGTTCTTCCATTGCCCGTTTCCTCACTCCTTTCTGCTGTTAGATCATTTAGTCACTCACCCTTCGTCTGCCTTTCAGGCACTCCTGAACAACCAGAATAAGAAGTTCTGGGAAACTCCTGCCTCCATATGGGATGATATCAACAATGTGGGACTCAGGTGGGTGTTCTCCTTGCCCACTGCAAGGACCCAGGCTCCCCTCACTCAGCAGCCTGAGGGCCCAGCCCTTTCCCCATATGCCTTCTCCTTTACCCTCTGGCCTCTTCCATCTTTCTTCTCCCTTCTCTCTAATTCATCCTATCTGTTTCTGGAGAAGTTCCATCCATGGCAATCTACCTGGGAATGTCAACTCTTGCCTCGTTTCTCATCATTTTCATTTCTACAAGCCCTTGGCCTCTCTCCTGCCTCACTCTTTGCCCATCCAAATGCAAGACCCAAAAAGGAGCCCTCTCCTCTCAGGAATGCATATGACCCAAAGTCTATATTTTCTTTCTTTCTTTTTTTTTTTAAAGATATTTTCACTATAGGGCACATGTACTCACAGGACAGACAGAGAGAAAGAGAGAGACAGAAGTGAGAATCACTCCCCAGGGGGGATGGCCACACCACAATCCTTCTCCTCCATTATCTTCTTGGGATTTGGGGCACACATGCACACACGCCCAGCGAGTTTTAAGCCACTGGGTGCCGGGGTCCAGCCTCGGCGGGGGTGGGTTAACTCGTGGGAAGCGGCGAAGGTGAACAGAAACAAAAATTAGACTAAGATCTCAATGCCTTTTTGCATGTTCTTAGCCGGCCACAGCCAGAGTTAGCTCCAGGCTGCTGCGCTGGCAGCTTTCAAACACACGTATTTATTGAGGGGTGTCTTACAGGAGTAGGAGGGGTGAGGGGGAAATAAAAGATTTACTCTACGAAACAGGGAATTCAAGGCACAGAAACAATAATCATAAAGCATGATGTCTGTCTTATATGATTAGGTATAATCAATTACAGTTCTCAGGATGAAGGCGTCTATTTGTCTGGTGCATTTTCTTCTTAAATCTTGATTGCCGGACAGGGCCTTTTCGGGTGAGAGGGTCTTGTAGCTCAGGAGACAACACAGGGTGTTTTATTAGCAGTTTTTCATAGTTAACAGCACACAGGGGAGAAACTGCTTGTAATTAGGTGCTATCCCTTGCTTGCCTCGGACCAGATAAGAACTTTCAGCTAAGGTAGTTACTCTTCCTCCTGGAGCCTTCAGGTTTGTTTATCCTGTCCTGTTAGCCAGATCTGTCCTTCCTCTATTAACCCACGGGTCCCTGTATTTATTTGCTGAATTCTTTGTCTGTTAATCAGTGAATTCTTGTGCTAATTTGGCCTAATACAAGTTAACTTTGGCCTGTAGCTTTAACAAGAAGTATTTACGTAAAACTAGCCTTAAACTAACTTAGTCTACATATGTTACTAACGCTAATTTGGCTTATACTAACTCAACTTAACATATGTTAATTTTAGTTTAGGACAGGCAGGTGTGGGAGTCTGTCTCAGGTTCCCTGGCCCTTTACTCTTGCAGGGTACCGTAATAACAGTAAAGCTCATGGCAGAGAAATTGAGTCCAGGCCAGTACAGTGACACAATGGAGAGTTCGTACCAGCTTGTGTTGTCTGCATGGCCCCGTCAACTGGGTTTGAGACTCGAACTGAGGTTGACTATGTAGGAGTCTAGTGACATAGCCATTACACCATCTGCTGGTCCACAAGATTTGTATTTTAAAAAATGATTAGAGGAAGAAGTCATTTGATTTTAGGTCAAGAAAACATTAATAAGAAAGTGTGTACCAGCCTTCTTAGCCTCCACATTCTCATTCCAGATCTACAGGCAAAGGGACTCCCAAGTCAGAGTTGGAAGGCTAGGGTCACACATGTATCTGGCACAGGAGTAAGATGCACAGGATGAGAATTTGCTCAGCATGGGACTGCCCCCATAACATAGCAGTTAGGCACTGTGCATAGGGAGCCAGACCTCACATGGCTAACTACAGTCCAAATCCTAGCCCTGGTGGCTTAGAAAATTTCGGGCGTTGGGGACCAGCAGGTAGCGTGGTGGTTAAGGCGCTGGACACTCCCACATGGCTGACCACGGTTCAAGTCCTAGATCTGGCAGCTTGCCTTCTCACTTTCTCTCTCTCTCTCTGTGTCTCTCTCTCTCTGGTCAAATTAAAATAAAATAAATGAATAAATAAAATTAAAATCATTCTTAAAAAAAAAAAAAAAGAAAAAAGAAAAAAGAAAATTTCGGGCGTGTGTGCATGAGTGCCACAATTCTAGTGGGTTAGAGAAATGGAAGAAAATTTATGGTGTGACCACGCCCCATTGGAGAATTCTCTCTCTCTCCTCTCTCTCACTAGTGAGCACATATACCCCCTGGTAAGGAAAAATAAATAAAATTTTAAAGATAATTTGAGCCATTTTGTGACTTGGTAGTCAAGGGAGCCGGATCCCACATGGCCAACCATGTGGTTTGAATCCCAGACTCAGCAACCTGAAGAATATGCCAGGCATGTGAGCATCTGTGCCCAATATAGTTTCCCTTTCTATCTCTGTCTGTCTCTCTCTCTGGTGAGCACACATGTCTTCTGGCAACTGAAAAAGAAAGAAAAATATTTGCTCAGCACAATATGCACCAGTTACGTTGCTGTTGGTTACTGTTGGATTAATGTTACCCTCTCAGATCATTGAACTGCACTTGGTGAATACGATCAGTCACCTGCGAGAGTAACCACGAGATTGTCTGCACTCAGTGGCTGCAGCACCTAAGAACACTCGCTGCAACAATTTTGGTACTCTGGTGACCACCCCAAAGAAGCAGAATTAGAATGCAATTGTGATTTCTAAGTGGAAGAATGGCTGTGCAGACAGAGGGGGGTGACCAGCTCAGAGCCAAGGAAGGAAACCCAAAGAACTGGAGATGGGCCGGTGTGCATGTTCCTGGCCCTCTAAAGAGAGGTGCCTTTCATACCCTCATCTCTTGCTCAGATTTTTGAGCCTGAGACAGAGGCCCAAGCCTCGACCCTGGGCCCCAATGAATTCTCCAGGGTAAAGGCCACTTTGTGAGCCACCAGCATCTCTTCAGACAACCCCCACCCCCATGTATAACACATTTAACTGCTTTCCAGTGCATTTCCTTGGCCTGGCCTTTTCTTTTGAAACTATTACTCTTGTTTTTTTTTTGTTTTGTTTTGTTTTGTTTTGTTTTGTTTTGTTTTTTTCATTTGGAGGGTCCTAACTATTCCCTATGCAGAAGAAATGTTTTCCTAGTTACCAAGTATGTGTGTATTATTGAAGGAAATGATGAGAAAATATGCGAAGCTAGTATAGGCTTATCCCTTCCTTCCTCACCTGACATAGCTACCATTAGTTGCCTGGTGTATATTATTTGAGATGTTTCATGTAAGTATCTCTCATTCTTTTTAAAATCTACAAAATATCCCACTGGGAGGAGGTCAGTAATTGATTTAACTAATCCCTTATTTGTTGTAACAGTAGGATTCTTGGGTCAAAGAATATGTACTTCCTAAAGATATAATAAACATAATTAAATTGTCCTCCAAAAAGACCCTACCAACATTTAGTCTCTAGATAATGAGGGTAAATATCTGTTTCCCTATGTCTTCATTCATACTGGGCAATGTGAAGCCACTCAATCAGATAAGCTTTTCCACTCTGATAGACCAAAGATATATAAAGATGGTTTTAATTCATATTTCTCTATTTTTGAGGTTAAACCTTTTTTCCATCTGTTCATTAGCTCTATATCTTTCGTGAATTGCTATTTCTGTATGAAGTTCTTTTCTTCATACTGATTTTTAAAAGGTCTTTGTGGAACAGATGCCTTAGGCATCTGTTTTACTCATGTTTTTCAGTTTATCAGTTATTTTTTACACAGTGCTACCCCTGCTCTTTATATATACATAAATATATATGTATGGATGTATTTGTGTATATCTTTGTTTTTTAAGAAGTCAAATCTGTCTTTTATAGTTTCTATTTTATTCCAATACTAAGAAAAGCCTTCTCTAGGCCACCTGGTGTGGGGTTGGGATGCTGGACTCCCACATGGCTGACCACGGTTTGAGTCCTGGACCTGGTGGTGTGCTTTCTCATGTTCCCTCCCTCCGAGGTCAAATTTAAAAAGCAAAATAAAACACAATAAATAAGATAAATAAGTCTTAAAGACAAAAAAGCCTTCCCCACCTCAAGTTGATAAACATAGTTGATCAAGTTTTCTTCTAGTACTTTTATGCTTTAACTTAAAACATTTAAATGGTTTATACTCTTGCAGTTAATTTTGAAATAACTGAGATAAAGAGCCTGTTCTTGGGAACAGTAGGTGGCATAGTGGTCAAGGTGTTGTAATCCCACCTGGCCAACCACAGTTTCAAGTCCCGGACCTGGTGGCTTGAAACTCATGCTGAGCACATGTGCATGCGTGCCCAAAATCCCAAGAGAGTAGAGAAGAAAGGATTGCAGTGTGGCCAGCTCCCCTGGGTATGATTTATTGCTGTCTCTCTCTGGTGAGCGCATGTGCTCTATAGCAAAAAAATCTCTCTAAAAAAAGCAAAAATGGGCCAGCAAGTGGCAATGATGTACATGCCATCGTTAAAAAGTTGGACACTCCCACATGGTTCAAGTCCCAGACCTGTTGGCTTGCTTTCTCACTTTCTCTTTCTCTCTCTGTGTCTCTCTCTGGTCAGATTTAAATAAATGAATAAATAATTCTTTAAGAAACAAAAACAAACAAAAAAAAGCCTGTTCTCCACAATATAAATAACTGATCAGTTGTCCCAAGTCCATTTACTAAATGATCTATAGCTCCTCATTGACCCACAAATTTCCTTTTATAACAGGTTGTATTCTCACACTTGAATCTAAATACTGACCATTTTGTTTCATTGATTTAAATGGCTGCTATGATACCGGTCCTGCATCCTTTTAACTAGTGTGTCATTGTTTTTTTTGTTTTTGTTTTTTGGTTTTTTTTGAGAGAGATTTTTGCTATAGGGTAATGTGCACTTGCCAGAGAGAGAGAGAGAGAGAGAGCAAGAAATCACCCCCTGGGCAATGTCAATGCCATAGTCCCTTCTTCATTCTCCTCTCGGGATTTGGGGCACATGCCGCATGTGCCCTGTGTGGATTTCAAGCCGCCAGGTCCAGGACTTGAACCGTGGTTGGCCACAGAGGTGTCCAGTGCCGTAACCACTATGCTACCTGCTAGCCCCTTATTATACATTTTAATATGTTGATGGTGAGGTTGGAGGAAGCAAATCCCCCTCACTGTTCTGTTTTTTGGGGTTTTTTTTTTAAGAATTTTCCTGCCTGTTCTCACATGTTTATTGTTTTCATTGAGCTTTAGATTATTTTGTCAATTTCTCCAAAATACCTTATTGAAACGTAACTCAAATTGATTGAATCTATGAATCGATTTATGTAGAATTGACGTCTTGCGTGTCAGTTGTTATCTTTGAACAATTTTGTCTGCAGTTATTCTTTTATTTCTATAGTTGTTCCATGTATAGCCTGTACATATTTTTAATTTTCCCCCTGAATGTTTTCATTTGTAATTGCTATTGTGACAGCTCTTTTCTTCCATTACATCTTCTAAAAATGACTGTTTCACATCTGTCAGTGGTTAATTTTGTCAGCTTTTCTCTCAGAGTGGCCCCAAGCCACTAGTTCTCCAGGTCTGTGGCACCCCTATGCAGCTCTCCCCTAGCACCAGAGGGTAGAGGGAGGGCCAGAGGCTGCAGCACCCAGGCCAGCACTAACACGATGTATTCTTTCTCCTTCCCTGCCCCACCTTCTAGAGGCCACTACTTGTGCTCAGTGTATGGAGCACGGCTGATGGTACCAGCAGGCCGGGGGCTCATCGTGGTGATCTCCTCTGTTGGGGGCCTGCAGTATATGTTCAACGTCCCCTATGGTGTGGGCAAAGCTGCGGTGAGGATCTAGTGGTATAGGGGTTGGGGAGGTACAGGACACTGATTGTACCAATAGCTCAGGGGTGTAGTCCCCAGTCATCACGTGGGTGAAGCTGGCTGGCCCTCACCTCCCCTGAGTCATCCATGAGTAGTTCTCTGCCGGGGCTTGCCTCATTTGGCTAGAGTAGTCATCAGAGTGGGGAAGGTGGGCCCCTGAGACCTCAGGATTCCTCGGAAATGTAGAGGGCTGGGGAATCCCAGGAGAAGCTGGGGCAGGGGGTGGGAGGGGAGCCAAACAACATGGCCCAGTCTCCTGGCTCTTGCCCTGCTTTCCATCCCTCCACAGTGCGACAGGCTGGCTGCTGACTGTGCCCAAGAGCTGCGGCATCACGGGGTCAGCTACGTGTCCCTGTGGCCAGGGTTGGTACAGACAGAACTGCTCAAGGACCATATGGCAAAGGAGGAGGCCTCTCAGGATCCCCTGTTTAAGCAGGTGGGCAAAGGGCAAGGGAAGCAGAGGATGCAGGAATCCGCTGCTCCATCCTCAGTGGCAAGGCAAAACAAGAGTAACACTCCAGGGACCAGCAGTTAGCGTAATGGCTATGTCGCTGGACTCCCACGTAGTCGACCGCGGTTCGAGTCCCGGACCCGGTGGCTTAAACTCACGCCGGGTGCGTGTGCGTGCGTGCCCAAGATCCCGAGAGGAGAATGGAGGAGAAGGGATTGCGGCGAGGCCATCCCCTCTGGGGGGTGATTTCTCGCTTTCTATCTCTCTGTCTGTCTCTGTCTGTCTGGTGAGCGCACGTGCCCTATAGCAAAAACCTCTCCAAAAAAAAAAGAGTAACACTCCAACTCATCGGATGCTTACTGGGCACTGTGCACACGTCACTTCCTGTGATCCTGTAAGGGAGATGCTGTCTGCACTCACAGGTGACAAAACTGATCCCGCAGGGATCACAAGACTTGTCCATGGTCACATAAGTCATCAGGGAAAGACTGGCTGGCTTTGAGGCCCGGGAACGTGACCCTGCACTGGACTGGCCTGGAAAGTCCAGACACTAGTTGGCACTGCCAGATCCTTCCACTTAGAGAGGCAGCAGGTCCTGGTGCCTGGGAACAGGGCTCGCTTGGCTGAAGGAGGAGTAGATCTGGTGCCTTCCAAGACCTGGTGGCCTGTAGATCTTACAGAAGGTTTTTGGTCTCTCTTTCTCCTGGAACAGAAGCTGAAATAGGGAGATGAGGTTTGGGCAGCTCTTGGAAATTAATCCTTTACTTCTCTGCTCTTGTGTTTCAGTTCAGTTCAGTTTTCCCTTCTGCGGAAACCACGGAAATGAGTGGCAAATGTGTGGTGGCTTTGGCAACAGGTGAAGAGGTTGGGGGCAGCTGGTAACAAGGAAGGGCCTGGGGGTCTGCAGGGCAGTGGCAGCCAGTGCCCGGCTCTGGTGTGGGAGATGACTGAGGAATAAGCCCTTTTCTCTGGCTTTCTGAGGGCCTGCGGGTCAGGATTTTCAGTTTAAGGTTTTGGAGCCTTAACTGGCTCCTCAGAAGCGTGGCCAAGGGTAGAGGCCCAGGAGCCTTCTTAGGAACAGAAAGACAAAGTCCTCCAGGGCTCCTGAGCCTGAGTATCCTGTCCGACTGGGCTCAAACCTTGTCCCTCCAGGCCACTGTCATGCTTGTCATCTCCATCTGTGTTTGCCCACAGATCCCAATATCCTGAGCCTGAGTGGGAAGGTGTTGCCGTCCTGTGACCTTGCTCGACGCTATGGGCTTCGGGATGTGGATGGTAAGAGCCCTGGACCACAGCCAGCCATGGCTACTCGTTCAGTCTCTTCAGCAAAAGTTGGGGTGTCTAAGGAGTAGGAAATGAGAATCTAATCCTCCTCCTCCCCTATCCTCAGGCCGCCCTGTGCAAGACTATTTGTCTCTGAGCTCCATTCTCTCGCAGTCCTCCAGCCTGGGCTGGCTGGCCTCTTACTTGCCTGGCTTCCTGCGCGTGCCCAAGTGGGCCATGACCCTGTACAGTAGCAAGTTCTAACCCTCAGGCCTGTCGCCACTTTGCTTTCTCACGTGGGCTGAGGTGATTAGGCCTGTCTCAGAGCAATGCCTACCGTACCCTTGTGTGAAGAGAAGGCCTCTGCTGTGTCAGCGGTGAGTCTGGGAGCCCTCAGGTCACTCTCTGTGCCTTGATTTTCCTTGTGCCTGCATTTTACTTCTTGCTTCAGTATTATAAAATGCCCTGGGGGCTAATAAAGGTTTCATTTCTTCTTCAGTGTGGTTTTAAGTGCTGATTCTGTGCTTACTGAAGTGTTAAATACTTGGGAGAAAGACTCAAAGATGTCCAATTTAGGCAGGTCTTGGAGGGGCTCTGCCTAGGATCAGGCCAGTTTCCTCCAGGCCTTTTTCCTCTTGTTCTAGTCTGTTTTTTTGTTGCTGACAACTGAATGCCACACTAGGTAATTTATTTACTTATTTATTGTTTTGTCCACACGGGGTAATTTATAAAGAATAGGTGTTTATTTAGCTCTCAGCTCTAGAGGTCTAGGGTCAAGGGGCTGCCTCTGGTGAGGGTCTTCTTGTTGGCAGGACTCCAGAGTCGCAGCACAATACAAGGCTTCACGTGGCAAGACGGCAGAGCAGAATATGTGTCTGTCTTATAAACCCACCAGGATTCAGTCTTTGGGGTCCATCCCGATGACCTGCTAATCTGAATCTCCTTCCAGAGACCCCACCTTCCAACACCATTGTCTGATTACGTTTCCGTCATCTAGTCCCATCATCACACGTTGGTCAGGGTAGGGGAGTTGGGGAGACACGTCTGAACCACAGCACTGCTCTTCCCAGCAGGGCCTGTTTCCTGTGATCCAGCTGGGGAGCAGGCTCCCTCCACAACCAGAAGCAGGCACACCCGGCCTCGCAGTGCTGTCCCCTCCGCTCGCTCACCACCTCTCGGGATGCTGCCTAGCCTCTGGGCAAGGCCCAGCTCAGTAAGGGCAGATTCCTCGGTGTTTATGATTTCCTGGACTTTGGGTAGAAGCACTACTTGAATCCAAGTGAGGGGCACACTCTCATTCTCCTTTTCAGATGGTCCCACCTGAATGTTTTGCTGCACTGGATTCCCACATGGCCAACTGTGGTTCGAGTCCCAGATTAGGCAGCTTGCATTCTCTCTGGCCAAAATGGAAAAGTAGCAATAATAAATAAATAATTATTTTTTTAGAAAAGAAAAGAAATTCACAAATGCTACTAATAGGTACTTTTTTTTCCTTTTCTTTTTTGTTTTTAAGAAAGAGCAGGCTGGGAACCAGCAGTTAGCGTAATGGCTATGTCGGTGGACTCCCACGTAGTCGACCGCGGTTCACGTCTCGGACCCGGTGGCTTACAACTCACGCCGGGCGCGTGTGTGTGCGTGTCCAAGATCCCGAGAGGAGAATGGAGGAGAAGAGATTGCGGCGTGACCATCCCCCCTGGGGGGTGATTTCTCGCTTTCTGTCTCTATGTCTCTCTCTGTCTGTCCAGCGAGCGCACGCGCCCTATAGCGGAAAACCTCTCCAAAAAAAAAAAAAAAAAGAAAGAGCAGGCTTACCCGTACATGACTGGTATAGGACTTCCAGAGCTACATACCCAAATTATTTGCTCAGACACCCGATTAAGACCGTAGTGGTCATATTTCCTCTGTGCTTCTCACACCTCCCATTCAACACCCTAAATTCCTGTTATCTCCGAGGTTGGCAAGGGGCAGAGGCAGTTGCCTGTATGGTATGTAGAAGAAGAAGGGCCTCAGTTTCTCCCGCAGCTGGCCTTCCACAGCCATTAAGAGCCCTCGCTGAACAAACGCTCCCGTGGAGGCATTGTCTCCTGCAAGTCACAAGAAACTGGGAAGAAAACGAGCTTCAAAGTCATAACCCTGTGTGCAAATCTGAACTCCACCACTTCGGGAATTAAAATGCTATATGTAAAGCACTAAATAATATGTAGCCTTCAAAATTGCAGATCTCTTCTCTCAATAAATCCAGCAGCCTGCTCGGAACCAGGCATCATTCTTGGCTTTGGCAGATTGCAGAGAACAAGACAGACCAGGCCTCAGCTCACAGAAGACTTTCATTCCAGCCTTGGAAGACCTCCCATGTCAGAAGCAAGTGAACTGGGACTCCAAGAGGTCACATGGCATGGAGTTAGATACTTGTCCTGGTACCCCAAGAAGCAGAAGAAACAGTGTTCTTTACAGCACAGCGCTTCCCTCTGACAAGGCTTCAGTAAGCTTAGGACATGGGCAACACAGTACAGCTCTAAGGGAATGAAACAACAGCCAATTTTGATTAGAGATGGAAGGGATTCGGGATTCTAGACTCCAGATAGTTGAAACCCTTAGGACATTTTAAGAATCAATATTAATTCATAAAACATTCACATTCTTGCCCTCCAGCACCATGCTGGGCACCAGGCAAGACTAGTTAAATTTGGAGAGACAGGTGCTATAGTAAAACTCAGTAGGAACTCGCAGCCCTGAGAATACGGGAGGAAGCATGTGGTACATGAGAGAATTGAGAAAGAGAGTGATTTTTTTTTCATAGAGTTTTTGTTTTTTGTTTGTTTTTTTTTTTTTGGTTTTGGTTTTGGTTTTTTTTCTGAGAGATTTTTGCTGTAGGGCGCGTGCGCTCACCAGAAAGACAGAGACAGAAAGCAAGAAATCACCCCCTGGGGGGATGACCACACTGCAATCCCTTCTCCTCTCAGGACCTTGGGCATGCACACACACGCGCCTGGTGTGAGTTTAAGCTACCGGGTCCGGGACTCGAACCGCGGTCGACTACGTGGGGGTCCAGCAACATAGCCATTACGCTAACTGCTAGTCCGAAACTGAGAAGGCCCCAGCGAGATTTGAACTCACGACCCCTGGTTTACAAGGCCAGTGCTTTAACCCCTGAGCTATAGGGTCTCATTTTCTTAGAGATTTCTGCTATAGGATATGGGTGCTTGCCAGAGAGACAAAGAGACGGAGAGACTGAAAGCAAGAAATCACCTGTCCCCCCATCGGGGGTTGTGCACTGCGGTCCCGTCTCCTCCATTCTCTCAGAATTTTGGGCATGCATGCACACACGCCAGGCATGAGTTTTAAGCCACCAGATCAGGGACTCAAACCATTGTTGATTACATGGGAGTCCATGTATTATGCCATCTGCTGGTCCTGAGAAAGATAGTAATTCTGACCAGAGACCAAAAGAATGGGGGAAAGGGGGGCCGTCCCCTGTGGTCTGGTGGTTAAGGGTCGGATCCCATGTAGTCCGTCATGCACTTGGAATCCCAGCCTTGGTGGCTTAAAATCATCACATGTGCATGTGTGCCCGGTATCCTGACGGAATGGGTAAATGGAGAAGGAATTTTGCCAAGACCAGTCCCCATTGGGGAAGTACTCTCCCCTCATATCTCCTCTCTGTCTCTGTTTCTCTCTAGTAAGTACACTTACCCTCTGGCCAAAAAAAAATAAAATAAAATAAAGGTAGGGGAGAGAGGGATAAAAGGGAAGTTTAAAAAAAAAAAAAAAGGCATGTACTCAGACCTAAAAGTGACAGAACAGTTAGAAATTTGGTATGATTTAAATGTGGATTTGGGTTGTCAACAGCAGATGACATAATGGTTGCATCGCTGGACTTGCACGTAGTCGACTGTGGTTTGAGTCCCAGACCCAGCAGCTTAAACTCACGCAGGGTGCATGTGCGTGCGTGCGTGCCAAAATTCTTAAGAGGAGAATGAAAGAGAAGGGATTGAGGCATGGCCATCCCCCTGGGGGTTGATTTCTCACTTTCTGTCTCTGTCTCTCCGGCAAGTGCACACGCACTATAGCAAAACACTCTTTAAAAAAATGGATTTGGAGATGGCCACCCTGGTGGTTAAGGGAGCCAGATCTCACATGGTTGACTTCACAGTTCGAATCCCAGACCTGGTGGCTTACAGAATATACTTGGCAGGCCAGCCAGCAGCACAATGGTTAAGGCAGCTGGATCCCACATGGTCAACTGCACAGTTTGAGTCCCAGACCCAGCGACTGGAAAAACATGCCAGGCTCGTGCACATGCATGCCAAAATACTGAAAGGAGAAATGGAGGAGAAGGGATTGTGGTGTGACCGTGCTTCTTGGGGGTTACTTTCTCTCTCTCGCTCTCTCTCTCTCTCTGTCTCTGGCAAGCGCACACACACACACACCCTCTAACAAATACAAAAAAAAAAAAAAGAAAAGAAAACAATGTAGAAATGGAGACAAAAGGATTACAACATGATCACCCCCGTTGGGGGGTAATTTCTCCCTCTCCTCCCCTTTTCTGTGTCTATGTGGCTCTGGCAAGCACAAGCACCCTCTGGCAAATTAAAAGAAAGAAAAAAATGTGTATTTGATGTGGGCTAGACTTCCAATGAGAAAGAAGTAAAGTCGTCAGGATCAGCAGGTGTCATGGTAGTTAAAGTGCTGGACACTCCCACATGGTTGACCATGGTTCGAGTCCCGGACTTGGTGACTTGCCTTCTTACTTTCCCTCTCTCTCTGTGTGTCTTTATCTGGTCAAATTAAAATAGATGAATGAATAAATAAAATTAAATTAAATAATTCTTAAAAACAAAAGAAGTAAGGTGTATGATTGAGATTTGAATTGTGAGCAGGGGTCCACTGAGGGATCCATTGCAGCCTGAGTGACTTACAAAATGCTCTAACAGGAGGCCAGAAAGGGAAGGGGCAAAGCCAAGCACGCGTACCATCTCATCCAGGGAGGATGGCTCGGGCATGAGGCCGAGAGAGGGAGCACCCCAGGATGTAAGGCCTCACAGTAGTCCTGGCCTGGGGCAAGGAAGTCAGCAGCTATGCCCCTACACCACCGCTACCACTGGTGTTCAGGGACCACAGAGCAGTCACTGGTTACATTGCCAACTAGAAGAAAGCAACCATAAGGCCAAGGACAGTCATTTTTAAAAAAAAATTTATTATTATTAATTAGGTATAGGGCACACGTGCTCACCAGAGAGAGAGAAAATGAGAAAGCAAGCCACCGGATCCAGGACTTTAACTGCAGCTGGCCCTGTGGGAGTCCAGCGCCTCAACCACCACGCCCCTTGCTGCCCCCAAGGGCAGTAATTTTGAGATGAGGTGCAGGTGTCAGCCTGGAAAGCATACGGACAGGGGTGTCATGTGCAGAAATGGAAACAGGAGTTCTGCGGGCCGTCTGAGCAGAGCACCAGCACTGATAGCAGGACGCTTGCAGCAGATGATCCCATTTGTACTTGAAGAAAATCACTGGGGCTGAGCTGTGGGGAGGATGGGCCAAAGGGGAGGGAGGCAGGCCTCGGGAGCAGCTGGTGCTGCCTGGCTCAGGCCAGGATTGCAGTGTGGATCGCAGTGGAGGTGTGGCCAAGGACCTGGGGCTAGTGAAAGTAGCAGTAGGACAGAGAAAGAATGCACCCGAGCAACCAAGGAGAAGGCAGCTTGCCTGAGGTTACCCCTTGGGACACGAGGGGCTGGCTGAGAGGCAGCCCACCCCAAGCAGAGCAAATCAAGGTGCTGGGCGGGTCCCTGGAAGATGGTTCATCCCCTAAAGGGACCCATGGAGGAGTAGAGATTTTTGTTTTGCATTTTTAATTTACGTTTTTCAGAGGTAACACATTTACGTGACTCAGAATCCAAAAGGTACAGAGGGTATACATGGCCAGCTGATGGCATGGCAGTTAAGGTGCTGGATCCCACATGGCTGATGTGCAGTTCGAGTCCCGGACCTGGCAATTTGAGAAGCACACTGCAGATGTGTGCGCGAAGTCCCAAGACGATAATGGAGGAGAAGAGATTGTAGGGTGTCCATCCCCTCTAGGAGGTGCTTTCTCTCTCTCTGGTGAGTACACACACCCCATACCAAATTTTTAAAACAATAATAAGAGGGTCCAGTAGGTGGCATGGTAGTTAAGGAGCTAGACTCCCACATGGTTGACTATAGTTCAAGCCCCAGACCCAGTGGCTTGAAAATCACACAGGCGTGTGTGAGTACATGCCCCAAAATCCCAGGAGAATGGAGGAGAAGAGATTGCAGCGTGGCCGTCCCCCCAGGGGGTGATTTCCCACTTTCCTGCTCTCTTTGCCTCTTTCTAGGAAGCACATGTGCCCTATGGTTAAATAATAGTAATAATAAAAACTTTAAAGAAAAGAAAAAAGCTATATAGTGAAAAATCTCCCTTCCATCCCTGCCCACTGGTGCCCAGTCCCCAGCCCAGAAGCAGCCAGCACCATTATGAGAGGCAAGACTGGGTCCACCTGGGAGGCCCAGGCCCCAATTCTGAACTGCTATGGTATGGATGTTCCCCAAAATGCCTGTGTTGAGACTTGGCTGTGATGGCATTAAGAAAGTGAAGACTTAATCCAACTATAATGTTGAGAGGTGGGGCTTTGGGGAGATCAGGATTAAGGTCGTCAGGGCGGGGTCCCCATAATTGGTTCTTCGTGGGTTTATAAGGAGAGGGAATGAAACCAGGACAAACCACGCCTGTGCAAGCAGATACCTAAGCACATTCAGAGAAGAGATGTGAGTGTGCAAATCTCGGCCTCCCTTGTTCCAGCTGAGGGGCTGTGTTTTCCAGCATCTAAGGTGGGTTCTAATCCAGGCAGCAGCTCCGGGCCCAGAGCCCCCATCCCTTCTCAGGTGCTTATGCAACTGCTTCTATGCCCAGAAACCTCCCCACCAGCGGGGAGTTTGAGAGAGTGCCTGGGAGAGACTAGCCTGAGTGGCTTAGCCCTGGTCTCCTCCACCGAAGCAAACTCACCCCAACCCTGAGATACTTGTCACACCTAAAATGAGATTCCTCTTTCTAAAGCATCCACCCAAGAGTTAAAGATATGAAAATGAGGCCGACTGGTCAAGCCGTGGTGGTGTAAGTGTATGGCACTGCCATGTGAGGCTGGGGCCACATGGAAAACCTGGATTCAGGCTGGGTGTGGTGGTGTGCACCTGCAATCCTAGCTAGCTGAAAGACTGGGGCAGAGGATTGCAACAGCAAGAATTTGTCCAGAATACCCATAATGGGGCCGGAAGGTGATGTAGTGGTGAAGGCACTGGACTCCTACATGGCCGACGACAGTTCAAGTCCCAGACATGGTGACTTGAAACTCACGCCAGGCACGTGTGCATGTATGCCCAAAATCTCAAGAGGAGAATGGAGAAGGGATTTCAGCATGGTCATGCTCCCTGGGGGTTGATTTCTCACTTCCTCTCTCTCTGTCTCTGTCTCTCCAGCAAGTGCACATGCCCTATAGCAAAAATCTTTTTAAAAAAAAGAAAGAAAGGAAGGAAGAAAGAAAGAAAGGAAAGGAAAGAAAAAGCAACCCGTATGTGGTCTGGACGTGTGAACTAGCAGTGAAATGCAGTGCTCTGTGAGGCTGACCCACATAAGATTTGGAGTTTGAGTCTGGAGACCTCCCTGAGTACTTTGGGAAAGTGTGTGCCCATGATGCAGGGCTAGCTGAGACTGATGATGGAGCGCGGCACCAAGACCCTACTGGAGGCACTATCTCTCTGTCTCTGTCACTGTCTCTCTCATTCATGGAAGTTAAAACACACACCAAAAAAATTAAAAATATGTAATTAATTAATTAATTGTAAAAATACACACACCTACACACACACACACACACACACACGCACACACAGAATCCCCCACAAAGTTCTCAGGCTGGTTGTAGAGCCTTAGGGGTTAAATGAGATGACTCGTGGCTGACCGCAGTTCAAATCCCGGTCCCAGCAGTTTAAATGTAATACCAAGCATATGTGTGTGTGTGTGCCCAAAGTCCCAACAGGATGAAGAAATGGAGGAGAAGGGATTGTGGTGTGACAATGCCCCACCGAGGGGTGCCTTATCCCTCTCCCTCTTTTTCTCTATCTTTCCCTCTCTGTCTCTATGGCAAGTGCACACTCTTTCTGGCAATTAAAAAAAAATTCTTCTCTCTCTCTCTCTCTCTCTCTCTCTCCCATTAAAAAATGTAGGCAGACTGTGAAACCTCTGCCCCCCACATGTCCCCACAGCGAGGAGCTCTGACCAACCGGCCTACACTAAACAGAAAGGTGACGGACGTAAGGCTGGGATGAGGGCTCTGGGATTCTGGTTTGGGGACAAATCACTGAGGAGGAGTATCCCTCCGCTCCAGGAGGACCCTCTGTGCCCACGAGTGGGGGGGAGATGCCCAGCAGGCCGGGGGAGTGTGAGGGTCAGGTGCAGGGACTGAGGAGTCACCCGAGGCCCCATAGGAGCTGAGCCCAGAGGTCAAACCAACGCAAAGTGCCTGGGCCCAGAGCTGCCCTTTTCCTTCCTTATCCAGGCTCCTGCCCACCCACAAGACCTGAAGGCCTTGACACTGTGTCTGAGTTCACGTGAGGCATCTGGCCGCCCCAGCCCTGGGGAGAGCCCTCACCCTGACCTCAGAAGTCACTTCGCCGCAGCCCTTCCCCATCACCACTCCCTGGTCCCCACCTCCGGGTTGGCCCATCCCCTCCGCAGAGCTCCGCATCCCACCCACCCACTCCCGCTTCGGCCAAAGCCTTCTGGGCTTCCCGTCAGTCCTGCTCCTCCTGGCCCCCCAGTCCTGTTCACCTGTCCTTACCCACCAGCCCTTCCACCTAAATCTTCACCCCTCCATCTCCCGGGCAGCTGGTGTTGGTTGCAGCCTCCTCAGTTCCCAGCCCTGGACAGGGAGGGAAAAGCGGGTACAGGCAAGCCTTAGAAGGTAAAGGTCCAACTCCCGAAGTGCTTTGAGGATCATCACGGAGCACTTAGACAATCGTGGTGAGACCAGGTGGGGACAGGAGGGTCGCCACAGCCAGGCTGGATGCAGCCCTTGCTCCTTTCAGCCTTCGCCTTCCCAGGATGTTACGGCGACCCGCCTGCCTTCTCTGTCTATTCTCACCTCCAGCTCAGTTCCTGCCTCCAGGCAACCAACAGCATCCTCATCCTTCAGGGCCCGTTCTGACACCGTCTTCAGGCAGCACCCCTTACACACACACACACACACACACACACACACACACATACGTGGGTGCTACCGCCCCGCCCCTGCTCACCCCCAGTCTCTCGGCCTCTGATTTAACTGGGCTGACCTGAGGCCTAGCCTGCTGAGTGGCAGAGGAGGTAGGATTTGCCCCAGAATTGAGCAAGGAGCTGAGGAGGGGCACAGGCTGGGTCTTGAGCCAGGTATCAAAGATAAGCACGGTCCGATAGTAGTTAAGGCAGTGAAAACAAATTTTTTTTTTGCAGCAATACTGACAGCAAGGGAAATTGCTGAGCTCATTCTGATTTGTGCAACTGTCGTCTGGTGTTTTCAGAGGAGAGCGAACCACGTTTGCCAGCTGGAGGTCGTCTGAGTTAGGGTCTGTCCTCCCATAGCAGGAGGCAGGGCCCATGTCCTTCTTCATGATTACACTTCAAAGCAAAAGCCCTCAGGTCCTTGCAGTTTCAGAGTTGCAAGAGATACAAATTCACAGTTACAGGTCCTTCTTAGTAAAGACCCTAAGTAAGAAGATCAGTGGCCTATCACGAGTGTCGACTTTTTCCTAATGTGGACAGAAGTCTGACTACTTTTCCTATTTTCCAAAATCTTTTCAAAAGGACTGGGGAAGTTATGTCCACAAACATTAATAGACCATTTATTCTCCATTAACAGGATTCTTCCTACATCCTATCCCTGGCATGGTATCTTTGAGATGTATATTTTCAACCAATTACAGTATATTCTTTTGCTTATCTCTTCCCAAGACACAGAACATCCCTTTTCCTTGAGATGTAGACTAAGCCTTTCTTTAACTAATCTCTTCCCAAGACACAGATCTTCTCTTCCAATTACCAACCTAAGAATTGTGGAACCACCTATAACTTACAAGCCCCCCCCCCCCCTTCCACATGTCCCGCCTTTTTGGGCCAGACCAATGGAAAATCTCTTCACTCAATTTTGTCTGTCAATCCCAAATACGAATAAAAGGAACCCCTGTACATGATCACCCAGAGAAAGGCATGTATGCCTCTTCTCTGGGCCTAGGTCACTCATATTTGGCTTGGAAGTAAACCGCATTAATTATTATTAATTTTTGCAGTTGGTTATTTTTCCATTGACACTAATAATACTACTTTTTCCCAGCAGTACTAAGCTTTCAAGGCAGCAGGCACCTTACAGCAGGCATCCCAGGACACAGGTGTATGCTGCTGGAAGCCACGCTAGTCTGCTCCCATCCCTTAGCTCAGGCTAGCTCAGGCCTTTGTCCGGAGCTGTCCCGTGTCCAGAGCTGTCCCGTGCCCGGAGTGCCACAGCTCTCAGTGGAAAGCCGCTCCCACCACCCCCTGCTCCAAGGCTCCCAGGGAACTCAGCAGTGGGCCAGCTGTGGGGATGCAGTTTTCCCCAGCAGAGGCCCAGGTGCAGGCTCCACTCAGAGCAAGGTCAAAGGATCACAGGCCTACCTGGACTTGCACACGTGCGGTACAAGGGAACTGAAGCAGCCAGCGCTTAACTTGGTAACAGGAAGTCTAGGGGACAAGAGGATGCTTTCTTTCTTTTTTCTTTTTTAAAGAATTATTTATTTAATTTTATGTATTATTATTATTTATTTGTTATAGGGTACATGCACTCACCAGAGAGAGAGAGAGAAAGTGAGAAGGCAAGCTGCCGGGTCCAGGACTGAAACCACAGTGGGCCCCTATGAGAATCTACCACTTGAATCACCTGCCACCTGCTGGCTCCAAAAGGACACTTTCAAGCTCTTGGAAACAGAGCCCAAGAGGAATGCTGGGAAGGAGGCAGGGGGAGGAGCTGGGGCCGGCCCTGTGGGGTTCTGTTAGTAAGTACCAAACACATGTCTCTTTTGGAGAGCAAAGAGGCCTGAGCTCCCCTCTCACTGAGAGAGGCTTCCAGAAGAAAGCAAAGCCAGAACCGATGCAGCCTGAGCATCCCTAGAGGGGAGAGCAGAGGTGACTCTGCTTTGGCCTTTCAGTATCACTTTGTTTTTATTACGTTTTGGCAGAATGTGCGCGCCCTCTCCAGAGAGAGAGAGAGGGAGAAAGCACCTCCAATGGGGCATGGTCATGCCACAATCCCTTCTCCTCCATGTCTCCATCCTGTCAGGATTTGGGGTGCACATTCACATGTACCCAGAATGTTTCAGTTGGTGGGCCCAGAACTCGAACCAGTCAGCCATGTGGGACCTGGCTCCCGTAACACCTACGTTCTTTATCACTTTTTTTAGAAATTTTTGCCTTAGGGCATGTGCGCTTGCCAGAGAGAGAGACAGAGACAGTGAGAGAAAAAGTGAGAAATCACCCCCCAGGGTGATTTCTTGTCCATTCTCCTCCTGGGATCTTGGGTACCGGGTCCAGGACTTGAACCGTGGTTGGCCATGTGGGAATCCAGCATTATAACCACTATGCCATTTACTGACCCCAGCTTTCTCTATCACTGTAACACAGCGGAGCAAGCCAGAGGCTCCTGCTCCTTCTTGCAGGGGCTAAGAGGATTCACATCTGTGGGGTATCTGCAATGACCTGAACACTCCACCCTGATCTTTTTTTTTTTTAACTTTATTTATTATTATTATCATTATTATTTTCCAGTTTGATCAGAGAGAAACAGAGAGAGAGAGGAAGTGAGAAAGCAAGCCACCAGGTCCGAGAGTTGAACTGTGGTCGGCCATGTGGGAGTCCAGTGCCTTTAACAACTATGCCACTTGCCAACCCCTCCACCCTGTTCTTAGTCTTTATAGCTGCCCTGTGACGTAAGTGCTCTCTTAGGCCGAGGAAACTGAGGTTCAAACGAGTTGAGTAACATGTCCTGGATTGCAAATCTTTTCAGCATACAAACCTAAATTCAGCCACGTATGGGAAACTCTTGTGTGCAAGCTTTTTCCCTGCAAGGCCATGTCTCTGCCGTGTTGTTTTCTGTCTGGTTTTGATTTGGGGAAAGGTCTTTGTTTTGGGCAGAGGGAGGAGTTTAAATGGCAAAAGCCTTCCGAAGTACACTCAGCCAAAGGATGCCCCGACCTGGAAATTCAGACTTGCCCTTCAGGGGCTGGCCACACTTCCTTTCCTGTGCTCTTTCCCTGGAGCTGTCTGGTCTCTGGCGTGCCACCCACTCCTCCACCACCACCTTTGCCCCATTTCTGCTGGTCAGAATTCATCTCGTAGGCCTGTCTCAACCTGCTGAATGCATCTCCTGGTTTCTTCTACCCTTGGCCTCGGTCCCTGTGAGGACTCTCTCTATGACATTCATTTGGCTCATGCTGGTATCCGAGCCATAGATGTCCTCACCCACTTCCTGCATAAGGGTGAGAACCCTGCCCCTCTCCAGGTGTGGCTGGGCCTTGGACCCTTCATGCCTACCCCCCACTGCCTCCCTCCCCACACACACAGAATCTCGGAGCCCTGAGCACAGAACTGAGTAGGCCTGGAGGGTTCAAGCCACCCAGAGCATGACTGAGCTTCCAGGCTCAGTGGGGCCCACTGGTGAGGGCCTCGCCTTCTCTCCCCAGGGTGGGTGGGCCAGGCCAGTCCATGGCAGTGTCTGTGCTCCAGCCTGGCCCCCTTAGGATACACTGCCATCTGCTGTCCACCGGTCCTTGCCCTGGCTCCACATGCCACACATACCCTACCTCCGTCTCTGTGCCCCTGCTCAGGGGCCTGGGAGAGAACTTCTCAACAGGGCTGCCAACTATGCAAGTCCTGGGGGCCTCCATGGGAGAATGCCAGTCCTGCCCCCCACTCCCTGGTGTAATTTTCCAGGCACAGAGCTCAAGCCTGAGTCATGCTCAGGGGCACAGAGGGCATGGGGCACAGAGACGCCCTGTCAGCAACGCCAGGCTTTCTCCTTCTTGACCCTGAATTCTGAGCTCTGTACCACTCCCTGTCCATTCACTCCCAGGGCCCCAAGGCCTGGGCAGGGTCCCTGGAGCATGGCCACCCCTGCCCAACCCACCCCACTCCTCCAAGCTCCCCGCCCTAGGCCCTAAGATCCACAATGCCTCTGCCTAGTCCCCAACTCCAGCCCAGTGGGATGCAACCTGTCATGTTCAGGCCTCCATAGCTCGCCATTTGCTCAGTCACTAACTCATTCTTTTCCAGGGTCCTTCCACCACCAACTCTGCAACACCCTGTTGAGTTTTCCTCAGGGCACTTGTGATTTTCTGCGATCATCATTTGCGTGTATGTATTTCTACGCAGTCTGTCTCCCAACTAGAATGTAAGTTCTGTGAGAGGAGAACCTTGTCTGTGATGCATTGAGTTGTACTGGGGCTCAATAATTGGATGATGATCGACAGGCTGAATCATATGCATGTTCTCTGAGCAGTCACCGTGATGCAGGCACCTTACTCACTGAGAGACAGTGTAGCCGAATGACTCCCCTCCGGCAGCGCTCAGCAAGAGCAGAAGTGGAGGTTCCACAGCCCACGTGATGAGGTGGAAAGCCGGCAGCCCTGGGCCTGGGCTGGTAGGCACAGACGAGGCATGTGCTAGAGCCCACACCAGGGCTCCTGCTCCCTGCCTGCAGCCCCGCTCCCAGCTCCCTTCCTCTGAGATGGGCAGCTCCCATCAGGCACTGGCCAAAACAGCATCTGCACCTGCCCCCGTGCCTAGCACGTGTCCGCACAGAGGATGCTCACTATTCGTTAAATGGATGAATGGGATATGGAAGGAGTGAGGGCTGTTTCTCTCCCGAGCTGCAGTTCCTGTTCCCTGGGATTAGTCCTTTGTCCCTATGCTCCATGGCTTGTTCCTCACTTGGCATAGGACTGCAAGGCTGCTGCTTTCTGGCACTACTCACGGGGTGTAAATTGAAAGTAAACTGTAGGACCAGCAGATGGCGTAATGGTTACATTGCTGGACTCTCATGTAGTTGACTGTGGTTCAAGTCCTGGACTCAGTGGCTTAAATCTCAAGCTGGGTGCATGTGTATACATGCCCAAGATTTCAAGAGGAGAATGGAGGAGAAGGGATTGCGATGTGGTCATCCCCCTGGGGGGGTGATTTCTCAATTTCTCTTTCTGGCGAGCACACGTGCCTTATGGCAAAAATCTCTCTCTTAAAAAAAGTAAACTCTAAACCCAATGCGATGGTGCCCTCTGGAGTAGGGCAGTCATGGTTGCTGCTGTGGCTCTGCCAGGCAGCAAGCTTCTTGGTCACATTCCCAATTCCACCGGTACTCTGGGCGCTGTTAAGTCAACATGTCGTCTTCATCAGCTGCCCTGCGGTGCCTGACTCTTGCTGTAACAGAGGCTTCAGGTCTGGCTCAAGAAGTTTTTCCAGCTTTTCAGCCTCATTTCCTGGTTGCTTTTTCTTCATCTTGTGTCCCAGAGATGCCAACCTGAGTCAGCACCCACCACACCCTGGGTGAAATAGGCTGCTTTATTGTGGGGACTGTCCCTATGGCCCTTCTACTCTTAGGCCCAGCTTGGGGGATCTGCCCTCCCCTCTCCCTGAACAGCTTGTTCCTCCTCTTCCCCAGTCAGGAAATGCACTATGAGCACCTGATAGGACCCTAGCCCTGAAGGAAATTCCCCAGCCTGACTCAGAAGGAACTAGAGCGCAGGGAGGAGAAGACAAATCCAAGTATTCAGACCGAATGCCCAAGGAGCCCCAGGGCCCTGGGGTGATAATGGGCAATGTGGAGGATATTATTGGGTCCAAGTCACTCTAGACCCCTGGTACATCTCAGGGGTCAGAATCTTTCAGAACTTCTGAATGGGAAAACTCTGCTCCTTAAACGTTCTCTACTGTATTCTCACAAAGTAGTAGACCAACACATGCTTGATTGTCTTCCATGACGGTGAACTCGCCACCACTCATCAGTCCTACTCCACCTTTGAGCAGCATTAAAAGTCCTTTCTGGGCCAGCAGGTGGCATGGCAAGGCCCTGGACTCACACACAAATGCAGTCCGATTCCAGACCTGGTGGTTTGCTTTCTCACTTTCCCTCTCTCTCTGGATAAATTAATAATAATAAATGAATAAAATTAAATAAAATCATTATTTTTATTAAAAAGTCCTTCCTTGGGCCAGCTGGTTGCATGGTGGTTAAGACAGCAGGGTCCCACATGGCCAACTGTGCAGTTCGAGTCCCAGACCTGCTGGCCTGAAAAACATACCAGGTATATGCACAGAAATCCCAAACGGAGGGAGAACTGGAGAAGGGGTTGTGGTGCGATCATGTCCCATGGGGGGAGGCTTTCCCAGTTTCCCTCTCTCTTTCACTCTTCAGCAAGGGCATGTGCCCTCTGGAAAATGCTTTGTAGAAAGTCCTCCCTCACAGTGAGTACACATCAACTCATTGGTCTCTGCTCTCAAAATACATAGCATTGGTCTAGTTTCTGTTCCAGGAGTTTGAAGACTCTCCACATCCCCCAGTTTAACATCTCCATGTTCTCTCTCTGGTCATGGGCTCTCCTCACCATCCTGATTTCTCTCTCTGGACTCTGTAGTTTGTCCCCATCCCTTTCAAAGTGGACCACAGGCTCCCAGTAGGGTCTGACTATCGCAGACTCTGGGGCCCGGGAGCTCTGTTTTCCTAGGTACTAAAGCTCCCTTAGTGCAGCACCAAGCATGCTAGTGCTTTGGCAACCAAATCACAGGGTCGACTCTGGCCAACACTATGCCAACCAGAATCCCCCTATCTTCACACAAAAGCGTTATTTCACCTCCTATACACCTTACTTTTGTGTAGTAAGTATTTGAGGACCAAAGAACCAATATCCCTATTCGTTATCATCGGGTCAAATCTGGCCCAACAGTCTGGCCAGATTCCATTATCCTAGAATCCCACTAGACGACATGTTAGCGATCTTTCATTATGAGAATGGCACCTATGTGTTCATCCAACATGTCCCTGAAAAAAATGCCCCCACTAGGGACATCCCTCTGGGTTGTCAAACACACTTCAATTTGTATTACCTGGGGACAGATGTCCTGCTAGTTATACCCACATCTACCATCCTATGGTCCCATCTTCAGCCCACCCTTTTGTTGCTAAATATTGTACATCCTGAGATAGAGCTGATGGGTATAAAAGCCCTGAGATAATAATTTGGAAACCTACCTTTCAACTCTGGCTTGCTGCCAGTTATGAATTTAATTTCAGACCATTGAGGATCTCTGGGCCACTGGAGATTTCTTAAGCCCTCTCTCACTCTGACGTCCAGTTCTGAGAAGGTCATGGTTACAGAAAAAAGAATCAGGAAGTTAGGGGCCAATGAGGGGCCCTGCTGCGAGAGATAAGAATTGGGCACTTAGGCCTGGCCGCCTGGCCGTGGGAAGCTCAAGGTCTGCCCTCCTTGCTGCAGGAAGGTCCTCTGCCCGGCTCTGCCTCTTTCATTTCCTCCCAACATTTGGTCACCCCTCGGTTCCAGGGTTCCCCCACCCAAATTTCTAAACACCAGTTACTTGATAAAATGCTGTTAAGGGCCTGGGAAGGTGCAGCACGGGGAGGCAGCTCCAACCTAAGGATGGGAGAGGAAAGGCCTTTTTTTGAGGGACAATGGGCAGGACTTGGTAGCTTGGAGGACTTCCCCCTCCTCATCCTCGGGCTGGAGCGGGTCTGCTCCGGTTTCTGAAAGCCCCCTGCCCTTCCTTCCAACCTACTGCACACTCCCTGCCTTGACCCACTCCAGCAGAGCAAGGTGGGCCGGGTGAGGCCTGAGGGAAAGTGAGCAAGAAATCACTTGGGCAGGGGCCAGGTCTACCGCTTCCCCTTCTGAGCCGCATGGCCTTGGGCAGAGTCTCAGTTTCTTGTTGTCATGACTATAAAACATTGAGTCATTACTAGTTCTCATTAGCAGTCGCTTTGAGAACATAGAAGTTGTTTTCTCTCTTTGTTGTTCATTTCTTTCTTTGCTCCCCCATGGAGACTTCTCCACCCTTTACCCCCACCTGCCCTCGCCATGACTCCACCAAAGCTCATTTGTGGTTCCCTCATCTCCCCCCACCCCAGCGCCCATTCCCTGCTGGGCTGTAATTGCCCCCTGCGCACACCTGACGCCCAAGTTGCCCTCTTTTGCCCTCGCCTCTCAGGCTCTCTCCAGTTAAGTACTTTTTGCTGCCTCAGGACATCTCCACATCAAACCAAACTTCTTAGAGTAGCCCCTTCTCTGCTCAGCCAGCCTTCCCGCCCCGCTCACGTCCTCTGTGAGACCTCTGTGGAGGGCATCACGCATCTCCCAGCCTCTCAGCTTTCCTGAGGGCGAGTCCGCCTCACAGTTGACTTTGTCCCCACGTTCCAGTCCCAACTGCTACCAAATCCTGCTGATGGTCCCTCAGAAACACCCCCCCCCCCATCCCTTCACCCCCAAGGCCACAGAGACATGGATCTGGGATCCTGACTCTGCCTAAATCACCCTAAGGAGCAGGTTTTCTAATTCCCTTCCCCACATTCACCTCCATGCCGTGTATTTCTGGTTCCCCACTAACCCAGCACCTTAACCACCACAGCACCTGCTGGTCCCACACCCGGTGTGAGTTTTAAGCCCTGATAGGTCAGAGCCTTGAATCGCAGTTGACTACATGAGAGTCCAGCGATGTAACCATTACTGCATCTGGTGGTCCTGGCTGGAAGAGTTCTAAAGTCAGGAGATCAGAGCCATATACATATGATTTGTGCACTTTTAATATGTATTTCATGCCTTGTTGATAAGGGTTTTTATGTTTTTTTTTTCTTTTTAGAGATTTTTACTATAGGGCATATGTGCTTGCCAGAGACAGAGAGAGACAGAGAGACAGAAAGTGAAAAATCACCCCCCAAGGGGCATGGCTGTAGTCCCTTCTTCTTCTTCTTCTTCTTCTTCTTCTTTTATTTTTTTTTTTAGAGGTTTTTGCTATAGGGCGCATGCGCTCGCCAGACAGAGAGAGGCAGAGAGACAGAAAGTGAGAAGTCACCCCCCCAGGGGGGATGGCCACGCCACAATCCCTTCTCCTCCATTCTTCTCTCGGGATCTTAGGCACGAACGCACACGTGCCCAGCGTGAGTTTTAAGCCACCAGGTCCAGGACGCAAACCACGGTCGACTACGTAGGAGTCCAGTGACATAGCCATTATGCTAACTGCTGGTCCCTGTAGTCCCTTCTCCTTCTTTCTCTTCTCAGGATTTTGGGCATGCATGTACATGCACCGGGCATGATTTTCAAGCCACTGAATTCTAGGCTTGAACAGTAGTCAACCACGTAAAAGTCTAGTACCTTAACCACTGTACCATCTACTGGCCCCTTAAGTTTATTTCTTGAGAGACAGAGAGCAGGAGAAAGACAAGCACTCTCAAGGGGGCCTCACCACAATTCTCACTACACTCTTCCCGAGTCTTTCAGCCAGCTAGGACTCCGGACAGTTATATGCCCACCCAGAATGTACCAGTTAACCTGGGAACTGAACCCCGACCTTTCATAAAGCCTCCAGCATTGCAGAGTGTTGTGCTACCATGACTAGGTCACTCATTGACAGGCTTAGGGGGGAAAATGGAAACTACTACTTACCACCAAATCTAGAGCAAAAACTTGGGTGGATAAGGTGGCCCTCCTGTGGTCTTCCATGGGCTCCTGTCCTATTACAGCTCACATGTCTCACCCACAAGACCTGTCCTGTCCAATAGCAGCCAGTAGTCCCATGTAGCTATTTAAATGAATTAAAATTAAAATTAAACACAATTTAAAAATCTGTTCCCGGTTACACTAGTCACATTTCAATGCTCAGTAGCCACTTGGGGCTAGTGGCGATTGTACTGGATGGTGCGGATATCGAACTTTTCCATCGTTGCAAAACATTCTGCGAGGCAGCGCTGCGTTAGACTTGCTCTGGCAGGGCAGACACTGCATCTGGCTCAACATTGGATCTCTGGCACCCAGCATGCTGTGAGGCCCAGCTCTGAGGGTAAATATCAAGTGATCAACCGAATGCACTGCCACACTCCACACAGAATCTGCCTCCAGCTTACTCCCCTGCCTCCAGACCATGGCTGCTAGTTAAGCTTTGACTGGGTCCTTGACACAGGGCTCAGACCTGTTCCTCCTCCAAACTGTCTCCAGATTTGTCTTAGAGGCGTGTGTGTGTGTGTGTGTGTGTGACAGAAATGGAAATAGAGAAAGGTCTGGCAGGGGAAGAGACAGCACAAACAGACACCAAGAGTTCCAAGTCTCTAGAATCTCAAGTTCAGGTCTCTGGCAGTGGCCACTCCCTCCTATGCAGTGGACAGGCACCTGGGCTTTGCTTTGAATTCTAGCTGCTTGCTCCTGGCTGTGTGACTCTGGGCAAGCTACTTAGCCTCTGTAAACCTACTGCACACATTGTCTCCTCATTGTAAAATATGGGTAATAATACCTACTTCACAGAGGTTGGGAGTTCATTAAATAAGATGGGGCTCAGATGATACTCAGTCATTGCTCTTCTCTACGTAGAGGACAGTAAAATCTCTTCATCAAATATTTGGACGGTGGCCCTCAGTCACCTGCCTGCTTCCCATTTATCCCACAGGAGGCCAAATATAGCTCGAGACAGCTCCTTTTGCCTTCAGGCAAGAGACTTGTCATCAGTCCCACTGCTCTTATCTCCGAAGACACCTGGCTCAGCTCCTCTCTGCCAGCTAAGTCAGCGTGGCTTTCTCTCCCCCGCCTTCATGTCGTAGTACACGCCTGAACACCTGAAATGCTCTTCCTGCTCCCTCTTTCCAAAACCCAGGCCCTGCCATCTGAAATGCAGATTTCTTCATGACACTCACTTCCTCTCATAAGCCTACCTGACTCAACCTTCCCAGTTTCAAGATCGCTAATCGCTAAAAAACATCTCATGCCTACCTCAGCCCTTATCCACAGCGTTCCTCCTCCCTTAGTCACGATGATGCTTACATCATCGCTAGCTGTCAAACCCGCACCTGTGCTCCCAGATCTCTGGATGTACATGTGAGTGAGTACAGTGCAGGAAGCAAGACTGGGTGGTGACCAGAAAATTTAAAAGCTGATGGTGAAGTGGGAAGGGGGACTAGACTAGACATGGGATCCATTTGGCCACTTCCTACACGGGTACCCTCGGCAAGTTATTTAATCTTTCTGAGCCTCAGTTTCCTTGCATATTTGTCATGAAGATTAGAAATAATGGGACCAGCATTTAGCGTAATAGCTATGTCACTGGACTCCCATGTAGTCGACCGCAGTTCGAGTCCCGGACCGGGTGGCTTAAACCTACACCGGGCGCATGTGCATGCGTGCCCAAGATCCCGAGAGGAGAATAGAGGAGAAGGGATTGCGGTGTGGTCATCCCCTCTGGGGGGTGATTTCTTGCTTTCTGTCTCTCTCTGTCTGTCTGGCGAGCGCATGTGCCCTATAGCAAAAACCTCTCCAAAAAAAAAAGAAAAAAAAAAAAAGAGAGAGAGATTAGAAATCATGATTATCGTTGTTATTATTATTGCTATTATTACTATTTACTGGGCCCTTCCTCAGTGCAGGCATTGATCAGAGCACTTCTATATAGATTATTTTATTTAATCTTAACTTCAACCCTAACAGCTACATAATATTCATTTTTCCTGTTACTGTTGAAGAAACTGAGACAGAGTAAACTCCACTTGGAGGTTGAGTAACTTGCCTCGGGTCACACAGCTATAAGGGGCAAGCTATCTATCTATCTATCTATCTATCTATCTATATGTACATACACACACGCATACATATATATACACACACACATATACACACATATATGTATATATACACACATATACATATATGTGTATATACACATATATACATATGTATATTAGAGAGCACACAAGAGACAGAGACAGAGAGAGAGAAAGAGACAGACGTACCCTCAACAAAGTATCATCACACCATAATCCCTTTTCCCCAGTCCTGCAGTTCTTTGAGATCTTGGGTGCCCACGCACATGCCTGGCCTGTTTTCAGGACAGGGATCCAAACCCATGGTTGACCATATGGCTTCCAGCTATGCAAGGCACTGCATTCCACTGCATGGCAGCTGCTGGGCCAGAGTCATTTAAAAAAAGAAGAAGAAAAAGAAGAATAATTATTTATTTTATTTATTCATTTATTTATTTTTAAATTTGACCAGAGAGAGACACATACAGAGAGGGAAAGAGAAAGCAAGCCGTCGGGACTTGAACCATGGTCAGCCATGTGGGAGTTTCCAGTGCCTTACCACCACGCCACCTACTGGCCCCCAGAGTCCTTGTTCTTAACCACTCTGCTCAGTGCCTCCCACATGTGACCCCTCTCATCACCATGCTTGACACAGAGATAATCAATAAATGGAATAACTGTTTCCTCACTGGCACTGCATGTATATAAGGCCAGGAAATTTGTCTCTTTTTTTCTCTATAACTTGTTTTGGTACCTAGAAAAAGACACAGTATATAGTGGACACTTTTCACACATTTCCAGGGCTGAGAAAGGGATGAGGAAATATGGTCATGCATCGCATAACAATGTTTCAGTCAACAATGGACAGCATGTACAACGGCAACTCCATAAGATTATAAAAGGCTAGGGCTGGCTCCATAGCTCAGTGGTTAAAAGATCTGGATCCCGCATGACCGACTGTAGTTTGAATCCCAGCCCTGGTGGGTAGAAAAACAGCCATTTGTGACTTTGCTCTTGGGTCGTAATGGCAAGCAGGCCTGCTGTTTTAGCATCAAGTCGGTGGCTGGATGGTATTTAAAACATGGTATTCCAATGCCGCAGGATTCAGTAAGCTGGGGTTACAGCAAGATGATACAATATATGAGAATGAAAATGTGAAAGAAGCCATAAGAAGACTTCCTGAGAACCTTTACAATGACAGGATGTTTCCTATTAAGAGGACTGACAGGTAGTGTGGTGGTTAAAGGTACTGGACTCCCAAATTGCAGACCGTGGTTCGCGTCCCAGACCTGGTGGCTTGCTTTCTCACTTTCAATCTCTCTGTCTCTCTCTGATCAAACTGGAAAATAATAATAAAAAAGATAAAGTTAAATAAAATAATTCCTTAAAAAAAATAGAGAGAGCATCCTGGGCCTGACCATGAGGCAGCAGATCTTATCTAAAGAGCAAAGGACAAAATATGAGGAGGATAATTTCTACCTTGCACCACATCTGAAAGAGGTTATTCAGGAAAGAGAAGAGAAAGAAGAGAGGGCAAAGACGTCATGTAGTTGCAATTGTAGATACTGTTGTCCTTAAAGTATTTTTATGAAGTTGTTCAAGCCTGAAACATATCATTTAAAAAATTATTTGGTCTGTGGATGTATTACTTTAAATGAATGTCTATTGTAATCATAAAAAAAAAAATAGAAAGAAAAACACCCATTTGTGCATCTATGCCCAAATGCAGGGGTGGAGAAATGGAGGAAAGGGGATTGGGCATGACCCTCGTTTGGAGGATTCTCTCTCTCTCTCTTATCTGCAAGTACATGTGCTCTCTGGCAATGAAAAATATTTTTCGAGGTTTTTGCTATAGGGCGTGTGTGCTCGCCAGAAAGACAGAGAGAGACAGAGAGATAGAAAGTGAGAAATCACCCCCCAGGGGAGATGGCCACGCCGCAATCCCTTCTCCTCCATTCTCCTCTCAGGATCTTGGGCACGCACGCACATGTACCCAGCGTGAGTTTAAGCCACCGGGTCCAGGACTCAAACTGCGGTCAACTACATGAGAGTCCAGCGACATAGCCATTACGCTAACTGCTGGTCCCTAAAAAAATATGTTTAAAGATTATAATAGGATGGGGCCAGCAAGTGGTGTAGTGGTTGGGATGCTGGACTCCCACATGGTCGACTGCAGTTCAAGTACCACAGCTTGAAAATCGCATGGGCGCATATGCATGCCTGCTGAAAATCCCAAGAGGAGACTGGAGGAGAAGGGATTGTGGCATAGCTCTCCCCTCTGTGAGATGATGTCTCACTTTCTCTCTCTGTCTCTGTCTCTCCTTCTGGTGCACACACACAAACCAAAAAAAGGGAAAAAATGTATAATAGGCTATTCCATCAAAGTCTGTGTAAGTGCATTCTATGATATTACACAACAAAATCATTTAACCCATTTCTCAGAAAATACCTTCATAGTTAATTGTTGCATGACTACAAAAATGTAAGGCCATACTTTCTTGCCCAGCTGTGAGATATAAACATATATGTGCCATATGGACGTATAAAACTCACAAAAACATCACACGCACACACACCACCTTTAACCCCACATAAGCTTCACCGGGAAACCTTCCCAAGCTGGTCCAGGCTATGCAGGTCTCTCCCATCCCTGAATGCCTGAGTACCTCACTATGAGCTATTTTGTTCATCAAACTACCACCAAACAACTAATAAGAACAAGGGCCGTTTATTGCAGAGGCAAGACCGAAAGAACTATGTTTCCTCTCTCCAGGAGCTTTCAATCTGATAGGAGATGCTGGCACATAAACCCAGACTTACAGAAAAAGCAGCTCTATCTTCAACAGCACATATGAAATATCAGATCACACAGGGGGAGTCTGGAGAACTTCCTGGAGATGAGGGTTCAGGTACATTTTAAAGATGAGTAGCAGATACTGTGGCAAAGAGTCACTGTGGCACAGACTGTGTGTATGGGGGAGAGTCAAGAAGAGGGGGAAAAGCTATCATGTGTAGGACACTGCAAGTGGGGTTGAAGGTTTTTAAGAGTTTTTAATTAGGCAGGGTTAGGATGAAGAGATTTTAAGAGTTTTTCATCAGGCAAGACATAAGGCCAGAGAGTGGGCTTGCTGCTCAAGTGCCGAGAAGGCCTAACGTACTAGGTTGACAGATTCCAACTCTGTCCTGAAAAGCTGTGAGGAGCCACTGCGGGTTTTTAGGTAGAGATGGGACATTGAATCTGTGTTTTAGAAAAACTGATCCACCACAGAGGATGAATTGATAATAAAGAAAGGGGTGGAGATGGGGAACATGGAAAAGACTTTCAACATCCTGAGGAAGAAATGAAGACCTTTAATTCTTAGTGGCAGCAGAGATGAGAGAGTATTTAAGAGATGAAGAGGGACTGGCAGGTGGCGTGGTGGTTGAGGTGCTAGACTCCCACATGGCTGGCCACGTTTCGTAGTCCTGGACCTGGTGGCTTGTTTCCTCACTTCCGCTTTCTCTCTCTCTCTCTGTGGCAAAATTAAAAATAAATAATAAGAACAAATAGAATTAAGTAAAATAAATAAAAATTTTAAAATAATAAAAATAAAAGAGATTAAGAAGTGAGAAGGCTGGGCCAGCAGGTGGCATAGTGACTTAGGCATTGGATTCCCACATGGCTAACCACAGTTTGAGTCTGGATCCAGTGACTTGAAATTCATGTGGAGTGTGTGCGCATGCATACCCAAAATCCTGAGAGGAGAGGGGAGGAGAAGGGATTGCAGCATGGCCATTCCCCCTGGGGGATGATTTCTTGCTTTCTGTCTGTCTCTGTCTCTCTGGCGAGCACACGTACTCTATAACCAAAATCTCTTAAAAAAAAAAAAAAAAGGAAAAGAAAAAGAAAGAAATGTGGGAAGGGGGCAACTGAGAAAGCTCATATTCCAGAATGGCCTGCACTATGGAAATTGCCAGATCTTTAAATAAATTTTAGTTGCTGAACTTGCATTTTTGGAGCATATTTTTTGTGTAATAAGATGAACATGAGCCAGGATTTCAGGCAAACAATGAACAAGAAATTCCCCTTCATCTTAGAAGTTTATTAAAAATCTATTGAACAATCTGGGATATATGGGACCAGAGAACAAGATCAAGAAAAAATGGTTAAACAGCAAAAATCAGGACCAGCCATCACGTTCAGCCCCCCATCTCAGCTGTTTGAGACCTGTGGAAGAAGAAAGACGAGCCTTTCACACTGCAGACTCCTGGTGGCCCCAGAGCACATCCTACTGAGTAACAGGAATGTCTGCTCTGTCCTGGTTTGAGTTTCTCACCCACAATGCAAGTCAACTATTTGTTTGTTGCTTTTCTTCTATATTTATTGTTAAATATTAATGTTTTACAAATAAGAGGCTAAGGAAGGAAAAGGAAAAAAGAAGTGGGAGAGGAATAGTGTCATCCACCACAATAAGAAACCTAAAGCCAATGTGTAGATGGGATGGATGAGAAACAATTATACCTTTTGCTTTTGAAGACCTGGGATATCTCTTGGATACTCACGAGCTACCCAATAGGCTTTTGTGTGTGCACATATTTTATTTATTTATTTATTATTAAAGCTTGCAAGACAGCTGAGCCAGAGATACAATTTGGGTGTCATCAGCCTACACACAGTAATTAAAACTACAAGTATGGATGAAGTCACACAGAGAAAGTGTGAACTGGAAAGATTTGTGAGCCAAGGACAGCTCTGGGGAGCTCCGACTCCAAGCAGTTGAAAGCTGATTTTTTAAAAGTTCTCCCAGTGGTGGGCAGCAGGTGGTGTAGTGGTTAAGAGCACTGGACTCCTATATTGCTGACAGCGGTTTGAGTCCCAGATCTGGTGGCTTGCTTTCTCATTTTCCCTCTCTCTCTTTCACTCTGTCCCTCTCTGGTCAAGATTAAATTAATTAATTAATTAAGGGAAAAAAGTTCTCCCGGGAACAGTGTGTGCACTGAAAAGTGGATGAAGAAAGGGCCCTGAAGATCACCAACATTTTAGAGGAGGAGGCGAACAGATGAAGAGGCAAAGGTGCAGAAGAAGCCAAGATGGGGGTGTCACATATAAGAACTCAGAATCTTCAAAAGCTGCAGAGGTTAGGGACAATAAGGACAGGAAACTCCACCCTTTAGATCTGACAATTAGGAGGTGGCCTGTGAGGCCAGAGTTAGGTCAGTGAGTAGTGAGGGTGTGGGTTTCCGACTGTTGAAGAAACTTCTTCAACTAGATTGCAGTTGGCGCTGCTAACTGGAATTATCTACCCACCCAGCTCATTGCACACACGCGTCACCGTCGCGCATGTGCACTCGCACACACCAGAGATCTAACAAGTGGTGTTCCACGTTTCCCGACAGGGCCCCGCGCAGGCGCCTCGCGAGCCGCGTGCCCCTCCCCACACCTGCAGAGGGCGCAGCATCTCGGCGAGCCAGGGTGTAGCGCCGCTCTAGCCAGCGCCCGGGCTCGGTGGCCCGCGCCGCAGCTCCGCGTCCCGTGCGCCTCCTCCCAGTGCAGGTGGGTCCGCCTGCCGGAGGCGGGGGTGCATGAGAGCCTTCGGGCAAGCGGGTGGCGGCAGCCTCGGAGCAACGGAGCGGGCCTCGTCGCTCAGGTGGCCCGGTTTAGGCTCTGGCCCTGTAGATCGGGCTGTGGGAAGGCCCGCCCAGTTGCAAGTCCCAGTCTGGGTGGGCTGCTCCTCCTGGATATGCAGGGCTTGCCTCAGGACCCTTTTACACTCTGGTGGTCTCCTCCCAGGCCTGCCTGCGTCTTCCGGGGACTAGCTGGGGGCGGAGCTAGTAGGGGAGGGGCTCCGTGATTGACACTTCTTTCCCCAGACCCACGGGCTTCCCACTGGACCCCTCCCCTGTCCTGAACTCTGAGCCGGCAAAATGGTGAGAACCCTCAGCCCTGCCCCTCACCTCCGCATGCCCACACCCTCGCCTCGCGTGATCATGCTTCGTTTGCCCCATACAAACTTGGGACTCTGCAGTGGGAGATTCTGTGGGTATGCTCCTGCAAGGTGATCAGCACTCTTCTAACCTGCCCTTCGCTGTAGCACGGGCGCCTGAAGGTGAAGACGTCAGAAGAGCAGGCAGAGGCCAAGAGGCTAGAGCGGGAGCAGAAGCTGAAACTGTACCAGTCAGCCACCCAGGCCGTCTTCCAGAAGGTGGGGCTCTTTGCCCTACGTGGCCTTCTTGTTACAGCACACAGGCCAAGAACCGGGCTCTGGAGTCAGACTGCCAGGATCCATATCTGGGTTATAGCACTTACTAAGCTGTGTGAGCTTGGGCGGTTTACTGAATCTCTTTGGGCTTCAGTTTGCTCATCTGTAAAATGGGGCCAGTCTTTGCACCTACAGCTAAGGCTGTTAGGATTAAATGAGCTGTCTGTAAAGCTGACACATATTCTACATAGTGACTGCGGTATAGTATTGGGCAGTTCTGAACTGATGTTGTTTAGCCTCTTGGTAGGGCACTGATGGCTTTTCTGATCTGCCACCTCTCTTCTCAGCGCCAGGCCGGTGAGCTGGATGAGTCAGTGCTGGAACTGACAAGCCAGATTCTGGGAGCCAACCCTGATTTTGCCACCCTCTGGAACTGCCGACGAGAGGTGTTCCAGCAGCTGGAGACCCAAAAGTGCGTACAGGCTCAGGGTTCCAGGAAGACTGCCCTGACCCCAGCCCTGGCCCTGCCCTGTCTGGGTCCAGGGGTGTAGGAGAAATAAGCCAACCAGTAGTGCAGACAGACACATGAGGGCTGGGTGCGGAAAGCTAGGGATGAACAGGTTGGGTGTCAGAGGGCCCTAAGCCCCTTTCCTCTCTGGGTGCAGGTCCCCTGAGGAGTTGGCTGTTCTGGTGAAGGCAGAACTGGGCTTCCTGGAGAGCTGCTTGCGGGTGAACCCTAAGTCTTATGGTACCTGGCACCACCGCTGCTGGCTGCTGGGCCGCTTGCCTGAGCCCAACTGGGCCCGGGAACTGGAGCTGTGTGCCCGCTTCCTTGAGGTGGATGAGCGGAACTGTACGTGCCTGCCCAATGTCCCCATGTCCTGGTGCTGGGGCCTCAATGAAGCCTAAGGTGGGGAGGGATGTGCAGGATGTGCCCAGCTGAGCTGAGCTGGTGCTGGGAGGGATGATGTAGGCAAATGCATCCTTTATGGAGGGAACCCTGGGGGTACCTGCCAGGTAGCTCCTCTCCTCTGTTTCTGAGATGTGCTGTCACCCCTCCCTCCCAGTTCACTGCTGGGACTACCGGCGTTTTGTGGCTGCCCAGGCAGCTGTGCCCCCGGCCGAGGAGCTAGCCTTCACGGACAGCCTTATAACCCGAAACTTCTCCAACTACTCCTCCTGGCATTACCGCTCCTGCCTCTTGCCCCAGCTGCATCCCCAGCCAGACTCTGGACCACAGGGGCGCCTCCCTGAGGATGTGCTGCTCAAAGGTAAGCAGGGTATCCCAGGATTGGTGGGGCAGAAGTGGGGACCTGGGACAGGGTTAGGGAAGGACTGTAAGAAAAGTGGTGACGACATGGCATTTCCTTGACCCAACGTTCCCAGCTTTGTGACCTGCCTGCCACCTCCCTCAACAGTCAGTTGCCCCAACACACGTGCGCGTCATTCGGACAGCAGGGGATGGTAGGGAGGATTCTGCAGCACCAGCCTTCCAGCCTGAGGCCTGGCCCTGTTCCTCTCACTTGGGTTTAATGAGCAACTACTTTGTGCCTGGCTCTGGGGGTGCATACGATTCAGTCTGTGGCTGCAGGGAGCACAAGTGTCCGATGTGGAGGATAAAACTGACATAGGCAGTCCCTATGCACTGCCGGCGTGAAAGGGGGACCGAGGGTAGAGTGATTCCATGGAGAGGACAAGGTGGGGTTCGGCCAGCACGGACCCACCAGCACCCTGCCACAGCTCTTGCTTCCCTGGACCCACAGAGCTGGAGCTGGTGCAGAATGCCTTCTTCACAGACCCCAATGATCAGAGTGCCTGGTTCTACCACCGCTGGCTCCTGGGCCGAGGTGGGCAGTGGGGGCAGGGGCTGGTGGTTGGGCTTGGAGGGAATGGAAGAGGGTGCAAGGAGACCTGAGGCTGCGTCTCTCCTCAGCCGACCCCCAGGATGCTCTGCGCTGCCTGCACGTGAGCCGGGACGAGGCCTGTCTGACTGTCTCCTTCTCTCGGCCCCTCCTAGTGAGTCCTGCAGCTCGTGCCGAAGAACATCGTGGGCTTGTAAGCCTGCTGCTATTGGGGCTGACGATCACTTTTGTCCCTGTGCCAGGTGGAAGCCAGGACGGAGACCTTGCTGCTCCTCGTTGATGAGGCACCCCTGACAGTGGAGTGGAGGACCCCAGATGGCAGGAGCCGGCCCAGCCACGTCTGGGTATCCCAGGATTGCTGGGGCAGAAGTGGGGACCGGGACAGGGTTAGGGAAGGACTGTGAGAAAAGTGGTGACACAGCATTTCTTGACCCAACATTCCCAGCTTTGTGACCTGCCCGCCGCCTCCCTTAACGACCAGTTGCCCCAACACACGCTTCGTGTCATCTGGACAGCAGGCAGTGCCGAGAAGGAGTGTGTGCTCTTCAAAGGTGATGCAGCCTGCAGTCTCCACCCTCAGAGCAGCTCCCCATCTTTCTCCCGATCTCATGGGTGTCCCCTCCTTCCACTCACTCTTTCCCTCAGGCCACCAGGAAGGCTGGTGCAGGGACTCAGCCACGGATGAGCAGCTGTTCAGGTGACGACAAGGAAGCACATGGACAAGAGGGGCGCTAGGCTCTGGGCATCAGGCAGCTGGGGCAGGAGGCTTGGGCCTTAGAGAGATGGTCTCAGGATGCCTGGGACGGCCAGGATGCCAGGGCTGCGGGCATCATCCCCTCCCACCCTGCCGCCCACAGGTGTGAGCTGTCAGTGGAGAAGTCCACGGTGCTACAGTCGGAGCTCGAATCCTGTAAGGAGCTGCAGGAGCTGGAGCCTGAGAATAAATGTGAGGCCCCATGCCCAGAGAACCCCTCTGGGAGGCCTCTTTCCTGGGGGGAGCTGGAAGGATGGGAGCGAGGAGGAGCCAGGAGAAAGCCTCGTTTTCCCTACCCCTCCCCACTCAGGGTGCCTGCTCACCATCATCCTGCTGATGCGGGCGCTGGACCCCCTTCTGTATGAGAAGGAGACACTACAGTACTTCCAGACCCTCAAGGCAAGTGGGGCCTTGGGGACAGGCAGTGGGGAGGCCCAGAAGGCAGGAGGAAGGCAGCTGACACACCCACCCCTGCTGCAGGCCGTGGACCCGATGCGGGCCGCGTACCTGGATGACCTGCGCAGCAAGTTCTTGGTGGAGAACAGCATACTGAAGATGGAGTATGCTGAGGTGCGCGTGCTGCATCTGGCTCACAAGGTATGGGCTCCTACACGTGCCTCCCCGGGCCCTCACCCTGCTGCCAGCTCACCATGCCCTGGCTTTGCCTTCAGTCTCGGGTGCCTCCCCAGAGAGTTCTTTCCAGTCAAGACTGAATCTGTCATCCTCTTTCCAGCTAACTCCTCTTCCAGGCCCTGCTTTCTGTCACTTAACTGTCATTTTTCTTATCACCCAGTTTCAAACCCTGAGTCACTGTGGCCTCCCTGTACTGCCCCTTCCACTAGGCAGGTCACATCTCAGACATCTCCCTTCATCTGCCCCACCCACACATTCCTACGAGTTTCACCCTGGAGCAGCCCAGATGCTGTCCAGAGACTCTGACAAGCTTTCCTCACTTCTGTCCTTCTCCCTGACGCGTGAGTTTTATCGCATCACTGCAGCCCCCTCCACACCTGTCAGTCCGTCCCCCAGACCCACCAGCATCTTGGTTTACTCTGGCACCACCGACTGTCCTCTGTACCTGCCACTCAGGCTGCACCCTCTCCAGCCAGCCCACTGGTCACCCCCAGCACTTCTTTCTGTCCCCTGTCCGTGACGCATAGCATGCTCTGCCATGGGCCATAGGTGAGCCTCCCCCGCTCCTCTCCTCAGCTGGTCTCCCAGCCCATGTCCAGGACCTACAGGCAAGTGCCTACCAAGTGCAGGCCATGGACCCCTCCCAGGTCTCACTGAAATCACACCACACCCCGCCCCTTCCCCAGGATCTAACGGTGCTCTGCCATCTGGAGCAGCTGCTCTTGGTCACCCATCTTGACTTGTCGCACAATCGTCTCCGAGCCCTGCCCCCTGCCCTGGCCGCCCTGCGTTGCCTCGAGGTAAAAGACTCAGTCCCCCGTCATTGTTCTGGATGGTCCCACTCCCCTTCCTCCACACGAGAAGCCTGCCCATGCTACAAGAGCTGTCTGGGACCTCCCAGACCCCGCAGATGGCCGCTTGGCTTCCCCTCTCCCTCGCCCAGCCTGACCCCTGAGCACTCCCATGCGCTGTAAGCCGATCCTGGGCTCCGCAGTGGCTTGGCCAGTCCAAGGCCCACAGCCACCTGCTCTGCCTGTGCCTCCCTGCCCGCCTGCTCCCCAGGTGCTACAGGCCAGTGACAATGCCATCGAGTCCCTGGACGGCGTCACTAACCTGCCCCGGCTACGGGAGCTGTTACTGTGCAACAACCGTATCCTTCCTTCTGACAGTGGGTGGGCTGAGGTGCCACCCTGGGAGGGGCAGCCAGCCAACAGGGCGGGCGCCACCCCAGGTGGGGTGGGAGACGGGTTCCTGCCATGTGAACAGAGGGGAGGCAGCAGCCCGGGGCTGCCTGAGGCCGTCACTGACTTGCACTGGCTGGGTTTTGCAGTGGGACTTCCTCAGTCAGAGTTCACAGACAGGAAGCCTACGGATGTTCTTGGACACCGTGTTAGTATTCACAAAATCAGGGAGTTTCATATTGTCAAAGTAGACAATTCTGATTTCTTTTGTAATCGGAAGTTAGAGCGACCTGTGTTTGCAGTGGGCAGCCTTCGTGAACAGCCCATGCCTCTGTGGGCCAGGCTAGGTTCCATTTTGCCACAGTCTCCATCACTCTTTGTGCAGTCCTGCCCAGCCATGATGGGGGTCCCTCACGTGGCAGGAGCCCCTGTCTCCCACCCCACCTTATGCCGCCTGCCCGGCCCTCGTGGGCAGGTGTTGCAGCCCCTGCGGAAAGCCTTACTCCCTCCAGGGCAGCTTGTGGGTGCCCACCCCACAGACTTCAGGCAGCAGTCCCCCAGCTCCTGGGGGTGCACAGAGCAGGTGGATCTGGAGGAACCCAAGGAGCTTTCCTTTACTCTCCTGTCCAAGGCCTCCAGCAGCCGACGACGCTCCAGCCTCTTGCCTCCTGCCCCAGGCTGGTCCTCCTCAACCTGCAGGGCAACCCCCTGTGCCAAGCAGAGGGCGTCTTGGAGCACCTGGCTGAACTGCTGCCTTCAGTCAACAGCATCCTCACCTGAGAGCCCTGCCCCTACCCTTGCCCTTTAACTTATTGGGACTGAATAAAGAATGGAGAGGTCCCCTCAGGCTACCAAGCTGCTGTTACCACTGCCACCACTACGCCAGTCCCCCGTTATTACTGCCATGCATTTTGGGAAAACAAAGGGAAGAGACTCGGGGTGTGTTGGCTCACCCTCTCCGCTCTCATTTCTGCTCTCCAGCCCATAGTGGAGAACCAAAGCCTCAGTGTTTGGGGCTGGGGCTGGCTCGGAGTTCCAGGCTAGGATAGCTATTGGGATCAGGTTTGGGTTCAGGTTGGACCACAAAGCAGCTGCAAGTCTGTCCAGCCGGAAGAGCTCATAAAAGTTTCTCCAGTGAGCCCTGCCCCTTCCAGATGTCCTCCGCAGTCTGGAAGACTCGTGCTCCAAGTTGGCAGGAGTGGGCCGGGGCACCTTTGCTCCACCCTGTTAATGACAGCAGTGTCAGTCCCCATGAAGAGCATTCCTAGGTGGAAGAGCCTTGAAAATACTTGATCCTATTTGATCCTCACAAGCTATCAGGGGATAGGCCCTGCAATGATTAGGCCCATTGTACTGATGAGGAAATTGCAGTTAAGGCTTGACTGAGGTGTCCGAACTCAAATGTTGGAGCCAGGGTTGTCTCTAGCTTGATCTAGGACCTTAGATTCATGTTCTTGTCCCTATATACGGGGTGGCTGGGCAGAAGGCCCGGCCTCAGCTCCCTGAGCTCTGGGGCTGGGTGTCTCCCCCGGGTTGCCCCCACCACCCCTACACACACCTGTCTTGACTTTGAAAGCACCAGGCCTCTCGGAGGGAGGAAAGGGGAGTGGCCTGGGGTGAGGACACTGAGTAAACTTGGCTTGGTGGTGTGAGAAAGATTGAAATGAGGGGGAGAGTGAGACAAAAGCATTTTCCTGGTTCTCTGGGAAGTGCCTGGGCCCACATGTGCTCACACGCATCCGGATACGCAGAGCCCTGCCCCTTCCCGTATCCCCGGTGATGCATAACAGCCCCTCAGTGAAGCCGATTTGGCTCCCTTTCCTGGAATTTTGATTTCCACTGCTGTGTCTACTGAAGGTGTTGGAGTTGGGGCAGATCCTGCACCCTCAACCCCCACCTCCTCCAGGTTCTGCTTGGGGCTGGACAGAAAAGTACGCATGGTGCGAAGGGCTTTGTGTCAGGTCCTGGAACCTCTGTCCCCACTCCTGAGGTCCCTCCCTGCCTGATGCATCACCAACAGCCTCTCAGGTCCGCTTCCTTGTGTCTTGCCACCTTGTTTTCACTGTCTGTGGTGGCCGCGGGCAGAGCTGCCATACTAGTGGAATAGAGAGAAGCCACTGGTCAGTGGACCAGGAGCGGCAAGGAGCCTCCCTGGAGGTTCCTGGCCTGGGGTTGTCTCAGTGGCATCTCTGGCATTTTTCCCAGTGCCTGGGGTGGAGTTAGGATGCACGTTGGGCAGGTGCCTGGAGCCGGTTGATCTGGATTCCCAAGAAGAATTCCAGGTTGGAGAAGGGGATCCTCCACTCCAGCTGACTAGATGCTCCTCAGTGAAAGAAAGAGATCCTCTGCAGCGCAGAGAGGGAGCCTCAGTTCCACCACCCCCAGCCTGAGTGTAAGTGCCTAAGCCTCTCCCAGGCCCCCAGGCTGGCTGAGGGGCAGGGACAAGAGATTGCTCCTACTCCCAAACGGGAGGCACAGGAAGCTGAGGGCAGCCCACTCATGCCAGGGGCTACAGAGCAGCTGGGGGAAGGAGGGACAGATGGGGGGTCAGAAGACCTGGTAGAGCCGGCAGGTCAAGGGCCAGCTGGTGGAGCCAGTCTAGGGCCTGACTGCTGATGTCACCAGTCTGCAGCCTGGAATCTGGGGACCTCCCCTGGCAGGGATTCCAGGACCAGGGCCAAGCCGGCCTGGGCCACAGGGGAGTTCGACAGCAGGGGTCTGTGAGAGCAGAGGTAGGTAGCCTGTGCTTAGGAACGAAGTCTGCCAGAAAGGGCCGTGGGTAGGAGGCTCTTGGCCCCATCACCCTGAGTCTGCTCTGTTTGGTACACGGGCTCCTCTCGCACCCAGTCTGGCAAAATCAGCCTGGTGTGGGTCTGTCACACCAGTGAGTCTCAGGTGAACCTCCCATTTTCACTCCAGCCTTCCCTCAGCATATCCACACTCCTTCCCTGGCATCATCTCAGTTCCTCGAAAAGGATTTCCCTACTCCGGAGACAGCCTCAGACGCTGGGCCTCTTCCCTTGGGCATGGAGCAAGAGCCACCACACTTCCCCTTCCTAGCAACGTGGCCACACCCTTCCCTCCTCTCCCCTCCCCTCCCCTCCCCTCCCTCTCCTCTCCTCCCCTCATAAACCACTTACTGAGCCATCCCACACCTTCCACTCAGAGGTGGCAGCGTCCAACCTGTCTGTCAGTCCCGTCCCATCACCTCAGTCCTGACCTGTTCCACTGTGGCCCTGGGACTCAGCGCTGCTGTCATCAACACCACAGCCAGGTGAGGGGCTCTGATGGGCACCCCAGTGCTGAGCCATGGGGGTGGCTGTCACTGCCAAGGGACCACATGTGCTGAGGTCTGGCACCAGCAAAGTGGGATGCAAGCCAGCCCATACCTGTGGCCCAGCCGGGCTGCTCCCCAGCACTGACTGATTGTCCGGACTCAGCACTGGCTCTGGGCACCTGCTGAACCTCACCCATCCCAACAGCCTTCTGTGGGGTTTGCCTCCACATGGGGAATGGCAAGGGCCCACACAACAGCTGCCTGTCTGGTGGGGAGCTTTGAGTGGGGAGATCTCTGCTAAGAAATGGGTCCCAGAGGCTGTGAGCTTCCTCTGGAGAGAGGATCCAGCAGGTGGAGGGACCCTTGGATGCCCTGGTCTGTGTGACTGTTTCCTGAGGCTGTGATGAGTGTCCATGCAGGAAGCTTTGAACGTTTCCTGGGATGGGTCCTCCAGTGGGTTTCTCTATTGGCCTTTGTTTTTTGAATGTGGTTTGGTGGGTAGACACCCCAGGTGGGAGTGGGGGAATAGCTTTTCTCTGCAGCGTGGGAAGCCTTCTCTCGGTGAGTCCTGATGGAATCTGTAGGGAGGGTGTCTGGGTGGGCCTGGGGAAGTCTCTGGGTCAAGGTCACAATGTCTCTTCATCTGGCTGGGACTGAATCGAGTCTTCAGATGGAGGGTTTCTTAGTGGGCCGGCTGGGGCACTCTGGACAAAGGAGTTCCAAGTGGTGACCAGAGCCTCCCTGCCTCTTCTGCACAGGCATGATGGACGGTCCTCGTTCGGACGTGGGCCGCTGGGGGGGGAACCCCTGGCAGCCCCCTACCACACCTTCTCCAGAGCCAGAGCCAGAGCCAGACAGACGTTCTCGTGGAGGAGGCCGATCCTTCTGGGCTCGCTGCTGTGGCTGCTGCTCGTGCCGGAATGAAGTGGATGATGACGGGAGGCCTGGGCCCTCTGGCTCCAGGGGCCGAGGGTCCAGCTCTGGGAGCCGGAGACCTGACTCTTCTCGGGGCTCAGACTCTCCTCACAGGCCCGGCTCGGGGGGCAGTGCTGTGAATGCAGCGGGAGACGGCACTATCCGAGGTGAGGCGGCTCTGCCCACCTTAGCTGGGACCTGAGACTCAGCCTGGCGTGTCTGGGCTGGGAGGGAGGCCAGTGATGGGGGCCCGGGCTTCTGACCCAGAGCTGTGGCCTTGCAGAGGGTATGCTGGTGGTGACCGGTGTGGATTTGCTGAGCTCGCGCTCAGACCAGAACCGCCGAGACCACCACACGGACGAGTTCGAGTATGAGGAGCTGATTTTGCGCCGCGGGCAGCCTTTCCACATGGTCCTCTTCTTGTCCCGGCCCTATGAGTCCTCCGATCGGATCACCTTGGAGCTCTTCATTGGTCAGTGCGGTCTGGCATGGGAAGGGTGATGGCCCTAGTTCGGTGAGAGTGCGAGGAGGAGGCGGCTGGCCTTAGGGGTCAGAGAGGTCTTTAGGCTCCTCCCCCGCCCCACTCCTCATCTCTGCCAGATAAGGCAGGAGCAGGTGTGTGAGTGCGCACATACGTAGGGGCGTGTCTCGGGGAGGGTCTTGGTCTTGCAGGTTTTACCAGGCTCACCCTCCTTGAGCCTCGGGGGGATCTGTCTCTCAGTGTTTCCTCTTCAGTGTTCCTTTCGGCATTGCTGCTTTGGTGGGTAACTTCTTTCTGCTCTTTCCACAGGGTATGACTAGTTCTCCCTACTGTCTCTCTCTCTCTCTCTCTCGGTCCAGCTCAGTTTCTGTCTTTATCTCTGTCCCCCGGCCCAGGGCAGGAGCCTCTCTCACTGCGTTGCTCGGTGGCCCATTGACTGCCCAGGCTGGTGATTATGCCTCTGCGGGGGCGGGAGACTCCTCTCACCCTCTGATTAGACCCTGGCCTGGCCCACCCTGGCCTCTAATTTCCCAGGTACCCCTACCACCTGCAGCTGGGAGGCCTGGGCTCGGAAAGCCTTAGCCCCCGGAAGCAGGCAGGGTCAACCTTTAACCTGGGGCAGGGATCTGCACCCAGTCAAGATGGCTGTGTTCCTGTGGCCCAGGCATGGGGACAGGAAGGCAGGCAGAGGGTGACAATGGCCCTGGCTGTCCTCCCTCCCTTTGAGTTTAGTATCAGGGGAACAGGTTTGGGATGTTGGACTGGGGCTCTGCCCTGACACATGGGCAAGCACCGGGTGGGGACAGAGCTGTTCTCAAAGAGATTGTCACAGACTAAGGCGATGACCCAATGCAGGGACATGCACACACATCGGCTCACACACACTTTGGGTGGGGCTGGGAGAGGCCCAGACTCCATTCCCTTTCCTCAGAGAAGCCTCCACCTGCTAACCGCCACTTTCCCCACTCTAGGAAACAACCCCGAGGTGGGCAAGGGCACCCACGTGGTCATCCCAGTGGGCAAGGGGGGCAGTGGAGGCTGGAAGGCCCAAGTGACCAAAGCTGATGGGCGGAACCTGAACCTGCGGGTCCACACCTCCCCCACTGCCATCATTGGCAAGTTTCAGTTCACGGTCCGCACACAGTCAGAGGCAGGGGAGTTCCAGCTGCCCCTTGACCCCCGCAATGAGATCTATATCCTCTTCAACGCTTGGTGCCCAGGTGAGTAGCTGGGGTGAGGAACAGGGAGTGGGTGGGAGGAGGGAAGGGCGGGTCCAGGCTTCCTTTCCTAGGATCCCACTGGGTGGCCAGGTGCCTGACTCCAGGAGGAGCCTTTCACTGGCCAAGTGAGGGGACCTCAGCCCAGTGTAGAAAGGTGACGGGTCCAAGGACATATGGCCAGCCTCACCTGTCTTGGTGGGGAGCCCTGGCTATGGCCAACCTACTGTCGCCATCTCTGCCACGCTCCTACCATCCTTCCTGAAAGCAGTCCTTGCAGGCGAGGGACATCCCATTGTGTCTTCTGTGGACACGTGTCCCGCAGAACTGGCTGAGGCAGGGGGTGCCCGAGGAAAGAGCTGGAGGGAACCATGCGTGTGTGTTCTGGGACGCAGAGGACATCGTGTACGTGGAGCACGAGGACTGGAGGCAGGAGTATGTGCTGAATGAGTCTGGGAGGATTTACTATGGGACCGAAGCACAGATTGGCGAGCGGACCTGGAACTATGGCCAGGTAGGGCTGGCCAGGGCCACGGGAACTCAGGGGAGCTAGAGGTGAGGGGGCCTGGGCAGGACTGGAGGCGGAGCAGAGAGCTGGCCTAGGGTGGCACTGGGCCACGGGCCACGGTCACCTGTGCCCTCCCTCCTTGCAGTTTGACCACGGGGTGCTGGATGCCTGTCTGTACATCCTGGACCGGCGGGGGATGCCATATGGAGGCCGCGGGGACCCAGTCAGTGTCTCCCGGGTCATCTCTGCCATGGTGAGCACCCTGGTGTCTCTGAGCCCTACTGAGCGTCTGCCTGCTGCTTCCCCTGTCACTCCTCCCCACCCAGGCCTGCCCCGTCCCTGCCCTTACAAAGGGAAATGCGGGAAGGGGTCTCACCCTTGCCTGCCCCCACCCCACCCTTCCTGGCTCCCTTCCTAGCTCCTGTGGAATGTAGGGCCAAACCCAAAACTTGGCACACCCAGGATTCACATTCCTGTGTCAGTCCAGGGGTGGGAGGGGGCGGACTGCTCAGGGAGGAATGGGTGGAGCTCAGGTTAATGTCTAGGTCTTTGGGCATTAAGGGGAAAGGGGTGGTTGCAGGGTCAGGGGCTGGGCTGGGGACCACGTGGCAGGTTCTGAACCCCTCCCCAGACTTGGCCTCAACCCATCTTATCCTGGGCAGGTGAACTCCCTGGACGACAATGGAGTCCTGATTGGGAACTGGTCAGGCGATTACTCCCGAGGCACCAACCCATCAGCATGGGTGGGCAGTGTGGAGATCCTGCTCAGCTATCTACGGACCGGCTCTTCTGTCCCCTATGGCCAATGCTGGGTCTTTGCTGGCGTGACCACCACAGGTAGTGGAGGGACCGGGACAGGAGTGACCTGGGCCTTCCAAAGAGGAGGAAGGGAAGCCAGGCTCCCCCTTCACCCAGCCCAGCCCAGCTCTGGCTACTGTGCAGGGTGCAGGCGGGGGTGGAAGGTAGACTGGCTCTTAATTATCATTAATTAGTGTTAACAACAGAGAGAGGCCTAAGGGAGCAGAGGGTGGAGGGACAGGCAGGGATTGGGCCAGGCAGGTGGCTGGCTTCCCCTAACCTCAAGTGCCCAATGGCCCTGGTGACCCCTGGCCCTGGTGGTCTATGCCCAGCTTGGCAATCCCAGTTGTCTACCCCACCCCCCAATATTCCTGACCCAATGCCTCCCCTACCCCCAACCCATCCTGAACTCCAAACTTGGCTCTCCACAGTACTGCGCTGCCTAGGTCTGGCCACCCGGACAGTCACCAACTTCAACTCTGCACATGACACAGACACGTCCCTCACAATGGACATCTACTTTGATGAGAACATGAAGCCACTCGAGCACCTGAACCATGATTCTGTTTGGTGAGCCTGGGGCTGGCCTGCCCATCCCCGCCGAGAAACCAGCGCCTGAGACAGAAGGGAGTTTCACACCGGCCCTCCCTCCATTCCTTCCAGGAACTTTCACGTGTGGAATGACTGCTGGATGAAGCGGCCGGATCTGCCCTCCGGCTTCAATGGCTGGCAGGTTGTGGACGCCACGCCCCAGGAGACCAGCAGCGGTGAGGCCCTGCCTGGCCCCTGGTTCCCACCTGGCCCCCTCCCCTGCTCCCCAACTTGGGTAACAAACTCTAGAGCATCAGCCCTGGGCCCAGCCTAAGAGCTAAGTCTTTACCCCATGGCTTCTTAAATGGGTTTATCAACTGAATCACCATGGGGCCATTAGTTTATTTTCACCTTTCTATACAACTATCTATTTGCTTAAATATTATTTATTTATAGTAGCTCACATTTATTTATTTATTGCAGGGTAGGCCAAAAGATTCAAGAGTATTTAGTGAGAGATTTCCTTCTGCACAGCACATCTACTACTCACACTTGCTTTTTTTGTTTGTTTATTTTTGGAGAGGTTTTTGCTATAGAGTGCATGCACTCGCCAGACAGACAGAGAGACAGAAAGTGAGAAATCACCCCCCAGTGGGGATGGCCACGCTGCAATTCCTTCTCTGTTCTCCTCTCAGGACCTTGGGCACACATGCACATGCGCCTGACGTGAGTTTTAAGTCACCGGGTCCAGGATGCGAACCGCAGTCGATTACATGGGAGTCCAGCAACATAGCCATTACACTAACTGCTGGTCCCATCATACTTGCTTTTTTCACTTTTAATATATCCTACAGATAAGTATTCAAAGAACCTTTTATTTATATGCATATCTATACATATATTTTAGATATTTTTGCTATAGTGTGTGTGTTGTCGCCAGAGAGATAAAGAGGGACAGAGAAACAGAAAGCAAAAACTCAACATCCAGTGGGTTTGGCCACATTCCATCCCTTCTCCTCCATTCCCCTTTTGGGATTTTGGGCATGCACACACATGTACCCAGTCTGTTTCAAGCTATCAGGTCCAGGACTTGAACCACATGGTCAGCCATGTGGGAGTCCAGAGCTTTAACCACTATACCACCTGCTAGCACTTATTTATATATATTTTTAAAGTTAAAAAAGTCACTATATGACCAGCAGCATGGTGGTTCAGGCACTGGATCTCACATGGCCAAATACATGGTTCAAATCCTGGACCTGTGGCTTGAAAAACACGCTGGGTGTATGTGTATATGTGAGTGTGTGCCCAAAATACAGGAGAAAATGGAAGAGAAGGGATTACAACATGGCCATCTCTACTGGGAGATGCTTTGTCACTTTCCTCCTCTCTCTCTTTCTCCAGTGAGCACATTTCCCCATGGCAAAAATCTTTAAAAAAAAAAAAAAAAAAGGTCATTATTATAAGTAATATCTGTCTGGAAGAAAAAAGTATACAACTGAATAACATAAAATGCAAACGTTTTCTATTTTTCATATTTTTCTCAGGTTTTTTTTGTTGTTGTTTTTAAGTTTCTAAAGGGCAAGTGTGCTTGCCAGAGACAGGGAAAGAGAGGGAGAAAGTACCCTCCAATGGGGTGTTGTCACACCATAATCCCCTCTCCTCCGTTTTTCCATCCAGTTGGAATTTCGGATGCATATGTACACATGCTTGATGTACTTTTCCAGCCACCAGGCTTGGGAATTCAAACCATGGTCAGCCATGTGGAATCCAGTTTCCCTTAATCGTTACACTATGGGGCTGGCCCTGGTTTGTTTGTTTTCAAGTAAATTTCTAGGTCCCCACTCTGCCAGATCTGACTATCCAGGACAGATTCTGGCTATCTATATGTTCAGAAGTTCCCTTGGTGATTCTGAAGATCAGTCAGGTTTGGGACCCCCTGTAAGCCTAGAGAGGCACCTGGGAAACAGTGGCCCAGAGAAGTGGAGTGACTTTGTCCGGAGCATAGAGCAGTAGGTCAGCAACACAGCACATCTGGGCTTGGTGCTCTCCCTTTCTACAAGCTCCTCTCCTGTGTGTTCTGTTGCTCACTATGAGTTATCTGTACAATATTTGTACAGTATTGAAAAGACCAGGGCTCAGGTTCAAAGAAGAAAATAGCCTTTATCACCCAGTCCGAAGATGGTCACTGTTGACATAACATAACCCACCAGGCTCTTTTGTGCTCACACGTTTCCTGTACATTCTGTTCTCAGATTTCCCCACTCCTTCCAACCTTGACACTCCAACCCCAGGCGGCCAGGCCTGCCCCTCTGGCAGCCTTTCTTCCAGCCTCTCCCTTCCTCTCCCTGGCCTGAAAGCCCTCACCTAGGCTGCATTCCTCCTTTTCCCAGATGCCCTCCCTACCTGTGATCTATGTGAATGGTGCCCCCTGAGTCATGCAGCCTACACTGCCTGCAATGCTGGAACAGACACGGAGATCTGAGTTCTGGTCCCAGCTCTGACAAGTGATGGGGTGGCTGGCAGGCAGGCAGGGAACTGGGGACAGCCAGTCTGGGGCTGGATTCCAGCTTGATCACTTCTTTATTTTTATTTTTATTTTTTTTTGAGAGTTGTTTTGTTTTGTTTTCCCTATAGGGCATGTGTGCTCGCCTGAAAAGACAGAGAGAGACAGAGAGACAGAAAGCAAGAAATCACCCCCCAGGGGGCTGGCTGCCGCAATCCCTTCTTTTCTCTTCTCCCCTCGGGATCTTGGGCATGCACGCACACACGCCCAGCATGAGTTTAAGCCACTGGGTCCAGGACTCGAACCGTGGTTGACTACATGAGAGTCCAGAAACATAGCCATTACGCCAACTGCTGGTCCCAAGCTTGATCACTTCTTAGAAGTGTGATCTCTGACAAGTACCTTGCACCTTTCCACTTTGGTGTCTTGTATATAACGGGATAATATGTGCTATATAGGGTGTTGAGAGAATTAAATGAGAGATCATTTATCATAGAGGACGAGCAGCATGCTTGGAACATAGTAGCTACTCAGTAAAGATTAGTTCCTTCCATTATCTCTGGACCTTACTGTGTTATGAGATTATGGCATCTTCTTCATCTTGCTGAGCCTGTCTCCCTGTCTGTAAAGGAGGCCATTGTATAGGCTGTTATCTATGATTCTTTCCTGTAGGGTAGGCCTCACTTCTAGATTTGTCCTTTCTTGCCAGAGCGCTTCCTGCCAGCTCATCTCCTCCAGAAAACCCTTCTGAGTATGTCCCACCAGGACCCCTCTCTACTCCCCATTAGAGAGATCACAACAGGCTGCATAGCTGAGATGTCGTTCTGGATATTTCCAGAATGGTGATGGTGGTATCCTTGCTTGTCCAGCCAGCAGGCACAGCCACCATGGGCTCTGGGTTGGTCTTAATAAAGGATGTGGGGTTCTGTCCTCGAGAGGTCACAGACAGTAGACTTCCATCTTCAGCCAGCCAAGAAAGAGCATGCCACTGACTTGGTTATCAAGGCAGGCTTGTCCACAGGTCCACCTGGGCCCACGTCTTCTGGAACAACAGTCTGGGCTGAGGAAAGCCAACTGAGAGCCAAATGGAATTGTTCTCCTCTTTGTCTTTCCTTCCTGGGTTGGACGGGCTGTTGACTGTTTGGGTGAGGGCTGATGGCCTTGCCCCAGAAGTCACCAGGAACAAGGCCTGGATGGGTGGTTTGGGGCCCTGCGCGGTCTCTCACCAGGGCCCGAGGGTCTCTCTCAGTGTCCTCAGACCTCTCACCTCTGTCCTGCCTCACTCCCTAGGCATCTTCTGCTGTGGCCCCTGCTCTGTGGAGTCCATCAAAAATGGCCTGGTGTACATGAAGTATGACACACCCTTCATTTTTGCTGAGGTGAGGGCTGGGTTCCGGGAGCCTTCCAGACAGTCTGGAGTGACCAGAGCACTGGCTTTAGTCCTCAGTTCTCTGGTCCCGACTTCCCTGCTAACTGATTAGCTGTGTGACCTTGGGCAAGTCACTCATTCTACAAGTCTTAGTTTCCTTGATTGTAAAGAGAGGATAATAATGACTGCCTTGCTTCCTGTACTCAGGATCAAAAGAGATAATGGGCATGGGACTGCTTCCTAAGTTGTAAAGCCAGTGAACGAGTAGAAGGCATTACTGTTATTAATGCCAAAGTGCACTGCCGGGAGCCTCCCGGCTGGCTTCCTCTATGGTCTTTGGAAAGACTTTTTTTTTTTAGTTTTTTGCTATAGGGAATGTATATGTATGCTCACCAGAGAGAGACAGAGAGAGGGAAAGTAAGAAATCACCCCCCTGAGGGGGGATGGCCATACCACAATTCCTCCTCCTACAGTCGCCTCTCAGGATTTTAGGCACACATGGACTTGCATCCTGTGTGTTTTTCAAACCACTAGGTCCAGGACTTGAACTGTGGAGTTGGCCTTGTGGGATTCAGTATCTCAACCACCATGCCACTGGCTGGCTTTTTTCCTGCTCTTTGGCCTTGTCTAGCTTAGCTGGGATAGTCTCCCAGTGGTGCTCTGCCAGGATGCTCCTGGAATCTGGGGAAGGCCGCTGAGGGTCAGGCCCACACTCATTGGCTCACCCTTTGGTCCCCTGCAGGTGAACAGTGACAAGGTATACTGGCAAAGGCAGGACGATGGCAGCTTCAAGATTGTGTACGTGGAGGAGAAGGCCATTGGCACGCTCATCGTCACAAAGGCCATCAACTCCAACATGCGGGAGGACATCACTCACCTCTATAAGCACCCAGAAGGTACCACTCCCCCAACCCAGCCAGCTCTGAGCCCCTGCCCAGTGTTCCCGCCTAGTGCTCTCCCACCTCAGCTGGAGCAAAGACCTCACCCTTGGCCCTCTATCCCCAGGCTCAGAAGCAGAGCGGAAGGCCGTGGAGACGGCAGCTGCCCACGGCAGCAAACCCAACGTGTATGCCACACGGGACTCTGCTGAGGATGTAGCCATGCAGGTGGAGGCACAGGACGCAGTGATGGGGCAGGACCTGTCAGTCTCTGTGTTGCTGACCAATCGCGGCAGCAGCCGCCGCACTGTGAAGCTGCACCTCTACCTCTCAGTCACCTTCTACACCGGTGTCACTGGGACCATCTTCAAAGAGACCAAGAAGGAAGTTGTGCTGGCACCAGGGGCCTGTAAGTGCCCCTTCCCAGCCCTGCCCGGGGATGGCTGGGCACCTCGAGGCTGTGGGATACAGAGACCCCAGGAGCAATGGGGGACACCTGGGGCAGGCCATATGTGGAGAATCAGGCCTTGGTGACGCCATGTCTCTTCTCCCCAGCGGACCGTGTGGCCATGCCTGTAGCCTACAAGGAATACCGGCCCCACCTCGTGGACCAGGGGGCCATGCTGCTCAACGTCTCAGGCCATGTCAAGGAGAGTGGGCAGGTGCTAGCCAAGCAGCATACCTTCCGTCTGCGCACCCCCGATCTGTCCCTCACGGTGAGTGCCGTGCATGGGGCATAAGGGTGGGCAGGGAGTGGTGGGCAGGGGCTGAGGGAAACCAGAGGAGAAGGGGAGAGGGTGCTAAGCTGGGGCAGGTGGGCTGGCTGAGCCTTCCTAGGAGAAAAAGCTCAAGGATTGGCTCTGGGCCTTGGGCCTCAGCTTCCTCCTCTGTACAATGGGATCTCATATCCCTGTTCTGTGGCAGTCTTAGCTAGGGATTGGGTTGGAATTTCCCCTTGGACTTTGAGGAGACTTCTTTAAGGGCAGGGGTGTAGGACTCAGGCAGAGATTTTGATTCTAAGGAGCTCTTCCTCCTGGTGCAGCGTATGATCCTGTGTGTTTGGCCAAAGTCTCTGATGTGGGGGGTGGGGCTCTTTCTCCCTCAGTTACTGGGAGCAGCTGTGGTTGGCCAGGAGTGTGAAGTCCAGATCGTCTTCAAGAACCCCCTGCCTGTCACCCTCACCAACGTCGTCTTCAGGCTCGAGGGCTCTGGGTTACAGAGACCCAAGATCCTCAATGTTGGGTATGTGTGTCCTCTCCTGCCCCTGCCCTGGCCCGGCCCTCCTCCCAGGCTGTCCTGGGCCCCAGCTTTGCTTCCTGTCTCAGTCAGGAAAGGTTTGTTCTGTCAGGACCCAATAAGCAGCGCGGGGCTAGCTGGCAATAACTACGGACTCAGTTCACCATCCAGCTTAGGGACCCCTGCTGTGTCCCTGCCCAGCCCCGCCGTCTAATTCGGGATCTAAAACACCACATAGGAGTCATCAGTAACTCATCCATAACATTCACCCAGCACCAAAGAGGTGACCAGGCACTTTCAGGAATATTATTTGACTTGGAGACCACAAAAATCTCTTAAAGTACTTTAGAGATCATTATATAATTAAGAGCAAAGCTTTGGAACCCTAAATTCCTGGGTGCTACCTTGTCCCTCCTCAGGAAAAGCAGAGAGAAAGCAGAGAAGGCCAGAGGTTGACCTTTTAGATCAGCTTTCTGGGAGCAGGTGTTTCCTTTTTTTTTCTTTTTTTTTTTTTTTTTTTTTTTCCTATAGGGCACATGTGCTTGCAGAATACAGACAGAGGCAGAGACAGAGGGGAAGGGAGATAGCACCTCTGGGGGGATAGGGGTGGGGGTTGGCCATTCCACGATCCCTTCTCCTCCATTCTTGTCTCAGGACTTTGGGCACGCACCCACATGTGCCTGGTGTGTTTCTCAAACTGATGGGTCCAGGACTCAAACCATGCAGTCGGCCATGTGGGATCCAGCTGCCTTAACCTCCACACTATCTGTTGGCCCTGCACTTCCCTCTTTAGGTAGAGGGTTCCTGAGGGGGAACAATGGCCTGTGGGAGGGGGAACAGGGGCAGGTGGCGGGTCCCTGCCCACCCCTCCCCGTTGTACCTCCTGGTGGTGACCGTCTCTCACTGTTAGGCCCAAGCTGAGACGCTGGCTATCCTGATCTTTGCCCCAGCCTGGGCCCTGGGGAATGTTGTTGCATGTCACAAAGGAGCACTTTCTTCATATCATCCTACAAGGGTCTCAGGCAGCTCAGAGAGTGGAGTTTGAGGCTCCCTTCCCCTGCCCTGCTAGCCCCACATCATCTCTCAGCCACACGGCACAATGAGGGAGGGAGGTCCCTCTTTCCTGAGGGTCCATTAGAGCTGGACTCCCCTTGGTAGCCCCACCAGACCTTTGCCTCTTGCCCTGCCTGGAAGTGAGGAGAGGACACTGTGTTGAGCATCGGGAGACCTGGCTCTTCCTCAACTGTAGGGCTTGTATGAGTCTCCCCGACTTGAAGACCTCAGTCTCCCCACAGTAAATAAGAGGGCTGGATGATGGTTTCTTTTTTTAAGACTTATTTATTTATTTATTTATTTATTTATTTTAATTTGACCAGAGAGGAACAGGGAGAGAGACAGAGAGAGAGAAAGTGAGAAAGCAGGCGGCCAGGTCCAGGACTCAAACTGCGATTGGCCCCGTGGGAGTCCAGCACCCTTAACCCCCACACCAGAGTGGATGATGGTTTCTCAAGGGGCATCCTCCTTAGACACTCTGTGGGTCCTCAGCTGCTGTGAGTCCAGGCCAGGGCCTCCAGAATAGTCAGGAGCCTTGAGAGGGCTGACCCTGGACTGGTGGTTCAGCTATATTAGGTCCCAGATGGGTGTTACTTTGCCTCTCATTTGCACATCAAAGGCTGTGGTATGGAACCCATCATACCACAAGGAAGGTGTGCCGCCCAGCGTGGTGACTGGCCACTTAATAAACATTCCAGAACTTACTCCTCCAGATGACTGTTGTCACCACCAAAGCAGTCACCCGGGAGCTGGAAGTCTATTCCAGACCTTTCTCGGGAAGCTCCCCTAGAGCCTGAATCATACTCTCTAGAATATCCTTAGAGTAGCCGATCTCCCTTCTTCAGGGGTGGATCTGGCCATGGGGAAACACCCCGAGTCCCCTAGAACTGAGACGAATAAGGTAGCTGAGCAGGGGGTAATAACGCCCTATGCAATCAGAAATGAGGCACGTGTAAGGGAGGGGGAGGTCCATTCGCCTGTGTGTGTATGACCGTGTGTGTGTGTGTTCGTACACACACATGTGCATGGGTGTGTGTGTGTGTTTTAAATAGCTCTGAAGAAACATCCAAAAGGAGTTTTAAGAAACATTCACAGCCTGGAAACATGGTTAAACAAGTACACAGTTGAAGGGCTGCTCATAGGGATGTCTAAGTTCTTGCGTTCCTATCAGGAACAGGCACGGTTACAGGCACACTCATTCCAGACTAGACAAAGCCTGCCAAGCTCAGTTACAGGCACGCTCCAGCTTTAGCAGCCCATGCGTACGCAGCCTGAACTCACAGACAGGGAAGTGGTGAAGGCCTCCTCTGACTAAGACCAGGCCAGGGGGAGATGTGGACGTTCCCATCTGGAATCTGGAAAGCAGTTTCTCTTGGGATCTGAAATGTCACAGCTTGATTTCATCATGAGTTAAATAGACTTTGGAAGGCTAGTCTGAACCTGGATAACCTTTAACTTTGGGTCTATGGAAAACTGGGCACAAATTAGAAACACAAATTTATAGCCAGTCAGAATGTAGTCTACATATTTAGTTGTACACTTATAGACTTCCCATCATACTATATTACATACTGTAATATGTGTTTGTGTGTGTGTGTGTGTATAATGTGTATATATGTATATGTGTGTGTGTATATGTGTGTGTGTGTGTGTGTGTATATATATATATATATATATATATATATATATATATACAGTATATATATTCAGTATACTGTCAAGACCATTTGATTCCCCCTCTTAATTTTTGTTGGGTTTTTTTTTTTTTTTTGAGAGGTTTTTGTTATAGGGCATGTGCACTCGCCAGAAAGACAGAGACAGAGAGAAGACAGAAAGTGAGAAATCACCCCCTGGGGGGATGGCCATGCCACAATCCCTTCTCCCCTATTCTTCTCTCAGGATTTTGAGCATGCACGCACATGTGCTCAGCATGAGTTTCAAGACACTAGGTCCAGGACTCGACCGAAGTCAACTGCATGGGAGTCCAATGACTTAACCATATACCATTTGCTGGTCCCTCCCCCTCTTCATTTTATATACACTTTTATTTTATTTCCCAGAAAGGAAGGATCAGAAAAGATAAGTAACTTGTCCTAAACAACACAGCTAACAGGTGGTAGAGAAGTAATGATGCAGGGAAACTTCCAGAAGCAAGCTCTAAGCTAAATGCTTTGTCCCGTGGAGAGCTTGTCCTGGGAGTCAGAGATGTTGGTTCATTCCCTTTGAAGACTATGGTGATTGCACAGGGTCTGGCTCCAAAGAGGGACCCCCAAGGCAAGCTTAGGATTGAATAAGGGCTAGAGGTATGGGTTCAAACAGAGGCAGAAGGGCAGATTCTAACAGCCATGAGCAGATGTGACAAAAATGCAATCAGGTTTAGTGTATAAGATCCAACATGCAGATTGCAGGAGGAGCTCTGAGAAGGGCAAGGGTCATTTTCCTAGGGGCTGTAGGTGCTCAGAAGCCCTCACTGAGGAGCTGGTGTGAGCTGGGCCTTGAAGGAGGAGTAGGCCTTCACAACTGCCACCCAGGGTGGGGAGACAGAGCTGGGAGCTCATTCCAGCCTAGACAAAGCCTGCAAAGCATGGCAATGAAGGTGAGTTCATGGAGAGGGGAGGGCGGTCAGTGGGGCTGGTGGGCAGGAGGAATGGCAGAAGGTAATGAGGCTGACCAGGCAGCAGGGGCTGAGTCAGAGGGAGCCTGTATGTCCGGTGAGGGAACTGAGCCCTCACCCTGTAAGCACCAAGGAAGCCAGCCTCAAAAGGTTATCTCTGCACAGTTAGCAGAGCAGAATGGGGGAAGCCAGGTGGAAGAACCTGGGATTCCCACGGGGTGATCTGGGAATAGATTTTCAAAAGTCCATTAATAAGGGAGAAAATAAAGTCACTGAAGAGTATGTGTGTGTGGTTATGCACATGCCTCTCTTTCTCTCTCTCTCACATACACATGCCAATTTTTTTAAAATTATTTACTTTTATTCATTCATTCCTTTTATTTTGATTTGACCAGAGAGAGACACAGAGAGAAAGAGAAGGAAAGTGAGAAAGCAAGCCACCAGGTCCAGGACTCAAACCGTGGTCAGCCATGTGGGAGTGTCCAGCATCTTAACCACCACGCCACCTGCTGGTCCCCATCACATGCCAATTTTTTAAAGAAAGACTTATTTAATTCTATTTATTATTATTATTATTTTTAATTTGACCAGACAGAGACAGAGAGATAGAGGAAGGGAAAGCGAAAAAGCAAGTCACCAGGTCTGGGACTTGAACCATGGTCAGCCATGTGGGAATCTAGTGCCCTTAACCACCATGCCACCTGCCGGCCCCACACACCAATTTTTTAAAGGTGCCAATTTCTTCTTCTTGAGAAGAACTCTTCTTTTTTCCTCAGATAACAACTTTCCAATGTTTTGGTGTTCATTCTTTGGAAAGATGATCATGGTAGAAGATAATTTTTCTCAACTTACTTTTTTTTAAGAATTATTTTATTTAGCTTATATTTATTTGTTTGTTTGTTTATTTTAATTTGACCAGAGAGGTACAGTGTGTGTGTGTGTGTGTGTGTGAAGCAGAGAGAGAGAAAAAGAGAGAGAGAGAGAGAAGGTGAGAAAGCAAGCCACCAGCTCCAGGACTCAAACTGCAGTCAGCCTTGTAGGAGTCCCGCACCCTTAACCACCACGCCACCTGCCAACCTCTCAACTTACTTTCTTGACCATGCTGAAAATATTTGGCATTACTGTGTTGGGCCCCAATGTTTCATTTTGAAGTTTCTTGGTCATAGAAACCCTGGTGAGGTGGAGGATGGTCTGGTTAGGGCAGGAGCTGTGGCGATAGAGGAAGGGGAGAGGAGGTGGGAGAGGCCTCTGGGTGGCATAAGCATCTCTGTCCAGGTGGATGTGGGAGCAGGGAGGGAGGGCCACCTAAGATTTCCAGCTGAGGCAGCTGGGTGGGTGGCTGTTGATCTGGTTATACAGAGGTCGCCCTGGGGCTCTGGCTCTGTCCTAGTCGTGGGTGTAGAGATTCCAGCTGAGCCCAGAAAGGCCTGTTCCGCCTGCTCCTTCCTTCCTGGTGCACTGCATCAGTCCTTACTCCCCTCCATCCCCAGTAGCTCTAGACCCATGACTCTGTCTTTGCCCACAGGGACATCGGAGGAAATGAGACAGTGACACTGCGCCAGACATTTGTGCCTGTGCGACCAGGCCCCCGCCAGCTTATCGCCAGCTTGGACAGCCCACAGCTCTCCCAGGTGCATGGTGTCATCCAGGTGGACGTGGCTCCAGCCCCCGGAGGTGGAGGATTCTTAAATGCTAGAGAGGACAGTCACTCAGGGGAGACCATTCCTATGGCATCTCGAGGTGGAGCTTAGCCCTGGACCAGGAGCGATGGGACTGGAATCCGATGAGCAAAGACACTGCCCCCAAATGGGGGCCTGCCACAGAGTGGCACCCCAGGCACTGAGATGGGAAAGCCAGGGCAACTGGGGAGGAAGCCAATCTTCACTTGCACTGGGTGGCATGGATGCTAATAAACTGTTTTTTATGAAGTGACTGTTCTTCCCATCTGTCAGCCCATGCCAGGCCAAAGAGTGTGGGACCCTGGTCCTTCCCAGGGATGCCCGTGCACTTCTGGGGCCCCTGGTGCCGAGAAGCATGGTGGCAGACCAGTGCTGCCCCTTTTCATAGCACCCCTGTAGGAAAGGAGGGCCTCAGTCCCCTTCATAGGTACATGTTCGAGGGAGAAATAGGCTGGAGGACACATAACAGGATTCCCTTTAATTTTTAATTTTTTATTTTAAAAAATTTTTATATAATTTTATTATTATTAGGGTTTTTTTTTTTTTAATTTGACCAGAGAAAGACACGGAAAGATACAGAGAGAGAAAGTGAGAAAGCAAGTTGCCAGGTCCAAGACTCAAACCACAGTCAGCCATGTGATAGTCCAGCATTGTTAACCACCATGTCACCTGCTGGCCCCAATTTCCTTTTTTTAAGGCTCAATAGTATTCCATTGTGTAGTTACATCACATTTTTTTTATCCATTCACCCATCCAAAATCAGCAAAATCTACCTTCCAATGTTTATTTATTTTTTTTAGAGAGAGTTTTTTTTTGCTATAGGGCCTGTGTGCTTGCTGGAGAGTAGAAAGTGAGAAATCACCCCACCCACCCCCAGCCAGGGGGGATGGCCATGCCACAATCCCTTCTCCTCTATTCTCCTCTCGGGATCTTGGGCACGCATGCACTCGCGCTTGGCATGAGTTTAAGCCACCAGGTCCAGAACTCGAACCGCAGTCAACTACATGTGAGTCAGCGATGTAACCAGTACGCCATCTGCTAGAGTCCCAATATTTATTTTTGAATATCCTTGTCTATCAATGTCCACAAAATAATATAAGTTCAGTATTAAAAACTAATACAGGAAGTCAAAAAGAAGAAAATAACAGTCCTCAACCACTGCTGAGAAAGTAACTGTGAGCATTGTTTCATGTGCTGCTTTTCCTTCACATGACCTAGGGTGAGCATTTAACTACCCACAGTATGAAATACTCATCAATTTGTTTTTTTTTTTTTTTTTTTTTTTTTTTCTTTTTTTGGAGAGGTTTTTGCTATAGGGCGCGTGCGCTCGCCAGACAGACAGAGAGAGACAGAGAGACAGAAAGCGAGAAATCACCCCCCAGGGGGGATGGCCACGCCGCAATCCCTTCTCCTCCATTCTCCTCTCGGGATCTTGGGCACGCACGCACACGTGCCCGGCGTGAGTTTAAGCCGCCGGGTCCGGGACTCGAACCGCGGTCGACTACATGGGAGTCCAGCGACATAGCCATTACGCTAACTGCTGGTCCCATCAATTTGTTTTTAAAGATTATTTTATTTAACTTTATTTATTTATTTTAATTTGACCAGAGAGGGACAGAGTGAGAGAGAGAGAGAGAGAAGGAAAGTGAGAAAGCAAGCCACCAGGTCTGGGACTCAAACCATGGTTGGCCATATGGGAATCCAGTGCCCTTAACCACCACGCCACCTGCCAGCCCCATATATTCATCATCTTTTTCTTTTAGAGAGAGATTTTTTTTTCACTATAGGGCACGTGCACTTGTCAGAGAGACAGAGACAGAGAGACAGAAAATGAGAAATCACTCCCTAGGGGGGTGGCCATACTGCCATCCCTTCTCCTCTCAGGATTTTGGGCACACATGCACATGTGCCCTGCATGAGTTTTAAGTCACCGGGCCCGGGATTCAAACTATGGTTGAGTAAATGCGAGTCCAGCAATGTAACCATCACACCATCTACTGGTCCCAAAATGTTCTTCATTTTTAAAGATTGGACAATAGTCTTGCTCCCAGGCCACCCTCCTAATCTTCCTGAGTCTCAGCGGCTGCCTTTCTCTGTCTCCTTGGCTGGTGCCAGCTCCTCTGCTCAGCCTGTAAGTGCTGTAGTGACTCAGGGATCCACTCAGGCTCTATCCAGCTACACTCTGCCTGCATGATCTCAGCTAGCCTCATGGTTTCAAAGACTACTAGTAGACTCCCAAACTGCATCCCTAGCCCTGGTGTTTTCCACAAACTTCAAATGTGTATACCCACTGCCTTCTCAATATCTCTACTGGATGCCGACTAGACACTCCGGTGGGACATGTTAGAAATTAGACACCTACCTCCCCCAGCATCTCAGGAAATGGCAAATCCACTTTCCAAGGTTCTTGGGCTCAACAATTTAGTCGTCCTGATTCCTTCCTTTCTCTCATCCCCTACATTCACTCTGTTAGCAAATATCAATGGTGCTACCTTCCGTACACACGTGTCCGGAATCTAGCTGTTCCCACCACCTCTCCAGCCACCCACCATGCCAGAACAGCCATCATCTCTCACCTGGATCATGGTATTGGCCTCCCAATCACTCTCCCCGCTTCCACACTTGTCTCTTTTTTTTTTTTTTTGGGGGGGGGAGGATTTTGTTATAGAGTGCATGTGCTCACCAGAAAGAGACAGAGAGACAGAAAGCAAGAAATCACTCCCCAGGGGGGATGACCACACCACAATCCCTTCTCCTCCATTCTCCTCTTGGGATCTTGGGCATGCACGCACACGTGCCTGGTGTGAGTTTAAGCCACCGGGTCCGGGACTCGAACCACGGTCAACTACATGGGAGTCCAGCGACATAGCCATTATGCCAACTGCTAGTCCCACTACACTTGTCTTTTTCAGACTCTGTTCATCACATAGCAGCCAGAATGAACGGGTGAATCTGATCATGCCAATCTTCTGCTCAAAACCTTTAATGCTTTGCCCAAAGCCCAAGTCTTTAACGATGATGTTATTCCAACTTCCTCACCTCCCGTCTCTCTCCTCCAGGCTCAGGTCATTCCAAGCCTCTGGTCCTTTCATCTTCCTGCACAGTCTCAGGCCTGCTTCTACTTCAGGGTCTCTACACAGCTGCATCCCCTGCCTGAGTTCTTTCCCAGATGTTTCCATGGCTCACTCCCTGATCTCTCTCTCTCTCTTATTTTTTAAAGGTTTTTGCCATAGGGAATGTGCACTGGCCAGAGAGAGAGACAGTGAGATGGAAAGTGAGAAATCAACTCCCAGAGGGGATGGCCATGCTGCAATCCCTTTTCTTCCACTCTCAAATCCCTTCTCCTCCTGGGATTTGGGGCATGTACGCACATACACCCAGCCTGATTTTCAAGCTGCCAGGTCTGGTACTCGAACTGCAGTTGGCCATGTGGGAGTCTGTGCCTTAACCACTATGCCACCTGCTGAGTCTCCTGATCACCTTTAATTTTTGTGTCACCTCACCATCTTGGTCAAGTCTTCCTTACCATTCCACCCTCCACACTCCCTGACCCTCTTCATGCTCTATTGTTTCCCATGGCTCATCTGGTACTTGATATGAGATGATTTACAGATATTATCAAACTTTCTCCCCACCCTGCCCCATCCTAGTTCAAGCCTCCACCCTCCCTCACTTGGATGGAAGCATGAGCGCTCTCGCTAGCCCTCCCCACTCCTATCTATTCTCAGCTTGGCAGCCGGAGGGATATTTTTAAATGTCAGCGAGATCATGCCACTGATCTGCTCACACCCCTCCTCTCCTTGTTACCATTTTTCCCCCTCCAAAGCTTTTATCCCCATCCAACATACCTTATGTTTAACCATGCATGTGCTTATTGTATCTCCTTTTCCCCAACTAAAAAATAAACTCCGCAGGAGCAGTGATTTTTTTTTTTCGGTCTGATTTGTTCTGTTATATACCCTTGGAAGTCAGTGCCTAGAAATGTTTACTAAACACTTGCTGAGCAGATAGGAATGTAGGCATGAATCTTTGCATAGTAACTCATGTAATTGCCTCAATAACCTCATAAAGGAGGCTGTTTTATTATGCCCCTTAAGAGATAAAGAAATGGAGGCAAAAGAGTTAGATCATTCATCCAAAATCACTCAGCAGTCTAGAACAGGGCTGGAGCTCTAGCAGTTTGGCTCGACATTCTATATGCTATCCCAAAGTGAAATTGAGCACTTAATCTACTCCCAAGCTGTTCTAGTTTTTTCTCAGCTCAGTGTTACTACTGGGACTCAGTTACTCAAGCCAAAAGCAGGTCAGTCCTCATCCCTCCTTTTTTTTCTCTAGTATTCAACCCATCAGCAAATCTTATCAGCCTATACCTCCAAAACACACCCAACCGTTCTGCTCTGCAGTTGTGCTGGTCCATGCTCTCTTTCCACAGAGCCTCCATAGCCCACTGGTGGGTTTCCACTCTTGTTCCTGAATGTTACTCAATTTCTACACAGGCGTGACCTCCCTAAACATTAAACCCTGATACCCTCCTGATTAAAGCCTTCCATGCCAGCGTTGGGCTACAGAAGATGGTGGTCTCCACAGACAAATTATGACAGCAGAATATACAGCCTGAAAGTAGAATGTGGACCTAAATACCCAGAAGTTCCTCCATCAGGTAGATTTGTAACAAAAGTTAATATGAATGGAATAAAGCATTCTAGTGGGATGGTGGATGCATGGAGCATACCAGTGTTAGCAAAATGGCAAAACTCTTACAGCATTTAAGTCATCCTTCAAGAGCTACAATATCTGGGACCAGCAGATCGTGTGATGGTTATGTTGCTGTTCCCACGTAGTCAAACACGATTCGAGTCCCAGATCTGCAGCTAAAACTCATACTGGGTGGGGAACCAGCAGTTAGCATAATGGCTATGTCGCTGGACTCCCACGTGGTCGACCACGGTTCGCGTCCCGGACCCAGTGGCTTAAAACTCACGCCGGGCGCGTGTGCGTGCGTGCCCAAGATCCCGAGAGGAGAATGGAGGAGAAGGGATTGCGGCGTGACCATCCCCCCTGGGGGGTGATTTCTTGCTTTCTGTCTCTATGTCTCTCTCTGTCTGGCGAGCGCACACGCCTATAGCGAAAACCTCTCAAAAAAAAAAAAAAAAAAAACCTCATACTGGGTGCACGTGTGTGCGTGCCCTAAATCCTGAGAGGAGAAGGGATTGTGGTGTGGCCATCCCCACTGGGGGTGACTTTTCATTTTCTGTCTCTCTAGAGAGTGCACATACCCTATGGCAAAAATCTCTCTCAAAAATAATAATAATAATAATAATAATAACAACAACAACAGAGCTACGACATCTAATGATATCCAAAGAAAATATGAAGCTTCTACAGCCACCAGAAGGACAAACATACAACAATTAATTTTAGTGGGGGGCTGGCAGATAATGTGGTGGTTAGAGGCACTGGACTTTCATATGGCCAACAGTGGTTCGAGTCCCAGACCTGATGGCTTGCTATCTCGTTTTCCCTCTTTCTCTGTCTCTCTCTGATCACACTGGAAAATAATAAATAATTATTATAAACTTAAATAAACTAATTCTTTAAAAAAATTAATTTTAGTGGATCTCAAATTTATCTTAAAAGTCAGCAACCTTTTACTCATATAAATGTCTTGATTAAATATCACAATGCAAATACCCACACATTAAGAATTCCAGCTAGTGGGAACCAGCAGTTAGCGTAATGTCTATGTTGCTGGACTCCCACGTAGTCGACCGCGGTTCGCGTCCCGGACCCGGTGGCTTAAAACTCACACCGGGTGCGTGTGCGTACGTGCCCAAGATCCTGAGAGGAGAATGGAGGAGAAGGGATTGCGGCGTGGCCATCCCCCCTGGGGGGTGATTTCCCGCTTTCTGTCTCTATGTCTCTCTCTGTCTGTCTGGCGAGTGCACGCGCCCTATAGCGAAAAACCTCTCCAAAAAAAAAAAAAAAAAAAAAGAATTCCAGCTAGTAAACATGACTGGATATCTGTAAGGATATATTTAATATATGTACACCCATTATGTTTTCAGGTAACAAGAGGAAAAATGCAGGACATTTTATTTCTCTTGTTAAGGCGCTATAATTTAAACGTAAGCCTGGAGTACTCGAAATAGAATCTGAGTTTTCAAGATGAAAGCATGAGGGACCAGCAGTTAGTGTAATGGCTATGTCGCTGGACTCCCACGTAGTCGACCGCGGTTCGTGTCCTGGACCCGGTGGCTTAAACTCACGCAGGGCGCGTGTGCGTGCGTGCCCAAGATCCCGAGAGGAGAATGGAGGAGAAGGGATTGCAGTGTGGCCATCCCCCCTGAGGGGTGATTTCTCGCTTTCTGTCTCTCTGTCTCTGTCTGTCTGGTGAGCGCACGCACCCTATAGCAAAAACCTCTCCAAAAAAAAAAAAAAAAAGATGAAAGCATGACAAGAAGTGTCAGATGGCAGTGGTGTAAGCATGTGTTTTTGAAAAGTAAAAAATCTCAAGAAGGAAAAGCAGAGAGGGAATGTTTTATCCATCTCACTTAATGAAAGAGCCGCAGTCAAAATTGCTTAAGGTAGCAGGTACAATGAATATTGTCACAAATTGTGTTAATTTTGAAGCAGTGTGGGTGTTGACTACTAGTAGGATCAAAAATAAGTTCCGAATTGTTTGGATACCTATATTTACAATTGAAAAAAAGTTGGGGGAATTCTATCATGAAATTCTGTTAAAAGCTGTTTCCGTGTGTTACATGTAACAGATGTGGTAAATATTTGCTCACAGTTTTGTTTAACAAACTGAGGACAGAAGTCTAACTGGTTCCCATGCAGGTCAGCCATGCTGCACATTGCATTTTACTGCTGCCCCACTCCCTGGTCCCAGTTTTTTCATAATATACATTTTCTATGATCTTTTTGAAGACCCTCTCTCTTCTAAGAAGCTTGGAAGTCCTCACTTCTGTCCTTCCAACAAGAAGAAAGAGGGACATGCTGAAAATCAACAACTCTTCTTAGATCTATCAGAGAATTGGAGGTACAGGATAAACTGCTGCTTCCAAAACTGGAGAGACAAACAGGCAGACACACAAAAATCACAATTTACCAGCAAAAGCCCGGGAGCTGCGGCTTCTGTGGGAAGAAGTAACAGGCTAGGAAAACTTAAAACTGCAATCGACAAACAACTGGAGGCTCAATGTGCACAAATTTGAGCATTAAAAACTCCAGGGAGGGGACCAGCAGGTGACATAATGGTTACGTCACTGGACTCCCATGTGTTGACTGAGGTTCGAATCCTGGACCCGGTGGCTTAAACTCATGGCGGGAGTGTGTGTGTGTGCCCAAGATCCTGAGAAGAGAATAGAGGAGAAGGGATTGCGGTATGGCCGTCCCCTCCCCGGGAGGGCTGATTTCTCACTTTTTGTCTTTCTCTGTCTTTCTGGCGAGCACACACGCCTTATAGCAAAAACCTCTCAAAAACTCCAGGGAGTTCCATTCTTTTTTAAAAAAGAATTTTTTAATTTTATTTATTCATTCACTTATTTTAATTTGACCAGAGAGAAACGCAGAGAAAGAAAGAGAGGGAAAGTGACAAAGCAAGCCACCAGGTCTGGGACTTGGACTTGAACCGTGGCTGGCCATGTGGGAGTGTCCAGCACCTTAACCACCACACCACCTGCTGGCCCAAAGTCCCATTCTTAAAGGAGCCTCCAACATTCTGCGTTAGTTGTTTTGTTTTGTTTTTATTTTCTCTTCTCTTCTTTCTCTTTTTTCTTCCTTTCTTCCTTTTTTTCCAGGTTTTTGCCACAGGGCAAGTGCTTTCCAGAGACAGTGAGAGGAGAGCGCATTCTCCTCTCGAGATTTTGGGCATGCATGCCCAGCATGATTTTCAAGTCACCGAGTCTGGGACTCAAACCGTGGTCGGCCATATGGGAATTCAGCCACCATCTGCTGGCCCTTATTTTTGTTTTTAATGAGAGAGCATATTTGGGCGTATGCACAAGACAAAAAGAAAGAGAGGGGAAGAGAGAGGCATCCTCTACAGTGTCTCCTTCTGCAGCAGTCTCTCTCTCTCTGACCTCCATCTTCTCAGTGTGATGTGAGCCTGTGCACTTGCCTGGAGTGTGCTCTGGCAGACCTAGGGATCCAAACCCATAGGTGGCATGTGGCTTCCAGCTCTACACCACAGTAGCTGGGCCCACAGCATTCTGAAGGCAGGTCTTGTTAAGAACCACCTGCCTGGTGGTGAAAGTAGCCAGATCCCACATGCCTAACAGTACGGTCTGAGTCCTGTACCTGGCAGCTTGAGAAACATATCAGGCACGTGTTTGTGTGCCCAGAATCCCAATAGGAGGGAGAGATGGAGAAGGGATTGTGGTGTGACCATTACTCATAGGAGATGCTTTCTCCTTTCCTCCTCTCTCCATCTCTCTGTCTCCCTTTAGCAAAACAAACAAACAAAACAAAAAAGTAAACAACCAAATAAAAAACTCTTGCCCTCAAGAGAAACTACAAGGGTACTTCAAAAAAATTCATGGAAAAATGGAATCAAAGTATGGGTTTATTTGGGTTCAAAAAAAGTTTTTTGTTTTGTTTTTAATTTTTGCCAGAGAGCACATAAAACATAAAGAGAAGGAAAGTGAGAAAGCACCACCCCCAAATGACATGGTCACACTGCAATCCCTTCTCTCCTATCTCGTCCTCCTTTCAGAACTTTGGACATGCACACACATGTGCCTGGTGTGTTTCTCAAGCTGCTGGGACAGAAGTCAAATCTAAGGGTGATCACATGGGTTCCAGCCACCTTAACCACCAAGCCACCAGCTAGCCCTCAAAAAAGTTTTAAAATTCTTGGGACCAGCAGTTAGCATAATGGCTATGGTGCTGGACTCCCATTTAGCTGACCACAGTTTGAGTCCCAGGCCTGGTGGCTTAAACTCACGCTGGGAGCATGTGCATGCGTGTTCAAAATCCCAAGAGGAGAATGGAAGAGAAGGGATTGCGGCGTGGCCATCCCCCCCCCCCCCCCCCCGTGGGTGATTTCTCACTTTCCTTTGCTCTCTCTCTCTCCAGAGTATATCCACCCTGTAGCAAAAACTAAAACAAACAAAAATCACAGGGTATACAACTGAAAGAATTGCAAATCTCAGGACCAGCAGTTGGCATAATGGCTATGTCGCTGGACTCCCATGTAGTCGACTGCGGTTCAAGTTCGGGACCCGGTGGCTTAAACTCATGCTGGGAGCATGTGCATGCGTGTTCAAAATCCCAAGAGGAGAATGGAGGAGAAGGGATTGCGGTGTGGCCATCCCCCCTGGGGGGTGATTTCTCACTTTCTGTCTCTGTCTCTCTGTCTTTCCGGTGAGCATATGTGCCCCGTAGCAAAAACCTCTCCAAAAAAAAAAGAACTGCACATTTCACACCTTATTTAAGAAGTCCCAGGGAGACCAGCAGATGGTGTAATGGTTACATCACTGGGCTCTCACATAGTCGACTGCAGTTCAAGTCCTAGACCCAGCAACTTAAAACTCTTGCTGGGCACATGTGTGTGCATGCCCAAAATCCCGAGAAGAGAAAGGATTGTGGTGTGACCAACCCTGGGGGGTGATTTAGTACTCTCTCTCTCTGTCTCTCTCTGTCTCTCTGGCAAGTGCACATAACCTCTAGTAAAAATCTCTCCAAAAAAAGTCTTTAAGGAACACCAAACAATACAGGGGAGACAGCTACAGCTCTGACACCTACAGCTACAGCAAACAATAAACACATCCTAACTCCTAGCCAGAAAAACATAAACGTCACATTAACAGCTTATTCACCTCAGTTCCTTTTATCCTTACATGTGAATTTCAACAAAAAATTGCACAGCACACTAAAAGACAAAAATAAATAAATAAATAAATAAATAAAAACATAGTTTGAAGAGACAGAGAAAGTATCTGAACTGATTCAGATATAACAATGACAATGGAATCTCAAACCAGGAATTAAAAGCAACTATGGTCAATACGCTAGAAAGTAATGAAAAAAGCAGATGACATGCAAGAACATGTGAGTAATGTAAGTAGAGAGAAATTCTGAGAAAGAACCAAAGGATATAGTAGAAATAAACACCGTGACAGAAATGAAGACTGATTATAATGGACTCATCAGTAGCCTGGACATAGCCTAGGAATCAGTGAGCTGAAAGAAATATCTATAGAAATTTCCAAAATTCGGGGCCAGCAGTTAGCGTAATGGCTATGTCGCTGGATTCCCATGTAGTCGATCGTGGTTCAAGTCCCGGATCCGGTGGCTTAAAACTCATGCCGGGCACGTGTGCGTGCGTGCCCAAGATCCCGAGAGGAGAGTGGAGGAGAAGGGATTGCGGCGTGGCCATCCCCCTTGGGGGGTGATTTCTTTCTATCTCTCTGTCTCTCTCTGTCTATCTGGCAAGCACACACGCCCTATAGCAAAAACCTCCAAAAAAAAAAAAAAAAGAAATTTCCAAAATTGAAATGCAAAGAGGAAAAAAGAAAAGGCAGAACGGAATATCCAAAAACTGGGGGACAGTTACAAAAAGGGTGCCATACACATAGTATGACTAGCAGAGAAGAAAGGAACAAAAGAGAAGTTTGAATCAATAATGACTAAGAATTTCCCAAAATTAATGATAGACACAAAATACTGATCCAGGAAGCTAAAGAACATCAAGTGGTGCAAATATAAATACACAAATATATTTTCTCTCTCTCTCTCTCTCACACACACACACACACCTAGGCCTATTACATTCAAACAATAGAAAAGCAAAGAAGAGAACATTTTGAAAGAAGCTGGAGGAAGGGCTGGGGTATGGGGCAGGGAACCTTATCTATAGAGGAACAAGGGTAAGAATTACATCAGACTTCAGAAACCATGCACAAAAAAAGAGAGTAGAGTAAAATATTTAAAGTGTTTAAGGGAAAACAGCCCACTAACCTAGAATTCTGTGTACAGAGAAATTATTCTTCAAAAGGGAAGGAGAAATAAGACCTTTTCAGCAAAAATTAAGGATCTTTGTCACCAATAGACCTGCCATATGAAGCACTGTTAAAAGACACATTCTTCACAGATCTAGGAAAGACAATCATAAAGTTTGTCTGGAATCAAAAAGACCCCGTATTGCCAAAGCAGTTCTGCACAAGAAGAGTGGAGTGGGCGGCATCTCACTCCCTGACCCAAAAATATACTACAAAGATGTGGTAATCAAAACAGCATGGTACTGGCACAGGAACAGACAGGTGGACCAATGGAACAGAATAGAGTCCCCAGAAATGAATGCTCAAACATACAGCTAACTGATTTTTGACAAGGGGTACCAGTCAATTCAGTGGGAAAAGGAAAACCTCTTCAGCAAATGGTGCTGGCAAAACTGGATCTCCACTTGCAGAAAGCTGAATCTGAACCCCTACCTCTCACCTCTGACAAAAATAAAGTCAAGGTGGATCAAAGATCTAAATCTAAGACCTCAAACTATAAAACTGCTCCTGGAAAACACCGGGGAATATCTGGGAGACACTGGGGTAGGGAAAAACTTCTTAAATAAGACTCCCAACGCACAGTCAATAATCCCTAAAATAGACAAGTGGGATTACATCAGACTAAGAAGTTTCTGCATGGCAAAAGACACAGTGATTAGTGCCAACAGACAGCCCTCAGAATGGGAAAATATTTTTGTAAACTATGCATCAGACAAGGGACTGATAACCAGAATTCACAAGGAACTGAAGCAGCTGTTCCGGAAAAAGACAATCAATCCTATTAAAAGATGGGAGAATGAGTTGAAAAAACCACTCTCTAAAGATGACATACGAATAGCTAAAAGGCATATGAAAAAATGCTCAACATCCCTCATTGTAAGAGAAATGCAGATCAAAACAACAATGAGATATCACCTAACCCCAGTCAGAATGTCTAAGATTAAAAAAACAAAAAATAATAAGTGCTGGAGGGGTGTGGTGAAAAGGGAACTCTCTTACACTGCTGGTGGGACTGTAAATTGGTCCAACCACTGTGGAGAACAATTTGGAGATTCCTCCAAAATCTACAAGTAGAACTACCATATGATCCAGTAATCCCACTCCTTGGTATCTACCCAAAGGACAGAAGAATACTTAATCGAAAAAGTGCTTGCAGATTGATGTTTATTGCGGCACTTTTCACTATTGCTAAGTCATGGAAACAACCTAAATGCCCAGGAACTGATGAATGGTTAGAAAAACTGTGGCACATATACTCAATGGAATACTATTCATCCATAAAAAACAACAAAACCCTGGCTTTTGAAAGGAAGTGGATGAATATGGAAGACTTACTGCTGAGTGAAGCAAGCCATGCTATGAAGGAGATGCATTGTATGTCCCCACTTAATATATACCGAGTGTCTGCACTCTAAATGTGTATATATATATACATATATATATATACACACACACACACACACACACACACACACACACATATATATATATTTGAAACCATACTGCTTCTGTTGTTGTAGAGTTATAAAATTATACAAAATTATAAGACATATTTTGAACATTATCTTTAAAATTCAGTATTTTGAAATTTTGAAAGTTGTTTGTAAACTGTCAAGAATTATGGAGTATGAGCTAAAATTTTTTGCTATGTAAAGTAAATGTTTGTGGAAAAATGTAAAAATAAATAAATGAAAGAAAAATAATAAAACATCTTTACAAAGAAAAAAAAAAAAAAAGAAATACATTTGGGGGCCAGTGGGTGGTGTAGTAGTTAAAGGTGTTGGACTCTCATATGGCCAATTACGGTTCAAATCCTGGACCTGGCAGCTTGCTCTCTGTCTCTCTTTTTTCAAAATTGAAAAATAATGATAATTTTTTTAAAAAAAGATGTTTTTATAAAAAAAGAAATTCACTAGAAAAAAGGAAAACGAAGGGCCAAGAGGTGGCATGGTGGTTAAGGTGCTGGATCCCACATGGCAGACTGCAGTTTGAGTCCTGGACTCGACAGCTTGCTTTCTCACTCACACCTACACACACACACACTGTCTCTCTCTGGTAAGTGTATGTGCCCTGTAACACATTAAAAATATAATAATGGTTAAATTAAATAATTCTAAAAAAGGAAAACGATAAAGATCAGAAACTTGTATCTACATAAACAAAGGAAGAACAAATGAAGGGCACTGGACCAGCAGATGGCATAATGATTAGGTAGCTAGACTCCTATATAGTCTACCACAGTTTGAATCCCGGACCCGGCAGCTTAAACTCACGCCAGGCATGTGTGCGTGTATACCCAAGATCCCGACAGGAGAATGGAGGAGAAGAGATTGCAATGTGGCCATCCCTCCTGGGGGGTGATTTCTCACTTTCTCTCTCTTTCTGGCAAGCGAACACATCCTATAGCAAAAACCTCTCCACAAAAAAAAAAAAAAAAAAAAAAAGAGTAAATGAAGGACAAAAGGATGATAAGTAGAATATTTCGTATGTCTAGACTGGTATACTTTGGGACTGGGTGTCCCATGGGCAGTTAAAAGTGTGGATCAGCTCAGACTGATCTGGAGTGGAGACGAGTATATGTGAGCCATTATCTCTGGAAATGTATGAGATGGCCTAAAGAATGAGAGTTTCACAATCTCTGTAAGGCAGTAAAAAAAAAAAAAAAAAAAAAAAAAAAAAAAAAACCACGAATTCAACCAACATTAGAGTGCATATTGTGGGGACCAGCAGGTGACAGTGGCTAAGGTGCTGGATTCCCACGTGGCTGACCACAGTCTGTGTCCCAGACCTGGTGGCTTGCTTTCTTACTTTCTCTTTCTCTTTCTCTCCAAGTCAAATTAAATAATGATAATAAATAAAATGAAATGAACAATTCTAAAAAAAAAAAGTACATAGGGTGCCACATTCTGTGCTTCGTGAGGAAAGTGACAAGCACCCAAAAGGATGACAAGGAGACAAGTAAAACAGTAACATTAGGGACTGTTTCCAGTTTAGCAAGTATTTTATTTAACTTTATTTATTTATTTAAATTTGACCAGAGAGGGACAGAGTGAGAGAGAGAAAGCATGAAAGCAAGCCAGCAGGTCTGGGACTCCAGACGCTGTCGACCACGTGGGAGCCTAGCACCCTTAACCACCACACCACCTGCAGGCCCCACAAGAAAAAAAAATTTTTTTTTCAAATAATGATTTTATTTAACTTTATTTCTAAAATTTGACCAGAGAGGGACAGAGTGAGAGACAGAGTGTGAGAAAGCAAGCCTCCAGGTCTCTACCGTAACTGCAGTTGGCCACATAGGAGTCCAGTGCCCTTAACCACCATGCCACCTGCCGGCCCGCACGACAGAAATTTTTTTAAAAATTAATTTCATTTTAAAACTTCATGATACATACAGAAAAGTTGTAACACAAACAAGTACAATAAATGAACCACAATCTCACCTTCGGAAGAAAACCAGGCTATCAGATGCATCTTTTCAAACTCTATTTTATCTTTTAAAAGCGGGCGCCCTCTTCCGTCTTGTTAAAGAAACAGTCGAATTCATACGGGGGTGTGGTAAGGGTTTGCAAAGCTGGTTGGGTGGCTAAGACTTAACGGAGTTGAAGAGGTATCCCTCAGTATCCACGGGGGTTTGGTTCCAGGCCACAACACCTTCAATCCATGGATGCTCAGGTGTTTTGCATAATAAAATCCCATAGTATCTGCATATAACTTAAAGCACCTAAAATATCTTTAAGTCTAAATTAGGTATAATACCCAATACTGTGTAAGCGCTACGTAAACATTCGTTATACAGTGTTGCTAAGTCAATAACGGCAAGGAAATAGACTGTACTTGTTTAGTACAGCAATCTTTTTTCCGAATAGTTTCCGTCCGAGGTTGGGACATTCCATGACTGGGGACCCCGGAAGGCGGGCCGGCTGTATTTCAGTTAAGTGGAGACGATGGAAAGGGGTGGCGGCGTGACCCGGCTTTACAGACTAAGAAGTCGGGTTTCAGATGAGAGACGTGACTTCTCCGTTGGTTCGGAGAAGGAAAGGAGAGGGCGGAGAGGAGGGCCGCGGCGGCCAGGGTACCCAACGGACGAGCTGAGCGCGCGGCCACGAGCTGAGCGGGACCCGCGGGGGCGTGGCCTCACGACGCGACGTCACACGCCCCTCTGTCTGGCCGCCCATTGGTTCTCCCTTACAGCGCTTTTCCGGGGCAGGAGAAACTTGTCCTAGAGCCGGAAATGAGGTACTTTCGGGTTCGCGATAGCAGCGGCTCCTACAACTGAGGGGATCGGTGTCATTGGAGCCTGCTAGTTTCTCCGATCAGACTTCGTCCGGAACTAGGAAAAGACTCCCAGAATTCTGATGGCCCAAGGAAGGGAGCCGAGAGGGACTGCGAAGGATCGGCGCAGATAAATACCTCCGACCCTCCGAGGGCCCCGGAAGCTCCGCCCTCTGGACCTGGCGGAAAGCCTCCTAGAAGTAGGCACCCCAAGGGGCCGCCCCGGGGCGGAGGCCGCCCGCCATGGCCGCGCCTCCGGGGGCGGGGCCCGCAGCTCTACGCTTCGCGTCCGCAGCCAGCTGGCAAGTCGTGCGGGGACGTCGCGTGGAGCATTTCCCGCGGGTTCTGGAGTTCCTGCGATCCCTACGCGCCGCTGCCCCTGGTTTGGTTCGCTACCGACACCATGAACGCCTGTGTATGGGCCTAAAGGCCAAGGTATTGGAACAAGTAGGACCTGGAAGGGAAACAGGGTGGGATGTGAGGAAAGGGCCGAAAGCTTGGGGGCTGGAACCGGTTGAGAAAGGGCAGCTTGCCCCGACGTGGGGATTCTGAGCTCAGTACCGTGCAGGTGGTGGTGGAACTGATTCTGCAGGGCCAGCCTTGGTCCCAGGTCCTAAGTGCCCTGAAGGACCACTTTCCGGAGTCTGGACATGTGGTGCGGGACCCCAAAGCTGTAAGTAACCCCGGCAACAAGCCCTATCCCCTTACACTTGATGCAACAAGTTGCCCCTCCTCCTGGCCACTGGATCCTAATACCCTTGACTTACCTTTCATATCCTCAACAGACAAAGCAGGATCTGAGGAAGATTTTGGAGGCCCAGGAAACTTTTTGCCAGCAGGTGAAGCAGCTGTCAGAGGCCCCTGTGGATTTGGATTCGAAGCTTCAGGTGAGAATGGCTGGTTTGGAGGCTGTTACATGGCTCTTATTTTCTTTAATCTTCTGATCTGCTTCCTTCCCCCACTTCAGGAACTTAAACAAGAGTATGGGGAACCATTTATGGCCGCCACGGAAAAGCTGTTTTTTGAATACATGTGTCAGCTGGAAAAAGCACTGCCTATGCTACAGGCACAGCAGGTTTCGTTGGGGGCAAAACATCTGAGGGCAGGGCATGGGCTGCTTCTATCAAGGACTATGGTTTTGATAACTCTCTTGCTACCCACAGCTTCAGGACGTGCTGAGTTGGATGCAGCCTGGAGCTTCTGTCACCTCTTCTCTTGCCTTGAGCCAATATGGTGCAGACATGGGGTGGCCACTTCCAGGTATCAGGACTATCTGGAGAACCAGGAATTTAGTGCTGTAATGTTTGCATGAGACCCTCGAGACGTCCCACTGGAATAGATATGTGGGCTTGAGGCACAATAAAAACAGACTTGAGTTAAGCTGTTACTATCTGTCCTCTTTATAAGGAGCCTCATTTTCTCTTTCAGAGTGCTCTGTTACCGATTCAGTGAACCTGACAGAGCCCATGGAACAGAATCCTCCTCAGCAACCAAGACTAGCACTTCCCAGCCCTCAGCCAAAAGCCAAGCCTGGCCCCCACCTTCCTGAGGGACCAGCTTCAAGGAAGCACTCAGAACCTTTAGCAGGCCACCACTTCAATCTGGCCCCTTTGGGCCGGCGAAGAACCCAGTCCCGATGGGAATCTGCAAAGGGAGGCCAAAAGGAGCGCCCCACGGTTATGCTGTTCCCCTTTAGGAATCTGGGCTCACCAAGCCAGGTCATAACAAAGCTGGCGAACAGGGACAAACATGAGATACACACAGCAGATCCAGGAGGTGCTGTAGACACAGGAGCAGCCTCCATTGGAGAATCTAAGAGTCCATCTCAGACCCTGGGGGGACCGACTTTGGAGGAGAACCCAGTTGACTTGTCTGCCTCAGGGCAAAAGGAGTGAGTGGAACAGAGTTGCTTTTCTCTGTCTGAAACAGTCTTTGCCTGCTTTTTCTTCACCCTGTCCTCTTTGCTTGCTCCTACCCAGGAATCACTTGGATTGCTACATGGACCCCCTGAGACTATCATTATCACCTCCCAGGGCCAGGAGGCCAGGTACGTAGTCAGGACTGGGTCAGCCTCTTCTCTTGAGAACTCTTGTTTTTTTTTGTTGTTTGTTTGTTTTTTTTGGAGAGGTTTTTGCTATAGGGCATGTGCACTTGCCAGAAAGAGAGAGACAGAAAGTGAGAAATCGCCCCCACCAAGGGGGATGGCCACACCGCAATCCCCTCCCCTCCATTCTCCTCTTGGGATCTTGGGCATGCACGCACACGTGCCTGGCGTGAATTTAAGCCACCGGGTCCGGGACCCAAACCACAGTCAACTACATGGGAGTTCAGTGACAGAGCCATTAAGCTAACTGCTTAATGGACCCCTCTTAAGGACTCTTAAAAGCCTGTGTTCACCTAGTGTGGAGAGCAGCCAATCTGAAAACATGTGATTAAAACATGTGGCCTATAGACACATGTAAAAATGCACTTCTGTAAGCTACTCTAGCAGGGCTATTGAGAAGCATCTACATACAAAAGTAGTATCTGCCTGTGGTCAATGGTTGTCTTCCTATTGTTGATACCCAGTACCTCATACTGCCCAGTATCGGGCAAAAGGAAGTCACATGCGTTTATTAAATTGTCCCCCCAAAAAAGATCAGAGAAATTATATGGCGCCAGTATTAGCCTGATCTTGTTTCAGTTAACATTTTAAATGTGATGGGTTCCATGTTGTTGATTCCTATTCGCCTGCTCTTGGGCTTTCTCAGACCAGTTAGATTTCCACAGATGATCTCCTCCCGATAAGCATGCCTTGCCTAGTACCTGCCAAGGGGTAACTGCAGATTACGTAGCTGTCTCTAACACCGCAATTGTATAAGGTGCCACGGGACCATATTGCATACAAGCCATTTTCAATTCTTTTAGAGAGTTAAATGATATTGGCTTATGTTGACGTTGATTTTATTCTGGATTGTCAGGATCAGGAGCCTCTATAACAGGGCACAACTTAAATCCCAATGTATCTTCTCCTCTGTCTGCCCCGCAATGCAAAGCTCTCTGGACGGGTGTTAAAGTGGAGTTGTTCTTTCTGCCCTAGTGCCATTTGATATGCAAGTAGGTTTTAACTGGGAAGCAGCGGGCCACAGCGGGGGAGCACTAGGCCTAAGGGCCGCAGCTCTGTTCTCCTCCTGCCCTGCAACCACTTCGGAATCTGCAGTCTTAAGTCTGTCTAACTTCAAAAGACTGTCATTTTCTTTACCAGGTCTTACCTCTGTCTCCTTCTCTTTAGTTACAGACTCTGATATCTTAGGTAAGAGGGAGGCATAGCCCTCCGGAGTATTATTTGGTGGAGTTACTGAACCAACTCCGGTTTTTTCTGGAGGGTTTTGTTTCAAGCACTCCTTAATTAAATTCCACAGGGAGAAAGCAAAGATGGGAATCCTGCTAGCACCCTCTGTTATCGCCCCTAGCTTTTAACATATAAGACAACACTTGAACATACGTTTTTTTTTCTTTAGACAATTGTGTCCCCATGTTTTATACCAGGCAGTAATAGAGTCCACTCCTTTTCTTGTTTTATAATATCCTTATTTTACTCTGATATTTCTTTACTCTGGTATTTCTTTTTTCACTCTGGTATTTTTTTTTTACTCCAGTATTTTTTTTTTTTACTCTGGTATTTTTTCTCCTTGGAATCTCTTTATTTTAGTATTGTTTTTACTCTAGCATTTTTTTCTTTTACTTTATTCTATAGGATTTTTACTTAATAATATCCATCTGGCTGCAAGGAGTGTCTACTCACCTGACTCTTTCCCCGTATTTAGGACCCACATTGGGCGCCACTTTGCTGAGACCATTTCGGTGTAAATACGTTTCTCTGAGTGCAGAAGGTTGTGGATTAAAAATAGATGCAATAACAAACACACAAAGATACACAAGTATATAAAAGCAAAAATCGGGTGGGCACAAGTTATGACCAAAACCAGCCTCAAGTTTATTCTTTTAATGGGGAAAGGGGAAAATAGAATGTAAGAAAAAAAATGAAAAAGTGGAATGCAAAAAAAATAAGGGAAAAAATCAAAATGCAAAAGCCAATTGTTTTTAAATATAAATCGTCTAAAGATGTAAAAATAACTGGTGCCATATAATTAATCTTTTTGGGTAAACAATTTAATAAACGCATGTGACTTCCTTTTGCTTGATAGTATCTGGGTATTAAGTATTAACAACAACCAAAAAACAGCTATTAACACAGGCAAATACTGCTTTTATATGTAATTGCTTCTCAATAGCCCTGCTAAAATAGCTTACAAAAGCGCATTTCTGCATGTGTCTACAGGCCACATGTTTTAATCACGTTTTCAAATTGACTGCTTTCCACAACCTAGGAGTAGTCTGATTCTGGTTTCCTTCCCGCAGCATGTCCTTCATCTCCATGCAACTCCGCTATTACCATAGGGGACTTGGTTTTGGATTCTGATGAGGAAGAGTATGGCCAGAGGGAAGGCAAGGTGAGTAGGGAGAAGCAGAACACTGGGGGAGGGGATGGAGTATCCACATGCTACAGAATATGAAGGGCTCAGGAAGTGGTTTCAGATGATAGGATCTCCTTGCTCCCTTCTCTACAGGAGTCTCTGGAAAACTATCAGAAGACCAAGTTTGACACCCTGATCCCCACCTTCTATAACTACCTACCTACTTCTGACCCCAGTGATGTGTGTCCTTTTCCATGACTATAAGCAGCTCTAGACCCCTGTGGTAGGACTGGAATGTTCTCTACACTCTGCCCTTCTGCCTCCACAGCTCTGCAAACAGTTTAGTGGGAATGGAGTAGAAGTCCAGGCTTGGGTTGCTAATCTACATGGCAAAAAAATATTGTAACGTTTTAAAATGATACTTTGGATTTATTAGATCGCTGTCTGGATGTGAGCAAAGGGAATGAAAAGCTTCTGTGAGGTCAGCATAGGTCTTTCCTTAGAAATAGAATTGGCCTCTCCAGAGCTGGAAGAATCCTTTTGCCTTTTTAGTTCCCTTGCAAAGTATTATTCCAATGTGCCCAGAAGGGTTACCAGTTTTGAGAGCCTAGAAGAGAAATGTCCTTTTGCTAATCTGAAAATAGGTGTCCTAATGCCAGAATATACTTCATAAATCCTCATGCTGTAAGATTATCCAAGGATGGTAGCACCAGAATGGAGATGCTTAATGGGAATAGCAGTAATTGCCCTTGACCCCACTGAGTCAGTGTTAGCCCTACCTGCAACCACCCTGCAGCAGCATCCAGATGTCAGCCTTGTGCAGAAAGCCCTGGCACCTCCTTACAGTCAGTGGGATCTCTTTATTGAGGTGTTTCAAATAAGTAAACACTTCCGAGATTTTAAAATATTCATTTAATGAAGTTGAATAAAACATGATTCTATTTCATACCTCTTCCAGACCAAGGCCATATACAATAGTTATGGCATCAATCGGTGTCTTTCCTGTTTTTGTTTCCTTTTAAAACATGTTGCCAGAGAATGCATGCACTTGCTGGACAGAGTGAGAGAATGAGAAAGTGCTCCCCATGGGAAATGATCACACTGCATTTCCTTCTCCATCTCCCTCCTTTTGGAATTCTGGACACACATGTACCCATTGTTTTTTTTTCCAAGCTGCTAGGTCTGGGGCTTGAATCTAGTCAGCAAGGGATCCAGCCACCTTAACCATCATACCATAGGTTGGTGTGAGTCTTTTCCTTTTAATCCTCAGGATGCTGGGTTTCCGGATTCCTGTTTGGTTATCTTACATCATTTTCACTGTCTTCCTTGCTTCCTCCCCAGTGAGTGCTCTGGGCATTGTGTGTGAGCAGATACAGATGTACAGAGTTACTGCAAAGTCCTCAGGAGTGAGGACTTGACAAGGTTATAAACAGCCACAGTAGCTGGGAAGGGTGAGCAGTCCACTTAAGAGGCCCCGTGGTCAAGTCCTGGTGCTTTGGGAGGGCAGAACTGCAGAGGTCTAGCACCCATCACTGAAGATTGGATTCACCTGCTGGGTGACTCGGATGAAGGTAGTTCTCCGGCTCAATTCCTTCAGCTTCGCTGCTCCCACATAGGTACACGTAGAGCGAATCCCCCCTAGGATGTCTCGGATCGTATATTCCACATCCCCTTTAAAGGGGACTTCCACTGTCTTTCCCTCTGAGGCTCTTGGAGTAGGAAACACTGTTATTACCTTCTCTTTTCTGGATTCCTTCAGCCCGATGACTTCCCCAGTCTCTAGCATTTAGCCCTGCCCACCACTTTTTTTCCCTAAGACCTGTGCCATCCATCTCCTAGCAGCCATGAATTTTGCTACCACATCACTTAGTCACACTTTCCTGGTACCCTCAACCCCTAGGCCTCCTCACATACCTGTACTCAGCCACGCCCCCAGCATATTTCTTCATGGCCATTTCAGAACTCATTCCGTAGAAGAGCTTGTACTTCTTGCCATCCCTCTCAATCAGCTCACCACCTGACTCACTGTGCCCGGCCAGCATGCCGCCCAGCATCACGAAGTCAGCCCCTGCCCCTAACAAGGAGGACAGAGATTAATATGGCCAAAGTGTGCACGTGGCCACCCTTAAAAGCAACTCACACCAGACTCTGTCCTGTGTTGGTAAGGATTACCTGGAAAGCTATAAAGACTCCATTCTTTGGAGTCTGATTCTCTAGTCTGAGGTAGGGCTCAGGAATCTACACTGTCCAACAATCCAGGGGACAGTGCAGATGGCCCTGGCCTGCACTTGAAGAGTCCAAATCAGAGTCTTGGGATTTCCTCTGCTTTCTTGCCCCAGGTGATGCCAGAGCCTTCAGGGTCACTATTTCATATTATGAAAGCATCTGAAAGGCTTTCTGAGTCTTTCCTATCCTGACCCTAGACCCTCAGAGATCACTCATCCTCCCCTGCAGGATTTGTCCAGCCTCCTTACCAAAGGCCTTGGCCACGTCCCCAGGACAGCTGCAGCCTCCATCCTACAAAGTAACGAGCATTATGAGAAGACAGCGTGAATTTCCCGTCCCTCTCAGCGATGTCCCACTGGCCCACCTCAAAGCTGCCAGGAACCCAGGAGTCCCGATCCATCTCTACCACAGCCTCCACATCATAGAAAACCCAGCTGTTTGGCACATTGTATCCTGCCTGCTCTTGGCCCTTACTGAAATGATGTGGCCTTTGAGGCCATGAGCAGCATCTGCACATTCCATCACCGCACTGAGCTGTGGATACCCCACTCCAGTTTTCTTCCGGGTGGTACACACAGAGCCTGGGAAGAACATGACAAGGGTTGGGAGATGTAGTGCTCCCCTGATGTTAGCCACTGAAGCAGTAGCCAGTGTCCCCGGGGAGACTAGCTTACCTGGCCCAATTCCCACTTTGATGATGTCAGCCCCAGAGAGGATCAGCTCTTCCACCATCTCTCCTGTTACCACATTCCCTGCCTGAGACAGAGCAATCAAAATAAGGAGCAACCTTAGGGTTGGAAACAGAAGAGAGTGCATACTCCTTATATAGTGTCTTATCCACCTCTACCACATCTGGACCATGACCTTCCAACATTACTATAAGAAAGGGTACCCAGGACCTCTCTCCTGGGCCTTCTGAGAGCTCCTACACTGGTTACTTCAAAGAACCCTGCTTCCCACTTGTCCACCTCTGATCCCCCTACCCTCACCCCAAGCTGAGGGTCGGGGGATGAATAGCCAGTGTCACAGCTAAACTAGGGTAAAGCTGAGGTTCAGAATGCACTTTACCACTTCAAGCAATGATCAGGATAATGTGAGATGGCATGGAGAAGCATTCAGTGAGTCGAAAGGAACCACCAGCCCAACCTCAGATCTGATTTAGGGTAAAGTTATCTTCCCTTCCCCACCAACACACCCAAACATATCCTGTCCTGGGAAGCTGTTCTGTCACGGAACCTCTCTGGCTTCAAAGAAAGGGGGAAGACATAGTAATGTAGGCTAGATACTCATCTGCCTATCTTCTGGTGGACAGTACAGAGACACCCTTTAATGCTGGGGGAATAAAACAAGGCCTTGTCATCACTCCTGTATGCTTGCCAAACAATAAAGCACTGTTTCATATGATTGTAGTGCATGTTCCATTTCAGTGGGTAGATGTGGATTTACCACAGGTATGTATAATGCACAAATGTTCCATTATTTGGTGAGTGATGTCAGGGACACTAGATTTACAACAGCAATGTATAAATCAAGAGTCAGAAATACTGCATTGACCAATAAACAGACATTTTAAGCTTGGAACCAGTAACATGATTCAGTGGCCTAGGAATAGCATAATGCAGCAGAGGAGAAAGGAAGTGATGGTAACAAAGTGGAGTGGCAAGAAAGAGCAGGAGAGGGAGGTACCAATTACAGGGTAAGAGGAACATACCATGATGGTGTGCTGGGGGAAGCGCTTCCGCACATCCTTTACAAATTCAACAAAGTGTTCTGAGTAGCCATTTGCCACATCCAGGCATATATATTTCACCTGGGGAATAGAGTCCAGGATCTGTTCCAGCTGCTCAAAGTCAGAGGCGCCTGTGCCTGAGCTGGCAGCCAGATGCTGTGGAAGAAACAGTCACTGGCATGAGGCATTGGACCAGCCTGTGGCATATCAGAGATGATCTGGTGACCAGCCCACAGGGATCTGGGATGGGGGTGGTCCCCAAGAAGCAACAAAAAAGATTCTTGGAAAATGGATAAGGAAGCAGGGCACGCCCAATGTTACCTCAAGACAGTCAGGATTCCGGCTAGCAAACTCTTGCCACTGATCAAGGCTGTAGTGCTTATGGACAGCAGTGAAGAGGGAGAACTGGGGAGAAGAAAGAGAAGTATCAAAAAGGAGAAAACATCATGAGGGTCCCTCTTCTAGACCTACTTACTGTTCTAGCTGTGAGGGGAAATGACTGAGGTTTGGAGGGAATGCTATTAGACGTCAGTGGTTGAGCTGGGATTTGAGTTCAACCATTATTCTCCCTACAAATTTCAGCAGGGCTCTTTACTGTATGCTAGGGTTTGTCATATATTCTAGCCGAAGAACTAACCAATGTCACCCGGATTGGATTTCACCTGCTGGCACATACATTGCTTACATTTAAAAGGTGACAAGACAGGCACCCTGATGAGACTGAATGGAGCCAGTGTCTGTCTACATTGACTCAGAACCTCTTCCTAATCTAGTATTAAACTAATCTATTTTTGGTATTTTTTGGTTAATTTATCAGCAGTAATTCAGTGGATCTAGATAACCACAAAAGATATGGCTTTAAGGTTAATGGAGCTAATACGTGCTACCCCATCTTTTCTCCGTCTCCACAGGAGTAAAAGACAAATTTTCTTGTTGCGGAAAAGGACCCAGCAGAGAGTGTTTCTTTTCCCTCTTTTTTTTTTTCTTTTTCATTTTTTGGAGAGGTTTTCACTATAGGGCGCGTGCGCGCGCTCATCAGAAAGACAGGGAGACAGAGAGACAGAAAGCGAGAAATCACCCCCCCAGGGAGATGATTTCTCAATTCCTTCTCCTCCATTCTCTCGGGATCTTGGGCACGCACGCACACACACCCAGTATGAGTTTAAGCCACCGGGTCCAGGACTGGAACTGCGGTCAACTACATGGGAGTCCAGTGACATAGTCATTACACTAACTGCTGGTCCCTCTTTTCACTCTTAATTAACCAAATTGAAGGACATAATAACCTAGGCTCATATTTTCTAGCTCAACAAACAAAACAATATCCAAATACCATATGAGAGGCATTCATACAAACCATTGTAAATGCTGATGTTAGTGCTTTGAAAGTGCAGGCATGAGGCCAGGTGGTGGCACATCAGTAATGCAACGGGACCCACATGGGAAAGTCCTGGGTTTGTGTCCAGAGACCTCCCTGTGTATGCTGGGCATGCACACATGTGCCCATGATCTGGGCTGGCTGAGACTTGGGGTGGATTGTGATGGGAAAGACCTGTTTGAGGTATATGCCTCTCTCCCTCTGTCTCTCTCATGGAAGAAATAAAAAGGGGGCACACATGTAAACAAAGACAGCAGTTAACTGAAACAGCACAAATCCAGCAACTGACAAGAAACCCAAGAAAGTCACAGTCATGTATCAACCAGCAACAGGAAAGTGCTGCACTTAGAGATCAACACTAGCTAACACTGGTATGGAATTCCACTTTCTAAGCAACACTCTATCATAAACATGCTGATAAATAAATAAAAATCACTCTAGGAGGTTAGCAGACCTTGGATATACAATGGCATAGTGTGGCAAGATGAGCACATCTGATTACAAAACAAGCCTAGGAAAAGATGCTTGCTTGCATCCCACTTTTTTTACATTATTATTATTATTAATAGAGACCTGGCTTCACCCCTCATGGTAAAGAAAGTCTGATTTCTTTTGCACTTAACAGCAATACTGAGAGCCTGAGAGCCACTCTCAAGGATCAAGTTAGTCCCCAGCAAGGTTCATGGATTATATATCGTGCCTATTAACTCTGCAGTCAGATTTGCCACTCCCCACCTCTACAGGGCAGGTGGACAATGGACAACAGCAAGATTCCTAAGAAGTGGGGCCAGCGGCAGGCATGGTGGGTAAGGTGCTGGACTCCCACAAGGCCTGAGTCCCAGATCTGGCAGCTTGCTTTCTCACTTTCTCTCTCTCTCTCTCTCTCTGTGATGAGCATATATGGCCTATAGCAAATTAATAATAAATAAAATTAAGTAAATCATTCTTTTTTCTTTTTTTTGCCTTAGGGCATGTGTACTTGCTGAAGAGAAAGTGAGAAACCACCTCCCAGGAAGGACAGCCACACCACAATCCTTCTTTCCCCTCCTGGGATCTTGGGCACACACACACGCACCCGGCATGATTTTCAACCACCAGGTCTGGACTCGAACTGTCATTGGCCATCTGGGAGTCCAGCGACATAATCACTATGCCATCTGCTAGTCCCAGTAAATAATTCTTTAAAAAAAAAGATTTCTAAGTAGTTGGTAAATGGCAACAAGAACAAAGTAATAAAACTGCACAATTATCAACTGCAGAAAAATGACAAGACATTCCACAAAGACATCACAATCAAAACTGAGAAAGGGAGATAAGTCCTTAAGGCTAACAGAGCCACAAACAGCAGCAGAATCCAGCAACCAGGACTATGTGGATTAACCAGCAGAGTGCCTGTGTTCTCAAAGCGCCAGATAACTATTTTCTCAGCTACAAGATAAGAGCCAGGTATATTACTGACAGGAGCAGAATCTTCCATTTTCAAAGTGAACAAACTGTATATAAGAAAAACTCATTCCATTTGGGGTACATCTCAGAAATTCCCAGGGACCTAGGACTTAAAGGAGAAGAAGATTAAAAGAAAGAATAGTCATAAAAGAAAATAATTTGCTTTCCTCTAGGATTTTCTGGTTAGAATTTTTTAATGCTCAAACTAAGAGTGAATGCTTAGTATTGTGAACAATGTACTGAACAATAGTATAACTAGAGAGCTGCATATGATTGGGAGGGAGTGACGTGGGTGTGAGGAAAGTTGGTATGGCATATAAACTGCTAGGGGGAAAAAAGTTCTGTTTCTATATCAGAAAAATGGGGCAAAAAAGTAGAATCTCACTGATTCAGATGGCTCTTTGAACTTACAAGGGTCCTTGGCACTGGAGAAAAGAGTACATTGGAACCTCCTGACTGATAATTGTCAGAGAACTGACTGGGGAATATAAACACCTCTGCAGTCAGCGGGGCTAACTGGATAATACTGGGGAAAGGGCATGAGGGAAGTCCTACCTTACAGAGAACCTTGGCCATCTCAAAGGTGCCCACAGTATCCATATTGGCGGCAATGATAGGGATCCCAGTGTACATCTGCTTTGAGTTCCGAAATGAAAAGGATCTTGTCAGATCCACCTGCAGATATGAACAGGAAACTGGGCATTTCGTTCATCCAAAACACATACTGCATTACGATAAGAGCAGCATAGCTTGGGTGAAAGAAAATATAAGTACAGAAGTTGGCTCACTTCGCTTCGAGACTTAAGGGTGCTGCGTTTGGGCCTCAACAGGACATCCTTGAAGTCCAATTTCACATCATTGTCGATATGCGGCATGGCGGCGGGGACCTTAGGGTAGCGAAGAATCTGGGGGCTGGAAAGCAGGAAAAGTCCGGAAAGATCTGAACCAGTCCCCACTGAGGTTCCTGTTAGAGCTGGCGGCAGGGTACCTCTCTCTTTTTGCTAAGTTTAGAAAGGTCGGGTACAGATCGAGGTGTGGTGTTTGAAACCTGTCGCCTCGACCCGTCCCGTGGCTGTGATGACTCTAGGCATCTTCTTCCCGGGTACTCTTTATGGGAGAGAGAACCTGGGAAGGCGCTGAGTGACCTTGAGGGTGCACTCCTTACCCCGCTACTCTTCCTTACTCCCGCCCTTGCAATGAGTAATTTGATCTCAGAGACTGCTATACCGCGACGAAAGTGAGGTCTACTAACCAGCTTCCGGGATGGGGGTACTCACTTCCTGTTCCCTGGCCCGAGTGGCAGTTGACCCTCTTAACAACAAGCCTCGTGCAGCCCCGCTGAGCCTTGTGGGCCGCGCCAACAGGTTCCGCTAATTGCAGGCAAGAAGGACTAGCCGAGGAAGTCCGGCTTCGGCGGCGGCCTTGCGAGGCCTTCTGGGTAATAGAGTTCACACCCTGAGGGTGCCGTTGGATCCGAGGGTCGGGAGACTACAACTCCCAGGGTGGAGCGGGCGGAGCTGCTCCCGGGCAGGGCGGGAGCAGTGTAGTTCGTTCACCCCGGCTTTCCGCTAGCCCCATTTGCAAGGGACTCTCAGAGCGGGGGCGTCGTCTCTGCTGTGACTGAGCCCACCGCCTTCTTTTATTGACGACGCCACTGAAACGAAAGGCGGGAGCGTTCCTGAGTCTTTCGGGAGCCCTACGGCCAGAAGGGGAGGGGTGGAGCCAGGCAGTGACCCGGAAGCAGAAGCGGCTCCCCCAGGCGGAGTGCTAGGGACCGGCAGTGCTAGCGACCGCAGCGGTAGAAGCAGCGATTTATCTGTGTGCGGCACCAAACTGGGAAGAAGATGCTAATTAAAGTGAAGGTGGGAGCACCTCCGGCCTTGGCAAGACGCGGTGGTACCGGGCTGGCCTTACGAGAGACCCGGGGAAGGGAAACCACGCCTTCCCCAAGCCTGGAGGGCGCTGACAGCATCAAGGCTCCGCGCGAGGGGTTATGGGAAATAGGGGGACCCCGCGGGGCTTTGAGAGTTGAGGGCTAGTCCCACCTGATGACCCTGGGGTTTCCACCATCCCTGCTTTCTCTCTAGAACCGTTCCAAGACTCAGAAGGAGGCCGCTTTTGTCCTGGGTCTCACCAGATTGGAACGCCCCCCGCGGTCTTAAAGCCTCAGCAGCTTGGCTCTCACCCCGGCCCCCCTCGGATTCTTGGAATAAGCTGTTTTTCATTCTTAATGCTCATGTTACCAGCTTCTCCCAGTCACTAAGGCTGCCTCCGAGCACAGCACTAAAATGTTTTCCTGGGGAAACTGGGGACCCCCTAGGGGCTAGACTATGAGCCTTTGCAGATGGTGACCAAGGTGTAGTATCGCCTGTGTTTAGGAACCAAAACTGGGAGTGATCAGTCAGCACCTGCCTTTCTGAGTCGGGCATCCTGGACCAGCCTCATTTCCTTGACTAAGGCAGATTATTCACTGGTGCGAGTTCTTGGTACTGGCCGTGTGTCCATCTCTCTCTCTCTCTCTCTCTCTCTCTCTTCTCTCTCTCTCTCTCTCTCTTTCTCTCTTTCTCTCTCAGCGTAGTTTTTCTTCATTAATTTCCAGCCCTTAGTCCTGTCTGCTGTGTCCTTTTTTGTGTCTTCAGAGAGAGACAAAAAATTGACAATTGATACAGTCCAACGCTAGTTTGACTTTCTTGCTGCTAAGTAATTCTGTCATTAGTTCATCATTTCCTTGGCTTATTTACCTTACACAGTAGCCATTTTAACTATCCCTTTTCCATTCCTTTCAAACTACTACCACTTAGCAAGAATTGAGGCCAAAGAACATGTTAAAGATTGTTGTTTTTCAAAGTTTGAGTAGCGGCCTATAAGAGTCATGAAATCAATTTTATGGGTCACTGGGCCTAAAGCAACATTAAATATATATGTATGTGTGTGTGTGGGTGTGTATATATATGATGGATATCAGAGTATACTGCTGGGTAAGGGTACTACTTTGTGTAATTTTGATTTCTATTTTGTATGTAACATGTATGTGTTACTATATAGTTCATACATATTTCTTAGTGTGATTCATTCAAAATTTTTTCCATTATTTAAAGAATGCTTTATTAGTTTCTATAATCAAACCCATGTAGATAAGACCTTACATATTAATAAAGTGCATTACCCCTGTACAAATGGAAAAAAATTAAGTTTAATGTTTCTAGAGCAATATGGCCATTAATTTTTGTACAATGTCAATTCGACACAGTAAACTGGGATACTTTCTCCAAAGTTGACAGCACAGTTTCCCAAAATTCAAATTACACACACACACACACTCTCAAAATTTTGAGAAACACTAACAGAGAAATGGTTTTTAATCATTATTCAATGTGTAGATTCTCTTGTCGCCTTTGTCCAGAGAAAAGATTGTTATCGTACTTACTATTTTTTCACTTCTTAAAAATTTCAACCCACACTAAGAAATTTTACTTCATGACACATACAGACACAAAGAACATTGTGTATGATGTGCCTTGATATTTTTGATTTTGAATTAGTTTTTTTTTAACAATTATTTATTTTATTTTATTTATTCATTCGTTTATTTTTTAATTTGACCAGAGAGAGACAGAGGGTGAGAGTGAGGCAGAGAGGAAGTGAGAAAGCAAGCCACCAGATTCAGGACTTGAACCCTGGTCGACCATGTGGGAGTGTCCAGCAGACCATGTGGATTAGTTCCATAACCCACTGATGGATTAAGACCTGCAGTTTGAAAACATACTGCATTCTCAGTGAGCTGCTCAGCCTTCCAAGTGGTAAGAGTCATCTGGCGGTCTTGGTAAAATGCAGATTCTGATGCATGAGTTTAGGAGGGGGCACTAGACTCTGCCCTGCTAACAAGCTCCTGGATGATGCCAGTGCTGCTTGTCTGGGAGCTGCAATTTGAATAGCAAGGTTCTGGATTTTCTCTTTGAATTCATTGTTATTTAGTTCATCTCTAAAATTGTTAACTTCCTTTCTTGCAGTACTTTCTGCTTCCATATATCTCCTCTGTCTCTTTTGTTTGCTGCATTTCTTTATATCAATGTATTAAACACATATGAGAGCATTTGACAGTTACTATATAAACGGTAAGTTTGATAGGGTTCCTTTGGGACTTACTCATTTTTTTAGCCGAGTGTCTGCGTGGCTAACTTCTTCCATACCTTTCTGTAATCTTTTTTTTTTTTTAAAGAATTACTTTGTTTAACTTTATTTCTTTATTTTAATTTGACCAGGGGTGGGGGGGAGAGAGAGAGAGAAAGAGAAAGAGAAAGGAAGCTGCCAGGTCCGGGACTCAAATCGTGGTCGGCCATGTAGGAGTCCAGCGCCCTTAACCACCAAACCATCTGCCAGCCACCCTTTCTGTAATCTTAGCAATTAAATTCTTCTTCATTGGGCCAGCAGGTGGTATGGTGGTTAAGGCAGCTGTATCACACATTGACCAAATGCCTGGTTCAAGTCCCAGACTCAGCAGCGTGAAAGACATGCCAAGTGTGCATGCATGTGTGGCTGTGTACCCAAATTCTCTAGAGGATAATGAAGGAGAATTAGTCATTCCCCCTCGGAAGGAGTGCTCTCTCTTTTCTCTTTCTCTCCGGCAAGTGAGTGCATGGACCCTATGACAAATTTTTTAAAGTCTTTTAAAATTACTTTTTTTTTGGTGGGGAAGGAGGCAGCAGGTGGTATAGCAATTAAGGTGTTGGACTCCCACATGGCCAACCTCTGTTTGAGTCCCAGACCTGGTGGCTTGAAAATCATGCTGAGCATGTGTATGTGCTTGCACAAAATCCCAAGTGGAGAATGGAAGTGAAGGGATTGAGGTGTGGCCATCCCCCTAGGAGGTGATTTCTTACTTTCCCTCTCACTGTCTGTCTCTCCCTGGTAAGCATGTGTGCTATGGCAAAAACCTTAAAAAATAAATATAAATAAATTGGGTGGTTTTATGAATGAAATCAGATTTTTTTTAATTACTTTTTTACTTTTAGTATTATTCTCTTTATTCATTATAGAGCTCATGCACATAGTGAGGAACAAGAAATAAGAGAATGAGATAAACACCGTTCACAGAGTCTGCTCACACAGCAGTCCCCTTCTTTCAGTCCCCAGCTCATCAGATCCTGGGCACTAGTGTGTATACCCACTGTGTTACAGGCTGACTGGGTAAGATGGGGATTTGAACTGCAATAGCCATGTGGGATCTGACTTCTGAGCAGTGCACCATAGGGCAGCCTCCTGTTCAGTTACTTTAAAACAATTTTATTTATGAACATTTTCAAATACACAACAGCAAAGAGAAAGGTATATATGCCTTTTATCCAGCTTCAGAAATGATCATCTCATGGCCCATCTTCTCTCTTTCCTGGGGGACGATTTATTACTTTCCCTCTCTCCTTGTCTCTGGCAGGTGCATATGTCCTATGACAAAAATCTTTTTTTTTTTTTTTTTTAATCTTAAAAAAAGAGAAAAAATCATATATTGGCCCAACCTAGATGGCACATCCCATGGCGTGCTGGGCTGCAGTGCTGGAAGCTACATGGCAAACTGTGGGTTTGGATCCTGGGTTTGGAATCTATCAACTCACTCTCTACTTTCAATTCCATAGACATGTTTTTAACCTGTCTCAAGTCCCATTTTCCTCATCTATAACATGGAAATAGTAATAGTATATATCATAAATGCTTGGGAAAACTAAATGTGATGATACTTGTAACATGCTTAGCATAGGTTCTGACTCTTAGGAAGTATTCAGTAAATGGTGGCTGTGGTTATAACATGATCATTAACGTATTTAGCCCTTCTACTAATACAGATTGATTGCTTATTGTGTTAAGCAAGTACTATATTTTGTTTGGATTAGAAAATGAATAGAGGGGCCAGCAGGTGGCATGGTGGTTAAGGCCACTGGACTCCCACATGTCCAACCACAGTTCAAGTCCTGGACCTGGCAGCTTGCTTTCTCACTCCCCCCACCTTCTCTCTCTGTGTGTCCCTCTCTGGTCAAAGTAAAAATAAGTAAACAAATAAAGAAAGTTAAATAATTCTTTAAAAAGATGAAAGAACAGTCTCTGACTTTTAGGAAGTTGGGATGTATGTTGGAGAATTTAGCACTTAAACAGTTAGCTGTAATTTGTATTCATGAAAGAATTAACAAAATGCATTGGGAACAAGTCTAGGCAACATAAGGAAGAGACTGTGTAGTAAAGGATCCCTGAAGTATAGAGAAGGAGGGCATTTCAGCCAGGAAAACAACAGAAGCAAAGAAATGCCCCTGAATTAAGCGAAGCTGAGTGTTTGGTCTGGATCACTGTAGATTGGTGAGACAGAGCTTTAAGAGCAAGGGTGAATGAGAGAGTAGATTGGGTGGAACATATTTATTAAGTGTCTGGTCAGTATAATTATTGTGTTTGGGTATCAGAATAAGGTCTTCTGACTTGAAAGAATCCTTAGAACACCTGTCATTGCTATATCGCCTAAAAGAATGACATTCTTATAATTGTGGGGCTGCAGAGGTAGAGGAAGATGGCTGTGGGATTAAGAGAATAAAATAGTGTGCATAATCGTGCCTTCCAAAATTGTCCACAGCCTAAAAATGTTTGATCAATACAAGTGTGGACAAAGTGTTCTGATTCTCCAAAATGGCATTGCCTTCTGGTTTTCAGAAGACAACAGATCCCCAAAGACCAGGACAGGATGTTTTACCTAGAAGACAAAATGTACAGGGCCAGCAGGTGGCATGGAGGTTAAGGTGCTGGAATTCCCACTTGGCCAACCACAGTTCGAGTCCCGAACCTGGCAGCTTGCTCTCTCTCGCTCGCTCGTTCTGTCTTTCTCTGACAAAACTTATGTGAAAAAACTAATAATAAATAAATAAATAAAATAATTTTTAAAAAAATGTATATTGGGCTCTAGGACTCATGAAACTCTTACCTGTTTCAGACGCTGACTGGAAAGGAGATTGAGATTGACATTGAACCCACAGACAAGGTGATGTATCCCAACACCTCCATACCCTTCTCCTTGCCATACAATTATTTAGGGATGCTTATGCACTTGGTCCTTTGACTCTTATGCTGTCTGCATAGCCTTTGTTCTTTCCATTTTCATGGCCCTACCTCTGAGCAACCCCTATCTGTCCCTCCAAAGGTGGAGCGAATCAAGGAGCGAGTGGAAGAGAAAGAGGGAATCCCCCCACAGCAACAGCGGCTCATCTACAGTGGCAAACAGATGTGAGTGGGAGTGAGTAAGGGCATGGCAGTCTTATGTGCACATGAGGAGTGGGCAAGTACTGGAAGTAGAGCCAACCTGCTTTTTGTTTGTTTTTTCCCCTTGGCCCCAAGGACTCTGGCAATTTGGCAAAGCCTATAGACCCTTTCTTGGGATAAGGTTCTTTTCAGGCATACAATAAAACATAAAGAATTATAAAGAAAACTAAGGAAATTGAAATATAATCACCAAAATACTAAAACAGATCTGTGATAGAGTAATATATGTGCAGGACCAGCAGTTAGCGTAATGGCTATGTTGCTGGACTCCCACGTAGTTGACCACAGTTCGAGTCCCAGACCCGGTGGCTTAAACTCACGCCGGGCGCGTGTGCGTGCGTGCCCAAGATCCCGAGAGGAGAATGGAGGAGAAGGGGTTGCAGCGTGGCCATCCCCCCTGGGGGGTGATTTCTCGCTTTCTGTCTCTCTGTCTCTCTCTCTCTCTGTCTGGTGAGTGCACACGCCCTATAGCGAAAAAAAACTCTCAAAAAAGAGTAATATATGTGCATCTTTATTAATATTAATACATTAAATAAGATCTTGTGATGGGTCTAATAACTACTATAATTTAAAATATTTTCAGGAGACCTACACATAGTTGTATGATTTTCATACTAATATGATTTTAATATTAATTTCTGTCGTTAACAAGTACCCATATCAAAGTCTGTCATTTTTTGCCCATATTCAAAATTATAAGAAATAATAAGGAGGACCAGCAGATGGCATAATGGCTACATCTCTGTACTCTCAGGTAGTTGACTGTGGTTCGAGTCATGGACCAGGTGACTTAAAACTCACACCTGAGGACCAGCAGATGGCGTAATGTTTAGGTCGTTGGACTCCCACATAGTTGACTGCATCTTGGGTCCCAGGCCTGGTGGCTTAAAACTCATGCCAGGCACATGTGTGCACATGCCCAAGATCCCGAGAGGAGAATGGAGAAGGGATTACAGCATGGCCATCCCCCAGAGGGGGGCAGGGATGTGATTTCTCACTTTCTGTCTCTCTGTTTATTTCTGTGGCGAGCGCATGCAGCCTATAGCCTAATAATCTCTCTCTTGGGGCCAGCAGGTGGCGTGATAGTTAAGGGTGCTGGACTCCCACATGGCCAACCATGGTTCGAGTCTCAGACCTGGTGCCTTGCTTTCTCACTTTCCCTCTCTTTTTCCACTCTGTCCCTTTCTAGTCAAATCAAAATAAATAAAATAAATAAAGTTAAATAAAATAATTTTTTGAGAGGTTTTTGCTATGGGCGTGTGTGCTTGCCAGAAAGAGAGAGACAAAGAGATAGAAAGTGAGAAATCACCCCCTGGGGGATGGCCACGCCGCAATCCCTTCTCCTCCATTCTCCTCTCGGGATCTTGGGCACACACGCACATGCGCCCGATGTGAGTTTAAGCCACCAGGTCCAGGACTCAAACTGCAGTCAGCTACATGGGAGTTCAGCGACATAGCCATTACGCTAACTGCTGGTCCCAAAATAATAATTTTTTAAAAGTCTCTCAAAAAAAGAAAAATTCACACTGGGCATTTGTGCATGTATGCCCCAAATCCTGTGAGGCCATCCACTCCAGGGAGGGGGGGGGGGTGTAATTTCTCACTATTCTATCTCTCTGTCTCTCCAGCAAGTGCCCTTCAACAAAAAAATTTCTCTCTCTAAAAAAAAAAAAGAAAGAAAAAGAAATACTAAGGAGCAGCAGGTTGCATGGTGGTTAAAGTGCTAGATCCCAAGTGGCCGACTATGTGGTTTGAGTCTTAGACCTGAAAACATACCAGGCACATGTTTATGTGTCCCCAAAATCCCAGGAGAAGAATGGAGGAGGAAAAAAGAAAAAACTCTGTTCTTGACGGTATTGGTAACACTCTTGTTTGTTTTGTGATCTTCTTTTCTTGCAGGAATGATGAGAAGACAGCTGCTGATTACAAGATCCTAGGTGGTTCAGTCCTCCACCTGGTGTTGGCTCTGAGAGGAGGAGACAGTCTTAGGCAGTGATGGATCCTCCCTCCATTTTACCTCCTTACCCTGTCACTCATAATGAGGCACCATGTATCCTCTCACTCTATGGAACATCAGAACCACTGCCCCATCCCCCAGATGCCTGGTCTGTGTGTGTCTACTGGTGGGAGACTGTGAGGACCCCAGGATGCAATGTTCCTGGCCCAGAGGGCCCTTGCTGGCTGTTGGGTTTTAGTTTGCAGTCCTGTGTGCTTCCTTCTTATGGCTATGTTCTTGGTTGTCAATAAAATATTTCCTGGCCTCCTGGAATCTTTCTTCTCTTGGACAAGTGTGACTGAAATGTAAATGGACCCAGTGTTCCCCCAGTTATACCAGGCTGAAGAGTGGGAGGATGGAGGTATGGCGCTCTTGGAGGGATTATCTAGGAGAACATACCCAGTGGTGTGCTGGAGCAAGTTCGCACCGACTGGTGAGAGCTATCTGTTGGCTCCTTATTAAATAATTTGGTCCTTTAAAGTGACCATGGTAGAAATAGTTGTGGATAAGCCAACACTACAAAATAGTCCCTCCATGCAAACTAGCATACTACTCCGGAGGGTGAGTTGACTCCCACTGTGGCTCTACAGCACATTGAGGCTTTGAAGCCACCACTTCCTTTATGACTGAGATACAGCTTAGGGCCCTGGGCTCCACACTGGAGAGGAGACAGGCCGAGTTGGGACAAGCTGAGATGGATTTCCTAGGCCTCAATGGGTAAGATGAAATGAGGGGCCAGCAGGTGGTGTGGTTAAGGGCAACAGACTCCCAAATGGTGGACCGAGGTCCAATAACTGACCTGATGGCTCGATTTTTTTGTTTTAGAATTATTTAGCTTTATTTATCTTACTTTAATTTGACCAGATAGAGATAGAGTGAGAGAGAGAGGGAAAAGTGAGAAAGCCACTAGGTCCAGGAGTCCAACCGCAGTTGACCACGTGGGAGTCCAGCACCCTTAACCACCACTTTCCCTCTCTCTCTCTCTCTGTCCCTCTCTGATCAAATTAAAATAAAGTTAAATAAAATAATTCTTTTTTTCTTAGAGGTTTTTGCTATAGTGCGCAGGCGCTTGCCAGACAGAGACAGACAGCGAGAAATCACCCCCTAGGGGGGATGGCCATGGCCGCAATCCCTTATCCTCCATTCTCCTCTTCGGATCTTGGGCACGGGCACACACACGTGCCCAGTGTGAGTTTTAGGCCACCGGGTCCAGGATGCAAACCGCAGTCGACTACGTGGGAGTCCAGCGACATAGCCATTACACTAACTGCTGGTCCCAATATATATATATTTTTAAATAAAAAGAAAAAAAAGATAGGGACTGGCAGATGGCATGGTGGTTAAGGTGGCTGATGACAGTTCGAGTCCTAGACCTGCTGACTTGCTCTCACTTTCCCTCTCTGTGTCTCTCTCTGTTCAAATTAAAATAAATGAATGAATAAATAAAAATAATTCTTTTTTAAAAAATTAAAAGATAAAATGAGAGTTGCTAGAAGACTCCTATCTCTGGCTCGCGCGGTTCAGGAGAGACTGGTGAGGTTGAGTGGAGTAGAGAAGCAGGCTGGTGCCTGCGGCCAGCGTCTTGAACACACGCCCCGTGGTTGTGTGCGGTCGCGTTGGTACCCTGCTTTGGTCCTTTCCGGCGTCTTGCATCAGAAGGCGCTCTTGCGCGGTCGCCAGGCTGACAGCCGAGCCGGTGCCGGCGCTCTGGTCACGGTTTCTCTATTGCAGGCAGGGACGCCTTCTTTGCCTCCTGAGCGTCGCGGGCTAAGGTCGGCGCGCGCATCTGCGGCCGTGGGCCATGGCGCGACTCCCGAAGCTCGCCGTCTTTGATCTCGGTGAGCTATCGGGAGGGGAATTTCGCAGAGCGCTCTTTTCCACACCCCAGCAGCCGCTCTCGTGTCTCTGCGCTCCCCGAGGCTGAATCTTTCCCCTCCTTCCTCTCGTAGATTACACTCTCTGGCCTTTCTGGGTGGACACTCACGTAGATCCCCCGTTCCACAAGAGCAGGTGAGGCAGGGGCAGGGAGGATCCGGGCCAGGCGGGGCAAGCAGGAGCTGAGCGTGCTTTTGCCTTCGCAGTGATGGAACGATACGAGACAGGCGGGGCCAGAACATCCGACTGTACCCAGAGGTGCCCGAGGTCCTGGATCGATTGCAGGGCCTTGGGGTACCCGTCGCGGCTGCTTCACGGTAGGTAGAGCGAATGACAACTGTCTAATGCTGAAGGATGCATGCATAAGATTTAATTTTTAATTAATTGAATTATTAATTATTAAACATTGACCCAGCGACAACTGTGTCAGACAGAAAGGCTATGGGGTTGAATAAGGGTTTGCAATGTCGATCTACCGTGGATAAAACAAAATTTGTTTTTCCCTTTTTGTACTTTGCTTACAGCCCTGGCCCTCACTCTCCTAAACCCAGCTGTTACACCTTTTTGCAGGACAGGTGAGATAGAAGGGGCCAACCAGTTACTGGAGCTTTTTGACCTCATCAGATACTTTGTTCATCGGGAAATCTACCCAGGCTGCAAGGTCACTCACTTCCAGAGGTACGCTGAGATAAGGGTAAAGTAGAGAGTATCAGAGAGGCTGGGTGAGCCAAGATGCCAGCTTGTTACTCCTGCCCTGCCTCTCCCAGGTTGCAGCAGAAGACCGGGGTTCCTCTCTCCCAGATGATCTTCTTTGATGATGAGAAGCGGAATATAGTGGACGTCAGCAAACTAGGTACTGCCTGGTGAGATTGCCCTTTGAGGAATAAACAGAAAGTGTTCATAGGATGGAGTAGGTATATACAGGGTGGATAGTCTGCATGATGGGGACACCCACAAACAGTGAGTCATAATGGGGACCCCCCCAGAAGCCTAACATGACTTATTTCCTTCTAGGTGTTACCTGTATTCACGTGGAGAATGGGATGAATCTACAAACCCTAACTCAGGGGTTAGAAACATTTGCGAAGGCCAGACCTGGGCCCTGAGGTCCAGCCCTGTAGATGAGGCTCATTTGAGGCTTAAAACTGAAAGGAAATCAAGAGGCATTTTCAGGTGCATTTATACTTTATTAAAGCACATCTGTGTGTAACAGAAGAGATCTTGCCCACAGCGTGGGTTGTTTCTATTTTCTAGCATGGTTGTTTCTGTTTTACAATCGGGGTTGGTTGTCCTGATGCGCCAAGACCACAGTTTGAGACACTCCGCATCAAGGTCGGCCACGTAAACTTGTGGAAGCCCAAAGACTGTGGACCCCTTGTGCTGGAACCCATCCCCTCCTTTCCTGAGCTCTGCAAAAGGCATGAAGAACTCTCCAGCTGGCCCCATATATAGTGGAGTGCCATCACGCTGCACATTTCCTTCCAGGGAACAAATACTGTGGAGTGGGTGAGGGTGCGGCGGCCTTTCTAGGTAGTGGAAAACGAAGCGGCTGCTTTAAGGCCTGAGACGTGTGCCTGGGGTCACGTGACGGCGTGCTCCTGTTTGCGCTTCCCGCTAACGTCATCGAGGCGCCCTCAGGAGAACTGGCCGAGGCTGGTCTCTGAATGATGATCCCCCACCCTCCCGCGAGCAAGGCGGAAGTGTGGAGGACGCCGAGAGGCGGAGACGTGAGAGGCGAGGTCGCGATCGCGATGAGTGGTCTTGGGCGATTCTTCGGGAGAGGTGAGACTGGTCGGCCGGGAGGTGCTGGCCGGAGCCGGAGCAGGGGAGACTGCGGCACTAGGCAAGGGAAGAGCCCCAGGAGACGGGCTGTCCCGAAAATCCCGGCCAATGGCAGAGCAAGGCTCGTCTCTGGTGCCGAAAGGCCCGCCTTGTCAGGGCGCCTGGTGTGGTCTGCCTGCCTTCCACGCTACGGGAGGGAAGAGCTCGAGGTCCGGGAGGGGACGTGAGCGGAGGGCGTGGCGACCGTGCTGGCGCCCACCACACCGGCCGGGACGAGTTTCCGACTCCCTTCTTTTCCAGAACACTGATGCTTTCTTTGTCCTTTGTGCCGGGCAAGAGGGATCAAAGATGAAAAACGACTGCCGGCTTGAATCTCCTTATCTGGTGAGGGAAGAAGCGAAAACAGTGTAGTGTAGCAACTCAGCGATGGAGACTCTGAAAAAAAATAACTAGGGAAGCACAGGAGCAGGCGTTGGAGGGTGGTGACCCGGAAGGTTGGCCCTTTGCCAAGTAGAGAGTTCAGGTAGTAAAGAAGCAGTTGCAGCAGGCGAGAAACAGAGGCAGGAGAGAGTATGGTATATTTAGAGAAGGAAAGTTCTAGCTGCTGTGTGAAAGGGAGAATGTGTGTGTTCTAAGTGCATGTGGTGACAGAGAAAAGTGAATGGAACGGTGGATGGAGAGGGAAACAAGGAACAGATTGCAAAGGGTCTTGTATGGCCCTAAGAAGTTTTGGAACTTTGGAGGGTATGAAAAGATTTTTAAGGTGCTTTGTTTTGTTTTGTTTTATGAGAGAGGAAGAGACTGACCCTTGAGGTCATGATTAGACCCTCCCCAGCTCTTTAGCAAGCCAGGATCACAGGTGCAACCGTAATGAACAGGTGGACTCAGGATCCGAACCGGAGGGCTTCCCCTCTGGCTTCAGCATGGTACAGCTGTGCTGCAGCGTGCACTACCCTGGCTGGGCCTGTGTAAGGATTTTAAGCAGGCAAAGACCATCAGGTTTTATTTGGAAGAATGACTCCTAGAAGTATCAAAGATGAAGGAAGGAAACAGCAGGTGGCTTGGTAGTTAAGGCACTGAACACTCCCACATGGCCCACCACAGTTCGAGTCCTGGACCTGGTGGCTTGCTTTCTCACTTTCCCTCTGCATGTGTGTGTATCTTTCTGGTCAAATTAAAATAAATGAATGAATAAAAAAAATTTTTTTAATGACAAAGGGAGAAGCTAAGGTCAGATTGTTTTGTTTTGTTTTGTTTTCTCTAGCCCCTTATACTTAATTCACTTTGAGTTTATGGAATCAGGACCTTATTTCTCAGCCCACTCTTACCTCCTTAAAATTTCCCATATCCAAGGACAAATAGAACAGTGGTTATAAAAAGTGACTGGAAATGACTCGAATGGCAGCTTAGAATAAAAAAAAGAATATTGACTTTAGGGGCCAGATGGTGGTACAGCATTAAAATGTGATGCTCTGCAAGGCCAACCCACATGGGAAGATTGTAGATTCATATCCAGAGACCTCCAAATACATTGGGCATGGATGTGTTCACAATCTGGGGCTGGCTGAAGCTTGGGAGGGTTGTGGTGGCAACACCCTATAGGGGTTGTTGTATCTCTTTCTTTGTCTCTCTCAGTCATGGAAGAAATAAATAAACTTAAAAAAAAAAAAAAAAAAGAGCAAGAAAGGGCCAGCCCCAAAACCTAATGATTAAGCCTGGCCAGATTTCCACATGGCCAACCATAGTTCACATCTGGCCCCAGTAGCTTGAAAAACATGTCAGGCACTTGTGCCTGCATGCCTCAAATTCCAAGAGGATAGAAAAAAGAAGGAATTGTGCATGACCGTGCCCCATGGAGGGGGTGCTTTCACCCTCTCTCTTTCTGTGTCTCCCTCTAGCAAGCTCATGTGCTTCTAATAACTTAATAACAAAACAAGACAAAAACAAACAGAAGAAAATAATGACCTTGGGGGACCAGCAGTTAGCGAAATGGCTATGTCGCTGGACTCCCACGTAGTTGACCACGGTTCGAGTCCCAGACCCGGTGGCTTAAACTCATGCCGGGCGCGTGTGCGTGCGTGCCCAAGATCCCGAGAGGAGAATGGAGGAGAAGGGATTGCAGCATGGCCATCCCCCCTGGGGGGTGATTTCCTGCTTTCTGTCTCTCTGTCTCTCTCTGTCTGTCTGGCGAGCACACACGCCCTATAGCAAAAACCTCTCAAAAAAAAAAAAAAAAAGACCTTGGAAGTTATACTGTCACATTCTGATTCATGCTTAGTCTCTTACTAGATGTGATTTTAGACCCTTTTTTACATCTTTCTACCTGTTTTCACATTTGTAAAGTTCATTCATCATAGAGAATAATTTAGGAATTAACAATAACTAGTTAAGTAAGTGCCTAGCACATACTATGCACTCAGTTATTGGTGGCTAATAGTTTTCCTTCACGAAATATGGGCCTGCTCCATTGGACTCTTCAGGGAAGAAGGAGAAGGAGCCAACCCCTGAAGAAGCAATACAGAAACTGAAAGAGACAGAAAAGATACTGATCAAGAAACAGGAGTTTCTGGAACAGAAGATTCAGCAGGAGCTACAAACAGCCAAGAAGCATGGGACCAAGAATAAGAGAGGTAATAAGGGAAAGAAACAGATGGGAAGGGCCCAAGTGGGAAACAGGTGCTTCTGACTCTGATGTTTAGGGTGTGGGCTGGGTCAGCCGCCCTGCAGGCTTTGCGAAGGAAGAAAAGACTGGAGCAGCAGCTGGCACAAACTGATGGGACATTATCCACCCTGGAGTTTCAGCGTGAAGCCATCGAGAATGCCACCACCAATGCAGAAGTACTTCGTACCATGGAACTTGCTGCCCGAGGCATGAAGAAGGCCTACCAGGACATGTGGGTATGGGGGCAGAGGAGGGAGGGACCCAGGCACTTGAGAGCAGGGTTGTTATACTTTCAACTCTAAAGCCTCTCAGAATATGCATTTGCAGTTTACATACTAAGGATAGTAGCCTTTCTCCTTGCTTCTGACAAGATCCTTTTGCTGACTGGGGCTATCTGGGGATCGTTTCTCTAATTCTTTTTTTTTTTTTTTTTTGAAGAGGTTTTTGCTATATGACGCGTGCACTTGCCAGACAGACAGAGAGAGAAAGCGAGAAACCACCCCCCAGGGGGGACGGCCACGCCACATTCCCCTCTCCTTCATTCTCCTCTCGGGATCTTGGGCACACAAGCACATGCGCCCGTCATGAGTTTTAAGCCACCGGGTCCGGGATGCGAACCGCGGTAGACTACATGGGAGTCCATCGACATAGCCATTACGCCAACTGCTGGTCCCTCGTTCCTCTAATTCTTAAAGATCCTTTAGGGAAGGACATGTAACCTAGCCTCTTAATGTGGCTTCTTGTTAACACACTTGCCTCCTAACAGTTTTCCAAGGATCTCTTCTACCTGGTAGCCAGGGCTTATTGGTGTTAGTCCAAAAGGCAGGAGGAACTTCATTCATATGAAACACAAAAATCAGGGGTTTTCGCCTGATTTCTTGACTGTTCATCTTGTTCTCAGGGATATTGACAAAGTGGATGAACTGATGGCCGATATTACAGAACAACAGGACGTGGCCCAGCAGATCTCAGATGCCATTTCTCGGCCTGTGGGCTTTGGAGATGACGTGGATGAGGTGATTGGGGTGAAGGGTCAGGGAATACTGGAGAAATCATAGTACTGGGCAGAGGAATGCTCAAGAGAGGGTCTTGGGGCAAGTATGGGAGGGAGCTCCGACAATGATATGTTTTTGGAAGTAGGAGTTACCTTTCTTTGTCTTGACCAATTGTGTCATCTCATATCCAGGATGAACTGTTGGAGGAGCTAGAAGAGCTGGAACAGGAGGAATTGGCCCAGGAGATGTTAAATGTGGACAATAAGGAGGAAGAGCCTCCAGTCAAATTGCCTAGTGTACCATCTACTCATCTGCCTACAGGGCCAGGTACCCAGAGGGCTGTGAGGGCTGTTCTGGAGTCTCAGGGTGGGAAAGATTATTCATCTGTCCTGCCTCAAAGGAGCTGGTGGGGAGGGCTGCTGCTGCAATTGGTGCAGGTTATAGACTTCATAAGGGCACCTGACTGAAAGGAAATGAGCCGAAATCCAGCCTGTGTTCCCCGCAGCAAGCTGTGTGCCCTGGTTTAGGGCTGCAAATGCAGGGAGCAGGAAGCACCTTCTTTTTTTTACATTTCCACAGGGTGTATGTACATGCCAGAGAGGTAGGGAGAGGGGGATAGCATCCTCGAAACAGGGTGTGATCACACCACAATCCCTTTTTCTCCATTTCTTCATCCTTTCAGGATTTTGAGCACGTATGCATATTTGGCATGTTTTTCAAGCCACTGGGTGTACGATTCGAACTGTGTGGTCAGCCATGTGGGATCCAGCTTCCTTAACCACCAGGCCATAGGCCGGCCCAGGAAGGGCCCCTTTTCGATTTGTACCAAGATACAGTGGGAATGAGCAGCAGCCTGGCGAGCAGAAGGACCATACCTTTGCTGGGGAGAGAAAATTCAGTAGGCTTGCTCTGAATGCATTGCAGGAGATGGTTGGAAGTTGCTGAGACTTTAACACTTTTCTTTTTTCTGGGTATCTTTGTTCCTAAAGCTCTCAAAGTGGATGAAGATGAAGAAGCACTCAAACAGTTGGCTGAGTGGGTATCCTGAGGCATCTGGGCTTGTCTTCCTAATGCTGCCTTTGTTGGCCCCTTTTCATTAAGTGCCAAGTGTTGAGCTAAAGGAGCAACGGTTTTTTTTGGGAAGTCCTGCTGATAGTGGTAATGCAGCTCTGCCTAAGAAAGGTGCCTGTCCCATCCCTGGCTCACCTCTCAAAAAGGATCTTGCTATGGAAGGAGCTTCTGGGCTTCCTTCTCTCTGATAGCTGTTCCAGTGCTCTTATTCCCAATAAAATTGGGTGGTTGGAACACTGTGTCTATACTGCCTTTTCTGCTCCCTGAAACTCTTCCCCTAGTCCTTGGAGCCTTGTTTCAAGTAATGAATAAAAATGAGAGTCATGCAGGGCACAGAGAAATGGACATTTCCACTATCTTTATTTTTTCTTTAAAGAAGTATCTATCTATTTCCATTTGTTATTATTAGTATTATTATTTTAATTTGGACAGAGAAAGGGAAAGCGAGAAAGCAGGCCTGCAGGTCTGGGACCTGAACCACAATCAGCCAGGTAGGATTACAGTACCCCCAACCACCACGTCACCTGTTGGCCCCAGATTTTTGCTATTGGGCAGGTGTGCTCGCCAGAGAGAGAGAAAGTGAAAAATCACCCCCTGGAGGGATGGCCATGCTGCTGTCTCTTCTCCTTCATTCTCCTCTTGGGACTTTGGGCATGCACGCACATGTGACTGGCATGAGTTTTAAGCTACCGGGTCCAAGACTCGAACCCCAGTTGACTATGTGGGAGTTCAGTGATGTAACCATTACACCATCTGCTGGTCCCTCCACTATCTCTTTTTAAAGAATTATTTAATTTTATTTATTATTTTTAATTTGCTATAGGGCGGGCGTGCTCATCGGAGAGATACAGAATAAAGAGAAAAAGCTGCTGCTAGGTCGACTTGAACTGCAGTCGGCAGTGTGGGAGTCCAGCACCTCAAGCATCATGCCACCCACTGGCCCCGCATTTCTACTGTATTAACCTAAGTTCCAGGCAGAAACTATTCTGCCTTCCAAGTTGGCTTGTGCTAGAATTGCCCGGCTCTGAGGCTGAAGAAACTACCATCTATTATTTATCTTAGAATCTTAGAATCATCTAAGAACTGTCTTTTGAGATTCCCCCCCCCCTTTTTTTTTTTTTTTGGAGAGGCTTTTGCTATAGGGCCCGTGCGCTTTCCAGAAAGACAGACAGAAACAGACAGAATGTGAGAAATCACCCCCAGGGAACATGGCCACACCGCTGTCCCTTCTCCTCCATTCTCCTCTTAGGATCTTGGGCACACATATACATGTGCCCGGCTTGAGTTTAAGCCACCAGGTCCGGGACTCAAACCGTGGTCGACTACATGGGAGTCCAGTGACATAGCCATATGCTAACTGTTGGTCCCCTGTCTTGAGACTTTTCTTATCACTTTCTCCCACTCATGTTTCTGCCAAAACAATCCTATGGTTTCCTATGATGCCCTTTTTTTAAAAGTTTTTGCTTTAGGGTGTACCCGTGCACTCACCAGAGAGAGACACAGTGAAAGAAAGAGGGAAAGTTAGTAATCACCCCACAGGGGGGATGGCCATGCCTCAAATCTCTTCTCCATTCTCCTCTTGGCATTCTGAGGACACACACATGTGCCTGGTGTGATTTTCAAGTTGCCATGTCCAGGACTCTCAACTGTGCAGTCAGCCATCCTTCCGCTGGCACACTCAACAGGATTTTGACACCACCATTCACTCCCAGCTTCAGCCAGTCCTGGGTCATGGTCATATACCTTCCTGGTGTACTCAGAGAGGTCTCTGGTTGTGAACCCAAAACCTTCCCTTGTGGAACACCCTCAGTGTGTCATGTTGTACTGCTGTTATCACTGTCCAGCCCCCGTTTTCCTTTTGCAAAGCACATTTTCAGAGATGAGGAGGAGGAACACAAGGATGAAAGGAGCAAGTAGATTTCTTTTATCCAGAGCCCGTAATTATAATCACTTTTGCCACTAGAAGGCTTGGTTTGAACCCTGTCACTGCTGTACCTGGGAGCAACAGTTTAAGGAGGTCTGACTCCCTGGTATTGTTTCAATAGCTGTTAAAATAACAGTGGAAGAGGGAGAAGGAATCAAGGCACTTCGTACACTTTAATACTCATTTCTAACATAACAGTGCCATCACTTTGGATTATAGACAGGCAGTCATAGTCAAAGGAGAGCAACCAGAGCTTTTGCATCACTGCTGAGACATTGGAAAGCATACAAATGTAAAATAATGAGCATGTACTTAAGAGGATTAAAGCTTCCCAAATTCAGTGTTACTCTGCACCCCCACCCCATAGAGCCACACAGTGAGTTACACTGTTGACTTACACAAATGTCAGGATTACTGGTTACAGACTGGGGCTAGAAATTTTCCTCTTGCCTTCAGCAGTGTTCCCTGCTAAGGCTCCCCTGAGTAAAGAATATCTTTGACACTAGCTGATGAAACTAAGTCAGAATTAGATTTATTTTTGGTATAAAGTATTTTTAGCCCCCAGACCTTCCTGCTTTGCTTCTCCCTCAACCTCTTTCCTCGGCCATCTTCAGGTCGTAATATCCAAGGACTGGTGACGACTGGTGCTGGGGTGCTGGCACATGGCTTCCAGCAGCCTGATCTCATGGGTGGGTTGCTCAGGCTGGAACTTGAGCACCCAGGGATCCTTGATGACGTCCAGGATGGTGGCACGCTTGGAAGCTTGGCGTAGCATCTGAAGGACCAGATTCTAGGGCAGGGGAGAAAGAGGCCTTGGCTGAGCTTGCCCCACATCGTGCTACACGGGCAAAGAGCAGCCATACCTGAAGGAGGCAGGGTAGCCCCTCATACCACTGTGGTGAAAGAGGGTACAACACTGATTTCATCCCGGAGAGCCAGGCATTTAACTCCCTGGATGCAAAGGGAAGAGTTCCTGAGGGAAATCTTTGCATTATCCCCTTCTGACCTATAGGAGTAGAAGCTGGGACCTGTTTATCAAGGACATCTAAGGATTGGAGCTTAATGGTTGGCCCTGTAAGCCCTCCCCTACTATGAAAGGGCAGAGGCTAGAGTGAGGCTATTCACCCCTCCCTGCAGGTCATCCCTGAGACCTCAGCCCTCCTGGGGAAGCCAGCACCTTGCACTCCTGAGAGATGTTGTTGTTAGGTGGGAAAGTGACCTCCTTCTGAGTCTCTTTCAGCAGCTTCTTGAGATTGGTGTCATCAAAGGGCAGACGGGCAACCACTAGAGTGTAGAGGATGACGCCCATGCTCCACGTGTCAGACAGGAAAGGGTTGTAGGGCAAGCCTAGCAAGATCTCTGGGCAGGCATAAGCAAAGCTGCCACAGTAGGTCTGGCTGAGGTGAGAAAAGCAGTTCACTTGGCGGTAAGTAGAGCTACTACGCACAGGCTGGCTAGAAGGCACCATCTTGGCGAAGCCAAAGTCTGATATCTTCACATTCTCCCGCTTGTCCAGCAACAGGTTCTCCAACTTTAAGTCCCTACCAGCAGCAGAAAGGCTGGGAGTCAGGCTGGGGAGAGGGCTTAGTATTAGACCAGGAGCTGAAGGGCTAGAGGTCAGGGACTAGAGATGAAGACAGAGTGGGAAAGAGCTGCCATTATGAGGGCACAAGAGAGAGAAGGAAAGCCATGGAGCAGAGAGCAGAACCCAAAAGGTGAGAGGAAAAATGATCCCCAGGACCACTGAGAGCTCACCATTGTATTTCATAAAGTACTCTGTGCACAGTGAGTACTTTTATAAGTTTTCTTGACCAGATGATTAAAATAGAGTGGATGAGTGAGCCTAGATATTGAGGGAGGTCATGGGAGGAAAAAAGGGCAGATAATGGGAGATGTGCATAAAACCCCCTTGAGAGCCCAAAGGCCCCACTCTGGGTGGCAGCACTCTCACCGGTGCACGATGCCCTTGCTGTGCAAGTAGGCAATGCCCAGGGTCAACTGGGAGAACCACTTGCCAGCAAGGGGCTCAGAGCAGGCCCCATAGCGCTGGATCCATTCAAGGACGTCACCACCCTGAGCCAGCTCCAGAATGATGTACACTCGGGATGTGGTCTCGATGGCCTGATAGAAGTTGATGAGGTACTTGTGCCGCAAGACTTTCATGACCTGATCCCAGAAAAGGAATCCATCAAACCTGGGAACGGAGAACCCTGGCTGCACTCCCAATGCTACTTAGAACTTTGCAACAGATCAACTCCTGAACCCTGGAGGGGTTGGCAAATCCTGTTTTGTGCTTTTACATTTTGGGGGGCTCAAAGTGAGTAAGTGGTGAGCAGTCTAGACTGACACCAAGGAATTCTAGCTGCTTATTGAGTATTAGTTCAGTACTAGTTTGGGGGTTTCTGGCCCCACCCCCTTTCAGCCATACCCCTTCTGAGAAACAAGCAGCTTACTACCAAGCTCTAGTTCCCTCTTCCAGCCCACTTTCTGACCTGTATCTCACGGGGCAGGAACTTGTTAAGATAGTCCTCAGAGGCTTTCTTCTTTGAGATGATCTTGACAGCTACCATGACCTTCTGCTTTGTGTAGTAAGCCTCATACACGGTCCCATAGGAGCCATTGCCGATGACCTTGCCCACCTCGTAACCATATTCCTCCATGACAGAACGGTAGGCTGTGGTGGTTGGTGCTGTCTCCAAGGCATTTCCCTTCCCCATGGCTTTAGGCTTGCTAAGGGCAGGGAGCTTTGCTACTGGGAAGCCTCCTGTGTACTGAGAGGCCAACACCTAGATCTACTGAAGACTAGGGTACCAGAGTGAAATAAGTCTCCAAATGCTTGCCTAGTTAGTCACATAAGTCTGGGATGCTGGGCTCAGCCCTTCACTAGGAACTTGGAAGGAGAAAGAAAGGAGAAGTAGTTCCTTTTGTCTCCACTGCTGGTTGGTTCCATGTTCTGTAGACATCACAATTCACCTTCTATCCAGCATTGGTCACAAAGCTTGATAATGAAGTGTGCTTTGGAACATACTCGTTCCAGAAGATGCCTTCTGGAGTCTCCTGAGACCTCTTCCTTAGGTCCAGCCACTTCATTTATTACGTTTATTGAGCACTTGCTATGTGTGCCAGACAGTGTACTAAGTACTAAGATAAAAGGAACCAGTGAAGCCAGTAGAGACCCTGTACTCCTAGAATTTTTAAGTCAAATGAGAAGCACATGCGTGAGAGTATTACAGAGAACTACAAGGTGTTGAAACATGTTCTAGGAACTAATATTGAAATGCATTATCATGCCTTTCATGACCCTGAACTCTCATTTTCCTTCAGTCCTCAAGCTCCTCCACTGGAGCCTCATCTTTCTCCACGCATCCCTTATATCTCAAGGGTTCTATCACAGATCTCATTTTCTCAGACCTTCTCATCCTCCCTTAAAGATCTCATCCACTCCAGGGAACTGGCAGGTGGCATGGTGGTTAAGGTGCTGGACACTCCCCCATGGCCAACCATGGTTGGAGTACTGGACCTTGCTTTCTTACTCTCCCCCCCCCCCCCACCAGCCCCGTGTGCCTCTCTTTGGTCAAATTTAAATAAATGAGTGAATAAAATAAAATTAAATAAAGATCTCATCCACTTCAAGGCTTCAATTATCATATTTATGACCACTGCTCCTAATCTTATTTCCATTCCAGGTACCTCTGGAGTTCCATGTACAGTATCCAATTGCTCACTGGACATCGCATGACCATGTTTTGCAAGGCACCTCAGACTCACCAAACTCAAACTGAACTCCTTTCATTCTTCTCCCAGACTTCCCCTTTATGCCAATTCTCCACTGGTTGTCCTTAATTTAGATATCTAAGTGTGGTCTCAGACCCTTCCACCCTGCCTCAGTCCCCACACCCAATCTATCACCAGATTCTATCTTCCTAATTACCTTTCTTTTTTTCTTATTTAACAAGAAGTTTATTACAAAAATTTATATGACCTCATTTTTACATCATAGTAAAATGGGCTTGTTGGAGAAGGGACATGGATTTTCCTGTTGAACAGCTATTAATTATCCTCATTACAAGGCTTCTAGCATTATTTCCTCGTATTGCCACCATTCCAGTATTATTCTGTTGCCTACTACTTGCCATCGCCATGCATTCATCTATCACAAGATTCATAAATGGATCAAATCCCTGCAATATTCCCTAGACATGTCTGCCACAATTTAATTTCAGTAACTTCCTGTCCATAGTTTTTTCAACTTGGGAGGGTGTCGATGAGCTTTTCTCATGGCACCTACTCGGCTGACTCAGAGATGCCTTTGAATGGAATTCTTGGCCTCCTCATGTTCCTGCAGCAGGCCCAGCATTTTGCATCTGACCCCTAATTATTTAATAATACATTACTGGGCCAGCAGATGGCATGGAGGTTGAGGTGGCTGAATCCCACATAGCTGACTGTGAGCTTTGAGACCCAGATCTGGTAGCCTGAGGAACAATACCAGGCACATGTGCATGCATGCATGCCCAAAAATCCTGAGAAGAGAATGGAGAAAAAACTATGGCAAGGCCACGTCCTGGGGAGTGATTTCGCACTTTTTCTGTCTCTAGTGAGTGCACACTAGACAACAAAAATTTTAAAATATATAAATAAATAATACTCCCAAACAATAATACTCCAAGATAATAATACTCCAAAATAATAATACTAATTCCACTAATAATAAGGAACCAGCAGTTGGTGTAATGGCTATGTCACTGGACTCTCATGTGGTTAACTGTGGTTCGAGTCTCGGACCCGGTGGCTTAAACTCACACTGGGTGCATGTGTGTGCGTTTCCAAGATCCTGAGAAGAGAATGGAGAAGGGATTGCGGTGTGGCAAATCCCCCCTGGGGGATGATTTCTCACTTTCTGTCTGTCTTTCTGGTGAGTGCACACACCCTATAGCAAAAACCTCTCAAAAAAAAAAAAAAAAAAAAAAAACCTCCAAATTGCCATCTCCTTCTTGCATGCCTCCATCCTTTAACTGATTGCCCTTGCAAACTAGCAAGCCTTTTGCTCCCTTCCAGTCTGTTCACCCTGAAGTCTAAGAAAATATCTGGCTTTATTTTTTTTTAAGAATTATTTTATTTAACTTTATTTACTTATTTTACTTTGACCAGAGAGGGAGAGAGAAAGAGAGTAAGTAAGAAAGCAAGCTGCCAGGTCCACGACTCGAACTGTGGTTGGCAATGTGGGGGTCCAGCGCCCTTAACCACATGCCGACCCCTGGCTTTATTCTCATTTACAACAATGCAGTGTCTCCTGACGCTCCTCAGGATCAAGTTCAATTTTTTTTTTTTAAATTTTTTCCATAGGTGTGTGTACTCACCAGAAGACAGTGAGAGGGAAAGTGAGAAATCACCCTCCCAGGGGAATGGCCATGCTGCAATCCCTTCTCTTCCCTTCTCCTCCGGGGATTATGGGTTTGTACACTTGCCTGGCACAAGTCTTAAGCCGCCAGATCCGGAACTTGACCTGCAGCTGGTCATGTGGAAGTCCAGCGCCTTAACCATTATATCACCTGCTGGCCCCCAAGTCCAGATTCTTTCATATGACTTTAAGATTTGATCCTGTTTACCTCTCAAATCTTATTTATTTTTTAAGAATTATTTTATTTAGCTTTATGTATTTATTTATTTATTTATTTTGAGAGGTTTTCACTATAGGGCGCGTGCGCTCGCCAGACAGACAGAGAGAAACATAGAGACAGAAAGCGAGAAATCACCCACCAGGGGGGATGGCCACGCCGCAATTCCTTCTCCTCCATTCTCCTCTCGGGATCTTGGGCAAGCACGCACACGCGCCTGGCATGAGTTTTAAGCCACCGGGTCTGGGACGCGAACCGCAGTCGACTACGTGGGAGTCCAGTGACATAGCCATTACGTTAACTGCTGGTTCCCTATGTATTTATTTTTAATATGACCAGAGAAGGACAGAGCAAGAAAGAGAGAGAGAGGGAAAGTGAGATGGTAAGCCACCAGGTCCAGGACTTGAACTGCAGTTGGCCTTGTGGGAATCCAGTGACCTTAACCCTCACGCCTCCTGCTGGCCCCTCCAGTCTTATCTTTTAACATGGTTGTAAAAGCCAAACAGAATTACGTTCCCATATTTGTTCCCTCTCTCCTGGCAAATTCCACCTTCAGAGCTTAGCTTAGGAGTCTTTTAATAAAGAGGCTCTGACAGCTCAAGCTTGTTAGATGTTCCTCCCTTTGGCTGCCCTCGCTGTTCCAGTACTAGCTCATTACAGCGCCTAACATAATGCCTTGTAATTGCTTTTTTTGGGGGGGAGAGGTTTTTGCTATAGGGCACGTGCGCTCGCCAGACAGACAGAGAGAGACAGACAGAAAGCGAGAAATCACGCCCCAGGGGGGATGGCCACGCCGCAATCCCTTCTCCATTCTCCTCTCGGGATCTTGGGCACGCACGCACACACGCCCGGCGTGAGTTTAAGCCACCGGGTCCGGGACTTGAACCACGGTCGACTACGTGGGAGTCCAGCGACATAGCCATTACGCTAATTGCTAGTCCTTGTAATTGCTTTTCTTGCTTGCATCTCCCACTACACAGAGATCCACTAAGAAGAGAGAGCTATCGGGGGCCAGCAGGTGGCGTGGTGGTTAAAGGCGATGGATTTTCACATGGCCAACAGTGGTTCAAGTCCTGGACTTAGTGGTTTGCTTTCTTCCTTTCTGTCTCTTTGTGGTCAAATTTTAAAAATAGGGACCAGTAGATGGTGTGGTGGTTAAGGTGCTAGACACTCCCACATGGCCATCCATGGTTTAAGTCCCAGACCTGGTGGCTTGCTTTCTCCCTTTCTCTCTCTCTGGTCAAATTAAAAATAAATGAATGAGGGAACCAGCAGTTAGCGTAATGGCTAAGTCGCTGGACTCCCACGTAGTCGACCGCGGTTCGCGTCCCGGACCCGGTGGCTTAAAACTCACGCCGGGCGCGTGTGCGTGCGTGCCCAAGATCCCGAGAGGAGAATGTAGGAGAAGGGATTGCGGCATGGCCATCCCCCCTGGGGGGTGATTTCTCGCTTTCTGTCTCTCTGTCTCTCTCTGTCTGTCTGGCAAGCACATGCGCCCTATAGCAAAAAAACCTCTCCAAAAAAAAAAGTTCTTTTTATAATTATTTATTTATTTATTTATTCATTCATTCATTCATTTTTTTTTTTTTTTTGGAGAGGTTTTTGCTATAGGGTGCGTGCGCTCGCCAGACAGACAGAGAGAGACATAGAGACAGAAAGCGAGAAATCACCCCCAAGGGGGGATGGTCACGCCGCAATCCCTTCTCCTCCATTCTCCTCTCGGGATCTTGGGCACGCACGCACACGCGCCCGGCGTGAGTTTTAAGCCACCGGGTCCGGGACGCGAACCGCGGTCGACTACATGGGAGTCCAGCGACATAGCCATTACGCTAACTGCTGGTCCCAAAAGAACTATTTTTTAAAATTAAAAAATAATAATAAAAACAATTGGAAATAAATAATTGTTTTAAAAAAGGAGAGCTATGAAGTCAGTGGTTTGAAAAGAATGGGTTATGGGGAATGGAAAAGAGCTGGTTTGAGAAATGAGCAGAATCACTGGGCAGCATGGAAGGCCCACTTGAGGTTGGAAACATGTCATATGTTGAAATTCTTTTTAGCATCTTGGCTATAGATGGTTGAATATTGATGGATAATTTAACCCAAGACTAGTTTTTTTCTTGGCATCTGCAGTAAAACCACAAGAGAGGGGCATAAAGAATACAAGCAATAGGCTGGCTCCAATAGCACAGGGGTAAACATTACTCAAGAGAAGCTGGTTCCCACAGGTAGGCTGTGGTTTGAATCTCTGGCCCAGTTAGCAGGAAACACGCCAGGCATGCACAAGAACACCCAAGATCTAATGAACTGGAGGAAAGGGATTACTGTGTGACCAGATCTTGTGGAGGATGTTTGTCTCACTCGCTCGCTCTCTCTGTGGCATGCATGCTCTCTACTGTGAATAAAGAGTTTAAAAAGAAATGGAGTGTGGATGTGGAATATAAGTTGTGTGAATAAGGAAGACCAGATAGAAACAGACCAGAGGGGCAGAGGAATGGGTTACATGTCTTGGTGGAGTGAGAAAAAGTTTGGTGCGAATGAGAGTGAGGACAGGTGTTCTGCTCATAGGTTATTTGGATTTAAGACTACGTGTGTGGAGGGGGAAGCAAGAACATAGAATAAAGAACAAGGGAAGAATCCAAATTCTAACATCTTCCATTCTCTACAATGAAATAAAAACTCCAAGAGCAGATTATGCCATAAGCTGTTGGAAGCCAGTTTTATATCTTCAGTCTAGAGACAAATACTCGTTCAGGACACACTATGGTAAAGAGGTCCACACAGACCTCCTCATCTCTGCTCCCATAAACTGACCCCTGGATAGCTTAGTGGCAATCTCTAGTTTTCCATCATGAACAGAAGGTAAACCAGTTAATTCAAGGAACTTGTGCTCAGCTGCCTAGTATACACAAAAACACTCCAAGGTGGTGAGGACAAAAAGATGGATAAATTAGTCTTCCTGTGAGGACTGAGAAATTAGCAAAGGACTTGGACACTGTTGCACAGTGAGATAACATGCTATAAACAAACCTGGAAGGAGATGTAAGAAAGGTTTTATAGAGAAGCTGACATCTGCACTGTTCAGTAAAAGTTCTCCAGACAGGTAAGTAGGAAAGGTAAATAGGGTGACTGAGACAGGAGGGATTATATGAGGCTTGCAGGCTTGAGATATGACATTCAAGATTTTAATTTGAATTCAAGATAGGGTTCCAAAAGAGAACTGTGCCCAGAGAAGTAATTAGGATCCAGGTCTGAGAAGCCTCATATGTCAGAAAATGACTTTGCCTAAACAATCATGGTCAAATTTTAGTATCCATCAAAATCAGAACTTGTCTTAATACTTAGAGGGGACGGCAAGTGGCATGGTGGTTAAGGGCACTGGACTCCCACATGGCCGACTGTGGTTCCAGTCCCGGACCTGGCAGCTGGCTTTCTCACTCTCCTTCTCTCTCTCACTCTGTCTCTCTCTGATCAAATTAAAATAAACAAACATAAAGTTATATAAAACATTTAGGAAAAAAAATACTGATTAGATCCTGAATTTAAAAAAAGAGAAAAACCAGGCCACAGATGGCATGGAGGTTAAAGACAGGTAGATCCCACATAGTTGACTATGCAGTTCAAATCCTGGACCTGGCAGCTTGAAAATCATGCCAGGCACATGTGTATGCATGCCTAAAGTCCCGAGAGGAGAATGGAGGAGAAGGGATTGCAGTGTGGTCATCCCCGCCAAGGGATGATTTCTCTTTCTCTTTCTGTCTTCTGCTAGTGTACATGCTCTGTAGCAAAAAAAAAAAAAAAAAAAAAAAAAAAAAAAATCAGGTTGGGGCCAGCAGGTGGCATGGCGGTTAAGGCAACTGGATCCCACATGACTCACTGCATGGCTTGAATCCTGGACCCAGCTGCTTGGAAAACATGCCAGGTGCATGTGCATGCATGATCAAAATCCCAAGAGAATGGAGAAGGGATTGTGTATGTGCAATCCCTTCTCCTCCATTTTCCTCTCGGGACTTTAGGCATGCATACACATGTGCCTGGCATGATTTTCAAGCTGCCAGGTCCAGGATTTGAACTGCATAGTCAGCCATGTGGGATCTACCTGCCTTAACATCCATGCCACCTGTGGCCTGGTTGTTGTTTGTCTCTCTCTCTTTTTTTAAATTTGGGATCTAATCAGTATTAAAACAAGTTCTGATTTTGTTGTATACTAAACACACACACACACACACATACATACATACGTGGGCCATCAGCAAGGCTGGCCCACATGGCAAGTTTCCAGGTTTTTACCCTAACCCTGAACATGCCAGATACACATGGCATCATTAGATCTGGAGCTAGCTGAAGGTGGGGGTGGATCACAGCATGAAAGACTCTATTGGGGGAAAGAGCCCGTCTTTCTCTCTCTCTCTCCCTGTCTCTATACTCATGAACAATGTAAATAATCTGTTTAAAAAATGAATAAATCCTGGGGACCAGCAGTTAGCGTAATGGCTATGTCGCTGGACTCCCATGTAGTCGACCGCGGTTCGCGTCCCAGACCCGGTGGCTTAAACTCACGCTGGGCACGTGTGCATGCGTGCCCAAGATCCCGAGAGGAGAATGGAGGAGAATGGATTGCGGCGTGGCCATCCTCCCTGGGGGGTGATTTCTCGCTGTCTCTCTGTCTCTCTCTTTCTGTCTGGCGAGTACACGCGCCCTATAGCAAAAACCTCTCCAAAAATAAATAAATAAATAAATAAATAAACAAAAGAAAAATGAATAAATCCTGGGGGCCAGCGTGTCGCATAAGAGTTAAGGGGCTGGACTTTCACATGGTTGACCACAGTTTGAGTCCTGGGCCCAACAACTTTAGAATCACGTCGGGCATGTGTACGTGCATGCCCCAAATCACAAAATAGAGAAGAAAGGATTGTAGCATTGCTACCCCCCCATGGGAGTGACTTCTCACTTTTCTCTTTCTCTAGGTGAGAAAGACACCTGTGCCTTATGGCAAAAAAACGAAAAGAAAAATAAATAAAAATCCTGCCACGGTAGTAAAACATGAGACTTTGCAAGGCTGACCCATGTGGGAATGTTCTGGGTTTGCGTCCAAAGATCTCTCTGAACATGCCAGGCACGTATGTGTCCATGATCCAGGGCTGGCTGATGCTGGGGGTAGGATGCAGCACCTAGACCCTCTTTCTCTATCTCACTCAAGGAAAAAATAAGTAAACTTTAGAAAATCCTTCTGGTAAGTGTGAAAGAATGATCCTAGGGAAGGTGACCAGGAGAGTAGCAAGAAGGCTGTATGGTAATTTACATGAGAGAAGATGAAACCCGAGTCAAATATGTGGTAGAGGGGAAGCATTTGATAGATATTCAAGAAATAAGTGGAGGCCTTGGGGACACTGATATTTGAGAGGGAGGTACTGAAAGAGGCCTACATTTCTGAAATTAGAGATCAGGTGGTATCAATTTCAGATGATTCCAAAGGCACTCGAAGTTATTTTTTCAATTACAAAATTCACTGATTATATATATATATATATATATATATATATATATATATATATATATATATATAACACAATTCTCTGCTTTCTGGAACCTTATTTACGTCTGCAGAGAAGGGCTGGGTCAGAATGGGCAATACTCATTGAAGTAGGTAAATGAAGGTGCTTTCAGGCTGGAACCACATGTGATTTTCCACTGTACTTCTTTCCTGAGAGAGCCTTACTCAGCTTCCTGACTGGTTGCTCCCAGATGGGCCAAACAGAAGTCAGAAGTCACTTCCCACAGGTCTGATTCTCAGGAGGAACTACCTAATTGCATATCCTCTTAAAACAGCAGTGACAGGGGCCAGCAGGAGCCGTGGTGGTTAAGGGTGTTGGACTCCCACATGGCTGACCATGGTTTGAATCACAGACCTGGAGGTTTGCTTTCTCACTTTCTCTCTGTCTCTCTCCCTCCCTCTCACTTCAAATTTAAATATGTAAATAAAGCTAAATAAAATAATTAAAAAAAAAAAAAAAAAAGCAGTAGGACCAGCAGTTAGTGCAATGGCTGTCGCTGGACTCCCATGTAGTCAACTACAATTCAAGTCCCGGACCTGGTGGCTTAAACTCATGCCAGGCGTGTGTGTGTGTGTGTGTGTGTGTGTGCCCAAGATTGCGAGAGGAGAATGGAGAAGGGACTGCAGCATGGCCATCCCCCCTGGGGGGTGATTTCTAGCTTTCTGTTTCTCTGTCTGGCAAGTGCATGTGCCCTATAGCAAAAACCTCTCAAGAAAAAAAAAAAAAAAAAAAAAAAAAACAGACCAGAGTGAACTTTTTTCGAAATAACTAGAAGCCTGAATACACACACACACACACACACACACACAAATAAAAACAACATTGAAAGTTTTTTGTTTGTATTTCTGGAAAGAGAAGGTAATCACTTTCGTAACCTCAGTCCAATTAACAGCTGTTCATCAGTTTTATATTACCCTCCCCTCCAATACAGTGTGAATTGTTCTCTGGTGTACAATGGGGACAGGAACATAACATGCACTTGGTACACTTGTTCAAACAAATCTTTAAAAACACCAAAGAATACTAAAGGTGAGGCTTATTTTATGGAAGCAGATAAGTCACTGAGGAAGTCATGAGGCAGCACCAAGACTAAAATTCAGGTGACTGTCAGTGTTTACTGAAAATCTACACGCTCCAGGGACCAGCAGTTGGCGTAATGGTTCTGTTGCTGGACTCCCATGTAATTGACCACGGTTCAAGTCCCAGACCTGGTGGCTTCAACTCACTCCAGGCGCATGTGTGTGCGTGCCCAAGATCCCAAGAGGAGAATGGAGAAGGGATTGTGGCATGGCCATCCCCCCTGGGGGGTGATTTCTCGCTTTCTGTCTCTTGTCTCTCTGTGTCTTTCTGGCGAGCTCACATGCCCTATAGGAAAAACCTCTCCAATAAAAAGAGAAAAAAAATAGAAAATCTACACACTCTTGCAATAGAGGTCTCCTAAGAAAATAGTTTCAAAACCTATCACCCCCTAAGCCATGAGCATAAGCAAACCTAGGGAACTGTTGTGTGAGTAGATCTCAAGGATGTCATTAACCTGCTGACTGTGCCATGAAGTCCACAGCCAGTGAATAAGGCCAGCGGTTACTCTGGGGGTTCCAGCACACTGAGGCAAGAGTTGATACTCAAGCAAGGCTCTAGCCTCAGTCAGCACCCAAAGGTTCTTTATCTCCAATTAACAATAGTCCTGTCAAGCTGCCAAGCAGAGAGAGTAAAATAGCAGCCACCCTCTCTCTGCCAGCCTCTGCACCAGACTGCGGTCCTTATGTCGGACGCCAAGCACTCACTGCAGGGGCAGGGAAGCCTCCAGTACAGCCTCGGGAAGAGTTTCAGTTACTTTATTCATTTCTTTTAGTTGTTTTTTTTTTTTTTTTTTTTTTTTTTTTTCTTTCCAATAGGGCGCAAGTGCTTGCCAGAGACAGACAGGGAAAGTGAGAAATCATCTCCCCAGTGGGGGCGGCCACGCAATCCCTTTTCCTCCTGTCTCCTCCGGGATTTGGGGCACACACACCCGGTGTGACGCTCATGCCCCAGTCCCCCACAAACCACGAACGGCGGTGAACTATGTGGGAGTGCAGTGCCTTCACCACCACGGCACCTGCTGGCCCCCTTTACGTTAAGCGTTTATTTTGACGCAGGGCTACACAAGACAGGTAAGGGAGATGAGGTTCAGAAGGCAGGATCCTCGCACGGGGCCACGCACATAGCCTCGCTCCCGTCAGGATGGCGGCCACGAACCGCCTCGGAAGGCTCGGTCTCCGCAGCCGATGGGAGCTCCACCGATGCAGCGGGCAACCGCTCCGGGACGTCCCCTGGGCGCGGACCACACGTCGCTGGGCGTGTGTGGCGGGCACACTCTCAGGCCTTCCCGGGTGTGAGCCCAGGCGGGCAGCCACGGCCCGACCTCCCAGGCTCCAAATCTTTCCAGGGAGAAGCCGGCGGCCCGACGGGGGCTCTTCGGAAGGCTCGTCTGCGTCCTGCAGCAAGTCTTAGCTGCAGCCCGCTCCCCAGTAAATAGTCCGCGGAGCGCTCGAGCCGCGCCGCAGGCGCCCCTAGGTTCCGGGAAGAGCCTTCCGCCGGCCTGAGGTCCCCGCCGGTGAGGGCGGAAGTGGTAAGACTGACGTGTCCCGGGCTGCTCTCCTGATCGCCGGGAGGACCCACCTCCGGAGAAGGCCGAGTCTCCCTTAGCGGGGTCGCCGGAGCTGAGCCGGACCTCCGGCTGAAGGAAGCTCATCAGGGAGCACTCGCCTGAACCGAGCGCGCTGTCCCCGCGGTGTGACCTTAGCCGCTGCGACCAGGCGCAGCGGGGGACGGCCCCGTGGCGGTCGGGCGCCAGGTCTTCTCCAGCTCGCCGCTACCGCGCCGCTCCGGGGGAAACCCCGGCAGGAGCCCAAGGGCAGAAACGGGGCCGCAGAGGCCGCTGGCGCTGCCTTGGCCAGCCCTTCCCGCGCGGTGAGGACCCCGAGGCTGTGGCGGGAAGGGAGCCGAGGTGCGAGGCCGGACAGTGTTGCCATGGAGACGGGGTGGCGCTTAGCGCAGTGGAGGCCCAGGGGAACCCCAGGCTGGGCAGACAAGCGAGCAGAAGCAGAGCCTGCCCCCTGGGATGGAGCCGTGGTGCTGCGTGGGAGGCGGGCAGCCAGTGGGAGGAAGTGGGGCCAGTGGCATCAATTCCAGGAACGTGACCTAGAGTGTCATGAGTCTATCCCTGGTTCCTGTAACTGCAGGACTTCCCCAAACAGGTTCCGCTGCCTGAAGGATGACAGTCCTAGGGAACCATCGAAGTTGGAGCCGCCAGTGGTTGCCAGTCCTGATACTCTTGCTGGACACAGGCCATGGGCCAGGAGTGGAAGGCGTGACACACTACAAGGCCGGCGACCCTGTCATTCTATATGTCAACAAAGTAGGACCCTACCATAACCCTCAGGAAACTTACCACTACTATCAGCTTCCAGTCTGCTGCCCTGAGAAGATCCGTCACAAAAGCCTTAGCCTGGGCGAAGTGCTGGATGGGGACCGAATGGCAGAGTCTTTGTACGAGATCCACTTTCGTGAGAATGTGGAGAAGAGAATTCTGTGCCATATGCAGCTCAGTTCTGCACAGGTCAGGCCTCCTTTCCAGGACTAAGGTTTATAGTTTTAAGACACTTTCCAGTGTCTTAGGTTTATAGTTCACCATACCTGTATGGAAGTTACCTGACTTGATTCTAACCACAGAGGAGTTCCCAGCTATTACTCCTACATAGCTGTGTTTCCTTCCACACTGTCTCTTGGCTCTTTCAGACTGGCCCCTTCACTCTCTACTTAACCTTCCCTTAGCAAATCCTAGCCTTATCCGTAGCCTATTCCAGACCTCCCTTTATACCTTGCCTTTCCTTTTTCTAGCCCTAATTCTGTGTAGTTCTTTTTTTGAGAACTTCAACACTAGTCTACAGTCTAACCCAGTGGTTCTCAACAGGGACAGCTTTGTCCTTTGAGGGACATTTGACAATGTCTAGAGACTTTTTTTTTAAGACACGGTCTCCTTGGGAACCAGCAGTTAGCGTAATGGCTATGTCGCTGGACTCCCACGTAGTCGACCGCGGTTCGCGTCTCGGACCCGGTGGCTTACAACTCACGCCGGGCGCGTGTGCGTGCGTGCCCAAGATCCCGAGAGGAGAATGGAGGAGAAGGGATTGCGGCGTGACCATCCCCCCTGGGGGGTGATTTCTCGCTTTCTGTCTCTATGTCTCTCTCTGTCTGTCTGGCGAGCGCACGCGCCCTATAGCAAAAAAAACTCTCCAAAAAAAAAAACCCAAAAAAAAAAAAAAAAAAAAAAAAAAAAAAAAAAAAAAAAAGACACGGTCTCCTTGTGATCTTCCTGGCTAGCCTTTCGCCTGAGACTATAGGTTCACTCTCCTGCACCCCACCTTTAGGTTGGAGTGGAGTCAAATCCAGTCCTTCTGTTTTGTCTCAGCCTGCCTGAGTATAACATCATGGCGGCAGGTGTCATCATAGCTGAACCTAGACACACTTCTGATTGTCACAACTGGGGGTACTACTGGCAAATAATGGGAAGAGAAGAGACCAGGGATGGTGCGTCATATACATACGCACAGGTCAGCCCCCCACAACAGGGAATTATCCAGCCCAAATTCCAGTAGTGCTGAGGTTGGGAAACCCTGATCTAACCCTGTGCTTGGGGAGGCCTTGTGTGACTGACTCCTTACTCTTTATAGGTGGAGCAGCTGCGCCAGGCCATTGAGGAACTGTACTACTTTGAATTTGTGGTAGATGACTTGCCAATTCGTGGCTTTGTGGGCTACATGGAAGAGAGTGGCTTCCTGCCACACAGCCACAAAATAGGACTCTGGACCCATTTGGATTTCCACCTAGAATTCCATGGAGATCGAATTATATTTGCCAATGTTTCAGTGCGGGACGTCAAGCCCCATAGCTTGGACGGGTTACGACCTGATGAGTTCCTAGGCCTTACCCATACTTACAGTGTCCGCTGGTCTGAGACGGCAGTGGAGCATCGGAGTGACAGGCGCCGTGGTGATGATGGTGGTTTCTTTCCCCGAACACTGGAGATCCATTGGTTGTCCATCATCAACTCCATGGTGCTTGTATTTTTACTGGTGGGTTTTGTGGCTGTCATTCTAATGCGTGTACTCCGGAATGATCTGGCTCGGTACAACTTGGATGAGGAAACCACCTCTGGAGGTTCTGGTGATGACTTTGACCAGGGTGACAATGGCTGGAAAATTATCCATACAGATGTCTTCCGCTTCCCTCCATACCGTGGTCTGCTCTGTGCTGTGCTTGGTGTGGGTGCCCAGTTCCTGGCCCTTGGCACTGGTGAGGTGATAAGAATTAATCAGGGATTTCTCTCAAGGGTTAGAACTAGGTATGTAGTATGTTCATTAAACATCTGTGGAGGGCCAGCCCTTGGCCTAGTGGTTAAGGTGGCTGAATCCCACATGGCCAACCATGTGGTTGATTCCCAGACCTGGCAGCTTGAGAAACATGCTGGGAATGTGTATGTACGTGCCCAAAATCCTGAAAGAAAAAACAAAGAAGGGAGTGTGGTGCCACCATTCCCCATGAGGAGTGTTTTCTTGCTCTTGCATGCTCTCTCTTTCTGGTGAATGCATGCCCTTTCTGGCAAATTGAGGGGAAATAGTCTAGATTTTCTCTTCTATCCAAGGTGAGGGGCAGACCTAAGGGATGGGGTGAATAGTTAAAGGATGTGTGTATGGTATTGTGGGTTTTCTGGACAAGAATTGGGAGAGATTATTTTGCTGGAGGCCCTGGGTTTGTGGGGAAAAGGGTGCTGACTCCTCTGAAATTACTAGAAGAGGGGTAAGTGAACCTAACATGGACTTTTCATTGCTACCCTGCAGGCATTATTGTCATGGCGTTGCTAGGCATGTTCAATGTGCACCGTCATGGGGCCATTAACTCAGCAGCCATCTTGTTGTACGCCCTGACCTGCTGCATCTCTGGCTACGTGTCCAGCCACTTCTACCGGCAGATTGGAGGCGAGCGTTGGGTGTGGAACATCATTCTCACCACAAGTCTCTTCTCTGGTGAGGACTTTTCTTTCCCTGATGGACTGGCCTGAACTAAGAATACATTATAGAACCTGTAATAAAGTCAGAATAAGGTTTTAAGGGAAGGTGTACAGGCAAAAGAAATGGAATTAATGAAAAAGCCATCAAAGGGCAGGAATATATTTCTTTTAAATAGTTGTAAATTATTAAGCCTTTAAAATGTCCTAGGTGGGACCAGCAGGTGGCGTGGTGGTTAAAAATGCTGGACTTCCTCATGGCTGACTGTGGTTCAAGTCTCGGACCTGTGGCTTCCTTCCTTTCTCTGGTCAATTTTTTTTTTAATTTTATTTAACTTTATTTATTTTATTTATTTATCTTCATTTGACCAGAGAGGGACGGAGCAAGAGAGAGAAAGTGAGAAAGCAAGCCGCCAGGTCCGGGACTCGAACCGCGGTTGGCCCTGTGGGAGTCCAGCACCCTTAACCACCACGCCACCTGCTGGCCTCTCTGGTCAAATTTTAAAACAATAATAATGGGACCAGAAGGTGGCGTGGTGGCTAAGGTACTGGACACTCCCACATGGCCAACCACGGTTCAAGTCCCGGAACTGGTGGCTTGTTTTCTCACTTTTCCTCTCTCTTGCTCTCTGTGTCTCTCTCTGGACAGATTAACCTGAAATTAATAAATAAGTAGCATTAAGTAAATAATTATTATTTTTAAAAAATATTTATTTTATTTATTCATTCATTTTATTTTTTAGTTTGACCAGAGAGAGAGACAGAGGGTGAGAGTGAGAGAGAGAGGAAGTAAGAAAGCAAGCCACCAGATTCAGGGCTTGAACCCTGGTTGGCCATGTGGGAGTGTCCAGCGCCTTAACCACCACGCCACCTGCTGGTTCCAAATAAATAATTATTTCAAAAAATAACAATAACATAAAGTGAAATAAAAATAATTCTTAAAAAAAATGTCCTAGAGAAGGTGGTAAGCAGTTGGCATGCCTTCATCTCATTTACTTCGCATAATAACTGTGTTAAATAAGTACCATTGTCCCTATTTCACACGAGAGGAAATTGGACTTCAGGCTGATTAAGTAACTTACCACTCCTAAAAAGTAGTGGCCAGGTTTCAGACCCAGGCAGTTTGATTCTGGAGCCTATGTTTTTAACCATTACACTAAAATAATATCTTTTATTTTTTAGATAGTCTCTGTTGTTTTTACTTTGGAGGTGGGCCCACTTTAGCCCTTTAAACCAGATTGTCCTTTCAAAGGCAGTAGTAAATGAATTCTGAATCCTTCTTGTTCCAGTCTGATATCTCATTTATATCCCATCACGTTTATACGAGAGACTTTCATAAAGTTCATGGACAGGGCTGGCAGGTGGTGTGGTTATGGACAGTGGACTCCCACATAGCTGACCACTGTTTGAGTCCTGGACCTGGCCACTTATTTGCTCTCTCTCTCTCTCTCCCTCTGGTCAAATTAAAATAATAAACAAATAAATAAATGTAAATAAAATAATTCTTAAAAAAAAAAAAAAGAAAGTTTGGGACCAGCAGGTGGCGTGGTGGTTAAGGCACTGGATACTCCCACATGTCTGACCATGGTTCAAGTCCTGGACCTGATGACTTGCTTTCCCACTTTCTCCCTCTCTCTCTCTGTGTCATTAAAATAAATGAATTAATAAATTAAAAATAAATAATTCTTTAAAAATAAGTAAGTTCAAGGACAAAAGGAATTAAAGTACAAGTTTATTTTGGTACAAAAAATTGAAATCCATGCAGTTTTTCATAATACATATTTTTATGAACTTTCTAAAAAATTCTTTTATTTATTATTATTTTAATATTGTATTTAGCTTCATTTGTTTATTTATTTATTTATTTAAAATTTGACCAGAGAGAGACAGAGTGAGAGAGGGAGAGAGGGAAAGTGAGAAAGCAAGATGCCAGGTTCGGGACTTGAACCATGGTTGGCCATGTGGGAGTCAGGCAACCACCACACCACTTGCCAGCCCCACATTATTATTATTATTAATTATTATTATTATTATTTACTTTGACCAGAGAGAGAGGCAGGGAAAATGAGAAAGTAAACTGTAAGATCCAGGACTGGAACCTCTGTTAGCCATGTGGGACACCTTCAGTGTCTTAACCACCATGCCACCTGCCCGGCTCTCCTCTATGAAATTTTTGAAGACCATTTGCTTTTGAACCAGGACTTTATGAAATCAGGACCTTAATCCAAAGGAATGTCTCATGCTAGGAATTATCAATGCCCTGGCAAGACAGGCTCCTGGGGGCAGGTGGATTCATCGGTCAGATCACTGTGTAGCTGCTTCCTTGATCTTTGATGCCTGGATAGAGGAGTGTTGGTAAGGTAAGGAACGAAGACCAATGTGGTATGAAGGGGCAGAGGTAAAGGCAGTCAATTCAGCACAGACATCCAAAAGCACAGGTGGTGTGTAGGGATGTGCTGACCCTCCCTCTCGGGGCTCATCCCTGCAGTGCCTTTCTTCTTGACGTGGAGTGTGGTGAACTCGGTGCATTGGGCCAATGGTTCAACACAGGCTCTGCCAGCCACCACCATCCTGCTGCTTCTGACGGTCTGGTTGCTGGTGGGCTTTCCCCTCACTGTCATTGGAGGCATCTTCGGGAAGAACAACGCTAACGCCTTTGATGCACCTTGTCGCACCAAGAACATCGCCCGGGAGATCCCGCCCCAGCCTTGGTACAAGTCTACTCTAATCCACATGACTGTTGGAGGCTTTCTGCCCTTCAGGTATTCTCCTTTTATCCCAAGGCATCAATCTCAGGTTCCTGACCTCTTGCTTTTCCTTTCTCCTCTCACCCAGTGCCCTAGCCCAACTTCAGTGATAATCCCTTAAAGAGTTCCTCCTGTCCCCAAACAGCTAAATTTGAATCAGTTCAGATATGAGCATCTCACTTGCAAAGCTCTCCAGAGACACCCCTTCATCATCTTCCCAGTTTCTGACTTTAGGTCTATAGGTATCATGCAGGGCTTAAAGCCCATTTGGTTACTCATTAAATTTGTTTACCTCTTTGTGCTAAGTAGATAATACAATGGAAAATAAAACAGTCAAGATCCCTGCTCTTAAGTCTGTCAGGGAAGGTGTTCTTAAAATGAGAACAGCTAAATCATAGGCAAAGGAATCCTCTAGAAGCTAGGGTATCTGGGGCAGAGTGGACTCCTTTTCCACAGTGACTCAGCACCATGGGAGAGTGGGAGCTGGATTTTAATGCCATGTATCGTCTCTTCTCTTACAGTGCCATCTCTGTCGAGCTGTACTACATCTTTGCCACAGTATGGGGACGGGAGCAGTACACTTTGTATGGCATCCTCTTCTTTGTCTTCGCCATCCTGCTGAGCGTAGGAGCTTGCATCTCCATCGCGCTCACCTACTTCCAGTTGTCTGGGGAGGATTACCGCTGGTGGTGGCGATCTGTGCTGAGTGTTGGCTCCACCGGCCTCTTCATCTTCCTCTACTCGGTTTTCTACTACGCCCGGCGCTCCAACATGTCAGGAGCAGTACAGACAGTAGAGTTTTTTGGCTACTCCTTACTCACTGGTTATGTCTTTTTCCTCATGCTGGGCACCATCTCCTTTTTTTCTTCCCTAAAATTTATCCGTTATATCTATGTTAATCTCAAGATGGACTAAGTTCTGGGTGACAGAATTTGCTCTTCTCTCCCTTTCTTCATGCCCCATTGAACTCTCCTGCCAGCTTCTCTTCTGGCTGAGTGACTGAATTGTGTGATGGCATTGTTGCCTTCCCCTTTGCCCTTTGGGCCGTCCGTCCCCAGAGAAGGCCTGAAAACTATAAATCTCTATCATATAAGGAGTATATATTTGGACTTTTAAGTTGCCTTTAGTCTGGGCTCTGAATTTTCTTTTTACAATTATCAAAATAAAATTTATTAAGAAAAAGGATCCTGTCGTTAGAGGTTTTGGTCTGGATATAGGAACTCGTGCCTGCCGTTGAGGGCACAGTTGGCTTTGTTGAGGGCACAGTTGCCTGGAAAGCCGAGCTGGCCGCTGAATGCACGGAAGCTCTCCAAAGGAGCCTGGGAACTCTCGGCGGGGGGAACCTATATCGTCAGGGCCCTGTTTCCCGGGCTCCGCCAGCACTCAACCTAACGGAAGTAGCCGTGCCGCAGCACAGTGTAAGAAGCGAGTTGAATCACCATGGCAACCGGAGGCGTGCCGAGCAACGCCTTTTCCGCCGGAAGTGGGTGTCAGAACCTCCACGTGCTGTCCCTCTCCCGTCCCGGTCCGGTAGTGGCGGCTCCGCTGCTGCCATGGAGCCCGCCGGCCTGGAGCAGGTCCTACGGGAGCTGCTGCTGCCGGACACCGAGCGCATCCGTCGGGTACGAGACAAGCGGGACCCAGCCAGGGCGAGCGGGAGGTCGCGGGAAAGGCCTGACTCTGACCCCCAGCCTTCCCCCAGGCCACTGAGCAGCTCCAGATCGCTCTTCGGGATCCTGCCGCCCTGCCCGCGCTCTGCGACCTGCTGGCCTCGGCGGCTGACCCTCAGGTGAGGCTCTGGCTCTCCCCGCCGACCTCCCCATAGTACGCCACCGGTGGAGCCCCAGTTTCCAGCGACCGCCCTCCGCGAGCCCGCCCAGCACCTTTCTGCCAGGACCCTCACATGCCTGCTTCATCCTATCTAGATCCGCCAGTTCGCGGCCGTATTGACCCGCAGGCGACTGAGCACCCGCTGGCGACGGCTGGATGCGGAGCAGCGGGAGAGGTGGGCTGGGCGGCGAGTGGGATGGGCTGCGGTGAGGTGGGGCGGGGCCAAGCTGTGGCTCCTAGGGAAGCCAACACCTGCCACCTGTGTTCCAGCCTCAAGTCCCTGGTCCTGACAGCCCTGCAGAGAGAGACAGAGTAAGTCCTACCACCTTCCCTGGGATGCTAACAGACCTCTCTGGATTTCTGCGCTTTGACTTTTATTTACATACCGGGACTTGGGGGTGCAGGAGCTTCCTTCTAAAGTTCTTGAGAATGAGTGATCATGATTTGCCAAATCCTAGGCAGAACGGGACTGAAATTCAGGCTGAGGCTGAACTGCTCAAATCACACACCCACACCTGAGCTCCCTCTGAGCTGCTCCTTGGTTCTCCCTCCACCCTCAGTCTCACTCCCCGGGCTTTCTCTCCAGCTCAGCGTATCTAAACCTGACTTGGCAAAGACTTGTGCCCATACTTGGAGGTCTCTCTCCTGGCCATCCTATCGAGGCTGGGCCTCTGTGTGCAGAGGAGGGTAACAGAGGGCAATTGGGCGGGGACCTCTCCTGTCTGCAGGCACTGTGTGAGCCTTAGTCTGGCGCAGCTTTCAGCCACCATTTTTCGAAAGGAAGGCCTGGAGGCCTGGCCTCAGTTCATGCAGCTTCTTCAACATAGTACTCACAGCCCCCACAGCCCTGAGAGAGAGGTACTGTCATATGGTTGGCAGGAGGGAGGGACCGAGAGGCTGGAGAGACCATGTAAGGTGTTCCTTCCCATCCCCTATCCCTGGACAGATGGGGCTTTTGCTGCTGAGTGTAGTGGTGACCTCCCAGCCTGAGGCCTTCCAACGCCATCACCGGGAGCTGCTCCGACTTCTGAATGAGACTCTTGGTGAGGTGGGCTCTCCTGGGCTGCTCTTCTACTCCCTGCGCACTCTCACTGCCATGGCCCCCTATCTCAGCACTGATGATGTGGTAAGACACGGGCCCTTGCCTCCCTGGGCTTCCCTATCACGAAGATTTTCGTGTCTTCACTCTTGTAGGTTACAGCTGCTTCAGGTTCTCTTCCTGCCTTTTGTCCTTCCTAACATCTCAGAGGGAATACTGTGGGTGGCTGGGCCTTGCCAGTGTCACTGGGCTCCTTCTCAGAGTCCGGGCTGTGAGGAAGCTCCAACGGCCAGGGCCTGTAAGTAGGCTGCATCGTGCTATTTTGATCCAACTCATTCTGTATTCCCCAGCCTCTTGCTCGGATGTTGGTGCCCAAGCTTATCATGGCCGTGCAGACTCTGATCCCCATAGATGAGGTAAGGGCAGGTGGGCAGGAGGCTGTTGGAAGGAGAACACAGAAGCCTCCAGCCTGACTCGCTGAGGAAAGGCATGGTGCCCTATAACTTGTCTGTCTGTCAGGCGAAGGCCTGTGAGGCCCTGGAGACCCTTGATGAACTGCTGGAGTCAGAGGTGCCCATCATCACTCCCCACTTCTCTGAAGTCCTCACATTCTGCCTGGAGGTGAGCCTGAGGTGGGCATAGTCCCCACTGCTTCTGCTGGGGGTTTCTTTGCCTGTCTCTGATTCTTGTTAGTCTCTGGGCAGGTGGCTAAAAACGAGACCCTGGGCAATGCAATACGTGTGCGCATTCTCTGCTGCCTCACTTTCTTAGTCAAAGTCAAGAGCAAGGTGAGTGCCTCTGACACCTCACCCCACTCCCATCTCCACCCTTGGTCTCAGTCTCTTCACCTCAGGGTATCTAAGGTACCATGGAGGTTCAGGCATTAGCCCGGCCTCCTCCCAGCTCCTGCCCGGGGGGGTGGCCATCTCCTGCTTGATCCCTTATGGCCTGGAAGGCTGGAATTTTTTTATGTGAGCCCATGTTGGGAACAGATTCTCAGGGACTCTGCTCCACCCTCCCTCTCAAGGCCTTACTGAAGAATCGTCTCCTGTCACCCTTGCTGCACACCCTTTTCCCCCTTATGGCTGCCGAGCCCCCCCTGGGCCAGTTGGACCCTGAGGACCAGGATTCAGAAGAGGAAGAATTGGAGATTGGGCTGGTGGGAGAGACTCCCAAGCACTTCGCTGTACAGGTAGGATGTGGGAGTGGCTGGAGAAGAGGGTTAGTGGCTACAGGAGGTTGGGGAGGCAAGCAAAGGCTTCTTGTTCTTTCTCAGGTCATAGACATGCTGGCACTACACCTACCCCCCGAGAAGCTCTGTCCCCAGCTGGTAAGTGTAACCTGGGATCCCTGCTGCCCTGAGGTGTGCCTGTCCTGAGGTCCCTGGTAGGTGTGATGGGCCTGTTGCCATGGGAGTGGGCAGGCTCTTACTAGGGTTTCAGGAGAGTGCCATGTGCCTTCCCAGATGCCCATGCTGGAGGAGGCCTTGAGGAGTGAGAGCCCATACCAGCGCAAGGCAGGGCTCTTGGTGCTGGCTGTGCTGTCCGACGGAGCTGGCGACCACATCAGACAGAAGTGGGTATTCCCTTGTGCAACTGTAGGGTGGGCCGTGGGTAAGGGCCACATGCCCCTGGCGGTTCTCGTTCATCCTTGTTGTTTGAGCTTAGTTATTGATAGTTTTTTCCCCCACCCCCAAGTGTTCTGATTTGGGAGATAGATGGAAAGGCTTCCAGCTCTAGGGACCAGACAGTGGGACACACCAACTAGTGACAGAGAAAGCCTTGATTTTCCCTGGAGAAATGGAGAACAGTTCAACTTAGGACTCTTGGGTCCTCCCCTGAGACTGTGTCCTCTTGTCCTACCTTAACCAGACTGCTGCCTCCGCTGCTGCAGATCGTGTGCAAGGGCCTGGAGGACCCCTCGCAGGTTGTACGCAATGCTGCGCTGTTTGCCCTGGGCCAGTTCTCAGAAAACCTCCAGGTTAGTGAGGCTGAACGTGAGCAGCTGCCACTTGGGAGCCACATGTCCCTGCCCACACCAAGGACCAACCTCCCCTTGGCTCTCATTTCCAGGCATCCCTGTTGCCACTGCTACCCATGTATGTGCCTGTAGGTGACCCTCACTTGTCCTCTTTCACTCCTTTCCCCAGCCCCACATCAGCAGCTATTCGGGAGAGGTGATGCCGCTGCTCCTCGCCTACCTCAAGTCAGTGCCTCCCGGGCACACCCACCACCTAGCCAAGGCCTGCTATGCCCTGGAGAACTTTGTGGAGAACCTAGGTAGTGATGGGGAGTGTGGGGAAGAGGGGGCGAGGCTACAGCTTTGGCTGAGGGGATAGGATAAGCATCTTTCCAAATTGCTGCCTGTGGTGGGGGGAGGTGTATGGCAGGGCCACAAGGAGGGAGGTTGGTGGGCATTCAGAAGGTGGGAGACCTGGGGTGGTTGGTAGAGAAGCGGACTTTCCCACAGGGCCCAAAGTGCAGCCCTACCTTCCGGAGCTCATGGAGTGTATGCTGCAGCCTCTGAGAAACCCCAGCAGCCCCCGGGCTAAGGAGCTGGCTGTGAGCGCCCTGGGAGCCATTGGTGAGGAAAAAGAAGCAGGAGGCGGTGGCAGGTGGTGGAGCCCATGCAGGAAGACAGGTGGTTCCCACCCCCTCCAGGTCTGAGGCTGCCCTTCTGCCCTTTAGCCACTGCTGCCCAGGCCTCCCTGCTGCCCTACTTCCCTGCCATCATGGAGCACCTACGGGAGTTCCTGTTGACAGGCCATGAAGACCTTCAGCCTGTACGGATCCAGAGCCTGGGTGAGTGAGGGGTTCCCGGTGCTTCCTGTTGTTCAGAGATTGCCCCAGGACAGCACAGGTGCCTTCCTTTCAGCTGCTACCTTTGGTCCCTTCACCCTACCTCCATGTCCTAGTGCTGACTGAGCCCTTGCCCCCACAGAAACGTTGGGGGTGCTGGCTCGAGCAGTGGGGGAGCCCATGAGGCCCCTGGCTGAGGAATGCTGCCAGCTGGGGCTAGGCCTGTGCGACCAGGTAGACGACCCAGACTTGCGGCGCTGCACGTGAGTGGCTCTGCCCCTGCCCACCCCCTCCCTCTGCCAACACCTAGGATCTACCGTCCCCATCCCAGACCTTAGTCCTCTGACTTTGGACCGTTGCCTAGTTTCTTGGATCTCCCCTCCTGTCTGGCCACAGCAGAAAGGAGTATATGGCTTCTCTCTGCCTCTACCAGGTACAGTCTGTTTGCAGCCTTATCGGGGCTGATGGGCGAGAATCTGGCGCCCCACCTGCCACAGATCACCACGCTCATGCTGTTGTCACTGCGTTCCACCGAGGGCATTGTGGTGAGCAGAGGGTAGGTGGGCTGGGCTGGCTGGGCAAGGCGCCCTCTTGTAGGATTTATCTTCTGGGCCCAGCTGAGCCACAAGTCCTTGCTGTGTCTCCTCCATCCAGCCTCAATATGACGGCAGCAGCTCCTTCCTTCTGTTTGATGATGAGAGCGATGGGGAAGAAGAGGAGGATTTCATGGATGAGGATGTGGAAGAGGAAGATGACTCAGAGATCTCCGGGTATGGAAGACTGCTCTCCTGGTCAGAGGAATCCAGAATTCGATTTTGGGCAGGGGCCCAGGGCTAGATCTGTTCCTGCTGGTGCCTGAGCACCATTGCCTCCTGACTGTTCTAGGTACAGTGTGGAGAACGCCTTCTTTGATGAGAAGGAAGATACCTGCGCTGCCCTGGGGGAAATCTCCGTGAACGCCAGGTAAGCATTGGCCCTCCCCTGGCACTGGGAACCCCACCTAGAAGCCCCTTTTCTATAGCTGTGTGTCTTTCCAGTGTGGCCTTCCTTCCTTACATGGAGAGTGTCTTTGAAGACGTATTCAAACTGCTAGAGGTGAGTGGACCAGTGCATAGTGGGTGGGGTTCTGGTGCTAGGAGCCCCGTTGGCCCTGCACGCAGTAGGCACATCTGTCTCTCCCCACCTCACAGTGCCCTCACCTGAATGTGCGGAAGGCAGCCCATGAGGCTCTGGGACAGTTCTGTTGTGCCCTGCACAAAGCTTGTCAAAGCTGCCCCTCTGAACCCAACACCGCTGGTGAGAAAGGGCAGCTGGACTGGGCTGGGCCCTGGGGAAGGGGTGGGACCTGACCAGGGCTTCAGCCAACCATGTTCCCAGCTCTGCAGGCCGCCCTGGCCCGGGTGGTGCCATCCTACATGCAGGCAGTGAGCAGGGAGCGGGAGCGCCAGGTGGTGATGGCTGTGCTGGAGGCCCTGACCGGGGTACTGCGCAGCTGTGGGACCCTCACACTGCAGCCCCCTGGGCGCCTTGCTGAGCTCTGCACCATGCTTAAGGCCGTGCTGCAGAAGAAGGTGAGCAGAGCAGGTGGCTGTGGGTAGAGGGGGTGCTGGGTCCCAGGTGGGGGGTGGTCAGAACTTACAAGTCCAGCTCCACGTTCCCTGCCTCATGAAAAGAAGGGGCAGGAGAGCTGAGCCAAGCTGAGCTGCCTCTTCCCACAGACGGCCTGTCAGGACACTGATGAAGAGGAGGAAGAGGAGGAAGATCAGGTGAGAGCTATGGATGAAAACTTGGACCAGGCAGTCCTGATAGTCTCCACAGGGGCAGGGTTGATTGTGCACTCGGGCTTGGCCTGGGGAGCCCCATCTTCTAAGAGGTGGTAATGGGTGGAATGACACAATCCTCATCCCATTACGCTGGTGGGAGATCAGGAAGGAGAGCAGTGTGGACTGTGGCAGGCTTGGGATAACAAGTGGGAGCAGGAGGCCAGCGAAGAAGCCAGGCTGTGAAAAAGCCCAGCCTGGGCAAGGTTGGCTCTGTGCACTCATGGCGGTGGCAGAGTATGGTGGGAGGTGCACTCAGTCACAGAGCAGGCCCTGATGCTCCAGCCCCAACCTGGCTCTGCAGGCTGAATATGATGCCATGTTGCTAGAGCACGCCGGAGAAGCCATTCCTGCACTGGCGGCTGCTGCGGGTGGAGATGCTTTTGCCCCCTTCTTTGCCGGTTTCTTGCCATTACTGCTATGCAAGACAGTGAGTCTCTGGCTTCTAAGCCCAGTCGGCCCGTACACCTGGTGCCTGCTCCTTCCCTCCCCACTACCTGCACCCCGGCCTGTCCCAGACCCAGGCTGATGCGTACTCCTCCCCTGGCCCCCATCAGAAGCACAACTGCACGGTAGCAGAGAAGTCCTTTGCAGTGGGGACACTGGCAGAATCCATTCAGAGCCTGGGAGCTGCCTCAGCTCAGTTTGTGTCTCGGCTGCTTCCCGTACTGTTGAGCACCGCCCGGGAGGCAGACCCTGAGGTGCGGAGCAATGCCATCTTTGGATTGGGTGTGCTGGCTGAGCATGGGGGCCACCCTGCCCAGGAGTATCCTCAGCTTTCAGGAGGGAAGAGGCTGGGGTTAGGAGAGAGGTGGACAAGGTCTGCCCATATGTGCAAATCCTTAACTGTGGACTAGACACTTCCCCAAGCTGCTGGGCCTCCTTCTGCCCCTCCTGGCGCGGGAGCGACATGATCGTGTCAGAGACAACATCTGTGGGGCACTTGCCCGTCTGCTGATGGCCAGTCCCATGAGGAAACCAGAGCCCCAGGTGAGAAAAGGGCATCAGGCAGAGCCTGGAGGCTGGAAAGGGTGGCAGAGGAAGAGGGCAGGTGGGCCTGAGGCATCCGTGTGTCCAGGTGCTGGCTGCTCTGCTTCATGCCCTGCCACTGAAAGAGGACTTAGAGGAGTGGATCACCATAGGGCACCTCTTCAGCTTCCTGTATCACAGCAGCCCTGACCAGGTAATCTCCCTCCGTGCTGGCGGCCCTCAGAGGGGACCATGACCTGTGATCTCAGTGACAGGCAAAGATGGTGTCAGTTGTAGTTGGTGTAGGGTGACAGTTTGAGCCATCCTTTGACACTCCCTACTCATCCGTTTCCTTGTCTGTAAGGATTGGCAGGCAGTCCTTAATGGGAGAGGAAGGGCATTCTCTTGCTAAGCAAGAGATCTTCCTTAGGGATCCCATTTATACTTCTACCTTCTGGTCTGAGGCAGAAATCACAACGTTCTTGGCTGATTTCCTAAACCAGGAAACCTAATGCATGTCCATAGAGCCCTAGGGACCTCGAGGCCATCCTATCATGTATGTTCTTTTTTTAAAGTTTTTTTAAACTTTATTATCATTATTTTCCAGTTTGGTCAGAGATTGACAGAGAGAAAGAGAGAGAAAGTGAGGAAGGAAGCCACCAGGTGCAGGACTTGGACTGTGGTCACCCATGTGGAGGTCCAGCACCTTCAACCATCGTGCCACTTGCTGGCCCCACCACATGTGTTTTGAGTGAGATTTTGCCTGTACCTGGTAGCTAGGCTTGGACTCATGGCCCAGTGTCCCTGTGTCTCCTTTAGTCACTATGGTTGGGGGAGCTCCTAGGTGTCTGGGCTTTTGGTCTTGAGGCTATGACATTAATCATCTTTGGTCATACATCTTTCATACTTCCAAAAAGTTACTGCTGCTATGTTTTGTCGGTTCCTACCTTGTTCACAATTGTCTTGGATGCCTATGAATCAGTATCAGGCCCAGACAGCCCTGGTAGGAGACTGCCTCTCCTTGGTTTCAACCATCATCCTAGCCTTGGGACCCAGGAGAGCTACTGTCCCTGAGTTACTTTTCTGTTCCTATAGGTTGTAGATGTGGCTCCTGAGCTCTTGCGCATCTGCAGCCTCATTCTGGCTGACAACAAGATCCCATCAGGTGAGGGTGACAGTTGTGGGTATGGACTGGGAGGAGGCCAGAAGCTGCAGGGCCCAGAGGGCCTGGGGCAGCAGGTCCTCCCCTGAGACCCCTCCTTCTGCATTCTCTGCCCAGATACCAAAGCTGCACTTCTGCTACTCCTGACCTTCCTGGCCAAACAGCACGCCGACAGCTTCCATACGGCTCTGGGCTCGCTGCCTGTTGACAAGGCTCAGGAGCTCCAGGCTGTACTGGGCCTCACCTAGACTTCAGTCTGTAGCCAGGCCAGAGAGAGCAGAGCCTGCCCAAGCCCTCAGACCACCGCCCACTCAGTTCCAGCTCATGCCTTACCAAAGATTCTGGGCCTTGTGGCCAACTGGAGTCTGCCCTGCTTACTGCCTTACAGGATATTCCTTGGGCTGGATCTGTTACACATAGACATGACATCACACTGTAATAAAGGCAGTTTGTTTTCTGCTTGGACAGTAATAGAAAAGACTCAGAGTGAGCCAGGCAGGGAGCAGTGAGGCAGGACATGGTTTAATGTAGCTGGTTCCTGGTGGTTTTATAAATGGGCTATAACTTCAGTGGAATCTAGGCCCTGGTTGGATCAGAAGACGTCCATATGGCTTCTCTTGTTCCACATGAAGGATCTGCTGAGCTGAGAGCACTGGTCAAGAGAGGAAGAGGGCAGAGGATCAGGTGAAGTCCCTGTAGCAGCTATAGTTTAGGGCCTTGTGTCCCCACTTTTATGCGCCTTTGTGTGTGTGTGTGTGCACGCGCGCGCGGACACACACACACACACACACACACTCTCTCTCTCCCACACTCACCGAGGAGCAGGTAGAAGACCCGGGCAGCCATCCTGCGGGGGCTCTGAGGTGACACCAGGCTGCTGAAGTCAAGCTCTCTGTTGGCCTGCAACTCTAGTGCCACTGCCCTGTGTGGATCAAGAACTGTTAGCTGTGGCCCCAGCCCAGAACCACCCAGTGAGACCCCCTCCTGGTACCTGTGTACAGCCTCCAGTGAGAGCAGCTCAGGCTCTGGGGGTAGCTCCAAAGGTATCTCCATGGGCACTTCGGGGAGCTCAGGCACCATGGGCAGTGCAGGGGGCTCTGGCTGCTCTATCTCAGCCCAGGCCCTAGAAGGCCAAGAGAGTCAGGTACCACGGGGAAGGTGGCAGCCGTAGATAGCAGTGACAAAGGGCATATCCATGCTGGCTGTCTGCCCCACCTGGCCCATGCTCACAGCCTTGCTGCTTACCGTTCTTCTGCCGGGATGAGGCTGATGCGGGACCTCTCTTCTTCAGCTGCTTCTAGGGAGAGTTCTGTTGTGGGGAAGGAAGGTGATGAGAGGGAGTCTGCTTGGCCCTGAGCAGTCAGGACGTTGGGGCCACCTGATCTAACTAAATACAGAACCATACGGGCCTATTAAAAGCACATGGGGGGACCAGTAGATGGCATAATGGTTATGCGTGGTTGGACTCCCATGTAGTCTGCTGCGGTTTGAGTCCTGGACCTGATGGCTTAAAACTCACACTGGGTGTGTGTATGTGCATGCTCAAAATCCCAAGAGGAGGCACCAGCAGTTAGCATAATGGCTATGTCGCTGGATTCCCACGTAGTCGACCGCAGTTCGAGTCCCGGACCCGGCGGCTTAAACTCACGCTGGGCGCATGTGCGTGCGTGCCCAAGATCCCGAGAGGAGAATGGAGGAGAAGGGATTGCGGCGTGGCCATCCCCCCTGGGGGGTGATTTCTCGCTTTCTATCTCTCTGTCTCTCTCTGTCTGGCGAGCGCACGCGCCCTATAGCAAAAACCTCTCCAAAAAAAAGAAAAAAAAAAAAAATCCCAAGAGGAGAACGAAGAAGAGATGGTGGCATGGCCATCCCGTCTGGGGGGTGATTTCTCGCTTTCTGTCTCTCTGTCTCTCTCTCCAGCAAATGCATGCACCCTATAGCGAAATTCTCTTTCTCTCAAAACAAACAAACAAACAAAAAAACACATGGGGAACAAAAGAGAATCAGTCTGCGCTTCCCTGTTACACATATTTGCTGTGATAAAAACAGCTTCAGCAATTAGGGTACTAGCTTCTTAGAACAATGGCTAGGGTACTTACCTGAAGACAGCATGAGGGGAACACTGGGCTCCTGGGCCTCCCTCAAAACCTGAGGATGGGAAATTGAGAACTAAGACCCAGGTAGTCAGAGCTTGAGCTTCAAGGCACACAGCCGGTGAGCTCACACTGTCGGCTCTTGTGTGTGGAGAGGAGAGCCCACTGGAGCTCGGGCAAAGCAGATCTTTGGGGCTTTGCAGGAAGCAGTCTGGGTACAGTTACCTCGATCTCACTCGGAGTTTCTATCTTTATCCTTTCCTCCTCAGCAGCCTCCTCTTCAGGCTCATGGGGCGGCCTTCGCCTGAGTGCTTTTGGTGGTGGCTGGGCACAGTGGGTCCATAAAGCTAGTAGTTCTGAGGACAGCCAGCCAGCTGGAGACAAGGGGACAGGTTTTGAGGCATGAGGAACACTGAGGAGACTGGGTTCAAAAAATCTTCTGTGCCCAGCTTCCCATTCTTACGGTAGGTTGGGGTTCGGAACAGCTCTGCAGGGCTTGTGATCATCCTTTCTGGAGGCTGCACCATTGGCTGCATAGTGGGGGAAGGCCAGAGCCTTCATTATGAGGAAGCCACTTATCAGTGCCTGTTTGCAAGGCCTGGGACTGCCCTCCTTGCAGACTCCTGACCCTGCCTGCCCCACTCATTGCAAAAAGAAGGACTTTAACCTGGTGCCCACGGATGTGCCAGCAGGGTCACTAAAGAAGCATGGAGAGTTGTCGATGTGCAAACACACATTATGTACTTTTGGAGGAATGAGGGGCCATCAAATTCCCAGTCTCCCCCTCAACCCCAGGAGTTTAGCAATGGTCCAACCTGCACCTGCCCCAGGTCATCTCTACCTCCTTACTCCCGTCCCATCCCCTGCACGGCCTTGCGGCTGTACTCACAAACTCCTCCCAGCAGTGGGCTTTGGTTTGCAGTTGTTCCTGGAATTTCTCCCGGGAGATCTGTGTCTCCTTGTCCCAGAACAGTAACTGGCGGCGGCGGCGGCGGCGGCGGCGGCGAGCACGTGGGATCTCGGGAGGTGGGGGCCTCTTCCGCTGAGTGGGGAGGGGAAGCAAGGCTACCCATTACTCCTTTTCCTATCATCCCTGGGGGACTGCTAATAGGACCCACATCCTGCCCCTAGAGGTCCCAGGGGCAAGGGCCTGCTTGGCCAGGGCCTCCACACATTTACACCTGGCATGAGGCTATTCATGAAGGATGTGCAGACTGGCACAGTGGGGTTTGGAAAGGGGTATTGTTTACTGATCTGCACAAAGGCCCCATGTAAACTTAGCAGTGGCCCCTAGGCTTGGGGAAACAGCTCTGGAAGGGAAGGGCAAAGAGGAGGAGGCTTGGAAGGGATAGAACTCACCCGAGGGCTGGGTGGGGCCGGCAGAAGCAGCTCCTGTGGGGGGGTCACCTCTGCAACAACACCCAAGGTCCTGGCTCTGTCCCATCAGTCCCTTGACCCTTGAAGCCACCAGTACAAGAAGCAGCAGGGTCCTCCCTCCACTTGGGATTATAAGGCCTTTGTATGTAGAGCATCCTGAGGTGCTCCCAGGAAAGGTCCCCAAATAATGGTGGGCACTCACCTCTGAGTAGGGTCTCAGGCTTCCAGGCGGTCGGCTCTGGCTCCTCAAGGCCCAAGATCTGGCCTGGAAGTGGCTCTTCTATCCCTTCCACCCTAAGAGGAAATGGGCAAGAGAAATTAGGATACCCTTCCCAGCACTACTGCCCTACCTGGTCCAGGGACTTCTGTCCTTACTGTGCAGGAGCTGTAGGTGAAAGCGGGGGAACTGTGGTGTCAACCTCTGGAGCCCGGGGCTCCTCCTTGAATTCTACAGAGATCAGAGGGTAAAAGTAAGAGGTTGGGACACTGCCCAGTCCCAAACTGCCCGTCAGGGGTCTGACGTCCAGCACTGGGTGAACCCTACACTGCCTGAGAAGCCTGCCTTGCTCGCGTTCCTCTAGCAAGATGGCTTCGTCCTCCTCCGCAATCAGCAGGTCCAGGTCTCGGCGGCTGACCTCAGGGAGGTCCCGTTCACCCTGTTGAGAGTAGGACAAAGGGAGGGGACTCAATTTCATTTCCCCAAATGGCAAGTTGGGTCCAGAAGAGCGGATCTGAGCCGTGTCCCAGTGGGTGCTAAAGTGCCAGGGAGAGGGAGTGGGACTGGGAGGAAGCAGGAGTCTGGAGGCAGAGAAGATGGGAGGGGCAGGGCCCTGGCCAGTGGAGGGACATGACTCGCCTCTATGCGCAGCAGGCGGATAGGCTCCTCCTCCTGCAGGGTGATAGCCTCCGGAGACAGCACAGTGACCGAGATGTCTGGAGAGGCAGAGGAATCACACCAGTCCCCCTCCTTTCCCAAGCCCCCCAACCCCCCATGTGGTGAGGCAAAAGCGAGGACGTGAGTTGTCGACCTGGGTTCTACTCAGTCCCAGGCCCATACCAGCAACCTGACCCTGGGTACACTGCTAAGCCACTGTGGGCCTCAGTTTCCTCATCTGCGAAATGAGGATAAGAGTTCAGACCCCACAGAACTCTTGTTAGGCAGCAATAAAGTTAGACCAAGTGCTCTTCACAGGACATGGTTCTTAAGAGAAACTCAAAGGTGGTCATTGCATCAGCTCTTTGGCCTTCCAATGCCTCTCACCAGAACGAAGGTTCTCTGCTGACCTGGCTTCGTGGGCTCTGTAGGGACTTCAGGAGGGATCTCCTCAAGAACTCTCTCTGGGGTCACAGCCTCTAAAAGGTGTCGAATCTTCAAGGAGGGATTTGGAACAAAAGATAGGATTCAGCTTCAGCCCCTTGCTTTCCTACCTTCACAACCTTACTCAGTGAATGGCAGTCCCTATGCCTAGTTTTTGTGGCACTGACGTCAACATGCAATGAACTTAACGCTATCTGGTCTCCTCTCCTGTTCCTGCCCTCACATGCCTGTACCCCAACGATCTAGCCTTTTACAATAATCCTACACAAGCACTTCAATCCTTTTTTTCTTCAAAGTTTTTGCCATAGTTTTTCTTTTAAGTTTCTGTGCTCGCCAGAAAGAGACAGACAGTGAGAGGAAAAGTGAGAAATCACCTCCAGGAGGGTGGCCATGCTGTAATCCCTTTTGGGATTTTGGGCACACACGTACATATGCCCAGCATGATCTTCAAGTCATCAGGTCTGGGACTTAAACCACAGTTAGTCAATGTGGGAGGCCAGTGCCTTAACCACCATGCCACCTTCTGGTTCCAAACAGTGGATACTTATGTCAAGTGTGATAGAAGACAGGAGTAAACAGAAAAGTTTTTTTGTTTGTTTTTGTGTTTTTGTTTTTTTTTCTTTTTAAAGATTTTTGCTGTAGGACATGTGTGCTCACCAGAGAGAGAGACAGAAGGCAAGGAATCACCCCCTGGGGAATGGCCATGCCACAATCCCTTCTCCACTCTCCTCTTGGGATTTTGGGCACGCACACATACACCTGGCCTAAGTTTCAAGCCACCAGGTCTCAAACTGTAGTCCACCATGTGGGAGTCCAGTGACATACCATTATGCTATCCCCTAAAACACCTCAGACTCAAGAGCTGACAATGTAAAAGGAGTCAGGGAAAGGGGGCCTGCCACATCTATCCCCGACAGGAGAGTGCAGGGGGACTGTCATGGTGGACCTACCCAAGTAAAGCCTTGTCTGCTTATCTACTTAGAGCTAACTGGATAAGATTGTCTCCCTGCTGGAAGCAGTTTGTCCCCATCCATTTCCGCACTGTTCCCACTACTTAGACCCTAATCTAGACCCTTCTCATCTCTCTCACTGGGCTTCCTTACCTATCTTCATTCATTCCCAACACCTCTACAGTTTAGGTGATGTCACTCCCAGAAAAGATTCTTCATTTTTAAAAAAATAATTTGGTTTATTCATTTACTTATTTTCATTTTACCAGAGAAAGACACATAGAAGAAAAGTAAGAAAGCAAGCCACCAGGTCCAGGACTCAAACCATGGTCAGCCATGTGGGAGTGTCCAGTGCCTTAACCACCATGCCACCTTCTGCTCCCCTCCCCCTTTTTTTTTGAAAGAGATTTTTGTTATAGAGCATGTGTGCTTGCTGGAGAAACAGAGAGACAGAAAACGAGAAATCACCCCGAGGGGATGGCCATACTGCAATCCCTTCTCTGTTCTCTCAGGATCTGGGGCATGCATACACATGTATTCGGCGTGAGTTTAAACTGCTAGGTCTGGGACTCGAACCGTGGGCAACTATAAGGGAGTCCAGCGACATAACCATTATGCCACCTGCTGGTCCCAAGATTCTTGATCTTAAGGAACCTACATTCTAGGAGAGATACAAGTTTTTACATGACTTCTACAAGAATCTATGCAAATGATAAAATAAGGCCCTAGTAAAGTGCTGAGTTACTGAATAGCATTTGGTTCTGACTGGAAATGGAACAAAGACTTCATGGAAAAAGGTAGCATTTGAGCCAGGTCTACAAAGCTATGTGAGACTTGACCGTGGCGTAATGGTTACGTCACTGGACTCCCATGTAGTTGACCACGGTTCAAATCCCAGACCTGGCTGCTTAAAACTCATGCCAGAAGAAAAAAAAAAAATTCATGCCAGGGAAACAAAGCAAAACAAAACAAAAACAAAAACAAAAAAAACACCTCATGCCAGACGCATGTGTGCATGCCAAAAATCCTGAGAAGAGAATGGAGGAAAAGGGATTGTGGGGTGGCCATCCCCTGTGAGGGGGTGATTTCTCCCTTTCTGTCTCTGGCAAGCACACGTGCCCTACAGCAAAAATCTCTAAAATAAATAATAATAATAATAATAAATAAGGGGTGATCACTATGAGTTAGGGAAATAGCACAAACAAAGAAGTGAGGTGGCTTCTGGAACACAGAGGTCAACTAGTGTTTGGGAGCCAAGAACACCCAGAGGACAATGATTGAGAGGGGAGTCTGGGGGATGGCTATTCTGAGCAAGAAATGGTGAACCATTCCAAATGCTAGTATTCTGTTTGTCGCGGGGAGCAGAAAGGGGGTGACATCACCTAAACTGTAGAGGTGTTGGGAATGAATGAAGATAGGTAAGGAAGCCCAGTGAGAGAGATGAGAAGGGTCTAGATTAGGGTCTAAGTAGTGGGAACAGTGCGGAAATGGATGGGGACAAACTGCTTCCAGCAGGGAGACAATCTTATCCAGTTAGCTCCAAGTAGATAAGCAGACAAGGCTTTACTTGGGTAGGTCCACCATGACAGTCCCCCTGCACTCTCCTGTCGGGGATAGATGTGGCAGGCCCCCTTTCCCTGACTCCCTTTTTTTTTTTTGGAGAGATTTTCGCTATAGGGCGCATGCGCTCGCCAGACAGACAGAGAAAGACATTAGAGACAGAAAGCGAGAAATCACTCCCCAGGGGGGATGGTCACGCCACAATCCCTTCTCCATTCTCCTCTCAGGATCTTGGGCACGCACGCACACGCGCCCGGCATGAGTTTTAAGTCACCGGGTCCGGGACGCGAACCGCAGTCGACTACGTGGGAGTCCAGCAACATAGCCATTTCGCTAACTGCTGGTTCCCTCCCTGACTCCTTTTACATTGTCAGCTCTTGAGTCTGAGGTGTTCTAGGGGAATGAATCTTACCTGAGGGATCTGGAAAGGGCTGGGAAGACTGGGATCCACAGACATCATCCCAAAAAAGGGGTCTGGTGCATCTTCCAGGGTCTCCATCATGGTCAGGCAATTAGGAAGCAGCAGACTGGGTCTGGGAGAGAAAGCAGGCTATCAAAGACTGAGGCTAGGATAGGCTGAGGCCAAACAGGTACCTGCTCCATGGAAAGCTGAGTGGTCCCAGTCCCAGGAAACACTCACAGCTCAGGCTCTGCCATATCAATGCGGACCTGCAACTGGGCGCGGTGCAGGCGCTCCAGGATGTGCTGGATGTCCTCTGTGGGCAGGGAGGACAAGGTAAAGAGCCAGGTGAGGGAACCAGCAGTTAGCGAAATGGCTATGTTGCTGGACTCCCATGTAGTCGACCGCGGTTAGTGTCCCGGACCCAGTGGCTTAAAACTCACGCCGGGCGCGTGTGCATGCGTGCCCAAGATCCCGAGAGGAGAATGGAGGAGAAGGGATTGCGGCGTGACCATCCTCCCTGGGGGGTGATTTCTCGCTTTCTGTCTCTATGTCTCTCTCTGTCTGGCGAGCGCATGCGCCCTATAGCAAAAATCTCTCAAAAAAAAAAAAAAAAAAAAAGAGCCAGGTGAGCCTACAGCGACTCAGCTCCGCCCCGCGTCTGAGGATTCCAACCTTACCCACGAGGTACTGGCATTGTTGAGAGTAGACCCGAACCACGCCGATCTGCAGCTGAGCTGAGAGATAGAGGGAGAAGCGAGGCCGCGGCAGGCCGGGCATGGGGGGCTGCACTCGCACAAGCACATAATTGAGGATCTCCTCGCTGGAGGAACAAGGAGCCCTGATCACCGCTGTGCCCAGGACTGGCCCCACAGCCCTGGTTACCGGAAGCCATCCCTAACCCATCCCTGCACCAGGTCCCCCTGGCCCCCATTCTGGGCCTTACCAGGTCTTAGCCACGTTCACCTTCAGATATTCCCGCTTTACTAGCCGACTGCCGCGCGTCGCTGCCAGCCTAGAGGTGGGGTGGAAGGGGAGCCGTCAGGCTGGGACCTCTGGGCGCCGCTTCCGTCCTGGTGCGCCCACCCGGCCCCGCCCTCACCAGATGGTGGCGAAGCAGCCCGTGTGGCGCTGGAGCACGTTGGGATAATAGAACATCGTCCTTTCAGGCTTTCACGAACCTCGACTGTGCCACTCCTCGGCTCAGAGCTCAATATAAATTCTTTACCGCACAGGATTCCCAACACCGTCGGGAGAGAAAGAAGATTTGGACCGGTGGTACGGAGGGTGGACCCAGGAAGCCAAATTAATGAAGCGATCAACAATTGGTAGATAAACGATTAAGAGGATAATGAAAATAAGACACAAGGGTTGGGACACTGTTCTCGGTGGGTCCTGAGTGGGTTCGCACGCCACGTGGCTGCGTCGAACTTACTGGAACCTTCCAGGTTGGAGATGCCGAGTTCAGAGCCAAGGCCTCAAGGGAGCACGGTGTCCTCAGCGGTAGGCCCTGTCCTAGAACCCGGGGCTGAGTCGCCCTCCGGCAAGATTAGATCTCGCCGCAGGCAGCACGCGCTCAGAGGCTATACACCTCGCTCCGCATTAGATGGCGGCACCAGGCCAGCCAATCCCGCACAAGGGTCCGGCAGGGAGCGCTCTTCCTGACGCCAAGTAGCCAGCTTGGGTTCGAGGCCACAGGGCCTCCTGAGACTGGCAGTGAACCAATGGGAAGAAGCCTGCGTGCCACGGGGGCTTTGTGAGGTGTCCTGACCAATGGGCTCCTGTTCTCGCCTCTAGTAACGAGGAGTTCTCCAGCAGCTTCTCTGACCAATGAGCAGGGAGCACCCCAGCCTCTCCCCTGCAGCGAGCCTGGTAACAAGAGCGCCGCAACTGGTCGGGGAGGTCGGGGAGGTCGGGTCACGTCGCGGGCAACTGCCACGGTTTCCTTCGGGCGCCTGACCTCGGTTTAGACCCTGCCCTCCACCCTACCTCCCAACAAGTCCAAATTTCTGTCGCGCTAGGACCTTTAGTGTCCAGACAGGTAGACACTGAGGGCTGCCAAAGGTCACAATGAACAGCGACAGGACTTAGCGGGGATTTTCCCCCAAAACTTGAACAACTTAGTTTATGAGCGTGCCCCATCTATCTGGTCATTTTCAGCTGTGAATGTTCTCCTGGCTGAAATAGACTTTAGTGAAAGGAGGGAGAGATGGAGAAGAGATTACAGCATGACAATTGCCCATGGGGTGTGCTTTCTCCTCACCTTTTCTGATAATGGCACACACACCCTAGCAAAAAGAAAAAAAAAAAAAAAAAAAAAAGAGTGCCAGCAGATGACAGAGTAGTTACATCGCTGGGCTCTCACGTGGCTGACTGCAGTTGGAGTCCCAGACGTCTTAGCTTGAAAATAACACTGGGCGTGTATTCCCGTGTGCCTAAAATCCAGGAAGAGAAGGGATTGTAGTGGCCATCCCTCCCGGGGGGTGAGTTCTCCCTTTCTGTCTCTCTCCATCTCTGGCCCAGCACACAAGCCCTATACCAAAAATCTCTCTAAAAACGGGTGTGTGTGTGTGTGTGTGTGTGTTTGCTTTGTTGAAGGAAGCGCATATCTTTCTGGTGCAAAAGCTATTTGTCTCAAAACAATGCTTTGAGACAAAATTAGTGGTATGGTTGCAATTACAAATTTCTCTTGTTTCATGCCTACTGCTTTAGCACAACCATTTCTTTTTCTTTTTTCGAGTTTTTTTTTTTTTTTTTTTTTTTTTTGCTACAGGGCGCGTGCGCCCACCAGACAGAGAGACAGAAAATGAGAAATCACGCCCAAGGGGGATGGCCACACTGCAATCCCTTCTCCTCTATTCTCTTCTCGTGATCTTGGGCACGCACGCGCCTGGTGTGAGTTTAAGCCACAGGGTCCGGACCCGAACCACAGTCGACCACATGGGGGTTCAGCAACATAGCTATTACACCAACTGCTGGTCCCAGCACAACTATTTCTTTTGCCTGAATGCCCTTCCCTGCTGTGATTCCAAGGCGTGCTTCTGCCTCCCTAAGACTTGGCTCTCATTGCAGCTAAGCTGATCCTCTTTCCTTTTTGGTCTCGTTCAATGTGGGAACTCTAGAGATCAGAGTCTTGTTTTTTCTGTGAGTGGCCAGAATCTAGTTTAGTAAGTATTTGTCAAATGGTTGTGCAATTGCCTTGTAACACAGAATGTCAAAGCAAAGCTCAAAGGGACTTAGAGAAATGGGCCAAGACTCTCCTTTACAGGTGAGAAAACAAAGGCTGATACAGATTGTTTCTCCCAGACTATATAGCTCCCTGGAGCTTGTTTGGAGACTCGGCTCTCTTGAATTCCAGTATTTCCAATCCCTGTCCCATTGTGCTCAACTAAATTTATTTCACCAGAAACACAGAGAGAAAAATCACTTCTCAGGAGGGATGGTTGTGTTGCATTCCCTTGTCTTTCATTCTTTCTGGGATTTTAGGCATGCACACACATGCAGCCAGTGTATTTTTCAAGCCACCAGATCCAGTCTAGAACCACTCAGTCGGCCATGTGGGATCCAGCCACCATAACCACCACACCACCTGCTGACTCCCTGTACATAAGTTGTCAACTGTTTTTGTTTTGTTTTGTTTTGTTTTGGCTAGAGGGTGCATATTCTTTTCAAAGAGAAACAGGCATTGGGAAAAGGAGAGGAGACGGGCCAGCTGGTGGCATGGTGGCTAAGGTGGTAATCCCTTAACCACCCTCCTTTCTCCCTCCTTTTGGGATTTTGGGCATGAATATACCCATGCCTGGTGTGTTTCTCAAGCCTCCAGGTCTGGGACTCAAACCTCTCGGCCCTGTGGGATCCAACTGCCATAGCCACAAAGCCACAGAGTCAGCCCAAGCAGTTAACATCTATAAGTGCTCATTTTGGGGCACAAAGATGATAAAATAGGGACACTTATTTTTTGTTTGTCTTTCTAGGTTTTTGCCATAGGGCACATGCCCTAGTGAGAGAGAGACAAAAAGTGAGAAATCACCCTGGGGGGGGCGGCCAATCCTGCGGTCCCTTCTCCATTCTCTAGGGATTTAGGGTATGTCCAAATCATGTACATGTGCCTGGCATGAGTTTCAGATCACCTAGTCCAGGACTCAAACCACGGTCAGCCATGTGGGAGTCCAGTGCCTTAACCACCACACCACTTGCTGACCCCAAGGGGGCACCTACTCTTAAAGTGCTTAGAACCTAGTTTAGGAGATAAGCAAGGAATACAGGTAATTTGCTCATCCATTTGTTCTGTTCAACCATCGAGTAGCCTATTACACGCCTACTATGTGCCAAGCACACCTCTAAGCTCTGTGGATACAGCATGGAATGAAACAAGTTCCTGTTTCATGGAGAAAGGAAGGAGAGGTGATAAGTAGACAGAAATATGTGACATGATGATCAGTGCTCTGAGGAAAATGAGGCAGCATGGGAGGACTGTGAGTACTGAGAGCTGCTACCTCTCTGAAGAGATGGTATTGGAAGAGAAGGGACAAGTCATGTGCCTACCTAAAGGAAGAGTATTTTACTTTTCATTATGTATTTATTTTAAAGAATTTACTTTATTCAACGTCATTTATTTGTTATTATTTAGTTCGACCAGAGAAAGACAGAAATAAAGTGAGAAAGCAAGCTGCCAGGTCCAGGACTCAAACCACGGTCAGCCATGTGGAAGTCTGGTACCTCAACCACCATGCAACCTGCCAGCCCCTGTATTTACTTATTTTAAAAATTGTGCTGGGTGTAACCTGGTGGCTAAGCGAACCGGATCGGATATAATATGGTTAGAGTCCTGGCGCTTGTGGCTTGACACTAGTCACATGGGCGTGCATGCCCTAAATCCTGACAGATGGAGAAATGAAGAAGAGATTGTGGCATGACCATGCCCTAACGGGAGTGCTTTCTCCTTCTCCCACCTCCCCACCCCCATCTCTGGTGAGCACACATGCCCTCTGGCAAAATAGAAAGAAAATTACTTTTTTTTTTTTTTTGCCATAGGGCACATATGCTTGACAGAGAGAGACAGAAAGAGACAAAGTAAACAATCACACCCCAGAAGGGATGGCCACACTACCATCCTTTCTCCTTGGGATTTTTGGACATGTATCCATATACACTCAGCATGATTTTCAAGCTGTCAGGTCCAGGACTTGAACTGTGAAGTTGGCATATGGAATCCAGTGCCTTAACCGCCACGCCACCTGCTGGCCCCCAAATGTTTATTTATTTATTCCACGAGAGAGAGAGAGATACAGCATCCCTAAGAGGATCTTGACTCTGCAGTTACCCACAGCTTCAGGCAGCCTGGATCATGGCATACCCAGCACACGCGGGAAGTTCCCCAGATGTGTACTGGCAACTTTCCCATATGGGTCTGCCTTGCAGAGTGTCTTTTGCTTTTAACATTCGGCCTCTTCATTTAAAACATTTTAATTACAAGGTCCAGGACCAGCAGATGACATAATGGCTAAGTTGCTGGGCTCCCATGTAGTCAACTGCAGTTCAAGTCCCGGACCCAGTGGCTTAAACTCGTGCTGGGTGCATGTGTGTGCATGCCCAAGATCCCAAGAGGAGAGTGGAGGAGAAGGGATTGCATTGTGACCATCTCCCCTGGGGGATGATTTCTCGCTTTCTGTCTGTCTTTCTGGTGAGCGCATGCGCCCTATAGCAAAACAAACAAACAAACAAACAGAAGAACCTCTCCAAAAAAAAAAATTACAAGGTCCACCTGCCTCAGCCTCCTAGCTGGGGCTACAAGCACACACCTCTACTCTCAAATTTTAGGTTGGCTCAGGGATTACACCTATGCCTCCCATGTGGGCCCAGCCTGCAGAGCACAGTGTCTCAGCAGTGCACACTATGGTGGCTGGGCCTAAGGAGAATATTGCAGGGAACCAGCAGTTAGCGTAATGGCTATGTCGCTGGACTCCCACGTAGTCGACCGCGGTTCGCGTCTCGGACCCGGTGGCTTACAACTCACGCCGGGCGCGTGTGCGTGCGTGCCCAAGATCCCGAGAGGAGAATGGAGGAGAAGGGATTGCGGCGTGACCATCCCCTCTGGGGGGTGATTTCTCGCTTTCTGTCTCTATGTCTCTCTCTGTCTGTCTGGCGAGCGCACGCGCCCTATAGCGAAAAACCTCTCCAAAAAAAAAAAAAAAAAAAAAAAAAAAGGAGAATATTGCAGACCAAGGAACCAGCAAGTGGCCCAGCTGTGACAGTGCAGGTGGCAGGGTACTGCTACACGATGCTGGAGCTACCTTGGGGGCCCAAGTTTGGATCCTGACCAGCCTGAACCTGCTAGGCATTGCACTGAGCACCTGCAATCATAATTAGCTGGGAGGCTAAGGCAGGAGGATCATGGCGTGGTGAGAGCCTGTTAAAAATACATTTCTCTCTCTTCCTTTCCCTGCCCTCTCTATCATTAAAAAAAAAAAAATAGATAAAATAAAAAATATTAAAAATAGGGCCAGCTCCATGGCCTGGTGGTTAAGGTAGCCAGATCCCACATAGCCAACTATGCAGTTTGAGTCTCACTCCAGGCAGCTTAAGAAATATGCTGGGGGTAGGGACCAGCAGTTAGCATATTGGCTACGTCGCTGGACTCCCATGTAGTTGACCATGGTTCGAGTCCTGGACCCAGTGGCTTAAACTTATGCTGGGCGCATGTGCGTGTGTGCCCAAGATCCTGAGAGAACGGAGGAGAAGGGATTGCAGTGTGGCCATCCCCCTTGGGGGGTGATTTCTCGCTTTCTGTCTCTCTGTCTTCCTGGTGAGCACACATGCCCTGTGGCAAAAAGCTCTCAAAAAAAAAAAAAAAATGCTGGGGGTGTGTGCATGCCCAAAACCCCAAAAGGGGGGAGAAAGAGGAGGGATTGCAGTGTGATCATTCCCCAGAGGGGCTGCTTTTTCTTTTTTAAATTTGTTATACTGTGTGTGTGAACTCACCAGAGAGAGAGGCGGTGGTGGGGACGAATGTGAGAAAGCACCCCACGGGGTAGATGGCCATGCAGCAACCTTTCTCTGTTCTCCTCTTGGGATCCCCAATGGGGGCAGTGCTTTCTCCCCTCCCTCTGTCTCTCTGGCGAACCTGTCTCTTTGGTGAGCACATATGCCATCTAGCAATACATAGGTAAAACTGGAACCAGTAAGTGTGAAGATCCTGAGGCAGGTGTGTTTGGTAGGCTTAAGGAGACCTGGAGTAAAGTAACAGGAGAGTGGCGAGGGGGTGAGGTTAGGAAGGAGAATGGAGTCACGTCACAGGACCTAAGAAGTTATCAAATTTGGGCTTTTACCTGAGTCGATAGCCAGTGGAGGGTTTTGAGCAGAAGAGTGACATGATCAAATTTATGTGTTAAGTAAGAGGCTTTCTACTGCACTGCAAACAGGCTGAAGCCAAGCAAGAGTGGAAACAGATGTGGAAGGAAGATGATAGTGGTTTGTTCCAAAGCGGTGGTGGTGGAAGCAGAGTCAAGTGCTCAGATTCTGGATATATTTTGAAGAAATATATTTGGCGACATATTGGGTGCAGCTCATAGAGAAAATCGGAAGTTGAGACTCGCCATGTGAAGTCAGTGGCTGTAACGCCTGGCTGTAGGCTCTTTACCCCTCTTGGTGGCTGACCCCAATCTCTCCCTAATCTTGGCTGCCTAGAGAGTAACTCTATAGTGTGCGAGGTCTAGAACCCACAGAGCCCAGGTGGCATCTGGCCACAGCCTATGAGTAGGCAGAGGAAATGGGTCTGGAGATGCCAGCAGGAAGAGAACCCAGTGCCCTGCTCCTAAGTTTCCAGCTCTACTGTCCCCTGGGACCTGCTCTCTTCTCCCAGCAAATCAGATACCGATTCCTCTTTCAATAAAATTTTATTTTAGGTCCAAGAAGAAAATATAAAGTGCTTGCCTTTAGAGTTGAGGTTCGTGGGAAGAGAAAATGGCCCAAGTTCACACCATTTGGAATATGCCAATTTCTTAGAGATGAAAAAGAGTATAGCTCAAATTTTGAAAAAAAAAAAAAAAAAAAAAGAAGGATAAAATTATCCTTGTGCTCTTCACCAGTCAGGGCACCAGAAAGTAGTTCAGGGACATAAGGATGACAGACAGCGCTGAGAGGTGTCACAGAGGGAGGCAACAGTGACGAGTTACTGAAATGGACTCACGAGTCTATTTCAAGGACAGAAAGGAATAGAGGGTGAGGTGGCAGATGGGTGTTCTATACTAGGGACAGGACGGCTGCCTGATCCTCCGGAGTCGCCAGTAGATGACGGGCAAAGGCTTGCTCCATCTATACGGGGACACAGGGAAGAGGGTATCAGTGAGCACAGCAGGAACAGACGCTCCCCCCAGCTCCCCCCCACCCCGCTCAGCCAGGATACTCTGCCCCTGTTCTGGACTCACCCGCACTGTAATATGATTTTGTGGGGTCTGGTTGGGGCCAGGGCTCTCTTCCCAGAAATTCAGTGTTACCTGGAACTTGGGTGGGGGCCCTTGGCCCTTGAAGTACTTGACCAAGTCTAAAAGAGAACGGGTTGAGGGTTGGATGAAGGGAAAGAGAGGCAAGAGGGTGTCAGGCAGGGAGAGAACAGGGAGAACGCGAAGAACCCGTGATGGGGAAAGAGGTGGGAGTGGGGCCACGTGGAGACCAGGACCAGAGCAGGAGCTACGGGCTCAGGGAAAGGTCAGGAACTAAGCTGCTGCTTATCCCTGTGCAAACAGAAGAGAGACCCCTTCCTCAATAAGTGTTCAGAGGTAGTAGGTCACCCCGCAAGCTGAAAAGCTCTCTGCAGTGAGGACTCAAAGATCTTGCAGGCAGCAGCCCTGCCTGCTACCACAGACATCCCAAACCTTTTCTTTTTAATTTTACCAGAGGCCAGGTACACTCCCCAGAGAGAGAGAGGGAGAGACAGAGGGAAAGTGAGAAAGCACTCCCATGGGAGATGGCCACAACACAATCCCTTCTCTTCCATTTCGCCCTCCTTTCGGGATTTTTGGGCACACAAGAGCCCAGTGTGATTTTCAAGCCTCTGAGTTTGGGACTCAAACTGCATTGTCAGCCATCGGAATCCAGCTGCCTTAACCAGCATGCCACTGGCTGGCCTCAAACCTTTGTCCTTGCTCACACTCTCCTAGTACTAGGGGACACCTGAGAACACCCACACTCTGCATCCTCTATACTCCTGACCCCACTCTTAAAGTCAGTGGGCTGGAATTGGGATCCCAAGGGAAGGTGAGAGAGAGGGGCAACCTTGAGGGATGCTAGAGCCTGGTGCAGTGGTTGTGTGATGTGTGCCAGCTCTCCCAAACACGTGCGTAGCTCTGTGTGCCAGTGCGTGTGCAGGACGGGCCATGAGGCTCGTGGTCTCTGCACTAGCTTGTTCACGCACCTTCACGTGACTACTATATGCTTCAACATGATGGTGTTCCTCAAGAGGTGCCACTCTTGTGCTGGGCTCCTCCTGAGCCTGGGTAAGGAGAGCTGCCAGGCAGCTGCCAGGGCACAGAGGATGTGCTGCTGCCAGTGCGCGGGTGTCACACAGCTACGACAGATCTGCTGGTGGACAGGGTGGTGGCAGGACCTGCCAGGTTGGACTCGGGAGAGATTGAGAGGTGGGGGTAGGGGGTCAGGTGCCCAGCCAGAGCAGTCTCACCTCTGCAGAAGCAGGAGGTTTTGAAGAGCTCCACACACTCATTGCTGGGCAGCAGATGCGGGCCTGGCCCAGGCGGAGCCTCAGGTGCATTCCAGGAGATGGGGATAGGACAAAGACGCTGTACGAAGAGGCCTCGGGAGTTGCTGGCCACCAGGACGCCTCTCTTGAGCTGACTCAGCAGGCGCTGGGTGGGCTCCTGTGGGCCGGGCTTGGGAAACACCACCTGTTCCATGCTGCTCTCGGATCCTGAGGGCTCAGCCACAAGGCGGCAGTCCAGGCTCTGGACCTGGGCCTTGCCTACCACACGTCCGTTGTAGATGAAGGTGAGCAGTAGCGAGTAGTCTGGGGACAGAACAGCATGGCTTCACCTAGTGCTGAAAGCAGCCCCTCCCTGCCCAGGGCTTGCCCGGCCAGCACAGCAGGCCTTCTGTGTCCCCTCCTCGTACTTTCCCTTCAATGTGACCCAGGCCCAGCACTGTCCTCCTTTTGCTAATGAGAAAACTGAGGCCCAGAGAGGAAAACCGAGCAAGGGTTGAGGAATTAAAGCAGGCTATGGGGCTGGGGCTGGCACAACAGCAGTACTTCCTGAGGTGAGACAAGGTGCCCAACCCTCATCTTCACTCTCCTGTCCCCTCACCAGCCAGGGAGCTTCCTGTTAGGCTTTACTAGCACTCAGAAGAGTAGCTGATAATCACCCTGAGACCTCAGAGCTTAATACCCTTGGAGGTATTAGAGTTTATAAGAAGGTCCCCAGAGATTGGGTCTGTTTAACCCAAAAGAAATCAATGTCCGAATGTGTATTTCCAGAGGACAGCGCGTGTAGGATGGTATTTTTGAAAAGCAAACTTTCTATAGTTTGGCTAGGCACATGGAATCCTCCCTGTCTAGAGACCAGCACCTCTGTCTACAGGAGGGCAAGTCCAGTTTGCTGTGGGCCCTGACTGACCAGTCAGAGGGGGTCCTGAGGGACTCAGGGCGTGGGAGGGAGTTGGCAATGCCAGGTACCTGAGTCTGGAGGGGGCAGCAGCTCCAGGTACACCTGATCCTCTGGACAGGGGCTGTCAGTTGTGTCTGTTCCTGGAAGGGAGGCAAAAGCACTGTCATTCAGAGTGGGACAGGGAAGTGCAAGGGCCAGCGGGTATGGCCTGGGGAACGACACCAGATGGAGAGGTGGTACCTTCCTGTGGCTCAGGACTGCTGTCGCTGCTGCTGCTGCTGCCACTGCTGCCACCGCTGCTGCCACCACTGCTGCTCCCAAAGCCCGAGTGGCCTGCTCCCCCTTTGGCCCCCACCTCCTCCTGCAGACATGGTGTCTGTCATTGGCCCACCTTTCCCTCCAGTTCCCATCCTGCCCTCACGCCCACCCAGGCCTCTCCCAGTTCTCACATAATCGAAGGGGTCCAGAAGCAAGGAGGTACTGAGTACAGGCTTCTTTTTGGGCTCCTCCTCCTCCTCCACTTTCTCAGATGACACAGAATTGTGGTGTCGCTTTGATGGTGATTTCTGTGTCCCTGGTTGGGCTATGGGATTGATGAGGGAGAAAGAAAGGTCAGGGCCTTCAGCAGGGACAGGTCTGAGCGGTGAAAGGATGGGCAGGACTGGGAAGGAGAACTTGGCAGTTTCCTAATGACCAGGACTGGGCAGAATTCTGAGGGATGGGGGAGGCCTGCCACATTTCCAGAAGGTTCGTCCTCAGTGTACTGATTTTAGGAATGGTCAGGCAAGGGGTCACACACCACAGGTGCCTGGTGGCAGCAGCCGGTACACCTTGTAGGGCTCAGCAACATCCATACGGCCCTTCTCAGAAACCTCCTCAAATTCAGGACTCTTGTTAAGGGCACAGCGCAGGCGAGTCTTCCAGGCAGCAGGGCCTTCTGGGTCCCCCTCCTTGTACTTTCCCTTAAATATGGCCCAGGCCTAGGAAAGAAAGAGAGGAAAAGGGACAACGTGTTTCACACCCCGGCTTCCCCTCCAACAGGGCTGGCCTCACAGGTGTGGCCTGAGCACGCACACAGAGCCCTGAGAACAGAAGGGCTTATGCCAGCTTCTGCTCTGCTGTTGCCATTTTGAAATCTTATTTATTTTTTAACATTGCCTGTGGGCACATGTGCTCAGCCAAGAAATAGGAAAGCACCCCCCATTGGGGTATGGTCAATGCAGCAATCCTTTTTCCTCCAGTTCCCATCCTGTCAGGATTTGGGACATGCACACATGCCCAGCAGTATTTCTCAAGCCACCAGGACCAGGATTTAAACCATGGTCGACCATGTTAAGATCTGGCCTTCTACACACAGCAATTAACCACTGCACTGTGGAGCTAGCCCTTGAAATACTTAATTTTTTTAATTTCATTTGCACTAGGCTCTACAAATAATGTAGCTGGATTGACGTTCAGTCTTTCCTCCATCCGAAACCCCAGTAGGTGCAAGAATGCGAGATTAGGTGCGCCAGGAAATCTACATCTGTCGTCCAGAGAGAACTGCTTTCCAGGCCATTTTACCTTGAAGAAGGCAGCGTCCTGGTCCTCCCGGAAGTCCTGCTTGCCTGCATGCTTCCAGGGAATCCGGAACATGGTCTTGGCTAGATCATCCCAGCATACTCCTGGGAACTTTCCACTCTCCACTTGCTCCACCACCCAGTTCCGTAGCTTTCGGGTACAGCGTGCCCTCCCCGATGCCATCCTGGGGGAGAAACAACAGGAAACATTAGAACTGGCACTTGGGAGGGAGTGCCTGACCGCTGGGGCTAGAGAGCCCATCTGTCTTCTTTTGGCTCTAAACCCACCTCAACATCCTGAGACACTGAGGTTTCTTCCATCACTACTGATTTAAAAAATTAAAATTCTTTTAAACATTATTCCAAGCTGTGACATCTGGAAAGAAAACTTAGTGATGGGTCTTAGTTTTGGGACTTTCCAAGAATGTATGGTTTGGGGGAGAAAGCATCCCTCCCCATGGTGGTCTGTTTTTAGTGAGGCCCTGCTGATGGCCAAGCATCTACAGTGGCAGGGTATGCTTCAGAGGTGCCCCCACCAACTCTCTACTCACCACCCCACAACCTACCCCTGACTCCCACCCCTCTCCTCTGGCCTCAGGGATGGGTGGGGCAGGGAGCTGGGGCAGGGGTGGAGCTATAGCAGAAGTGGGCAGAGCCGGAGGGCAAGAAAACAAACCCGGTCAACTGAGGCTGAGGCAGAGCCAGCCTTCTGCAACAACCCCACAGCAGGTCCTCCTGTACTTTGTCAAGGGCCTGAGACACCGGCCCTTGTCAGTCTTTCCGGTCCAATCTCCTGCTTCCTGACTCAAAAACCTTGTCTCTGTCTGGCAGAGGAGTTCCCAGGATCAACTCCTACCCTCCCACCACCACCCCCTCCCCTTCCAATCGGCTGACCCTTCCAGCTCTAGATCCTCAGCTGACTTCCATCTGTGACTGAGCTTACCTGAGCTGCCGTCCGGGCTGCCTCAGGCTCAGCTCAGCTCAGCTCCTGGCTAGGCAGCTTGCAGATCTCCCCGCCTCTTTCTACAGTCCCCACCCTAAGTTTCAATTCTCCTCCTGGGAGGTCCATTTCCCAGAAATCACGTGGTCTCTGAACTGCAAAGCAACCAGCTGCCACCAGGGGGAAGCAGCACCTGAGACGCTCAATCCACACTCGCGCACCTTTCTCTGAGATTAGCCTGCTTGTACCTGACCTCAGTGTGACACTGCTGCTTCCCCTGGGAGGCCAGTTTCTCAAAGTCTGGCCTAGGGGTTCAGACTGCTATGACACCTAAATTCTCCAACAGTGCTTGCTTAGTACACACTGGGTGATCTCAGATGCCAGGTAAACATGATAAAAGGAAGAAAGGAGGCAGGGAAGGAGGAAGGCCAGGCCAAGTAGCTGGATGGGGAGGGCCTCCTTTGCTCATCCATGGTGTCAGTTCCTTCCTAGCCTTGAATCCAGGGGGCGTCAGGTGGTAGGCTGCAGGGGCCCTTTCAGCAAAGCTCTGTTCACCTCCCCTTCCCCTCATTCCCCTAGATGGTGGGGCTAGGAAGAAGGACCACAAAGAAGCCTGGGCAGTAAGATGCCTCTTTATTGGTGCAGAAGCTGTTCCTGAGGGAATCAGGTCACGAGACGTCACTGGACCTTTGCCCTCAGCTACTTCCTCCTGCGGGGGATACTCTGTCCCAAGGGCACCTCTTCTGTCAGCTTCTGCAGAAGGAGAGAGAAGATAATGATACTGGAAGCCTGGAGCTCAGGGGCAGGCTGGGACAGGTAACTTCTGGGAGGTAGGGTCAGAAGGAAGGTTGGGTGGAGGCTTCACCTGTAACAAGCGGGCATGGTAGGCAGGGGGATCCTCTCCAGCCAGTGGCTGGGGATGCACGTGCAGGTAGCGCACAGTGGCCGTCTCCAGCTCCTCTGTCTCGTACAGGGTGGCTGGGTCCAGGGAGTGGGCGTTGATGAGGCTCACAAGGTACTCTTTGTAGTGTGCCCTGGAGAGAGGCAGCGGCAGAACAGTCGTTCTTCCGTTGGCTGATACCAGCCGTGCGCCTTGCACCTCGCCGGGTACTGGGATATGAGCACACCTAACAGCCCCAGCCTGCTGCACTTGTAGGCTGCGCCAATCCACGTATGCTGCCTGCTACCGCTGTATGTGCCATTGTCCGGACTACCCTTCCCACCCACTCTTGCACTGTCCCAGAGGAGCACTTTACTGCCTGAGTATGCCCTCACCATGCCCCAACACCATGCTCCGTGCTCCGCCTGACACTCACTGGCAGAGGCCGGCATAGCCAGCTGGAGTTTCCTTGCCACAAGCTTCGTCCCTGAGCCCGTTGGGAACTTCTTTCTGCTCCATCACTCGGCAGCCACCTAAGGGAAAGGGAAGGAAGGGACCCCTTATTGGGAGGAAGTCTCAGAGCACACAGCCCCAGGCAAACTGGGATATTCACAGAGCAAAGGAAGCAGCCTTGGGGGAGAGGCCTGAGCAGAGGGACTCAAGTTCTACCAGTGGTGGCGTGGCGGCTACTTTGAGATGCCCTCAGTGATGACCAACTCTGATACAGAAGCAGGGCCTTTGTCCCATAAACACATATTCCCTTGGGATAACTCTTCCCATCATTCTTTAGTTCTTACTAATTAACTTTTCTTGTTATGATCTTCTCTCTATAGTAAGTGGGTAAGTAACATGTAACATGTAACACTTTCTCTGTTGCACTCACAGAGCCTAAAACGGTGCCCTGCAACCGCCATTAAATACTGACTGACTGCATTAATGAGTCATTACCATCTGGGATTGAGAGAAGAACACTGTTAAAGGCTTCATGAGTGCCAGGGCTTTGATGTCTTATGTGTAATAACTTATATTACTACTGCCATTTTACAGAGAAAGAAACAAAGCCTGGGGAGGTGAATTAACTCACCAAAAAGCACTCACCAAATGATTCCAAACCCAGGTCTCCCCTGTCCCCCCCTTTTTAAAAAATAAATGTTTTTGTCTTGGAGCGCGTGAGAGACAGTGAGACGGAGTGAGAAATTAATCCCCCCTTCCCCGGGGGGCGGGGAGATGGCTACACTGCAATCCCTTCTCCTTCATTCTCCTGGGATCTTGGGTACATATACACACATGCCCAGTGTGATTTTCAAGCCACCAGGTCTGGGACTCAAACCATGGTCGGTCACGTGGGAGTCCAGAGACTATGCCATCTACTGCCCCCCCCCCCCAAGCCTCCCCTTTATCCATCATACAAAGGGAGGCTGGTACACCCTCCCTCTTCTCAAAGGCTTGTCCCAACACTCACCTCCAGGGCCTGCGCGGGCCCCAGCTGGAGGCTCTGTATTAAACATGACGTTATTGTCCTGTATGGGAGCAGACACAGATGAAAGTCACAGTCCCCTTCATGCCAGTCCCTGTTGCACTTACTAGCATCACGCCTTTTCCGTTCTTGCCCACCCTGGGGACTGCCTCCTCCTCCTGGGCACCTACAAACGCAGCCCAGCCTGCTCCCTCTGACCTGTAGCAGCTTCTGGAGCCGGACAGCAGTCCAGTCCCGCAGGTAGAAGAGGCAGTCTCGAGGGTGGTGGCCGTGCAGGGACTTTTTCACTCTGCAGTTAGGGTCTGGACATTTCTGGTGGAAACCCAGATGGGAGAGAGGAAGTTGGAGACTGTTGGGGTCCTGGCCTCTCAGGAACCCCTGCATGAGGGGTGTAGGGAGAGGGGGAAATGGAGACCTCGGAGGGTCTGGAGCAAGCAAAGGGGGAAAACGGATGGAGGGAGATGGTTTACACCCCACAGACCTCCTCTTCTCTTCCCCTGGGCTGCTCCTCCATGGCCTCTGTCCCCTAAATCCAGTGGCAGCCCCCCACCCCTCCATCCCTTTCCCAGTCCCTGGGCTCACATTCTTGGCGTAAAAGGCACTGTAGCAGCCGCTGCAGAACTGGTGGCGGCACTGGGTGCAGTGGAAGTGCATGCAGCCTCCTCGGGCCAGCGCGTATGAGAACTTGCACTTGGGGCAGTCTGCAAGAAACAGGAGCCAGGGCTGGGGCTGCAACTGCGTCTCAAGGCTCTGAGCAAGGAGCTGCTGGCAAAGGCAGACGACTGAGCCAACAGGGCGTGTGGGGCAGCCTCACCAATGCCATTCTCCTGAAGGTACATTGCCAGGCCCTGGGCCTGGTATTCTGGGTCGTTGGTGCGCTTCCAGTTCTGAAAATCCTCACAGCTCCGCCCTCGGTGCTGCTCCTCCCACTGCCAGAAGGAAAGAGGCTTCACATGGAGCTCTAGCTCTAGGAGGCCACTGGCCTCGGTGCTGGCCCCCACTCACGTCCAGCGGTCCAGCTGAGGGTATGTCCCTACCATCCACAACCCACTCGAATCCCAAATTAAGGGGCCCTCCGTGGTCCTTTCCTTCCTTCATACCACTTCATACTCATTAGCAAGTCTTGTTTCTACCACCCAAGCCTGTTACCCTGTCCCTTTTTCCTTTATCCCTACTGTTACCATCTTACTCCCGACATGCTCAGATCTTGCCTGGCACTAGTCTCTGCTTCCAGCTCCTGCTCCCCTACACTCCGTTCTCCACACTGCAGCCAAAAGGCCTTAAAAGCATAAACCAGGTGGCTGCAACAGGATGGGTAGTGTTCCCATTCTGAAGTCTGGTGGTCTACGGGTCTTAGAAATTATTTAGGTATCAAACATTAAACTTCTCAAAAGATGAATGAGATAGTATCACCCTTTGCTGATTCTCAGAATGAGGGTGGATACCTGCCTCACTCGCTGCAAGGCCGCTCCTGGTCTGGAAGATCTCTGACCACCTGCCACCCTCACCCTTGCTCCCAAGGCTCCAGCCACACAGCACTCCTGACGGGCCTGTCCATGTGTTGTCCTTTCTGCCCTGAATACTGTCTGTGTGGCTGGCTTAACTTTCAGGCCTCAACTTAAAGGAAGCCATTTTAAAGACATGTCTGAGCTCTATCATAAATAGGTTCATTCTATTATTCCTTATCTCAGATTCCTGTGTTTTCTTCACAGACCCTGTACCGACAAAAAAGGATTTCCTTCCTCTTTCACTTGTTTTCATCTTTCCTCCCTCATTCCCCTTTCGTTTCCTTTTTTCCTTTCCTGTTTTTCTCTCTCTCCTTCTTTCTTCTTCCTCCAGCCCTCCCCATCTCCCGGTGCTTGTCTCTGGGACTAGCCTGTTTTGCTCTCCAGTACACACGCTCCCCTGGGTCAAACAGTACCTGGCAGCAGCAACTCGGTATTTCTTTCTTTCTTTTTTTTTTTTTGAGAGGTTTTTCACTATAGGGCGCGTGCGCTTGCCAGACAGAGAGAGAGAGACAGAGACAGAAATCGAGAAATCACCCCCCAGGGGGGATGGTCACGCCGCAATCCCTTCTCCTCCATTCTCCTCTCGGGATCTTGGGCACGCACGCACACATGCCCGGCGTGAGTTTTAAGCCACCGGGTCCAGGACGCGAACCACGGTCGACTACGTGGGAGTCCAGTGACATAGCCATTACGCTAACTGCTGGCTCCCTCGGCAAGTATTTCTGAAAGGAGGAATGTGCCTCACCTGGCGTTTGCAGCGAACACAAAAGGTCTGGTGACACTGGGGACATGTCGCCTCCAGTTGCTCACGCTCATATATGAAGCCGAAGGAGCACTGTGGGTGGAAGCACAAAGCTATCCGGGGCCTGACCTGGCACCATCCCCTGCCCCTCCACACTCAGCTCTGCTGGGTGAGCCACTTACCTGGGCACACCACAGGAACTTGGGGTCCCGCATCAGCACACCCTCAGTCAGCTTCTTATGGAACAATGCATAGGCATCTGGCTCTAGGCTCTCCCGAAGCTGGGGACAGGATGCAGAGAAGGCAGATAGGTAGGGTTCCTGTTCGAAGCCTGCCACTTGAGTCCCAGGGGATATAGTACCTGGATGTCGAGGGTGGAGAAGTAGCTGAGTAACTGCGTGTCATCAGTGAGGTCAGGGCGGCCACACGCAGGGCACACCATGTCTGTGATGTGTTTCTCCTTCAAGGCAATGGTGAAGTGCTGTCGGAAGCAGTCAGGACAGATGGTGCACTCACAGGAAGTCAGGGCCTGCATCTACAGGGAGAGAGGTGGGAGGGGAGCAGGGGTTAGAACCCACCCTTGCCAGCCTGGGGAAGGACAGTAAGCAGGTGTCCACTGAGAAACCAGGCTCATATTACAACTGAGCAGGAGTAGCACCTCAGGTGCTAATGGGTGCCAGGAGGGCAAACCAAGTGTCTGAAGGAAGTCATGTATTGGGAAACAGACAACAGTGAGATATAGGGGTAAGTGCAAGAATCCCTCTAAAGGCATTCTTGCTCAATTAAAAGCAAAAATGCAAATAACACCCTTGAAATGATAAGACTATAAAGATGGAGAACAGATCAGTAGTTGCCACATGATTGGAGTCAGGGTACAATGATAAAGGGGTAGCACAGTAGGTCCCTTGGTGGTGATGAAACAATCTGTATCTTGATTATAGTGGTGGCTATATAAACTATAACGTGGGGTAAAATTGCATAGACTCTCTCACACACACACACAGGTAAAAAGTGAACTAGATCTGTAGAATAGCTTATATTGTATCAATGTCTATTTCTGTAAGTCTCTTTTTAAGAGTTTTTTATTTTTAATAATTACTTTATTTATTTATTTATTTATTTTTGGAGAGGTTTTCACTATAGGGCGCGTGTGCTCGCCAGACAGACAGAGAGAGACAGAGAGACAGAAAGCGAGAAATCACCCTCCAGGGGGGATGGTCACGCCGCAATCCCTTCTCCTCCATTCTCCTCTCGGGATCTTGGGCATGCACGCACACGCGCCCGGCATGAGTTTTAAGCCATCAGGGTCCGGGATGCGAACCGCGGTCAACTACGTGGGAGTCCAGCGACATAGCCATTATGCTAACTGCTGGTTCCCATACTTTATCTATTTTAATTTGACCAGAAAGGGATAGAGTGAGAAGGAGGGAAAGAGAGAACGTGAGAAAGCAAGCCACCAGGTCCAGGACTCGAACTGCAGTTGGCCTTGTGGGAGTCTGGTGTCCTTAACCACCATGCCATCTGCTGGCCCCTTATAAGTTTTTTTTATCATCATCATCATTATTTCCTTCTGAAAGAGATGGAGAGAAAGGAGGTACCACCACAGAGTCCTCATACCACAATCCAACCTCCAACTTAACTGGCCTGGGTCACAGGTATGCACATGCCTGGTGTGCTCAAGGGAGGCTCTGGGACGCAAAGTCGGAACTTTCCCCATTTGAGTCCAGTTTGGCTACCGTTGCACCATCCTGAGCCTGTGTCTATTTCTTTTTTTTTCTTTCTTTAATTCATTTATTTAATATTATTTATTTATCCATTTATTTTATTTTGGCCAGAGACAGACAGAGAGTGAGAGAGAGAGGGAAAGTGAGAAAGTAAGCCACCGGGTCTGGGACTCGAACCATGGTCAGCTATGTGGGAGTGTCCAGCGCCTTAATCACCATGCCATCTGCTGGCCCCCCAGTATCTATTTCTTTTTATTTTTTCAGAGACGGAGAGAGACGGAAAGCGAGAAATCACCTCCCAGGAGGGATGGCTATGCTGCAATCCCTTCTCCTCCATTCTCCTTTCAGGATTTTGGGTGGGAACACAACACACGTGCCCCACGTGATTTTTTCAAGCCGCCGGGTCTGGGACTCAAACTGAGGTTGACTATATGGGAGTTTCCCCAGTGTCTATTTCTTTCTTTCTTTCTTTTTTTTTTTTTGAGAGATTTTTGCTATAGCGTGCGTGCGCTCACCAGACAGAGAGACATAGAGACAGAAAGCGAGACATCACCCCCCAGGGGGGATGGCCACGCCGCAATCCCTTCTCCTCCATTCTCCTCTCGGGATCTTGGGCGCGCATGCACACGCACCCGGCATGAGTTTTAAGCCACCGGGTCCGGGACGCGAACCGCAGTCGACTACGTGGGAGTCCAGCGACATAGCCATTACGCTAACTGCTGGTTCCCCCAGTGTCTATTTCTTTACCTTGATATTGTACTATAACTATAGAAAATGTCACCATTGGGGAAAAGTAGGTAAAAAGTATGAAGATCTTTTTTTTTTTTCTTTTTTTTCAAATTTATCATAGGAGGTGTGCACTCAGGAGAAAGACAGGGTGGGGGTGGGTCGGGAAAGGGTAGGGGGAGTGAGAAATCACCCCCATGGGGGATGGCCATATCACAATCCCTCCTCCTCCATTCTCCCTTTGGGATTGTGGGTACATGTGCACATGTACCCTGCATGTTTTCCAAGCTGCTGAGTCCAGGACTGGAACCACGCAAGTCAGCTAGGTAGGATCCAGCTGCCTTCACCACCCTATGACTGGCTGGCTCTTTATCTACTATTTTTACAATTTCCTATAAATCTACTGGGTCATTGGGAAAACCATGATACATTTTCACATAGAAAAATATGTCATGACTTTTCTGATGACCTAATCTAATTAAGTTAAAGAAACGAGGGCCAGTTTTGTAGCACAGCAGCAATGCATGCTCAAGAGAAGCTGGATCCTACACAGAGACTTTGGTTTGAATCTTGGCCTGGTCCTCCTGAAAGCATACCAAGCTCACATACAGGTGCCCAGGATACAACGGCATGGAGGACTGCAGGAATGGGATCTTGATGTAATCGGATCCTGTGGGGGGTGCTTCCACACCCTTTCTCTCTCTCTCACATGCATGCTCTATCTTTAACTACACATGCTCTATCTTTAATTAAAGATTTTTTTTTAACTGCCAGAGTGCATGAACAAGAAAGAAAGACAGAGAAGGATGGATAGGAGAGAAGGAGACAGGGAGAGACCACCCCAGTGGGGGTGTGGTCACACTGCAGTCTCTTCTCCATTTCTATAACTCGCTGGGGTTTGGGGCATGTACACTGACACACCCGGTGTGTTTTTCAAGCTGCTGGGGGCTGGGATTCAAATTGCAGTCAGTTATGTGGAATACTGCTCCCTTAACCACTGTGCTATGGGACTGACTCAAAATAACTTTTTAAAAATGTCAAAATGTGAAAATAAAACCAGATACATGCAGAGTCAGCCTAACTAAATTACTGCATTTGGCCAAAGAACTACTACTTCTGACCTTGAATAAGTGGGGGCTCAGGAGATAAGAAGGGCCTGTTTTTACCAACCGGATATTTGGTAATTTTTTTTGAAGGATTATTTATTTTTATTTAATTTGACCAGAGAGACAAGAGAGAAAGGGAAAGTGAGAAAAAAAATCCAGAACTCAGACCTTAGTCAGCCCACATGGAAGTCTAGCGCCTCAACCACCACGCCACCTGCCACCCCCCGCTTATTTGGTAATATTAAAGAATTACTGGTTTGGGGATTTTTCTTTTTTCTTTTTTTTCTTTCTTTTTTTATTGTGTGTATGTGTGTGTGTGTGTATGACAATGTTGTTATAGTTTTGCTTTGCAAAAGCTTTTTTTTTTTTTTTTTTTTTTTAGGTTTTTGTCATAGGGTACACTCACCAGAGAGAGATAGAGAGAGAAAGTGAGACATCACCTCCCCTTCCCCTACAGGTGGGATGGCCATTCCACAATTGGGATGTTGGACTTGCACATACATGTGCCTGGCCTGATTTTCAAGCCACTGAGTCTGGGACTCAAACTGCAGTCAGTGGAAGTCTAGCACCTAACCACCATGCCACTTGTTGGCCCCTCAAGAACAGTTTTATCTTTTTTTTGTTTTTTTTATTAGTTTCTTTTTAAAAATTATTTTATTTATTATTATTATTATTATTATTCTTTAATTTGACCAGAGAAAGAGAGAGAAAGAGAGAAAGCGAAAGTGAGAAAGCAAGGCACCAGGTCTGGGACTTGAACCAGACCATGGTTGGCCATGTGGGAGTCTAACACCTTAACCACCTCGCCACCTGTTGGTCCCAAGAACAATTTTATCTTTTAGAGATATGTGATGAAATATTTACAGGTAACTGCTGAAGTTATTTTGGTGACAAATACACTGGCATGGAAGTGTCATTTGGGTAAGGCAATCTGTCATAGGATTTTCTCTTCTATTATATATTTAAACATTGCCATAACAGAATATTTAAAAAACGAAGAGGATAGCCTATCCTTTCCCTCCCCACCTAGCTTTTGAAAGTACTGCAGAGTAAAAGACAGTGTCGGGGCTGGCAGTAGGGTGGTGGTAGTTAAGGTGCTAGACTCTAACATGGCTGACTGCGATTCAGGTCCTAGACCTGGCGGCTTGCTTTCTCACTTTCCCTGTCTCTCTCTGGTCAAATTTTAAAAAGAATGATAATAAACAAAGTTATATAAATAATTCTTAAAAAAAAAAAAAAAAGTGCCAAAGACAAGTGGCTGTGGTGGGCATCCAAATGGAATGGGGTAATTCTAAGACTCAGGTACAGGGGAGGTACTTACTCGGTTCCGGGGCAGGGCCCAGCCACACACGGCACACTCTTGGGCAAGCAAACGCCGCAGGAAAGCCCGGTCCTGGCTGTGCCTCACAGCTTCTACCACATCTCCTAGCTCATAGTTCCTGGGTGTCTCCTGCAGCAGTGACAGCGCCAGCTCTGCCCGGCCCCAGCTGGGGAGTGCGTAGACTGCCAAAAGCCGCCTGACCAAGCTCTGCAATGTGATTCAGGAGGAGAGGGAGAAGTGACTATCGGTCTCAGGGATCCTCCCCCTTGTCTCTCTAGGTGGGCTCTTGGGCTCCTTGCCTCCTCCCAGCACCTGCTTGTCTGGACCATCCCACGAGGGGATGGGTTCGGGGCCACTGTCCCAGAGGCGCTGGCGGAAGGGCTCTAGACGCTGACGCTGCAGCTCGGTCAGGGCCCGTGCCACGTCACCCCCATGCTGGAACAAGGCCTGAAGAGACCCCTCCTCAGGCCCAAAGCCCAGGGACTGAAGCTCCTGCACCTTTAAATTAAGAGAATGAAGAGGGAAAAGCAAGCAAAGGACAATATGAGAGACTCTGAGACCCACAGCCCTGTCCCACCTCCAGACCTACAACCTATACCTTCTTCCGCCGGGCCCTCACACACTCCTCCACAGCTTCATCAAGGTTGCCATGACGATCCAGCCAGGCTTTCCGGGCCTCCTGACAGGAAAAGGCACCCAGTCCCGGGTCCTGCTGTCCAGCCAGCTCTGCCACCATCTCCAGCACGTAAGGCATCTCTGAGCGCAACCACTGCAAGGGCACCTCAGTACCCGAGTACTGCAGAGCTGAGAAGACCTCCTCTGGACAGGCACCTGCAGCTTCCCCTTCCTAAGGCACAGTCACACCCAGATAGGCTCATCAGAAGGGACACCCTCCTTCCACCCTCAGCCCAAACCAAGATCCCTAAGAGGCTGAGCGTAGATGGATAGATCATGTCATGTGACCAGCCCACAGCACTGCCATGTGGGAAGTGTTCACTGAAAGGCAGCTGCTCAGGAACCAGCAGTTAGCATAATGGCTATGTCCTGGACTCCCATGTAGTCGACCGCAGTTCGCGTCCCAGACCTGGTGGCTTAAAACTCACGCCGGGCGCGTGTGCGTGCGTGCCCAAGATCCCGAGAGGAGAATGGAGGAGAAGGGATTGCGGCGTGACTATCCCCCCTGGGGGGTGATTTCTCACCTTCTGTCTCTTGTCTCTCTCTGTCTGTCTGGCGAGCGCACGCGCCCTATAGCGAAAAACCTCTCAAAGAAAAAAAAAAAAAAAAGAAAGGCAGCTGCTGCTAACAATAATAAGTTTTATAAGAATTCTTATTAAGCAAGTGTAGGGTCACCGTACTCCTGCCAGCTCAGCCCCACCTCATCGCAGACCCAGTCCTCACCCGAATCTTGATCACTAGCTGGAGACCTTCCTCCCGCATCTTGTCTTGCCGCTGCTTCTCGGGGTCTCCACAGGTACTAGGCAGAGGGACACTGAGCCGCTGTGGAGGCTCGGGCTTGGTGAGCCCCTTTTCCAAAGAGCTGGCATGGGGCTGGGTGGCATGCTGTACTACGATGGGGCTGTTGGTCCGATTGCACATAGCACACACCCAGCCAGGGCCTGAGTTGCAGAAGGTACAGTGAATACAGTACCAAACTTGAGTCTGGGCAGAGGAGAGCAAAGTATCCCCCTGCTGGGAAGGCACAGAGAATTATCCCATTGACTGACTAGCTGAGGTTCACAATGGAGATACAGGGAGCTGGGGAACTGAAGGAAAATGGGGGATGGGGAAGTAGAGAATGGCCTGAGGTAACAGATTTGAATAAAGACCTGGGAAGGCCAGAAGCAGTTACCTGAAGGGGCTGCAGGCAAATGCCAGCATCCTGGGAATCCACCACCAAGCTGGGAGGCTGGGCCAGCCGAGGTCGCTCACATATGGCACAAAGCACAGCTGCTGCCTCATTCTCAAAGGTACAACTCTGGCAGGCCCACTGACCCCGTGCAAGATCAGGTTCTAGGGCCCCAGTTCCTTGGGAACCCTCAACCCTCAGTCCCAACCCCTTACAGCCTCGGGGCCGATGACAGGCCACACAGAGCACTGCCCACGGCTCATTTAGCATGGTACAGGCAGCACAGTGCCAGGGAAGACGGGCACTTGCAGGATCAGGGGAAGAAAGAGAGCTGTTTCCCAGGGCCAGCAGGGAGGTTGGCAGGGGCCGTGGTTGGGCTGAGGCAGGTAAACTGTAATGGAAAAGCAGACATGGCCTGCTGAGGTGGGACCTGGTGGCTGGGTCCCTCACCCCGGGTATCCCTCATTTTCTGGGTAACAACTTGTGGCTCTGGCCTTTGCACATGTTGTTCTGTCTGGAACACTTCCACACCCATAACCTGTTCAATGTTTAAAGCTTGCTTTTTCCTGGTAGAGATTCCTAACAGTGGGCCTGACTCATACTACAGTTTAAAATATGCCAAGTGAGTAAACTGATCCTTCAGACTAGGTTGCATTCACTTACCACCTATTTGCACATCATAAGGAAATGATCTGCTTTACTGTGACTGTTACTTGCTTGATGTTTATAACTTCCTCGAGGGCTACGCTGGCTGCTTTTCCTCTACTACCCGGTTTTTAGCACAGGACCTGACACACAGTAGGTACTCAAGTGATCTTAACTTCTCTAAATGTTAGTTCTACCCAGGACAGAATGCCTCTCACCTGGGGCTCAGGTGGGTGGCATGGAGGGCCTCAGGCAGGGTCTGACGGACGTGATGGGCACGGGATGGGTGTCCATGAAACAGGTGGTCACAGGCTGGGCACAAAGCTTGTTTACAGGTTGGGCAGTGCAGGGTTCCTGGAGCAGAACCACAGAGGAAACAGGGACCAGGAGTGGAGCCTGGAGAACAGAAAAGAAAGAACAGAACATCTTTCTAAAAAAAAAGACCAAGTTACCTCTGAGTTGGCTACAAAGGAGAACAAATCACAAGACTACTTTTCAACCCATTTGTATCCAAGAAAACAACTTTAAACTTTAAAAAAATGATGGAAGATAACAAATAAGATGGGCGGGAGTGTCCCAAACTTTCATCAGTATAGTCTTCTACTACCTGCACCCCCCCAATACAGGATCGATCATACCTAGAGCAGAGGGTGTGGTGAGAGGGCCAGGAGCAATCTCTCTTAGCAGGGGGTCAAACTCTGAAAGCTGCAGCCTCTGAGAAAGAATGGTCAAGGTATGAGCAAGGGTTTGAGACCTGGAGTCTCACAAATTCCTGCCTCCTCTGTTCACCAGCCCCCTTCCTGCCTTCCTTACACCATCTTCAACTGTGTCTTTCAACAACTGCTCCAATGCCTTCTGTCTTGGGTGAGCATCCTGAAAAGAAGATAAAAAGAATTCCCACCAAGAGTCCTGAACAAGGCCCTCCCTCTAAGTCCTAGTCCCTTGACATTTACAAGGAGAATAATACCAAGAGTTCCCAGACTGCTGTGGAAACCATGCCAATGGATCAGCAATATGGGGGTCATTAGATAAGCATGAATGAGCGTAATGGCTATGTCGCTGGACTCCCATGTAGTCGACCGCGGTTTGAGTCCCAGACCCGTGGCTTAAACTCACGCTGGGCCCATGTGTGTGCATGCCCAAGATCCCACGAGGAGAATGGAGGAGAACATCGTGGCCATCCCCCCTGGGGGGTGATTTCTGGCTTTCTGTCTCTCTTTCTGGCAAGCACATGCGCTCTATAGCAAAAGCCTCTCAAAAAAAATAATAATAATAAGCATGAATTAGGCTAGGCTCCCCAGCCCTGGTCCTTAAGTCATCAGAACTGGAGAACGAACCTCTCACCTGCAACAGTAGGCTGAGCTCTGTCCGGAGCAGCAGTACTTCCAGTGTGACTGTTGCAACCTGATGTGCATCTGGCTCCTCCTGCCCTTCGGGGAAGCTCAGTCCATCCGGCTGCTCCTCCGTGTAACCATACAATCGTAGTACGTCCCGGCCCCCCTGCCACACATCCACAACCCGTTATCACTCAGATCACCTTCCAGTAGGGCTGAACCCTTTCCATTCGGCGCAGCTTCAGACCTTTTCTAGCTAACCCCAGTCCAAACCCTTCCTCCCATAAGGACCAGAGGTTTCACCTGCACAGCATCCACCGTGCTACGAAAGACAGGGTTATTAAACTTCACCCCGCGCCAGTACCGGGGCCGCTGAGGGCTGAGGAGGTTGCGACCGTATTTCTCCAGGATGTTCAGGGCCGTGGACAGTGTGTTGAGGTAGATCCGGGGCTGGGAGCAGTCAGAAAGCACAGGGTTGTGAGCCTGGCCCAGGCCTTTGGCCCTACATTCCCCTTTCCGTGCGGCCTCACCTCCCCATGAGCGTTGCAGCGGACCAGGCGTGCGGCGTCCAGCTGCAGATAGCGGGCGGCTGGTGGCAGAGAGGTGGCCAGGAGCGGCCGGAGCTGCTCCAGGGAGAACGCCTGCCCGGAATCCCTCCTCAGGGCGCTTGCCAGCTCCTCGCGAGCGGCCAGAAAGGCCCGATGCTCCTCCTCCCCCGGCATCCTGAGATGGGAGTCAGCCCAGTCTCATTGGCCCAGGACCCAGCAAAGGCTGCGCGAGACGCGAGCGCAGCCCCTCCCGCCTGGTGTCTGCCTTTGCAGCCCGAGCCTGGCCTAGCAGCCGCCCCCGGTCACTCTGACCACCGTCACTCTGTGGCCCCCGGCCCAGCGCCGGAGACAGCCGGGGACAGCCGGGGACAGGAAGAACTAGAAGAAAGGGCGGGACTGCGACCCGGTCTCAGAGGAAGAGGCGGAGTCGAGGCTAAAGAGGGGAAGGACGAGGAAGCGGGGGGCGTGGCTACGAGAAAAGACCCGATCCCAGCCAATGACGGCCTCAAGCCCGTCGCGTCTAGCACTTCCTCGTTATTCTAAGAGGTCTTCCCCGCCTTCCTTTGGCCGACACCGCCCCTTCCGGGTAGCGCCAGTTATGGGTTAACTCAAAGCTTTCCTCTGTTCGGTCCTGTCTGCCCTACTCCGGTCCCCACGGGGGAAGTCCCTACCTGCTAGGGACCCGACTCCGGCCGGTCCTAACCCCATTCAAGCGAGTCCCGCCCCTCTCCTGTCCGTCTTGAAGGCAGTGCGCCCTCCTGGAGGAAGCCCCCTTGCCTGCTCCCTCCACCTGCTGCTAGCCCTTCTCCCCAGGTCCTCCCACTTACTGCTCCTCTCCTCGCTCTGATCCCTTCCAGTCCTCTCTCAGGGGTCGAACCTTATAGAGGGTGCTCCATCACTGGCTAGGTCCTTTCCTATTCTCCCATCCCTCTCATCCCAACCCTGGGATTCCCCTGGACAGCCCTTGGCCCTCGCCACAAGCCCCACCCCCTCTTCTAGGGACAGCCCCGGTTCCTGACTCGGCCGTCCCACTCGCCTTAGCCCCACCCTCGGACAGCCCCTGGGCTTGTGACCCAGGCGGCACCGCCTCTCCTGGTGGCAACTGGCTGGGAATGGCTGAGGGGCTACCTACGGTTTGCAGCCTGCCAGAAGGAGGGGGAAAGAGGAGAGGGGGCGGGGCTGAGGGGGGCGGGCCTGGACCTGGGGAGTGAAAGCGAAAGCTGGGGCGGCTAGCCGGAGACCGGAGGTTTAGTAACTGGGAGCAGCATGGCCAAGCCTTGTGGGGTGCGCTTGAGCGGGGAAGCCCGCAAACAGGTAAGGGGGAACCGGAGGCCGGGTAGGGGCTGGGGAGCCCTCCTGGATGAAGCCCAAGCTGGGTGCACCAGAGGACCAAGGCTGTGCCAGAGAACACCCCCAAGCCTCTCTCTGGTGCTTTCACTTCTGCCGGCAGATTCCTGCCCTCTGGCCGATCTCTGCACTGATCAGGGCTTTCTGGGAAAACTGACTGTGGTAGCAAAGGCCTGAGCCACAGTTGGAGGGCACCGGTTGGGGCTGGGAACTTACTCTTGATAACTGAGACTCTTAACCAACACCCTGGTACTATTCTCTCTGCAGGTGGATGTCTTCAGACAAAATCTTTTCCAAGAGGTAAGTCTCTGGATTCATTGATTTGACCCAGAATCTGACCAATATTTAAGTATCACAGCTCTCAGAGTGACACCCCCCCAACCCACCCTACACTTAATCCTTAATTCCCTTACCAAACCTTCTCCCAAGATGAACTCCTAGTTTTTTTTTTTTAATATTTTTTTGGAAAGAATTTTTTGCTAAAGGGTGCGTATGCTTGCCAGAAAGACAGAGAGAGACAGAGAGACAGAAAGTGAGAAATCACCCCCAAGGGGGATGGCCACGCCGCAATCCCTTCTCCTCCATTCTCCTCTCGAGATCTTGGGCACGCATGCACACATGCCTGTCGTGAGTTTAAGCCACTGGACCCGGGACTTAAACCACAGTCGACTACATGGCAATCCAGCGACATAGCCATTATACCAACTGCTGGTCCCAGAACTCCTAATTATTAATTTCTATTTTTTTTTTTAGAAAGATTTTTATTATAGGGTGTGTGCACTCACTGGATAAACAGAGACAGACAGAAAGCAAGAAATCACCCCCCAAGGGGGGAATGGCCACACAATCCCTTCTCCTCCATTTCCCTCTTGGGATTTTGGGCACACATGCACACATGCCTGGCATGAGTTTTAAGCTGTGGGGTCTGGGACTTGAACAATGATTGACCATGTAGGAGTCCAGCACCTTAACCACTATACCTCCTGCTGCCTCCTTAATTTTTATCTTTAATCTGACCTCTTTTTGGACTCTCCTGGCTTCTGCCATTTCCTTGTCCCTCTTTTGATGTAGAGGGGAAAGCCATGGCTCCCAAAGCAGGGATACCACAACCCTAACCTTGGTTCTGCCACTTACCAGCTTAGGCAAGTCCCTTCATTTCCAGGACTTCAGTACCCTCTTTTTAAGTCTGGGACTTAGTAATTTCCAAAGGTCCTTCCAGTCCCATTTCTCAGATATCTCATTAAGCATCTTCTGTGATTCTCTACCCTTGCAATGTAATTTCCACAGGCTGAGGAATTCCTCTACAGATTTTTGCCTCAGAAAATCATATACTTGAATCAGCTCTTACAAGTGAGTAGTGTGGGCCCCTCCTGCCGCACCCCAGGGCCTCTCTCCCTTCTTCTCATCCTCTCTAGCTAACTAATGGGCTCAGCACGCAGAGAACAGTTGTGAATGGTGAACTGGGAATGTTAGGATGGGATATGGCCTGAGCCCAGGTTGGCAGGTAGAGGGCAGGTGGGATGTATGGGAGGAAGGCTGTGACTTAGGGTGGGGGAAGATGCTGGGCAGTCCCTGACAGTGAGCTCTGTGCAGGAGGACTCCCTCAATGTGGCTGACCTGACCTCCCTCCGGGCCCCACTGGACATTCCCATCCCAGATCCCCCACCCAAGGATGATGAGGTGAGGCACTCAGAGTACAGGGCTCGTCTTGTAAACCCAATGGAGATTATAGTCCTTTAACTTCCATGACTATTCTGAAACTACTTTCTCTTTTTGCCATAGATGGAAACAGATAAACAGGAGAAGAAAGAAGGTAAGGAAGGAAGGGGCGACTAGGGAATGGGAAATGGCACATTGACTGTTGGATGAGAAGGATCTGAATCCCCTCTTTCTCACAGTCCCTAAGTGTGGCTTTCTTCCTGGCAATGAGAAGCTCCTGGCTTTGCTTGCCCTGGTTAAGCCAGAAGTCTGGACTCTCAAAGAGAAATGCATTCTGGTAAGCCTGGGAATGGGGGAAGTGGAAGGAGAAGTCCAGTAAGGCCAGGCCCTGGTCCTTCAGAGATGCAAGTCTCTGAGTCTAAGACCTAGTCCCCAAGAAGGAAACTTCCTTCTGTGCCCTGGGTTTAGATCCCCTTTGTTCTCCTCATTCTGCCAGACTTCTGATATCACAGTGTCACCCCTGAAATCAGAGACTGATGTATCTACCTCTGTAACCTCAGAGCCTATTGCTATACTCAGTACACAGTGGAGATGGTGTGATACAGCAAGCTACTTGGGTTCAAATCTTAATTCTATCTCTTACCTAGCCGGTATCCTTAAGTAAGTCACCTAGGCATTCTGTGACTGAGTTTTTTTCATCTGATAAATGGGTACCATAAGAATACATATATTGTAGGGACCAGTAGTTGGCATAATGGCTATGTTGCTGGACTCCCATATAGTTGACTATGGTTCGAGTTCCGGGCCTGGTGGCTTAAACTCACGCCGGGCGTGTATGCATGCATGCCCAAGATCCCAAGAGGAGAATGGAGAAGGGATTGTGGCGTGGCCATCTCCCCTAGAGGGTGATTTCTCACTTTCTCTCTCTCTCTTTCTGGTGAGCGCACACACCCTATAGCAAAAAACCTCTAAAAAAAAAAAAAAAAAGAATACATATATTGTGAGGATGCTGTGATGATTAAATATCAGTAATCTATAGTATAGTGCCTAGCATACAGTAAGTGCTTAGTTAAATGCAGCTATTATTAGGAAGTGGCAGAAATAGGAAGAAACCAGTAGGTTTGTTAAATAATTGTCATATGATACATCTTAATATAGGTGATCACATGGATCCAGCACCTGATCCCCAAGATTGAGGATGGAAATGATTTTGGAGTAGCAATCCAGGTAAGAAAAGACATTTAGACTAGGGAAAGACTTGGGGGATTAAAGATAGGAGCTAGATGGGGCCAGCCAGGCAGTGTGGTGGTGAAGGCAGCTGGATCCCATATGATCAGCTATGTGTTTCAAGTCCCAGACGGGTGACTTGAAAAATGGGTTGTGTATATGTGGCCAAAATCCCAAGAGAAGAAAGGAGAACAAGGGATTTCAGTGTGGCCATCCCCTCTGGGGAGGGGTGCTTTCTCTCTCTCTTTCTCTCTCTTCCCTCCTCCCTCTAGCGAGCACACGTATCCTATAGCCAAAAAAGAAGAGCAAGAGATAGGAGCTAGACATGAACGAGGAAGAGGAGAAGAGAGTGAGTGAAGGAAGGAGGAGAAGAAATGTTTTCTTTGCCTCCCATGTCACCCACAGGAGAAGGTGCTGGAGAGGGTGAATGCAGTCAAGACCAAAGTAGAAGCCTTCCAGACAACCATTTCCAAGTGAGGGCTACTGGAAGACCAGCGTGGGGGAACTTCAGGGACATTTCTTTGGGACTCTCAAAGATGTGTAGTCCCCTGGGAGACTGGAAAGGGTCTAGGAGAATCTCTCTCTCTGAAGACCCTTTCTTGTGGTATTCCTTTTGCTTCTGACAGGTACTTCTCAGAACGTGGGGATGCTGTGGCCAAGGCTTCGAAGGAGACCCATGTAGTGAGTGGACAGTCTACTGGCCTTTTAGCTGAGGCTGGCTGGGGGTGGGCCAAGGAAGAGGGGAAAGAGGCCCATGTCTTGTTTATGACCTACCCGAAGTGGTTACTATTAAGTCAAATCATTATCTAGAAAGACTGGTTCAGGCTTCAATAACCTTGATACCTTTCTCTGCTCCATCCTGTGGGGTTCCATTTCTTGATGCTGCGAAGGGGCTTATGCTCCAGTTACTTATCCCCTATGTGAGGAAACTGCTAATATCACAGCCTCCCACGGGGCTGACTCAGCTTTGCCTCCCACACCTCAGATGGATTACCGGGCCTTGGTGCACGAGCGAGATGAGGCCGCCTATGGGACGCTCAGGGCTATGGTGCTGGACCTGAGGGCCTTCTATGTGAGCGTGGAGAAAACCCTTAGGGGAGGTGGGGAAAAGATTTGGGTGGAGGCCAAGAACCTGCCTGACTACTACTCTTCTGGCCTTCTCCCAGGCTGAGCTTTATCACATTATCAGCAGCAACCTGGAGAAAATTGTCAACCCAAAGGGTGAAGAGAAGCCATCTATGTACTGAGCCCAGGGCTAGAAGGAAAATAAATGACTTAAACTTTTACTTCTGATGTGTATGATTTATTCAAAAAGCATTTATTGAATGCCACCTATGTCCAGATACTGAAGGTGTGATGGTGGGATAAGGAGTGGGTGTCAGGAAGGCAAAGATGAATTAGATGTTCCTTCTGTTCTTAAGAGAGCCTCGGGAACCAGCAGTTAGCGTAATGGCTATGTCGCTGGACTCCCATGTAGTCGACCGCCGTTTGCGTCCCTGACCCAGTGGCTTAAAACTCACGCTGGGCGCATGTGTGAGAGGAGAATGGAGAAGGGATTGCGGCGTGACCACCCCCCCTGGGGGGTGATTTCTCGCTTTGTCTCTATGAATCTCTCTGTCTGTCTGGTGAGCGCAGGCGCCCTATAGCGAAAACCTCTCAAAAAAAAAAAAAGCCTCCTACAGCCAGCCTGTGACTTGGGGGTTAAGGTAGCTGGATCCCACATGGTAGATTGCATGGCTTGAGTCCCAGACCTGGTAGCTTGACAGCTGCACTGGGCATATGTGCATGTGTGCCAAAAATCCTAACAGGAGGAAGAAATAGAGGAGGGGGGATTGAATGTGGCCATTCCCCAGGGGGTGCTTTCTCACTTTTTCTTTTTACCCCTCCCATTCTACCTTGTAAGTGTTGTGCAAAAAAATTTAAAAAAAAAAAAAAAAAAAAAAAAAAAAAAGAGGGCCAGCCAATTGTTGTGTGATGGTTAGGATAGCTGGATCTCACACGGCTGACTGTGGTTCTAGTCCTGGACACAGCAGCCTGGGAAACATGCTAGATGCATGTATATGCATTACTAAAACCCCAAAAGGGAGAGCAATGCAGCATGACCAACCCCTATAGAAGGTCCTTTCTTACTTTGTCTCTCTCTTGCTCTGTCTCTAGCAAACACACATGCCCTCTAGCAAAATTTAAAAGAAGATCCAACCAAAGGACAGGGTGAAAATTGTTATGTACCATGACAGCCATGCAGATAACTGTATTTTGGAATTTCATAAGATTAGTTCCATCTGGAAGTCGCATTTTGCACTTCATGGAAGAAGTGGCATTTGGGCAGAACCCTTATGGAAATAATCAGGCTTTGTATAGACAAGGGAAAGCCCTGTGACTGAAGAAAGGAACATTCCTCATCAGCACATGCATGCACAAGTGCCCAGCATGTTTCTCGAGCTACCTTATCCAGTATTTGAACTTCTCAGTCACCCACATGGGATCCAGGTCCCTTAACCTCTACACCATATGCTGGCACTGAGAATGAGATTTCACTGGGAGGATTATGAATGGATGGTTGGAATCCTCAAAGGGAGGGAGACAGGAGACAAGTCTCCCAAGGTATCGTGATGAAAGAAATACACCACGGGACTTTATGAGAAGGATGGGTCTTTTTTTTTTTTTTTTTTTTTTTTTTTTTTTTTGAGAGGTTTTTCCTATAGGGTGCGTGTGCTTGCTGGAAAGACAGAGACAGAGAGACAGAAAGCGAGAAATCATCCCTCGGGGGGATGGCCACACTACAATCCCTTCTCTTCCATTCCCTCGGGATCTTGGGCACACAAGCACATGCACTGGCGTGAGTTTAAGCCACTGGGTCTGGGACTCGAACCGCGAGCGACTACAAGGCAGTCCAGTGACACAGCCATTACGCCAAGTACTGGTCCCGGAAGGATGGGTCTTTTAAGTTTTGCTTTTTGTTTGCTCCGTTCACTTTGCCCACCAATTGGTGTCTTCATCTTTGCCTTTCAAGAATTCAGCTCTGGGAACCAGCAGTTAGCGTAATGGCTATGTCGCTGGACTCCCACGTAGTCGACCGCCGTTTGCGTCTCGGACCCAGTGGCTTACAACTCACGCCGGGCGCGTGTGCGTGCGTGCCCAAGATCCCGCGAGGAGAATGGAGGAGAAGGGATTGCGGCGTGACCATCCCCCCCGGGGGGGTGATTTCTCGCTTTCTGTCTCTCTGTCTCTGTCTGTCTGGCGAGCTCACGCGCCCTATAGCGAAAAACCTCTCCAAAAAAAAAAAAAAGAATTCGGCTCTGAGCAGTGTGGTAGAAGGATTTTGGTTTTTGCTATGAAACCCACAGGAGGTTCCTTAATTCTTGGCCTTATTTTTGTTTTAAAATATAGGATAAAAATGTGCTGGGCAGCTGAGCTGGCTCCATGGTGCAGTGTTAATGAGCTGCTCAAAAGGAGCAGTATCCCAAATGGCAGACACAGTTGGAATTCCCCAGTCTGTAACCCAGCAGCTAGTGCCCAGTATCCAACAGCCTGGAAGATTAGAGGAAAGGGATCATGATCAGATGTGTGGAGGACACTCCGTCTCTCTCCATCTCTCACTCTCACTGCACACTATCATGAATAAAGATGAAATACTTTTTTTTTTTAAAGAATTATTTGTTTTATTTTTATTTATTCATTCATTTTATTTTTTAATTTGACCAGAGAGAGACACATAGAGAGAGAGAGAGGGAAACTTAGAAAGTAAGCCACCAGGTCCAGGACTCAAACCGTGGTTGGCCATGTGGGAATGTCCAGCGCCTTAACCACCACGCAACCTGCTGGTCCCGATGAAATACTTTTAACCAAGAAAATGGAAGCTCGTCTACATACATCTTTCATTTAACCCTTAAAGGACCATAGCAGATACTACACTAAGGAAACCAAGAGCCAGATTACCTGAAGTCGTGAAAGTAACATGGCGTGTTGATTAGTGATAAAGCCGGTCCATGGTACAGAGCCACTCATTCCATACAAGGAGCAGGACAGCCAGCTTTGCGACCAGGTTGGAATATGCCCGGCTCCGGGACACCGGGCTGTTAGCGAGCGCTCCACCCCGCAGGCTCCAGGGCCTGTGTGGGCGGGCAGAACAGGTAACAGGCAAAGCCAAGCTGCAATCAAGAGCGGAAGTCAGACAGAAGAGCCAATGAGCATCCGCGCAGATTTTTTCCTTTACGGTTGCGGGTCCTTTCCAGTCCCGGAGAGACGAAGGAGGGACAACGAATAGAAACGCTCACTGATTGGACAAAATGATAACCTCTAGCCCTATCAAAAGCATCACAGGGCGAGGCTCTAGTAGCTGGTCCGGTTTAGCGCTGCCGGCTCAGCGTCCCCAGCACAGGTGCAAATCTGCTACCGCTTGCTCGGGACGGGGGGAGACAGGGATTGTTAGTCTGGGATGCAACGAACCTCCTTGTGAGACTGGCCGGGAGCGGGCACCAGGACTGAGGTCGCCCGGAGCCGGAGGGCTGCTTTCGAGCCGAGTTAGCTTCAGTGGCGAACCTAACTGAGGGGGTACGGGAAAGGGCGCCGGGACGCTGGTGAGAGCTTCTCGGACGCTGGTTGCGGACAGTTGCTCCTAGGCGGAGTGAGTGACTTGCACTAACTGGGTTTGCTGCGTCCCGGGCAGGCCCTGCTCGCCATGGGGGAGGTGGAGATCTCGGCCCGGGCCTACGTGAAGATGTGCCTGCACGCCGCCCGGTACCCACACGCCGCGGTCAATGGGCTGCTGCTGGCTCCAGCCCCGCGGTCTAGAGAATGCGTGTGTCTCTCCGACTGTGTGCCCCTCTTCCACAGCCACCTGCCCCTGTCGGTCATGCTGGAGGTCGCCCTCAACCAGGTGCCGCCGCTGAACGCCCCCTAACCCCTAGCACGAACTCCCTAACACCCCTAGCCCAAGCCCATTTCTCGCCCCTTGGCAACAGCGCGCAGCCACAGGGCCCACTACACAGTTTAGGTACTGACAGCCCCTTTCTCACGGCAGGTGGATGTGTGGGGCGCACAGGCCGGTCTGGTGGTGGCTGGGTACTACCATGCCAACGCAGCCCTGGACGACCAGAGGTGAGTGGGGTAACCAGAATCAGAGGGCAAAGGATTAGGGTGGGGGGAAGAGAACCGAGGTCATTCCGAGACCAGCCTGCCCTGCTGTGTGGGTGGGAAGACAATTGTGTATCCACAAGAACAGACTGATTTTGCTTTAAGTGTCCCCCAAGTGCTGAAAGAACACAGGAGGAATTCAACCAACAACTTTTCCTTTTTTTTTTTTTTTTTTAATAATTATTTTATTGGGACCAGCAGTTAGCGTAATGGCTTTGTCGCTGGATTCCCACGTAGTCTACTGCGGTTCGCGTCCTGGACCCGGTGGCTTAAAACTCACGCCGGGCGGGCGCATGTGCCTGCGTGCCCAAGATCCCGAAGAGAGAATGGAGGAGAAGGGATTGCGGGGTGGCCATCCCCCCAGGGGGTAATTTCTTGTTTTCTATCTCTCTGTCTCTTTCTGTCTTTCTGGCAAGTGCATGCACCCTATAGCAAAATCTTCTCCCCCCCCCAAAAAAAAATTATTTTATTTAACTTTATTTACTTATTATTTTAATTTGACCAGAGCAAGGAAGAGTGAGAGAGAGGGAAAGTGAGAAAGCAAGCCGCCAGGTCTGGGACTAGAACCGTGGTTGGCCATGTGGGAGTCCAGCACCTTAACCACCATACCATGGTTGGCCATGTGGGAGTCCAGCACCTTAACCACCATACCACCTGCCAGCCCAACTCCCCTTTTATATTTAAGAGAATTTTTTTAAAAAAGAATTGTTTTATTTAACTTTATTTATTTATTTAAATTTGACTAGAGAGTAACAGACTAAGAGAGACAGAGAGGGAAATTGAGAAAGCAAGCTGCCAGGTCTGGAACTTGAACCCCAGTGGGCCATGTGGGAATTCAGCATTTTAACCACCATGTCACCTGCCAGCCCTGAGACTTTTTTTAAGAGAGATTTTTTTAAAAAAGAATTATTTTCTTTAACTTAATTTATTAATTTATTTATTTAAATGTGACCAGAGAGTGACAGAGTGAGAGAGAGAGGGCAAAGTGTGAAAGCAACCTGCCAGGTCCGGGACTCTAACCAGTCGACCATGTCCAGCGCCCTTAACCACCACACCACTTGCCAGCTTCTTAAGAAAGATTTTTGCTCTAGGGTGTGTGCACTCGTCAGAGAGGACAGAGAGACAGAACGCAAGGAATCAACCCCCCCGGGGGGATGGCCACACCACAATCCCTTTTCCTCCATTCTCCTCTCAGGATTTTGGGCACGCATGTACATGCACCCAGTGTGAGTTTTAAGCCACCGGGTCCTGGACTCGAACTGTGATGGACTTCATGGGAGTCCAGCGAGGTAACCATTATGCCATCTGCTGGTCCCACAATCAACAACTAAAAAAAAAATTCTTTGTATATATCAAGGAAAAGTAGATAATTATATATAAATTATATGTATGGATGAAGTTAGAAATACTGTTTTGTGGGGCCAGCAGATAGTGCAGCAGTTTTATTGCAGCAGTTACATCATTAGACTCCTACTTGGCTGACCGCAGTTCGAGCTCTAGACCCCGTGGCTTGAAAATCATGCCAGGTGCGTGTGCGTGTGTGACCAAATCCTAAGGAGAGGAGTATGGAGGAGAAGTGATTGTGGTGTGACCATCCCCCTGGGGGTCATTTCTCACTTTCCCTCTCACTGTTTCTCTCTCTCCAGCGAGTGTACATGCCCTGTCCTAAGGTAAAAAGCTCTTAAGAAATAAAGGGTACTAGCAGATGGCGTAATGGTTATATCACTGGACTCCCGCGTTGTCGACTGTGGTTTGAGTCCTAGACCTAACAGCTTGAAACTCACACTGGACGTGTGTGTGCATGTGTGCCTGCCCAAAATCCCAAGAGGAGAAGGAATTGCAGTGTGGCCATCCCCCCTGGGGGGTGATTTCTTAATTTCTGTCTTTCTCTGGCAAGCCCCCATCCCTATTGCAAAAACATAAATAAATAAATAAATAAATAAATAAATAAATGTACAACCATATCATATTATATAGTTGTTAGGATCATGGTATGAAAATAGAAAGATGAGATTTTGGGCACATGTGCACACACACTCGGCATGATTTTCAAGCCTCCAGGTCCAAGACTTGAACTGCAGTCAGCAATGTGGGAGTCCAGTGCCTTAACTACTATATTACCTATTAATTTATTTAATGCCCTATGTTAAACATTAAAATTGTTTCCAGTTTTTTTATTATGTACACTGTCCTATTATTACAGTAATTCTTTTTTTAATTGCTAGAGGGTGTGTATACTTGCCAGAGAGACAAGAGAAAGCACTTCCTAATGGGGCATGCTCATGCCTCAGTCCCTTCTCCAGTTCTCTGCTTACTCCTCTCCCTTCTGCAGTGGCTTTGGGCACACATATCTGATGTAATTTTCAAGCTGCCAGGGCTGGGATTCAAATCACAGTAGGCTATGTAGGATTCAGCTCCCTTTACCACTACGCTGGCCCTACAGTAATTTCTTTAGAAATGGAATTTCCAGGCTAGCCTATGTATGGCATATAGTTTCAATTTGGCCAAATCACCCACCAAAAGGACTACCTTTCATTTCCACTCTTACCAGCAGTGTCTGAGCACGTTTCCCATAGACCTCAAGCATCAAGCTATCCTGCCTCAAGCATCAGGCAGGCCCCAACCCCCCAGGCCAGTGGCAGGGAAAGACCACAAATGCACCCGCATCTATGAGACCTGGGAAGCCCAGCCCAGATGGACAGGGCCTGCCCACATTGGCTCCTCACTCCTCTGATCTTCCCTCTACACAGCCCTGGGCTCCTGGCTTTGAAAATTGCTGGGCGAATTGCAGAATTCTTTCCTGATGCAGTACTTATTATGGTGAGGCTTGGGTTTCTGGGGAGGGAGGTAGAAATTAGGGAGAAGGGTCCTTGAAATTCTCACCTACCCTTTTTTGTCTACCCAGTTGGATAATCAGAAACTAGTGCCACAGCCTCGTGTGCCTCCGGTCATCGTCCTAGAGAACCAAGGTCTCCGCTGGGTTCCCAAGGACAAGAACTTGTGAGTGCCCCATCCCCTCCACCTTTTCTTGGAAACCCAAGGCTCCTGGGTTTCCACTGTCTTGGTCCTACCCCAGCAGTCCTTCGTTAAACCCAGTCTCTATTAAGTCTGTGTCTGACTCCTCTGCCTGCTGAGTTTGCCCTTCATGGGGTTACCATTTCAGAGTGATGTGGAGGGACTGGGAAGAGTCACGGCAGATGGTGGGAGCACTACTGGAGGGCCGGGCCCACCAGCACCTTGTGGACTTTGACTGCCACCTTGATGACATCCGGCAGGACTGGACCAACCAGCAACTCAACACTCAAATTACCCAGTGGGTTGGTCGCACCAACGGAAATGCCTGAACCAGGGCCAGGAAGGGTCAGGCTCCAATAAAGAGACTTGGGCTATTGGGGAACAGTATGACTGTGTTTATTGTGCCTGGGAGATGAGGGGAGAAAGAAACCTCAACAGGAGGAGGTTGGGGAAAGTCTGGAGTCCCTGATAAGAAGTGATGTCGTGCTCTGCTGTACTCATCACAGGATATGAGGAGGCTCTCAATAGATCATTCCCTTTGTCTCTCCCCTGGGCTTCTTGAGCTTCTCCAAGTTCTTCAGGATGATATCATATAATACAGCCTACAGGCCCAGGGAGATGTAGGGTCAGCTGCAGGCCCCCAGTGGCTCTGTCCCCCATTTCTAGTCTGGTGGTGAGGCCGACCCTTCACCCCCCAGCCTGCAGGGTCAGGATTGAGCTACTTTCTAGGAAAGATGCTACTTTCTAGGAAAGACGCCCACCCCTGCCCTGCCCTCACGTCCTCACATAAGCATTGCGGATCTCCATGACCATCAGCCGGATGTCCCGGTACTCTGCCTCATCCAGCTCATGCACCAGCTGCCGGTAATCACCCTGCGGGAAACTCAGGGTCAGGTCTGATGTCAAATGCGTCTTTCCCCATGCACCTTGGGCCTCACCTACCACATGGGGCTGCTTGGCTGCTTTGGCCACTGCATCACCACGCTCAGAGAAGTATCTGTGGGAAGAAGAAGTGTGTATGGAGTGGGAGGAGGAGCAGGGAGCGTGGGCCTCTGTCCCAAAACAAAGGCAGAGTGCATGGGGTGAGAAGAGGCAGTTGCTCACTTGGAAATCTGAGTGTGGAAGCCTTCCAGCTTGGTATGAAGGCTGGTCATCAACTCAAACACCTTCTCCTGGGGAAAGAAGGTGAGGGGAAAGTAGGCAGAAGCATGGACTGGAAAGGAAGGCAGGGAGTGGGAGGCCCTCTCACCTGGACAGCCACTCCAAAATTGTTACCATCCTCAATCCGAGGTATCTGTAGCTGCAACCAGGTGGTGACCTGGGGCAAGAAAGGCATTAAGTTACATTAGTACCCACCCCCCCCCACACACACCCAGTTCCCAGGTTTCTATCCTCTGCTTCCTTGTCCAGCCTGGGTAGAGCTGTGGCAGGTCTGTCCTAAGCCCCAGGGCCTGGACTCTGGCTTCACTTGGTAAGACCTGGCAAGTGCCATACCTGGCAGGGACCAAGAGGACAGGGTTTCACCTGGAGCCTGGGGGTGAAAGTAGGAGGGCTCACCAGGTTGAGCTGCTCAATGACATCCTCGATCTCAGGCTTCAGGCGCTGCAGGAGGACCACGATCTTCTCGTTGCAGTTCACTGGTCCACAGGGAGGACCTAGAGAGTGGGCAGAGGGTCAGTCACTTAGCCTGTGTAAGAGGTGGGGGAGGGAAGAGGCCCTATGGTGGGGCTCAAGCCTCTTCTCGTAGTGGTTTCAAAGACCTTTGTCTTCATCGTCTTCTTTCTTCTTTTCATCCTTGTCTTCCTTCTGCAGGGAGAGAGGGGTGCATGGGTGTCAGGGCTCAGGCTGATTTTCCCCTTGGTTGGGTCCTTCCTCCCAGGTCTTCCTGACTTGCCTCCTGCTGTTTCTTCCGCTCCTCCTTCTCTTTCTCCTTGACTGGATCAGGCACCGGGATGTCCAATGCAGCCTTCAGATTGCTCAGGTCGGCTTCATTGAGAGCTGGCTCCTGGGTGGGAAGAGAGCCAGAGGTGAGGATGTCCCTCTCACTTCCTAACTCTTATGCATCCCCCACCCCAGACTCTTTTCGTCCCTATTGTAGCTCCCTGCCTGGCCCCAGTACCTTTAAAAATGCATCTAACTCAGAAATCTTCTCGGGGAAATAGCTTCCGAGCAGGTCCTCTGTCTGTGTGTAGGATGGGTGTGGAGGTTGGAGGTCAGAATCAAATGCTCTTCCTAGGCCATGCGGCAGGGCTGAGACTGGCAAGCAAGGGAGGGCTGGGCAGCAGGAGCTGGGGTTGGGGTGCCGATGGCCAGGTCTTACCTTGGTACACAGGTATTCACGAAACACGTCCACCTGTGGGACACAGGCAGCCCTTCAGAAACCTGGCATTAGAGCCAGTTCATCTGAGAACAGTTCCCATAGGGCTGTGGAGACCTGACCTGGGGAAGGGTGGAATGGATCCTTCTCAAGCCAGACCCGAAGAAGGGAAGAAGGGGAGCCGGATCCCTGTGAGGGGGAACTGGGGTGTTGGAGGGGTGGATCTTTGCAGACATGGGTCCCGGCGGGGCTGGGAAAGGATGGTGTGGATCCCCTCGGCTTCCGATTTATAGCATGAGTGGTTCGTGTCAGCGGGGATCCCTGGGGTCGCCTGGGCTGCGTACGGGATGTAAGAGCGCCCTCTGCGAGTGGGACTGTGAAGACGGCTCCCGGGTCCACCCTGAGCGAAAGGCCACGGGATGCCGAGGCAGGTCCCGCACCCGGTTTGTGTGTGGTCCTGGGCCTCAGGCCAGAGGACTTCCCCTCCACGCTAGCTCTTCGCCTCACCTCACTCCGCTGAGCCACGGCCGCCTCTCCTTCCCGCTCCCCGCTGGCAGAACCCCCGCCAGTCTCCCCGGGACTCCGCTCGGGTCACGCAGACTGCTGGCATGCAGTCACACATGGTGGGGGGCTCGGGGTGGATCCGGATGCCCACAGTCTCTAGGAGCCAAGCCTCCCCATGGGCCCTGCCTTGAACTCGCGGCGCTCACCTTGGCTTGGGCTTCAGGCTGCACCCTGAGCGTGGCCATTGCTGGGGCGGTGGGCCGAGCGCCGCGCTAGGAGCGAGGAGTGGGCACCGGGAAGGGAAAGCGAAAGCAGCGCTCGCTACCCGCACTGCCTTCCTGGGCAGCCGTGAGTGGAGCGACTGGAGGAGGCGGGGTCCGAGCAGAGAGAGGAGAGGGGCGGAGCCGCGGAGGACGGCGGCCGAGGCTGGGCTTCCCCTGGAACCCGAAAGGAGAGTTTCCACCCACCTGCTCCGGTGCCAGCCCGCTCTCGTCGCCGCCTACCCGCCCCCTCGCCTACCGCCACTCGGGCAGTGCCGCCTCTCCACGCCCACCTTGCTCCTACCCGCTGTTCTTCCGGCCTCCTGCTTCCCCGGCTCCTGTCCCCGCATGGGCTTTCTTCTTCCCATGCTTGGCCTGGGACCGTGAAAGCCTTATTTGGAGCGTCCACCTTTTCTCAGGAGTGGAACAAGACCTGACCTCTCTTCCCTAGCCTTGTAAGCCTGGGACCTGGCTCCTCCTGCATTCCCTGGCCCGTTTAGAGACCCTCAGATGCTGGTACCATCTCTATCCGTGCCCCGGTAGGCCTTCTCTGGACTGCTGCAGATTCCATTCCTCAAAGCGCGGGTTCGCACCTCTCTCTTCCTTGAAACCGTTTCTCAGCTTGCAGTCGACCTTAGAATGAAATCCGAAGGACTCCTTCATGGCCTGCCTGGCACCCGTTTCCCCATTCACGTTTCTACCGCTTCCTCCTCATTCCATTGTGCTTACAGATGCTTCAGCTTTCCACCATTGTTCTGGCCCTCCTCTTTGCTCTTCTCAGAGACCTAAGGATCTGGGTTCAGGTTCGCTAGGAGTTACTTTATTTAGTTTATTATTATTATTTTAAATTTTGCCGGAGAAAGACAGAGGGAACATGAGAAAGCAAGCCACTAGGTTCGGGACGCCAACCGCAGAGTCCAGCGCCTTAACCACCACCCCACCTGCTGGACCCCTGCTCTCTACACTTATTTCTAAAACGTGTCCTGTTTTTTCCTGCCTCAGGGCCTTTGCCCTGGCTTCTCCCAGAAACATCCTTCTCTGGGTGTTGTCATTCAGTTCTCGGCTCAAATGCCACCTCTTCAGGGAGAACTTTCTTCAGCATCCTTTATAAAGTACTTCCCAACAAATCTAGTACAAGTCAGCCTGTTTTAGTACCTTCAATATCTCGCTGATATTGCAGTTTATTTTTTGAGACAAGGTAGTGGTTTAAGCCAGGGTTCAGCCAACTTTCCAAAAGGGCCAGAGAGTATATATGTTAGACTTTGTGGGCCTTATAGTGTGTGGCAACTACTCAATTCTGTCTTTGTAACAGGAAAACAGTCATCTGCAAATGAATTAGTGTGTCTGGGTTCCAATAAAACTTTATAGACATTAAAATTTGAATATCGTTTAATTTCACGTCATAACATTTCTTGATTTTTCAACCATTTAGAAATGTAAAAACCAGGGTTTGGGAGGTGGCATGGTGGTTAAGATGCTGAACGACGTGGTTTGAGTCCTGGATTTGGCTGCTTGCTTTCTCACATTCTCTCTCTCTGGTCAAATTAAATAATAATAACGATAAATAAAATATTTCTGTAAAAAAAGAGAAATGTAAAAAACAGTCTTAGCCTACAGGTCAAAAAAACTGGCTACAGGAGGGCTGTAGTTTGCTAAACTCTGGTTTAGAAAACAATGTACCCATCCCGCTTGGTTTTATAATCTGGTTCTTCTATTTACTAGCTGTCTGTGCCTCTGTTTCCACAACAGCACAGTGGGACCATTACAAAACCTACTTCGTAGTGGTGGTGGTCTGAGGACTAAATGGTTATTTTTTGGAGAGATTTTTTGCTATAGGGTGCATGCTCTTGCCGGAAACATAGGGAGACAGAAGGCAAGAAATAACCTCCCAAGGGGGATGGCCATGCTGCAATCCCTTCTCTTCCATTCTCCTCTTGGGATCTCAGGCAGGCATGCACATGTGCCCAGAGTGAGTTTTAAGCCACTGAGTCTGGGACTGGAACCACGATTAACTACATGGGAGTCCAGTGACATAACCATTACGCCACCTGCTGGTCCCATCAGTGGTTACTTTATTTAAAAACATATAAAGAACTGTGGCTGGCCCAGAGTAAGCACAATGCAAGTGTTTGCTATTGTGTGTTTGTCATGTCCCTCTTCTAGTTAGTTCATAAGGCCTCAAACAGCAGAAACTCTGCCTGTGCTTCACATGGCATGGAGCTATGCTTAGCTCAGTAAACATTTGTTACATAAATGAGCATGCCCCCCATGAGGGACACAGAGGGAGGGTCCCTGAATGCAGTGCCCAGATAGGGCACCCTGAGGAGGGCAGAGGGGAGAGTCCGTGCAGAGGTTGGAAAAACAAATCAACCAGGCTGGAGATGGAGCACCCGCTCAGCTCAGCAAGAATGATGCCCACAGTGGTCAGTAGAGCAGGTGGCGTGGTGGTGAAGGTGCTGGACTCCCACATGGTCGACCACGATTTGAGTCCCACACCTAGTGGCTTGAAAATCACACCAAGCATGTGCGCATCCATGCCCAAAATGCCAAAAGGAGAATGGAGTAGGGACTGAGGTGTGGGCATCTTCCCTGGGAGGTGATTTATCACTTTCTCTCTCTCACGTTTGGTAAGTACAAATGCCCTGAAAAAAAAAAAAGAAAAGAAAAAGAAAAAGAAAAAAATGAGGCCCAGACACTAGATGGTGGTAAAGTGGTAAAACAGAAAGCTCAAGGCTGACTCTCAAGAAAGTTCTGGGTTCCTTTCTGGAGACCTCCCTGAATATCCTGGGCATAAAAGTGCCCATAATCTGGAACTTGCTGAGGGTGCATTGTGGAGTCAAGACCCTGTTGGAAGTGCTGTCTCTCATGGAAGAAATAAACCTAAGGAAGAGAGAGAGAGAGAGAGAGAGAGGAGGAATGACACCCACACCTACGGGGACTGTTACCTCCCCTAGCAGTGCCATTCTTTGATGTCACAGCCCCCAACAGCTCAAAGGCTGCAAAGATAAGAAGGCTAAAGTTCAGCAGGAGGGATGGATGTCAAGCATAAGGAAGGACATTCAAGGTCAGTAATATCAAGAACGGTTGAGAAACTCCAGTGACAACCAGGCCCTCCTTTTACCCTTCCCACCTTTCAAGCCCTACACCAAATGATGAGAGGAGCCAGAGCCAGGCCCGACGTGCCTTTATTTCTTTCAGTTGTGCTTACGGCTGGCGTGGGGGCGGGGGAAGAGCCCATGGCCCGGGCTCCCTGGAGACCAGGGCTGATGATACCAGCTGCCATAGGTAAGGTACCAGGCGAAGGTGCCCACTGCAGCGCCCACCACCTTGTGAGTGTACTGGTGGAAATAGATGACGGTACAGAGCAGCAGGAAGTTCCAGAGGCCCAGCAGCAGCACATTGAGCAGGAAGACGAGACGCAGAGGGGCCCCGGCCGGCAGCCCATGGGCTAGGTACTTGGCAAAGACCGCTGCTTCCTCAGCCATGAGCAGGCAGCAGAAGGTGAGCAGGAAGGTGTGGGAAGAGACCGTGTAGCCCCGCCACTGGTGACCGGCTGCCAGGCAGCTACGGCGGTCAGGCAGCTCATGGAGCAGCAGGCCCTGGGGCAAAGGCTCAAAGCAGGAGCCAGTCAGGTCCTCGATGAGCAGGAAGGCCCGGCCGGCCCCCCGCCACACAGCTGCCCCTACCACCAATCGGCTCAGGTGCCTGGCTGTCACTGCCACACGCCGTGTAGCCAGGAAAACAACCAGCAGCACAAAGCCTCCCAGGAAGGTGCACGTCCAGCCCCACGCTGAATTCACAAACTTTCTGTGGACAGAAAAGGGGAAGTTAGTGAGACCCCAGCCCCATCTCCTACCCTAATTTTGTTCCCTTTCCTGCTCTGTCCCCAAGTCCTATACATCATCTCATTGGTTCTCCTTCCCAACCCCCATCTCAGCTTAGCTCTCTCCTCAGAAGACCATTCAGGATTCTAGGCCCACATTTTCTCTCCAGGCCTGCTCCTTACTTCCTCTGTCCCCCAGGACTCTGTCCTGTGCTGCCACCACTTACCCTGCCCTGCCACAACCTTCTCCTCAACCTCCTGGCCTATTTTTAGTTTGCAGACTGGCAGGAAGACAGAAACCTGGAGAAGGGAGCTGGGATCCCAGAGTGCAGGAAGCCGGCTCCCACAGCCTCGGCTGGACTCACATGTTGAAGAAGTTGCCGTGGCTGGCGAAGATAGTCCGAGAGTTGACGTGGAACTGCAGAAGGGGCCCAAAGATGACCACTGCTGCCAACCAGGCATGGTAGAGGCGCCGTAAGCAGGGGCTGCCCAGGAGGCGGGCGGCCTGTTCACTTCCGAAGTACAGCAGGGCAGAGGCCACCCAGAGCAGCACCTTGACCAGGCAGCCCAGGAGTGCACGAATCCGGGCCCCGGCCCCCGGCCCTGCCCCCACCGCCGGCCCCCGCTCCATCTTCCCTCCCCTCCCCACTAACTGCTCGCTCTGCTGGGCAGCTGAGGAGGGGCTGATGGGGCCCCCCCTGGATAAGGACAGGCAGTGACAGGTGTGGCAGACATAGGGCAGAGCCCTGTTGGCAGCTGGCTGGCGGGGGAGAGGAGCGGGGGGGAAGTGAGGGGCCAGAGTGGAGGGCTGCCACGTCAGCAGGGTCCTGGCCCTGGGCGTGTGTCAGTGTGTGTCCTGACAGTAGCCCGTGTCCTTTCTGTTGGCCCTGTGTCCTTAGCTCCAACATGTTCTAGTTCACGTCGCAGGGCCAGGCCTGCTGCTCTGGGCTGTCCTTGTCCATGGCTTGCTCGGGTCAAACTGCCTTGTTTGGTCAGCTGAAGCCCCCTTATCCTCCATCCCAGCTCTACCATGTATTTGCCACAGGGAAGCCAGAAGTCATGAAGAGAAAGCTAACCCAACCTTGGAAGTCACTAAAAATATCTGTGTCTGTGGCATTGTAGCAGTGTGGTCCAGCTTTCTTCTGGGTTTCTGAGCACAAGAGCACACCCCTGCAGCATGCAGCCAGCGGGGTGTGCACATCACTGTGTCCACCTCAGGTCTTACGAGGCTCATGGGCAGGGGTACCCACTGCAGTGTGCTGTGGCCCAGCAGCTTAGCCCTGCCCTTGCTCCTGTCCAGACTGTGAGGCTCTAAGGGGCTAATTTGGCTCAGAGCTGCTATGTAAATAGACACAAAGCATCACACCTATAAGGGCACACTCGGGCCAACTGGAGGCACAGTGGTTAAGGCTGCTGGATCTCACATGGCCGACTGCATGGTTCAAGTCCTGGACACGGTGGCTTAAAAAACATGCCAGGTGGTTATGAATGAGTGCTCAAAATCTTGAGCATACATCCTGTAGCAAATTGAAAAAGGGGTGGGGGCACCATTCATTTGTATGTTTATTACGACGACCAAGAGATGAAATCAGGGAGCCAGCCCTGTAGCCTAGTGGTCTTAACCATGTGGGAGCACATGGTCACTGCACCATTCAAGCCCTGGCCCTGGCAGCTTGAACAACTGGGAGTATACGCATGAGTGTCCAAGAACCTGATAGGATGGAAATGAAGTGACCGAGAAGTGGCCACGCCCAGTTGGAGGTGCTTTCTCCCTCTCTGTCTTGGTGCCACACACCCTCTGGCAATTAAAAACAATAATAAAAAAAAAAAAAAAAAAAAAAAAAAAGAAACATACCCACCCCCCTAAAAAAAAAAGATGAAGTTAAAGTCTCCTGGGACCAGTAGATGGTGTAATGGCTATGTCGCTGGACTCCCATGTAGTCGACCACGGTTCTAGTCCCAGACCTGGTGGCTTAAACTCATGCTGGGCACGTGTGCGTGCGTGCCCAAGATCCCGAGAGGAGAATGGAGGAGAGGGGATTGTGACGTGGCCATCCCCCCTGGGGGGTGATTTCTTGCTTTCTGTCTCTCTGTCTTTCTGGTGAGCGTATGCGCCCTATAGCAAAAACCTCTTTAAAAAAAAAAGAGAGAGAGAGAGAGAAAGAAAGAAAAAGAAAAAAAGAAAGTAAAATCTCCTGAGGAAGGCATCCTGTATGAGATGGTGGCCCAGGCCAGACTCTGAGAGCCCGAAAGAGCACATTTACTTTCAGGAAAGGAGGAGGTGGAGACCTTAGAGATAAAACCTTCACTCTGGAGTCCTTTAAACCTTGGGTTCTGTCACCCAACTAACCACCCTGGGCCTTGCGTTGCTCACAGGCCCTCATCTCCCAGCCTGACCACTGGGCTCAAGCAGCAGGGTAGAGTGACATCCTACCCGAGGAAAAGTCCCTGTGGTTCAGTGACTGTTTCAAGATCACTTTCTGTTTTCCTTCCTCATTCTTTAAAACTGGTGGTAGGGTCTCAGGCCTTGGTAGAGTCCCATAAAGTAGTGAAAAGCATGAGTAAGCAAAGACACCTAGGTTCTAGGCCCTACCATCTGACGTTGGGAAAACAGATTAACCCTCCCCAGTCTAAATGCCTTCATCTGAGAATTGATCAAGATGGATTAGCCAATCAGATTCCTTTCAGATTCTAAAGCATTAAATCTTCCTGTTCATAGACCCTGTAAGAGCTATCAGAGAATTTTTTTAAATAGATTTTTGCTATAGGGTGTGTGCGCTTGCTAGAAAGATGAGAAAGACAGAGAGACAGAAAGCGAGAAATCACTCCCCCCCCAGGGGGGATGGCCACGCCACAATCCTTTCTCCTCCATTCTCTCTTGGGATCTTGGGCACACACGCACATGCGCCCGGTGTGAGTTTAAGCCTCCGGGTCCGAGGGACCAACAGTTAGCGTAATGGCTATATTGCTGGACTCCCACATAGTCGACCGTGGTTTGAGTCCTGGATCCAGTGGCTTAAACTCACACCGGGCGTGTGTGTGTGCGTGCGTGCCTAAGATCCCAAGAGGAGAATGGAGGAGAAGGGATTGCAGCGTGGCCATCCCCTCTGGGGGGTGATTTCTCGCTTTCTATCTCTCTGTCTCTCTCTGTCTGTCTCACGAGCACACGCGCCCTAAAGCAAAAACTTCTCCAAAAAAAAAAAGTCACCGGGTCTGAGACTCGAACCACAGTCAACTACATGGGAGTCCAGCAACACAGCCACCACACCAACTGCTGGTCCCGAGAATTCTGAAGACCTACAGAACCCCTCACATTTCAAAGTTGACATTAAATTTTTCATTGTAATTGAAATTAGTTACAAAGGTTATTACTTCCTTTTTATATAAACGGATATTGCAAAACAACTTTTTATTTGCTAGAAAATATGTGCACTTGCCACAGACAAGAGACAGCGAGAGAGAAGGGAAAGCACACCCCCATCCTCCAGTGGTGACTGGTCATGTCACGATCTCTTCCCTTCCATCTCTTCCTCCTTTCAGGGTCTTGGCTATGTATGCATGTGCCCATTATGTCTCCTCAAGATTCCGAGTTCCAGGCTCGAGATACAGGGTCAGCCAGGTAGGACCCAACTGCCTTAAACACCAGACCACAGAGTCAGCCCACACAATAAAGTGATTCTATCACTCTTTCAAAAGTATCCAATGGAATTGAAGTACTACAGTGATTAGTTAACCTTATCCATTTTTAAAAAAGTAATGAAATCTTAAGATCTATTTCCATTCTATGTCCCCCACAGAATTTATCATGTTTTTATGCTTGAAACTTTTTAATTGACCATTTATCACACTTTCTACAAAAAACATATAATTTAAAATTTATTTTAAAAAATGTCCTGTGGCTACAAAGCCCTAAAAATTAAAAAAATTTTCCTTCTAGATTGAATTCTTATTATAACTGTTAGTAGGACTAAATATATTATTAGTATAACAAACATTTTACATGTTTTAATAATAGAAAACTGTTGGAAATGGCTCTTACTGAGAATAGATGGCCCATGGGACCCTGATCAAAAAGCTTTGAGGATACTAATAATTTTTGTTTGGCTCTTAAATTGGCACCCTGGAGTAATATGGGTTCTAGGTGAGAAGGGTAGCCTCTCTGGGGTGGAGTGGCAGAGGTGAACTGAGCAGGCAGATGGAAAAGGAGACCTGGTACGACAGCCTCACACTACATAGACCAATGTGAGGACAAAGCACACACACAGCCCGAGGATCTGGAGCTTCTTTTTCTGCCCCTTGCTGGGAAAGCCTGCGAGTACCCCTGGAGATGTGGACCCTGTTTTGAAAATGGCCTTAGAAAGCATGAAGTGTTGTGGGGTAAGATTCAGTCAGGGCAGGATGTGAACCCCAGCTTCCCCTCGACCCCTGGTGGCTCTGGGACGAGAGGTTCTGAGTATGAAGTGCCCAGATGAGTCCTGGCCTCAGGACCAACCAGGCTCTCCTGGCTCTGTGTGCATTGGGCTACCTCTTCTGAAGACTGCAGCAGCTCTAGGGCAGACCCCAGAGCAGAGCTGATGCAGGTCTTCCCCGGAGCAGACAGAAAATGTGCTTATTCTCTGGATCTTTTTTTTTTCCTTTCTTTTTTTGGAGAGGTTTTTGCTATAGGGTGCTTGCGCTCGCCAGACAGACAGAGACAGAGAGACAGAAAGCGAGAAATCACCCCCCAGGGGGGATGGCCAAGCCGCAATCCCTTCTCCTCCATTCTCCTCTTGGGATCTTGGGCACGCACGCACAGGCGCCTGGCCTGAGTTTAAGCCGCCGGGTCCAGGACGCGAACCGCGGTCGACTACGTGGGAGTCCAGCGACGTAGCCATTTCGCCAACTGCTGGTCCCTATTCTCTGGATCTTGATGTCTACTTGCTGGGAAATATTAGGGTGTATCTGCTGCAAGCCTCAATTATTAAATGATTTTGCTATTTGCCTTCACCTTGGGGCATCGAAAGAATGTCTTCTGCTAAAGAGTACGCCTGAAGGCTTTTTTGAAACTGTTTTCTTAAGGTGACAGGATGAAAGACCTCATAGGAAAATGAGAGAGAGACAGGCAGACGCTGGGTAAGGATCCCAGTTTATTGAAGGAGTCAAAGCCAGTGAGAGGACAAAGGAGTCCTACTTCAGCCTTCCTTCTTGAAGCTGCTGGCCTCCTGCAAAATGGGACCCTCTGTAAAGGTAGGACTGGGCCCCATGTAAGGTTACATGGAGCCTTTGGAGACTTCTGCCTCTCACACTACAGCCTGTTCTACCCCACCTCTCAGGTCCAGACATGAGAGAAGACAGTCTCACCCCAGGAGGGTGCTGAAGAAACACCTTGCCCACCCTACCCTCCCAACAAAGACTTTAGGAAGAAAGGCCAGGACACCTGGCCCTCGATTGGCCAGTCTAATCCTCGATGTAAAGACTTGGGCAATGGGCCTGGCCTTAGGCACCTACTCTAACATCCAAACATGATTAAAAACATTGACAGTTCTCTTGCTGGCAGAGGCCACGCCCCAGATAATGGCAGTTCTGCCAGACCCTGGCCAGAGATAGGGACCCAGGCTGACTGGGTGTGAGTGCATGAGTCTGCCCTGCAGGGAAGATCATCCAGGGCTCAGCTGGGGCCCAGAGCCTGAGCTGGGCCCAGAGCCTGGGCTGCTACTCCTTGGCCTGTGCCAGTGATCCTCCAAACATTCCCCAGAAGGGAGAAAGGGAAGAGGCAGAGAGCATGTTGAGAGGTTTGCCCTGTATGCAGCTGCAGGGCAGACCTACTGGGGGGAGGAAAAGGCAGTACTGGGGTGGGACACTGGGGCGGGGGCACCAGGGCACTCCTCGGACTCTGGCATGTCATCCTGGAAGTACTCAGCCTGGCGATACTGCCACAGACGCAGGTTCCCATCCCACTGCAGGACAGAAGGTAGCATGAGTCAGGGGGTGCTGCCCCTTCCTAGGTCCAAGCCCCAGATCCATGCCAACCCCCTTACCCTGGCAACCTCACCGAACTGCTGACGATTTTCTCTTCAAAGGGGTGCCAACTGACGTCACGTACACAGGCCTTGTGGTTGGTTAACTTCTTCACGATGTGGCCACTGAGCAGGTCGTACACTGTCCGGGAAAGGCCAGAGTGGAGAGCACCTTCAAGCCACCCCCAATCTCCTTCCGAGCAGCACCACTGACCTGCTTCCCAGGCCACTTCCTGCCTTCCCATGGGAGCAAAGCCCACACCTGAGGATGGTGCCATTTCTGTTTCCTTCTCTGACTTGGGTTGAGGGTACAGTCTAGTGGAGTGCATCTCTGGCCCTTAGCTATCGATAAATGTCACAGGGTGTACGGTTAAAGGACACACAGCAGCTTTAAAGCTTTTAGTGAAGGCACCACAGAAGTGAGTGAATGGCTATCTGCAGGAGTGTGCACGGGTTGCTCCTTGTCTGGCGAGGGTATTGTGCATCTTTCTCTGTGCATGGGTCTCTGGTTACCTCCTTAGGTATGGCACTGCCTTAGACTCCTTATATACGGGGACTTCCAGAAGTTTGTGAAAAAAGGGAATTTACAAGTCAAATTTGATGCAAAAAATATGGAAATCCATGTATAGTCTTTCTATAACACACATCCTCTATGAACGTTTTGTAGCCTCCCTGTATCTGTAGCTGAGCATCCCTCCTCCTCCTGAGATGACATGTCATTCACTACCACTCACCACTGTCTTGTCATTCATTTGTCCATTTCCTCTTTCCTTTCCTGACTGACACTGACACTAGAACAGAACCAAATATATTTTTGGTAATCTATATTTACTGATTAGAATGCTATGTTTCTTTACTTAATTTAAAATGTGGATAAAGAGCATGTTTTCTAAACTATCTCTCTGTTTAAGCCTTACCTGCTAAAAGCTAAGTTTTACTTGTCCTCATTGCTAAGCTTTTTGAGGTCTCTGGTGGTTATAGGTAGACTGCCAAAGAAACAGCCCTGCCCCTCCTGAGGCCGCTGTTCTGGCATGTGCTTACCAACCACTTTGCCAGTGGAGCAGCCACTATAGATGAACTGCTGGCCAGTGCTATGGATCGGAGAGAATCTGCAGCGAATAAGGGTGTGCAGCACCCCATGGCCCCGGTAGGTCATCAAGGAGCTGTCCCCTGGGAGCTTCAGCTTCCGCCACGCTGGGTAGGGATGCAAGGAGAGTTCTAGGTTAGGGAGTCTGTTTCTGGATTGTCCTATATCACCAGGCCTTAGCAAAGATTGATGCCAGACTATTGCTTTCCCAACTTTCAACTAGTAGCTCTTTTCCCACCTAACTGTCAATCAGTGGTCATCAATATGCCTCTGTTGGTTGGTACAATACTTTTTAAAAAATTAAAATTTTTAGAGAGATTTTTGCTATAGGGTGTGTGTGCTCTCCAGAGAGACAGAGACAGACAAAGATAAAGTGAGAAATCACCCCTTGGGGGGATGGCCATGCCACAATCCCTTCTCCATTTTCTTCTTGGGATTTTGGGCACACACGCCTGGTGTGAGTTTAAGCCAGCTGGACATACTGCTTGGTTCTGAGTGATCTCCCTCAGTCCCTAATCCTGGGAATCCTTGGCTAGCCCCATAGTTCAGCAAAGAGTTAATGCCAGGCAAAGGGGACTGTGTGGGGTGACTTCAAGACTCCTAGCCTATAGACAAATCCTGGGTCCAAGCCAGGCCTGACCAGTGGTGAATTATTTTACCTACTGCCCCTGACTCCTAGCTCTCCAGATCTTGGTTCTCCTTCCACTCACACCTTTTTTGGGCACTTGCTGCCAGCGATAGTCCCAGTTTTGCTGTGTCGCAGCCTGGCGTGAAGCCTCCATGCCTTCCCGGCTGGAAAAGCGTCGGATATCCCAGAGCTTGATGGTCTGGTCTTTGGAGTTGGAGATGAGATACCGGGCATCGCCCTATGAATCCAAAGGTGGTAATGAAGCACCAGTGAAGGTCAGTGCCTATCAGGCTAGCTGCCGTTCTCTACTTGAGGGATGAGAACTCCAGTCTTCTCACTTTGCTTGCCCCTTTCTTCATCCAGATGAACTCACTTTCAATGTTCTGCCTCAGATTTCACCACTGGCTAAGCTTTCCTCTCTTTGCCCAAGTCACTGGCTGGGTTTCACATTCTATGCTGGATTAGATGGTCTTTTGCTTTTCTTATACAGAGCACCTTGCCCTGCACCCTGAGGACTGGTGAATACCTGATGGAGCTATTTCCTGGATTACGCCCCTTCTCTAAACTCCAGCTCTTACAAGCCCTGGCTGACAGAGCGCTTGTCAAATTCCCACACCAGTCCACTTTCACACCTTCCTGGGCAACCAGAACCTTAGAAGTCCTGCTCTCCTGCCCACCTTGCTGTCAATGAAAGTGATACCATCCTGGTGTCCAGCCAGGGCACCCACGGGCTTGGGGTCATCTTCCCGCATGGTGCGTCGATCCCACACTTTGCAGATGGCATCATCACCCCCAGAAAACAGGATTTGTGAGCTTATGTCAGCAAAGGCCACTGCATTCACATCATCCTCATGGGATTCAATCTAGGAGAAAAGGTGGGCAGGATATTCAAGACCTTTTTCTAGGTCTTGAAATAGGTCAAAGACCAGGAGGCAGAGCTTCTAAGTCTCAGGAGCAATACCTGGAGGGTGCGCCGGTTCTGTTCTCGGTCAAAGACATACAGGCAGCCATCATTGGCCCTGAAAGAGAAAGGGTAAAGAGGGTCCTGGAGCTTTGTGTAGTCTAGAGAGTCCCACTGAGAAGACCTCTGGGAGACAAACTCTTATCTGTTCTTAAACAGCAAGTGGAGGAAGATGAGCTGTTTTCAAGGAGGTTTGAGACCTCTCTCTTATGCTGGGAAAACAGTGAGCACGAGGTGAAGTGACTTGTAAACCTTGACCTTGGAGAAGGGCTTGTTGCTCTCCTTAGCTGCCAGTGCAGTCTATGTAACAGGAGAAGTGATCTCTGGGAGAACTCTGATTCATCAACTGAGGGGCCAGCCAGCCCTACAGACACTCACCCCCCGAGCACTTCTCGTCCATCGGAGGAGACAGCAATGGAGAAGACAGCAAAACGGCGCTCATCTGGCCTGAAGAGAGCAGAGGAAGAACGGGGCTAAGTGGACTTCCCTTCAGCTTTTGTTAATCTACAAGGCACATCCTACAGGGAAAAAAGGTCTGCCAACATGTGCCAAAACGCAGCTCACCTCAGTGAGAACCCAGAGGTAATTCTGCAACTCTCTAGTCTACCCTGTTCCTCTGGCTGACAGGGTGGGTGTTTCCCTCTCAAGAATCTACATATAAACTCACAAATATATATTTCCCTCTAAGTAGGAGTTTTAGTTCAAAAAGTTTGCTTCTGGAGGGCTCTTCCTCCAGAAAAGGAAGCCAGTACCTTAGATCCAAGGCAGTATGTGTGTCTCCCTCCCCGTAGATGTTGCAGATATGAACTAAGAGGAGCAAGAGAAACAACAATCTTTCAGGGCTACAGGAAGGGAAGCAGAAGTAAAGATAGGGAAAACATGACACAAAGGGCAAGGACGTCGGAGCACCCAGGACAAGACATGGGGTCCTGTCTGGCAGAGAACAGGTGCATAGAAACCTCAGGTCCCAGGCTGGAGAGACAACAGCAGTTGGGTGCATACTCACTGTAATCAGACCAGCTGGAGTAGAGAAAGTGGTTCCCATCAGGGGTGAAAGCCACATCCAGGACACTCCAGCCTACATCCCGAGCCTTGATGCTCTTGAACTTACGGAAGCGGCCGTATCGGCAATCGTATAGTCGGATTGTCTGGTCTGCATAAGTAGGGATCATGTAGAATTAGGGAACACCCTCCTTGCATCCTTCCCATTCAGACTCCTCTCACGACCGCTGTGGAATCTTCCCTTTATCGTGAGAAACATTCTCTGGGTAAGCATTCCTATGCCTGGTTCTGAGCTCCTGGGTCTGGGGCTTTCTAGCCTTAGTCAGGAGGATGTTCCTTCTTTCAGAGAAAGGCAGCTTATAAGACCAAGGTTTGGTACCTTGGCAAGCAGACATGAAGATCTGACCATCTTTGCTGTAGATGCCACAGAAAGCCTTCTGGGAGTAGGTATCCGTGAAGCCCAGATCATTGGGCAAGAAGCTGGAGAAGCAGGAGAGTGAGGATACAAGGAGCTCAGAATAAGAACCATCCAATTAACAGAACCCTAATAGCTGGAATGTCTTCCCTTTTGTACAATCCCATCTTCCATCTGTTCCACCACCCTGTAAATTTTCTACACTTTTCCACTTTTACTTTCAAACTTCAACCCCATTTAACCTAACTTTAGTATCTCTGAGGATCCTCTAAAGCCCATTCCTTCAAAGTTTAGGCAATAAGACTCTCTGGCCCTTATGGTCTCTCCACCAAGCCCCATACTTACTGAGACATCACTTGAGACTGTTCTCCAAGGGAGAAGCTTCCCCGATGGCAGAGGCCCCGTTCTCTCTAAATGGAAGGGATTGGGGAATATTGCTAGCAGAAACACAGGGTCACTTTAGTCATACCAAGCCCTCTCCTCCAAAGAGACTGTTCTTGCTACAGAAGCAGACACCACATATAGCAGTCTGTCCCATAGAACTCCAATGCAGATTGGGCTGGCCAACTCGCAGCCCTAGCACTTGAGGCTTCCTTGGAAAGTTCACTTCCTTTTTTCTTTGGTAAAGAAAAGAGCTTCTGGCTGCCTTGGTAAGTCTGCTGCCAGGCTGGCTAGAGTTAGACAGGCCTACCTGGTGCAACATTCGAGGAAAGCTGTGTTCCTGGGCAGTCCTCCTAAGCCCCAGCCGCCCTGTGGCCAATTCCACTTGTGTCTTGACCTCATTGCATTCCAGCTCCCGGGTGTCGGGGGTTGCATCCACTGTGAGTACCAAGGAGAAGTTTTACCCTAGGTCTTCTAGCCCAAGGACAGAGGGCAGCACGTCTGCCCAATGTGGCTGAGTATCCTGAGGCTCTAAGGACTTTCTTATTCCCTGGATTTTCTTTTAACTTAAACTATTATTTCTCACCAAAATTAAGGCTTTCTAATGAAATCTTCCAACATTGGAAGATCTTTCCTCTTACCAGGTGGGTTGTATCGATCCCCGAGACGACCATCCCAAGCACTGTCATGCTCTTCCTCTGAGTCGGAGAGGGCCTGGATGAGTTGTAAATTTGCTGCACCTCCTCCCTGCACCAACCTCACTTGGCCTCTGTGGAGAGACCCCCCCCCATTAAAAAGGAGGGGACCCCTTCTCCCAAACCATCCAAATTCAGAGTCAATTAGATCACTTGGCACTCATTTTGAGGCTTGGCACTGACTACACAATAGCTTTTATTTTCAGGCAATATTTCCTACTATAAGACATAGACAAAAGCAGATTCTTACTCTTAAAATAAGAGCAGAAAGTTCCAAGCCCTGGTTGACAAACCTACTACTTTGACCTCCCACTGTGCTAAAAATTCTGACTGTATTGTCTTTCAAGACTCTGCCTGAGAAGTCTAGTGAACACAATATTCTGTAGGGATCCAAACTCATCTTCTCTCCAAAGAGCAGTAAGAAAACAAAGCAAGCTGCACCCTTTTCCAGTCAATTTTTGGTGGTCACTCCCTTCAAGGCATTCTTTCCTCAAGAACAGGATTAGAGTTGGGGTAATTTAAACTTGTTTTTCAAGTAAATCCACATGAGCCTCTTATCACATGTTAACTGCTTTTGTAGAGTTGAAGACCCCCCTCTCCAACTCCTCTTTTCATCTCTCACAACACTCTTTAATCCATTAGGACTCCCTTTTTTACTTACTCAGAAAATAAACTATGTTTGCGTAGTCCTAGCCAGAGAGGCTTGCCTGAACAGTCCCCAAACACAAGATCAGGTCCTCTTGATGACCCTCCCTTGGGCAAGAATCATTCCTTCTGTGTCTAGAGCTGAGTGCCATGGGTGCTCAAGAGGGAAAGGCTGTTCTGCTAATCCCATGGGTTATCCTTTGTCATTTTCCTGCCTGGAGTTGGGATCAATGGACTGTGGTAGCACCTGGTGGGGTCACACCAGAGGGTAAGTTACCTGCGGAGGAGATAGGCCAGTACCTGGGCCAGATCCACATCTTCATCCTCCTCTTCCTCTTCCTCGCTCCGACGGAGGCCAGCCCCTCTTCGGGACAAACCCTCAGAGGGGTCTCCGGACCCGGATCCTGCACTGCTGCTGTTCCGAGAACCCATCTTCTGGTTACAGCATTCTTAGGTACTGTGCAGGGACTTCTCCTGTCACCTCCTTGGGTTTGGTGAAAGCAAAGCCTGCTCTAGAAATACCGGGGTCTCTTGAGATCGGGCCGTCACTATCTACGGGAAGATGACCCTTCCTAGGAACTACATTTCCTTCTCTTTAGCCTATGACAAGTCCCAAGGCTTCAGGGAACACAAACCTTCCCCAAGCCTGTGGAGCAAAGAAGGCAGAGTGAGCCTAGGGCACTACTCTAGCTCACCAATGAGAACCCTTTGAAGTGGAATTTCCAGTCTGTACCTCAAACTCACCTATCAAAGTCCCAAGAAGGGGGGAGGATTTCCAGGTAACCTCTCTGGCTGACCAATCAAAACCCCTCGAGGAAGAAAGCGCCTCAGTAGCTTCTCTTATCTAGCCAATCAGAAGCTCAACACCCAAAGACCCCCCCCAACATAGCAACGTCCCCCATTACCGACCAATCAGAGCACTCTCTTGCGACACCCGGCAGCAGCGACAGCCAATGAGGTTAGAATTCGGCCTAACACCCCCTCTTTCCTCGCCTTACGCCCACGTGGTGTACCGGGGGTGTGTACGCCAAGGGGGGAGGGGTTGAGAAGCACCTCCCACTGAAGCCGGCGGTTACCGCCCCGCACGAGACCACCCACCAGCCAGGCGCGGTCGCAGAACCTGCAGCGGCGCAAGGCCTGTTTACACCGACTGCCGCCGCAGCGTCGGCCAACCGCTCTTCCGTCACGCGCCTCCTTCGTCACTCATCTCCCGGCTTCCCTGCCGGAGGGCTGTAGACGTCATGCGACGCTCCCGGCGGCCCCGCCCCCTTGAGTCACTCACTGGACGGCAGAGCACGGTGATTGATTGGTGGGCGGGAGAAAGCCCGTGAAGGGTCTGAGGGGAGGAGAGAGTGCGCGACTGAGGAGGGGCGTTTGCTGTCGATGGGGGAGGAGTTGGTGGGAACTGGCTGCTTCCTGGATGAGATCGCGGAACTAAAGGCTGAGAGGCGGGGCTTACAAAAAAAACGGTCGCTGGTTCGCCACCTAGAGGTATATTAGCCAGGGATATAAGTTACTGTCGGTCTCCAAGGCTCCTCCGGTTCCAAACTTTCCAGCTAATGCCCAAGGGCCTCCTACTCTGCCCCGCTTCCCCGCCCTGCTCCAGCCGTTCTCTTTCCACTGTTTCAGCTCCGGTCGAGGTTGCCCGGCGCCCTTGGGGCGTGTGCTCGCGTTACACGTGGGGAGCCGGGCCTCCACACCCTTCTTCCAGTTTAGTTCCTGGAAGCCTTGCTTTTGTAGACCTCCATTATTCGTTCTGGCAATTTTTACACGACCCCTGGCTTCCCTCCGCGGTCTTTACAGACGCTCCCTAATACTGACTCTGGCCTCCTAGAGCTTTTCCGGTTCCGTCGGTCGCCTTAGGCGCTCCCTTCGTTCTCCGGGATTTGCCGACCTTCCCTAAACTTTCCCCACTTTGCCTATACCCTGGTCCGCGAGTCCAGGGTGTGCGCTGACGCCGCCTCCCACTCCCTCCTATGGGTTTGTAACAGGGCTGAGTCCAAGGCCAGGACTTGCCACGACTCGGGACCCTCGGCTAGGATGGGAGGAGAGAGTGGGTTAGGCGACCTTGCTGTGTGCAGCCGAAAGGCCCCGGCCGGGTCCCTACCTAGTTTTCTCCTCCCCAGCTCGCTCTTCGTGCTGTGACCCACCCTCCGCCCAGAGCCTCCCGGAGGCTGGGAGGGGAGCGAGGCCCTAAGTTTCTCTGGGCCCTCCTGTGGCTCACTCTCCGGGGAGGGCGAGGGTGTGGCTAGGCCTTTGGGTGTTCTCTGGACCGCTAGAGCAGCTTCAGGGGCTTGCGACCTGTTGACAGCTCTGCGTTTACAAGAGTCCCCTGCACGGTTTAATGTTCTACTGTCTTCATCTTGAAATTCTTAATTTTTTTTTTTTTGGAGGATTTTTTTGCTATAGGGCATGTGCACTCGCCAGAAAGAGAGACAGAAAGCGAGAAATTCACACACACACAAACACACACACACACACACAGAGCAATGGCAACACCATAATCCCTTGGGCACGCATGCACACGTGCCGGGCGTGACTTTAAGCCACCAGTCCAAGACTTGAACCGCGGTTGACCACGTGGGAGTCCAGCGACGTAGCCATTACGCCATCTCCTGGCCCCGAAATTCTTAATAATTTTTGAACAAACGACCCAAATTTTCATCATCCTCTGGGCTCCACTAATTACTAGTCAGTTCTGCTTATATCTTTACAGGTTGTCTGTGCCCTAACACTTACTGAGACTTTAGGATTCCGTGGTTTTTTGGTTCTTCAGCCTGGAAAATCTGGATTTTTTTTTTTTTTTTTTTTTTTGGTAATGATCTTCTCTTTACCCTTTAAAATTCAAGCCCTATAGTTTATTTTTGTTTTTACTGGTATGGGTTGTGTGTGCTTCGGGAGAGAGACAGAGAGAAAGCAAAACCCCCACCCCCTATGGTCACGCTTTAATCTCTTCTTCATTCTCCTCTTGGGATCCTGGGCATGTACCCACTCGTGTCCACGTGTTTTTCAAACTGAGCAGTCTGTACTGCTAACCTGTGCAGTGTGGGCTGTGTAAGATCTGGCTGCCTTAACCATACCCCATCTGGCTGGTTCACAATAATCTTTTTTTTTTTTTTTTTTTTTTTTTTTTGCTATAGGGCACGTGCGCTCGCCAGACAGAGAGAGAGAGACAGAGACAGAAATCGAGAAATTACCCCCCAGGGGGGATGGTCACGCCGCAATCCCTTCTCCTCCATTCTCCTCTCGGGATCTTGGGCACGCATGCACACATGCCCGGCGTGAGTTTAAGACACCAGGTCCGGGACTCGAACCAGGGTCAACTACTTGGGAGTCCAGCAACATAGCCATTACGCCAACTGCTGGTCCAATAATCCATTTTTTGATGATCTCTTTTCTCTCTCTTTCAGAGGTTGTTGCCTTAGGGCACGTGCACTGGGGGTGAGGGACACAGAGACAGTGAGAGGGGAGGTGAGAAATCACCACCCAGGGGGATTGACCAAGCCGCAATCTCTTGCCTGCGTTCTTCTCTTAGGAGTTAGGCTGTCATGCACATGTGCCCAGCATGAGTTTCAAGACATTGGGTGAAAACTCCAAATGCGGTTGGCCATGTGGGAGTCGGCCCTGTAACTGGTATGCCATCTGCTGGCCCCTCTCTCTTTTTTTAAGGTTTTTGCCATAGGGAGCGTAGAGATCTTGCCGTGTGGACTGAAGGGAAGTAAGAAATCAATCCCCCACCAGGGTGTGTGTGTGTGTGTGTGTGTGTGTGTGTGTGTGTGTGTGTGGTGGTAGCCATGTTGCAATCCCTTCTCCACTCTCCTCTTTGGATTTTAGCATTTAAAAATCTTGATTAAACCTGGGGACAGCAGGTGGCATGGTGGTTAAAGGTGCTGGACTCCCACCTGGCCAACTGCAGTTTGAATCTTGGACCCGGTGGCTTGCTATCTCTCTTTCCCTTTCTATCGCTGTCTCTCTCTAGTCAAATTAAAGAAGTGATAATAACAAATAGAATAAATAAGTAAATATTAAAAAACTTGCTTAAACCTGAATAAATCTTGTTAATTAAGTCTTTGTAATATGGAACTTGTACATGATTGAATAAAGTATTTAAAATTCATGGTAGGGCCAGCTGGTGGTGTGGTTAGTAACTTTTTAAAAATAAAATCTGAAGTTTTATGACCAAAGTGAGTCTTCAGGTAAAATGCTAAAGCTTATAGGGTTCATCACCGGAATCACTGATTAATTTTTGTATGTAAAAGATTTTTTTAACCTTATGCACTTGATTTCGCCACTTGTGACCTATATAGTATTTTTCAAATGTTTGAGTATTCAATAGAATTATGTGTTCTATTGAAATAAATAAAATGTCATTTCTTTAAAAATAATTATAGCTGAGTCATTTTGATACATTCTTTTGTCCCTTTCTGTCTTTTTTTTTTTTTTTTTGAGAATTTTTTTTTTTTGCTATAGGGCGTGTGCACTCGCCAGAAAGACAGAGAGAGACAGAAAGCGAGAAATCACCCCCCAGGGGGGATGGTCATCGCAATCCCTTCTCCATTCTCCTCTTGGTATCTTGGGCACACACGCACACGCGCCCGGTGTGAGTTTAAGCCGCTGGGTCTGGGACTACAAACTGCAGTCGACTACATGGGAGTCCAGCGACATAGCCATTACGCTAACTGCTGGTCTCATTGGCCCTTAATTTTTTAGTTTTGAAACTTGGTGTGTAGATTGGTTACAGTTTGTAAAGTGCTTTTCATTTGAGTAGCTCCTACTCTACTTAGCTACAGGTGAAGTCAGTCATAGAAGTTTCCTCCTGTAGTGCTGGCGTTAGGACCATTTCTAGTAACTGCTAAGTAAATGCTAGCTAACTGACTTCCTGTCTCCCCTGCCTTGGCCTGTGTACTGCTCTTGAGCATCTCCACTAGAGGGCAGGCTGAACTGAAGAGGAATGAAGAAAAGCCAAGTTTTCATTCTCTGTCTAACCTTGACTGGCCTCTCCCTGACCCCAACTCCCAGCCAGGTGACCTCACAGAACTCATCAGGTTAATTGCAAAAGGACTCAGGGACTAAGGACCTGTGGCCAAAGGTGGGACAATCTGAACGTTAATAAAGATTAACATATTCAGATCCATGAATGGTGTGTGTGTGTGTGTGTGTGTGTGTGTATAAAACTAATCATTTTCCTTTTTCTTTTTTAAAACTTTGCCATAGAGTACATGCAGTGCTGGAGAGAGAGAGCGAGAAAGTGAGAAATCACCCCTCGGGGGGATGGCCATGCTGCAGTCCCTTCCCTTCCATTCCATTCTTGGGATTGTGGGGAGCACACACACATGGGTGCCTGGTGCGTTGTTCAAGCTGATGGTCTGGAACTCTTAACTGCACAGTGGGCCATGTGGGATCCAGCTGCCTTAACCGCCATACCACCTGGCTGGCTCCAGTTTCCTTTTTGAAGGATGACAAGAAACCAAATAATTATTTTGAAGATAGTAGATAGAGGAAATGAACCAAGCAATTTTCTTGCTGTTCCTATATAAACTACATCACAAGGCAATGAAATAGAAGGTAAAGGGAAATGTCCTTTATAAAAGTATTTGATGATGATGATTATTTTTAGGTTTTTCTCATAGGGTACAGGTGCTCACTAGAGAGAGAGAGAGAGAGAGAGAGAGAGAGAGAGAGAGAGAGGGAAAATGAAAAACCAATCCACAGGGGTGGTAACAACACTACAGTCTCTTCTCTATTCTCCTCCCGGGATTTTGGGCACACATGCATAGGCACCCAGCGTGATTTTCAAGCTATTGGGTCCAGGACTCAAACCATGCTTGGTCATGTGGGAGTCCAGCATCTTAACCACCACACCACTTGCTCAAGAGAGACAGAGATGGGGAACCAGCAGTTAGCGTAATGGCTATGTCGCTGGACTCCCACGTAGTCGACTGTGGTTCACGTCCCGGACCCGGTGGCTTAAAACTCACGCCGGGCGCGTGTGCGTGCGTGCCCAAGATCCCAAGAGGAGAATGGAGGAGAAGGGATTGCGGCATGACCACCCCCCCTGGGGGGTGATTTCTCGCTTTCCGTCTCTTTGTCTCTGTCTGTCTGGCGAGCGCACGCGCCCTATAGCAAAGAAAAAAAAAAAAAAAACCTCTCCAAAAAAAAAAAAAAAAAAACCAAAAAGAGAGAGACGAGAGAGACAGAGATGGAAAGTAAGAAAGTACCTCTCATGGTGCCAGCAGGTGGTGTGGTGGTTGGAGTACTGGACTCCTACATGGCTGACAGAGGTTTGAGTCCTCGACCTGGCACCTTGCTTTCTCACTTTCCTTTTCTCTCTGGTGAATTAAATAAATAATAAATAAATAAATAAATAAATAAATAAAAAAATAAAGTAATTTTAAAAAAAGATAAAAAAGAAAAGAAAGCACCCTACATGGAGGATAGTCACACCCCAATCCCTTCTCCTCCATTTTCCCTCCTTTCAGGATTTTGAGCATGCACACACATGCATTGGTATGTTTTTCAGGCTGCCGGCTCGGAGACTTTAACCATGTGGTTGGCTATGTGGGTTCCTGCTACCTTAACTACCATGCCATAGGCTGACCCAAAAGTATTCCAGTTATTATTGACAGAACTAGAGTATAGCTATTTTACAATCCTTAGTGAATTAATGAATTTAAGCATTGATCATATAGGTCTGGACTCTTCACTGGCTAAGTTGAAAAAAGGAAAGAATGGAGAGGGGAATATGTAGATTGATAAAGACCTAAAAGATATGAAAATTTAAAAAAGGGGCAAAGCTATAATATTAGAATGTTAGGATCCATATTTTGATGATAAAATTACAAAAAAAATCCACAAAGTGATTCCTTTTTTTTAGATTTTATTTTATTTAACTTTATTTACTTATTTTTATTTATTTATTTTTTTGGAGAGGTTTTTTGCTATAGGGTGCGTGCGCTCGCCAGACAGACAGAGAGAGACATAGAGACAGAAAGCGAGAAATCACCCCCCAGGGGGGATGGTCACGCCGCAATCCCTTCTCCTCCATTCTCCTCTTGGGATCTTGGGCACGTACGCACACGTGCCCGGCGTGAGTTTTAAGCCACCGGGTCCGGGACGCGAACCGCGGTTGACTACGTGGGAGTCCAGCGATATAGCCATTATGCTAACTGCTGGTTCCCCCTTTATTTACTTATTTTTAATTTGTTCAGAGAGGGACAGAGTGAGAGAGAGAAAGAGAGAGGGAAAGTGAGAAAGCAAGCCGCCAGGTCTGGGACTCAAACTGCAGTTGGCTGTGTGGAAGTCCAGGGCCATTAACCACCACGCCACCTGCTGACCCCCAAACTGATTTCTACTCACCATAGTACTCATTTACTGAGGGAGGGGCTACAGGGTAGGGAATACAGGGCTGGGGTGGCTTTTAATGTCTGGCAATGTGCTGTTTCTTTCTCTGGCTGGTGGTTTCAAGGATGTTCACTTTATAATATTGAGTCATCAGATAAGTCATGACGTATTTTTCTATGCAAAAATGCACCATGATTCTTCAGGCAACCTAATAGTTTATTAGACCACACTATTGTTTCATATGGTTATCTGTGTTTTATTTTAAAGTGGAAAGATTAATTACAGGGTCAACCAATGGCCTGATAGTTGAAGCAGCTGGATCCCACACAGCCGACTGCACAATTCAAGTCCTGGACCCAGAGGCTTGAAAAACACACCTGGTGTATGTACCAAAATCCTGAGAGATGAATGGAGAAAGGATTATGGCATGGCCATCCCCATGGAGGGTGCTTTCTCTTTCTCTTTTCAGGGAGTACATGTACTCTATAGTAAAAACTAAGAAAAAAAAAGTTAATTGCATGTGTTAACTGTATTTTTTCATTTATCTGGAGTTAAGGGACATGTAGCACAATTTTATTCTAATTAACAAAAAATCATTTTTAAAAGAATTACTTGCTTAATTTTATTATTATTCAACATAATATAGTGTGCTCACCAGGAGTGTTAGAGAATGTGAGAAAGCAAGTTGCCAGTTCCAGGACTTGAAATGTGGTCAACCATGTGGGAGTCCAGTGCCTTAACCACCACACTATCTGCTGGCCCCCCAAAATAATTTTTTTTCTTTTTTTTTTAGGTTATTTTATTTAGTTTTATTTATTTAGTTTTATTTATTTATTTATTTATTTTATTTGACCAGAGAGGGACAGAGTGAGAGAGTGCACGTGAGAGAAAGTGAGAAAGCAAGCTACCAGGTTTGGGACTTGAACCATGGTTGGCCATGAGGGAATCCAGCACCTCTAACCACACCACCTGTCGGGCCCTCCCCAAAATAATTTTTAACACTATCACCTTTCTGTCACTGTGCATTTAGATACCAGAAAGGTGCCTGGAACGCCAGTTCTCTGCCCCTTTCCTGAAGGGATTTATTTCCAAATCTTATTTGTTTCCTTTATGAGGGACAGCTAGAGATTGATTGATTGATTTTGCCAGAGGGTGTGTGTGCTCACCAGCCAGTACCCCACCCCCCCAGTGGGGCATGGTCATATCATAATCCCTTCTCCATCCTTTTGGGATTTCCTTGTTTTTCAAGCTACTGGGTCTGGGATTTGAACTATGCAACTGGCTATGTGGGATCTGGCTCCTTTATGCGGCCACGGGACCAGGGGCCCAAAGTTTGTTCTTGTTTTCCGGGTACAGACTCCTGTTGTATCCATTTGTTTATAAATTCATTTAGCCTGATCCAAATTGCAAGTTACTGTATCATTATTTTTAAAAAATTTGCTTTAGGGCATGTATATTTGCTGGATAGAGAGACAGAAAAGAGAGAAAGAGAGAAAGTTAGATAGTAACTCCCTGGGGTGGGGTGTTCTCCTCTCAGGATTTTGGGCATGCACGCACACACTTGTACCAGCATGTTTCTTTCTTTCTTTCTTTTTTCTTTTTTTTTTCTGAGAGATTTTTGCTGTAGGGTACACTTGACAGACAGAAAGTGAGATATTACTCCTCACCCCAAGGGATGACCACGCTGCAGTCCCTTCTGTATACTTTCAGGATTTTGGGCACTCACACACACACACCCAGCATGAATTTCAAGCTGCCAGATCTGGGCCCTGAACCATGGTCAGCCATATGGGAGTCCAGCACCTTAGCCACTACACTACCCCCATCCAGCATGTTTATCAAGCTGCTGGGACTGGGACTCAAACCGTATAGTCAGCCATGTGGGATCCAGCCATAGCCATGCCATGGCACCACGCCACTAGCTGGCCCTCAAAGTGCAGCTTATTGATGTGCCTGATTCAAGTGGACTCATTGCTCTCTTTCTAGTTTTTCTTCAAAGCTGATTTCAGAGGCATTTAGGCGGAGGCCTCACTACTCAAAACCTGTGATCCCCATACCAGCAGGATGAGCATTACCTAGGAGCTTGGAAGATTGACTGTATGGATTACCCCAGACATGCTGAGATTCATCTGCATGTTACAAAGATTCCCAGGTGATGCATATCCACGTTTTTTTTTTTTTTTTTTTTTCTTTTTAAAAAAATTTGCCTGAGGATGGTGCCAGTAGGTATCATGGTGATTAAGGGTACTGGACTCCCATATGGCCGACTCCCATATGGTTCGAGTCCCAGACCCGGTGAACCTTGCTTTCTCACTTTCTCTGTCTCTCTTACTCTGTCCCTCTCTGGTCAAATTAAAAATAAATAAGGGACCAGCAGTTGGTGTAATGGCTATGTCACTGGACTCCCATGCAGTCGACTGTGGTTCGAGTCCCAGACTGGGTGGGTTAAATTCACACCAGGTGCGTGTGCGTGCGTGCCCAAGATCCCGAGAAAAGAATGGAGAAGGGATTGCGGTATGGCCATCCCCCCTGGGGGTGTGATGTCTCACTTTCTTTCTGGCGAGCACGCGTGCCCTGTAACAAAAACCTCTCAAATAAATAAATAAATAAATAAATAAATAAAATTAGATAAAATAATTATTTAAAAAATTGTCTGAGGGTACATATGCTCACCAGAGAGAGAGAGAGAGAGAGCAAGCACCCCATGGGGGATGGTCACACCACAGTCCCTTTCCCTCCATTTCTCACACCTTTCAGGATTGTGGGCATGCACACACGTTGGCTTGGAGTATTTTTCAAGCTGCTGGGTCTGGAATTCAAACCATACAGACTGCCATATGCAATCTGGCTCCTCTGTTCACTAGGCCACAGGGCGGGCCTGCATATGCAGTTTAAAGTTTGGAAAGCATGGAATATGTGACTTCATTCATTCATTCATTCATTCATTTATTTTTAATTTGATCAGAGAGGGTCAGAGAAAAAGAAAGTGACTCGAACCGTGGTCAGCCATGTGGAAGTCCAGTGTCCTTAACCAACACACCACCTGCTGGCCCCAGTATGTGTGACTTCTAAGGTCCATCTAGTTCTGGAAGTCTATGCTGCTATGAGAGACACGTTTAAGCAGTTATTATTTACCCTTGTCTCTTATTGTTTCCTGTGTGGCCTTGGACAAATCACTTGACCCCTCTGTGCCTTCGTTTCCTCTTCTGTAAAATGATACCTCTAATTAGCAAAATGGTATCTCTAATTACAAAGTTGTTTTGTGGTGCCAGCAGGTGGCATGGTAGTTAAGGGCGCTGAACTCTCTCTACTGTGGTTCGAGTCCCAGATCTGGTGGCTTACTTTCTCACTTTCTCTCTCTCTCTTTTGCTTTCACTCTGTCCCTCACTGGTCAAATTAAAATAAGTAAATAAATAAATAAAAATGAAATAACTCTTTAAAAAGGAAAAAGCATAAAGAATTGTTTTGTCACTTACCTGGCAAATAGTGCTCACTACACAGAAGGTGCCGTAGAAGTTTTAGCTGTCTTAATACTGAGTATGCTGGGGCCAGCAGGTGGTATGGTGGTTAAGGCAGCTGGACTCCCACATGGCTGACCATGGTTCAGGTCGCAGACCTGGCAGCTTGCTTTCTCACTTTCCTTCTCTCTGTCTCTCTCCGGTCAACTTCAAAAAAGAAAAAAATAATATATAGATGGAACCTTTTCTGCCTGTCTGAGTAAGAGGTCCGGAATTTTAGGCCTGGAGGCTATTGTTCTGAGCAGCTTATTGAGGCCTGCACTGTTTTAAGACCTCAGGAACAGAGTGGGTAGCATCTCCTCCCAGCACTTACTCCGTATGTGACCCAGCGGTAAAGCTGCCTAGAGAATAGATCCATGCTTTCCCCAGGCTGCAGCAGGCTGTGTGGGGGTCCCATCTGGTTGGAGGGGCTAGAAGAAGATTTCAAGATCAGAGTTGGAGTGAAGCCTGTGGAGAGAGGTGGGAAATGAAGACAGCACAAATGTTGTGTAAAATAAACAAGCATCTCTTATTATTGGACAGTGCATGGGGGAAGGTCTGTGGCCTGGTCTCATGGCACTCAGAAGACGTTAGCTGATATCAGATGGCTCCTGTTAGCTGCAAGCCTGGTGTCTCCTCTATTCCCAGGTGGGGTGCTATGCACTCTTGCTTGTCTGGGGCCTTGGGTCACATTCTGTGCACACGTCCCTCCAGGGCTTCCAGCTCAGCCAGCACCTCCTTGGGCAGATCCTGGTTGACCTGCTCTGTCAGGTAGCTGCGAATGTCACGAACCTCCTGTTCCCAGAAGTCTTTGGGGAGCGAGAATAGCTGAGTGGTGTCAATGGCTCCAAGACCGCTGAGATCCAAGGCTCCTTCCTTTGGCACTAGCCCGATGGGTGTCTCTCGGGCACTGTCCTCCCCTTCTAACCGCCGGCAGATCCAGTCTAGCACCCGAGCATTCTCCCCAAAGCCTGGCCACAGGAAGCGGCCTGCCTCGTCTCGCCGGAACCAGTTGACGTGGAAGATGCGGGGCAGCCGGGCCCCCTTGCGTTCCTCCATGCTCAGCCAGTGTTCTAAGTAGCGCCCAAAGTTGTAGCCAAAAAAGGGCCGCATGGCAAATGGGTCATGCATGATGACCTTCCCTGTGGAGGAGAGCAGGATGGGTAAGGAATCTGCCTCCACACGGGGGAAGAGAAGGGCACCCGTATCCAAGCTAGCGGTACTTGTAAATGGATCATTGTTCTGCAGTATGCTCAGGGAAGGTGAAGAGAAGGGGTGGAAGAAAAGCTAGAAGAGGGGGTAGGGCTACTGAAGACTCCAAGGGTGGGCAGGAGGAAGGTCTGGCTCAGGACGGGCGAGAGGAGGTGATACGCATACACAGGAGAGGAAACAACGGTGAGAGTGCGCACCTTTGTGTTCAGCTGCAGCAGTGGACTCGGAGCGCATGGCACTGCCCACAAACACCCCGTGACGCCAGTTGAAGGCCTCATACACCAGGGGTACCCCTAGAACACCAATGAATAGGGTCAAGGCAGCCCTTTTCTTTGATCCACACTGCATCTCTTCTGGTGATCTTGACTCCTTGTCTCTCTCCCCCAGGCCCTTAGCTATCCCATTCTCAGCTCACAGGCCTCCCTCCAATTTTGCTTTCAGCAGGGGAGAACTCTGGAGACTGACAGCTATAGCCCGGGATCCAGGCTGAGGCTCCCTGAACTGTAACTACAAGGGAAGTGGACCCTGATGGATAATTAGACCTTTTACCAGGAATGCACGGGGCCCACGTGTTGTCTACCTTTGGGTCTGCGGCCTCCGAAGATGATAGCCTCAATTGGGACACCCTCTGGAGCCTCCCAGGCTGGGTCCATGATAGGGCACTGGCGAGCCGGGGCACAAAAGCGAGAGTTGGGATGTGCACAGGGCTCCTTGTCACCTGGCAGAGGAAATACAGTCACTTCCAAGATCACATCCACCCCAGACATGCACAGGTGCACATACACTTGCCCAACTTCTTTTTTGCCTTACTAGCTATCTACAACCTTGAGTGGTAAAAGAGCAGGGAGAAGAAAGCCAGGATACCTCCCCCAAAAGATCAGGTTATTCATAATGGTGTCGCCAGCTGAGCAGTATGAGAAAGGAGTGGAAGAGGAATTAGGGTTCAGTAGGAAGCTAATGTTTATGCTAAACTACAGGCACTTGGCACTGACCAGGGCTCAAGAGAATGGCATAAGATTATAATTATTTCCCTCCAGAAACTATTGTTTTTAATTGCCAGAGGGAACATGTGCTCACCAGCGAGGCAGAAAGAGAGAGGGTAAAGTACCTCCTAATGGGGCATGGTCATACAATTCCTTCTTTTCTGTTTGTCCATCCTGTTGGGATTTTGAGCACATATGCACCTGCACCCAGCATGATTTTCAAGGTGCTGGGGCCAGGATTTGAACTGGGTGCTCGGCTGTATGGGCTACAACTTTCTCTCTCTCTCTCTTTTTTTTTTTTTCTGAGAGGTTTTTGCTATAGGGCGCATATACTTGCCAGAAAGACAGAGAGAGACAGAGAGACAGAAAGCGAGAAATCACCCCCCCAGGGGGATGGCCACACCACAATCCCTTTTCCTCCATTCTCCTCTCAGGCACGCATGCACACACGCCTGGCGTGAGTTTAAGCCACCAGGTCCGGGACTTGAACTGTGGTTGACTACATGGGAGTCCAGCGACATAGCCATTATGCCAACTGCTGGTCCCGGCTCCAGCTCTCTTAACCACTAGGCTATAAGGTCAGCCCATCTCCCAGAAACTATTTATTCAGGGGATTATTGTTTATATCAACACCCAAATATAATGCAAAAAACTGAGAATGTCAGGTTAGTTTTTCAGACAATTGCCCTTCCCTTAGTAAATGGGGGAAGACAATCTCCTGAGCTATCCAATGCAAACAGGAATTGATTTTATTTATTTATTGAGTAATTATTTATTTAACCTTATTTATGTATTCATTTTATTTTAATTTGACCAGACACACACACACACACACACACACACACACAGAGAGAGAGAGAGAGAGAGAGAGAGAGAGAGAGAGAGGGAGAAAGAGAAAGAGGGAAAGTGAAAAAAGCAAGCCACCAGGTCCAGGACTCGAACCATGGTTGGCCATGTGGGAGCTTTCAGCGCCTCAGCTACCATACTACCTGCTGGTCCCTGGAACTGATTTCAAAGCTGACAGAATTATGGTGATTCCCCTGGGCCTGCTTAGAACCTGATGGAGTGGTAGGGCTTGAGGAGCCCAGGTCACCTGGCAACTTTAGGTGTTCCAGGAGGGACTGGGACTACTCAGTAGCACATGCGTGAAGCTCACTACGGGGTCCTAAATGGGCACAGTGCCAGCCCTGATGGAGGTTGATGGTCAGATTTGGGGGTAAGGGAGCCACAGAGCCAACATCCTCACCCTCTCTTAACTCCAGCTCTTGCTTTCTCTCTCAGATATGAACCACCCTTCATCAGCCCCCCAATGTAGGACCCTAACACAGGGTATTGTTTTGGGGATTAAAGCTGGGCACAAGATGCCCTCGTTATGCCCCTACATTCTGAGATGATGGAAAGGTTGGGGAACTAGCCTGTGGGGAAAGATTAAAGTTTCTTGGATTTCTCAGTTGGGTGGGAAGACGGAGGGGGGCTTAATGATGGTGTTAGAGAAAATGAAGGGTGATTAGGCGGGGAGGCTGTTAAAGTTGAATATAGGCTACAGCAACCACAAGGCCACCCTCCCCTGTCATGCTGTTCTTTGCTCCCACCCCTCCGCGTCTGGGCTCTGATGGCAGGAGGCTGTGGAAAGCTGAAGGTTCAGAGTGCAGGTTGGGGGAGGAGTGGGGCCCTGAGGCACCCAGGGTAATGACAGTGTTGAGAAATGAGCTTTTCTGGGAAGAGTCTAAAGCGCAGGTCTGATTTAGTTTATAGAAGGATTGGATATAAATGCTGCAAGGCTAAGGAAAGGGTGAGGACAACAATAGTGATCTCTAGGTAATAGTTATAATATGGGGGCCAGTGGGAGCCAAATGGCAGGAGGAGAGTTGGACTAGAGGGGGAGGCAGGTTTCCTTCTTTCCTGCTGGGTCAAATTTTATGGATTGTTCTTGAGTCCAGTTCCTTCTGTAACAATTTTTTTTGAGAGGGTTTTGCCTGAGGGTGCGTATGCTTGCTGAAGAGAGAGAGAGACACAATAAGAGGGGAAGTGAGAAATCACCCCCCGGGGGGATGGGGAGTGGCTACACCTCAGTCCTTTCTCTTTTCTCCTCCTGGGATCTTGGGCATGCACGCACATGCACCCAGAGTAAGTCTGAAGCCACTGGGTCTGGGACTCAAACCGTGGTTGGCTGTGTGGGAGTCCAGCAACACAAGTGCTATGCCATCTGCTGGTCCCAACATTTTTTTTTTCAATTTGCCAGAGGGCATGTGCACTTGCCAGAGAGAGATAGGGAGAGAGAGAAAGAGAGAGAACCAAAGTACCCCCCATGGGGAATTACCACTCTGCAATCCCTTCTCCATCTCTCTCCTTTTGTGATTTTGCTTGTACATATGCACACACACCCAGAGTGTCTCTCAAGTCACCAGTCCAGGGCTCGAACCCTGCAGTTGACCATGTGGGATCTGGTCAGCTTAATCATCAGGCCATGGGCTGGTTCCCTCTGTAACAATTTTTTTTTTTTTTTTTTTAAGGTTTTTGCCATAAGGCGTGTGTGCTCTCTGGAAAGATAGACTGACAGAGACAGAGAAAGGGAAGGTGATAAATCACCCCCAGGGGGTATGGCCACACTACAATCTCCTCTCCTCTATTCTCCTCTTGGGAATTTGGTTATGCACAAACAATCAGCATGAGTTTCAAGCCACCAGATCTGGGACTTGAACCAGAGTTAACCATGTGGGAGTCCAGTGCCTTAACCACCTCGCCACCTGCTAGATCCCTTTGTAACAATTTTTTTTTTTGAGAGGTTTTCGCTGTACGGTGCATGCGCTCGCCAGACAGACAGAGAGAGACACAGAGACAGAAAGCAAGAAATCACCCCCAGGGGGAATGGTCACGCCCCAATCCCTTCTCCTCCATTCTCCTCTCGGGATCTTGGGCACGCACGCACACGCGCCTGGCGTGAGATTTAAGTCACCAGGTCCAGGACGCGAACTGTGGTCAACTACGTGGGAGTCCAGCGACATAGCCATTACGCTAACTGCTGGTTCCCATAACGATTTTTTTTTTTTTTTTTTTTTTTTTTTTTGAGAGAGGTTTTTGTTATAGGGCATGTGCACTTGCCAGAAAGACAGAGACAGAAAGTGAGAAATCACCTCCTGGGGAGATGGCCACACCACAGTCCTTTCTCCTCCATTCTCCTCTCAGGATCTTAGGCACGCATGCACACGCACCCGGTGTGAGTTTAAGCCACACCGGGTCTGGGACTGGAATCGTGGTGGACTACCTGGGAGTCCAGTGATGTAGCCATTACGCCATCTGCTGGTTTCCTCCTCACCACAGTAACAATTTAAAAAATGATCCTTCCTGGGCCAACCCATGGCCTAGGGGTTAAGGCAGCTGGATCCCATGTGGCCAACTGCACAGTTCACGTTCTGGCTTGAGAAACACACCAGAAGTGTGTGTGTGCGCGCCCAAAATCCTAAGAGGGGAGATGGATGAGAAGCGGTTGTGGTGTGACTATCCCCCATTGGAGGGCACTTTCCCTCTAAGTCTCTCTCCAGCAAGTACACGAGCCCTCTGGCAAAATTTTTCTTTATTATTTCTTTATTATTATTACTATTATTATTATTTTAATTTGTTATAGGGCACATGAGCTCACGGGAGAGAGAGAGAGAGAAAGAGGGAAAGTGAGAAAGCGAGCCACCAGGTCTGGGACTCAGACTGCAGTTGGCCTTGTGGGTGTCCAGCACCTTAAACACCATGCCATCTGCTGGCTCCCTGGCAAAATATTTTTAAAAATTCTTTCCCTTTTTTTCCCCCCAATCCAGCTTATATTTGTTATTGACAATTTATTATGTACTTGGCAGTGTCCTAAACCTTTTTTATATATTATTTTATTTCATATTTTAAAGAATTATTTTATTTAACACTCTCTTCCTCCCTCCCTCCCTCCCTCTCTCTCTCTCTCTTTCTTTCTTTCTTTCTCTCTTTCTCTTTTTCTCTCTTTCTTTCTTCCTTCCTATTTGACCAGAGAAGGACAGAGTGAGAGAGAGAAAGATGAGAAAAGGAGAAAGCAAGTCACCAGGTCTGGGCTTGAACCATGATCAGCCATGTGGGAGTCTAGCACCCCTAACCACCACGCCACCTGCCGACCCTTTATGTTTGATTTAATCCTCCAATGATCTTATTAGACAGTATAATAACTACCCTCATTCAGCTGATAGAAACAAACTTAGGGAAGCTAAGCAGCTTAGCCAAATCACAAAACCAGTGACTGTCAAAGCTGGGACATGAACTGAGATCCTCCATGGGATTGGAAACTGCAAACAAACATAACTTCTGTGCCTCCCCAAGGTCCCACAGAGGGCTAGGGGTGTCAGAGAAGGCTGTTCCAGCATTACAGGTGGGCTGAGCCCTGGGAGCTGTGCCACAACTCCCCCCCCACACATACACACATACCAGGTTTCCAGGGTTTGCCCAGCCAGGAGGTCACGGTGACACCAGGTGGAAGAGGCTGGTCAATGCCTTCCCAGTACACACCGCCATCGCTAGTCTCTGCCACGTTGGTGAAAAGAGTGTTGCTCTGCACTGTGGCCATGGCATTGGGATTGGTGGTAGCAGAGGTGCCTGGGGCCACCCCAAAGAAGCCATTCTCAGGGTTGATGGCCCGGAGTCGGCCTGTCAGAAGTGAAAACAAAAACCAGGGAAAGTTGAGATGTCTGGCTGACAAAGGTCCTGTTTTATCCCTGCCTGCCCTGAGCTAGACCCTAGATCTGACAGGGAGAGGCTTTCACTCTGGGGTGGCTGGGCTGCTGCAGGGAGGGATGGAGCCGGCTGTTCAGGAAAAAGGCTCTCACTGACAGCTCACCCGGAACGGTGGAGAAGAGACTTCTTGGCTCTGGCAAGAGCATGGTCCAAGGGCTGCTCACCTTCGCTGTCAAACCTCATCCAGGCAATGTCATCTCCCACACACTCCACTTTCCAGCCGGGCAGCGTGGGCCGCATCATGGCCAAGTTCGTCTTGCCACAGGCACTAGGGAAGGCGGCTGCCACATAGCACTTCTTCCCTGCAGGGTTGGTGATGCCCAGGATCTGTGTATGGTGGAGAGGAAACAAGGTCACCGAAGACATGGTCTGCAAGGGGAAGGAAGCTAGGAGTTCACAGCGATCACTGTTTATTCACTAAACCAGGTCTAGGGAGCAGTGAGGGGGAAGCCCCAACATTTAGCAGCCTGGAGCCAAGTCTTCGGGCATTCAGGTAGAGTCCTTGCCCACCAGCCTGGCATCGACAGGAGGCAGGAGAGGCTGAGGCAGACTGGCTAGGCCCCGCCCCTGCCCTGCCCCCACAGCTGCCCCAAGCATTACCAGGCCCTCACCAGCATGTGCTCCGCCAGCCAGCCCTCATCTCGGGCCAGCCGAGAGGCGATGCGCAGGGCAAAGCACTTCTTGCCCAGCAGGGAGTTGCCACCATAGCCGCTGCCGAAGGAGACGATCTCCCGCTGGTCGGGCACGTGGCCAATCAGGGTTTTCTCTGGGTTGCATGGCCACTGGCTCACCGGCTCCCCTGGGGACAATGGGGTCATGGGGCTACTGGCAGCGGCATCAGAAACTGGGGTGTCAGGGGCTAGAGGGATCAGGGATTGGGAGGAGATACTTGGAAGCACTGGCAGTGCCAAGGGGTGGCTGAGGCCCCCACCTCATCATGCCCAGCAACTTCCATGCCTGGAGGTCCCATGCTTGGACATGCATGACTGAGATTTTTCAGTCCTGTGCAAACTGTTCTGTAACACAGCCTCACCCCCAGCCCAGACCGCTGATATGGACCTGAGAGATGAGGTTTTCAGAGAAGACAGGTTCTTAGAGTCTGTAGCTAGGTAGGATTTGGGGTTCCCTCTGTGTTCTCCCCTGAGCAGGGCAGGTGCTCACCTTGTCCAGTCAGAGGCTGGCCCACAGAGTGCAGACACTTGACAAAGTCGCCATCTCCCAGGGCCTGAAGCACTGGTGTCCCCAGTCGGGTCATAATGCGCATGCTTGCCACCACATAGGCCGAGTCAGTGAGCTGCACCCCAATACGGGACAGCGGGGAGCCCACAGGACCCATGCTGAATGGAAGTACATACATGGTACGCCCTGTGGGGGAGAGCATCACCTTTGTGAAGGGTTCCAAACCTATTCGGCCCTCAGTGCCCTTGTCTCTCTGTCCCTGCCCTGGTTACCCTGCATGCAGCCTGGAAACCGCTCGTCCACGGCTCGCTGGAACTCAGCTGGGGACATCCAGTTGCCAAGCTGCCCACGGGCCCCACCAGCTGGGAGGGGCACCGTGTCCCGCTGAGAAGGAGTTACAATCACCGTCTTGCTCTCTACTCGTGCCACATCCTTGGGGTCTGTGCGGGCCAGCCAGCTGGGGGAGAGGGGATCATCAGGAAGATGGGGGCCAACAGGTGTTGCTTATCCCCACGCTCACCTTCTCAAGTCCAACTTTGACCCTAGGTCTTCTGTTGGCTTTATTTTTTTCCCGTCCTATCTCATCTCAGTCCCTCCCTCCAGCCTTCGTCCCATCCAAGGGGTGGTTCCCCAAGGCCCCAGTCCTCTGGGGGCCTCTATGCCTGCCAAAAGCTCCCTAAACTGGTGAGGAGAGGGAGTGGAAAACAAAGGCTCTTATTTGTATCAACTCTTCACTGAATATAAAAATACAGACCAATCTAGTTCCTGAGTCTGCTTCCCCAGAGCTCCCATTCTTGTTCGTTCCCCTGGGATGGTCTAGTTAAATGTGATTTTGTCTTGGTGATCCCAGAGTTGCCTCCATGCACGCAGCTGCTGGGCTCAGAACTTACCAGTTATCGTACTTGCGGAGCTTTCGGATAAGGCCCTGCTGCTCCAGCAGGGTCAGCGTGGCAGCATTCTCAGCCTCGGTCCCATCACAGATGTGGATGCCCTCTGGTTGGCACAGGCGGGCACTGCGCTCCACAAAGTCTCGAACCCCAGCAGGCAGCTGGCCCAGATCGCCACTGAGCACTCGAAGGGTCTGGATGCTTCGGCATGACGACCAGCCCCAGGGGCTCCACCTGTGCCAGCTAAGCCTGTAAGAGAAGAAACCGGGAGGCAGTAAGCCAGCTGCTGTCATGGAAGGTGGACAATGGTGGTGGCAATAGGGGAAGCATGGAAATTGTAGGCCTTTCAGGAATGTGCTAAAGTATGTCTAGGTACAGGCACCATGAAGAGCAGTTTGGACCTGGCATGTGGGATGGGTTCAGGCCACATGTATCTTGTGGCCTTTATGATGCTTAGTGAGGGTGTGTCCTGGTCAGTGAGGGGGAAGAATGGTCCAGTGAGGGTAAAGACACATGCCTGGCTGTGTGGGGGTGTATGTGCAGGGATGCTGATGTCACTGCATGCGTAGTCCCAGCCCATGATTGACTACGTGGTCAATGTTTAGAAATGAGCAGGTGCCCTTTGACCCAAGTGTCAAGAAACGGTGACAACTTCACTGTGTCAACTTCCTGTGTCTGGTGCTTGAAGCCTCATCCATTCATTTTCCAGTTTATAAGTTAAAATGCTTTGGTTTGCTTCTTCTCGTGTGTATGTTGTAAGACTGTGAAAGCCTCACACCAAGGATTCTGTGAGGTGGTATGGCCCTCTTCCAGGGACAGCTTTCTAGATCAGGGTATTTGAACGGAGAGTAGGTGACTGGATGTTGGGATCCCAGGCACCAGAACTGCTGCAGCCCACATGGGCCAACAAGGATTGCATATTGAAAAAAAAAAATTTTTTTTTGAGAGGTTTTTGCTATAGGGCATGTGCGCTTGCCAGAAAGACAGAGAGAGACAGAGACAGAAAGTGAGAAATCACCCCCCAGGGAGGATGGCCAAGCCGCAATCCCTTCTCCTCCATTCTCCTCTCGAGATTTTTGGGCATGCACGCACATGTGCCCAGCATGAGTTTAAGCCACTGGGTCCGGGACTTAAACTTTGGTCGACTACATGGGAGTCCAGTGACAAAGCCATTACACCAACTGCTGGTCCTGAAAAAAATTTTTTTAAAGAGAGATATTTGCTCTTGGGCATGTGCACTTGCCCTAGAGACAGAAAGTGAGAAATCACCCCCCTCCTCCCCAGGGAGACAGCCATGCCACAGTCCCTTTTCCTCCATTCTCCCAGGATTTGGGGCATGAATGCACACCTGGTGTGAGTTTCAAGCCTCCAGGTCTGGGATTCGAACCACAGTTGACCATGTGGGTGTCCAGTGATGTAACTATTATGCCATCTGCTGGTCCCAATGTTTGAACTTTTGACTGTATAGAGGTTGAATTGGGAAATGAGTCTCACTAGCTGGAGATCCTGCCTTGATTCCCAGGAGAGTAGGGTCCTTGCTCTCTGTCCTTTCATGCAGGGTCTGCTCTGATTGGCCTGGACCCAGGCTGGAGTGACCCAGAGAGAGCAAAGGTCAAGAGAGGGAAGTTACCCTCCTCTTGTGCCAATGCCTCGCCCACCAGAAACTGCCCCACACACCCAGGACTGCAGGACTCTGGGCCGCCCCAGCTGCCTGTCTTAGAGGCCACATGCTGAGCGAGCTGTGGGTGTTGGCCGGGTGGAACACCAGGCTGCAGGAAGCTCAGACTCAGGGTGTCAGCCTGGGAAGGGAGAAAGCTTAGATCACACATGTGGGCGCTCTGGCTTGGTCAGGGCAGACGCTGGGGTGGTTTCCACTGGCCAGAGCAGGATGGATTCAGGGTGCCCCTGAGGCAAGGGAGCCCGGATACTGGGGTATGGGGTCTCTTCCTGCTTCAGATGTTTTCTCTGAGCATTCGTTTAAAGGGCACAAAGTGGAGGAGAGCCTTTTCATCTGTAGCCTGACTCTGGCTCTCTCTTGTGAAGCCCCCACATCTTCTGCAGTCGCCTAAATGGAAACTTCTCCTTTCCTCCCAAGACCACCCACAGGGCTGAGCAAGTGGAACTGGTTGTGGGAGACATATGGGGTCACTTCAGACTCTGGCGACAGAAGAGAGGAGGCTGTGCATAGGAGCTGCATGCAAGCAGAACAAGCCCAGGGGCTCCAGGCCTGGCCAGAGAAAGAAGCCAGTCAAGTAAGAAATGAAGGCAACTCGGCCCCTCCTCCCACCTTACTACCCTCCCTCCCCCTGGCCCCAGGTCCCGCGGGCCGCGCCAGCCTTCCCGCCAGCCTCCAGTCTGGGGGAGGCCGGAGCCTCTTTAGGGAGCTCTCAGCTCATTCTCCCTTTAGACTGAGCCTATGCACCCTCGTCCCCAGGTCCCACTGGTCCTCGGAGCACCCTGGGGCGCGGGCGGGGGTCCCTCTGGGGTTTGATCGAGTTACATCTGGGAAGGAAAGAAGGATAAACGGAGACAGTTCAGCAGGGGCGAACGAGGAGGGGAAGGAAGTTGTGAGCGGCAGACAGACGCGCTAGGCAGAGAGGGGGAGGAGCGGGCGGAAACACGGAGATACAACGCGCACCTTCAGAGCGAGCCACCACCGAGGGGTCGGGATCGAGGAACAGTCGCCCCATGCCCGCCTCCTCTTAGGATGGAAAACACGCAGAGACTGGGAGCAGGAGAGCGCAACTAGCAGCCCCGATAGGGGGAGGGGAGCAGGAGGTGCGGGTCGGCCCCGGTCTGGGGGTCACTCACCGCAGGCCGGGGCGGTACACAGCGGCCATGGCACCTGGGCAGGGGCTGCGGGGTGGCCACGGGAACCGAGCGGAGCCGGGGAGGTATGGAAGGTGGGGAGGGAGCGAGCACCGCGAAGCGAGCGGGAGCAGAGGCTGGACGGGAGGTGCTTAAAAAGGGGGCGGGCAGGCGCAGGGGCGGAACCTAGCAGGACCAGCGCGACCCTCTCTCCGCCCCGCCGGCTGGCCAACTCCCCCCGCACCGGGGACTTCGGGGCCCCAAGTCCGCTGAGCTGCAGCCCCAACCCTGCGTCCGAGCCCTCAAACTCCTCCCCCATTGGAGAGCCAGGTCGATCCTCCGCCCCCACCACGTCGAGGCCCCGCCCCCCGCCCTGCCTCGCAGCCCCGCACATGATGTAACTTTGAGGACTCTTGCTCCCGGGAGATAGCGACTGAGAGACACTGGGTGACAAACAAGCTAGGAAGGAGGGGTGAGAGTCCTTCCTGGGCTCTCAGAGCCCCAGGCTTTTCTGTTTCCCAAGGTCCCTATACTAAGGTCATCAACTCCTGAATCCCTGTTTCTTCTGCTCAGGGCTCTTTTCTGCCCTGCTATATAAAGATGAGGTCGATACCCCAGAACCTCTTTCTTGGTCTTCTGATTTGGCTGTTCTCTGCATCCTCCCCAGAGGGACTCTTCTGACTCCACCCAACCATCACGTGAAGTCCTCATGTAATTTCTCAAGCACTGTCTCTATTCCAACACCTCTCTTCAATGTAAGATCACTGGACATCACCCCAAGTGCCGTAGCACCGTGAACTCAACTCAGCTCAGAATCCACTCCCCCTTTCTGATAGTAGCATGCTGGTTATCCCTTGGGGAATCATCTCAGTCTGTGTGAGCTTGTGGGTCTGAACTCACCACTCCTGGAGGCAGGCTCTCTGCGTGGTCAATTTGTGTGTCCCTTGCTCTGGCCATAACAATCAGGGATGCTCAGGAATGAAAAAAGTCCTCTCTGGGACTTTTTCTGTAAATTTTAGGAATGAATTCTCTTTCTGCTGAGGTTGCTGAATTTGGTTATAGGAAGCAATCAATTTCTTCTCTTGTTCAAGCTAATTTTAAGTGGATTTCTGCCACCTGCAACAGAAACAATCTTGGTTCTCAGGTTTCTCAGAATTCTGTGCTGGAGCATAGTGAGATAAGGAGAGCTAGCCTCCAGCCATGGGCTTGCAGCTGATCCTCCCCTTTCCTCATTCAGGCGCCAGCCTGCACTCCACCTCACATGTATGTATTCGGACCTCTCTCTCATCCCACATCCAAACTCTGGCCACACCTACCCAGCTGAAGACAGCTGTCTCTTGGCCACCCTTTGGGCCTGAAGCTGTGCACACTGGTGGCAGCATTGTTGACCTTGTGATGGTCCTCAACTCATCTGCAATCCTGCACCTGCTCCCTTGGCTCCCTAGTCTCAGTGGATGACACCACCATTTAGCCAGTTTCTCCAGAGGGAAGCAATCAGTCTAGACTACTCTCTTGTTATCCTCCATAGCTAAGTCAGACACCAGGACCTTTGGATTAAACTTCACAATTAACTCTCAAGTCTGTGCCTATCCCCATGGCCACTGCCCTAGTCCAGGGCTTATCTCTCACCTGCTTCCAGGTAATATCTTCCACAGCAACTCTCAGCCTCCCACCTCTCCAAACACTACTCCTTCTATGTCCACAAGCCACTCCCTAAACTGTGCACATAGAAGAGGAATAATAAAGAGAGAGGAATAATGTTTATGGTGTGGACAGTAGGTGCCAGGCTCTGTGCCGGCAGCTTTACATGCATCATCTCATTCAGTTTCACAATGACGCGTATATGGACACTGAGGCTTGGAGTTGTTAGGTCATTTGTTCAAAGTTACACCTCTGGTCAGCAGGAGAAATGAAATCTAGATCCAAATCTTCCTGACACTAATTGCCAAGTTTTTCTTTCTCTGCAATCCTATACTGTCCTCTTGGTTTATCGTTAAAGAGAAAAAAAAAATCAGGGCCCGGCCAGTGGCACAAGAAGTAGAGCACCGATGTGCAAGGCTGGGGCCACATGGGAGGCCTGGGCTCAGTTCTTGGACCAACTTAAACAGACCAGGCATGGCGATGTGTACCTGTAATCCTAGCCAAGTGGGTGGACTGTAGCTTGACTAGACCCTGTCAAAAATACCTATCTCGGGCCAGTAGGTGGCATAACAGTTAAGGCACTGGACTTCCACATGGGTTGACTGCCCTTTGAGTTCCAGACCTAATGACTTGAAACTCACACTGGGCACGTGTGTATATGTCACCAAAATTCCAAGAGTAGAGTGGAGGAGAGGGTACTGGGTGTGGTTATTCCCCTGGGGAGTGATTTCTCGCTTTCTGTCTCTCTGGCAAGTGTACGTGCCCTATAGCAAAAATCTCTCTAAAAAACCCCCAAAAAGCAAAAGCCAAAAGCAAACCTGTCTCTAGGGACCAGCAGGCGGAGTGGTGGATCCCACACAGCCAACTGCGTGGTTTGAGTCATGGACCCTGCAGCTTAAAAACCACACCAGGTACGTACACGTGTGTACCCAGAATCGAGCACATGTGTTCTATAGCAAACTAAAAATAAATAAATAATTTCTTACTTGAGCCTTTTCTCTTTGCTCCTGAGAATTGCCATCTATTTAATCTGTTTTAGTTCTATGCTGTGTACATGCCTATATTTTTGTATCCTCACACATTTTATTATAGCTGTTTTTGTATCTCTATAATCCTCACTAGAGTGTTAATGCTTTGAGAAAAGGGCCCACATTTTAGTGTTATTTTTATCCTAGTTCCTAGCAGTATCTGGCCTAGAATAGACATGTAATAGTTGTTGATTGAATAAAAGAATGAACAATCCCACATTTCTGAAACCTCTTTCCCCACTATTACTTCCTTATTTACTTTTAGGTAGACTGAACAAGGAGCTCACCTGAGGATTTCTTTGTACTGTTGATTCCTTCTTACCAGCTACAAACTTTAGTTCTCTTCTCCCATCCCCAGCCCTCCAGCAGCCCAGCATCCTTGTAGTACCACCAGGGGGCAGGGTGTGACCAGGCTGGCCTTGGTCTGCATGTTGTTGCCAGGGCCCTCCTCTGTTAAATGTCTTACACATCCCCTGTAGTGAATGCTTAGTTCACTGCCCAGATCCCCCTTTCAGGATTGCGGTACTCACTGTCCTAGCCCCTAAGTGTTGCTTGCTGACAGCTCACAGATGAGTACTTCCTTGAGCGCTATTTGTGGCTGAAGTTGAACTATCTTGCCAAAGGCAATGCTCCCTTCCAGGGGACAGTATGTATCTAATGACTGGTTGTTATACAGGTACAAAGGCCTAGTCCCCTTTCCTCAGTTTGGGCAACTCTAAAGGTCCATTCCAGCTCTGGGACCAGCAGTTAGCATAATGGTTATGTCACTGGACTCCCATGTAGTCGACCGCGGTTCGAGTCCTGGACCTGGTAGCTTAAAAAATTCATGCCGGGCGCATGTGTGTGTGTGTGTGCCCAAGATCCTGAGAGGAGAATGGAGGAGAAGGGATTGCGGCGTGGTCATCCCCCCTGGGAGGGTCTCTCTGTCTCTGTCTGTCTGTCTGGCAAGTGCACATGCCCTATAGCAAAAACCTCTAAAAAAAAAAAAAAAAACCCAAACTCCTAGCTCTAGAGTGCCTGTGAGATCAGCTGGTAGCAACTGCAGTGTGATCCAACTTTCCCGACTCCAGTCTTGCTTCTCTTATTCCCTTTGAAAGTCCTCCCTGGCATCTCATTACCCAACTTCAAAATATATTACAAAGCTGATGTGGCCATCCCCTGAAGGGTGATTTCACATTTTCACTCTCTCTGTCTCTCTTTAGCAGGTATACACACCTTATGGTAAAAACCTTAAGGAAAAAAAATCAATCTGGACAGCTCTTGCAGACATATGAATGGTTAAAAAGCATTTGAAAAAATGTTCAACATCTCCTGTCATGAGGGAAATGCAAATCAAACCATAACAAGGTATCACCTAGTTAGAATGGCTAAGATTAAAAACAAAAAGAAAACAGACAACAAGTGCTGGCGAAGCTGTGATGAAAAGGGACCTCTGCTGCACTGTTGTTGGGAATATAAACTAGCACAGCCACTGTGGCAAATAATATGGAGATTCCTCAAAAAATTTACAATAGTTAAGATGTGGATTCAAACTAAATGCACAAAAACTGATGACTGGATTAAGAAAATGTGACACCTACACAATGGAATACTACTCGGCCATAAAGAACAGTGAAATCCCATCATTTGTCACAAAGTAGGGGAATCTAGAAGATTTAATGCCAAGTGAAATGAGTCAGACTATGAAATACATATTTACCAAATGTCTGCACTCCTTGGCAGAAACGGAAAGATGTGAAGATACAGAAGTAGAGAGGGCGAACTGTAGATACTGGAGACTGCACAGGGGATGGAGGGCAGGGTAGGGGAGCGGCTTAGAAGCAAAATGTTTAACAGACAAAAATGCTTGTAAACCAAACAAGGCAAGTGGATTATGAACTGGTATACCATGACAGAGTGGGGGATAATAAAGGATGCTGCCAATCAAAAATACATACAGCCACTCCTCACTTAATGACCTACCCTCAACCGGTTCTCCAGCACACGTAATCCCCTTTCTCCGTCTGTGTGTCTTGGGAATCCCCTTTCTCAGTCTTTTCTTGTTCCCACAGTCAGTTAGTATTTTCTGCACAGAGTGTTTGCAATCTCACGAAACTACATATTTTGTTTATACATTAATACTTTGCTGTGCACTCACAATGGTATTCAGAATAAATAAAAATGATTGTGCTAGGTTTACATTGCTGTGTTGTGGTGTGTCTTGTCACTTTCTAGTGCTTATTGAATGTATACTTTTTTCTATGGTTAGAATTACATTATTCTAGTGTGATATCACATGATGAAAAAGACATACCCTATGGCACCATGACTTACCACAAGACATCAGTCTTTAAGTTTCTCGCTTATTGACTAATTTGCTTAACAACCTACTTCTAGAAACAGGATTTAGTTAAGTGAGACATGCCTGTATCAAAAACCAAAACCAAAACCTAGTAGACTGAAAATAGAAGGTTTACAGCAATAATGTAATGTTCTTTGCTGAAGATGATGAATATGGTAATAACCTTCGTTTGCTCATCACACACGACATGCACGCTTTGAAAAACAATATTTTATCTCACAAGATGTACAACGATTAAGTGTAAATAAGAAATGATAGGGCCAGCCAGTGATGTGGTGGGTAAGGCAGCTGGATCCCACATAGCTGACTTTGTGGTTTGATTCCCAGGCCCAGCAGCTTGTAAAATACGCCAGGTGCATGTGCTTGTGTGCCCAGAATCCCACCAAAAGAATGGAGGAGGAGAGATTGCAGCGCGACCATCCCTCCTGGTAGGTGCTTTCTAGCTTTCCCTCGCTCTCTTTCTCTGGTGAGCGCATGTATCCTATAACAACAACAAAAACAACAACAAAAAGCCTAATTATTATTAAAAAAAAAGTTTTTCTCAATAAATCACCCATATACAAGGTCCTACCTTGGAGTGTGTTTCTCACTTAAGATGTCCCCAAAACATGGGCACTGCATTAGTTTCCTCATCTGACTCTGATTCCATTTTTGCCCTCTGTAACAAACACAAAGGCCAAAGTGATCATTTTAAACAAATCTGATCATTCCGAGTCTGTTGAGCCTGCTGAAAACTCTTTAGCAATTTCTCACTGCTCTTGGTGTAAAGCCCAAATTCTTTTTCTTTTCTTTTCTTTTCTTTTTTTTTTTTTTTTTTAAGAAATAGTTACTCAGAGGCTGTAGGTGGTGTGGTGGTTAAAGGTGCTGGATTTCTACATGGCTGACTGCAGTTTGAGTCCCGAACTGGGCAGCTTGCTTTCTCACTTTCCCTTTCTCTCTCTGTCTGATCAAATAAAAAATAATAATATTAATAACAAATGGAAATAAATAAATAATTCTTAAAAGGAGTATTTACTCAATTTTATTTATTGTCATTATTAGTACTTTTTTTTGGGGGGGGGGAGGTTTTTGCTATAGGGTGCGTGTGCTTGCCAGAGAGACAGAGAGAGACAGAGAGACAGAAAGTGAGAAATCACCCCTCGGGGAGATGTCCACGCCGCAATCCCTTCTCCTCTATTCTCCTCTCGTGATCTTGGGCACACATGCACACGTGCCCGGCATGAGTTTAAGCCACCCGGTCTGGGACTTGAACTGTGGTCATCTACATGGGAGTCCAGCAACGTAGTCATTATGCCAACTGCTGGTCCCATCATCCCTCAGGCTACATTGGTCTTTTTTTCCCTTTTGCAAATATGTCTACCTTTTTGTTGCTTCAGAGCTTGTGTGTATGTTGGTTCTGCAACCCGGACTCCCCACCCTCTCCATACCTCCATCATTCTCAATTTAATATGACCGTCTTTTTTTTTTGAGAAGGTTTTTTTTTTTTTTTTTTTTTTTTTTTTTTTTTTTTTTTTTTTTTTTTTTTTTTTTGCTATAGGATGCGTGCGCTCACCAGACAGAGAGAGACAGAAAATGAGAAATCACCCCCCGGGGGGTGGCCACGCGGCAATCCCTTCTCCTCCATTCTCCTCTCGGGATCTTGGGCACACACGCACACGCGCCCGGCATGAGTTTAAGCCACCGGGTCCGGGACCCGAACCGCGGTCGACTACGTGGGAATCTAGCAACATAGCCATTACGCTAACTGCTGGTCCCCTGCCCGGCGTGAGTTTTAAGCCACTGGGTCCGGGACTCGAACCGTGGTCGACTACATGGGAGTCCAGTGACCTAGCCATTATGCTAACTGCTGGTCCCTTAATATGACCTTCTTAGGCAAACTGCCCCTGCAATGCCACCCTGACCTCCATCCCATGACTCCTCATATTAGATTAGGTCTTCATGAAATAAAATCCTGTAGGACTCTGCCCTCCTCCTTCACACTGTCATCCCAGTTAAAATGGTTTGTTTTAAATGTAGGCACAGCTCTACATATGTAGGGCCTAGGGCAAAAGTACAAATAGAGGCTCACAAACCTTGTGTTTAAATATTTAAAATGTATAACTCAAGCTAACAAACTGTTAGATAAAATATATTCTGTTTTTCTACCTTAATAAATATATACTTTATAATGGTCTGGAAGGTCAGGATCACATTTGAATTTTATTTGGAATCCCTAGGGTTCCACACTAGAATGTTCTGGGGAGAGACAGCTTTTGGCCATTGGCCCTCAACTGGGCCCACTTCTCTTCCCACTCCTGACACCACTTTGGTCTGCAAGGAGGTTTATGTACAAGCATATGAACCTTCCATCTGCCTGTCCCAGTTCTGTCGATAGCCTCCTGTAAGCAGCCACTTTTTGGCTACCCTTCGGATCTAGGGACGTGTGTACTGGTAGTGTGGTCCAGTTGCAAATCCAGGGAATAAATCCATGTGGGCCCTAGAAGTGGGCTTGGGCCCTTTGGACAGGGAGTTCATAGGTGTCTGGAGTTAAGCCCTGAAGATATGGGGACGTGGGCAGAGGAGGGTTGGCCTCATCCTATGGGGTGGCATACAGCCAGAGGAGGGCAAGAGTGGAGCCTTCTGAAACACAGGACCCAGGGCAGGGTCACTCTCGCCTAAGCCTATGGGCAATAATTTGATGCTTCTTTGTTTCATCAGTCTGTACACTCCAGGAAACCAGGGCTTAGTCGAAGTTACTGAAGTATCCCTAATGCCTAGAGCATTACTTGACACAGAATAGGTGTTTAAGAACTATTTGTCAAGTGATGTGGCTGGCGGCGGTGGCAAAACGATGACACAGTGCTCTGTGATGCCAAACCCACATTATAGAAGTCCTGAGTCTGCATTCTGAGGTCTCCCTCTCCACGCCGGGGGCACACGTGCGTGCCTGTGGACTGCACTGGCTGCAGCTGTGAGCAGATTGCAGTATGAGGACCCTGCTCGGGGTGCCTCTGTCTGTCTATCTGTGAAGACACAATTTTTTTTTAAAAGCAAAATTAAAAAGAAACATTTGTCGAATGAATGTAGGAAGTATCCCAGGAAGAGGTTTACAGATTTAGATCCATTACGGAAAATCTGGAGATCAAAAGCCAGAACTAGGAATAAGAACTGGCTTTCCAGGGTTCCAAAACTGCAAGTGCAGAACAGAGGAGATGGGGTGGCCAAGAATGCTGACTGCCGCTTCTCCTTTCCTTCCTCTTCATTTTCTTCTCTCTTTCTCTCTCTCTCTTTCTTCTTTCTTTGTTTTGCTTTAGGGTGTGAGTGCTTGCCAGGAAAAGTGAGAAAATACCCCCCAGGAAGATGGCCACACTGTAATCCCTTCTCCTCCATTGTTTTTCCGGAATCTTGGACACCCATGCACACTCAGCCGGTGTGATTTTGAAGCCACCGGGTCTGGGACATAAACCACGGTTGGCCTTGTGGGAGTCCAGTGATGTAACTGCTACACTGTCTGCTGGTCCCCCTCTTCGTTTTCTACCCTGCTCCTCCAGGCCCTTTGTCCACCTGGCCATCTTTTCTCACTGGCCTGGCATCCCTCCGTCCATATGTCCCTGTGTTTTTGTCCTTTGGCCGTAGCTTTTCCTCTGTGACTGTCTAGCGCTCTGTATTTGTTTCTGGTTCCCGATCTCCTCCCCTCTGTCCCTTTCTTCCACCATCCACTCTCTGAGCCCCTTGCTTTTCTCCACCTCTCCTGTTGGCCCTTCTTCTCTTCTGGGTCCCCTTCCTCTTCCGGTGGACCGCACTGGCTGAAGCTGTGGGCAGATTGCAGTGTGAGGACCCTACTAGGGGTGCCTCTATCAGTTTATCTGTGAAGAAACAAATGTAAAAAAGTTAAAAGAAAAGGAAACATTTGTCAAATGAATGTAGGAGGCATCCCAGGAAGAGGTCCCCGTGGCCCTTTGCTCCTCTCTTTCATATGCCTGCATCCCTCTGTCTGCCTTTTCTCCCCTGAAGTTCTGTTCATTAAGAATTTTAATTAATAATTAATCACTTCCATGAGTAAAAGAGAGAGAGAGAAAGACAGAGAGTAAGCACCTACACTAGGGCCCTGACACCATAATCCACCCCAGTTCCAAACAACCCTGGATTAAAGGTGTGTGTATACCTGGCATACTCAGATCTCCAGATTCAAACCTGGGAGTTTCCCATGTGAGTTAGCCTAGAGCATTGCATTTTATGTCCTTGCCACTGTTTCCCTGCCCCCCCCCCCATTTAATTTAATTTTCTTTTTTTTGTAGAGCGAATGCCCTTACCAGATAGAGACAGAGAGAGAAAGTGAGAAATCACCCCCCACATCTCTTCTCCATTCTCTTCCCAGGATTTTGGTGACATACACATGTGCCCAGTGCATTTTTCAGGCTACCGGGTCCAGGACTTGAACTGTGGTCAGCCACATGGAATCTAGCACCTTAACTACCACGCCACCTGCTGGCCCTAATTTTATCTTTAAATTTTGCCACAGGGCACACTCATCAGCTGAAGGGAGAGAGAGATGGGAATTGAAAAAGCACCCCTCCCTCTATGGCATGCTGCAGTCCCTTCTCCTGGATTTCACCTTTTCGGGTTTTGGACATGCACACGCACATGCCCAGTGTGTTTTTCCAGCTGCTGGGTTTGGAACTCACACCACACAGTTGGCCATGTGAGATACAGCTACTCTAACCATCACATCACTGGCTGGTCTCCCTTTTTAATTTTTAAAAAATTAATTTACTTTTTCCATGGGTAGGAGAGAAAGAGAGAGAGAGACAGGCATCCCAGTAGGGTCCTTATGTGCCAGCTTCAGCATGCCTAAATCATGGGCATGCACGTGTGTGGCATGCTCAGGGAGGCTCTGGGCTGTAAACCCAGAACCTGTCCCATGTGGGTCCAGTTGCATTACTGCTGCGCCTCTACCTGGCCACCTCTGTCTCCTTTAATCCAATCTCTGTGGAGGCTCTGCTGTGTTCCGACCCCTACCCTAGGTCTACACTTACTGCCTCCTTAGCTAGTCTTCCTGCCTCCCTTTCTCTGCTCTGTTGTTACCTGACTTCACCTTGACTTCTTTTTCACCCCTATTTCCTTGTCCCCAGATGTCCTTGAGCCAGTCTGTATCCATCTATTTTCCTCCCAGCCTCCAAGTCCCCCCACCCCACCATGGGCTCTTTCTCTTGGGTCTTCCCGGCTGCCATAGCCTCTCCTCTCTGCGCCTTGGTCCTTTTCTCTGACTGCCTGAGCCCAGCCCATTCCGCCTTACTCCTTTCCCTGGTTAGTGGCGCCTGGTCTGAGCCCTGAGCGGCTCAAGTCGCCTGAGCTTGTTTAGTCTGACTCCCTTAGCCCGTTAGCAGCTTAGCCCTCCCACCTCTCCTTTGAGCCCTCCAGTAAACAAGAGGATCAGCGCAGACCTGACAGCTGCTGGGTGGGGACAAGTGTCTGGCCAGGTCAGAGCCAGCATGAAAAGGAGGCTGTACTCACGCTGCCATGCCTTCTTCAACCAGGGAAACTCTGAGGTCTCCTTCTGGGGTGTCCTCCTTAAAGTTACATTCATGGGCATGTGTGTGGGATTCCCTGCCTCTATGACTCCCCATCCCCATTTTGTGGCTGGTTCCTAGGCCTTGATTTTTGGTTCCACTGAGAAAAACAGCACAGGATCCAGGCAGCACACAGAAGCCTTTCTTTCGAATGATGACTTGGTGTCTGCTCCATAGAACGGAGTAGGCGTGGGATGAGAGTATGCCATCTGATCTATTATGTTTGCATGGTTGGAGAGGACCACCCAACCTCCACCGAACACACACACTCATGTGCACGCACACACCAAGAGAAGCTGGGCTAACTAGGCATTCTGTAGACCAGAGGTTCTTACACTTCAGTGTGCGTCAGGATTGCTTTGCAAGGCCTGCTGAAACACAGATTTCTGGGCTCTGATCCCAGAGTTTCTGATTCAGTAGGTTTGAGATGAAATAAGAATATTTATATTTCATACTTCTAACAAGTTGCCAGGTGAGACTGATGCTCCTGGTCTGGGTAACACACTTTGAAAACCACTATCTCGGATAATCTGCATCTATTAGCTCTTCTCCCACACCTAAGGCTGGGATCAGGTCACTGTGTTATGTGGGGGTGACACATCTAGGTCTCTCTTCGGGTTGGGAGAAGTGCTGTTAACCCCATGGATTCCTCACTGGCAGGTACCCATGTGTTTGGGTGTCTTTAGAAGGTAGGGTACAGCCTTCGACTCCTGGAGTACTGTTCTAGTATAGACCCTATTTAAACAGCTCCGGATAGGTTTAAACATCTCCTTGGCTAATTCCTAGTATCCCTGTTCCAACTCCTACTCAGGGATGATAGCTCTAAGAGGTGTTAGGGGATTAGACTGAAAATGTAGGTCACCCCCCAGCCATCTGGGAAGCAGAGTGAGTGAGAGAAGAGAGAGGGGCAGAGGCACACACAGGGAAAAGGTGAGAGGAAGCAGAGGGCATGTGAGGGCAATTACAAGAGTCTCTGACGGACTGGTGGTGATTAGATTTCAGTGTCCCTTGGTGGCCCGGAAGGAAGGAGCAGGGATCCCTGTTCTCTTCTGATCCTTTTCTCAGGCTGGGCTGCTTGTGTTGGAGCTGAGTCAGCAAGAGCGCTAGAGCCTGAGGATCAGATGCCTGTGTTGTGGACATCCTCGTGGGGAAAGTTGCTTTTCCCTCTGAAGCAATGACTATGAGGGGCATAAAACCAGTCAGGGTGAAAGTGGGGCTGGGGCAGAAATATGAGGATTCTTAGAAGTAGGAAATGAATCCAACAGTCCTGGTGAGAGTAATCAATGTGTTGGGGAAGCTGGTTACCCCAACACATTGATGAGGGGCCATGGGGCCTTGGAAGGTGGGATTCTGGGAGCTCATTTGGCTCTCTTTCCCAGCCTTAGGCTTTGAGAGGCTGAGGCCCCTGTTTATATGGCGGGGTGGCAGCTGAGGCCAATGTGGCCCTCTGTATGGAGGAACTGCACACACGTTAAGAGTGTTCATGAGGAGCAATGTTGGGACCGAGGTTCCCTTTCCTTTAGGAACAGACATACTTGTCCTCTCCTCCCCTTTCTCCCCCACCCCCCATCCCTCCAGTCCAATAAGATATGCAAATCACCTCCTTTCCTCATTGGTTGGATGACTGAGGACCACAGATGACTTCAGAGAGCTGGCCCTTTAAGAATGCCCTTTGGGCTCTGTGCCCACAGCCCCCTTGTTCTGAGTGCAGAGGCACCGGGCCCTGCTCCATGGGGCCTCTGGTCTCTGGGGAAGCTGTGCTCTGGCACTGACCACATCATCTCTGTCATCCCTAAAGTGAGTATGCCTAGGCCCACCTGGGTGCCAGGTCCCTCACCTAGAGCCCTCCTCTAACACCTGCTGCCTGCTGTCTGTTGTCTGATTTCAGGAATCCTCATATTTCTGTACCCTGCCCAACTCTCACTCTGACTGGCCTTATGTCCCTCACCGCTGTCACATCAGAAAGGTAACCGCCCCATGTACCTCTCCTCCGTCCCTCCAGTTCTCTTTGGACACCTCTCTTAGCGTTTCACCATCTCCTCCCCTCCAAGGACCAGTTCCTTCAGCCTGTGCCTATTTCCATCCCTTCTGTCCTATCAAGGGTGAGGGGCTCCACAGAGAGGGCAGCGACTCTTCCCTGGGGACAGGAAGACAAAGCCTGGTCCTTCGGTTCTGAGATGTGGTTGTAAAAGGGCTACCTAGGCTTGTGGCATCGAGATGGAGGCATCAAGCGCTGGGGATGAGCACTCCCTTGTCCTTCTCTGGGGATGGCAGGGGAGGTGGTCTAGAGCTTGGGACTTCCAGGCTGGGAAGGATCTCTGAGGTCACTTAGCTAGAAGTTCCTCAGGTGAGCACATGCCCCATGTTTGAAAACAGGAGAGTTCCTTAGTAACGTAAGTTTGGGACACTCTGTGTTGAACAGATGGTTTACGGGAGGTTATCTGACTTCAGATTAACACGCTTTTGTGCTTTGTGAGTTTGTAAGAGGTGGAGACAGGAGGCATCATTTCTTAAAATTATCTGACCATAGACCTCTATCTAGGTATTGCTCAGATTTTGTGTTCCACAGAATACTATTTGGGAGGGGCCAAAGAGTGTGGTGGATAAAGGTGCTGGATTCCCAAGGTTCGAGTTCCGGACCTGGCAGCTTCCTTTCTCTTTCTCTCTCTCTCTGCCTCTGTTTCTGTCTGGTCAAATTGAAAAATAATAATAACAAATGGAATTAAATAAATAATAATTCTTTAAAAAATGCTCTTTGGGATGGGATCAGCACATGGTGTACTGGTTACATCGATGGACTCCCACTTAGTCGACTGTGGCTCGAGTCCTTGACCTGGTGGCTTAAACCTCACGCTGAGCAGTGTGTGTGTGCGTGCCCAAGATCCTGAGAGGAGAATGGAGGAGAAGGGATGGCGGCGTGGCCATCCCCCCAGGAGGTGATTTCTCACTTTCTGTCTCTCTGTCTTTCTCTGTCTCTCTGGCAAGTGCACACACCCTATAGCAAAAAATCCCTCTCTCTAAAATATAAGTATAAATATATACATATATACATATATACAAATACATATACATATATATATATATATATGTATATATATATATATATGTATATGTATAGGTGTGTGTGTGTGTGTGTGTGTGTACACTCTTTGGAAAATGTTATAAAGACAAACTCCCTCACTGAACAGAATGAGAAGTGGGTCAGAAAAACAAAGGTGATCTATCCAAGTTCACATAACAGCAGGTTCTGAATAGAAGGAAAATCCGTTTTTATCAGTTCCTCTTGGAGAGACTGGCCTTGAAGAAAGATGGTGACCACTTAGTCCTGATCTTTCTAGAACTGATACTAGGACCTTTTTTTTCCTTAGAAAGTTTCTTGCTCCTATGAAGGGGATTTATTGATTGATATATCCATAGAACAAATGCACATCAATGGTCCTCTTTGTGTAAGGCACAGTCCTGGGTGCTTTGAGAGAGAGAGAAAGAGAAAGGTGTAACAGCACAGTTATCTTTACATCTCAAAATTCACAGCACACGTGCCTTCCCACTGTCCTATGATATACATGTACTCTGTCACAGTTAATTAAGCAAAACTTTTTTTTTTTTTTCGTGGAGAGGTTTTTGCTATAGGGCGTGTGCTCGCCAGAAAGAAAGAAAAAGACAGAGAGACAGAAAGTGAGAAATCACCCCCCCCGGGAGGGATGGCCACTCCACAATCCCTTCTCTTCTATTCTCCTCTTGGGATCTTGGACACGCGTACACGCACACCCAACATGAGTTTAAGCCACCAGGTCCGGGACTCGAACTGTGGTCGAATACATGGGAGTCCAGTGACATAGCCATTATGCCAACTTCTGGTCCCAAGCAAAACTTTTTAATTGCTTGGAAATGGAATGATGCCTCGTGAGATGACAGAGCCTTTCGACATGTCCCAGCACTAGGGTTGGAGCACTGCCATATTGCTCTTGCTTTTCATCGATCCTAGGGGCACCAGTGGGGCCAGAGGCTATGCTATCCTCTTCCTCCTTCAGGGCTTCAGCTGCTTGTCCCTGTCAGAGGCTTCTGCCACCTGAAAGGTTGCCCTCAGGTGACGATGCAGGGAGCAGGGCTGCGCCAGCATTCTGGCTTTCCAGAACTCTGACTCCAGAGCACTTGGACTTTGGAGAGAGAGCAGGCAGCCTCCTTGTGTTCCAGACCTCACCTCTTTTTTGCAGGTACGACCCTTCCAGCCTGGTCCCCGGAATGGCACTCCCCCCTAGTCCCTTGGCCATGGAATATGTCAATGACTTCGACTTGATGAAGTTTGAGGTAAAGCAGGAGCCCTCTGAGGCACAATCTGGCCCCCCCACAGCCTCACTGGGCTCCACACCTTACAGCTCAGTGCCTCCTTCACCCACCTTGAGTGAGCCAAGCATAATGGGGGTCACTGAGGGCCCCCAGCCGGGCCTGGAGGAGCTGTACTGGCTGGCCACCCTGCAGCAGCAGCTGGGGGCTGGGGAGAGCCTGGACCTGAGTCCTGAAGAGGCCGTGGAGCTCTTGCAGGGCTCAGTCCCTGTTGAGGGATCCCAGGGATATTACCCAGGAAGCCCAGAGGAGACAGGAATCCAGCATGCCCAGGTGAGTGACCAGCAGGCTGGACTGAGAGAAGGTGGGCTTAGAGGGAAAGACAGCCCAAGAGAGAAAGACAGTTCCTTGAGAGGGTTATGGATTAGAGGCAAGAGAAGGGAAGAAGGACCCTTGAAGTAAATCAGGTAGAGGAAACTAATACATTCTGCTTCTCTTCTTTTTAATTTTCTTTTCAAAATGGAGAGAAATGAATAGACTGAACTAGGAAGAACACAGAGATCAGATTAGAAAAGGGCTCAAAGGGGAAGGATTGAGAATGAGAGCTTCCGCAGATGGCGGTTAAGAGGAGGTAAATAGATGCACCTTACGAATAAACCAGGGAAAGGGTTGTGTGTGGAATGGCGCGAGGTTAAGTTTGTGGTTGAGGTTGGCCTTTTCAGGACGTCGTGTCATCCCAGTCCTCCAACCTTCTCAGGAAGGATTGGGACTCATCCTATTAATTATAGACACAGATGGGGGTGTTGACGGCGTTAGGATGTAATCCAGATTCTTCGAGGGTCACCGGGTTGCGGTCCTCGGGCCAGGAAACGCGGTGCACTGGAGGGGCGGGGTTTTCTGGCCGTCTGTCCATTGGACACACCGGGCTGCACACTGCCAAGGGGGAAAGGGAGATCAGGTGGGCGATTGGCTCACCTGGCCGCGGGAGGCGGGGCCTGCACTGCGGGGCGGGATTAAAGGGGGCGTGTCGAACGGCAAGGGCCAGTGCGTTGGTCTGGGCAAATTGGGACCTGGGGTGGGGTCCTCTACGCAGCTGGATTGCGTGGAAAAGAGAGAGTTCAGGTAAAGATGGGGGCCGGGGCTGAGCTTTTACGAGGGCGGGGTCTGTCTGCGTTAGGATCTGAGTGTGTAGTGGATTGAGACTCGGCGCTGACCTGGTCCTTGCGCTCCCCCTCCACAGCTGGCCCAGCGGTTTTCGGACGCGGCGCTGGTATCCATGTCTGTGCGGGAGCTAAACCGGCAGCTGCGGGGCTGCGGGCGCGACGAGGCGCTGCGGCTGAAGCAGAGGCGCCGCACGCTGAAGAACCGCGGATACGCGCAGGCCTGTCGCTCCAAGCGGCTGCAGCAGCGGCGCGGGTTGGAGGCCGAGCGCGCCCGCCTGGCCGCTCAACTGGACGCGCTGCGGGCCGAGGTGGCCCACCTGGCCCGGGAGCGCGACCTTTACAAGGCTCGCTGTGACCGCCTGACTTCGAGCGGCCCAGGGTCCGGCGTCCATGCCCACCTCTTCCTCTGAGCCGCTCGGGGCCGCGGGATGGTGGAGTAGGTGGGTGGAGGGGCGGCGGGGAACCACCAGGAGGCGGTTGTACCATTCACTGGATAGTTACCAAGAGCCTTCTGGTCCCAGGCACTCCCTGTACGATCACACAAGTATCCTCAAACTTCTTGGACCCGGAAGGCATGCCCGAATTTAGATACCTATCAGTTTCTGGGAGAGGGAGCCCTTGCCTTTACACAGGCGGTCACAGAAACCTAGGCCACATGAGTAGCACACTCAGTTCTTTAAGGACTGGTGCCTGGTGCCAGGCACGGGTGGAGGTGGGGGGGGGGGGTGGAGATGTGAGTGATGGCTAGGTGACAATGAACCGGAAGTGAGGGATGGCACAGCTCCCCCCTCAGTTTAGTTTTTAATTCAAGGTTTTCAGCCTGTAGTGTATTAAGGATGTAATTGGCAATGAGGCTGTATATTGATTCTGAGGCTTGTAACCTCTTCATTTTAGGACTATTGCATTTTCAAGACTTCAATTATAGCAGCGAGGCAGACTTGGACATCAAACCAAGATGCTTTTCCCCTACCCAACCCAGTGGCCCCCTGGGCTTAGAAAAGCAAAGGCTTGAGGAGTGGGCTCTGGGGATGGTTGGTGTGGGCTGGGACAGAGCCCTGGGCAAGAGTGGAGCCCCAGGTACTAGTCCTAGCTCTGCCATGGGATCCCTCTGTCACCTTGAGCAAATCGATTGCTCCCTAGGCTTCAGTTATTTCACCTACTCCTTACTTGGATTGAATGACTCCTGACACCATTCCAGTTCTGGCATCTGCCCAGTGTGGGAGTCCTATTGGCCTCCCCAAGCACCCCCCCCCAAGATGACCTCATCAGAGGGCCCCCCTGTCCTGGCTGCAGCTTGGGCGGTCAATGAGCCCCAAAAAAACAGGAAATGTGTTTTTTTCTGCATGCAGGCATGCTTGTAAACACGCAAACACACACACACACACACACACACACACACACACACGTTCTCTCTGGGTTGCCTCTGCCTCCAGACCTACCTCCTCCTGCCTCTCTGAGAGTCGAGGTGAGACTTTTCTCAGGATGACAAGGAGTTGAGAGTGTAGCTTTTGTGAATTAAACTTGAAGTCCAGGAGGAACCTTAATGCCATTGGCTAAGTGTTCTTGCAATTTAAGAAAGGTTTATTCTTTATCCCTGCTTCAGGCTACTATTTTGTGTCTGTGTGTGGGAGAGGGAGAGAGAGAAACTGGGGAGTTCCCACCTGGAACTGAGAGGCACAGCTCAGTTCTGGAGGGCTAATGAAAATGGGGTGGAGGGGTGGAGATGGGGCCAGATGGAGCCTTCCCCTCCCACCACCACCACCACCACCGCAAAGCTCAGGAGTAGCAGCAGTGGCCCAGCTAGACCTGCCAGTGGCTATGAGGTCTCACAGTTGCTATGGTAACCCAGCCTTCCAGTTCAGCAGCCTCAGGGGAGGGCGGGTGGGGCCTCTGGGCAGAGCAGCCACCTCACCAGCCTCTGTCGCCTGTCCTCTAAGGGACATAATAAATGGGAGAAGTGATTGGGCCTTGGAGAAGAGGCTCCCATATGTCTCTCTTCCTTTCTGCCCCCTCTATCCACCCCCTCCCCAGCTGTCTCTTCTCTCATCACCATTCTTGTTCCCTTCTCCCCCTCCTCCAGCCCAGCTCATCCTTTCTCCACTTGGGAGTCTGCAATGGGAGTCTTCTCCTCCATCCCTCTTGATATTTTTTTCTTTTCTCCTCTTCCTTCCCCACTATTGGCTACTGGCCATCCTCCCTGGCTCTGATCCTCTCTCTGAAGGGCACATGACACCTGCAGCTTCTCCTTTGTTCCCTTTCACGCTGATTGTTCAAGAGAGGGGCTGAGGCAGGGAGAGCCCAGGAGCCCAACCCTTCATCCTCTCTCTAAATTGCACCTGTGTCCTTGCCTGCTTGCTGGGGCTGCAGTCCAGCAAGCTGCAGTCCATGGTGGTGGTAGTGGTGGTGGTGGGAGGGGAAGGCTCCATCTGGCCCCATCTCCACCCCTGCCACTTTTCTGTTTGCCTTTCTTACCTGCATGGCACACAAGGGCAGAGATCCCCATCCACAGACACCTGTGCATGCCACCTATGTATACGCCTAGGTCTCAAGATGATACACCTAGGTCACATGGATATGGGCAGGCTCTTCAGAAAAGTTCATGGATATTGTATGAATAATATTATGAAAAGACTATGCATAGATTTCAAAATTTTTGCACCAAAAATAAATTCGTACTTTAATTCTATTTTTTCTATGCACTTGCTGAAGTTTATACCTCAAACAGAAGTTGCACTCTGGTGATTAAGAGTGCAGGTGCTTTAGTCAGATGAACCTGGGCTCCAGTTTCAGTTCTACCAGTTCTTCTTCAACCATGGGCAAGTTAAAAATCAAGCCTCACTAGCTTTGTCAGAAAAATGGGGGAAAATAATGGTAACTTATCTAGTGAAAATGAATGCATTTAAAGGAGCTCTTAGCGCAAAGTCTGACACAAGTAAATAGTATTCTTTGATGTTGTCGCTAATGTCATCTTTAAGAGAACTCACTGGGGCCAGCCAGTGGTGTGGTGGTTAAGGGGTTGGATCTCACCCGACTGATTGCATGGTTTGAGTCCCAGATGCAGGGGCTTGAAAAACGGGGACAGCGCGCGGGGCCGCCGGCCTCTGGGCCCGCGCGGGACCGGGGCCGCCCGCCTCTGGGCCTGCGTGGGACCGGGGCCGGCGCGCTGGGCCTCTCGCCTCTGGGCCTGCGCGGGACCGGGGCCGCCCGCCTCTGGGCCCGCGCGGGACCGGGGCTGCCCGCCTCTGGGCGCACGCGGGACCGGGGCCGGCGCGCTAGGCCGCCCGCCTCTGGGCCCGCGCGGGACCGGGGCCGCCCGCCTCTGGGCCCGCGGCCAGCGCGCGGGGCCGCCGGCCTCTGGGCCCGCGCGGGACCGGGGCCGCCCGCCTCTGGGCCTGCGTGGGACTGGGGCCGGCGCGCTGGGCCTCTCGCCTCTGGGCCTGCGCGGGACCGGGGCCGCCCGCCTCTGGGCCCGCGCGGGACCGGGGCTGCCCGCCTCTGGGCGCACGCGGGACCGGGGCCGGCGCGCTAGGCCGCCCGCCTCTGGGCCCGCGCGGGACCGGGGCCGCCCGCCTCTGGGCCCGCGCGGGACCGGGGCCGCCCGCCTCTGGGCCTGCGTGGGACCGGGGCCGGCGCGCTGGGCCTCTCTCCTCTGGGCCTGCGCGGGACCGGGGCCGCCCGCCTCTGGGCCCGCACGGGACCGGGGCCGCCCGCCTCTGGGCGCACGCGGGACCGGGGCTGCCCGCCTCTGGGCGCACGCGGGACCGGGGCCGGCGCGCTAGGCCGCCCGCCTCTGGGCCCGCGCGGGACCGGGGCCGCCCGCCTCTGGGCCCGCGGCCAGCGCGCGGGGCCGCCGGCCTCTGGGCCCGCGCGGGACCGGGGCCGCCCGCCTCTGGGCCTGCGTGGGACCGGGGCCGGCGCTCTGGGCCTCTCGCCTCTGGGCCTGCGCGGGACCGGGGCCGCCCGCCTCTGGGCCTGCGCGGGACCGGGGCTGCCCGACTCTGGGCACTCGGCGCCTCTGCTTCGCGTTCCGCAGTCGAGGCCGCCCAGCCCCTGCTGCCCCTCCGGCGCTGGGTGTGTCCCGCGCTCGGCGCCGACGCTGCCTGGCAGCACTCTGACCAGGCAGGCGAACCGGAGGTGGCGCTGGGTCCCGCGGGCATTCGCGTGCTCGGGGGCTGGTGTGTGCCCGCTGGGCCCGCGCGTGGCCGCCGGGCCTGAGCGTGGTTGCACGCGCTTGGGGCTGACGTGTGGCCGTCGGGCCTACACGTGACCGCCGGGTCAGCGCATGGCCGCTGGGTCTGCGAGTGGCCGCTGGGCACACGCATGGCCCCCAGACTGGCGAGTGGCTGCCGGGTCTGAGTGTGGCTGCCGGGCCCGCTCCTGTGCATGGCCGCCGGGCCTGCGCCTACACATGGCTCCCGGGCCGGAGCGTGGTCACTGGGCCGGCGCACGCCGGGCCTGCGTGTGGCTCCCGGGCCTGCGAGTGGCCACCGGGCCTGTGCATGACCTCCAGGTTGGCGAGTGGCCACCAGGTCTGAGCATGGCCGCCGGTCCTGTGTGTGGCCTCCGGGCCTGTGTGTGATCGCCGGGCCTGTGCGTGGTCGCCGGGCATGCGCCCACGCGTGGCCGCCGGGCCCGCGCATGGCTGCCGGGCCTGCGCCCAGGCGTGGCCAACGAGCCTGCCCGTGACCGCCGGGCCTGCACGTGACCGGCGGTTGCGAGCAGCAAACTGAAGCCGAAAACAAGGATTAAGATCTTGCAAATATAAGCAGAAGAAGGAAACCTTGGATGTCTTAAACCAATTGAGAAATGTATGGTATAGGAGGATTTTCGCTGCCTATGGGCAGTGAGAAGGCGATGGTACCAGCCCTGCATTACCTCAGGGAAAAATAAGAACTATTCTACCATTCTTAAGGAAGCCAGATACTCGAGGATGACTCACGCTGCAGATCCCCACAACACCATCCTCGGTAATCACAGGATGGATGCTGTGCTGCATCAGCTGATAACCGTCTCTGCCTACCAGAACTGCGTTCCTGAAACTGTACTCCATAGAGACTCACCTACAACTGCGGAGCTGCACGAGACCCACCCTTGACCCAACCCTGAATAGAACCTATGTTTCCTATTGTGGAAAACTTTTATGAGCTCATAATTGAAAAAGGAAAAAAAAAAAAAAAAAAAAAAAAAAAAGGATGAAAGATCTGGAGGGTATGGTCGCAGGGATGGCAACTGCAGATGCTGGAGACAGCACGGGAGAGGTAATGGGAATGAATGATGGAGGGCGGTTCAGGGAACGATCATCACGTTTGATGGACACAGGGGTGAAGGGTGGTCTGTTGAAGATGATGTATGTGGGGGTATCATTGTCTTGGCTAATGTTAACTATACTCATGCTGGAAGGGACCATGCTGTACACTGTAAAGATGTCCAATGAAAAAAAAAATAATGATAACATTATCGGCACTCTGGCAGAAGGAAAAAGATCCAATGATATGATAGCGGAAAGGATAAATGTGGATGCCGGAGCCTGTAAGGGAGGGGAGTGGGTGGTCAGGAGAGGGTGGTAGAAAGTGGGCGTGGGGGGCAAAAGGAGGAATCAGTTAACACCAAAAAAAGTAGAGTTCTCTGTTGAAAACTATATACATATATGTATATTGTATACATCATAATGGGAACTTTATGTAAAATGAATTTAATTAATCTGAGAAAAAAAAAAAAAAAAAAAAAAAAAAAAAAAAAAACGCACAGGACTATGTGCGTGTGTGCCCAAAATCCCAAGAGGAAAATGGAGAGAAGGGATTGTGGTGTGGCCACCCCCCCGAGGGGGGGGGACTTTCCTTTTCCCACTTCCCACAAATGCATGTGTCCTATAACAAATTAAAAAATGAATAAATAAATAAAGCGTACCCAGCCGGACTCCCTGAACCATTGAGGTCACACTCACACAGTCAGAGATGCAGCGCGCGCACACACACACACACATTCAACGCCCAGGAAAACCAGGCCATACAGACCTAAGATGCTTCTATGTTCCTAATTCACTAGCAGACCTGCTGCCCCCCTGCAGTACCCCATACCCCATCTTGGCCCGCCCCACAGCTGTGTGGAGGCTGGGGTTCAGCCCCTGGGGGAACTCAGCAGGGCCTCTCTGGAGACAGTTGTAAGAGTATCAGCCTGCCCCCCTGACAGCCCCTTATCACTTCCTGCTCTCCTGTAATTAGCCCTGTGGAGCCTGGGCCCCCTGGGGTTGGGAGTGAGAGTGGAGGTTCTTCAGACCCCACTGCATATAGTTAGGGTAAGACTGCAGAGCAGCAGCCTGCTTGGGGAACTGGGCTCAGATTTCAAAAGGTGCTCGTCCTCATTTCCCTCATTTCTTGTGGGGTACATGGGGGTGGTGCTGTGGCCTGCACAGTGGGCATCTGAGGCATGATGGACAGGCAGAGGTACTAGCAGTGGTTCCTTTTATTAACAGCCAGAAAGTCAAGATCACTGAAGGAAGTCACTGAGGGGCACAAGGTTGGGGGTTAGGGGACTTGGAGAGATGGAGACAGGGCCCATCACTCACTTCCAGGACCCAGGAGGAACAGCTGGTCCAAGAGGCACAGGCACTGGTCACTTGAGTCACAAGGGTCAGAACAGGCACCTGGGAGGGGGTGGGGTACCCATAAGCACCTTCCTCTTCTATACCCAGACAAGCTGGAAACCAGCAGACTCCACTTAGCACCCCTTTGTGTCCACCCCTTTGGGCACACTGGACTCACTGAGAGGCTGAGGGGGTGTTGGTCTGATGGGTGGCAGTCATGGGCTAGGGCTGGGGGTCGTGGTTGCCCTGGGAGCCCCGGGGCTGATGCCCTGGCTGGCGTAGTACTCCACCACCTGCCGTGGCACCTCGGCCAGGACGCACTTAGCTAGCGCAGAGGGGGCAGCCTGAGGGTGGAGGTAGAGATGTGGTTAGGGGTGGGAGAGTTGGGGAGGTGGGGTCAGATCAGGGAAGAGTGGGGTTTTGGGGTGGCCAGTGGGCTTCAGTGTCCTCATCAAGCTGGTTAGATTTGGGGCATGAGGAGCTGAGCACTCCTTAGTCTGGGAGGGGCGCCAGGCACTCACATCCTTGAAGTCTCGGAAGGGCACGAACTGGACGATGTCACGGGCCGCAGGCACCCCTCGGGGGCAGCGCAAGGTACCGTCGTCACCGTCCAGCAGCCGCATGTCAGAGAAGTCTGCATTACCCACTCCCACAATGATGATGGACATGGGCAGGCGAGAGGCACGCACGATGGCAGTGCGGGTCTCAGCCATGTCACTCACCACTCCGTCTGTGAGCACCAGCAGCACCGAGTACTTCTGAGGGCAGGCAGATGGGAAGGAAGGGTTGGCTCTGTGTGCAAGGGCATTACAGCTGCCCAAGCCCAGGCTCTGCCCTGGTACCACACCGGGATACGTGGGGCCGTGTCTGACGGTCTGCTGGGTCTCCTCACCGTGGCCTGGCCTGTGCTCTGCTCTCGTTGGGCAGGCTCAGCCACCCGGTTGATGATGGGGGCCACGTTGGTGGGGCCGTACAGCTGGATCTGGGGCAAGCAGCGACGGTAGGAGGCGATGACCCCGGAGATCTCTATGGACAAAGAGGAGAAATGAAGCTGAGAGATGATCAAGGTGCCCTTCTTGGCACTTTTTAATTTTTAAGTTTTATTTATTTATTTGGAGAGGTTTTTGCTACAGGGCATGAGCGCTCACCAGGAAGACAGAGAGGGACAGAGAGAGAGAAAATGAGAAATCACCCCCCAGGGGGGATGGCCACGCCGCAATCCCTTCTCCTCCCTTCTCCTCTCAGGATCTTGGGCACGCACACACATGCGCCCGGCGTGAGTTTAAGCCACCGGGCCATTGAAACGTGGTCGACTGCATGGGAGCCCAGTGACATTGCCATTATGCCAACTGCTGGTCCCAACACTTTTTTATTTTTTAAATTCATGATACACAGGGAGGAGAAAGCACCCTCATTGGGGTGTGATCACACCTCAATCTTTTTTTCTCCATTTTGGTCCTTTCTGAATTTTAGACATGCACATACATGTGTATGGCATGTTTTTCAAGCTGGACCAGGATTCAAACCACACTTGACCATGTGGGATCCAGTTCCTTATGCATTGGGCTTAACTGCTATACTACAGGGATGGCTGAAAATGCTTTAGTCACAAAATGCTTCCTCCTCACAAGTTCCTTACTAAGCAGAGCAGAGGTGGGTGTTTCCAGGGCTGGGAGATGGGTGGGCAGTTGCTAGCCCATGGGGCTGGATGTCTGACCCAGTGCAGACAGGCCTTGGATGGGTGGAAGGGACAGAGAGCTGGGTCATGGGAGTGGCCCTGTATGGGGTACAGGCATGTGCAGCAAGCCTGTGTCCAGGGGTGATGGGCTGGTGGGAATCTCCCTCTTACCTTCACATTCAGGATTTTCGGGGTCAAAGTTGATAGCAAAGTCATGGGACACCTGTAAGGGTGAGTACAGTCCTTTTATCCTGTCTGACTCTCCCACCACCTGCTCCCTTTCCTCTCACCAGCCTACCTCAAAGTTGGGGGGGATTCGAGCCCCAAAGCCAAAGGCTGGGAACCGCTTGTCACTGTGGAGAAGAGAAGGCTGTGGGGCCTATCCTGCAAGGCTTCCTTGTTGGACGACTCCCGACCCCACCTCCTCCTACCTGTCATAGTCCTGGCAGATGCCTCCCACTGCACGCAGGGCCTGTAGGTAGTGGTTGGGCTGTCGGGGGCTGAGGCAGTGTAGGGACTGGCTACTTCTTGGGTCCCCGTTGGAGGCGGTGAAGTCAATGGCCACCTGGTGAAGGGAGGGTGGGAAAAAGGGTCTTGCTGAAGCCAGGAGAGTCATCAGAGAGGCTAGGCCAGAGCTGGGGTCTGAAGGGAAGACTAAGATGAGTCTGGACAAGCCCACAGGTAGCCTCATCATGTGGTGGGAGGTGGGGTACAAGCTGACATTCACAAGAACCCAAGTAGGGGCATGGGGATTCTGGGCTGCTTCTGTTCACTCTAGATTTAGTCTCTCCTTCTCGCTCATGCCCCTCATTCCTTGGGCCTTTACCGTGAAGCTGATCTGGCAGCCACCCATGATATAATCCAGGAAGGTGTGCACCTTCTCCACCTGCGCAGGGGGAGAAGGCAGGTGAGAGCATGCGGTGGTCCTCAGAAGAGGGAGCTTGAGTAGGGCTTCTGCAGGGAAAGTGGAAGGGCCTGGGATTTGGGGGTTGCAGTTGTGGGTGGGGTGGGGCAAGGGCTCCAGGTTCTGAGAAGCAGAGAAACTCGTGTTTGAATCAAGTGAAGGGCTAAATCTGAGATTGTTGTAGGGACAGGGGCTGGGGCAGGGCTGAGGAAGGGCCTTGGTTTACCGTGCACTGGGCCAGCACTACTGTTCCTGAGCTCTTGTAATTCTTCTTCTTGTCCCGGTACTTGGGGTTGATACAGTCCCACTGCATCTAGACCCCGCCCGCCCCACAAGTGCAGGGTCACAGGTCCAGCAGGTGACCCCGCTCAGTCGCTTCCAACAGAGTCTCCCAGAGCAAGACCCCCATGGCCAGGTCCTTGGGCTGAGTCCAGGGGCTTTCCCCCTTGCCCACCTCCTCTCCTCCCCGGAATCTAGGTGGGATTCTAGGGGTGGAGTGGGGTCTTCGTCGCACCTCCTGCCCAGGGTTCGCCGTCCCTTCCTGCATCTCCTGGAAGGTGCTGGTGAACTCGCCGATGAAGTCGTGTTTCCCACTCGAGTCATAATCATACACCAGGAACTGAGAAGGCATGGGGAGGGGGAGGGGCAGGGTCAGGCACGCTCTACAGTGGTCCCTGGGGCGGAGGATGGGGGCCACTCAGGGAGGCTATGGCTTGACAGTCTCTAGGCCCAAACAGACATCCTCAACCTGCCCAGAGGGGTCACCTGCTGAACTTTGTTTTTTGGCTCACCTGGCAGGGACTTCGGCCCCTGATAAAGGCATTCCTGTGGGAAACAACCTGTGACCTGTTGTTTACCCCACTGGGGGAAGGTCTTATCACATGAGGAGCAGAGGGAAGCTTGCCATGCAAGTGGGAGGTCTCAGACAGCAGGCAGGATGTTCTCGGCAGCCACGCCAGCTAGGCTGGGGCTTTACCTTGAGAGGTCTGTGGACATCACAGCTGCACAAGGAGTGCAGGGACAGGCGGAATGGCTCCCAGCTGGGGTTCAGGTTGTTCTTCACCACCTGGGAGAGACACCGGGGAACTGGTCAGCTCCTGCCTCGGTTTCCCTACTCTGCATCCTCTCCCTCCTTCCCTGTAATCCCAGCTACGAACCTCAGTTCTCCAAACCAGCTGGTCACTCTGGTCCCCATTGGTCTTGTAGATCTCCATGAATGGGTCAGACTTGCTGAACAGGTCCTAGGGAGAAGGGCCAAGGACCCATGAGGCTGGTGAGGTCTTCAAAGAGGGCAAGGGACTAATACTGAGAAGGGAGCAGGCCTGGGTCCCTGGGGTCCTTCTTTAGTGGGAGGCCTGGGGCTCCCTACAGAGTCTGGGTTCTGGGGTTCCAACCTTGTTGTCCAGCTTGTGAGCTCTGAAGGTGAGTTGCACATAGTCGTTGGTGCCAGATACCTCCTCAGCCACAATCTGCAAGGGAGACACAAGTGGCAGGACTCCCCTTCCCCCACCACCAGGCCACCCTACACCCTCTCCTTTAGGTAGGGGTAGTCCTAGGTTTGAGGTCACTGTGGATGTCCATGGAGGGGCATTGAGTATCTAGCCCAAGGGGGAGTACAGTTGACTTTGCCTACCGTGATGGTGGACTTGCCCGCAGTCTTCCCATTCTTCAGCAGTAATGGCTTAGTCACCTTGGTTTGGGACACAATCTGTGGATGGAGGTGGAGGGAGACCTAGCTATGACACGCCCTCTTACCTTGGCCAGGGTACGAGGGATGGAATAAAAGTCCTCTGACTTGAGTTAGGGTAGGACTCAATTACTACAGTAGCCTTAAGAGGGAGGCAGTATGGCACCCCAAGCCCCTTTTCTTAGATAGAGAGACCAAGAGTAAGAAAGGTTAAGCATCTTGCCCAAGGCTGCACAGCCAGCGGTGGTGGAGATGGGATCCAAGCCTGGAATGAACGACCGCAGAGCTCATGGTCTCCCTTATTTTGGCTTTCAGAGGCAGAAGCTTATAGGGGAAGGGGGCGGCGGGAGTGCAGACCTGGCCCAAGGTGCACTCTGTAGATCCAAGGAAAGTGTCATTGCTTGGGCTGGTGGCTCCATCCTCAGCATCAAATACGTGGAACTGCAGGGGCTGTTTCTCCTCAAAAAAGTACTCGAGGGCCAGCACCCGGGAGAAAACAGGACTGGAACAGGAGCGAAGCACCTCTGTGCGCTCCACCTGTGGCAAGAGGGGTGAGGGTCCTCTGGGAACCGAAGCTACTATTCCTTGCCCTGGATCACCCTGGTATGCTAGCCCTCCTTGGGCCCTCACACCCCAGTGACCAGCTCTTCTCTTCCCAGGCTGGTTCCTGAGTTCGGGGTGCTGTGGCCCCATGGACCCTCGGCCCTCTAGGTCTTTCCAAAGGCTTTTGGGACCTGTGACCTTTAAGGCCAACATGGGATCCCGTGGGACTCTGCAGGCGTTAGAAGCTGTAAAATGTGTGTGTGTGTGTGTGTAATGATGGCAAATCCGTCTCCAGGTTATCCATATGGCCTAGAAAAGGCCCCCCGTGAAGTCCTCACATCCCTCTCCTAGGCTTTCATTGCCCCAACCCAGCCTCCCTCCTTCCCAGGCTTGATCTAGGAGGTAAGTTAAGGAAAACTCAGAGCCACTCTCACCTCCACCCACTGCTCATCAGAGTAGTGCTTGAGCAGCACACAGGGGTGGGGCTTGGTGAGTGTGTCTCGGTCCAACAGGCCATGGCAGGATACCCGCAGCTCCACCCGCGAGGCCCCCAGTGTCATGGCGGGGGGCTCAGGCACCCATCCCATCTCAGGGTCCGACATGTCACTGTGGGAACAAAGCAGATTGCATGGACACTGAAAAGGACCTGCTAGGGGAGAAGTCTGGGCTCCTTCCCTGAATCTCACCCCCTTGCCCTCCTTCCTGGGGCCTTCGGGTCTCATGAACTTCCTGCTCTTCCCTGCCACTTAGCTTCTCAGGAGCTATAAGTAGGGGAGGGTAGGAGACCGAGCCTTTCACTCCTGCACACGGGCCCTGCACGTCCATCGCCCTGCTGCCCCCTATGTGTGGATGGGCTGGAGAGGGTGGAGGGTTGGGGGGTGTTCCTGGCAGTCTTGGCTCCTAGGCCATCGATTGATCCACGCTTTCTGCTGCCTCAGCACCTTCTGCTATTTCCCGACTGGTGTTTGAGCCAGCGCTGCACTCAGTTTTGGCACGAGGGAGCTGAACTGGGGCAAGGGGGTGGGGCAGGGTAGGGTGGAGAGGCCCCTGGAGGTCCAAAGAGGATGGCCTCAGGGATGGCGTCTTCAGTGGGCGGGAGGAGACAGGTTGGAAGGGGTCCTGTGGAGCTGTCCCTATCCACTCCCTACCCCCACTCACCTTCTGGCTTGCTGATGGAAAAGGAGGGGTGGTGGGCTTGGGGAGCTCTCTGCAGAGAACTCCTCCAGCTCCTGGAAGGGGCTCCCACTATGACGAGCCCTGCATTCCTCCCCTTCCCCCGTGTTCTCACACTTCTTGGCAGCGCTGGCACTGTCTCTTAGCGACAGGATTTTTGGGGAGCCGCGGCCCCCTCCGTGCTGCCTGTGGGATGTACGAGAGCCACCCTCCCCCAGCAGTGGCATCAAGCCTCGGGCGGCAGCAGGCAGCAGTGTGCCGGCCTGAGTTCACGGCTGGTCAGCCCATCCATCTTTTTTGTCCAGATCTCAGGGTGAGGCTGTCTGATCCTCTGTCCTTTCTCTCTGAGCGAGTGTGTGCTGGTGTGTCTGAGTGCCCCACCCTCTGTGTCTGTTTCTCCCGTGTGCGTGCCCATCTCCAGGAGGGTGTGACAGTTCCCGTATCTCCCTCAGAACTCCCTTCTCTGGCTGGGTACCCACCTCCCCACGACATGTGCCTTGCTGAATTTGTGAGGGAGGGTCTGGGCTGGGGTCTCTGCCTTCTAGCCACAGATCTCCCCGTTCCTGTGGATGCCCTGAGCTAGCCAAGGACATGTGACAGTGAGGGGATCGGCAGGGCTGGGGGGCTCTCTGGGGGCTAGAGGAGATGTTATGGAGACTGGCTGGGCTGCGCTGGGCTGGGCTGAGGGGGAGGGTGAGCTCACCTGGGTTCTCAGCTGGGGGGCTCCTCTCTCCAGCTCTCCAGCCCTGGCCCTGACTCCTTGCTGCTCCAGCCGCTGGCGCCAGCTCCGGCTCCGGCTCCAGCTCCGGCTCCGGCTCCGGCTCCGGCTCTGCTGCTATTTATGGGGCCTGGATGGGGAGGGGTGGGGGGGCCGCAGCCAGCTCCCCCCCTGCATAGACCAGTTGGGAGGGAGACGAGAGGAGGGGTAGGGCCACTGCCTGGGAGGGAGCCATGGAACTGGGGGAGGAGGGCGGGCTGGGGGTGGCTCAGAGGCAGGACCCCCAGAGACACAGTGACACACATCTTCCCCTTCACACCACACCCACACCCAGCATCATGGAGATGCACATATTGCAGTGGTGCGTGCGCACACACATTCACACAGGGAAATGATGGCGACACATGCACCCACGACTCACAGGCTCACACATATCTTGACACGTACAGTCGCTAGTACATAAACTCACTGTGACACCGTGACAGTTACAGTCCCACTGATACATATTGGGAAACACCCAGCCTCACAACACTTCAACATGACTTCACTTGCTAGGGATGCTCTCAATCACACATGAAAGAACTTGCCGTGCTGTCGCACACACGCACTCACTCACATCCAGCCATAATACAGCAGAGTGTGGTCGTCACAGCTCTTTAAAATCCATCACTGAACCTCGCAGCTTTGAGAATGATGTCATTTTTAGTCACCTTTTATTATTGACTTATTTATTTATTTTTTATTTTTTATTAAGGCTTATTTATTTTCAAAGAGAGAGAGAGACAGCACCCCCCCCCCCCCCATGGGGTCCCGATGCATGATTCGCAGTGGCCTTAGGCAGCCCCGAATCGGGCATGTGGGGCAGCCTTGCAGAGCTGTGCATCCTGCCATCATATCACCGTCTAGCCCCCAGCCACCCCTTTATAAGGAGACTCAGGAAACAGACATGCTTATGGACACGCGGTCCTGCACCCTGGTCAAGCAGCCCTTCTAGACAGGGCTGCACGCTTAGAAGCATGAGCTGAAGAAATGACTCCCAGGACATCTTCCTGGTGCCACAGTGTACTCGACACCCACAGAGATTCAACCCACATGGCCATATCGTTGTGGGTGGGGCCGTGGCACACACAGATCTTGAGGAAATGACGCTAACTATTCCTAATGAGACCAGGAGAGGTGAGCAACTGCCTGGGGGAGCTGCAAGCCACATGTGAAGACATTCAGGCAGGTGGTGATCTGGGATGAGTATGCAAAAGCACTCTCCAGGAATGCTCCCATCCCTTTAAGCTACTCATCTATTAAGGTAGTGGCCATTTACTGAGCTTCTCCTGGGGGCCAGGCACTGGGACTGTACAGGTGATTAAGACTCAGCTCCCGCCCCAGGGGGTGCAGACGTATATAGAACGGGAAGACACAGAGAGATGATAAGCCAATACACAAACGCGATTAAATGTGACAGGTGCAAAGTTATGGACCTGCTCAGCAGGCAGTGGGGGGATAATGAAGGAGGATTCAATTTGGATGAGTTGGGGAAGGCTTCAGGAAGGGCTTCACAGGGGATTTTTTTATTTTAATTTGCTAAAGGGCAAATGTGCTGGCTGGAGAGAAAGAGAGGGAAAAAGAGAGAAAGCATCCCCACGAGGAACGGTCATGCCACACTCCCTTCTCCATTTTTTTCTTTCAGGATTTTGGACATGCATGCACATGTGCCCAGTGTGTTTCTCAAGCCACAAGGTCTGGAACCTAACTGCATGGTCAGCCATGTGGGATCCAGCTTCCTCAACCACCATGCCACAGCTGGCCAGGAAGAGGCTTTTAAATAGGGTCTTGAACGCCAAAGTAGTGTGTGTTAGGACATCAAGGGGAAACAATTAGTTTAACTGTTGATCTTCTCATGATGTAGAGACTTTTATTTACTTACAAGCCACTCCACTGTGTTTTTTAATTTTTGCTTTTTATTTTAAGGAATTATTTATTTAGGGATCACCAGATGGCATCATGGTTATGTTGCTGGACTCTCACGTTGTTGACGCAGTTCAAGTCCCAGACCCAGCGGCTTAAACTCATGCCAGGTGTGTGTGAGTGCAAACCCAAAATCCCAAGAGAAGAATGGAGGAGAAGGGATTACAACATGGCCATCCCCCCAGGGGGTGATTTCTCTCCCTTCCTTCCTTCCTTCCTTCCTTCCTTCCTTCCTTCCTTCCTTCCTTCCTTCCTTCCTTCCTTTCTCTCTCTCTCTCTCTCTCTCTCTCTCTCTCTCTCTCTTCTTCTTCTTTCTTTCTTTCTTTCTTTCTCTTTTCTTTCTTTCTTTCTTTCTTTCTTTCTTTCTTTCTTTCTTTTTTGAGGGGTTTTTGCTATAGGGTGCGTGCGCTCACCAGACAGACAGAGAGAGACAGAGAGATAGAAAGTGAGAAATCACCCCCCAGGGGGGATGGCCACGCTGCAATCCCTTCTCCTTCATTCTCCTTTTGGGATCTTTGGGCACACAAGCACATGTGCCCGGCGTGAGTTTAAGCCACTGGGTCCAGGACTCGAACCATGGTCGACTACAGGGAGTCCAGCAACATAGCCATTACACTAACTGCTGGTCCCTCTCACTTTCTTTCTCTCTGTCTCTCAGATGAACACATGCACCCCACCTCATAGCAAAAAATTCTCTCTCTCTAAAAAAAAAAAAAAATCTATCTATTCAATTTTATTTATCACAATTATTTTAAAATTTGACCAGAGAGAGACAGAGAGAGAAAGAGAGAGAGAATAAGAAAGCAAACAAGCCGCAAGGTCCGGGACTCAAACTGGTTGGCTATGTAGGAATCCAGCACCTTAACCACCATGCCATTGGCTGGCCCTGAAGCCACCCTACTGTTGACATAGTTTACTACCATAGGTACCCCCAGGATGATGCTCCACGTAGTGAGCATGTGCGTGCACATACACACATGTCCGTGCACTGCGCCCAGCCTTCTCCTGGTCACTGGGTCTTTCAGTCTCCTCACATCCCCCGAGGCTGGACACACACTGGTACTGGTCTGTCATTCAGCCCCTTTCCCAGCCACTCAGCCCTGACACTGCACGTATCACCCACCCTGGCTCAGGGACTTGCCCGTCCGCTTCTGCTGGCAGTTCTCTGTCCTTCCCCTACTCCTCTCAGAACCCCAGCCCATCCCTGGGGATGCGGGGTGCTCTTCACTTCTCCCCACTGTGGCCAAGCTCTGGGGGCTGACGGGGAGGGAGAGATGGCAGGGTGGGGCTGTAAACGGGGAAGACAGCAGACTAAAGGCAGGCAGTGATTTTGCTTTTTTATTCTATACAAGTGGGGAGAGAGCCCCTGGGGATAGAGGGACAGAGGTCTGCCCTCCCGGGGGAGGAGACAGGTCCCCACCCCGAGCTCTCTGCAGAGTGAGGAGGCGTAGAGAGCCTCCCTCTCTTCAGGTTGCTCCCTCCCTTCCAGTCCCCCGCCTCCTGCTCCCCCATGCCTGGTCCTGTAGGACAGGGGCTGGCAGAGGGGCCTGGGGGAATAGGGTGGGGGTGGATGAGGGTCTGAGTCCTTGTGAGGCACATGTCGAGAGGAGGACTGGGGAGGGTGTTGTGGCAGCTGTCAGTCTGTTCCTGGCTCACTGGTTCCTGCTGGGGACAAATCCAGGGAGCCCTGTTTCCTGGGCAAGGACAGCCAGCAGCCAGGTGTTGGGGTTTGAGGGGTGCCATGTCAGAGCGATGGGTGGGGAGGGGGACCCACCCTCTCACCATCGGCACCTGTGGGGTCAGGGGGTCGTCTTCTATCAGGCTCCAGCTTGTCGCACGATTGTGCCCGCCGTGTCCTCTTGGGCTTCAGGGGGGCAGTCCGACGGCCTGGATCGGGGGGCCCTAGAATGACAGTCAAGGCTGGCCTGGCCCACAAGTGGGGCTCACAGGCTGGGGTGTTCAGGAGGGTGATGGCTCCATTTGTTGCTTATTCCATGGCCCACTGGGGGATGTATTGTGGGCAGCAAGGTCCCTGGGTGCCTGAGCCCCCCATTCAGCCAGGGACAGACCTTGAACCTCTGGTTCCTCTTGGTCCTGCTGTGAGCCCAGCCTCAGTCGGGGTTTGTGGACTCCCAGTGCTGTACCACCAGTCTCGGCCTCCTCCCTGCCCCCTGGCTCCTGGGGGGGCCGGCGGCCCCTGGGGACAGCCACAGGCTTGGGTGGTCGAGGAGCTACAGGGGGGTCCTGAAGCTGGCAGAGGAAGGAAGATACTGGATCTGTTAGTCATTTTGCCTCATCAAAGTACTCTCCCCACCTACCTCGCCAGCCCTCACCTTGGCATTCCTAGCTGGAACCATCCTCTCTGGGAACAGAGCCCCTTCCCTCTCCTCCTCCCCATCCTGGGAGGCTGGGCTGGGACTCTGGCAGCTGTGGTTGGGGGCACTCTCCTCAGCTGAAGGGAGAGAGAGAGAAGCTGCAGGACAAGGCATTCTTCATAGTCCTTCCTTTGTCTCCTTTTCTCATGAAGCCCTAGAGCTAGGGGTTTTCTCACTCCAAGCACAGTTCTCCTGTGGTGGCCTTCCATGCCCCCTTCTAGTCCCTCACTTCCTTAGCTCTTGGTCCCTGGGATTGTCTGGAGACCATCACCGCTGGCCCAGCCCCTCCTCTTGCAGAACAGGGCCGAGCTCTTTCCTGCTGGGGCAGAGCCAGGGCCCAGGGCCTGTTGGGTCCACAGCCTGGCTGCCCATCCAGGGCTGCAGTGCCCCCAAGGCCCTGCCAAGGATGCAGCCTGGCATTTTCAGAACTGCCAGTCTGATTTAGATGGTGAGAGCCTGGAGGAGAGTTGCCCTGGCACGCTCATCCTCCACCCCTGTGGCTTTAACCTACACGAGCCTGAGGTATGGCATCTGGGAGGTGCTGTGTGTGCATTTCTGTGAGGCGTGTGCAGTGGAGCATGTGACCACCGTGGTCTTCTACGTGAGGGATGCAGTCCTGCTCTGGAGGCTTTAACTCGGCTGTGTGTGTCATGGGAGAGTCCCAGGCCCAGTTGGCTTTGGAAGATGAGGCAGGGGTATAGGTACTGCCAGGCCTCAGGCCAGCCCAGCTCTGCGCTGCAGGGCAGAGGAGGGCAGGATGGAGTGGGATGGCACAATGGTGAGCATGGGGCCAAGTCAGACCCACCTGCTTGTCTCCTGGCTCTTTCCAGCCACTGTGCGCTAGCCTGAGGGTAGGAGTGGAGGAGGGTGAGAGGTGTTTACATCTACAGGGAGACTTTGTCCTTGTTGATATTGCTGGAGGTCCTATTCCAGGCCTTTGGGGACTCAAGTTGAAGCTGAGCTGGCCAGCTTTCCTTGAGCAGTCCCCTCAGTGGAAGGTGTTCCAACCCGGGAGAAGGAAGCGTCATACCTAGGCTAAGCCCCCTCCCCTTTATTCCTCCAGTCATGAAGGCAGACAGTAAACAACTGGTTGAGGTGAGAGAGTGGGACAGACACCCAGGGTTCCCACTCCTTTCTCTGGGGCACCTTTCTGGGTGAGCTGAAGTTGGGGTGAAGAGCTATTTTTGGAGGACGTTGGGATGTCTGAGGTGGCATAGCTGGCACTGCCTGGCATTTTGACTTGCCCACCACTTCCTGGCTAAGCTGTGGAGACTGCTTGTTCCATGGAGGGTGCTTCTGTGTGACAGGGAGCAGAGGTGGCACCTGCTCTAGAGAATTCACCAGCGCCGTTGACAAAGCAAAACCAGTTTTTGTTCTGTAGAACCTTTTCTTGGATTGGATCATTTTTTTTGGATGCAGCTTTATAAACATCTTAAAGCATTTTCGCTGTGTTGACACCTTACTCCCCAGCCTTAGTGGCAAATTCCCCAGTGCAGGGGCCATGGCTTCTATTTCTTTGGCCACATCCTGGTCCCTCAATGCCGCTTCCTGAGAGAGGCTTTGCATACCTATGTGCCATGTGGCCTCGGCTCGGCGCATGGCGCTGAAGCTTGGCTTGGTGCTTTGGGGTGGTGGTGGGGGCTTCCAGGCTCCAGGCCCTGGAGCGGGGGAGGAGATGGCAAAGGGGAAAGAGGAAAGGCAAATCAGAAGAGTTCCCTAGAGAGGAGACCAAGGAAGTGAGTAGAGGTGACCATTCTTACCTGCGTCGTCTGAAGAGCGCCGTTTCTGCCAAGCCTGGGTGCTACCCTCCAGGTCTGGGCCTGTGCCCTGGAAGGACAGTGGAGTCAGTCATCAGAAAAGCCCCCTCTGTGGGGGGACTGCAACTGCCAAAGCACTTCTGCTGTGCATTTCATCTCAGTCGTTCTCAGGTCATTAGTCCCCAACATGTAAAGTGTCTCTCCCAAACAGTGGCACCCATCCCACCCTCGGGGCACAGGAAATGGTTTGCATGAATGAACATGCTGCGGTCTTCATAATTACATGTTTGTTTTCTGTGTAGTAGGAAAAGGATGCCTAGTATACAAAGTTTGAGATATTAAAGATGTTAATGCTTAGGTCTGGACCGTGTGAAAAGGCAAGTTGATTTAAATAAAAAAATTATGTAAATAGTAATTCAGATGGAACATGGAAAAGGCAAAACTCAGTCAGCAAGGTTGTAATCAAGTCACCGGAGATTGGGGAACAGCGGTCTAGAGGTAATTTTGTGACCTCCATTTTACATCAAGGAATAAGCAAAGGCTCCAAGAAATGGCTAGTCCATGTTCTGTGGCAAGTGCGTGTGGGGTCAGACTGCAGCTAACACCTCCTAGCACCAAAGCATCTGCATTCTCCAGTGAACCACCAGGGGTGGGGCGTGGGGGGTGACAGACAGGGACCCCCAGGACTCTCAGTTTGCTGTCCCAGGCTCCCCTCACCTCTTGTTTCCCGTCAAAGCTCCAACCCTTGGCTCTTCCCAACCCAGGAAGGGCAACACCGTGTACCCTCGGCAGCTGCGCTGTTGTGGGGGTTGGGTCCTCTTCTCCGGGCTCTGACCCCTCAGTGCCCTGGAACAAGGTCTTCTGTTTACAAGCAGTTCCCTGGGGAGAAAGGGCTCCACAGGCAGCAGCAGGGGAGTTGTGGGGAGGGCCCCGACACCCCACTGAACCCCAGTCCTGAGGAAGCCCTGCTCATGCCCTCTGAGGAGTCCTTCCAGTGCCCTCATTTGCATATGGCCCTCCCAGCATGCTCTGGGTCACCAGATGTTAGTCCACGCAAGGAAAAAACCAGAATGACCACCACTTTTCAGAACTCTGGCTCCTAGCACTTTCCCATTAAGTCTGGGGCAGAGTGGAAGAAAGGTTGTGTGTGAGGCAGGATGAGGGGAGGACACAGCACCCCCCCATCCCACTTACCATCTTCCTGCGGAAGGAAGGCCCCCGGCCCACCCCAAATCCAGGGAGGAGTCCACTGTCTTCCTCTGGGCTCCAGCAAGGAGAGGAGTTATTGCCGAGGCTTGGAGGGTCTGGGCTGGGGGGGCTCTCCTGAGTTGGGGGTGGGGGTGGGGGAGGAGGGAGGAGGAGTCCAGTGGTGGGGGACCCTGGCCCCCTGTCCCCCTTGAAGCTCCGGGGCCGGCGGAAGTGAAACAGGCCTCGGCGCCTCTTCTTCTGGAGTGGAGGCAGCGGTGGCTCTGAGAGGCCTGGCCGCACGGTCCTCAGAGTCCGGGGGTAGCTGGCAGAGTGGGGCGAGTTAGTGACAGAAGCCAGATACAGGGCCCAGGTTGGTGCTGGTGTTTGTCTGATCCTAGGCCTAATAGGCCTCCTGCTCTCTTCTCTCATCTAGTCTCTCCTGCTGCAGAGACACCCTTTCCTCTCAGTTCTCAGTGAAGACAGTGTTCTTGTCCTCCCAGTCCCCATCATCATCTTCCAGCAATTTCTTTCTCAAAAGAAACTCTTTCTTCCTAGGTGCTTGCTCCCCACCCCCACCCCTAAACACACACGTCTCTCTCACTCTCGGATTCTCTGAGGGACCCAGCTCTGGACACATGCTGGGGAGTCTGTGCAGGACAGTGACAAGGAACACTGCCTCCAGGCTCTCACCACCCCAGGGCCTCTTGCCCACTCTGTCCCCAGCATCCTACTGGGTCACTCTGGTCCCATCCTTTCCCTGTCCTGAGGAGATCCAGAGGCCATGGGAGCTAAGAGCTGTATGGGGAAAGATGTGGGGAAATGCCATCCCTGAGATACTGGCTTGGGGACACTGTCTTTGGGGGGGGTTCTGTAGGAGCTGGGGGGATCCCAGGGCTTCAGGGCCTGCTGAAGATAGGCGTGTGTATAGGCATCCCACCTGGAGCTTTCATCCATGACCCTTCGGCTGAAGAAGTCTTCCAGCCCCTCATCCAGGCGGGTGGCCATCCCATTCTCCTGACGAGTCCCAGGAACTGGTCCCTGCTGAGAGGAAAGTTGTGGAGAGCAGCCATTCTGTGGGACATCTCATCTGGCTCAGGGAGATGCACCTCCTATCCACTTCCCCCTTGTACATCCGGGCATTTCCTAAGCTTGGTGACTCTTGGCTCTGTCCTTTACCAAAGTAGGAAAGCCACTGCCTGGCAGATAGGTTTATTTATTTATTTATTATTTTTTTATTTTTTTATCTGCAATAAGGTCAAGCCCTCATCCATTCAAAGTCCTGCCTGGGCTCCCATCCCATCCCCTATCCCCCCAGGACAGTGTCCATGGCATCTAGGCACTGAAGCCAGAACCCTTGGCATTGGTAAGTGAGGTTGGTCCTTCCCAAGGCCTTAGGGACTCACACTGGGCCGACCAGGTCCTGGAGGGGTGGTCCTCGGCGGCCGGGGCCTCCCTTGTGTTTGGTGTCTTAGTTTATAGCCATGAGTGGGCAGCTCTGATAGACCTTCCCAGGAGCCACTAGCTGTGGGCTGGCTGCCTCCGAGTCCGGAGAACCAGCCAGGAGGGATCCCCAGGTTTCCCAGTTGACTTTCCATGTCCTGAGGGCTCCCACCTGTGGGGACAGCCGTGTTAGAAGGACTAGCAAAAGGGACAGAGAGAAGGCAGGATGGACAGAGGAAAAAGGAAAGGAGAGTGGGCCCGAGAAGGGGTGGAGCTTGGGGAACATCGGAACCGAGGCTGGGGACTCACTGATGAAGGCAGACACTGGCCGGATCTTGCGACAACGTTTCTGCTTTTTGATGGCCATGGTGTCCTGCAGAAATGGAGGTGAATAGTGGGGCCAAGTGGCAAGTCCCAGAGCCTCACCGGGACTCTCCTATTCTTCTTAAAGCCTTTTCTTAGGAGTCCACCCTACCCACCTCTCCTCAGGTGGCTGTGATGCTGGGATGAGGGAAGAGTCTGGGCTGGGGCTGGCCAAGCAAGCACGGGGCAGTAGAGCTGGAGCCCAGAGAGGTGGAAGGGGACAGAGCTGTGCAGGGTGCCAGGCAGGGGCCAGGTTCAGGAGGGGACAGGAGGTGTGGGTGCTCACGATGTTGGTCCCAAGCTCATCGTCTGTGGTCTCCTCATGGTCATGGTTCCGGCCTCGGCCCCTGGAGGACAGATCCTGCCCTTGGCCTGGTCCCCCTGCTGGATCTGACAGTGTCCTCAGCTGGGTCAGATGCCGGGCCTGGGGAAGGATGGGTGTGCATAGGACCCCGAGGAAGTGCCTGCCTTCCCAGGGCTTCGACAGGGAGGGTGGTTGGGGAGATGGATAGTGTGGGTGCAGGGCAAGCCTGAGCCTGGCTGGGGCCCAGCAGCCTTACCAGGCTCTTGTGGGAGTGGTACAGCTCTTGTAGGATCTCATCCACTATGGAGTTGGTCAGGTAGGTGACGACCGAGAGCTTCACTTCGCTGTGGGCACAGGTGGGGCTGCTCAGCCACCCCCTACCCCCTGGGCTGGCCCTGGGTCTCAGAACCTCCTGTCCCCAGATGCCTGAGAGAAAGGGCCTGGCTACCTGGGGAAAACACGGCTGTAGCCCCCATCACACTCACGTCTCCATAAACATATATCCAGTCTTAGCTACTGAATCCCCAATGCCCCCGTGGCTGGCAAAGTGGAGCTGGAGGAGGTTCCAGGTACCTCAGTGGAACAGAGCTAGGTAAACTGGCATGCTGTGTAAACCCTGCTGGTTGCTTCCGTTAAGAGTGGAAACCAGTACTTCTGGGGCCCGGCTGTTTCATGGGTACATGTATTACTTTTCCTTTGCTTTGGTGAGTGGTGGCACCCAGACCAGAATGAGAGAACTCCGGGGAGGAAGAAACAGGTATCCAGGTACTCCACCTGCAACCCTGGGGATGTGGGCTGCCCCCTGCTCCTTTGCCTATGGCTCCTAGGAGGCTGTGTTTTGTTTCTAGGAGGTGATTCCTGGTGTGTGTGGGTATGTGTGTGTACACCCGTGTGTGCACAAGCCCAGCTTCTAAACCCCAGCTCAGCACTTAGCTTTCTAGGTCAAAGACCAGTCAGACCCTGAATAGCAAGGTTGCATTTGGTTAAAGATTTATCCCTTGTAATGGAGATTGGGCCATTCATTATTCATTGCTGATAGCTATCGCCCAGGTCCCTAAGTGCTCTGGGCCCAATCCAGCCCCACCCCCAGCCCCACCCTCCAAGCTCACTCCAGCTTGTTCTGAATGTCCTGCCCGGCCTGCTCCAGCAGTGCCCCTCGGATGAAATTCCTGGGCACAGTGACGCGTTCTGCCACGTTGCTCAGCATCTTGTTGTGGCCCTCAGCCACGCGCATGGCCACAGGGCACAACTCCTGCGTTAGGCTGACCATGGACTCCAGGATCACCTAGTGGTGGGGGGGGGGGGGCGGGGAGGCCAGAGACCCAAGAGGACAGAGTTAAGGCTGGCACCACAGCAAAGAGACTTTACCCTCTTGGTTCAGCTCCCTTGGGGAGACCGAAGGACCCGCCTCAGTCAGAGGGCTGGTAGTGGAGCTCCTTCTACCCTTTCATATAGATGTGGGGGAGCGGTCTAAGGATCAGAGTCCAGAGTGGGGAGGTCAGCATTCGGGAGCTGAGGTCAAAGTTAGCAGGAAGAAACCCAGGCTCCCTGCTCTGCCGCAGCTCCTGGTTTAGGGCTTTGGTCAACACTGGCCTCCCGCCATGGCCTCTTCCCTGCCCTAGGACTTGCCTGCAGCTCCTTGTCCACAGCCTTGGACACCTCACTGGCTACTGACTCCAGCCTCTGCCGCACAGGCCCGTCATTGGCCAGCACGTGGCCCAGCTCATAGAGGCTGGGAAACAGCTGGGAAAGGAAGGGGTTATGATCAGGCCAGAATCAGGCCTTATTAGGTCCCTGAGGGTCCTAGGGACAGGACAGATACGCGGGGCACGTCCCAGACACTACTGGATTAACATGGTTGGCCTTCGTGGATCCTCCAGACTGTCAGGGAAGGCTGGGGCTGTGGAGGGCTCACCGCCCGGGAGTTCTTGGCGTCCTTGATGAGGTCCCGAGCATAGAGTAGCTCATCCTGCACAGGCTCCAGGGGGCACAGCCTCAGGGCCCGCACCTCCTCCTGTACTCGTCCACACAGCCGCTGCAGCATCTGGAGCACAGTGGCAGGAGTGTCAGGGGGACCGCTGCACCCCCATCCTCCCAGGTAGGACCCCTTAGGCAGTGCTCCTGGGCCCGGCACTGACAATGTGGTGGCGATGTTTCTGATGGCCTGGTCTCTCTTCAGGATGCCCTTCCTGAAAGCCCAGCAGCTGAGCTCCCAGGCCTGTGCGGCCCTTGTGTGGGGGCCACCTGCTCTCTGCCCACTGTGTGTGAACCTCAAATTCTGCATGTCCTGTCTTGTGCTCCTGCTCGTGCTCAGTGTGGTATGGGCACCACGTGATGCCTCTTCATGCCTCCCCCAAGTGCTCTTTCATAGCACACCCTCGCTGAGTGCCCCCTGCATGCCCCATGCGTCCCAGAGGGAAACGTTTACTTGCTCGGCGCTGCTGGTCACCAGGCCCTGCTGCAACCTGAAGGCCTGCTCCTGGGGGCATGTCTGGGAGTGGTTGTTCCTCACCAGGCACCACTGGATCTGGAGATGAGGGGGTGGAGACTCAGAGCCTGGGGATGTAAGCTGCCCCCTGCTCCTTGCTGTCCCACCCTGCTTAGGCAGAGCCCTTCACCTTCTGCCAGACGTCCTCTGTGCGCTCGGGGGCGCTGCGGTAGGCTTGGGAGATGTCACTCACAGGGAAAGACATGAAGCGCAGCGTGTGGTTGCTGTGGGACACAGCACAGCTGGGCAGCGGTGGGGGCAGGTCCTGTTCCCCAAACCCATCCCTTGCTCTTCATTTCCCCTTCTGGGGCCCTTCTGAACAATTCTGTGCAAATAGATCTAAGGGGCTGGAGTAGTTTCACCCTGGTCCAGGCATAGGGAGGCCATGGCTCACGTCAGGGCCAGGTCCTGCTCCACTCACCTCTCCAGAGCCCTTGCGATGTCCAGGAAGCCCAGGACAGATGTATTGTTCCGATCCCACAGGATAGTTCTGGGAGGGGGGTAAGTGCCAGTTTGTCACCCCTTCCTCTTGCTGGGTCCCTATTAGGGGCCAGGGATAGAATATTCTGGATCCCTCCCTCCTTCCCTGGGTAATGAGGCTGACTCAGGAATGGTTCTGGGCTGGGGGTTTTCTGGAAGCTGGTGAACAGAGCATCGAGGCAAACAGGGAGAATGTGCAGGTGTGTTGTTGAGGGGGCTGGGGCTCCAGGTGGGCCTCACCTGAGGGAGGAGTTTATCTGCAGGGCCTTGGATAGCATCTTGGCCCCAATGTCCTCCATGCCATTGCCGCTCAGGTCCACCTTGGCCAGACAGGTGTTGCTGCCCAGGGCATTGATGAGGATGCTGGTGCGAAGCTTCAGCCGGGAATCTGCCACTGACAGTGACTGCAGGGACTGTGTGGGCAAGTTGGGGTTGGGCTCAGTGCCTGCAGCCCCTGTCCCTGCAGGTCCCCTCCAAAGCCCAGTCACTCACACAATCCTCCTCCTGGATCAGCTGCACCAGCTTGTGAAGAATCTCCTCCAGGGTCCTACGGGGAGTTGGGGCTCAGAGGAGGAGGGGGAGGGCTGGGGTCAGTCTATTAGAGAGGGGTGGGCGAGGTAATACAACGAGCCAAGACAGCAGGTGGGTGATGGGACCAGGGTCTGGGGGGCTCACTTGGCCTTGACATTGAAGTTCTTGCCCAGGAACAGGTGCTTGAGGGACTTGTTCTTCCCGAGTGCGGGTACCAATGTCAAGAGGTCCGAGTCAAACCCTGGAGAGTAGATAGGAGAGGCCTGGCATTGAGGCCTGAAGCTTACTGGAGTTTTCTCAGGCTTTCCTGTCCACTCCCCATTCCCACCAGGCCCACAGGGAAGGAAGCCCCATCTCACCATTGTCTGACAGATCCAGGCTGCCCACACAGGTGACAGCCCCCAGCTGCTCCTGCAACGCCTGGGCTCCCGCTGAGCGGAGCTGCAGGGACAAGGTGGGGTAGGAAGGCAGGGTTTGGGATAGAGACTCAAGGTCATATTAGGTCTTGGATGTAAAATCAGAGAGGATTTTCCATACTAGACCCCTCATCCCAGGCTCTCTCCTGGCCCTGCAGCCATTAAGCCGGCTACTCCTAAGACAGCTTGCTCCTGCCCTCTCGTGGGGAAGCCTGGTATTTCCCGCTCCAAAGCTTTAAGGAGGGAGATACGGGACTAAAAAGGAATGGCCTTTAGAATAAAGGACGGCAGACCACAGACTGAGAAGGGAAAGAAGAGGTGAGGTCAGGTCAGGGGATGCACAGGGGTAGCACAGAGGTGGGATGAGCCAGGGCCTGAGTTAGGTTAGAAAAGTAAACCGGGACAACAGGTGGGATGGACATGGGGTTGGGCACCGAGGCTCACCTCACAGCTGCTGAGGTCCAGGTGCAGATCACTGAGGTGGCTGTTGAGGGAGAGGCCCTGAAGCAGTGCCCTGTGGGAGGAAGGTCCATAGGCCCATCTTTACTCTCCCCCAGCTCCCCGTGTCCTTGGGCGCCCCCGACCCTGCACCCACCCGACCTGAGGGCCTCCAGGGGTAGCTTCGTGGCTGACAGGTTGATGTGGCTCAACGTGTAGGTGCTGCTGAAGAACTGCTTGAAGGCCGGTGGGGCCTCACGGCCCTTCCTGTGGAGACCCCGGGGGGGGGGGTCAGCAAGGGAGGGGGTGGCCATGACCTGCCCCAGCCCTCCCCACACCCCCTCTTGCTCCTACCTGTGGGAACAGCTGTTGCGAGCCAGGTTGAGGTAGGTAAGGTGGGAGCAGCAGCCATGGAGCAGGGCTCCCAGAAGCTGTGGGAAGAGACGCGGAGGATCTTAGAGGGGCTGCCAGGGCGTGAGTGGGGCCAAGACACCTTTCTCCCTCTCCATCAGGTTCCTGGCTCTTCCCTCTGTGGGCCCCACTGTGGATGCACACTCAACTTTTCTTTTTTTTTTTAATTTCATAATTTTTTTTAACCATAAATGAGAGAGACAGAGAGAAGAAGAGACAGAAAGAGAGACAGCACATCCAACAGGGCTCTGTTGCTGCCATCCCCGCCTCAGCCAACCCGGATCACGGGTATGCACGTGCCCAGTGTGCTCTCTGGACAGGACCTTCCCATGTGGGTTGACCGCACCGAGGGGTGAGTTTTAGTACTGTATCACTGTCCAGCCCCCAACCCAGCTTCTTTTTTTCCAAACTTTATTGGTCATAAAGAAGTGTGTGCACGAGAGAGAGAGAGAGAGAGAGAGAGAGAGAGAGAGAGAGAGAGAGAGAGTACCCCCCAATGGGGTCTCCATCCAACTTTGTAAAGCCTCAGTTTTCCCCTCTGTGGAACTTGGGTCTACTTCTTGCCTGGCTTTTCGGAGTGCAGAGAGGCTCACAGGCAGTGGTAAAGCCAGGACCACCACCAGCTTCTAAGCTGCCTTTGCTCAGTTTGGAAAAGCACCCTCCCTCCCAGTGGATGCTGCCCAGGGACTGGAGAGAGGGCTGGCATTTTGGCAGGACTGGCACAGCCCTGTGACCTGCGTAAAGTGCCACACAGGTATGAGCTGGGAACCTGAGGTCATCCTAGCAGCTCTACGCATCTCTGTACTCAGGGCTAGCGGTATGACCGGGGAGCCATCACCAGTCCCTCACCAAGTCGATCGCACAGTCAGTCCCCGACAGGTCCAGGTGCACCAGGGCATTGGGCTGGGCCAGGAAACTGTAGAGGGCCTGGGGAAGGAAGGGGAGAAGGGCTGCGGGGAAGGGGCGATAGAGTCCTCCACCCCCAGGGGCCACAGGGCAGAAGACACCCAGGCCCTGAAGCCTGAGCGTGCTCCTGCAGGGGTCACGCTACAACCCTGGGACTCACATTGGCCTCGTCTGTTGAGAGCAGCCCAGGGTTCTTGCTCAGGTCCAGGTATCGGAGGGAGCTGGCGAAGGCCGGGTTGGCCCCGAAGGTCTGGCCCAGCGCCTGGAGCCCTGAGCACAGCGGGCACTGGGCTGGGTTGGCCCCCACCCCGTCCTCTTCCCCACTTCCCAAACGCGGGATGGTATGTGTGTATCAGAGTACATCTCTGGGGCTCTGTTCCCTGGATAGCACCATGGAGGGTCAGAGGTCAGGGGTCAGGGGCCCCGGTGAGAGTACCTCGAGGGGAAATGGCAGTCTTGGCCAGGCACAGTTTGGTGAGGCCAGTGGGGAAGCAGAGCAGCTGCTGGCTCAGACTGAGGAAACCTGGGCAGTGGGAGAGAAAGGGACCCAGTGAGCGCTGGGTAGTGGGCATGGGTGGCACAGTCAGACCAGGGGCTTCAGTGGGGTACAGGCCTGGGGACAAGGACAGAGGTGGGACAGGGGCTGGAATCAGATTGGAGAGCTCCTGTTGAGACCTGGGTTGGGCTCTGGGCTAGGATAGGGGTCTGCGTTGCAGTGGGGACAGGATTCAGGGCTGGGGCTCACCCTTGTCCTCGATGGGGTTGTGGGACAGAGTGAGGGCATGCAGCACACAGCTCCCGTTCTCCCCAAACACCCCGGCCAGCTTCTGGACAAAGTCCCTTCAGGGAAGGGGAGGAAGGATTTGTCCTGAGCTGAGCCCCAGTCCCCAGCCCTGGGCTTCCCTCCTCTTCCACCTGCCTGGCTGGGGCTACAGTGGCCGGAGGTCCCCACAGGGGTGGGGAGAGCAGCCAGGGCCTGCCAGGGAGCTTGTCACTGCTCTGGAGTCCGAGACCCTTCTACTCCTTGGGACATTGTGCTGAAATGAAGCCCAGTTTGGGGTCCTCAAGACTAGAGTAGCCCCCCTCTGCTTGGCAGTGTATGGACAAGGGGATGGTGCATGGAGCATGCTGGGGGAAAGGCCATGGAGCTGGGGAGTCAGAGGTGGAGGTCTGAGTCCTAGCTCAGCCACCGTCTTGCTCTGTGCCCTCTCTGGGCCTCAGTCTCCTCTCTGTTGCGTGAGGAGCTGGATGGTATAGTCTAGAGGCCCATGTCATGCTCTGGGGCTCTGGGACCCTAAGACTACATTGCGGGGACACCACTGCCCAAGCGGGAGGCTGGCCTCACGTCTTAAGCCCGGCGTTGTCCAGCACCAGCTCTTCAAGGCTCCCCGACTTGCTCAGGGTGTGTAGCACCTGTTCTAGCACTTCAGAGCCCTGAGGACAGAGGGGGCCCACGGTCAGGAGCCAAGGGGGCACTGCTCTCTCCGCCCCCAGCTCCTGCTAGTTCCTACCAGCCGCAGGTCCTTGCAGTAGAGTTTGGTGAACCACTGGTTGTAGGCCAGGGCTGCCACCATTAGAGCCAAGTCTCTGTAGGGACACCAAAGGGGGCAGGAAAGTGATGGGCTGGTGGCTGGGCGGGAAAGAAGAGGCCAGGGCTGGGGTGGTTGGCTGGGGAAAGCCTAGATGGGTAGATGGTGGGGTGGGGTTGGGAGATTGCGTGGGACCCGAAAGGAGATCCTGGGAAAGGCCGGGGTTGGGGTAAGGCTGAGGAGTTGGAGGTTGAGTCTGGCTCATTGCTTACCGGCTCTCCAAGTGGCTGAAATCCAAAAGATTGAACTCCCGGTTATCCTCGGCATGGTAGATGGTGTCCACATCCTTGGAGAGGTGGAACTGGCTCACACCTGCTCCCCTACCCCCTCCCTCCAGGTCCCACTTTCCCCCGGCTGGGTCCCCTCCCAACATACCCACTGCACCTCCTCACGGCAGTGCAGCCCATTGTAGTCACACAGGGCAGCGTAGGTCTCGGAGAAGCCACCTGTGGGGCAGGACATGGGCTGGCTCCACAGGGGTAAGGCCGTGGGGAGTAGGCTTAGGGTTCAAGGAATGGTCAAGGCCACTTTCTGTGCCAGTGTCCTAGGTCCCTGCTGCGCCATGGCCCTCTGGGAGCTGTGGCATTCTCAGGGCAAGTGAAGCCCCCTCAGGCCAAACCCCAGGCACAAAGGGCTCCGGACACAGGCGAAGTGGATTAGGTCCCGCTTTCCTCATGTCGGTCCCTACTCACCGCAGACACTGTGAGTGGTAGATGTGGAAGTCTCAGAGTTCGGGGACGTGTCTCGGGGCCCCTCTGGGGTGTCTGCATTTCCACGCCGTATCAGATTCCTGGAAGATGAACAAATCATCCCAGAGAGGACTGGAAAGAGGCTTTCATTTCTTGCCCTATGACAGCTTCTGCACTTCCAGGCAAAAGCAGGAGTGGAGGCTGGAGAGCTCTTCTCCTCAGTGTCAGGGAAAAAGGGAAGGAGGGAGAAGTCTCTCTCTAGTCTAATCCCTTGAGAGACCCCTCGTTGGCCACTCACCCAGGGCCAGGGCAGACCTTGGAGAGGGCAGAGCTCACATGTCGCGTCACCTGGTCCACGCTCTCAGCTGACGGCAGCCGCATGCTCACCATGCCACGCTCTGTCTCCACCAGGATCTGGGGAAGAGAGGCAGCAGATTCTCAGATATCCACTCCCTTCTTCGGCTGGTCCAGTACTGGGGTCCTGAGTTCTGGTGTTCACCTGGTTCTGACTGAGCGTGTTGAAGGCCCGGATCTCCAGGACATTGAAGGAGCTCTCCACCTGCGAGGGACAGGGTTGCTCAGTTTTTGGTAAGGGCCTGGGTTCTCAGGCTTAAGCACGAGCATGCCAGGTGCTCTCCTGCTCCTCGACCCAACTCACCTTGGCTGGGACTTTAAGGGGGAAGAGGTGGAGGCGCCAGGAGGTCAGGGCCTGCAGAGAGGAAAAGAAACTCAGCAGCTCAGGGCAGCTGCTGGGCCTCTGGTGCTCCTGCCCAACTTCAGCCTTCTTAGTTCAGCTCTGGGTGGCATCCTCTCTCTCATGCCCTATCTTAGGCTCCCGGACATCATCCTGGTCTAGCCCCCCCCACCCCCCCAGGTTTTGTCTTTGCCACAAGCCTCCACTCTGTCCCCTGGGCCCTCTGCTCTGCTCTTTACAAACCAGCTGCCCTGGCTCCCTCCCCCTTCCCCAAGCCCAGTGTCCTTACCAGCACTCGGTCCTCAAACTTCTTGGGCTTTGTCTCCAGCTTCACACGATGTTGTTGGAGTACAGCCCCTTGGCTCAGGCACCTCCGAATGCTGTCTGCAGGTAGGTGGGGGGCTGCTCAGAGCTCCCCTTACCCTGGCCACCCCCATCTCCCCAGGTCTCTCCAGATAGAGACAAGGCAAGGTCAGGTAGGAGGAGAGAAAAACACACAGAGAGACAAAGGATAGGGGCTAAGACTTTTCCCTTTTGGGTGACTTTTCTTTTCCCGTTAGATAGCGAGTGGGGTGTAAAGTAAACTCTGGCTCCTTGATGTCCTTGAGTCAGGGGACATTTGCTGAGTGACACTGTCTGTGGGAGGGTGTGTCTTACACTTCTGAAGGTGTGAAGGATTTTCCCAGCCCATGCACTACGGCAGCCATAGATACATACATAGTGAGTCAGTGTGTGGGGGCGTGGGGGTGTCCCTTTGCTGTGTTCTAGGTGGTCTGGGTGTGAGTGTCTGTCTTTACTACGAGTGTGTGCATGCCTTCTGTAGATGCTGGGAGCCTGAGCGTGGCCCTGGTGGGGACAGATAAGTGTGAATGAGTATGCCGGCTTGCTGCTGTGAAGTGGGCACGGAGCCAGATAGCTCCTGCGTGTGTGGGGGAAGTGCTAGTGTTTAATGAGCCCCCTCCCCATCTGCTGGCAGAACCACCCAGATACCACATAGTGTATGTGTGCGTGTGTGCATGTGTGCGTGCTAGGGTGCAGCTTCTATAAAGAGGTGTGTGTACACATCTCATGATTGTGCTTGTGTGTGCGTGTGTAGGTGTGGGAAATCGCCACAGTGCAGCCTGTCTGAGTATCCTTGAACGTCCTGCTCCTTCCGAGGGCTAGCATGTGCTCGTGCCTCTGGGGGTCAGGGTTGTGGCAGTGCTGGGGGGCCGGGCCTTGACTGGGACTGAGTCTGAGAACCACGCAAAGGGAGAGGCCTTGAGGCGTGGGTGGTCGGTAGTGAGAAGGGGCAGGCTGGTATGCGGGGTGTGGGAGGCTAGCGCAGAGACCGCTCTCCTGGTTTTAGCTCCGACCCTGACTCCCTTCTTTGCCCTATTGGCCTGGGTGCTGTCCGGCTCCTAGGGTGCTCTCCAGGGCCAGTTCCGGGGCGGGGCTGGGAGGAGGGAGGGTGTTGAGGCAAACAGTGGTCAGGACCAGGGGCAGCTCCCACCGCCTGCCTGGGCGGGCCTGGCCCCGCCCGGTGGGGAAGCTGGGACTCTCCAGCGCGGAGACTGGACGCCTCTCGGAGAGGTGGACCAGAAACACTGAGAGTCAGCCCCAGGGAACGCACGGAACTGCACCTGTCGCCGAAGAGCGGGACGGGCGGCTCCAGGACAGGAGATTCTGATAGGGTGAGAGGAGGGGGGCAGCAGAGGGTGCTCCGGGGACAACGATGCCCCGCGCTGGGATGCAGGGGCAGGGACTGCCTTGGAGCCGGGATGCACTGGGGGGACGGGAGGCACTGGGCTAGGGTGTACCGCGGGCAGGAACGCACTGGGTCTGGGATGCTCCCGGACGGGGCGTCCGGGAGACCAAGGCAGCTTCGTACCTTGCAGCTCGCGGGTGAGCTCCACGCTGGCCTTGGCCATGGCGGCTGCTGCTGCTGCAGAGGAGCCGCCGCCGCCGCCGCCACCGGAGAGCCGCGGCACATGCTAGACCCGGCTCCGGCAGGGCCCCGGCGCTGAGCGCTGCAGCAGCGGCGGAGCCCGCTCCAGTCAGGGGCGGCTGCGCGAGCGCTCCTCCCCCAGCCTCCGAAAGCCGGGTCTCCCGCCCCGCCCGGACAGGAGCTGGACTGAGCATGCGCGCCGCGCTGCCGAGCCGCGTGAGACCCCGCGCGCGCTCGCTCGCGCCCACCCCTCCTGCCCGCTCCCGCGCGAGACGCCCAGTGCGCGTCTCCTGGTTCTCAGGCCGTCCCTGGGCCGGAGGGGCGGGGAGAGAGGTCAGTGTCCCCAATTTTCATGCCACCACTCCTCAGGTACCGTGGTCAGAACCCATTTCTTTTGTCTGTGGGCCTGGTACCCTTTCTCGGGTCATCCTTACAGGGCCCCTCCCTTTTCCCCCTCGGCGGCTCGTAACCGTCCAGCTTGTCCTTGCTGACCCCGGAGGGAACTTGGGACCGAGGGTGATGACGGGAGAGGACCGAGCTGGATCTGGGAGTTTGTCCTTTTCACTCGCTCAGCCAGCCTCGGGGATCCCCTTGGTGTCCTTGGCACCACTCCTGGGGTGTAAGGCTGAGATTAGCACCTGGGAGTTCCCTGCCACCTTCCCCCAGCTGGCAGCTCTGCAGACACCTCCACCACAGTGCATCATGCTTAGGTCCTGAGACAGGAGGGGAGGGGTGGTGATGGGGGTCCAGAGAGCCAGCCCTCCCAAACTTGGGCTCTGCTGGCTACCATACAGAAGCACCCCACACTGAGCAATGAACAGGTAGAATCAAGGCCAACACAATCATCTTCGTTTTATTTGCCACTCATTTTCTAGTTGTTAATGTCTAGCCCTCCTCTTTCCACTACAGGGTCTTTCTCTTTCAGCTCCTCTCACATTTTCAGAGGCTCAGAAAAAATGTATTAGTTGCTCTTTGCCAAAGTAGACTCGGCCTTCTCATCAGGCCTGTCCTGTATTCTCAGGGGAAGGCTTTAGCCAAGGCCACAGCAACAGTGGGAATCCTCAGAACACACCTGGACGGCTGAGCAGGCTGTTTCTCTTCACAGAGCAGAACTGATTTGGTGGGTGAGCAAGATGATAGGCAGATGTAGGAAAGGCCAGTGGATGAATGCTGGGCCAGCACCCAGGAGTGGGAGCCCACACTCTGCCATGTGGGCTGTCTCCAGGTCCTCAGAGCCGGGATGGGCTTCCTCCACTCACCACCACTGTCTCCCCAGTGATGTAGCTGGCGTCTTCAGAGCACATGAAAGACACGATGCCTGCACACTCCTCTGGTTTGCCTATCCTGGGCAATAGAGGAAACAAGGAAGGGAGTAAAAATCAGGTCCACAGGAATGGAATTTGTTTAATCGAGAATTATCAGGTGGGGTCAGCTTGGTGGGGCAGCAGTGGTTAAGGTGCTAGACTCCCACAGGGTTGACTTTCCCTTTCTCTCTGGAGAGTCCATGCACCCTATAGCAAATTAAAAAATAATTTTCTTTTTTAAAAGAAGAAGCTGGATCACATGGTGACTGCAGTTCAAATCCCCAGCCTAGTCAGCCTAAAACATGTGGGGCATACAAGGTCCAACAAGCTAGAGGAAGGGGAGCACAGTGTGACCAGACTCTGTGGAGGGTATTCCTCCCTGTCACGTTCCCACGCATGTGTATATGCACTATCATGATAAATAGGAGGGAAAAAGTAAAGAAAAAAATTATTACATGATTGTTTTCAGGACCAGTAACCAAGATTCCTGCCCATCAAATAAGGTTACTATGAAGCTAAGCTATTGTAATTTAGTATAAGTGTACTGTACTCTGAAAAACCTATTAAATATTATATTCAAACAATATAGAGACACAGTTTTTTTTTTTTTTTTTTTTTTTTTTTTTTTTTTTTTTTTTAGCGTACTCAGGACACCAAAATTCAAAGTTGTACAGATAAAATGGTGAGCAACTGTTTCATAATTCAAAATAATTTGTTTCTTATGTGTGCATACTCCTTAAGTGTAGAGAGTATGTGTGACAGTAAATGGTGTGTTTAAAATGATTGCATTTGTACAGGTTCAATTTATAGACAACTTTTTCAGGCATTTATTTTTGTCCCTTAAAGTCAGGTTCATTTTGTGAGAATGCACTAATTCTCATCATTAGCATCAGTGATTGTGTCATTAGAGAGCACTTGAATCTGGCTGCCACAGAATGCTCTAGAGGGGTAGAGTGAGTAACCCAAACCTAGAAGGCCTGGATTAGTGGTCATCTATCCTAGCTGCATACTGGGAGGCTTAACCAAAAAAGAAGAAAAGCCCAGGTCCTGCTGTGGACCAGTTAAGGAAGAGTCTCCGTGAGTCTGGGGGTGGAGACTCAGATCTGTAGTTGTTTCCATCTGGGCGTCCAGAATTGAGGTGCATGGGATTGGATCACTCTTGGGGCCCCTAGGATGACAATACCCTGACTGAATAATGAGTCATGAATTAGGCCTGTAGCTCTGATGACATCAGGAGGACTCAAGGGAGTCTGGGATGTTTGGACCAATAAAGAGTTAGGCATTGCTGACATTTGTCTACCAGGTGACAAGGAAAGGCTACAGGGAGAGAAGACGACGTAGAGGAAAGGGAGCCCTATAAAGGTGCCTAACAGTTCGGCCAACCCATTGGTAAAGAGAGTCATTTCCTTAAACAAGGAAGGTTTGGGCCTTAGTAAAGCTCTTCATTCCTTTTATGTGGATTGTAGGACCAGAGCTTGGAAATATGACTCTTTGTTGAAGGAGAATTAAAAATGCATGATTTTACTTTTGGTCCCGGGTGGAGACAGAGGAATCAGGGTCTCTCCCAGAGCTCTGCTCTGCTGAGACCAGGACACCTCTCTGTTTGGCTGGGCAGTGGCAGCAGTCTCCTGGCTCAGATGCCACAGCGAGACACTGTATATGAACTTGTGAAATCTGTGAGCAGAGGAGAGCATGCCTGTGCCATTTATGGGACTGAGACAGTGAGCTGTGGGCTGGGCTAGGGACCAGACCTTTCCATCCCTGCCACAGTCTTACCTTCTTATCCGCATGGATTCTTTTATACTTTGCTCTGTTGCTTTGTCTTTCCAGAGCTGCAGAAAGAAGGGAGATCTCTCTATGTGCAAGAAGAGGGACCTGAGTCACAGAGAAGGGAAAAAACTGCGCATCCTCACGTAAGTTGAGAGGAAGGATAGAGACACTTCCCCTTCCTTCTCATTTTTTCCTAGCCCCCAGCTCTTCCCACCACCCTCTTCTGTTTCATTCTTCTTGGGTTGCAGTGAGACAGTTCACTGGGCTTCCCCAGTTCACATCCACTTAAAGAGGTATGGAACAGCGTGAGTAGAGTTGAGATTTCTGACTCTGCCCTACGCCTCAGGAAAGGTGTAGGGTGTGGGGAGACTCTATGGAAAAAACCCAGGGAAGGGAGATGGATGTGGCTGGGAGTTTAGGACTCAGGTGCTGGGCTCCCCAGCTCTTCAAGGAGTCCTGGCGGGATATAGGGCCCCCCTTTCTCACCGCACTGCTGAAGTTAGTCTTGATGAGTCCAGGAGCCAGGCAGTTCACCCTAATGTTCTTTGGGGCCAGCTCTACGGCCAGGTTCTTGGTGAGGCCCACCAAGGCTGTTTTACTAACATTGTAAGGGCCCAGGCCCTGGGGAAAGAAGGTAAAGGGTTAGTTTTCATGTTATTCTTGAATCTTATTATTAGGAATAATAGGCAGTGGTCAATAGGGTATCTCCTACACGGGAGAATCACAGTTCAGAAACTGTCTTGTGATTAAACCTTCCCTGGTTAGTATTTGTGGAGGCAAGGAATCTATCCTGTGGGAAGGGACTTGGTATGATTCTAAAAGGGGACACAGACTTCTTTGGGCAACCAGAGGGATGCAAAGATGTGGGATGAAGGACAGGAAGGAAGTGGCAGACAAAGCAGTTCTTACAGGAAATGGACTGAAGGCTCCTAAGGAGGACACAAGCACCACTGAGCCGCCTCTGGAAAAAGAAAAGAGCTGACCGTCCTCCCAGTATGGGCCATGGCCCTCGGCCCGGGTGGGGCCCCGTCTCACCCAGGCTTCTACTCACGCTCCGTACCCTCGTTTCTCCATCTCTGGCACCACTGCCTTTGTCAGGAGGGCTGCGGCCTTCACATTGATGTCCAGGATCTGAAGCCAAGAGAAGGCAGAAACAGCATGACAGATAAGCGTTGGAGGAGGCACAGTGACGGGGTCACAGTGGGTTCCTAGTCTGTCTGTTAGAGCTGATGGGGATCTTAGGATGAGTTCCTCAGACCCTATGCCGAGTAACTCATCCCAAGTTACTGAGTAACTGAACTCGGCTTCTTCATGTGAAGTAGTCTCACCAGCTTATTCAGCTATTAAGAGATTACAACACATTTGGTTCTCTGGGAAAGAATGGAGCCTGGATCATTTTGTTTCCTAACTAGCCAAGCATGATTAGCCCAGAATGGACCAAAATCCTCAGGGCTCCCTTGGATCTGAGAGAGGAACTGGAATTGGGTTGGTCTTCCAGACCCGCCCTAGAGTGGGCCGTGACTCTCGGGGTATCATGGCCTGACCCCAGGCACCTGGGGTTGTGCTGGCACTTCTCTGGCTTCTGAGCTTAGGAAGTGAACTGAAGGATGGGTTGTTTGGCTGGACCTTTACTGGGAAGTGGGATCATGAGGAAGCACCTTCTGGAGAAGCTGGGCTATAATCAAAGTCCCTTCATCTATAATTTGAAACAAATGTACATCCTACTGTTTACATTGTTCCAGATGCTGCTGGGATATTCTCCCAGGTCCCCCAGGCCAACTTCTTATTTTAAAAATTTTATTCTTACAGAAAAGTTGAAATAAAAGTACAGTGAATATCTAGAGACCCTTCACCTAGATTTACCAATTGTTCACATTTTGGCTCATTTGTACTCTATGTATCTATACAATTTTATCTTTATAAACCATTGAAAGTAAATTGTAGCTAACGATAATGCTTTACCTCTAATATTTTAGCATGCATTGCCAAAGAGTAAGGACATTCTCTTACAACAGCCATAATCCATGATCACACTCAAGAAATTTAACACTGATAATAGGAATTTTATGTAATATTCTGTCTATAATAAAATTTCCCCAATTGTATTCAAAGTTCCATTTCTTAAAAAAGAAATGCAGCATTCAATTAAGGATGGAAATATGGCAGTTAGATTTGATATACTGTGATTTTAAAATTGTGTTTATTTATTTTAGTTTGCTATAGGGTGCATGCATTCACCAGGGAGAGAGAGGAAAAGTAAGAAATCACTACCACCCCCACCCCTGCCCCAGAGAGGGATGGCTATACCACAATCCCTTTTCCTCCATTCTCCTCTTGGGATTTTGGGCATGCACACACACGTGCTCAGTGTGATTTTCAAGCTGCAGGCTCCAAGACTTGAACCATGCAGTCGGCCATGTGGGATCCAGTGCCTTAACCTTCATACCATCTGCTGGCCCAATGCACTGTGATATTTTCAAAAAAGCAAACTAGGGGCTGGCAAGTGGCGTGGTGGTTAAGGGCGCCGGACTCCCACATGGCTGACCATGGTTCGAATCCTGGACCTGGTGGCTTGCTTTCTCACTTTCTTCCTCTCTGCCCCTCTCTGGTCAAATTAAAATAAATAAATAAATAAAGTTAAATAAAATAATTCTTTTTTAAAAAAAGCAAACTAAAAATAAAATTCCTTGGTTTAAAACTGATTGTTCAGGACCAGCAGATGGTGTAATGGTTACGTCACTGGACTCCCATGTAGTTGATTATTGTTCCAGTCCTGGACCTAGCAGCTTAAAACTCACGCTCGGTGTGCATGCGAGCATGCCCAAAATCCCAAGAGGAGAATGGAGAAGGGACTGCGGTGTGGTCATTCCCCTGGGGAGTGATTTCATGCTTTCTGTCTCTGTCTATCTGGTGAGCACACAGGCCCTATAGCAAGAACCTCTTTAAAAACAAAAAACAAAAAACAAAAACACTGATTGTTCATGTGGTCTCTATTAAGACTATTCATGAAAGATATTTCTCTGAAGAATACCAAAATCAGGAACTGGCTCACTGAAGAACATTTTGGCACTTTGGTCTTTATATCTGTGAAACATAGATAAATCATAATGCTTTAGTATCCTTAAACTTTAGTGTTGAGAAATTATTGACAACATCAGAATGAAAAGGAAAACCACAGGAGATCATAAAAAATGTAGCACTTCCAAATCATGTAGGAATATTAACCATAGTAAACAAAGATAAATATTTTAATTAAGGCTTTATAATTAAAGCCTGTAGGGGTGTGAAATATATTACAAATATAATGTAACTATGCATGTTCACATAATCACCAATATCACAGCCCTTGAATTCAGACATCTCATGTCAGATTTTCCTGACACTGCAGTTAAGAAGAATCAAGTCCAGGTCTTCTGCAAAGGCTGTATGTTGTAAAATGGCAACACTGGTCATTTCACCAGAATTGGTATTTCACTTAACTTAAGGGCTATTAACATTTCCCAACTAATGAAAAATCACTCTTTTTTTGGCAGCCTCAGAGGGGACGAGTGGGTGTGTAAGTTGAAGTGTTTTAGTTATTGGCATATTAGCTGCCATGTCTCTGCTGGAAATAAACCAGAAGAAGAGCATGGGTGAGCACGCTGCAGGAGAGAGCCTGGGGAGGGAAGAGGAGGCGGCAAAGAGCACAGGGAAGAAGATAAAGCTGTGGAGAAGCAGAAGCGAAAGAGAAGGACAGGGATAGAGGAAGCCACCTCCCACCTGCCCTTTACCAGGTGCACTCCAGGTGTGTGGCATATCACATTTAGATTGCACTTGACAAAGGCATTCTAAAAGCAGACCAAGTTTCAAGTGAATATTTTCTGAACACCGCCCCCTCCCTTGTTCTGCTTCTATTGTTTCTCACCTTGTCCCACACCTCCTCGGTGGCATCCATTAGGTTTCCAAAGAAAGGGTTGACAGCAGCATTGGAGACCAGGATGTCGATACCTCCATGAAGGTTCACAGCCTAGAGAAAGGAACAATCTTGAGCAGGGCTTCAGGAAAATAAGGGAGGTATATTTATCAATGTTGATAAGGAATTGCTTCTTTGGCCAAGAGGTGGCATGGAGGTTAAGGTGCTAGATTGCACATGGCCAGCTTAGCAGTTCAAGTCCCGGATCCTGTGGTTTGAGAATCACACCAGGTACATGTGTGCATATGCCCAAAATTCTGAGAGGAGAGTGGACGAGAAGGGACTGTGGCATGGCCATTCCCACAGGGGGTAATTCCTCACTCCCTGCCCCCTTCCCCACAAGTGCATACACTTTACAGCAAAAACTCAAAACAAAAATTGCTACTTGGGAATAGTTGTCAAAATAATGTTTTTTTCCTTGAAACATTTTCCCTCCAAAGCTCCCTGTTAACTATTTAAGGAATTATTTTTATTTAACTATTTATTTATTTATTTTAATTTGACCAGGGAGAGACAGAGAGAGAGTGAGAAAGCAAGCCACCAGGTCCGGACTAGAACCATGGTTGGCCACATGGGAGTCCAGCGCTCTTAACCACCACACCACCTGCCAGCCTCAAATTTTATTTAACTTTTATTTATTATTATTTTCCAGTTTGATCAGAGAGAGAGAGAGAGAGAGAGAGAGAGAGAGAGAGAAAGTGAGAAAGCAAGCTACCAGGTCTAGGACCTGAACCACAGTCAGCCATGTGAGAGTCCAGTGCCTTTAACTACCACAAGACCCACCTGCCCTGTCTCCGACTTTTTTATTTTTTAAAGATTTATTTATTTAATTTAATTCATCATCATTATTATTATTATTTTAGTTTGGCCAGAGAGAGAAAGAGGGTAAGCAAGTCGTGAGGTGTGGTACCTGAACTGTGGTTGGCCATGTGGGAGTCCAGCGACTCAGTCAACACGCCACCTGTTGGCCCATCTCTGACTTTTTGCTTCTTTCTTCATACTTGCCCTTTGGGAAGCTCCTACATTCTCATGGCTTCAACATTTACCTCTAGCCCCTCCTCTTTTTATACCAAGTCCCAGCCCCATCTCTACAAGTACTTACAGTCCAGTTTGCCTTGAATGGGTTCCATTATCTCAAAGTCAATCTGGTCTACACATATTTGAGTGGAGAAACTGGTTTAACTAGATCCATAGAAAGTTACCAGGAGGTGCCTTTGAGTTCATCTAGCCCATTGTCCCCATGGTGGAGGTGATAAACCTGAGGAAAGAGAAGTTACTTCCTCAAGGTCAGACAGCTCAGTAATGACGCATTAGGGGCAGCTAAGAACAGGAAGCCAGCTCATCTGGTGTTTGTGAGAGGTGCAAAGATCTGCTCAGGGCACAAAGCTACTTAGTGGTAGCAGAACTGAGGTCAGTCTCCTACTTTGTAGCACAAAGCTAATCCATAAAGCCCATGTGAAAATGGTTAAGGGTTATTCTAAAACTGGCTTCCCAGGAATAAAATAATTAATAATAATAATAATAATAATAATAACATAAAGCAGTTCCATGCTTCTTGACATCATGCTCTCTCTTTGGCCTGGAGGCACGAAGAGTCAAGGCAGAAACGGAGTTAAACTGGGGAAGCCAAGAATGGCTCCACCTCGCCCCCTAATAAACTGTAAGTTGGTGGTACAGTCATGTGCTAATGAATGGCCCAGCAGAAACTGCCAGCAAGGGTTTTCTGTACTAAGCCACCCTGAAGCCAGACTTTGCACTGGCCTGGAACTAGCAATTTGGATGCCTTGGGCAAGTAGCTCTGCAAAGGTCCTTGATCCACTTTGCGCTTCAGATTTGGCGCACAGAGGGGTGTTATTAACAATGTACACCATCTGCCAGCTTCCTGTTTTAACTAATTATTCTTGCTAACTAGGTGCTAAGCTCAGTTTCTACGCAGTGGAAGAGATGCCTGGGCTGTCTACATGTACATTTAACAGAATTTCAAATCATGTTATCTTTTAAAACCAGGATGAATACTTTCCTGTGACCTCTAAATTTTGGTGTCCTGGCACAAAACTCCTGTCACCTGCCTTGGCTCTGTTTAAGCTTTGCCAGTGGACTCATGCCTAAGAAAGTGCAGCGTAAGCTTGAAGTGATGCACGCTGTGTTCTGTGCAAGTGTGTTTGTGGGAGAGGAGGAGATGGTGGATTGCCCAGAATCACCTGGAGAGCTTTCTCACTCTGCTGTCGGTACAGAGAGGCAGAAAAGGCTAGGTTTGACTGAGCAGAGAGACAGAGAACCGTAAATGATGAATGACGAAGGTACCCATGACCACCCGAGGGTCTTCGAAGACTTGCTCTACATTGTGTGATCACTACACTGAAGTGGCTGGCAGTTGTCTGCTGTGTTCTCACAGTTACATATGTAGTTTTTAGAAAATGCACAGTATAATCAAGCAGAGAAGTGGCTAATCTGGTTTTTGCTCCCTGCGCTGTCGAGAAGCTTCTCAGTACAGATTAGGAGGCCACTGGGTAGAAACCATCCTCAGGGCAGCAGCTTTCCTCTCTGTGGGGAACAGCTGGCAATCCGCAGAACATGTGTCAAATTGCCGACGATCTGCCAGAGGGCATGTGCACTTGCCAGAGAGAAAGCCAGACAGACAGAAGGGGAGAAAGAATCCCCTAGTGGGGCATGGTCACGCCCCAGTCCCTTCTCTTCCATTTCTCCTTCCTGTCAGGATTTTGGGCACACATGCCTGGAGCATCAAGCCAGCAGGGCCAGGAATTGAACTGCATGGTCAGCTATGTGAGATCCAGCTCTCTTAACCACTAGGTCACCAGGCTGGTCACTAATTATTTATAATTGTGTAAGATTGTACATATTTATGGCGCTCAGTGTACACGTGTTTGTGGGTATTAAATTTGCTACAGGGTGTATGTGCTTGCTACGGAGAGACAGAGAGAGAGAGAAAGTGAGAAAATACCCCCCTGGGGAGATGACCATGCTGCAATCCCTTCTCCTCCATTCTCCTCTTGGGATTTGGGGCACACACATACACATGCCTGGTGTATTTTCCAAGCTGTCTGGTCAGGACTTGAACCACATAGTCAGCCATGTGGGATCAAGCTGACTCAACCACCATGCCACCAGCTGGCCCTACTGTGGTTTCTTGGTGCATGAATACAACGTGTTATGATCAAATCAGGATAATTTGTATATCTATCATCTCAAACATTTGTTATTTTTTTGTGTTGGGAGCATTTCTAATTGTTTCTTCTAGCTATTTTGAAATGTCCAACAAATTGTTGTTAATTATAGTCATCCTATTACGCTAAAAAATGTTAGAACTTGTTCCTCCTAATTATAATTTTTTTTAAAGAATTATTTTAACTTTATTATTATTATTTTCAAATTTGATGTGTGTGTGTGTGTGTGTGTGTGTGTGTGTGAGTGTGAGAGAGAGAGAGAGAGAGAGAGAGAGAGAGAGAGAGAGAGAAAGTGAGAAAGGAAGCCACCAGGTCCAGGACTTGAACCATGATTGGCCATGTGGGAATCCAGCGCCTTCAACCACCACGCCACCTGCCGGCCCCCTCCTAATTATAATTTTGTATCCATTGACCAACATCTCCCTCTCCTCCTATTTCTCATTAAAAATTAATTATTAATTTAATTTAATTTAATTTATTACTATCTTTTAATTTGACCACAGACACACACACACAGAGAGAGAAAGAGAGAGAGAGAGAGAGAGAGAGAGAGAGAGAGAAAATGAGAAAGCAAGCCACCAGGTCTGGCACTCAAACCGTGATAAGCCTTGTGGGAGTCCAGTGCCTTAACCACTTCACCATCTGCTGGCCCCCCATTTCTTGATATGGTTTGGAAAAATCTTGGTTGGTTCCCACTAAATGTCTCTTGGATACCTCTGTTCTGGTCCTACCACCACTGCTCTAGCTCTGTATGTCAGCAACAGTGTCCTCACTAATGTCCTTGGCTCAGTGACTTATCCATATATCCTTCCTACCAGATCCAGAATATCATCTACTAATAACCATGTTCTTTCTTCTTCTTCTTCTTTTTTTCTTTAGTTTGCATAGAGTGCATACACTTGCCAGAGAGGGACAGAGAGAGAGAGAGAGAGAGAGAGAGAGAGAGAGACAAAGTGAGGAAGCACCCCCGCAGGGGGGTGGCCATGTCATAATCCCTTCTCCTCTTGGGATTTTGGACATACACATACATGAGCCCAGTGTGTTTCTTAAGCTGGGTCCCGGACTTGAACAGTGCAGTTGGCCATGTGGGATCCAGCTGCCTTAACCACTACACCACTAGCCTCCCTTAATAACCATTTCATCTTGCCCAAAACCTCACATGGCTTCTTAATTCCTTCAAGAATATCTAAACTCTTTTGGGAGGCTATGGAGGCTGCCCCCTGTCTGAACCTACACTCACTGCTGTGGACTAACAGTGCTCTCCTCCCTTCTTCATTCCCTCTTTGGCTGGCTGTTCATTTTGCAGAGTCTCTGGGACTCTGTCCCTACTCCCCTTGTCTATTCCTACCTGGTCCACAAGGCCTAGCTCAAGTCTCACTTCTGGGCCAAGGCTACAGGACCCATTAAGTGGAACTGGCTGGGGCCAGAAAAAATCTTTCCCTGTGAGATTTTGATGTTGAATTGCTACATCCATTTCGTCTGGCTAGTCACTGATCGGGTCAGGCTCCCAAATGGCTCCCTCCATCCTCAGGATCAATTTCAGGCCCTGTCCAGCAGCCTATGCCAAGCAAGGTGACTTTCTTGGACTCACATTTAGCTCTTTCCAATGAACATGTGAACATTTGCCAAATTGTTTTTTAAAATTGGAATGAACTTAAGTCTACCATACCACTATCTACTATTACTTAAGGTCCTCTTTTTATTTAATTTTAATTTTTAATTTTTTTAGTTTGCTATAGGGTGCACGTGCTCGCGAGAGACAGACAGAGAGGGAGGGAGAGAGAGAAAAAGCTCCCCCCGAAGAGAGGACGACTATGCTGCAAATGTTTCTCCTCCACTCTCCTCTTGTGAGCACTCACATACGTCTGCTGCGTTTCTCAAGCTGCTGGGTCCGGGACTCAAACTGCATAGTTGGCCATGTGGGATCCAGGTGCTTTAACTACCATGCTACCTGGCTGGCCCAAGTCCTCCTTTATTAAGAACACTAACCAAGGGCTGGCAGACGGCATGGTGGTTAAGGCGCTGGACTCCCACATGGTCCACCATGGTTTGAGTTCTGGACCCAGAGGCTTGCTTCCTCTCTCTCTCTCTCTGTCTCTCTATGGCCAGTGTATGTGTCCTATAGCAAATTAAAAAATAATAATAAATAAAATAAAATAAATAATTCTAAAAAAAAAAAAGAACAGTATCCAAATGATTTTTGCCAACCTTCCAATCTGTTCACACAATCCTGGACTTCTCATAATTGGGTAATAGATTCTCCTTTCCAGTCTAGAGAATAAAATGTGTGTCCTGAGCCTGGAGGGGAGGAGAACCTACTTTGCTGGATGGTCCATATTTTCGTGTGCTTTCCTGGAAGGCTGTTGTCAAGTACCAACTCTGACACTGGTTTAGACTCTCTGAGACTAAAGTCCGAGTAGGCACCTAAGGCTGGACCCTACACTATGGGGAAGTGCCTGGGAGTCTGAAGGCAGCCAAAAAGGAAGGGGGCTAGGAAGGTCTGGGTTTAATCGCCATTCTTTCCTTCTGGCTGGGGGCCTTGGGAAGTCATTCCAGCTATCTGTGAACAGGAAGAATAGTCCTTACCTTGCTTGGTTGTCAGGTTAGAGATGACCTGTACACGGCTCTGAACACGGCAAATGGCACACAGTAGGTGTGACTCCATAAACTGAAGAACGGGATTATCAGTTCACGGTTAGGGACTTCTATTTTGTGGTTGTATTTACTTTTTTCATTTGTCCAATTAGACTGGAAATGGCTGGAGAACCAGGCAGGACCAGCTAATTTTGGGGGGTGTCCCAAGGGATGATTCAGAGTTGAAGTATTAGAGTAGTTTTTGATTCTCTGGGAGAAGATGGTTATCAGACTTTAGGATATCGACATAACAGAAAGGCACGGGATAAACACAGTGCCAGTCCGTGGAACACACTAAGCTTTACTGAATAGCGCTGCACTGGATGTCACCGACACCGTCCAGGAGACCGGCTCCCTTCTGCTGCCTCAGGGCTCTGTTCATATCCCAGGTGCTCACCGTGGTCACCAGCCGCTCCCGGTCCTCGGCCTTCCCCACATGGCACACGGTGCCCGTCACGCTCAGCCCCTCCCCCTGCAGCGCAGCCACCGCCCGGTCCACGTTCTGCTGCTTCCGACTGCTGATGACCACGTGGGCCCCATCCTGGGCCAGTCGCCTTGCGATGGCCAGGCCGATCCTGCCAGGGGAGATGCAAAGACTGTCAAGGCCCATACAGTGGAAGAGGTTGAGAACACGGGCCCTGGAGCTGGATTGCGGGGTCTGGATTCTAGCCCTCCCTTCTGTGACCTCCACATGTCCCTCATGTAAAACAGCTCTTGCCATGCAGGTAGACATGCTTAGCTTGCCTTTGACACTCATTTACTGATTTTTATTATGAATTTGGCCCTCTGCCTCGGTTTTCAGGAACTGACACCACTTTCCATAGCCCCCCCATCTGTTGGGGTCAGAGGAGTGAGTGAGCTGGGTGTGCAGAGCAGCCGTGTCTGTGGCTTGAGGGTCTCATTGGAGTCCCTACTCCTAAATACCTCCCCTACTAGTCTACATCGCCCTTAGAATTCCAACCTAAGTTATGTTTGGGGGTGTATGTGAAAGGCTGATCTCTGGTGTAACATGCAAATATTTCCCTAGGAGGAAGGGTTGCACCTTTTGCAATTGCCAGCCATTAGCATTTCACATACATATTTGTGTTTTAGATTTGTGAAGGGTTGACATCTAGCAAAACCCCAAGGGAAGAGAAACAGGGTAGAAAGAAGTTGGGCAGGGTAGGCCCTAATATACTTATCTGAATAAAAAACAACTCAGGATCTTATGTCCCATTTAGGTGAGGGGAAACTAACTGGGTGCCAGTCAGGGTGTCTGGAGCATTCTCGTGTGGATGGATGTAGTGGGATAGGATTTTCGAGGTCTGGGTTTTCTTGGATTTCTGGTTTCTGGTCTTCCCAGACTCTAGGTGGAGCTGCCTGACTGGGGCAGCCCGGGGCACTGGGGGACTGGGTGGATGGGATGGCACCGAGGTGGCAACAGCTGCCCTAGAGGCCGCAGTGACATGAGGGCTGGCAGTGGAAGGGCCAGAACTCCGGGATTCCCAGGGGACTTCAGGCCGACAACCTAGTTCCTTTTTTCCTGATCGGCCTTTAGCCGCGTGCTGAGGCCTGAGGACAGGGGCTCCGGGGGCAAAGGACAAACGGCCAGTATCTGTTTCCAAACAGGGAGACCCTAAGAGACTCTGGCGCAGGCACTCACCCGTCGGTGGAGGCCGTTACGAGGGCCACCTTATTTGCGAGCGGTTCCCGGCGGGTCGCCCCTGAGCTGGCCATCCGTACTGATTTCCATGCGCTGGCACAGCCGACTAGCAACAGCCTCGCCTTCTCCATGGCTGGGGAAAATAGGGATTAGCCCTGTTAATCCGCCCAGGGGAGGTAGGGCAAGGGGCAGGACTAGGGACTCGCCGCCTCTCGGTCTCGCTCCCCGCCCCCGGCCGGCGGGCTCTGTCCTTCCGCCCCGGCAGCCGGCTGGGGCCGCGGGCGCCCCCTGCTGGCGTCCCGCCTCCGCGTCCCGCAGTCCGCTGTCCTAGCCGGGCTTGCCCTCCCCTGGGCGCTTGAATGTGCCCTATGTCCCAGTTTCCTGAAGGGGCCGCCTCTCTGCTGGGACTTCTTTGCGCACCAGCACCTCTTTCCACATCTGCTGGCCCACGTCTTTTTTTGGGGAGACCGGGAGTCTTGAGTTGACTGCTTTTTGCTTCTCAAAAGCCCAAGATAGAATTCCTTCTCCAGGCAAGTCTGGGTCTCCGGAATACGAAGACCCGTAAGAGGAGGAGGACAGTAAATGTTTTTAGTCCCCCTATGGAGGTAAGGCCTTGGTCCTCTGGAGTCCACCACGCCAGGGTGGAGGCTGGAAGGGAAACGCAGTGGAGAGTAACTGGACTAGGCTGAATTCTGCCCTTCACTCTGCACTCTGACTCGAGGTCTTCTCCATCTTCATAAGCCCTGGAGACTGATCACTGTGGTAACCACGTGTAGGGATGTAGGGATAAGGATCTAGACTGAACAAGTGCTCTTATACCTCTAAGAGGAATTACTCTTTTTTTTTTTTTTTTTTTTTTTAGATTTCTGCTATAGGGGCAAGTGCTAGGTGCTAGACAGAGAGAAAGTGAGAAATCACCCCCTAGTGGGGATGGCCACTTTCCCTCCATTCTCCTCTTGGGATTTTGGGCATCCACACACACGTGCCTGGCGTGAGTTTTAAGCCACCGGGTCTAGGACTCGAACCACTACATGGGAGTGCAGCCACGTAACCGTTAGGACAACTAACTACTGGTCCCAAGGACTTACCCTTTTTACGAGAGGCTGTAAAATGGAGGTAAGGAGCCTATAGGGTCTCCCAGTCAGTGGTGGAAAGACAGAGAACTCAGGAACACACAAGTTTTCCCTGATCACTATGGTCTTAGCCTCCATCCTAGTTCAGTAAATATTTGTTGAAAGTAGAAGTGTTTTATGAGCTGTAAACTACTAAACACAGTAATTATTGCCACCGTATAGTGATTATTATTGCTGCCACAGGCCAGAGTCTTCATCTGTAAAGTGAGGATGTGGAGTAGATGATAAATAAAGTCCTAGCCAGCTATAAATTCTGTGTCCAAGACTGGCTTTTACTTCTGCCAAGTGGGCTGAAATGATCTCCCTCCTGGGTTTCTGGAAGAATGAATAAGTCTGAATGGCTTATGGTACAGCATAGAAGGTCCACAACAGACCCAAGTGCAAGAGTCTGAACTGGTTTAACCAGAGGCTTCCAAATGCCAGACCGAGACGCAGTGCTGGCCTATGGCAAAGTTTACACTAGTTCAAGGCAAACAAGAAAAAGGCAATATCATGAATTTCATAAAGCTGAGCTTGTTTAACTTAACAGTCTTTTATTGATTCTGAAATATGCTTTTGTTTGTTTCTCTTTCTTGGTGTTAGTCTTTTCTTTCAGAAAAGATGATCAAAGCAGATGGGTAGGTTTAGGAAAGTGTTAGTTGGTGAAATCACCCGTTTGGCAGCCTTATGTCAGTCCCTACAATTAGACAGGAGGGAATTCGGTTCTAGGGATCACTGTTTAATCGAATTTATACTTGCTAGAGAGTCATTTGGTATATATGCAGACCAGCTGAGCAACTGAAAGAGGATTTCAGCATTCCAAAGGGGGTGTGTGGGTAGCAAGTGATATACCAGGCTTGCATTGGATTTATAGTATATTCATCAGTCAAGAAGTTACAGCTGTGGTACTCAGCACATCCAGATGAGATAAGAGAGCTGAAGTCTAATTTTCCTCGTGTCCGGGAAAACTGACTCTCTGACTGGTGCCCCTCAGTCTGAGCCTCATGAATTATTGATGGAGGCTAGATAGCACCACACTCCTCTTCCTCCTTCACTGTTTGGAGCTAATGCACTATGGGAACCCTTCCCAGCACTCTGCACCTGTGCGTGGGGCTGGGAGGAGAGTGCACTGGGCAACAGCAGCAGGGTTCTTAGGACTTGGCTCAAAGGGACAGACCTGGGGGGCATATCTGATCTCTCTTCACCTCCTCCCAGAGGTAGGCAGCTGGACTCTGGGGGCAGAGGTTGGCAGGAGGATGAGAGAAATCACACTTTAAAGAGCAAAGGATTCAGGGAAAGGGAATTCTGGCTGGGAGCTCGGTGAACCTCACGCAGTCCCTCTTTATCTGGGCAGGGCTAATATCTGGCCTCCAACACAACTTCTTTGGGGACAGCATGGGGCATTAGGGAGGGGATCTGTAAACAAAAAAGTCTAGAAGGAAGGCAGAAGTGTGGGAGTCTCTAGTTCCTACTCTTCATCAAGCTGGTTTGTTAGGGATGGGTGTAGGAAATCTTTGGGGAAATACATGGATATGTAGGAGTATCCCTTTGAAATGAGGACTCAGTAGGCAATGGTATTCTTGCATGGTGGTGGAGCCATCTGCCTATCTTCAGGAAATGCCTCTGTGAGTGAGAACTCTGCTCCTATCTTCTTCAAAAAACTGGTTGAGGTCTAGAAGGGAATTCACCTGGAGTGGGATTTAGGCCTGGCGTTTTGCAGTAGTCATCCTAGATTGGTCATCGACTCATTAATACAGTGAGGGTTAGGCAATGTGGAGGGCTGGTGTGGGGTTGGGACAGCTGCCAAACCGAAAATGCAATGATAGCAGTGTTAACAGTAATGCTTTCTTCGGTACTTACTACGTGCCAGCAAGTGTTGGGTGCTTTTTAGAAATTACTGAGTATTTCTGATTTGGCGAGGTGGGTGTTTTTATTTCCATATGTGAACTTGGAGTTTTGACAACCTGACATGTTGTCAGTTTCATTTTTCTGTCATTGTTGGGGTTTTACAGAATTGGAATTTTACTTTTAGGACCAGTATGTTTTTGTCAGAATCATTAAAATATCTATACTTTGGGACAGCAGATGGTATAATGGTTATATCGCTGGACTCCCCATGTAGCCGACTGCAGTTCAAATCCTGGACCCAGTGGCTTAAAACTATGCCGGGTGCATATGTGTGCATGCCTAAAATCCCGAGAATAGATTGGAAGAGAAGGGACTGTGGCATGACCATCCCCCGTAGGGGGTGATTTCTTGCTTTCTGTCTCTCCAGTGAGTACACATACCCTATACCTAAAATCTCTCTAAAATATATACTATACTTTGAATTATAACAATGACACATGCCCGTGATTTTGAAAAGGGACAGAAAGTTATGTGAAATGTAAAAAGTAATTCTTCCTTGTGTTTTTTTCTTTTCAGCTCTTGGTCTTGTGGATCTTTCCAGAAATTTCCTATATATTTACATGTATTTTTCTTTTAAAAATATTTACCACGAATTGGATGACACTAAATACATACTTTCCTTTTTTTTCTTCCTTTCTTTTTAAAATATTTGCTATAGGACATGTGTGTTTGCCAGGGAGAGGGAGAAGGGAGAGGAGGGTAAAGCGAGAAAACACTTCCAGGGGAATGGCCACACCACAATCCTTTTTCCTCCATTGTCCTTTTAGGATTTTGAGCACACATACACATGTGCCTGGCATATTTCTCAAACTTGTGTGTCTGAGAATGGAACTGTGCAGTCAGCCCTGTGACATCCAGCTACCTTAACCACCATGCCACCAGCTGGCCCCTTTCTTCACTTTTCCTCCCTTCTTTTCATTTCTCAAAACACATTCTTAGGAAATGTTCTGAGTGGTACATAACACATCTACTTTATGTCTCTCTCCCTTTTAAAAATAGCTGTGCAGTATTTCATTGTGTGGATATTTTATAATTGATTTAGCCAGTCTCTTACTGATGAGCATCTAAGTAGCTTCCAGCATTTGGTATTTCAAACAATGCTACAGTGAACAACTGTGTGTGTGTGTGTGTGTGTGTGTGTGTGTGTGTGTATGTGTATGTGTGTATGCACATATATATATATACATACACACACACAGTTGTTTTTTTTTTAAGAGGTTTTTGCCCTGTGGCCATGTGCTCGCCAGAGAGAGAGAGAGAGACAGACAGACACAGTGAGAGGGAAAGTGAGAAATCATGCACCAGGAAAAATGGCCATGTTGCAATCCCTTCTTCTCCATTCTCTTCCTGGGATCTTGGACATGCATATGTATGTGCCCTGCGTGATTTTTAGCTACAGTGTCCAGGACTTGAACCATGGTAGATCATGTGGGAATTCAGCGATATACGTTCTACACCATCTGCTGGTCCTATATTTTTGTGTTTGGTACAAATACATTTATGTCTTGGGTTATATATTTTAAACTGATGGCTGTGGTCAAATCACCTAAAGGAAAGATTTAACCAGCTTTGATGGGTTTGTTTTCTAAAGTGAGTTTACCTGCTGCCCTAACACTTAGGTATAATACATACGATGGTTTAAACTTTGGTTGGTGGCTTAAGCTTGGTGATAAATGGCAACACACCCTGGGTCTCAGAGACGTAGAGTCCATGGGGAATGATGGTCCCCACTGAACTGCTTCGTGCAGGCCCAAGACATACACTGCCTCACCCATGTTGTCAGTGGGGAAGCAGGAGCAGTGTGGCTATATATTAGGATTTTTCTTTTTTTTTTTTTTTTTTTTTTTTTTTGCTATAGGGCACATATGCTTGCCAGAAAGACAGAGAGAGACAGAGAGACAGAAAGCGAGAAATCACCCCCCAGGGGGGATGGCCATGCCACAATCCATTCTCCTCTTGAGATCTTGGGCACACACGCACACATGCCTGGCGTGAGTTTAAGCCACCGGGTCTGGGACTCGACCGTGGTCGACTACATGGGAGTCCAGTGATATAGCCATTACACTAACTGCTGGTCCCTTAGGATTTATTTTTAGAGGTTTTTCTATAGGGCGTGTGTGCTCGCCAGAAAGACAGAGACAGAGACACAAAATGCAAGAAATCACCGCCCCCCCCCCCCCCGGGGGATGGCCACGCAGCAATCCCTTCTCTTCCATTGTCCTCTCGGGATCTTGGGCACTAGTGCACATGTACCTGGCATGAAGTTTAAGCCACTGGATCCAGGACTCGAACCGCGGTCGACTACATGGGAGTCCAGTGACATAGCCATTATGCCAACTGCTGGTCCCTATTTTAAGATTTTTAATCAGGAGCTAGAAACCTGGATGTTAGTAGGAAATATTTGATTTTTAAATGTTGGCAACTAATGTACTTAAAAACAACCTCCCAATCAAAACAGTGGATGAATCTGTGAGCCTGAGATTGACACAATTTTTGCCTATTTAATTGTAACGGATTATTAATTCTGTGAGATATTGCTATATCTAGAATTTTATAACTCTATTGTACGATTTGGTCAATTTCCAGCTTTCTGATGTTTCCCTCCTAATTGCCCTCTATTGAGGCAGCTGCTCATGACTGCTGTCAGAGATCTTCCATCCAGTGTTTGCACAGGTCCTTTTCAGGAACTCTGAACAACAGGAGGCAGGAGGTGCTTACAAAACATCACGGGCCCCTCTCTTCCCTCGTGCCCAGGGTTGCTTTCTTCTACTGTATTTGGGTAGGGGAGGGAGGTGGTCTCGTGCAGTTCCCCAGTCTATTTTCAAGCAGTTGGATGAGTTACAAAACAGAGGGACAACCCCACTGCCAACCTCCCCTACCCCCACTCCGTCAGATGCCTAAAAGAACTTCCCATGGGTCCCCTGTAGGCACAACCAATTCCTAAGTCTGTTTTTAAAATGTTTCCTGTGCCCCTTATGTGGAGGCCAACATGGAGATGCCTGTATCAGCTCAGCAATTCCTTCGGACAGGACTGAAGGCCCAGCTGACGGGAGCCTGATTGGCTTTGAGCGTCCAGCTGTTTACTCCTTCTGATTCACTTTCACTTTTGAATGAAGGTCATGCTCTTCCCAGGGTGGCCCTAGTCAGTTGCTGAATAGAATGGTGGTACCAGGACATCACCATTTCTGCCTTAGGTGGGGGGTCATTTAGGCTCTCTTTGCTTAGAGCCTTCAGTGGGGCTGGTGTCTGCCAGACCTGCAGCTCATAGGAGGTCTAACATGCCTTCTTTCTCAACCCTGCTTCCTGCCTTTTTTTTTTTTTTTTTTATACAGGGTTGCTCTGAATAATCCCTTTGGACTCCCAACTCCAACCAGGTATCTGCTTTGCCATAGACTCCTGGACACGGTCTCATTTTTTCAGAATCTTTACAATGTAAGCCCCACTCCTAACACACAGGGATGTTCTCCGGAGAATCTATCCTTTACCTGGCTCAGAGCACGTGAAGCAACTCTCTAGTCATTGTGGTTCCTGCCAGTTTGAGTTATTCAATGGGGGCTTCAGAAAATTGCAGGGTGGGCTTTGGCAGTCTAAGGCTGGCACAATAGTGCAAGTTGACTTGTGGAGTTCAACATGTGTTTTTTTTTTTTTTGGAGAGATTTTTGCCATAGGGTTTGTGTGCTTGCCAGACAGACAGAGTGAGACAGAGAGACAGAAAGCAAGAAATCACCCCCTATGGGGGGGGTGGCCATGCCACAATCCCTTCTGCTCCATTCTCCTCTTGGGATCTTGGGCATGCACGCACACGCGCCCGGTGTGAGTTTTAAGCCACCGGATCCAGGACGCGAACCGTGGTTGACTACATGGGAGTCCAGCGACATAGCCATTACGCTAACTGCTGGTACCCCCCCCCCCCCCCGTGTGAGTTTTTAAAGCCACTGGGTCTGGGACTCGAACTGCGGTTGTCTACATGGGAGTCCAGTGACATAGCCATTATGCTAACTTTTGGTCCCCCACGTGTGTTTTCATCACGATTTCTCTGACAGGAGATGAAGAAATGTCTCCTCATATCACTCTTCCTGCGGTGTTCCATTCTTCTGTAAGAAATTCCAATTCCGGGACCAGCAGTTAGCGTAATGGCTATGTCGCTGGACTCCCACGTAGTCGATCGCGGTTTGAGTCCCGGACCCGGCGGCTTAAACTCACGCCAGGCGCATGTGCGTGCGTGCGTGCCCAAGATCCCGAGAGGAGAATGGAGGAGAAGGGATTGCGGCATGACCATCCCCCCTGGGGGGTGATTTCTCGCTTTCTATCTCTCTGTCTTTCTCTGTCTGTCTGGCGAGCGCACGTGCCCTATAGCAAAAAATGAAAAAAAAAAAGAAATTCCAATTTCCTCTCTTGCTTTTAGAACAGTGTAAGAAGCCAATGGTACAAATAAATAAGGCCCATCATAAGCTTCGTCAAAGGACAAATCAGTCTATTTTTGAGGGTTTTTCTTTGTTGGGCGAGATCAAATTCCTGTGCAGAATCATATTCTCTTTAATCTTCACAAAGGAAGTGAGTGTAGATTAACAACTTGTTATCCTCTACCTTGAGCAATAAATCCCTTATGAGTGGAAGGGATGTGTGGATTAGTCCTGGCCGCATAGGCTCTGCCCTTTCCTTTTGAATTTAATGACATAGACATTGTTCTTACCTTTGGCTATGGTGAAACAAACCAGACACACTTTTGCACTTTGAATTAAAAAAATGCCTTTTTATTTTGAAGTAATGATAGACTCACAGGAAGTTGCACAAAGGATATCTAGAATCCGTGTGTGCCTGTCCCCCAACCTCCCCCAGTGGTGACAGCTTACAGAGGTGACCTGTGCAAGAGCAAGACCAGGGAATTGACGTTGACATGGTATGATTAATTAGACTATAGACCTTTCACTATTTTCTCTATGCAGTCATTTGTGTGTGTCAGTGTGAGTGTGTGTGCACACACGTGCATGCTTCTTAACTTATTGGTGTATTTTGGAGATCTTTGACAAGAAGGTTGTACAGATCTGCACCATTCTTATCCCTTCATTTATTCTCTGGATGGACTTCATACATCTGTTCCCTATAGAAGTCCACTTCAGGTGTTTATGGTTTCTCTAATACATGGGACATTGCCGTGTCATCCTTGTACATATAGTTAGGAGAACTTGTACTAAGCCCAGGTTAATAGTGGAAGTGCAAGGGCGGAGTGTGTGTGTGTGTGTGTTTTTCTTTTATTGGAGAGTTTTTTGCTATAGGGCGTGTGCGCTCGCCAGAAAGACAGAGACAGACAGAGAGACAGAGAGCGAGAAATCACCCCCCAGGGGGGATGGCCACGCTGCAGTCCCTTCTCCTCCATTCTCCTCTTGGGATCTTGGGCACACATGCAGACGCGCCCGGTGTGAGTTTAAGCCGCCAGGTCTGGGACTCGAACGGCAGTCAACTACATGGGAGTTCAGCGACATACTGATTATGCTAACTGCTGGTCCCCGTCATTTCTTATTTTTACCACAACAAAGTTCATATTATCATTACAGTTTCGGGATGAGGAGAAAGTCTCAAGCAGATTAAGTAACAGCTACAAGTGGCTGGACTGAGGTGAATACGCATGGCCAGCAATTAAAGAGCATCAGAATAGAAAATATCACAACTCCCCACCCATGTTTAGGGTGTTTGTCGCAGGAGCTGTTCCTACTCTGCTTGTGCCCCCTGGGATCCCTTCACCATGTCTGGGTATGCCCGCTGAGTTCCAGTGTGTGTTCTTTTCCAAAAGCCAGAATGTTGTTGCAAGGTGCAGCAGAGTCAGAAGGCCTGGAATTTCTGTCCCTCTCTACCCCCACAGCCCTTTACCAACGACTACTGGGGGTGGGGTAATATACACGCCAGCTCTTCTGCCCTCAGTGGGATGACTCTGAGGTGTGACTTACAAGTCCCCCAAGTCTCCTATGTGAATAAATCAGAACTGCCCTCTATGGGACTTGGGTTTATATTCTATCCCATTTTAGTCCATTGTTCTGTTGTTAATAATAAAACTAAAATAAAAAAACCCAAAAGTTAATTTAACTCACAGCTTTAGAGGTCCAGGTCAAGGGGGTGCATTAGGTGAGGGTCTTCTTGCTAGTGGGGGATCTCTGAGAGTCCTGAGACATGCCGGGCATCACATGGCAAGAGGGCAAGAACAGGCTAGCTCTGTGGCCTGGCGGTTAAGGCAGCTGAATCCCATATGGCTGACTCTGCAGTTCAAGTACTAGACCTGGTGGCTTGAAAAACAAGCCAAGCTCATGTGTGTGCATGCTCTAAATCCCAACAGGGTAGAGCAGTGGAGGAGAAGGGATTGTGGTATGAGTATGTCCCATTGGAAGGGTGCTTTCTCCCTCTCGCTCTCTCTCTGTCTCTCTCTGACAAATGTATATGCCCTGTGGAAAAACTGAAAAATAACAAAAAGGAGACAAGAGCCTGTTTCTATCTGTGTTCACTCTGATCTCACTCCCTCTCCTTGTAAACCCTTCAGGTCCCCACCCTGGTGATCTCATCTAATCCTGATTATCTCCCAAAGGCCTCACCTCCTAACACCATAATTGAATTAAGTTTCCAATTCTCTGAATGTCATTTTAGTTGAACACCAAGTGTCAACCTGTGAATATGGGGAGGACACACTCAAGCCATGCCATACCTTTATTTGACCTCTTTCTGGCCCTACTACCTCACTCCTCTCTCTTCCCTGGAGATATTTTCTAATACATCACTTTCACATGCACCTTTCTCTAAGTCATTTTTTTAAAAAAATTATTTTACTTTATTTATTATCATAATTATTATTTTAATTGGCTATAGGGCACACCAGGGGTGGGGGAGAGAGAGAGGAGAGAGAGAGAGAGAGAGAGAGAGAGAGAGAAAGTCGCCAGGTCCAGGACTCGAATCATGTTTAGCCATGTGGGAGTCTAGTGCCCTAACCACCATATCACCTGTTGGCCCCCTTAAGTTTTAAGAAACTTTAAAAAATGTGTTTTTTTAAAAGAATTATGATTTCTGATGTATATATATATATATATTTGATGCATATCTTTGTGGAATGCAGTATGGTTTTGTAAAGCTTGCATATAGTGTATAATAATCACATTAAAGACATACACATATTCATCTTCTTCCACATTGAGGATTACATTATGTCGTACACATTTGATAGGAGTTCTATCAATTTTTAAAAATATATGTATTAAATTGTCTATATATTATACTCTGCCATGAGTTTATTTATTTCTTTCATGACAGAGAATAGGAGAGTGCATAAGACAGTGTGCATGAGAAAGGGGGAGAGAGAGAGAGGTACTCTGGACAAGGTCTCATCACACCACCATTTCCCCTGGCCCTCCAGCTAGTCAGGATCTAGGCACACAAATCTGAACCTGCAGTCAGCCATGTGGCTTCCATCACTGCAAAACAACACAATACTTTTTGTATCACCATGGCTGGGCCTATTTTCTTTTCTTTTTTTTTTTTTTTGGAGAGGTTTTTTTGCTATAGGGCGCGTGCGCTCGCCAGAAAGACAGTGACAGAGAGACAGAAAGCAAGAAATCACCCCTCGGGGGGTATGGCCATGCCGCAATCCCTTCTCCTCTATTCTCCTCTTGGAGTCTTGGGTACGCACGCACACGTGCCCAGCGTGAGTTTAAGCTGCTGGGTCTGGGACTCAAACTGCGGTCGACTACATGGGAGTCCAGTGACATAGCCATTATGCTAATTGCTGGTCCAACTGGGCCTCTTTATTAGAAACTTCTGTTTCAATTATTTAGAGGTGTTAGTGTGTGTGTGTGTGTGTGTGTGTGTATGTATCGGGTTATCGTTTAACATGCATTTCTCACCGTGCAGCCAGAAAGTTTGAAAGCCACTGTCCTACACCACATTGAACTATTTGTGTAGAGTTTACTGGGTTGGAAAGTTTCCTGAATGCCTTAGAATTAGAACTGCAGATCGGATTCCTAGAATCTTATTTCTTATTTGAATACAGTGACTTAAATTGTATTGGATAAAAATGTACTAGTGAGTTAAAGAACACCATCAACTTTGATGCAATTGGCTAGGCTGGTCTTTGAACTTTGGGTAGTCAAAAGTTTGTCAAAAAGCTTTCAAAGTTCATGTTTGTCAGCATTGATAAATGTGGTTTAAAGGTTGGGACGGTTAATTTTTTGCAGATTAGCAGATGCAGGAACACCAAGTTTGTTTTGCAGCAGAACCAGAGAGTGTGTCTGACCACAGGGCAGGATAGTCATGCTAGAGCTCTAGCCCTTGTCTTGGCTTGGATAGAGAGGAGGGTGTGCTCAGAATTGTTCTGTATTTAACCCTGGAAACAGTACAGTTAAAAGAAGGGAAAACAACACACCAGATACTCACTAACCACCAATGAGACCTAGTAAAGAGGCCAGACAAGTCTAATTCAGTCATATCTGTGGGGATCCCAGGGTAGGCCTGGCTGCCAGAATCCACTGAAGGCCACGAGCATCAAGCCTTGGCGGTCCCACCATCATGTATGTCAGTTGAATATCCTTATTTGTTGAGCATGATGTCACATTTGCTCCATGTTTAGAAAGTACAAAAATGTACTAAAATCTGATGCAATGATTAGGAAAGAAAGGTCTGAGCACATCAAGTTGCGGATGAAGACAACTGCGAGTTAAAAATTTACAGGGTCTCGGGAACCAGCAGTTAGCGTAATGGCTATGTCGCTGGACTCCCACGTAGTCGATCGTGGTTCGCATCCCGGACCCAGTGGCTTAGAACTCATGCCGGGCGCGTGTACGTGCGTGCCCAAGATCCCGAGAGGAGAATGGAGGAGAAGGGATTGCGGCGTGACCATCCCCCCTGGGGGGTGATTTCTCGCTTTCTGTCTCTATGTCTCTCTCTGTCTGTCTGGCGAGCGCATGCGCCCTATAGTGAAAAATCTCTCCCCCCAAAAAAATAAAAATTTACAGGCTCTTGGGGCCTGCAGATGGCATGATGGTTACATTGCTGGACTCCACGCAGTTGACTGTAGTTCAAGTTCCTGGCCCAATGGCTTAAAACTCACGCTGGGCGCATGTGTGTGTGTGCCCAAAATCCTTTGAGAAGACTGGAGGAGAGGGGATTGTGGCATGGCCATCCTCTCTGGAGGGTAATTTCTCACATTCTGTCTCTGTCTCTCCAGTGAGTGCACATGCCCTATGAGCAAAAATACCTAAAAAAATACAATAAAAAATTTACAGGGTCTCTAATCTTGCCTCAAAGAAGAGCCATGGATATGATAGATATGGACAGTCTTGGACAGTCTAGAGCTCCCAAAGATGTGCTGCAGGGTGGTAGCCAGTGCTCATCAGCACGAAGGTCTCTGTGAAGTGGAATACTTGGATGGATCCATCCCTAGAGGAGAATCCCACGAATCTGTTACTAGTCCTGGAGGAGGACTCTAAACATCTCACCAATTTCTGTTAAGGTTTCTAGATCGGGCAGGTTTCTAGATCTGGTGGAAGGTTTTGCACCAACCAGCTGCCAGAGTGTGAGTTTGGTGAGACAGAGCGCTTGGTCATGCAAAGCAGCTTCATTACTCAGAGAGGCTGCAGGAATCAGTGGACACCTGGAGTCCTTGGTGAGCTGGTCCTCCATGGCTCGGGCAAGCTGCCCAGAGTGGATAGTCTTGTCTGTATGTGCCCTGCTTCACACTGCGGATGGAGGATCCTGAAATCCCTCAACTTCGAGTTCTAACCCTGAGAACACTTGGTTTGTTGAGCCAAGAGTTGTAGGACATCCTATTCTGGGGGAGGGGGAACAAGGACAAAGTCTGGCTGTTCTAAACCTTTTCTCCCTTTCCCAGGATGTCACATTCCCCTTTAGTACATTCTGTCTGGGGTTAGCAAGCAAGAGCGATGGGCCAAGGCCATTTGGGACTTGTCTTCCGGTGTGGTTGAAGGATCCTTCAGCTCCAGCCAGCTCCCTCTCTCCTGATTCTATACTGTGCTCCTTTCTGGTTATTACTCCAGGATGGAGATAGGGATGTTGAATAACACCTTTTCTGATCATCGGATGATCCCCATTGAAACTTAATCCATTGCCTTTTGAGACTAGATCAATTTTATGTGAGTTTGGGCTGTGTGGACCATTTTTTCCACTACCAGCCCCCTCCAAGGTGTTACCATCCAAGCTCCTGCCTGACTGATCAGAAAGCCATGCCAGGGGCAGGACCCTGTAAGGCTCAATCTGAAACCTGTGGTTGGGTTTCACAGGTTCCAAGACCACGAGACACAGAGGAGTGCTGGAACCCCAGCAGAGATGGTTCTAAGGCTGAACTGAAAGCTCCGGGGAGTCAAGTACTGACTCATTGAGAGCCACAGGCTTTGAATGTTGGTGGGACCCTGGATCAGCAATAAAGGGGATTCTTGTGTGTGTGGGTGGGTGAGAGAACCTTGGATGTTGGGGAGCAGAAAGGGTGGAAGAGTTGGAGGTCAGTCTTATTGATTGTTTCTGGCTTGCCTACTGCTCCTGGAGGAACAGAGCCAGAGGACATGCCCAGCCACAGGGCAGGATAGCCATGTTGGAGCTCTAGAGAGGTAGGTGAGAAAGAGACTTTTGGAGGCTCTGTCTCCATGGGAAGCTCCGCTTAATTCCAGCAGTGATGATTCTCCCTCACTCAGGATTCTATCTCTTTCTGACTTCCCGGGTGGTGGCTCCCTTGAGGTGCAGCAGGGCAGGATGAGGGGGTAATCCTTGATTCATAGAGCACAAGTGTTAAATATTTTAGACTATATTATATTCATACAGTACTTTCCCATAAACCTGAAACTGTAATCATTGCAAGGATATACCTTTTTTTTTTTTCATTGAAAGGAGATTCTAATTAATCAACAACTTGCTGATTAAGCACCTGCTGGAGAAGCACTATGCTCAACACTGTAGGAGATTAAAGATTTACAGCACAAACTTCGTGCTTGCACTCAAGGAATTTACAATCTAGCCGGGGAAATAGGACACATCAAGGCAACACCTAGGAAACAATCACCAAAAAATGTGCTAAACTGAATATGATTTATCCGCGCTGCTTCCCCACACTTCCTCTGCATCTTCCTGTAGTGTAGGCTCAATCCTGACCTCACTGGCAGAACCCTGGTGCACTGGAAGATAGCACAAACCTTCCTTCCCATGCTCTGCTTGTGGGATTATCCTATGGAATGTCGTCACTGTTGATAAACAGTTCCTAGGTCTTCCTTTGTCTCCTCCTTGCCAACAGGGCTTAGTGGGTTGGAGTGGAGGGTGGTTTCATATGGAGATATATCTGGAAGATGGGCCCTACAAAGGCAGTCCTGCTCAGATAAAAGTAGACATAATTTCCTCAGTTGTATTATGTTAAAATGGAATAGGTCTGGGTAGATGAGTGGGTTTGGTGTAACTTGTTAGATCAGTAGGCATCAGGGCCAGCAGTTGGCATGGTGGTTAAGGTACTGGACTCTCACATCACCAACCATGGTTCAAGTCCTGGACCTGGCAGCTTGCTTTCTCATTTTCCCTTTCTCGTTCTCTGTATCTCTCTCTCTGGTCAAATTAAAACAAATGATAACAGGGGCTGTCAGGTGGCATGGTGGTTGAGGGTGCTGGACTGACACATAGCTGATCATGGTTCGAGTCCTGGACCTGGCGACTTGCTTTCTCACCCCCCCATCCCTCTCTGGTCAAATTAAAATAAATAAATAAATAAAGTTAAATAAGATAATTCTTTAAAAATGATAATAAACTAAATTAAATAAATAATTATAAAAATCAGCAGGCATCTGCAGAGTCTCTCACACGCAGAAGGGTGATAAAAGGCTCTCAGGAGACCTGGCTGTGCCCTTCTTGGTTGCCTAGTAGCTTTACCATGTTCTTTCACTTTGTCTTTATACTTATATCCTTTTTTATAAAAAATTTTAATATTTAACTTTATTATTATTATTATTATTTAATTTGAGAGACAGAGAGAAGGAAAGTGAGAAAGCAAGCCACCAGATCCGGGACTTGAACTGCAGTTGGCCATGTGGGAGTCCAGCGCCCTTAACCACCATGCCACCTGTCGGCCCCTATACTTATATCCTTAAAGTGTCTGCTGCACTAACGCTTATGTAAGAGCGACCGTTTGTGTATGATCCTTGAACTACATAGGGCCAAGAAAGTGACTAACGTTATTACTGGGACCAATGTCTACAATTGGGTCAGCCTTTCTCAACAGGGTGTCCAGGAATTAAGGTCTGCAGAACATTATCTGAATGACTACGTTCTCAATTTTCCCAAGGATATTACATAGCTGGTACCATTCTAGAGGCAGACAAAATCTAAATGAATTCATTATATAAGATAGATGCTCTCAGACATTAGGGCTTAGTTCTCTCATGGACCCCAGGTTGAGAAGGGTTGCTCCAGGCCCTAGTCTAAGGGTCTCATGTAACACTTGGCCCACTTCAGTTGCCGTAACTGAACCATAACGACTTATTTATTTATTATTATTTAAAAAAAATTGATATTGGGCATGTGTGCTGACCAGAGACAAAGATAGAGAGAGAGAAAGAGAAAGTGAGAAAGTACGTTGTTAGGTCCAAGACTTGAACTGCAGTTGGCAGTGTGGGTGTCCAGTACCTCAGCAACCACACTACCTGCTGGCTCCCATAATGACTCCTTGAATCATGAGTTTCACAGTGCAGACTAAGTGTGATTGGAGTTCTAAGGAGAGACCAGAACTCTGTGAGGGGTAGTGTGCTGAATTCTGATGCTATTAGATATACTGGAGCCTAATGGTAACCTAGAATAGGTGGTAAACTTGGAGGGGAGAGAAGACTCTCAAACTTTGCTCTCTCCCCCATCCTGTATCATGGCAGGGTATCTTGGAATAGCCATATATTTGAGCAATGGCTTCCCTTTCTTGTGTGGAATTGGAGATCCCTTAGATTGTGTAAACTGTGGTTTAAGTGGCAAAGATGAAGAAAATAAGCCTACTCTATCTGATAAAAAAAATTTAGAGATTTATGATTTAAAAAAATTTTTTTAGGGACCAGCAGTTAGCGTAATGGCTTTGTTGCTGGACTCCCACATAGTTGACCGTGGTTTGTGTCCTGAACCCGGTGGCTTAAAACTCACGCCGGGCGTGTGTGCGTGCGTGCCCAAGATCCCAAGAGGAGAAAGGAGGAGAAGGGATTGCGGCGTGGCCATGCCCCCTGGGGGGTGATTTCTCACTTTCTGTCTCTCTGCTTCTCTCCGTCTGTCTGGCGAGTGCACGCGCCCTATAGCAAAAACCTCTAAAAAAATTTTTTTTTAAAATTTAATTAATTTAGTTATTTTAATTTGACCAGAGAGGGAGGAAGTGAGAGAGAGAGAGGGAGGGAAGGAGGGAAAGTGAGAAAGCAAGCCACCAGGTCTGGGACTCGAACCACGGTTGGCCATGTGGGAGTCCAGTGCCCTTAACCACAACGCCACCTGCCAGCCCCCGTGATTTATGATTTGGCATGGAGTCGAGGTGTTGAGAGGCAGAGGTGTTGAGTAACTCTGGTATTCAGTGTTGCTGGGTAGACAGAGAAGATAGGATGTTCCTGGCTCATCAGGGCATGAAGAAAAACCTGTGGGGACGACGAGCACGGCCTCAGGTTGGCTCTCCTGTCCTCATTGCCATCGTACGGTGCTGGTTTGGGAACAGACGTGGGAAGTGTCGTACCGTCGGAGCTTACACCTCTGGGAAGGCATTTTCTCTGAGTCAGGCTTGGCTGAACATCGCCTGACTCCTGTGGCCTGGAGTTGCCAGGGGAACGACACATTCCTCCCAGATTCTGATTTCTGCCCTGGCTGGACCGGGCTCAGGTTCCTGCAGGCTGTCAGAATAACTCCACCCTCCAACACAGCTGTCAGTCTGACCCCTTTAGAATTTGTAGCTCCTAGGATCACCTGTGGAGCTACAAAATTCACTTATTCTATGTTCGGTCCCTCTGCTGTATGTTCTTAAACCTTCCCCTTTTCAAATCCTTGTCCAACTAATGATTGTGGAGTATCTAATTTTCCTGGAGATACCGTGAGCTCCATGCGATCCAGAACAGAGTCTGTCTTGCTCACTGCTGTATCCCCATAGCCAAGCACAAAATCACCCTAGGCATTTCAAAGAATTTCTTTTTTTCTTTTCTTATTTTTTTTGGAGAGGTTTTTGCTATAGGGCACGTGCGTTCACCACAAAGACAGAGAGAGAGACAGAAAGTGAGAAATCACCCCCAGGGGGGATGGCCACGCCGCCACAATCCCTTCTCCTCCAGGGATCTTGGGCACGCACGCACACGTGCCCAGAGTGAGTTTAAGCTACCGGGTCAGGGACTGGAACTGCTGTCGACTACATGGGAGTCCAGCAACATAGCCATTAAGCCAACTGCTGGTCCCGGCATTTCAAAGAATTTCAAACAGGAAACTGGTTTACACAGGTAAGAGGACTGAGAAGCCAGCTGGGCTGGCAGCAGGAGCTGCTGCCACTGTGAGGGCTGGAAAGACACAGGAAAGGGGTGGTGGCATCAGAGTCAGCAGGAATGGGACCGTGGCTGGAACTGCCAAGGCTCCTGAACGGAGCGCGGCAACCACTTCAGGAAAGGGGTCCTAAACACGGCCATGGAGGGGAGCAACGCAGACCAGCTTCTCTCTACATCTCCACCTCTAAGCCTCCACCTCTACCTCTCATTGCCCATTCTGATCGGAAGGCAGTGGGCAGGGCCGGGGACACCGAGCTTACAGGAGAAGGATGGGAGGAGATCTGAGAGCAGGGAGGCGAGCAGATAGGCGATGATCGGCACAGTGTGAACTGGCAAATGTTTTGCTTGCATGAATGAACAGATGTGCAGCTGTCATCAAGTATCGGCGCATCGATAACCTGAGGGAGCTGCAACCCTCAGACTTCACAATCTGTCGAAACAGTTCCATCCCTCGCCTCTCTGCTACTAGGTGCCGCTGACGTCTTCTTGAGACATGTGTTTTGACTGTGTTAACTAAGTGTAATGGAGTTCAAAGAACGCCCCAGAACCCTGTGGGTGGCAACCTCATTCTGATTATCTTTATTCTGAGTTACATGGAATTAAAAAATTTTCTTCTGCCTGGAGTGCCCAATATACTAGTAAAAAAATATAGGTTATTAACATTATCCTATTTGAGGGACCAGCAGATAGCGTAATGGTTAGGTCACTGGACTTCCATGTAGCCGACTGCGGTTTGAGTGCCAGACCCAGTGGCTTGAAACTCAAGCTGGGCAAGTGTACGTGCGTGCCCAAAATCCCAAAAGGGGACTGGAGGAGAGGGGACTGGGGCATGGCCATCCCCCTGGGGGGTGATTTCTTGCTTTCTGTCTCTGGCGAGTACACATGCCCTATGGCAAAATATCTCTCTCAAAAAAAAAAAATGATCCTATTTGATGGGACCAGTGGTTAGCGTAATGGCTATGTCGCTGGACTCCCATGTAGTCAACTGTGGTTTGAATCCTGGACCTGGAGGCTTAAACTCACGCCAGGCGCATGTGCGTGCATGCCCAGGATCCCGAGAGGAGAATGGAGGAGAAGGGATTGTGGCGTGGCCATCCCCCCTGGGGGGTGATTTCTCAATTTCTGTCTCTGTCTCTCTCTGTCTTTCTGGTGAGCGCACACGCCCTATAGTAAAAAAACTCTCCAAAAAAAGAAGAAAAAATTATCCTATTTGAAATCCAGCCTGACATTCTTTCTTTTATTTTTATTTTTGGCAGAGGGTGCATGCACACATGTGTATGAGCTAGAGGGACAGATTGAGAGAGAGAAACAGAGGTGGGGGAGACCCTCCTGACAGTCATGCTGCAATCCTGTTTTCTCCAACTCTCTATCCTGTCAGGACCCTGGACATGCATGTGCACATCCAGTGTGTTTTTCAAGCTGATGGGGCTGGGACTCCACACCTGATCAGCCATGGCAAGATCTGGACTAAATGCTGTGTTATAGGCTGGTCATAGCCTAGCATTCTTGAGCCTTAAATCTAAAATCTGCAGAGAAGATATTTCTTAAAATGAAAAAAAAAAACTACATTTCTGAGGCAAGTGCCTAGCATATTCCTCGCAGGTTGGCCTTTGGTTAGGGCTTCAGGTCACTTGGGCAGAGCACCAGAGACTTCCATCCCAGGTGGGCTTGGTATCATTTTGGATGCAAAGGCTGCAATGCCACCATCTGTCCACCAGAGGGCCACAGGGCCGGCCCACATAGTCCTACCTGGCAGAGATGTGGGGCAAGTGCTGCCTTGCCAAGTCTTCTCTTAGGTACCTCGTGTATTGAAGCAGATCTGGGAAGCAAAGGCTGCCCTGATTTCAGAGGGGAGGAATTTTCTATGAGGTTCCCTTATTTTATCTCTCATTGCTTCGTTTTTCTATTTGAAAAATTTACAAATGGAGAAACCGAAGTAGGGTTGTGTATACGCATGTGTGTGTGCATTCACAAACACAAAAGTGTGTATTTTGCACACAGGATAGAAGGACATGGAGTTGATTCTAGTCACATTAATTAATGCCTGAACCTGCAGCTTAACTATCACTTAATGTTGTAGGAATTCAGAGCTGGAAAAATGACCTCAGAAATAATTTAACAGTCCCTCATTTATAGCTAGGAAAACTGATGCAGCCCTTGGTGCTTGTGAGATGCTGGAAGGTTTGGAAATTTTAGGTATGTATTTAATAAGTAGAATTTTTAAGGGATTTGTGGTAACATTTTATTTCAGTATTCCAACTTTTCTTCCCTTTTCCTAGGCCCAGGCTGAATCTTAACAATAGCAACAAAGGATGAAAAGACATTTATTTATTTATTTATTTATTTATTTATTTATTTATTTATTTTCAGTTTTCTATTGAAAATGTTTGGCTCTCTGGTTCTGTCCCTTCTTTGGATGGAAAGATCTGATATGGTAGGAAAATTACCCAGGAAGGTAGTGGCATGAGTAGAAATCATAACTTCTCTTTTTTCTTTTTTTTGAGAGAGATTTTTGTGACAGAGTGTGTGTGCTCACCAGAGTGACAGAGAGACAGAAAACAAGAAATCATACCCCAGAGGGGATGGCCACACCGCAATCCTTGACCTCCATTCTCCTCTCAGGATTTTGGACACACACGCACACATGCCAGCCGTGAGTTTTAAGTCACCGGGTCTGGGACTTGAATTGTGGTCGACTATGTGGGAGTCCAGTGATGTAACCATTATGCCATCTGCTGGTCCCCCAAACTTTTAATGATAAATTTTACTAAAATTCATTTTAAAATTTTACCAAAGCATTTTCAGCAGCACAGCAAAGATCAGTTCCTAAGGAAACTTAAGGGAGAATGCATTAAACTGGAAAATTCAATGTGGGGTCCCTGAAAAAACTTGTATCACCTGAAAAAGACCAATAAACCTACAGAATTTTTTTTTTTTTTTTTTGGAGAGGTTTTTGCTATAGGGTGCATGCACTTGCCAGAAAGATAAAGACAGAGGGACAGAAAATGAGAAATCACCCCTCAGGGGAGATGGCCACACCACAATCCCTTCTCCATTCTCCTCTCAGGATCTTGGGCACATAGACACACGTGCCTGGCGTGAGTCCAAGCCACGGGGTCCGGGACTCGAACTGTGGTTGACTACATGGGAGTCCAGCGACATAGCCATTACACCAACTGCTGGTCCCTCTACAGAAAATTTTACTCTAAGTAATCTTGGAAAAGAACAACCAAAGGGAACCATGTACAGAATTCAGAATATGGTGTCTCTTTACAAATAAATGAAGTGGACACTATTATTTCTCAAGTGAGAGTAAGTCAAAATAAAAAAGAAATGATCATTGCAAAAAATTACACTGAAAATGATGTTTAAGCTGCACAAAGTAGAAATGACCCTTAAATCAGTTAAAAAATAAAACAACAAAAATAAACCTAAAACTTGGGCAATATATCCAGAATTTAACAAGCTAAATTAAGAAATGAATCATTTCAGGTGGGCAGATCTGGAGAAAAGAACTCAGCATTGAAATTTCTGAATAGACTTCCTGAATAAACAGAACAAATAAAAGTCACTAAGTCAATAATCGAATATGTAATAATACATTTATCCAGAATCAAGAAGAGATTAGACTTGAAATGAAGAAAAATTATATTGTCTATTGGATAATTATGACCCTTTGAGGAGCAACTTACTATTTACAAGTTTTCACACTTATACATCTTTTGATTTTCACAACTATTGTGAAAATGTGAGGTGGACAGATATTATTTTCCTATTTGACTGATAGAAATTAACTTCTTAGAGGCTAAGTAATTTGCCTGAGGGAAATAACTAGTAACTAAGTTTTCCTCTCCAAAGTCATGTGAATGTGTGTGTGTGGGGGTGATCTTATACATTTTTTACTTTTCCTTTAATTTTTTTTTTTTTTTTTAATTTGCAATAGAGTGCATGCACTTGCCTGAGAGAGACAAGGGGGTAGGGAGGGTGGGGAGTGAGAAAGCACACCCCAGAGGGGATGGCCATGCTGCAATCCTTTCTCCTCAAACTCCTCTTGGAATTTTGGGCACACAGGTACATGTGCTTGGCATGTCTTTTTTTTTTATGTTTGGAATTTTTTTGTAGGTAAGTAGTCATTTAATATGGAGTCACTTTAGAGGCCTAACAAATGGTGAAAATTTTACATACCAAACGTATTTTACTTAAAAATTTGATTCTATGTGTGTAAACACAAGATTAAAAACTTAAAATAGAAAATATTCTTTTATTTAAAAAATACTATTCTCATGGCCATGTGTTGAGTTTTTTTTTTATTTTTTACCATCATCATAATCTTCTTTCTATTACATTGGATTACATATAACTACAGTGTATTACATTGCTTTTTCAAAAGGGAATGGCATGCATGTCAGTCAATACAGAGACATTAATCTCCCCACTTCATCATTCAATATCTTTTCTATGTTTTCCCAATGCTTGGCATGCCTTTTAAGCCACCAGGTCTGGGACTTGAACTGTAGAGTTGACCATGTGGGGTCCAGCCACTTTAACCAGCAGGTCTCCTGCTGGCTCTCTTATGCACATTTTAAATAATAAGGAAAATACATCTGAAATAAAATGCAAAAAGAGATTACTTCTAGAAGAATGCATATGTTGGAAAGAGAGATGGCTATGGAATGGTATTACCAAGGACCTGAGATGGAGTGGGGTGGAGAAGAGCAAAGCATGCCCACCTCATTCTCGACCTCGCCCAACCACCTTTCATGTGAGAGGCAACAAAGGCATTCCGGCTTATCATATTAGACTCAGAGCATGCTTGGGGCTGCTACCTAGGAGCATACTGGGGGAGGCCATTATAGTAGAGGACATGGTTCGCATGAGTTCTGGAAGGGTGAGCAGGCTCCAGGTAGCTGGGGTGCTGCCACCTGGGCATAAGTGGCAGAGGGTGGGAGATAAGATGACAGCTTGATTGCATCTCATGAGTATGAACCATGTCAAATGGTGCTGTGCTAATAAGCTCTGATTTCATCCTGCAGGCTACAGGAGGTTCACCTGAAGACTTTCGGGTGGGTGAGTAACAAAGTGGAGTTTGTATTTTAGATTGTGGAATCCTTGGCAGCAGAGAGTTGTTTCATTTGTGTGTGTGTCTTCAGTCAGTAACCCACCGTTTTACCCTCAGTAGACAATTAGTAAGCATTTGGTGCGTGAACGGAGGGCGGCCCTGGTGACTATGGGGAACAGATGGGAGACCACCGAGGAGGCTTGGGAGTGGTTCGGGTGGGCCCATGAGAAAGTGAACACCTGCAGCTGCAGGGGCTGGAGAAGAGACAGCACGAGAGATTTGGGAAGGAGAATCGGAACATTTGGTGACTGACTAGGGTAATGAAAGAACTAAGCAAAGACGACTATGTGTTTTCAGCTCGTGTGATGGCAAAGCTATTACGAATGAGAGAAAAACAGGAGGGAGACCAATATGCTTAAGTTTAGGACAACACAATATGAAGTACTATCACATGAGGTTTTTTCTTAATAATGTAAATAAGTGGATGTAAATGAGGTTTATTCTCTTAATAATTTTGCCTTCAAACAAGGCTGTCATTATTAGCACTTCTAATTAGCTCTCTCTCTCTCTTTAATTGTTAAAGGGTATATGTGCTCGTCAGAGAGAGAGACAGAGAGAGAATGATGGAGAGAAAGAGCCCATGCTGCAATTCCTTCTCCTCCATTTCTCTATCCTGATTTGGGGCACATATGCACATGTGCCCAGTGTGTTTTTCAAGCCACCAGGGCCTGGATTTGAATTGTGGTCAGCCATGTGGGATCCTGCTCTCTTATCCATTAGTCTATGGGGCAGACCCTCATATTAATTTTTCTTTTATTTTTTGGGGGGAGGAGAGAATTTTGCTATAGGGCACATGCTCTCACCAGAGAAACAGACATAGAGAGAGAAAGTGAGAAATCACCCCCCCAGGAGGACAGTGATCCACTGTCCTCTCAGAATTTTGGGCATGAATACACATGGGCCTGGTGTGAATTTCAAGCTGCCAGGTGTGGGACTCAAACCATGGCCAGCCATATGGAAACCCAGTGCCTTAACCACTATGCCACCTGCTTGCCCCATCTCTGTATTGATTTTCTCATTATTATTTATTTATTTATTATTATTATTATTTTTTTGGAGAGGTTTTTGCTATGGGGCGCGTGCACTTGCCAGAAAGACAGAGAGAGACAGAGAGACAGAAAGTGAGAAATAACCCCCCCGGGGGGGGATGGCCACACCTCAATCCCTTCTCCTCCATTCTCCCTCTCAGGATCCTGGGCATGCACACACACGCGCCCAGCGTGAGTTTAAGCTGCTGGGTCTGCAACTCGAACCGCGGTCGACTACATGGGAGTCCAGGAACATAGCCATTATGCTAACTGCTGGTCTCTCTTTTGATTTCAGTCTTAATCTCTTCAGTAGTCATGAAGTCATTCAGAGGTAGGTTATTTAGTTTCCATGTATCTGTGTATTTTTGAGGGTTTTCCTGAGATTAATATCAAGTTTAGTTCCATCATGGTCAGAGAAGATGTTGAATATAGTTTTTATGTCTTTGAGTCTGTAAAGGTTGGTTTCGTGCCTTATCATGTGGTCAGTCTTCAAAAGGTATCATACAGGGCTGAGAAAAATGTATATTTTGTGTTTTTTTGGGTGGAAAGTTCTATAGATGTCTGTCAAGTCCATCTGATTTATGGTATAATCTAGGTCAGAATCTCTTTTCTTGTTTTTTTTTTTGTCTCATTGATCTGTCTAAAGGAGATAATGGGGTATTGAGATCTCCAACAATTAGTTTGTTACAGTCTTTCTCTCCTTTTAGATCTTGCAGTCTTTCCTTTATTTATTTGGGTGCTCCTGAGTTGGGCGCATAGATATTTACAAGCCTTGTATCTTCTTGATGAATTAGACCTTTTACTACTATATAAAGACCTTCTTTGTCTCTTCTTATGGTTTTTGTTTTAAAGCCTATTTTGTTAAAATCAGTATAGCGACTCCAGCTCTTTTATTGGTTTCCATTTCCATGGAGTACCTTTTTCCAGCCCTTCACTTTTAATCTATGTATGTCTTTATCCATGTGATGGGCTTCTTGTAGGCAGCAGATGGAGGGTTTCAGACCTTTAATCCATTCAGCCAGTCTGTGTCTCTTGATCAGATAATTTAATCCATTAACATTCAACATTATTATCAATACTTGCAGACTTGTCCCTACCATTAAGTTGGGCATATTCTTGGTTGGTTTTTGTTCTCTTATTGCTGTCTGTCTGTCTTTAGTTTTCTTGTATAGTACTCATTTCAGAATTTCTTGAATAGCTGGTCTGGAGTTGGTAAATTATTTCAGATTTTGTTTATCTGAGAACATTTTTATCTTTTTTTTTTTTCCCATATGAAGGGTAATCTTGCTGGGTACAGTATTCTTGGTTGAAATTGTTTTTCACTTAACACTTTGAATATATTTCCCCACTCTGTTCTTGGTTGCATTGTATCTGATGAGAGGTCCAGTGTTAGCCTAATGGGTAGACTTTGTAAGTGATCTGATGTTTTGCGCTTGCCAACTCAGTATCTTGTCTTTGTCTGTGGTTTTGGTCAATCTGGCTATGAAGTGCTGTGGAGAGGATCTTCTTGGATTGGTTCTATTTGGGCTTCTATATATTTCTTGGGTCTGAATGTTTGAGTGCTTCTCTAGACTTGGAAAGTTTTCTTCCAGAATTTCATGAAATAGATTATCAATGCCCTTATTAGTTTCTTCATCTTCTGGGATACCAATTATTTGAATGTTTGGGTGTTTCATGGTATCTAGTATTTCTCATATATTACCCTCAGTTTTCTTGGTTATTTTCTCAGCATTTTTTTTTTTTTTTTTTTTTGGAGAGGTTTTCGCTATAGGGCGCGTGCGCTCGCCAGACAGACAGAGAGAGACATAGAGATAGAAAGCGAGAAATCACCCCCCAGGGGGGATGGTCACGCCGCAATCCCTTTTCCACCATTCTCCTCTCGGGATCTTGGGCACGCACGCACACACGCCCGGCGTGAGTTTTAAGCCACTGAGTCCGGGACTCGAACCGCGGTCGACTACGTGGGAGTCCAGCAACATAGCCATTATGCTAACTGCTGGTTCCCTTCTCAGCATTTTTGATAGTTTTTTTTTTTTTGAGGTCAGAGGCTTTGCCTTCTGCTTCTGAGATTTGATCTTCTGCATGATCCAACCTGCTTTTAATACTTTCAAGGGAGGTTTTGATTTCCTTTATTACAGCCTTCATCTCTAATAGTTTCCATCTGATTCTTTTTTTGGGTGTCCAATTCTTTTTGCGTATCGTGGAAGGACTTCCTCATCTCTTGGAGCTCAGTGTGTCTTTTCTCTTGCTTCTCATAGGGTTTTGTTACCATAAGTATTCTAAGTTCTTTTTCTGATACTTTGGAAATATCCTCTAATTTTCCCCTACTTGGAGATGAGTTACAATATTCCCTTGTAGGTGATGTATTACTTGATTCTCTCATCCTTGAGGCTCTTCTCCAATTTGTAGTCATTGGTAATGTATTCACTTCTGGCTAATTTGTTGGAGAAGGATTGTGTAACTGTGATCTTGTGTGTTCCTCTTTATTGTGAAATAATTTGGTGTTATTTTCTTCCTTCTACTGTGTCCTCCAATGTGGGAATCACAGGAGCTTTTTTTTTTTTTTTTTTTTTTTTTTTTTCTTTTTTTGGAGAGGTTTTTGCCATAGGGCGCGTGTGCTTGCCAGACAGAGAGAGACGGAGAGACAGAAAGCGAGAAATCACCCCCCGGGGGGATGGCCACGCCACAATCCCTTCTCCTCTCGGGATCTTGGGCACGCACGCACACGCGCCTGGCGTGTCACAGGAGGAGTTTTGAAATTGGATTTATGAAGGGGAGTTTCACTCTTTTTACAACCAGTATGGTGAAGGACAACAAATTCTCTAAATCTCACAACATTCAGATGTTTAGCTACTATGCACTAGACTTCTTTAGGCAGTGGGTAAGAGCTGAGCAGCAAAAAAAGAAAGTAAGATAAATGAAAGAAAAGAAGGAAACAGAAATAGGAAAAAAAAAACAAAGGAAAAACAAGGAAAAGCAGAAAATATGTCACAGAAAATAAAATTTAGTTAAAAATGGGAAACTGTGCAGCACGCCTGTGCACCACGTGAAACTGGCAGCAGAGGCAGAGATAGAGATGCCTGCAAGGATTCTGTTCTAGGTGAGCGAAGAAGAGACAAGTTAGCAAGGGGAAGGCACAAAGTGACAGAATGCTGTTGTTTGAAAGAGAAAAAATATGTTAGAAGGGACAGAAAAGAACAAGGGAGAGAGAGACTTTGCCTATCTGAGTAGCACTGGGGTCTGGAAGGGGAGACTCTGGCTGGGGGGCTTCACAGCCGTGAAGCTGAACCCAAAAAGGCAGCAGAGGCAGTATGGAGATGCCTGCAAGGATTCTCCATCCCTGTATTAATTTTTAAGGGGACAAATAATTGCAGCTTTAACGTTAAAAAACGTTAACAGTTTTCATGATATATTTTGGGTTGCATGTATGATGGAGCATGTAAGAAAGGCACATATAAACGAATTTATTTAAATTAAATGTTGAAATATGCACCTGTAGACAGCTCTATGTTGTGGAGACAAGCAGGACTATGGTGCATGATCCTGACCTTAAGGCCTCTCTCTGAGTTGCCTGGCAACAAGCCAGCTTGCAGACTCATCACCCTCTGAGACTGAGGGCTCCTGAGGTTTCCCAGTTCTGAAAGATGCAACATTAGTGCGAGAATTCTCCTAAACAATAGGCACCTAAGTTTGAGATAGTTTAGTGTCTGTATTAAAATGTTTATTCCTCTATGAAAGGCCGCTTTTATACACATTTCATTAAATGGCAGAATACCAAGGGTGGGGTCCTTCTGCTGCACATTTCTTATGGTGCAGTCTACCTTTCCGCGGGAAGCCGGGAGGGCAGGGACCTAGCCCTGCTGATCTTGCCCTAAATGATGAAGGTAAGTGTCCACCCGAGCCCTCTACACAAACAGCTGTGTGATCTTATTCCAAATCCTGGGGAAGTAACAACTGATTTCTGTCGATGAGAAGGCAAACTCTGTGTTGCTGCTAGCATCGTTGAAGTCTGTCTCAGCTAGTGGAGGAAAATTTACTGCTTCATCTCATAATGCATGTGTTTTAATTATTTCTACCATCAGATTTAACAAAGTTCTAAAATTAAATTTAAAGCAGTATATTAGAATTTTATGAAGATCTTGTATAATAAATTATAGTGATATTGCTTCATTCACAGAATCTAAAAACCCAATGTTTACTTTTCTTATTATTTTCAAGGGAAAAAAAAGTTTAGATCTCTTTCTCCCCAGGTCTCCCAAATAATGGAGGTGTATTTTTCTCTCTAATGGCCTGAAGAGAGTCCATCTTCTGCTGGCTGTATTGATCAAGTTTGAGTTAATGATAGTGGTTTGTTTTAAGTAGAGTTTTGTATATATGTTTGAGGTGAAATTTCATGCAAAGAGACAGGTGGAACACTTCTCTGCATTCTCACTGTGACCAAGAAGGTTTTATTTCTCACCCCTTCCTTTTTTGGGGGGAGAACGAAAACAACACTTAAAAATCTTAGTTGGCTTTGTAGTGGGTCCAATTTTAGGGGACCAAATAATAACAAAATATCTCAAAAGTGATATTACTAGGGAGTGATATGACTACATTTATGTAACTATAAGAGCCAGTTGTATTTAAAACAATATTTATTTGATAAAAACTCAAACTCTAAATGCTTATTAAAGCACTTTGGTTTTCTAACCTGTCAGGACATACTTGATGCTGGTAACTGCTACCTGAAGGATCTTTGAATACTGTCCATAAAGGGAAAGTGACATGTGAGCAAGTACAGAATCATCAACCACAAACAAGCAAAGCAGAGCTGAGCTATTGGGCTGTTGGAAAGGTCATGACACATTTTTAAAGAGAAAAACACATCATGACTTTTATGATGACCCAATATATCAACAGACTCTGTGTGTGTGTGTGTGTGTGTGTTTTATATGCTATATACTTTCTTTCCTGTACTCCGTGATAGAGAGTCCTATTCATTATACTCAGGAACTTAATAAAGACATGTTTTTAGTGATACCTTAGAAATTTTGATAAAATTGGCCATGAATTGGAGCCGTAGTTAAGCTTAGTCTTAAGGGCACAAAATAAAAGAGGAATAATTCAGGAAGCTGGAGGTAGAGTCCACTAGCTATTTCTCTGCCTCATGGTTCTATGTAGTTCTTACAGAACCAATCTTAGGTAGATGACAGAGTGACTACTGGTGTGTACCCAGGAGATGAATCAGACTGAAGGAGGGAGACTCTAACATGAGTTAGCAAGAGCTCTGTACCCCAGAACAAGGAGGAAAATGTTAGCCAACACATTTACCAAAGAGGTAAAGGGAGGGGAAAGTGGTAAAATGGCATTTGCTACATAGGGGTAGGAAAAAGATTGAATTGCTTTTTGGTTTGTTGAGTTCTTCCAGGTGTATCTATGGTTAAGAGGATGAACAACTGGGCATTTTCCTCCTGGACAATTGTTATTTCACAGACTATTACTGGAACCAAAGGCATTACTACTGCAGAGAACATAGAAGAGAAATATTGAGAATCATTTCACAATGAGAAGTTACTTCAAGTTATAAAAATTTGGGGACTGACTGTGGAAAACAATACGGAGGTTCCTAAAAGACCTACAAATAGAACTACTATATGATCCAGCAATTTCACTCCTGGGTATCTACCAAAAGGACAGGAGAATGCTTAGTTGGAAAAGCGCTTGCACATCAATGCTTATTGCGGCATTATTCACAATTGCTAAGACATGGAACCAACCCAAATGTCCACGAACAGATGAATGGATTGAAAAAACATGGCACATACACTCCATGGAATATATTCAGTCATAAAAAACAAGACCCTGGCTTTTGGTAGAAAGTGGTCAAATATGAAAGATTTATTGCTGAGTGAAGCAAGTCAGGTTATGAAAAAAAGATATTGTATGTATCCACTTAATATATACTGGCTGTCCATACTCTATGGTAGAGACTGAAAGATTGGAGGACATAAAAGCATTGAAAATAGTTATGGACATTATAGACAGTGTGGAAGAAGGGTAGGAGAAGGAAAGAGTATAGGGAAGGAAATTAGGTGGAAAATTGAGAGGTGAGACATTTGTGGGACATGTTTATTGCTTATTGATATACAGTATTCTCAACTGGACTGATCTGAAGTGTATTTCATGTTGGGTAAATTCTCTTTGCAAGCCAAATGTTGTATAGTGATCTAATGTACAAATAATAATAATAAAATAAAAATTAAAAAAAAAAACCCTGGGGGCTGACCTCATAGCAAAGTGGTTAAACACAATGCATAGGGATCTGGATCCCTGGCATGTTTCAGGCAGGACAGGGACTCAAAGCATAGTCACCATGCGGGATGGGTTTTAGACTGCACATTGAATCCTGGCCCCTAGAAGCTTAAACACACACACACACACACACACACACACACACACTCATACACACTTGCATGTGCATGTATACTTCAAGTCCTAACAGGATACAGAAGTGGAGGAAAAAGAACTGTAGTGTGACAAGGTTGGCTGGTGCTTTCTCCCTTTCTCTCTCTCTGAAGAGTGAACACTTCCTCTGCAATAAAAAAATTTTGACAATCAAGTTTATAATATCAATAATTACAAAGATCTAGAGACCTTTAATGACAGAACTTGCTAAATGTTGCATTAATCATAACTACCAGTATCTTGCTAATTAATGTGCCTTGCTTAGGCATATTAAATATGTAATCTGTACTTTGTCTGGACTAATATGGGCCTTATTAAGACAGCATTCTATAAGAGGTGATTTTTCCCCCTTGGTTTTGGTAGTCTCCTCACTACTAACCTGAATTTTTGCTGTAATCATTCCTTGGAGATATTAAGAATTTCCTAGATAAATTGATATCAATTCAACATCTATTAATTTGTTAGTGGGGTAACTAATGACGGTGCTGGTCCAGAGGGTATGAAAATAGAGGAACTTTAGAGCTGGCAAATGTTGCTTATATAGGCAGCTGGCTTTAGAAATGTCTGGAAGTTAGCACTTTTGCTTCTAAGGTCACCAAAGCATGGAGTCTCCGTCAGTCGTTGGGAAGGAAATTTGTGGTAGAATGGTCTGAGATGACAGGGTACAGGCTCTCAGGCCAAGGGAGAACCACACTTCTGAGAAACAAGTGACAGGAGGCTGATGGGTTACCATTAGAGGGAATAACATGTTACCCCGAGTTATGTTAGGGCCAATGACAAGGAAGCATAAATGTGCTGCATCCACTGGGGCTGGCTTCCAGGTAACAGGTTGTGAATCTTGAGCTTCCCCAAACCAATGGTTCGTCTCAAATACAGACAAATCTGCTCATTTCTTAATTTGGGGATAAGATTTTTTTTTTAATTCCCTTAAACAAAAGGTTCTTGGATTTGAAATAAATCAAGAATGACTAAAACAAAATATAGCATACATTCTATTTCAACCCCACCTGTTCTGACACCACCTGGTATACTGCAATTAAATTCTGGTGCCAACCATCTGGAGATAGTGTGGACTCTGTAAGTTAAAGTTCTGTCCTCTATAAGACTTCCCTCATGTTAGACCAGCTACAATTTGGAAGTCCCTAAGTCACCCACATTTCTGAGCAAATGGCTACAAATTTGGGAGTTCTCACAAATCCCCCAAGTTCCCATAATTCACTAGAATGCTTCACAGAACTTAGGAAAGCACTTTAAAAAAAGAGAATTATTTATTTAATTTTATTTATTATTATAATTCTTATTTTTTAATTTGACCAGAGAAAGTAAGAGAGAGAGAGACAGTGAAAAAGCAAGCTGCCAGGTTTGGGACTTGAATTGTGGTTGACTATGTGGGAGTCCAGGGCCTTAACCACCACACCACCTGCTGGCCCTGGAAAGTACTTTTTTATGGTTAGAATTTTATTATAAAGGATACAGACCAGAAGTGGCCAAAATAAAAGCCTCATAAGGTGAGGACTGGAAAGATCTGGAACAGGGAGCTTCTGTGTCTTCTCCCATGGAATCAAAGTGCCATCACCCTCCCTGCACATAGATGTATTCTCCATCTAGGAAGCTGGACCAAGAGTTAGTGCCTAGAGATTTTATGGGGATTATATAGGCAGAGTGAGTAAATTATTGGCCAAATGATTGAGCTCAGTTTCTAGGCCTCCTCATCTCCCCAGAGGTCAGTCTGGGCTGACGTAAGATTTCTCAGTCTCGACCTTCTAATCACATGGTTGGATGTTCTGGGAAGCCCATCCTGAGTCTCCCCATCAGCATAAACTCAGGTGTGATCTAGTTAGTGAAGACCCTTCTATCACTTGGGACAGTTGAAGTGTTTAATTTTATTTATTAATTAATAAATATTTTTCTTTATTCATGACAGAGTGTGTGTGCATGCACAGGAGAGAGAGAGAGAGAGAGATGAGCACCCTCCACAGGGTCTGATCACATGGCAATCCCCTTCCTCCAGTCTTGTGGCATGTCAGACCCTGGGCCCTCATGCAGGTGCCTGGCATGTTTCAGGCAGGACAGGGATTCAAAGCATAGTCATTCAAAGCATGTGGGATGGGTTTTAGAACCAAGGAACTTAGGACAAAGACTAGACAGATTCTTCACATACAATAGATGAGCATACACATAACGTGGGCATGCTTTTAGGCAATAAGCTTTAAATGATGTATAGGGGGTTTTGATTTGTCTTCCAAACTGAAGCCAAAGTGATCTTTTCAAAGCCATATCTAGTCATGTCAGCCTCTGTTTGAAACCCTTCAGTGGCCTCCGCTGATCTTAGGATGAAGAGTAAAACCCCTGACCAGGTCTCCCAAGTCCTGTGTAGCTCAGCTCCTGTCCTCCTGTCCAGCCTCATCTGACATAACCTCTCCCCTTGTGCTCAGGAGCTGGTCTTCTGGTTTCTTGAATGTGCTGTTTTGGCCTCAGCTCTTGTTTAGTGCTAAAACAGTCGTTTTGCTAAGCTCTGGGTCTACGTGGTCTGTGTGCTCCTATTGTGCTTTGGCTCTTCCCTTCACATCTATCTTCCCTATTAGCTTTAAGCTCTAAGGGAGCTGTTTGTGCTCTGTATTCCTGCCCCACACCACCTACTACAGTAAGTCCCTAGAACAGAAGGTACGCTCAATATAACTTTATTGAGTAAATTAATAGATTGGTTCCTGGATCATCCCCAGGGAATTGGCAAAACCCTTATCCAGGTATGATTGAGAGAACAGGATTTGTTCTGCCCTTGATCTTTTCTTTTCTTTTCTTTTCTTTTCTTTTCTTTTCTTTTCTTTTCTTTTCTTTTCTTTTCTTTTCTTTTCTTTTCTTTTCTTTTGGAGACGTTTTTGCTAGAGGGCACTGGCGCTCGCCCGAAAGACAGAGAGAGACAGAGAGACAGAAAGTGAGAAATCACCCCCCGCAATCCCTTCTCCTCCATTCTCCTCTTGGGATCTTGGGTACGCACGCACACGCGCCTGGTGTGAGTTTAAGCCACCGGGTCCAGGACTTGAACCGCGATCGACTACGTGGGAGTCCAGCAACATAGCCATTACGCTAACTGCTGGTCCCTTGATCTTATGTTTTCTGTGTTCCTCCTATTCCTACTCTTGATGTCTCTCATTATTCTCATCCCATGTCAGCCTGTCCAGAGCTCCATCTGATGTCAGGGCCTTTGCTTTTGCACTAGCTCAAACTTTGCTTTTCCAGAGTGTTTATCAGTTGTATTACTGAGAAGACTCTGATATGTTCCACAAAATAATTGCTGCTAATTGTTAATCTGGGCATGGCTTCTGGCTGTTTATGGAATAGCAATTCTGCCTGTGCTGCTATTCTGCTTTGAGTCTTTCCCCCAATGCTTGTATCTTTGTCCCATACCCTAGCCTTTTCTGTTAACTGCTGTTTAATTCTAGGCTGTTATTTTCCCCAAGTTTGTGGTATTTCCTGTATAACACCATCCACTCTTTTCTGGCTGTAGCTACCCTTAGGGTTGTTTCTGCTGAATAGTACTCTACCCATTGTTAGGTAGCTAAATCTTGCTAAGGTAATGAATAGACAATTTTGTTGACTGTTTATGAAAATGTGTGGAACCACAAAACTACTCATCTTACTCATATTACATCATTTCATTCTTAGACTGCAGAAGCTGGAAGAAGCAAAAGGTAACATAAACTATTGGGTCCTCAGGAAAGTCAGGACACATTTTTGCCTAGAAAAATATGCCATAACTTTCCCGATGACCTAAGAGATTTTTCTTAACTTTCCCCTTTAGAGATTCTGAGAAAAGAGAAAAGAATACAGATCACTCAAAAACTCCAATAAAGGGAATCCAACTGCATATCCAGATGTTAAGATTGCTACCAGTTATCCAAAGGTTTCTCTTCAGTACTGACTTTGTAGAAAGCGGCTGGTGAATTTCTCTGTATTAGGTATTGTATGTTCATACCTTTAGTTTTTATTAAAATAGATGAGGAAAAAGGACCTCAGTATTCCCATCTGAGATAAGAAGGTGTTCTAAAAATGTCTTATTATGAATGGCTTGTTTATGAACACCACAAAGATTCTATAGAAGATGAAATATAGATATAACTTAAGGGGGGCAAGTTTTAGGGTTTTATGAGATAAAAAACAAATGAACAAACAGAGCGGATGCAGATTTTTCAGTGGATCTGATGACTGTTTAAGTTCTTCCTGTGATCAGCTGATTGTTTTTCCCAGCAGTTCTTGAAATGAATAAAATGGAGATGATTAGCCCCAAAATAGATGGGCTGTCTGATAGAGGAAGAATAATCAACTGCCAAGAGGACCTGTCTTGCTAAAACTTGTGCATCTCCTTTGAGGTTTAAAGATACTTTCTGTCTTCCCCAGCAAGCTTCTCCAGTGTTGGCATCTCAGGCTTTCCTTCTATAGATACCTGCTACCTTAATCCTCACTTCACACCAAGTCATGGAACCACATGTGGGGATTTAGAAGATTTCACCCTTTCTTTTAAGAATTATTTGTTTGGTTTAGTCAATTATTTCATTTGTTTTTAAAATTTCACGAGAGAGAGACAGAAAGAGAAAGCAAGCCATTAGGTCCGGGACTTGAACCACAGTTGGCCATGTGGGAGTCTAGCACCTTAACCACCACACCACCTGCCAGCTTCAATCTCTCCCTGCCTAATGACAATACAATCAGGCATTTTGTCTTTAAAGCCCAGGTTAATAGCTTTCAAAATAGATCTCAAAACTGAGTGAGCCAAGTGAGAACTGTAGTCAGAATTCTGGTGCACCGAGCAGGCAGGCCTGTGCATTCGAAGATTCTTCTTTCTGCAGGCTTATTCCTAAACTTATACATATTTTTTCAATCTTTCCAGATCATTAATGGAGGCAGATGGGAAGGCGTCCGTTGTCTCCCCTGTGCCTTATCCTTGCACATGTGGACCCATGTCCTACCCATGTACTCTGTGCCAGGGAAGCTGGTCCCAATGGATGTCAATAAATTCTCATGGTTTCTGGCCTTTGTTTGGGTTTGGCTAAAGATAATCATCAGTAGGATCTGGGGGCCAGGTGCAGAGTGAAATGGAGGTGTTTATTATTTTGGCTCATGCCCTTGCAGTTTAAGGGGGTTGGCTGCACCCCACTTCTAAGAAGTGCCCATTTCTTTCTTTTTTAAAAAATAATTATTTTATGTAACTTTATTTATCCATTTATTTATTTATTTATTTCAATTTGACTAGAAAGGGACAGAGCGAGAGAGTGAGAGAGCTAGAGAAAGTGAGAAAATGAGAAAGCAAACCACCAGGTCTGGGACCCGAACAGCGTTCGGCCACATGGGAGCCCAGTGCCCTTAACCACCACTCCACCTGCTGGCCCCAAGCAGTGCCCTTTTCTATTAATGGTTGCCCTCTCTGAGTTCCCAGGATCTCCTTTCCCTGAGACCCTTCAGGCCTAGACATGGCAACTGAGGAACTGCACTATCTACTATTGGTTTCATAAATCCTGCCTACATCGTCATAAAAAGTCCCTTTCTTAAAATCTCCTGAGCTAGTCTATCAGTTTCTTGCTGGGATTTTGATTAATGTACTTTCTTGTATCTTTTTTCAGTCTTTTGGCTAAGATAAAGTGTAGTACCTTCTGGTACTCAATTTTTCTCTCACTCTTTTTGTTCTCTTATTTTCCTTTGTCCCTTTCCTTTCCTCCAATTTCCTCCCTTTGTTGACTATTTTTTTTCTTTCTGTTCCTATCTTCTCTCTCTGTTCTTCATTTTCTCTGTCATTTATAACTATAATTTTCATTAAAGTGTTACTGCTTTTCTTGACCTCATAGAAATGAGGGTGAATTTCAATTAATAGAAAATTTAAATAATTTGAAAAATATAAAAGCCAGATACTATTGCTCTAGGAGTAGAAAATGGTACAACCACTTTAGAAAATAACTTGGCAGTTTCTTAAAAAGTAAAATAGGCAGCTACCATATAATCCATTTGTAGGTATTTACCCAATAAAATCAAAAGCCTACAAGGATTTTTATATGAATGTTTATAGCAGCTATTTAAAATGCCCAAAATGGAAACAACACAAATGTCTTCCAATAAGTGAATGTATAAACAAATAAAGTATATTCATATAACAAAACTATTCATATAATAGAATATGATTTAGCAATGAAAGGGAATAAACTATTGATAAGCAAAACAACATGGACGCATATCAAAATAAAGAGTTTGGGCCATAAGACACAATGTTGAAAGTCCTAATCCTGACTGCTGAACTTTCAAAAGATGAAAATCCCTAAAGTCTGAGATTCCAAAGGATAAAAATCCTTAAAATATAGTTTGGAAAAATTTTTTTGCTATATGTCATGTGTGCTCACCAAAAAAGAGATGAGAGAGAAAGAGGAGAGAGAGAGAGAGAGAGAGAGAGAGAGAGAGAGAGAGAGAGAGGGGAGGGAGAGCGAGAGAAAGGGAGGGAGAAATCACTCCCTTTCTCCCTCAGTTTTCTCTCAGGATTTTGGGAGCACATATACTCACACCTGGTGTGGTTCTCAAACTGCTAGGTCTGGGATCTGACCTGCTTAGCTGGCCACGTGGGATCCAGTGACTTAAACGCCAAGCCATCTGGTGGTCCCTAAAAATTCTTTTAAAAGTATTTATTGTAATTTATGACTTACATATAATCACTACATATCTTTGTATAATACAAAATGGTCTTCAAAAGCATGTATACAGTGTACAATAAATAACTCAAGAATATAAACATTCTCACCACCTTCAACTTTTTTTTTTTTTGCTATAACTGGTGATTATAGTAGATATCAATGTATTATATTCTTTTTTTTTTTTTATTTATTTATTTTTTCATTTATTTATTTTTACATTTTTCCACATTTACTTTACATAGCAAAAAATTTTAGCTCATACTCTATAATTCTTGACAGTTTACAAACAACTTTCAAAATCTCAAAATACTGAATTTTAAAGATAATGTTCAAAATATGTCTTATAATTTTGTATAATTTTAAAACTCTATAACAACAGAAGCAGAATGGTTTCAAAAATATATATATACATATATATACAAATATATATATGTATATATATATATATATATATATATATATATATATACACATTTAGAGTGCAGACACTCGGTATATATTAAGTGGGGACATACAATGCCTCTCCTTCATAGCATGGCTTGCTTCACTCAACAGTAAGTCTTCCATATTCATCCACTTCCTTTCAAAAGCCAGGGATTTGTTGTTTTTTTATGGATGAATAGTATTCCATTGAGTATATGTGCCACAGTTTTTCTAACCATTCATCAGTTCGTGGGCATTTAGGTTGTTTCCATGACTTAGCAATCGTGAAAAGTGCCACAATAAACATCGATGTGCAAGCACTTTTTCAATTAAGTATTCTTCTGTCCTTCGGGTAGATACCAAGGAGTGGGATTGCTGGATCATATGGTAGTTCTATTTGTAGATTTTGGAGGAATCTCCAAATTGTTCTCCACAGTGGTTGTACCAATTTACAGTCCCACCAGCAGTGTAAGAGAGTTCCCTTTTCACCACACCCCCTCCAGCACTTATCATTTTTTGTTTTTTTGATCTTAGACATTCTGACTGGGGTTAGGTGATATCTCATTGTTGTTTTGATCTGAATTTCTCTTACAATGAGGGATGTTGAGCATTTTTTCATATGCCTTTTAGCTATTCATATGTCATCTTTAGAAAGTGGTTTTTTCAACTCATTCTCCCATCTTTTAATAGGATTGATTGTCTTTTTCCGGAACAGCCGCTTGAGTTCCTTGTGGATTCTGGTTATCAGTCCCTTGTCTGATGCATAGTTTACAAAAATATTTTCCCATTCTGAGGGCTGTCTGTTCACACTAATCACTGTGTCTTTTGCCATGCAGAAACTTCTTAATCTGATGTAATCCCACTTGTCTATTTTAGGGATCCACCTTCAACTTTTAACATTACTTTATGCAGTGAACTTTTAAAAACCACTTCACTGGTTATTCTGGAAGCATGTACTGAGTTGTCTATGGTGTTCTTTACTATGAAATACAGTTCTAAAGAAAAAACAAATTGATTAAAAATCAGTAAATTAATAAGGAAATAAACTGAATAAGTTAATTGATTATTAAAAAGCCTCATAAATTAATGAGGAAAGATGTTTAAAAAACAAAGTTAATCTTGGGGCTGGCAGGTGGCATGGTAATTAAGGCACTGAACTGTTATATGACTCACTGTGGTTTAAGTCCCAGACCTGGAGGCTTGCTTTCTTACTTTCCCTCTCTCTGTTTCTCTTTGGTCAAAGTAAAAAATGATAATAAATTAAATTAAAAAAATAATTCTTTAAAAACAAAGCATTTGTTTATCTGGGAATGGTTTTATTTCTCCTTCTCATTTGAAGAATAATTTTGCTAGGTATAGTACTCTTGACTATAACTGTTTTTCTTTCAGAGTTTTAAATATATCTTCCCATTCTTTCCTTGCCTGCATTGTTTCAATTGTGAGGTCAGATGTTAGTCTAATGGGGTAATCTCCAAGGCACATCATAGCCAAATTGGTAAAAATCAAATAAAAAGTTAATAAATTTTAGAATATTGTTTTTGTCTTTGATTTTACCAGTTGGGCTATGATGTACCTTGGAGAGGATTTTTAATTTTTCCAGAAAGATATTTAAGTTTAGGATCTTCTTATTTTATATCTATTTGGTGTCCTTTGTATTTCCTGGGTTTGGATGTCTGTATGTCCTTCTAAATTTGGAAAGTTTTCACTTAATATATCATGAAAGGGATTTTTCTATGCCTTTGCCTGTCTCTTTGTCTTCTGGAATACTTATTACATGGCTATTCAGCTGTTTAGTGGTGTCTAGGATTTCCCATTTGTTGTCCCGATTTTTAATAGTTATTCTTGTATTTTTTCTTAGTTTCTTGAACTAAATCAGAGGTTTTGTCTTCAAGGTCAGGGATTCTTCTGTGTGGTCTAATATGCTGTTGATACTTTTAAGGGAAGTTTTGATTTTCTGCATTGTATTTGTTATCTCTAGAAGTTCTATTTGATTCTTTTCCAGTGTGTCTATTTCAAGTCATGTAAGAATTTTCTCATGTTCTAGAATTGGTTGTGTGTTTTCTCTTGCACCTCATTAAATTTTGTTGTGATGAATAGTGTGAATTCTTTTTCAAAAAGTTCTATGATCTCTTGTGTTTTATCCATTGTTGGTGAGGAGGGGATGTTGATGGGAAAGTATTTCCTGGTTTTCTCCTATTTACTGAAACTCTGCTTTGATTTTTAGTCATCTGGTACTATACTCAATTCTTCCTCTATGGCCTATGTTTTTGTATGCTTGTGCCCGTCCCTATGGTGTGCATTAATTCTGTGCCAGTTTTCCTCCTCTACTGTGAATGGAAGTGTGGACTCCACAGTAATAGTTTTGGGTTCAGGTTTTCAGAGGGGAGTTTCTCTCCATTTACTGCTAGAGGGCTTGTGGGGAGAGAGTCACTCCACAAGGTCATCTGTCCAGGTTTTTGGTTCCTGGTTTCTGCTCTCAATGCGGCTGGAGGTGAGTTGGATAAGAAGACTATAAGATGGCAGCTGCATGTGGTGGAGCAGCACTTCTTCCCCAACAGCGGGCTGGGAGAGGGCCCTGATGAGCTCCAGCGAAGCGGCTTGGGCCTCCCTGTTGCTCCTGGATGGGTGAAGGGCAGAAATGGCAACAGCACCACATAAAGACAGCAGCTCCTACCTTCTATCTCAGGGAGCATGGGAGCCAGGTGTTGGTTCTTGAAGGCCCGAGCAGACCTTCCTCTCCCACTGCAGGTTGGGCCAGGGTTCCAGAGGGGCTCAAGCAGAGCAACTTGGGCCTCCCTATTGCTCATTCTATCTTTTCTGGCTCAGGGATCACAGGAACCAAGTGAAAATTATTTTAAAAACATTTACTGGGGGTCAGTTGATGGCAAGGTGGTTAATATGGCTGGATACCATATGAGCAACTTTGCAGTTTGTGTCTTGGACCCAGTTGCTTGAAAAACATGCCAGTGCATGTGCATGTGTGCCCAAAATCCTGAGAGGAGAATTGAGGAGAAGAGGTTACAGTGTGGCCATCCCACCAAGGAATGATTTCTCACCCTTTCTTTCTCTTCCTCTTTCCAGCAAGTGTAATGCCCTATACCCAAACTAAAAACAAACAAATGAAAACATTTATTTACATTTTAAAAAGATTTATTTGAGAAACATGACAGAACACTTCAATGGCCACTTTATATGATAACATAGGCAAATGGCCCAGTCTTGGTGGTGCAGTTGGTTGGTAGCACACTAAACTGCAGTACTGAAAACTACATGGCTGATTATGGATTTGGAACCCCTGATTGGGGTAGTGTGCCCAAGAGGGTGGAGGAAAGAGACTGCTGTGTGATGAGACTCTTTCAAGGGTGCATTTCTCTCTCCCTCTCTCTTTTGTATGCACATCCACTTTCTATCTTGAGTTAAAATAAAATAGGTGATAATAACTTACATACTTTTGGTTGTTGTTGCTAGGTTTTTGCCATAGGGCATGTGTGCTCTCCAGAGAGAGACAGAAAGGGGGAAATGAGAAATCACCCCCCAAGAGGGATGGCCACACCACAATCCCTTATCTTTCATTCTCCTCTCAAGATTATGGGCATGTATACACATGTGCAGATGCACCTGGCATGATTTTCAAGTCACCAGGTCCAGGACTTGAACTGCAGTTGGCCGTGTGGGAGTCCAGTGCCTTAGCCACTATGCCAGTACTGTTGGCCCCAATAATATACATACTTTGAAGCATAAACATGCAGGTATAACAATCTGAGCAGGTAACCATATAGATGAAGAAGCCAAAAAAGTAAAATACATGAGTATATATCATTATAGTTGGTCCTTAGGTATACCCAGTTTAATAACTGGTTGTCTACAGTACTCTGACAGAAAACCTAAGTCTTTTGATGAGCTCTATCAAAAGCCACTTTTGGTCACTACTACATATGCAGTTGCCCAAAGAACTGATATCTTAAGAAATTTTATCCTGTTTTTTTTTTTTAATTTGCCTGAGGGTATGTGTGTTCACTAGAGAGAGACAAAAAGAGAGGGAGGGAGGGAGGGAGGGAGGGAGGGAGAGAAAGAGAGAGAGAGAGAGAGAGAGAGAGAGAGAGAGAGAGAGAGAGAGAAAGAGAAAGCACTCCCAATTGATTGTGGTCACGTTACAATCCCTTCTCCACCATCTCTCATTCTTTTTAGGGTTTTGGGCATGCACATGCACACACCCAGCATGTTTTTCAAGTCACTGGGTCCAGGATTCAAACTGTGTAGTTAGCCATGTGGGACCCACCTCCCTTAACTAAAAGGCTATGGAAGTGGTCTTGAGAAATTTTATCCTTCACAAATGTCCATTTACCAAAATATCATGTCTTCATTTACCAAGGAAGTTTCAATGTTTTTACATATACGCACAATGCTTACACACAAAGTCAACACTGTAATAATGCTTTTGTGGAGTCAAATTTGCAAAAAAAATTTCAAAAGATGAACTTGGAAATTACATGACATTTGGAAATGATATGAAGGTGAAACACATAACATAGGAATGGTAAAAAATAATGCTGACAATTTAAAGTAGTGAGGGGGAAAAAAAACTAAAAAAACAAACTCCACCTCAAATCCCTTTCCCAGTGTGGCCTTCTACTTCTCTTAGACTTTTTCTCCCCCCCCCCTTTTTTTTTGGTAATTACTTGCTTTTACTGATTTGTACGACTATTATAACAATGAAAAAAATGTTTTGCATTCCAGCAAAAAGCATTACCATATAATTTTTCAATTCCCTTGAACTGAGCATAAAGGTCTCTCACTTTACTGGGTAATGAATAAAAAGGACCATGATCATCTGATGACGACTCAATTGTCTTCTTAGCAACATTAATTTCTTCGGATAGGAGATTTTCTTTGAGCTGTTTACTCCTAGAAAAGACTGGTATTTGTGCCTTGGCATTCCCAGTCATGGCACTTTTTAGATGATCTTTAACACTTTTTCTCCTATTCTTATCTGAGCTAATTTTGGCTTCAGAAGATAATTCATCATTTTCCTGGGGTTGTTCTATGTGATGATGGGGCAATTCCTCATTTACAGTCTTATGAGAGGATGAGTTCCAATCCCTTTCTTTAGCAGACTGATTTCCGAAGGAGTTTAATGAGTTCTGCAAATTTTCAAAGTATAAAACTTGTGAAGAAGGTACATCATACAAAAGATCAGCTTCCTGTCCCACAGTGACATCTTCATGCCCACTCTGGTTCTCTGTGTGCTCGTCAGTTTTCAATTCAATAAAGTCACCTACAGTAGTTATGCTGAGATTGTTTTTAATGCTTTTTGAACAAGGATCTTCAGTGGCAAAGTCTGTGCTATGTTTCCCATGTTCAGGAAGTTGCATATATTTTGTTCCAGGTCATCAACTTGAGCTAAAAAGGAGTTTTCAGCAAAACTATCATAGTCACCAAACATGTCCTCTTCACTGTCATTATGTATTCTGCAGTGTCAAGTTCCATGCCCCTCTACCCCTTTCGGCCGGCATGCGACGCTGCCGGGGTCAGGGTTTGCATCACCGCCCAAAGGCGGCAAACTGGTCGGTGCACACGGGGAAACTGGAGTGCTGACAGGGCTGTACCTCGACCCGCTGCACGTCTACGGTTTTCGCCGCCGGCTCTCAGTCATTTCCTCCTCTTCCTCCTCATCTCCAGAACTGAGCGCAGCCGCAGGGGGGGTGGTGGTGGGGTGGTGGTGGTGGTGGGGGCGGCAAAAATGCCCTCTAAGCTAGGATGGTCCCTTTTGCGAATAGACACACCCGCCGGCGGATACGGGAACCACCTTCATCCACAGCTGGGGCCGAGACCCCTGCCTGGACGTCGTCTCCCATAACCCAGCTGCCAAACCTAGGTGGAGGGGAGGATGGAGGGCAGGGCGGAGGAAGGAGGGCGAGGAGACTGTGCTCCGGCCTCCATCCACCCTGGCCTCACTTTTCTTTCTCTCTCTCTTTCTTTCTCTCTTTCTTTCTTCTTTCTTTCTTTCTTTCTTTCTTTCTTTCTTTCTTTCTTTCTTTCTCTTTTTTTAATGGAAATTGCAGTTTTTAGAATTTGGGCTTTCAGGATTTTAACCTTTTGGAACTGATTTTCAGGATTTTAGACTTTAGAGATTTTGATCGTTGGGGTTTCAACATGAAGGATTGTGATTTATTTGGGGGGAGGATTATGATCAGCACTGCAAAATAGGCCAAATGAAAGAAGCTAGACAAAAAAAAAAAAAAAAAATGCATACTCTATGATTCTGTTTACTGTGACAGAAAACACATTAGTGGTTTCCAGGAAGGCAGGGTGCTCAGGAAGGGCCCTGAGTCAGGGATGATGAGGTATGATGATTTCATGTGTGTATACATGTCAACACTCACCAATTGTGTACGCTAAATATATACTGTTTTTTGTGTGTCTATTATACTTCAATAAAACTGTTAAAAATAATATACAATGATGAACTTCAAGATGGTGTATTAGTTTAATGACTTAAAACAATATAAATTTGGGAACCAGCAGTTAGCATAATGCCTATGTCGCTGGACTCCCACGTAGTCGACCACGGTTCGCGTCTCGGACCCGGTGGCTTACAACTCACGCCGGGCGCGTGTGCGTGCGTGCCCAAGATCCCGAGAGGAGAATGGAGGAGAAGGGATTGCGGCGTGACCATCCCCCCTGGGGGGTGATTTCTCGCTTTCTGTCTCTATGTCTCTCTCTGTCTGTCTGGCGAGCGCACGCGCCCTATAGCGAAAAACCTCTCCAAAAAAAAAAAAAAAAAAAAATTTATCCTCTTACAGTTCTTTTTTTTTTTTTTTTTTTTTTTTAAGAGGTTTTTGCTATAGGGCATGTGCACTTGCCAGAAGAGAGAGACAGAGAGATAGAAAGCGAGAAATCACCCCCCAGAGGGGATGGCCACGCCACAATGCCTTCTCCTCCATTCTCCTCTCGGGATCTTGGGCACACACGCACATGCGCCCGCCTGAGTTTTAAGCCACCGGGTCCGGGATGCGAACCGCGATCGACTACGTGGGAGTCCAGCGACATAGCCATTACGCTAACTGCTGGTCCCAATTTATCCTCTTACCGTTCTGAAGGTCAGAAGTCTAAGATCAGTCTCACTGGGCTAAAGGGAAGATATTGGCAGGGCTGGTTTCTTTGGAAGGGTCTTTGGAGAGAATCTATTTCCTCATATTTTTAGTGAATAGTGGCCACCTCTATTCCTAGTGTGTAGCCTCATGTTCAATGTGCATTACTCCAATTTCTGCATCACATTGCCTTCTCCTCTCTGTAGTAAAATTGCCTCCTCCTATTTTCTCCCTCTTATAAGTACACTAGTGATTACATCTAGGGCCCACCCTGATAACTTGGGATAATCTCCCCATTTTAAGATCCTTAACTTAATCACATCACAAAAATCACAAGTACTTTTTGTCATACAAGAAAACACTCACAGTTTCTGGGGATTAGCATGGATATCACTGGGGACATTATTCAGGCCTTCCAGAGATGCTATATGTTCATTTTGCAAAAATGCACACTGCTTAGTATCTGGAAATGGCTTATCTCTTTCTGCTTTGCACTGAGGTATTTTTTTTTTTCTTTTTTTGGAGAGGCTTTTGCTATAGGGCGTGTGCGCTCGCCAGACAGAGAGAGACAGAGAGACAGAAAGCGAGAAATCACCCCCCGGGGGGATGGTTACGCCGCAATCCCTTCTCCTCCATTCTCCTCTCGGGATCTTGGGCACGCACGTACACGTGCCCGGTGTGAGTTTAAGCCACCTGGTCCGGGACTCGAACCGCGGTCGACTACGTGGGAGTCCAGCGACATAACCATTATGCTAACTGCTGGTCCCTGCACTGAGGTATTTTAAGTATCCTTGGCTCTTCAAGAGAAGGGAACAACTTCCAGGTTGGATACTATCTGAAAAATCTCACTGTGTAGAAATCATTAACTATGTTACTTCTTGTGCAAAATTATAAGGAATCCCTAGTGTAGCATCATAAAGATTTCACACCCATTCTCTCACAGGCCATGTTTTTTCTTAAAGAAAGGGTTTGAGCAGCTGGGGTAAGAATGATATTTTAGACAAAGGTTACCATTATGTGCAAAGTTAGTTCTTATTTTACAGGTTTTAATCTGTCTTTTGTTAACTCATTTCTGATTGCATCTCCAACACTCACCACTTGTTTCTCCGTAGAGTGCAAATCTCAGGTAGAGCTAGGGAAGCTACTGAGGTGGGGGCTCTCCTTCTTAAAGGCCACACCAGCAACAGACCCAATTTGTGGAAGCAGCCCTGTCCAATCCAAAGTGTCTCCAGCCTGAGAGTTCTCCAGTGTATGATCTCCTCCAAAAGGGAGAGAGGCACCAAATAAAAACCAATATGAGAATTGACTACAGACTGGGGATAACTAGTGGTTGACTCTTGGTGCCTCTCGCAAAGCTTCTAGAGTTCTGAGCAGCCCCATTCAGGGATTAGGACCACTGAAGACCTTCTGCTAAGACTTTGCCCTCCTGCCCCCCAGATCTAGCCAGGAGCCAGGTTAGAACGTCTTATTTATTCTCTGTCTCTCTCCATCTCTCTCTATTTTTAATTAAAAAAAAAATGTAAACTTCTTAGCTCTCTGCTGCTCTTTTGTCTTGCTAATTCTGACCTTTTCCCCTGCCCCCATAGGACAAGTCAATCAACAGCCATCTATATATGAGTTCTGAGCAGCCCCATTAGTGCAACGTGTAGTTTTTGTTTTTTTTGCTCAAAAAAATTACTTTATTGTTTCTGTCTTTTTTTTTTCTCTCTTTTTTTATCTTCCCTTTCCTTTTCTTTTTACCTTTCTCACTTTTCTGCTCAGCCTCTACATACTAATTCTCTAGACAGGTCTAGGTGCTCAGTAGCCAAATATCTGAATACTTTTAGAGTCAGATTAATCCTCAATTTCCATCGAATCAGCTGCACGAAGGGAGAAAAATGGTACTGTTTACAGACTGCAGGTCACCTCCTCCTGCATTCCTCTGAATGCTCAGATTTAACTCCAAAAACTAGGGAAAAAACCATATAATCCATCAGATGACCAGAAACCACCACAGAGGCACAGGAAATATGAGAAACCAAGAAAATATTTCTCCCCCAAGGGAAAAGAATAACTCTTCATCCTCCACAGACAATGCAAGGGAACTCACAAAAATGTCAGATAAAGAATTTAGAGAGACCAGCAGTTAGCGTAATGGCTATGTTGCTGGACTCCCATGTAGTCGACCACAGTTCAAGTCCCGGACCCGGTGGCTTAAACTCACGCCGGGCGCATGTGCGTGCGTGCCCAAGATCCCGAGAGGAGAATGGAGGAGAAGGGATTGAGGTGTGGTCATTCCCCCTAGGGGGTGATTTCTCGCTTTCTGTCTCTCTGTCTCTCTCTGTCTTTCTGGCAAGCACACAAACCCTATAGCAAAAACCTCTTCAAAAAAAAAAAAAAAAAGAATTTAGAATGGTCATAGTGACAAAGCTAACAGAGATGCAACAGAAGAGACACAACAAACTCCAGAAAATGCAGAAAAAAAGAGATGAGTTCCAGGTGAGGAAGTTCTTGTACGAGCTGAAAGAGGAGACACACATTATAAAATAGAATCAAATGGAATTGTTAGAGATGAAGACTAATACAGGAAATCAAAGTATCTCTTTTTTTTTTTTTTTTCTTTTTTTTTTTTTCTTTTTTTTTTTTCTTTTTATTTATTTATTTTCCATCCAAAGTACACTATATATCGTCTCAATCAAGCACATCAACAAACATGTTATTGTCAGTAAATGATCTTACATTTCTTGTCTTCTGTATGTTTTGCTTTTTTTCCCCCCATCCTTGATTCTCTACCTCTTACCCTCTGCCATCTCCCACTCTTCTCCCACAGTCTCTGGTATGTATGTTTGCTTTCTATACTGTTTTCTCCTCACATTTATTGTATCGCCAAAGACCCTAATCAATCCAAATACCCTCATAGCAAACACAGGTGATACCCACATTTCCATGAACACAAGTCTTACTTTACGCATCCTATAAAGTAGCACCTAGCTGTGGCTACATATCCCACTGCAGTCATTAGGTATATATATATATATATATTTTCTGAAACTTTTTTTTTTTTTGGTAACTCAATTTACATTCCTTCCCTAAGCTTCATCACCGCATACAAAATGCAATTTCCCATCCAGTACACACTGCATAGTGATACACTCATGCACATTACAAAAAATTTTCCATTACTAGTTCCTAGAATTACTTCCACCCCTTTCTGACCTTCTGTCCCTTCCCACCCTTCTCTCACACCACCTCCAGTGTCTACAATTGTCCTTCATTCCCTTCCCACCCACATTGCATTGATCACACAATTTCCTACATAATCTAACTACTTTCAGTGTTGAGTTCACTCATTACTACTAAGAAAACCAGTTTTAACTTAACTCAAAGAAGTGCCAAAGAACTTTGCTTAAAGCCAGGAAACAAGTTCGGATTCTGTTCAATTGGTAGGTGTATGAACCTATCAGTCTCATGTACTTTTATCTTCTGTTCTGGTTCAATTTTCCTGATTAAATTCTAGGATACAATATTCAACTCCATACTTGTCCCTATGATTAAGTTGGCCACTTTCATAGTTTTTGGACTCTTATTTCCATGTGTCTGTGATTAATTTTCTTGATACAACACACCCTTGAGAACTTCTTGGAGATCTGGTCTGGTGTTGGTAAATTCTTTCAGGTTTTGTTTATCTGAGAATGTTCTTGTCTTTTCTTCCCACCTGAAAGATAATCTTGCCGGGTACAGTATTCTTGGCTGAAATTGCTTCTCTCGTAACACTTTGAATATATTTTCCCATTCTCTTCTCGCTCGCATTGTTTCCGATGAGAGATCTGCTGTTAGCCTGATGGGATGTCCTTTGTAGGTAACTTGATGTTTCTCTCTTGCCAATCTTAGTATCTTGTCTTTGTCTGCGGTTTTGGTCAACTTGGCTATAATGTGTCTTGGAGAAGATCTTCTTGGGTTGATTCTATTTGGAGTCCTTTGTATTTCCTGGGACTGGATCTTCGAATGCCTCTCTAGGTTTGGAAAGTTTTCTTGCAGGATTTCATGGAATAGATTATCAATGCCCTTATGGGTCTCTTCACCTTCTGGAATGCCAATTATCCGGATATTTGGACGTTTGATGGTATCCAGTACTTCTCGCATATCATTCTCAAATTTTTGAGCCATTTTCTCAGTCTTCGTGGTGGATTTTTCTAAGCCAGCCATTTTCTCTTCTACACCTGAGATTCTATTTTCTGAATGATCTAGTCTGCTTTTAATACTTTCTAGGGAGATTTTGACTTCTTGTGTTATAGACTTGATCTCTAGCAGTTCCGTTTGAGTCTTTTGTAAAGTGTGTAATTCCTCTTTTAGATCTTGCAAGAATTTCCTCATCTCCTGGAACTCGGCAACTTCTTTCTCCTTTCTCTTTAGCAGTTCATTATCTCTCTTTTCTTCCATCTCTGTTAGCTTCGACATTACGAATGCTCTAAATTCCTTATCAGACATTTCCATGACTTTCACCGAACTGCTTGTGGATGAAGGAGAGTTACTCTTTTCCCGTGGAGGAGAGGTATTTTCTCGTTTTCCCATATTTCTCGTGATCCGGCGGTGATTTCTTGTCATCTGATGAATGGCGTGTTTCTTTCAAATTCTTGAAATTAAGCCTCAATGTACAGGAAGAAGCAGACAGAGGTGTTCTAGAATCTGTTTGCCGTTCTGTTGTGATCGCACACTAGCTCTGCTTGCTGGAGGCTGAATTATGAGTAGAAAATCTTCATTTCTCCTGTTCCCTGAAAAATCTAGTTCCCAGTAGCCATGAGGAGGTCTGCTCAGAGAAGGGCTCAACTCTCCTGCCACACTAGCTCTGCTTGCTGGAGGCTGAATTATGAGTAGAAAATCTTCATTTCTCCTGTTCCCTGAAAAATCTAGTTCCCAGTAGCCATGAGGAGGTCTGCTCAGAGAAGGGCTCAACTCTCCTGCCACACTAGCTCTGCTTGCTGGAGGCTGAATTATGAGTAGAAAATCTTCATTTCTCCTGTTCCCTGAAAAATCTAGTTCCCAGTAGCCATGAGGAGGTCTGCTCAGAGAAGGGCCTCAAAGTATCTCTTGAAAATATCAAAAACAGTTTAGATCATGCAGAAGATCTTACCTCAGATGTCTAAATCAGAACCTCTGACCTGGAAGAATTCACCAAAAAGACTGAACTCCCTCCCTTACCTCCCTATGAGAATAACATACAACTAATACTAGATACCATTAAATGCCCAAACATCAGGATCATTGGCATCCCAGAAGGTGAAGAAACTAATAAGAGCATTGATCATCTATTCCATGAAATCCTGGAAGAAAACTTTCCAAACCTAGAGAGGCACTCAAATATCCAGACCCAAGAAATACAAAGGACCTCACATAGAATCAACCCAAGAAGATTTTCCCCAAGGCACATCATAGTCAGATGGACCAAAACCACAGAGAGAGACAAGAAACTAAATTTGGCAAGAAACGTCATTACTTTTTTTTTTTTAAGTTACTAATGTTACCATTATTTTAGAGGAAAACTTTATTAGGACAATACTCTTCACTTAAGAGTCATCTGTAGAAGAAAAATTAAATAAAATAGTGCAAATTGAAAAATATTAAGAGAGTATTTTAGTTTGTTCCATTTTTTTTTGAGAGGTTTTCGTTATAGGGCGCGTGCGCTCGCCAGACAGACAGAGAGAGACAGAGAGACAGAAAGTGAGAAATCACCCCCCAGGGGGGATGGTCACGCCACAATCCCTTCTCCTCCATTCTCCTCTCAGGATCTTGGGCATGCACGCACACATGCCCGGCGTGAGTTCTAAGCCACCAGGTCTGGGACGCGAACCGCGGTCGACTATGTGGGAGTCCAGCGACATAGCCATTACGCTAATTGCTGGTTCCCCTAGTTTGTTCCATTGTTAATAACAGGAGATACCAGGGCCAGCAGAAGGCATAACGGTTACATTACTGGACTCCCCCATAGCCGACACACACATGTGCCCTGTGTGAGTTTCAAGCCACCAGATCCAGGAAACATCATTACTTTCAAAGGATATCCCATCAGGCTAATGTTGGACATCTCATCAGAAATAATACAAGCAAGGAAAGAATGGGAAAATATATTCAAAATGTTAAGTGAAAAACAATTTCAACCAAGAATACTGTACACAGCAAGATTATCTTTCATATAAGAAAAAAGGGCAAAAACATTCTCACATAAACAAAACCTGAAAGAGTTTATCTACACCAGACCAGCTCTTCAAGAGGTGCCGAAGGGAGTGTTACACCAGGAAAACTAAAATTGGACACACAGAAATAAGAGTACAAAACAATCAAGAGAATGGCCGGCCTAATGGTAGGGACAAGCAAAACTTCTGGGGCTCACAAGATAGTTCCCAGTGTGTACAGTGCGGGTCATGGTCCCCAGTTACAAAGCACTTTCCTGTGGGCAGGGGAGAAAGTCCTCGCTGTTCCTACTTGGTGCTCTGGAAGCGTGGAGTATGAGGACGCGGCTGTCTTTCCTACATTTAGCGTCAGGATTGGGAGCTGGGGGAGAAAGGGGTGAGTTTATGTTTGTGGATACAGGTAACGTTCCTCCCTGCACCTGAAGGGGCCAGCAAGGTCCAGGAAGGGTAGAGACATCTTGACTCCCAGGAGAGAGAAAAACTCCTAATAGCCTATCAGGCCCAGCAGACAGCTCCTACCCAGCTGCTGTGTGATTTCTCTGCCTGGGCACTGCCAGATTCTCCCACAGGGTTTCCTATCTGCCTGGAGCTACCAGGGTGGGCCCTGCATGTTGGAGAGTGGGAGTCTAAGTGGTACACAGGAAAGGGAGCAGGCACAAAGGCCGGGACTGAAGTGGCCAACAGGTGTAGAATCCCTCAGCTCCACCCTCTTGGACATTCCTGGGATGTCTGTCCCCAGCCAGAGCCTGTAATCAAGCCCTCAAAGCTAATGAGATGATTTCTGCATTAAATGAGATTGTGATGCATGATGGGGTCGCAGGAAATAGACTAATGGTTCTAATGTTTTTTCCAACCTTTTACTTCTCGATAAAGCAGTCACCTGATTCCTTGTTTATGTGCTGGGAGAATTATGGCTCCTCTGAGAAGCTATTGGTAGCGATAATTTTGTTTCTTAATCTTTTGTGTTTACTTGGGTGGAGTCAGGCAGAAGTCACAGCATAGAAGGGCAGTAAGTCATAGCCTGGCCATTAGACCAGCCTCTCACTTTTTATCCAGTTTCACTGGTTGTTACACTTTCTTTTTTTTTTTTTTTTTCTTTTTTTGGAGAGGTTTTTGCTATAGGGCGTGTGCGCTCGCCATATAGACAGAGAGAGACAGAGAGACAGAAAGCGAGAAATCACCCCCCAGGGGGGATGGCGACGCTGCAGTCCCTTCTCTTCCATTCTCCTCTCGGGATCTTGGGCACCCACGCACATGCGCCCAGCGAGTTTTAAGCCACCGGGTCTGGGACGCGAACTGCGGTTGACTACGTGGGAGTCCAGCGACATAGCCATTACGCTAACTGCTGGTCCCTGGTTGTTACATTTTCAATAATCAATAATATTTCTATTTTTACTTAGAAAAATATTATAAGAATGCATTGTTATCCTACCCCCTTTCTCAGAAGTATCTATCATTGTTGATTCAGAGAATATCCTTCTCTTTATATGTAGTGATTTGTAAATAGGTCTACAATTAGTTGACACTACTTCCTTCAAAGGGTGTACCCAATCCCTCTCATGCCGCGTGTGTGATGTATTTAGCAACTCAGCTCAAATACCTAAGAACAAAGTTTGGAATGAAAAAAAAATGTGGCACATATATGCTATGGAATATTGCTCAGCTATAAAAAATAATGAAACCCTCTCATTTGATACAAAGTGTCAATGTAGATGAATATAGAAAATCTAGTGTTAAGTGAAGCAAGCCAAACTATGAAAGACAGACATTGTTTGTCCCTGTTCTGTATATACCGAATGTCTTTACTCTATGGCAGAAACTGAAAGAGTGGAAGGTATAATAGCAGTGAGGGCTGGAGACAGTAGATACTGGAGACAGAATAGAAGAGGGTGGATAGTGGAGGCAGGAGGAGGGAGAGGCTCAGGAAAATAATTTATTATTTTTTTTTTTGGAGAGATTTTTGCTATAGGGCACATGCGCTCACCAGAAAGACAGAGAGAGACAGAGAGGTAGAAAGCGAGAAATCACCCCCCGGGGGAATGGCCACGCCGCAATCCCTTTTCCTCCATTCTCCTCTCGGGATCTTGGGCACGCATGCACACGCACCCAGCGTGAGTTTAAGCCACCGGGTCCAGGACTCGAACCGCGGTCGACTACATGGGAGTCCAGCGACATAGCCATTATGCTAACTGCTGGTCCCCAGGAAAATAATTTTTTAATAGACACAAGAATGGAAAGTTATCTATTGATGTTATATAGGGTAGTATCTTTGAATTGATTGACATACACTGCATACATGCTGGGAAAAACCATACTGCAATATGTAAAAATGTACAATGATTAAAGGTAAACAGATTAAAAAAAAAGAGAATGTAGCAGGAGTGAAGTTTGCTAATATCTGAGATCATGAAAAGTGGCATTGAGGCTTCTTCCTTCTTGCTCTCTGGGACCATCTGCTCTGGGTGAAGCCAGCTGCTACGTTATGAGGACACTCAAGTAGACTTGAGGAGAGGTCTGTGTGTAGGGGAACTGAGGCTTGTTGTCAACAGTTACAAAGAAATGATTGAGATAAGATACTGCCACCTGTGAGGCCATAGGCTCTAGATGTCAGAGGCACTCTGTAACTCGCAATTCCAGGGACAGGAAAATGAGCAGAGGACAAAGCACATAATCTCCAGGTATGTTTCATACTGACAAGAAGTTATGTGAGGGTTTATGTAACAGGTATGTCTAGTTTCAGTAGCTTGGCTTATGTGGCTGATGTTTGTTGCCAGAATTGCCTTTTAGGATTAGAGGATTTATTACCCTAGTTGCAGGGAGGGCTTTTGCCAGAAAGCTCTCAGCAATCAACCCCCCGAGGGATTTCCTAAACTGGAGAGAACCATCACGCTGCCTTCACAGCAACCCATATTCTGTGATTGACTGATGAGTGGTACCCAGCCCTGTCCTTTCACCCCAACTCAGGAGAGCTCTGAAGAGTCATCCCCTCTTTAGAACTCCCTGTAGGACTGGCTGAGGCTTTCCACTGAGGCTGCACTGCAGCTAAACTTCATCTCTGCCCAATCCTGCTTGTCTCGCTTCCCTTTCACAGATGTCAATACCCCAAACACTCCCTAATAAACCTCCTGCATGTTAATCTTTATCCCAGAGCCTGCTCCCTGGGAAACTCAAGCAGAAAGTGGGTATCAAGAGTATTCTGGGACCAGCAGTTAGCGTAATGGCTATGTCACTGGACTCCCATGTAGTTGACCGTGGTTTGAGTCCTGGACCCAGTGGCTTAAAACTCACGCCGGGCATGTGTATGTGCCCGAGATCCCGAGAGGAGAATGGAGGAGAAGGGCTTGTGGTGTGGCCATCCCCCCTAGGGGGTGATTTCTCGCTTTCTGTCTCTCTGTCTCTCTCTGTCTGGTGAGTGCATGCGCCCTATAGCAAAAACCTCTCCAAAAAAAAAAAAAAAAAAAAAAAAGAGTGTTCTAAGAAAGCGGATGATGAGATAGGATCTTAGAGCTGGATTACCGGCCACTCAGTGGGCATCACCTGTAAAGATGGAACACAGCAGCGGAAGGTGGTGATGCAGTTGTCCACTGCTTATGAGCTGTGATGGTGCACTTGTGGGAAGGCATGCATTAACTGGTATGGGTATCAGGCATTTGGGAAATAAGGGGGGAAATAATAACTATACCGATGCTCTGGAAGAGGGTAACAAAAAGCTGAGAGTAATTTTTCATCTATTAGAAGCTAAGACTCTTATCTCCAGTAGCTAGAGGACAGAGCAAGTTGAGAATCAGCCTTAGGGCTTAACCCTAAGAGGAGAGTAGTTCAAAAGAAGGTTAAACTCCCAAATGAGGCAAGTATGCTGTGCCAGAGACAGGGCCCTGGGTGGGAAAGAATGGAGCCTGGCACTGAGATGGGTCATCAGAGTTGATGCCTCAGTATGCTGCCTCAGTATCTTAATTCTTCCACTTTCTCCTGGGAACCAAGGGGGAACAGGAGTGACCCTGTTTACCATTACTTCCACTGGCCAACTTGGGAAAAGAATTTTTCCCCCATGCCTGTATCTCAGGACTCTCAGAGGTCTTGGATCCTAAAAGGAGAACTCTTTCACCTGGAATAAGCAAGAATTAAATTGAACTACAAGCTACAGTTGCCATCTGGATACATTGGGCTTATTGTGACAGAGGACAGCAGGGAGATAGAGAACTCATCATTGCGACAGGACTCAGTGACCCTTGTCATTCCGCAGCATGAAACTGCTGCAATACGGTAGGGGCAGGGAGGAATACATTGAGAAGAAAAAGTCTCTTCAAATAGAAATGGATATAAGTCTTTAGCATGGAAATCTACTTTATATTAATAGAAGTACTTGCAACAATATGCCAAAATCCATGCCTAAGAACATTTATGTTGCAATAGTTTGTATTGTGAAACTCAAAACAAAATAACCTGCCTGGAAACTACTTAATATTTATTAATAGGGAGCTTGTTAGTAGATAATAGTAAATCTACTCTTATCATGGAGAAATATCCCTTAATTTATTTAAAGAATTATTTTACTTAATTTTATTTATTTAATTTGTCCAGAGAGGGAGAGAGAGAGAGAGAGAGAGAGAGAGAGAGAGAGAGAGAGAGAGAGAAAGTGAGAAAGCAAGTCACCAGGTCTAGGGCTCGAACTGTGGTCTGCCATGTGGTAGTCCAGCACCCTCAACCACCATGCTACCTGCCAGCCCTGCAATCTTCCTTTATTAAAAGAATGAAGGGCCAGCTCTATGATGCAATGATAATGTGCTGCTCAAGAGAAGGCAGATCCTTCATGGCAACCATGGTTCAATTCCCCAAACTGGTCTGCCGAAAGCATGCAGGCGTGAGCATGAGGGCCTAAGATCCACAAGACTGGAGAACTGGAGGAAGGGGATTGAGGCATTACTGGATCCTGTGGAGGATAACTGTCTGTCTATCTCTTTGTCTCTCTCTATTTCTCACTCTTATGTGTGCAGGCACATGGTCTATAAGTAAACAGGTCCAACCAGTGGTGTGGTGATGGAACTGCTTGGATCCTACACAGCTGTCTGCTTGGTTTGAGTGGTGGATGCAGTGGCTTGAAAAACACACTGGGTGCATGTGCGTGTGTGCTTGACATCTTGAAAGGAGAAGAGGAGGAGAAGGGATTGTGGCATGACTATTGCCCATAGGGAATGCTTTCTCACTTTTCTCTTCTTTTTATCTCCTCTGGTGACCACACATGTCTGCTAGCAAATTATAAATAAAATAAATAAGTAAATACAAGAATGAAGTAGATCTATATGTGCTAACTCCGAGATGTATTAGTAAATGCAAAAAATAATGCACAGGACAGTCTACATTTATCCTGTGATATAACTGAAAGATACAGTGTGTCTGCTGATGTATGTACACAATATTTTTCTGAGTGATACATAAACTTTTTGTTAGCAGGGGTTGCCTTTATAGAATGAAGTTGGCAGGTTTTAAATTTTTAAAAACATCTTATATCTTTCTCTAATGTTTGGCTTTTCAAACCATATCCATGTATTATATCCATGTATTATGTTGCTTTCATTTATAAATAATTAATAGCAAATGTTTGGGAAATGGTATTATAAGCGATTTAAATTTTATTTAATAAAAAATGTTTGTACAAAAAAATGAATGAATGCTATAGAAAGCAGGGAAAGAAACAGGGACAGGTTAATATTTTGTTCCTCTCCTTTGAGGAACAAATCACTTGTGAATGAAATTCTAAGACTTCAAACAAAGCAGCCTGGTAAAGAATTCATTTGTATATCATCACCCTACAACTCTTCAATCCCCCACCTAAGCTCCTCAATCTTCCCCAAGGGAAGGGAGCACCTCTTACTGGGTTATGTTTAGTTAAAGAAGGTGAGGCTGGATGGTGGCACCACAGTGAAATGCGATGCTCTGAGGCTGACCCACATGGGAAGGTTTTAGGTTGTGTCCAGAGACCTCCCTGAGTATGTTGGGCACTTGTGTGCGCAGGATTTGGGGTGGGCTGAGCCTGGGGCTGGGTCATGGCATCAAGACCTGTTGTGGGTATTGTGTGTCTCTCTCTTTCTCTGCTGCTTATGGAACAAATAAATAAAAACAAAAAGTGGTGTGTGTGTGTGTGTGTGTGTGTGTGTGTGTGTAATAGTATGGAGGAATAATGCCTTACTCGCAGGTAAGGGAGGACCACATAAAATTTGACACACTCTTCCAGTATTTCCACTGTTCAGAGCCACCGCCACACTGAGCCCTTTCGGGGAAACATAAACCTGTTTTTGGGATGGTGGAGTCAGCGAAGTTTCTGCCATCAGCTGAACTCTCCTTCCACCCTCCCCTCAATATCGAGGTGACTCTCTGCTTCCTCCTCCTTTTCCTCCTCTCTGTGGATTCTCTCAGGAGTCTCTTCATTGGTCCTGCCATCTGGTCTCAGTCTGGCATACTCTGGCTCCTCAGGCACACTGGATAGCAAACTTAGCTGTCAAAATGACTCGGGTTCCTTCATCTCAGGCGTTCTGCTTCTTCGTAAATATATGGGGGGAGGACCAGCAGATGGTGTAATGATTATGTGGCTGGACTCCCACATAGTCAACTGTGGTTCAAGTTCTGGACCCAGTGGCTTAAAACTCATGTCAGGTGTGTGTGTGCTTATCCAAGATCCGGAGAGGAGAATGGAGAAGAAGGGATTGTAGCATGGCCATCCTCCCTGGGGCGTGATTTCTCACTTTCTGTCTTTCCCTGTCTCTCCAGAGAGTGCATGTGACCTATAGCAAAAATCTCTCTAAATTATCTACTTATCTACATATCTGAGGAAAGAGTGATGTGTTTGGATGCCTGGTGGCACCCACAAGCATTTATCATATTCTGGTGAGTAGAGGGCTGATGTGGTACCATTTACTTGCAGGCTGGACCTAGATAGTTTAATATCCATTTACTCCTGTGCAAACAATTCATGAAGGGATTAATTGTTGTTACATTCCTGGTAACCAGAACTGGGTTCACCATAAAATTACCAGCTTAAACACTGGCCTCAGGTTTAGTCTCTCTTTGTTTCCCCAGAATAGCATGTCTTTCAGGAAATGCCAAGTTCTCAGGGGCACTGGGGCAAAGTTAATGATTCTACATCTCCCGATTCTTGCCTCAGACAAAAGGAAACACAATTGGACTGTAAACAGGGCTGGAGAAGAGAAGAATTCTAAGCCAGAACATCATGATTGTGTAGTTGATCATGGTACTTTTGATCCTACTATGAGACTGAGCTGTTCTCCTGTTTTGAGATTACTAAGGTCATTAGCTTCTCTTCTGATCTTGTTTGGCAATGCTAAGGGTTTGTCTTTAACCCAAGCACTCTCAGCCATATCTATTAACTCAGCAGACATTTGGGTGGCCACTATGTGATGGCCAAATTATCCACATTGCCTCAGGCCTAGGAAGTATATATGCCATTGATAAATAGTCTTCTTCTTTTTCTTCTTCTTATTGTTTTGAGAGAGATTTATGCCTTAGGGCACATATGCTCACTGGAGAAAGAGAGAGAGAGAGACAGAGATAGAGACAGTGAGAGGGAAAGTGAGAAATCATCCCCCAGGGTGTTGGTCATCTTCTCTTCTTGTTGATCCCTTCTTCTCCATTTTCCTGCTGGGTTCTTGGGCACACATGCACATGCGCCCAGTGTAAGTTTCAAGTTGCTGCATCCAGGATTTGAATTGCAGTCGACCATGTGGAGTCCAATGACATAACCACTATGCCATCTGTTGGCTCCAGTTTTTTTTTTTTTTTTTTTTTTAAATAACTAGGCAAAAGGACTTTAGTAATTTTTTCATACTTTATTCCCTGGTTTCTTGAGCTTAATTATAATAGCTGCAAAGAATGAATTGTGTGCAAGCAAAAACTGAAAGAAGTTGCAGCGTCCAAGGGGATTGGGCTGAAAAACATGACAGATCTAGATGTTATCTGATCCATAAACAAAACGACTTTAAAAGGAAATCATAATATAGGGACCAGCAGATGGCGTGATGGTGATGTTGCTAGACTCCCACATGGTCTACTGCAGTTTGACTCCCAGACCCGGTGACTTGAAACTCACGCTGGGCACATGTGCGTATGTGCCCAAAATCCTGAGAGGACTGGAGGAGAAGGGATTATGGCATGGTTATCCCCCCAGGGGGGTGATTTCTTATTTCCTGTCTCTCTGTCTCTCTCTGTCTCTCCAGTGAGCACATGTACCCTATAGCAAAAATTTCTCTTAAAAAAAAAAAAGAAGTCATAATATAAAAAAAGCAGCTCCTGATAACTTAAAAAATTTTTTTCCCCACAGGTTTTGTGCACTCATTAGAGAGTCAGAGAGACAGAAAGAGAGAGAGAGAGGGAGAGCACATAATACTCCTCAACTGAAGCCACAATCCCTTCTCTTCCATTTCTCCAACCTGTTGGGACTTGGGACACACACACACACACACACAAGCACCTTGTGTGTTTTTAAATCCACCAGGGTTGGAATTTGAGCTCCTTGGCCAAGTAGGATCTGGCTCCCATAAACCATTAGGCCACAGGATCATCCCCTCCCAATAACGTCAAGTCTTATCCTTGTCAGAACTTGACTCAACTCAATTTTCCTCATTCTAGGAAACTTTATCAAAATTCTTCACAAGATCTAGAACTCATCCTCCTCTTCTCTAGGAGCAAGTGGTGCTTTCCAGTCAGTCTCCTTAAACTAGCCAGGCTCTCTGCACCAAGCTAGACTAAGATGCTGGGTGGCGTTTCTGCCCGCTGCTCTGTCTCTGCGTGGCCTGTAATGGTGTGAATGTTCGTGGCCAGAGACGCTTCAACTTTAGGGTCACTAAGGTGGATCTTGGTCTGTAACATACCTCTTCAAAACCAGAGTTATTGTTTACCTCTAACTTCTTTAAGAGGAACTGAAGTTTATTTTTTCATCTGCTATAGTTGTTCCATGAATCACCTTCTTTCTGTGAACAGTTTTTTTTCCCATCACTGTACACGTGTGCCTGCAGGTTGGTGAGCTTTTCGTGGTTTGTGATAGCTTCTTTCATCCAGGCAGAGCAGAAGAGTGGCCAGTGTGGGGCGCTCGGGTTAGCACTCAGGAGGTCTTGGGCAGACTCGCTGAGATTAGACACACACACAGGGATGCGAGATTGCAATGAAAAAAGGTGTTCAATAAAGAAAGAGCCAGCGAGAGAAAGCATACCAATGGGGCGTAGTCATGGAGCAATCCATTTTCCTCCATTTCTCCAACCTGTCAGGATTGGGGGATACACACGTACCTAACATGTTTTTCATGCCGTGGGGCTGGCATTTGAACTGCAGTCTGCCGGGTGGGATCCAGCTCCTCAAGCACAGTGCTTAGCTGCTGTGCTATGAGGCCAGCTTCTAGATAGGTTTTAATTTAAAAAATATGAGGTTTTGTTTCTTTGTTTTAAAAGGCAGGATCTTCCTATCTCATGGTCCTCCTGCCTCAGCTTCCTGAGTACCTGGGACTACAGATGCATGCCACCATATCCGGCATTTAGAGTGGGCTCTGGACTGGGAATCGAATTTGGCCATCCCACGTGGCCTCAACTTACTAAGGAGCAGCGTCAAGCAGCATGTGCTGGTGTGGCTTTTTAAAAAAGTAGTATTTTGTTACTGATATTGTTACTGACTCAAACCTTTGTTGGCCATATGGGAGCCCAACGCCCTTAACCATCATGCCTCCGGCCGGCCCCTGTTGGTACATTTTTCTATGTATATTCATTAGATCAAGTCTGTTATGTTATTTAATCCTGTTTATTCTACTGATTTTTTAAAATATGAGAACATTTAAAAAATTATTTATATTTAATTTGTTATAGGGCACATGTTTACTGGAGAGAGAGAGAGAAACAACATACCAGAACCTATGGAATGTAGCAAAAGCAGTTCCAAGAGGGAAATTTATAGCTTTAAATGCCTACATTATGAGAAAAGAAAGATTTCATATAAGCAATCTAATGTTATATCTCAGGGAACTAGAAAAAGAAGAAAAAACTAGGCCCAAAGTTAGCAGAAAGAAGGAAAGAATTAAGATTAGAGTAAAAAGAAATTAAATAGAAAAACAGGGCCAACTGATGGTGTGGTGGTTAAAGTAGCTGAATCCCACAGGGCTGACTGTGCAGTTGGAGTCCTGGACCCTGCAGCTTGAAAATCATGCTAGATGCATATGTATGAATGCCCAAAATCCTGAAAGGAGGAAGAGGTGGAGAAGAAGGGATTGTGGTATGAACACTCCCCCATGGGGGTGATATCTCACTTTCCCTTTCTCTCTTTCTCTGTTTGTCTCTGGCAAATGCACACGAACTCTAGCAAATTAAAAAGATGGAGGAGGAGGAGAAAGAGGACAAAGAGAAGAAAACAGAAATACAATACAAAAGATCAAGGACAATAAATTATTTTTAATATAAAAATTGAAAAACCCTTAGCTAGGCTAACCATGAAAAAGGAGAGAGAACTGAAATAAATAAATATTTTTCATCTTTTAAAAAAATAAAAAAAATTTATTTTATTTTATTTATTCATTCATCCATTTTAATTTGACCAGAGAGAGACACACAAGAGAGAGAGACAGGGACAGTGAGAAAGCAAACCTCCAGATTCTGGACTTGAACTGTGGTCAGCCATGTGGGAGTGTCCAGTGCCTTAACCACCATGCCACCTGCTGGTCCCTAATAATTTTTAATCTTTTTTTTTTTTTTGGAGAGGTTTTTGCTATAGGGCGCGTGTGCTCGCCACAGACAGAGAGAGACATAGAGACAGAAAGCGAGAAATCACCCCCCAGAGGGGATGGTCACGCCGCAATCCCTTCTCCTCCATTCTCCTCTCGGGATCTTGGGCACGCATGCACACGTGCCGGCGTGAGTTTTAAGCCACCGGGTCCGGGACACGAACTGTGGTTGACTACGTGGGAGTCCAGCGACATAGCCATTACGCTAACTGCTGGTCCCAATAATTTTTAATCTTTATCTCTCTTGGAACCCTGATAGAAAACCAGACTACGGTTTATATTACAAGGATGCTAAATTTTACCGAAGATATTTTACTTGGAAATATCAGAAAATCGTGATGTCTACTTACCCTGAGAGTCCCCTTACATGGTGTGTCCGGTTGCCTCCTTCTCAAGACCGGCCTAAGCTGGTCACTGGTGTAGCTAAAGTCTCTCTTGAGTGGAAGACTACAACAGGCCTTGCTGGGATGTGGCTGCCCTGGAAATTGGTCTCAGCTGGGCCACTATTCCTGCTGCTACCAGCACCCCAACACATCTTCATTTAGTTTTTTTTTCTGCCTTTCAATTGCAATTGTCTCAATTAATCCCCTCCTCCTTGTTGGTCTCAGACATTCTCATCAATCCTCTCAGAAAAAGCTCTTAGGCTTCTGAGCCACAAATAAAATTTAAAATATCTGTTCCCTAGGAGCCATAAAGGAACAGATTGATAAATTTGAGTGTGTAAAAATTTAAAACTTCTGTTTGGCAAAAGACAAGACAGACTGTGAAAATGTAATTGCAGAACATATGATAAAATGGCTAATTGCCTTAATTTGCAAAATAATCCTCACGCAAATGAATGAGAAAGTAAAACAACTCAGAAGCCAACAGGCAAGTTGTAAGAACAGACAATTCATAGGAAAAATTATAAATGGTCTGTAAAATTATGGAAATGTACTCAGTCTCACTTATATTTAAAAATCAAGATAAAAACAAAAACGAGATATAATTTTTAAACTTTTAGAATAGTAAAAAGAAAATTTCATAATATCCAGTATTACAGAGAAATAAAGTAAGTACTTTCAAATGTTTTCTTTCTTTCTTTCTTTCTTTCTTTCTTTCTTTCTTTCTTTCTTTCTTTCTTTCTTTCTTTCTTTCCTTCCTTCCTTCCTTCCTTCCTTCCTTCCTTCCTTCCTTCCTTCCTTCCTTCCTTCCTTCCTTCCTTCCTTTCTTTCTTTTTTTTCTGAGAGGTTTTTGTTTTAGGGCACGTGCGTTCACCAGAAAGACAGAGAGAGACAGAGAGACAGCTGGAAATCACCTCCCCACACACCAGGGTGGGGGGGATGGCCACGCCACAATCCCTTCTTCATTGTCCTCTCGGGATCTTGGGCATGCACACACATGGGCCTGGCGTGAGTTTAAGAAACCGGGCCTGGGACTGGAGCCATGGTTGACTACATGGGAGTCCAGCAACATAGCCGTTACGCCAACCACTGGTCCCAACTTTCAGATGTTTTCTAGATGTATCTCACATTTACCTCCTTTCCTAAGTATGGCAGAGACAGTCATGGACTCTGGTCTGTGCTCTCCCTGGTGTTGGTTTCACTGAAATAAATTTCTTTCCTTACTCACCAACTTTTGTCTCTTTGTCAAGCAGCAGGTGGCACAAACCTGATTTCTGGCCTTTGGATGGAGCACCTCTGACCGTTATGGCATCAGCTATACCATTGAGGTTTACATGAGAACACTCTGATGTTTACACATTGACGTCATCATCCAACGATGCATTTCTCAGAGCGCATCCTTGTTAAGTGATGAGTGACTGCACATCCAAAAGTGGGGCATACTGGCCTTTCCTACAATAACCTATGGGCCTTCAAAAAGTTATTAGGAAAAAGGTATTACGAAAAAATTATGTGTTGATTTAAAACTTTTTATACTAAAATAAGCTAATATTTTAATTTTATGCTTCCATGAACCTTTTGAATTTCCCTTGTATACCAAGAACTGGCTGACTGCTCTCCAGAATGGCTGAAGCAGCCTACATTCCTATCAATGGCATAAGAGAGTCCCTTTACCACCACACCTCTCCTAGTATTTGGCACTCAGCTTTATCATTCTGGCAGCTTAATAAAGGAATACCGCATTATTTTAAGCATTTGTATTACTCTGAAGTTCATGAGTTTGGGTTTGGGTCTCTCTTCCTATGCTTGCCAGACTGATTTCCTCTTTTGCAAATTGTTAGTTTATTTCTTTTGTCCCGTTTACTTTTGCAGTTTCTGCTTTTTAATTTTAATTTTGAGAGTTTCTTACATATGTTAGATATTTGTTTTGTAAAAAATCAGTTTGGTTTTTTTTTGAGAGGTTTTTACTATAAGGTGTGTGTGCTCACCAGAAAGACAGAGAGAGACAGAGAGATAGAAAGCGAGAAATCACCCCCCAGGGGGTTGGCCACGCCGCAATCCCTTCTCCATTCTCCTCTCGGGATCTTGGGCACGCACGCACACGTGCCTGGCCCGAGTTTAAGCCACCGGGTTTGGGACTTGAACTGCGGTTGGCTACCTGGGAATTCAGCAACATAGCCATTACGCTAATTGCTGGTCCCAAAAAATCAGTTTTAAGTATAACAAATAACACTCAATTTGTCATCTGTTTGTTAATTGTAGTCATAATGTTCTACGTCAAATTTACTTAATTTAATGCAATTAGCTTAATCAGCTCTGTCCTTATGATTTGTTCTTTTTCTGCTGTTTAGTTGCCCTTCCCTGGCCCAGCCCATGGCATGGTGGCTAAGGCAGCTGTATCCCACATGGCCAACCATGCAGTTTGAGTCTTGGATCCAGTGACTTGAAAAACATGTGGCTTGCACGTGTATGTGCCCAAAACCTCAAAAGGAGGAAGAAATGGAGGAGAAGGGATTGCAGAAAGACTATTCCCTGTGATGAGTGCTTCTCACCTTCCCTCTCACTTTGTCTATGGCAAGGGCATATGCCCTCTGGCAAAAGATTAAAAAAAAAAAAGAAAGGGGGACCAGCAGTTAGCGTAATGGCTATGTCGCTGGACTCCCACGTAGTCGACTGCAGTTCGCGTCCCAGACCCGGTAGCTTAAAACTCATGCCGGGCGCGTGTGCGTGCGTGCCCAAGATCCCGAGAGGAGAATGGAGGAGAAGGGATTGCGGAGTGGCCATCCTCCCTGGGGGGTGATTTCTCGTTTTCTGTCTCTCTGTCTCTCTCTGTCTGTCTGGCGAGCGCACGCGCCCTATAGTGAAAACCTCTCAAAAAAAAAAAAAAAAAAAAAAAAAAAAAAGAAAGGAAGGAAGAAGTACTTTCTAGCCTTAAATGTCAGGAAGGTACTGACCCACATTTACCACCAAGTTACCATCTTTTGCCTGGAGGTCTTCAATCCTTCTAGAACTCTCCTTGTATATGCTGGTAGGTAGGGATTTTTCCTCTAGTGAGTGTTTTACTTTTCTTTCTTTTTTTTGAGAGGTTTTTGCTATAGAGCGCGTGCCTTCGCCAGAAAGACAGAGAGAGACAGAGAGACAGAAAGTGAGAAATCACCCTCCAGCAGGGATGGCCACACTGCAATCCCTTCTCCTCCATTCTCCTCTCGGGATCTTGGGCACGCATGCACACGTGCCCGGTGTGAGTTTTAAGCCACCGGGTCCGGGACACGAACCGCGGTCGACTACGTGGGAGTCCAGCGACATAGCCATTACACTAACTGCTGGTCCCCCCTCTTCTAGAAAGTTTTGATTGCATGTTGGACATAATGTATACTAAATTATGAGTATCTGAATTTTGTTGTTGTCCTTTAAACAGTGTTCAGTTTTGTTCTGAAAGACAATGTACTGTCAGAACAGCTTATCTGAGACATCGATGTAAGCTTTTTGAGCTTAAGCTTGTTGAAATTTTGCTTTAAACTGCTTTAGTGTGGGCCTTGAGTAACCCTACTCTGCAGGCCTTAGCATTTTGCCATAGACCTAAAGAAACTGCTGTGTAATTTTCTACAGCTCCCTCTCTGTTCAGATCCCTTCTCATGTTAATCAGGGTCTATTACTTAAACAAGACCAGTAATTTCTTCCTTTGCCTGATGGCCTACTGGCATGAATAGCTCAAAGTAACCAGGTTGTAGTTACAGCTTCCAGTTCAGTGGAATTCATATTACAGTAGGTATTACCTCTCTCTTCCAGCAAACAGTATGTCTAATCTGGCTGAGTCTTATGTAAGAGAATAATAAATTCCTCTCCTACTCTCAGGTGGGAGAGAGATATGGACAACTCCTGATTGCCAGATATGCATATTATAGCTGGTAGCAACATAGCATGACATATTAGCTGCTAGTTCGACGCATATATTACATCCTGCAGTCAGCATTCTAGCCTGATAGAGTGTCCACCAACTCATGCTTTAGTCAATCCTTCATTGGACTATTTTATCATTCTGTCAGGTGGATTGCTTTCGGGTGATGGAGTATGTGACAATATCCACAAATCCTGTGGTCATGAACCCATTGTTATACTTCCTTGCTGTAAGTGGATTCTTTCATCCAAGATAATGTTTTCTGGGATACCACGTTGGTAAAGAAGACATTCTGTAAGCTCCTACATGTTGGTATTTCCGAAAATACTGTGGCGGGAAAGCAAACCTATTTTGGAATATGTATATATTTGAAAGATGAATGGGCAATGTATTAATTTAGGTAAATATATATTATTATTCTTTTTGAAGCCAAAGGGTATTTATTTATTTAGTTAATTTGCTAGAGAGTGTGTGTGTTCACCAGAGAGAGGCAGAAAGACAGAGAAGGAGAAAGTACTCCCCAAAGGGGGCGTGATTATGCCACAATCCCTTCTCCTTCATTTCTTTATCCTGTCGGTATCAGTACAACAGACAATTGCCATGAAAGTCTAGAAAATCTTTTAATGTAACTTTTGTGTACCTTTTAGGTCTGTTTGATCCAGTCCAAATGTAACCTTTCTTTTTATTTTTTATAAGAATTATTTTATTTAACTTATTTATTATTATTATTTTCCAGTTTGATTAGAGAAAGACAGAAAGAGAGAGAGCGAGGGAAAGTGAGAAAGCAAGCTACCAGGTCCGGGACGTGAACTACGTTCGACCATGTGGGAGTCCAGCACCTCATGATTCCATCTGTATTATCGCGAGGCCTTTTCCACTCAGCTTCGTGTACGAGGCAGAGAGAAGAATCAGATAACACAAGCACACTGCAATCAGCTGAAGAGTTATGAGACTCTGACATTCCTTGTGCTGACAGCACCATGCCACCTGCTGGCCCTGGCAGCCCTACTTTTATATCATGGATGCCCCCCTCTGCCTGACCTCATGACTTGGTAGTTCTGTTAATACTCAGCTTAGGACAGGCAGCATTGACTACATGGTCATTTAATGTTCCATGGTCAAGTTCTCTATCTCTTTGAGGACCTAGTGGTTGTTTTGCCAGTGGCGAATCAGGAGCTAGTTTTCAAATAATAAAGAGCTTTCTGCTACAACGAACACTGCCTTGCTTCAGGACTGTAGGGACTTGTGCTACAGTTCTCCTATTGGGACTTTCTTTGGACTTCAAGCAGTATTTTTGTCCTACACAGTTACGTCTGTGTAGAATCGGATGGCCCACATGGTAGGCAGCTTGTATTACAGCCTGAAACTACTGAAAGGCCATCTCTTCGGATGACTTTTGGGTCATTTGGTAATTATATCAAGGTAGTCTTCCCAAGCAAGCTACATTCTGCCTCCAAATTCCAGACAGATTCTTTTCTCTTTCTGTCCTCTTTTTCTTTCTCCCGCCTTCCCTTCCTCACTTCTCTTCCTCTGCCCCACTCTTCTTTCTTTTCTTCTAGCTCATCAAGTATGCTGTAGTAACTGGATTTTAAAGGGACTCAGATCTTTCCTCCCAGGAGGTTCCTCTATTCCTACTAATGTGGAAATAAAGAGAGGTGTGTTTAGAGAGACTCTGCCTGAACACTCCCATGAGTCATGTAGCACTTACTATATCAGGGGCAGGGTGATGTGACTGCATCTGCCTCCGGAACTTGAGTTCCATTTCAATGTCTTTTTTCTCTTACATTAATAACTCACAAAGTGATACATTGCATGCACTGCTGAGCCCTGTCTTAAAACTAGTAATTAAAGGTGAAGTTCTCAACAAAATGACAAACTCTAGCTGTAGCCTCCAGGCTCTATTTTGTGCTGTTGCCCTGCTGTTCTGCCCTCCCAGAGGTAGTGCCATTGGGAAGTTAATGATTCTGTACCTTGAAGATCCATGGGCCTGCTCTCTTCCGGTAGTAATAGGGACTACCGAGGATCTTCTGTCTCTGTTATACGTGAGAGGTCAACACAGGACAGCACACACAGTCACATATAACCACCAGAGAAAAAAAGAGAAGTTTGGATAGAGATAATTAATTCCATTTTGCTGTCAGCACAAGGAATGTCAGAGTCTCATAACTCTTCAGCTGATTGCAGTGTGCTTGTGTTATCTGATTCTTCTCTCTGCCTCGTACACGAAGCTGAGTGGAAAAGGCCTCGCGATAATACAGATGGAATCATGAGCGTACAGGTCTAGGAGCCACACAGAACTGATATGGGTGAGTCTGGTCTCTTCTTGCCTTTGGTTCAGCCTGCCATGACTTCTGTTCAGAAAGAATTGAGAAGTACTTAAGAGTGTATATATTTAATTTAAACAACCTCATTCTCGCCCATTAATTCCATTTTATGTTTAAGAGAGATTTTTGCTATAGGGCATGTACGCTCACTGGAGAGACAGAGACAGAGAGACAGAAAACGAGAAATCACCCCCCAAAGAGAATGACCATGCCACAGTCCCTTTTCCTCCAGTCTCCTATTGGGATTTTAGGCACACACGAACATGCACTCAGTGTGAGTTTCTTTTTCTTTTTTTCATAAATAACCACTTGTAAGTTTTATTTTTTCCTTTGTAAATTTTATTTATTTTTATTATTATTTATACATTTAATCACTATACATCATTTAGATTGTAAAGAGACTTTACCCAGCATGATACACACCTCAGTCCAGCCCAGTTGAGAATACTAAACACATCCTCATCAACAAACGGTAAACCATATCTGTGTCCCACAAATGTCTTACCTTTATTTTTCCCCCAGATTTCCTTTCCTATGCTCTCCCCCTCCCACACTCTTTCCACTTTATCTCTAATGTCCAAAACAATTTTTAATGCTTTTATGTCCGTTAGTCTTTCAGTCTCTACCATAGAGTGCAGATAGTCGGTATATGTTAAGTGGAAGCATACAGTGTCTTTCTTTCATAGCCTGAGTTGCTTCACTTAGCAACAAATCTTCCATATTTGTCCACTTTCTTTCACATTCCAGGGCCTTGTTACTTTTTATGGCTGAATAGTATTCCATGGAGTGTATGTGCCACACTTTTTCAACCCATTCATCTGTTTGAGGACATTTGGGTTGGTTCCATGTCTTAGCAATTGTGAATAAGGCTGCAATGAATATAGATATGCAAGTGCTTTTCTAACTGAGTCCTCTTCTGTCCTTTGGGTAGATACCCAGGAGTGGAATTGCTGGATCACATGGTAGTTCTATTTGAAGGTCTTTGAGGAACCTCCATATTGTTCTCCACAGTGGCTGGACCAATTTACATTCCCACCAACAGTGTGGGAGTGTTCCCCTTTCACCACATCCCCACCAGTACTTACCTTTTTTTTTTTTTTAATCTTTGCCATTCTGACTGGGGTATCTCATTGTATTTTTGATCTGTATCTCCCTTATGATGAGGGATGTTGAGCTTTTCTTCATATGCTGTTTGGCTGTTCATACGTCTTCCTTAGAGAGTTGTTTATTCAGCTCATTTTCTCATCTTTTAATTGGGCTAATCTTTTTCTTCGGGTAAGCCGCTTGAGTTCTCTGTGTACTCTGGTTATTAATCCCTTATCTGAGGCACAGTTAACAAAAATTCTCTCCCATTCTGAGAGTTGTTGATTCACACTAATTACGGTGTCCTTTGCTGTGCAGCCCAGTGTGCATTTCAGCTGGAGTTGGTCATGTGGGAATCTAGCAGTGTAACCACTTGGCCATCTGCTGGTCGCATCCCATTAATTCTATTTAACAAATATTTATCTAATGACCATATGTTACCATCCAGTGCCCTAGGTCTAGAAGCTGTAAATATTGGTAAACAAAGAAAAAGAAAAGGAAAAATAAAAGAAAGAATATAAGCAAAAAGAAAGACATGTCTTTTCAATTTTTGAGTTAAGTGGAGAATTGTAAATTGTAATGAGCATGGAATTATTTGACTATCACTAGTTGCCTCTAGTATATTGAAGAAAGAAAATGACAGGCTCAGGTCTTCTGACTGCCAATGTAGGGCTTGGTAAAAGAGTCAGAAAGCTTCTTTGGCAATGCTTAAGGAGATCTCTAACTCTTCCAGTTAGAGGGTGACTGAAACCAGGAATTAATAGCAAAAGTAGTAGACCTTTTGAGAAGGATTAATTCACAATCTCAGCAAATATTCCATATCAAAATCATGGCCTGACAGTGTAGGAGTATTCTAGGGTATTTGATGGGGATACATGGTGGATGTGCTTGAGAACCTTGCATGCCCAAAGTTCTTCTGAACTCTTTGGACCTGAGAAGGTGCCCCATGTCTCCTTTGCCATTCTTTGCTAGAAGATAGCAGTTTCCTCTTGAATAAAGATCCTGTGAGGTATGTACCTTGAAGGATGATGCTTGCCTTCTACAAAGTTTCCTCGAACTTCTCATCATGACCTCTAGACCTAAAACTAGGTAGGTCTAATTGGGAAATACTGGCCATACTCAAGGGGAGAAACATTACCTCAAAAGTTGCGGTACTTGGATGATAATAAACACCAATGACAGCAGCTGGGAGAACATAGTGGGAGTGAATATTGAGGGTGCTGAACTATTAGAATATATGGCTGAATAAAGAAGCGCTTATTGACATGATGACTCAAGATTTAATGTCCAGGCACACACTTGAATTTCACCATACTATATCGAAAAAGTGGCTCCTTAACGTTTGGGAACAATAACAATGGCAGTAAATAAAGTGGAGATGCTATAAATTTCTTGGCAGAGTGCTGAAGGTGCAATCAAAAGAAAAAAAGGTGGGACCAGCAGATGGTGTAATGGTTACATTGCTGGACTCCCACGTAGTCAACCGCAGTTCAATTTCCTCACCTGGTGGTTTAAAACCCATTCTGGGGACTGGCAGATGGCATGGTGGTTTAGGTGCTGGACTCCCACATGGCTGACCATGGTTTGAGTCCTGCACCTGGCAGCTTACTTTCTCACTCTCCTTCTCTCTCTATCTCTTTCTGGCCAAACTGAATAATAATAACTAATAAATAAAATGAAATAAATATTTCTTTAAAAAAAAAAAAAAACCAAAAAAAACCCACAACCCATTCTGGCTGCTTGTGTGTGCATGTCCAAGAATCTGAGAGAAGAATTGGAGGAGAGGGTATCGTAGTGTGGCCATCCCACCTAGGAGGGGTGATTTCTCACTTTCTGTCTGTCTGTCTTTCTGATGAGTGCACATGCCCTATAGCAGAGATCTCTTAAAAAAAAAAGGTGGTATTAAAGTGCTGGACTCTCACATGGCTGTCTGTGGTTTGAGTCCTGGACCTAGTGGGTTGCTTTCTCATTTTCTCTCTCCCTCTGGTGAGCATATGTGCCCTGTAGCAAATTAAATGATAATAATAAATAATAAATAAAATAAAATAAATAATTTCAAAAAGGTATTCTACAATGGGAATGTCATATAAGACAGACCTATTGGTTTGTTTGTTTGTTTATTTATTTATTTATTTATTGAGAGTTTTTTGCTATAGGGCATGTGCACTCACCAGAAAGACAGAGAGAGACAGAGAGACAGAAAGTGAGAAATCACCTCCCCAGGGGGGATGGCCATGCCACAATCCCTTCTCCATTCTGCTCTTGAGATCTTTGGCATGCACGCACACATGCCCTCGTGAGTTTAAGCCACTGGGTCCAGGACTTGATCTGTGGTAGACTACATGGGAGTCCAGTGACATAACCATTATGCCAACTTGCCAACTGCTGGTCCCAACCTATTGGTTTATTATGTTCCACTGAAGAACCTGCAAGATGCTTGCTGTACAAAAACAAGTGAGGAACATGCTAGTGACATTGGATATTGATGTCACCAAGAAGCTCATGATTCAGGGTGATGTCTTTCTTTCTCTTTCTTTTTCTTTCCTTCCTCCCTTCCTCCCTCCCTCCTCCCCTCCCTCCCTCCCTCCCTCCTCTCTTCCTTCCTTCCTTCCTTCCTTCCTTCCTTCCTTCCTTCCTTCCTTCCTTCCTTCTCTCTTTCTCTCTTTCTTTCTCTTTAAACAGGAAATTCCAACCTTTATTCAATCCAGGATCTCTAATACAAATTTTTTTTCAGGATACTATACACATTATCATCAACAGATAATTAATTTCTGTGTCCCATAAATGTCTTTCTCCCTACTTTTTTCCTTAATTTCTTTCCTCATACTCTCTCCCTTCTCCTATCCTCTTCCTACACTGTCTTCAGTATCTCTCACTATTTTCCATTCTTCTATATCCTCTAGTCTTTCAGTTTCCATCACATAGTATAAATAGTCAATTTATGTTAAGTGCAGACATACAATGTCTCTCATAGCCTGGCTTGCTTCACTCAGCGGTAAATTTTCCATATTTGTCCACTTTCTATAAAATGCTAGGATCTTGTTTTTATTTTATTTTATTATTATTATTTTTTATGGCTAAGTATTATTCCAGAGAGTATATGGAATACTTTTCAATCCATTCATCTGTTCATAGACATTTGGGTTGATTCCATGTCTTATCAATTGTGAATAATGCAACAATAAACATAGATGTGCAAGCCCTTTTCCAACTAAGCATTGTCCTAATTTTTGGGTAGATACCTAGGAGTGGAATTGCTGGATCACAAGTAGTTCTATTTGTAGATCTTTTTTTTTTTTTTTTTTTTGAGAGGTTTTTGCCATAGGGTGCATGCACTTGCCAGAAATACAGAGACAGAGAGACAGAAAGAGAGAAATCACCCCCCAGGGGGGATGGTCATGCTGCAATCCCTTCTCCTCTATTCTCTTCTCAGAATCTTGGGCACGCGTGCACACGTACCTGGCATGAGTTTAAGTCACCGGATCTGGGACTTGAACCATGGTCGACTACATGGGAGTCCAGCGACATAGCCATTACACTAACTGCTGGTCCCCTATTTGTAGATCTTTGAGGAACCTCCATATTGTTCTCCACAGTGGCTGGACCAATGTATATTTCCACCAACAGTGTAGGAGAGTTTCCCTTTCACCACAGCCTTGCTGCCTCTTATCTTTTTTTTTTTTTTTTTTAATCTTCGGCATTCTGACTGGGGTTAGGTGGTATCTTATTGTGGTTTTCATCTCTCTTATGATAAGAGATGCTGAGAATTTTTTTCATATGCTTTTCGGCTGTTCATATGTTTTTCTTAGAGAGTTATTTGTTCAGTTCATTTTCCCATCTTTTAATTGGATTGATTTTTTAATTTATTTTTATTTTATTTTATTTTTTTAGGTAAGCCGCTTGAGTTCCCTGTGTATTCTGGTTATCAGTCCCTTATGTAAGGCATAGTTTACAAAAATATTCTCCCATCCCAAGGGTTGTTGATTCGCACTAATTACTGTGTCTTTTGCTATGCAAAAACTTTTTAATCTGATGTAATCCTACTTGTCTATTTTTGGGATTATGCCTGTGCTTTGATGGTCTTATTTAAGAAGTCTTTGCCTATTTCAACGTCTCCCAGAATTTCCCCAGAGTTTTCCACCATTAGTTTCATAGTTTGAGGTCTTAGGTTTAGATCTTAGATCTACTTTGAGTTGATTTTTTGTTAATGATGAGAGAGAGGGGTCCAGATTCACCTTTCTGCATGTGGATACCTAGTTGTTCAGGCACTATTTGCTAAAGAGGCTTTCCTTTCCCCCACTGGATTGACTGGCCCCCTTTTTGTCAAAAATCAGTTTTGGGATTTATTTCTGAGGTCTCTATTCTATTCCATTAGTCCACATGTCTGTTTTTGTGCCAGTACCATGCTGTTTTGGTTATCACAGCTTGATAATATATTTTGGGGTCTGGAAGTGAGATGCCACCCACTCCACTCTTTGTGCACAGAATTGTTTTGGCAATATGAGGTCTTTTATGATTCCAGATGAATTATATGATTGTCTTTTCTAAATCTGTGAAGAATATCTTTGATATTTTGATAGGGATTGCATTAAATATGTAGATTGATTTGGGTAGAATTGCCATTTTAATTATATTAATTCTTCTAATCTGGAAACATGGAATGTCCTTTCACTTTCTTGTGTCATTTTCAATTTCTTTTTAAAGATTGGTATAGTTTTCTTTGTAGAGGTCTTTGACTCTTTGGTTAGATTTATTCCTAGGTATCTTACAGTTTTTGTGGTTATGGTGAGATTACTTCCTTCAGGTCTACCTTAGTCTGCTTGTTGTTTATATATAGAAATGCTGTAAATTTTTGTATGTTGATATTGTATCCTGCCACTTTACTCTATTTGTTTAATACTTCTAGAACTTTTTTTGTGGGTATCTTTGGGTCTTCTATGTATCCATCCATGTAACCTGAAAATAGAGATAATTTCACCCCCTCTTTCCATATTTGAATGCCCTTTATTTTATTATATTTTTCTGATCACATTGGCTAAGACTTCCAGCACTGTATTGTAAAGGAGTGAAGAAAGTGGATAGCCTTGTCAGTTTTTAGTGGAAAAGATTTTAGCTGTTCCCCATTCAGTATAATGTTAGCTATACGTTTTTGATAGATGGCTTTTATTCTGTTGAGAAATGACCCTTTTATGCCAATTTTGCTGAGAGTCTCAATCCATGAAGGGATGTTGTATTTTGTCAAATGCTTTCCCCCCATTGATTGAAATGGTCATATCATTTTTATCTTTCTTTCTGTTAATATGATGTATTACATTTATGGTTTTGGGTATGTTGAACCACCCTTGCATCCCTGGAATAAAGCCTACCTGGTTGTGGTGAATAATTTTTTTTATATGTTGCTGTATACGATTTGCTAGTATCTTGTTGAGAATTTCTGCATCTATATTCATCAGAGATATTGGTTTGTAGTTTTCCTTTTTTGTTGTATCCTTATCTGTTTTGGTAATAAGGATGATTGAGCCTCCATAAAATGAATTTAGGAGGGTTCCTTCTTTTTGGATCTTTAGAAATAATTTGAGTAGAACAGGGGTTAACTCATCTTTAAAGTTTTGTAGAATTCAGAAGTGAACCCCACCAGGACTTGGATTTTTCTTTGTTGGGAGGTTGTTTATTACCGATTCAATCTTATTGCTTGTTATGGGTCTATTCAGGATTTCTATATTATCCTGGTTCTATCTTGGTAGGTTATATGTGTCCAGGAATTTGTCCATCTCATCTAGGTTTTCTTTTTGTTGGTATATAATCACTCACAGTATCCTCTAATGATGTTTTGTAGTTCTAGTGTGTTGAAACATTGCCTATTTCATTACAAATTTGATTTATCTGGTCATTTTCTCTCTTTTTCTTAATTAGCCTAGTTAATGTTATGTCAATCTTGTTTATCTTTCCAAAGTACCAGGTTTTGCTTTCATTTATTTTCTAAATTTTTGTTTATCTTCTATTTCATTTATTTCTGCTTGAATCTTTATTATTTCTTTTTCTCCTGGCACTTTTTGGATGTTTTTGTTTTTCCAGTTCCCTGAGGCATGATATTAGGTTTTGCCACCTCTCCATCATTTTCTTATGTAACCTGATTACTATGAACTTTCCTTTTATGACTGCTTTTGCTGTGTCCCATAGATTATGGAGACTCATGTATTTATTGTCGTTGGTTTTCATGAATCTACTGATTTTAGTTTTAATTTCTTCAGCAGTTCTGAAATCATTCAGTAATAGGTTTTTTTTTTTTTTTTTTTTTGAGAGATTTTTGCTATAGGGCACGTGTGCTCGCCAGACAGAGAGAGACATAGAGATAGAAAGTGAGAAATCACCCCCAGGAGGGATGGACACGCCACAATCCTTTCTCCTCCATTCTCCTCTTGGGATCTTGGGCACGCACGCACACGTGCCTGGTGTGAGTTTTAAGCCACCAGGTCCGGGACGCGAACCGCGGTCGACTACGTGGGAGTCAAGCGACATAGCCATTACGCTATCTGCTGATTCCCAGTAATAGGTTGTTTAGTTTCCATGTGTTTGTGTATTTTCAGGTATTTTTTTTTCCTGAAATTAATAACAAGTTTAATTCCGTCATGGTTAGAGAAGATGCTGGATATAGTTTATATGCCTGTGAATCTGTAAAGGTTTGTTTTGTGCCCTATCATATGATCAATCTTCAAAAATGTTCCATGCAGGGGTGAGAAAAATGTGTATTTTGTGGTTTTTGGGTGAAGGTTCTATAGATGTCTGTCAAGTCCATTTGATTTATGGTATCATTTAGTATTGTGGCTCCAGCCCTTTTTTGGTTTCTGGTTGTATGAAATACTTCTTCCCAGCATTTCATGTATGTATGTCGTCTTTTTTTTTTTTTTTTTTTTTGAGAGGTTTTAGCTATAGGGCGTGTGCGCTCGCCGGACAGACAGAGAGAGACAGAGAGATAGAAAGCGAGAAATCACCCCCCGGGGGGATGGCCACGCCGCAATTCCTTCTCCTCCATTCTCCTCTCGGGATCTTGGGCACGCACGCACACGCGCCCGGCGTGAGTTTAAGCCACCGGGTCCGGGATTCGAACCGCGGTCGACTATGTGGGAGTTCAGCGACATAGCCATTACGCTAACTGCTGGCCCCTATGTATGTATGTCTTTATCCATAAGGTGTGTTTCTTTCAGGCAGCAGATAGAGGGTTTCTTTTTTCTTTTTTTAATCCATTCAGCCAGCCGGTGTCTCTTAATTGGAGAATTTAATCCATTAACATTCAATGTTATTGTAGATATTTCTGGACTTGTTCCTACCATTAGGCTGGCCATTTTCTTTTTCCTTCCTTCCTTCCTTCTTTCTTTCTCTCTTTCTTTCTTTTGATGTCTCTGAAGATATAGATTATACATTTTTCCTTTAATTTTTACAAGAGGATACAAGTGCTCACCTGAGGGGATGATTGTGTTGTAATCCCTTCTCCTCTACTTTTTCTTCCTTTTGGGACTTTGGGCATGCACCAGCCACCATGCTTTTCAGGCCATGAGGTCCAGGACTTGAATGGCACAGTTAGCCATGTAGGATCCATTCACCTTAAAACCATCACACCACTGGCTGGCCTGATAAAAATTATACTTTTAACCAGTGGCCATTATATGTTGTTGTAACCCTATAGGCATACTACACAAACTTTGTAGGCCAGGTTTGATGGTAGGTAAGATTACTATGGAACTTAGTATGCTAGTGTCAGTATTGATGATAGGATTCCAGAATAGCAGGGTTCAGTTGGTGACATTTAATTATGAGAGGCAAAGGTAGACATAAGGTACAGTAAAACTGAAATGGGGTCATGACTCAGAAGTATCTGTTTCTAAGTTTATGAAAGTAAAGTCTACTCTAAGATAATGCTTTTGCTCTCTGTGAATATCAAAACAGACTTGACTATTGGGACATTTCAAATAAAATAATAGTGGTTTTTCTATACTGATGAAATCATGGTATTTGTACCTGGGGTCAGAAAGTGGTAAGTATGACACATGCATGTATGTCACAGGGTAGACAATAAACTGTGCTAAGAATAAGAGGGCTGCTGCACTGGGGAAGTTTCTAGGTATCCTGTGGTCTGAGGCATACTAAGATGTATTCCTTCCAATGGAATTATGAGCTATTACATCTTCTATTTTCTACCACTAAGAAAGAGACAGAATACTTGGTTGGGCTCTTTGGAGTTTGGAGTATAAGTACATCCCACATTATTGGAGATTGGAGAATATATACATACCACATTAGGGGAGCCTTGGCAAGAGGGAACCACAATGATTTGGTGACTATGACAGTACCCAACTCATGATGAAGAACCCTGGTCACATGGCCCCTTTATGACTCATAGGCTAGTGTTTGATCTCTTACCAAGGCTGGAATAGCTATTGATGCTACTGAATAACTGAGTTTTCTATAGTAGAGACAGACATGAGCCATCAAAATGATTCTAATGAAGCTGTGCAAGTTGTTTACTCTTCTACCCTAGAAAGGGTAATAATTCATTCTTACTGGAATCAATACACATTTTTGGGTGTAGGTTTGCTTTCCTGGCCTATAGTGCTTGGCTAGCACCACTATTTAATATCATCTGATGTGTGGTCATGACATAACATTTCTTTGGATTAAGCAATGCACTTCATAGTGAAAAAGTGTAACAGGAGCACAAAATCATGATGTTCACTGTTTTATCACAAATATCATCACTTAGAAGTTTCCAACTGAAAAGATTATCAGAATGATGAAGCCAGTTGAGGGATGACACTCTTCATGGTTGAAGTGCTGTCAAGCAATATATTTTAAAACAATGGCCATTCTATAGTGCAGGTACAGTGCACATGGGTGGGTACCAAAGGGAGATTACAGTGGCCTTTCTCACCATCACTCCCAGTGATTGACTTAGGGAATTTATACTTCGCATTTTCCCACTTTTGATAGACTGATTCTTTTTTTTTTTTTTTTTTTTTTTTGAGAGGTTTTTGCTATAGGGCATGTGTGCTCACCAGACAGAGAGAGACAGAGAGACAGAAAGCGAGAAATCACCCCCCAGGGGGGATGACCATGCCACAATCCCTTCTCCTCCATTCTCCTCTCAGGATCTTGGGCATGCACGCACACGCGCCCGGCGTGAGTTTTAAGCCACCGGGTCTGGGATGCAAACCGCGGTTGACTACGTGGGAGTCCAGCGACATAGCCATTATGCCAACTGCTGGTCCCGATAGACTGATTCTTGAGACAGTTGGGCATTTCTACAAAAGACGCTGCAAGGATTCTATTAAAGCCATGTCACTTTCCCACTACTTCACTCCTGTTTCCTGTGATCACAAATCAAATAAACTGTCTGGACCCAGGTCTGATCTCAGAGTCTACTTTCCAGGGAACCAAACTAAGACATAATATCAGGAGTAGCTCTAGCAAGCATAGCTTCAGGATGGGATTCTAGAACACTGGCTGATATCAAAGACCCAATGGATGGTATTATAATAAGTGAGATGGTGAGAGAAATAAATTCCTCAAAGTTTATCCTTCCCACAAGAATTTGTGGGGAAAATGAATTATTAAGAAATGTTCCTCTGGTGGGGGAGGGGACCAGGAGAGAGAAAAAGTGGGATTAAGAAGGGAAGGCTGTCAAGCAAGAGTGTCATACCAAGCAATGTCCCATGAAAGATGAGTTTGGCTTAACTGCTGAGGAGTCTTAACACTAGCATTTGTAGGGCAGCTTTGGGTAGCAAATGGGGTAGTATGATTATGATTATTGCCTATCAGGAAATAGATCTCTCACTCCTGCTCAGGACTCGAGGGGTCTTTTCCTGGAGCACAGCCCCATAGTACATCCAACTGCAATTGGATTGACGGATGCTTCTGCAAGATGTCAAGAGAAGCTGAGACTAATGGATCTTCCTATTCTACTGCCACTTAATTCCAGTCTGCACTAAGTGAGGGTAAGAATTGATGCCTGAGTGCTTTTCACAACAGTTGGAGATTTAGGTAGCTTTGGAAACAGTTTTATCTTACAAATAAAGTGTGAACTAGGAGCTCAGAAAATAAATGTGTGGACTGAATGAAAATTTTGATAAAGCGCATGTGTTTAATGATCATCTCTTTCTAACTGTAGTAGAATCAATATCTTCCTGGTGGGAAGAGTGATGCTAGTAAATGCTATTTATCCGATGCTCAAGGTAGTTAGAGAAGGAACTGGGGGTATTTCATAGGGAAAGAGCAGACCAAAGTGGGATGAGTAGAGATAATGGAACTGTGATGTCATTTAAAGGGCTATCAAGGGGGAGGGAGATCTGACTTGATCGATAGTGTTTGTAGGATAGTCATAAGACCAATGGGAAAGACCTATAGGGAGATATATTTTCAGCTCAATTTAAGAAGAAAATTTTAAATATCCAGAGCTATTCATAGATAAACTATACTGTCATAAGAAATAGCGAGTTCCCTATCTTCCATCCTCTGTCTGAATAACTCTGTAATCAGAATTATTCAGACAGAGGATGGAAGATAGTTTTTCAGGGATATTGTGGAGGGAATTCAAACATTAAATGGAGATGGAAGTAAATGATAGTTCCAGCCCCAAAGTGTGATGATTCTTGTGTCTAATGAAAATTAGGTTGAACTTGAAGGAAAACCAGAAGGACATTCAAGGGTAGGGCTGGAGAAAAAACCAGATGATTAAATACTTAGGGATGAGGTAAAATTGGTCACTCTTCCAAGACGAGTCATATTAAAAGAATATGAATTCCTATATATCTCACCATCCTCATTTATGACAATCTGTTTCATTGCAAACAATTAGTTTGTACTTCTGTTGACTTTAGGTGAAATGGTAATTCACCTAATGAGTCTTCTGGGAACAAATTGTTGTTACTGTCAAATTAACCAAAGTAGGAAGGAAATATTTACAGTACCAATGTTTCTTTTAAAATCAAAACACTGACTTGTGTGTAGTTGTATAGACCAGAGATATCTCTAGTTATTTTCCAGTTTTAAGAAATAATAAAGATCATAATATTTAGAATTTTTTGCATGCACTCACTAGAGAGACAGAGAGGAAGAGAGAAAGAGAGAAAGTGAGAAAGCACCCCCCCCCCCCCCATAGGGAATGGTCACACTGTAATCCCTTCTCTTCCATTTCTCTCTCCTGTCAGGATTTTGCACATACATGCAAATGCTCCTGGGATATTTTTTAAGCTGCTGAATCACGAACTCAAACCACCCAGTTGGCCATGTGGGATCCAGTTACCTTAACCCCAATGCTACCAGCTGGCCCAGATTTAGAAAACTTGAGAACTCAGAAAAGGTATATAGTACTATCATTATCTAGGAGCCAACATGTGGCACCTGTATAGACAGATAAAAACTGGGTCTGAGCTTGCTTTTCACGAGTGACCTTGGGAGTCTCTTGGGATGAATGACTGGATCACATGGTAGGAATATATTTAACTTTTTTTTTTTTTTTTAAGATTGGGAAGCAACATCACATTGTCTTGATTATTATAGTTTAAAAATAAGTCTTGGGTGAAAGTGGGATAGGTGAAGATAAAATGACTTGTTTCATGGTTTGAAGGATTGTTATGGGGAAGAGGAAACTGACTCAATAGTGGCCAATGGTACAAGTGTAAGGGACACACCTAAGACTAATGGGTAGGATATATAGAGAGGTATTTGCTCTTTTAAAAATATTTTAGGGCCTGCAGTTGGTGTGGTTAAGGCATTGGATCACACATGGGCAACTCCATGGTTCAAGTCCCAGACTTGGTGGCTTGAAAAATATGCTGGGTGAGTGTGGAAATGTGGCTAAAATTCCTAGAATAGAATGGAGGAGAATGGATTGCAGTGTAATCATACCCCTGGAGGTGCTTTCTCACTTTCCCTCTCCCTCTGTCTCTCTGGCAAGCACATGTGCCCTATGGCAAAGATATAAAAACAAAACAACAAAAACATTTTTTTTTTTTTTTTTGCTATAGGGTGCACGCACTCGCCAGACAGAGAGACAGAGAGACAGAAAGCGAGAAATCACCCCCCCGGGGGGGATGGCCACGCCACAATCCCTTCTCCTCCATTCTCCTCTCGGGATCTTGGGCACGCATGCACATGCACCCGGCGTGAGTTTAAGCCACCGGGTCCGGGACTCGAACCGTGGTCAACTACGTGGGAGTCCAGCGACATAGCGATTATGCTAACTGCTGGTCCCTCCAAGAAAGAGTATAAGTTTCCAGAGAAAATAAACCTCAGACAAGACAGAGTTCAAAGTGGATGAGCTAAAGCCACCTTCACACCTAAGATTTTCTGACTCTTTATATGTAATTCTTGTTCTTAGAGGAATATAAGGATGAACATGTAGGAAAGGTCAGCGCAATCTCAAGGATCAGACTGGAGCAAGAACCAGAAGTAGATGAGGTTAGACCTGGATGAAACTAACCAATAATTCTTTCAAGTAACATTATGCTAGGAGGAACGTATGAGTCCTACTATGGTTTAGATAATGGTTTGTCCCCCTAAAGTTCATGTTCACATGGCGGGAGAGCCTTCCAGAAGCCAACAGCATCTCTGTATAACAGTGTTTCAGTAATTTGTTTCCATGGTTCTGGGGCTCCTGCCTTAGAGCACTTTACATGACAGTAAGGGGTCCATGTAAAGAACAAGGCAGGTGGGCCGGCAAGTGGCGTGGTGGTTAAGGGCACTGGACTCCCATATAGCCAATTATGGTTCGAGTCCTGGACCTGGAGGCTTGCTTTCTCACTTTCTCTCTCTCTCTGTCCCTCTCTGGTCAAATTAAAATACATAAATAAATAAAGTTAAATTTAAAAAAAAGAAAAAGAAGAACAAGGGTCTCAAATGGTGCCTGATTGAAATAATGTGTCAACAGTATTTTGAAGCATATAAATAGGTGTTTAAGACTTCTGCTCCTTAAAAATAACATGTTATCACAGTCACAAGTTTTTCTTCAGAATGATATAAAAGAAAAAAAAAAGAGTTCATGTGTTGAGTTTGGTCCCTAATGCAAATGGCATTGGAAGATAATAAGACCTTTAAGATGAGGATCCACATACAATATGAGCAAGCATGTTGCCAGACAAGATTGGCATGCGAGTCACTGGACTGTGAGAGGAAGACCTGTCTTCAGTTTTGGAGGGCACTATCCAATTAACTAAGAGAATGGAGCGACAAAGAGAAATGGAAAAGTCTTTCTTCTTGCTCTTGGCACAAGCCTACCTCTCTCTCTGCTTTCTGTTGGCTATGTTATGATACTGGACCCATGCTTGGACTTTTCAGTGACCAGAACTGTGAGCCAAATAAACCTCTATTCTTGATAAATTACTCAGTCTTATATATTTCTGTTTAGCAACACAATATGAACTAAAACAAGCTGTATAATTAAAATCTGTCAATTTTGTGCATACTCTGTACTACTGAAATAAATACACTGCTCTTTTCTTAGTTTACTATAGATTCAACAGTACCTCCTAAATGACTCTCCAGGAATAAAAACTTTTTACAACAAAATCGTCCAAAAAGGACAATTATTAAAGAAAAAAGTCATAAAAAGCAAGTCTTCAGAAGAAAAGAAACATTACTGTTTCAAACCTGATAGGACAAAACAGCAGTGAACCAAAGTCCCAATATGTGTACAAAGGGGCTTTGTAAAGTTTGTGGAAAAGTGGTATTAAAGTATGTTTATTTTGGTGCAAAAATTATTTCAAGTGCAGGTATAGATTTTTTTTATATAACATGCATTTTTTATGAACTTAAGATTCCCTCATATATAATGTATATGCTGCAGATAACCTCCAGAAATCTTCTTTGAATCCAAGAACAAATAAACAAAGAGATTCGGAAAAGGTGTGAAGGCAGCATAGCTAACCTTGAGAGTTTCTGGCATTCTGTTCTCTGCCTTTTCTGCCACTGCTCTGTACACGTTTCCAGGGTTACTTTCTCTCTAGCTTTAAGTACTCGTGCTATCTTGCTTACTATCCCCTTCTCCGATAACTTTGAGAAGAATCTGATTTTAGTCATTTACAATACGTTTTCATTTTTCTTCACTTCTCTTTAAAGCTGACGCTCAATTTCTTTGACTATGAACAACTATTCTGATACCTAAATCTTACTACTTTCCAAAAAAAATAAATAAAAAGTAATCTGATTACAGCTATATGTACTCATTGCAAATAGTTGACTCATTATTCTTTAAGATGAATAAGTTTTAGACACTGTGTTGCTTCAGTGAGAACTTTGCATTTTTAGCTTTTTATTAATAAATGTGAGATGAGAAACTTTTCTGCTTAGTTTGGATTACCCTGAAAGCAGACCCTGAAGCAAAAATTTAGTCAGAAGTAGTTTCCTTGGGAGGGGAACCTGGGAACAACAACAACGAGGGAATGGGGGATTAGTAAAGAAAAGGAAAGTCAATAGAAGGAGTGTGTGCTAGAACCTTCTGTTGCTTAATAGAAATGCCCAAGTATGGGTAGTTGAAGAAAATTGGTTTATTTAACTTTTGGTTTTGGAGGCCTAAGGTCAAGGGACCACATTTAGGAAGGATCTTCTTGCTGGTGGAGGCTCTTTGTGGAGTTTCCAGCGGGTTTGCAGTGTCACACTGAGAGAGCAAGCATGTCTGTGTCAGTGTATCTCTGCCCTGGTCTCATTCACATTCCTTATAAACCTACCGGTATGCAGGTGCGGTACTCTCTCTACCCTGAAAAAATCATCGAATCCTAATCTCTTAATTCCATAGTAAGATTGAGGTTCCTCTCAGTTCCATACAGTACAACCAGATTTCTTTACTTTTATTTTTATTTTCTAATTTTCATTTTTATTTATTTACATTTTATTTATATTCATTCACTGTATATCAATACAGTATACAAAATGATATTTTCCATCCAGAATACATTGTACATTGGCTTAATCAAGGATATTACCATACATGTAATATATTTTGCCCTTTTTTCCTGTTGATTCCCTACCTTTAACCCTCTGCCATTTCCCACCCTCCTCCCATACTGTCTCTGGTATCTACAGTTGTTTTCCATGCCCTTTTTTCCCCTCACACTTTATTGATTCACTAAAGATCTTAATTAATCTAAAAATTTTCAATAGCAAGCACAGCTGAAATATACATATCTATGAACACATGTCTGACTTTAGGCATAAACCTCACTGAGTAAAATGAAAATACTATAAAGTAACACCTAGCCAGAGCTATATAGCTTACTGCAATCATTAAATAGGTATTTTTTAATGAATTTTTTAATTTCAAGAAAAACAGTTCTAGTTTTAATAGATAAAAATAAAAAAAATGTTAAGACTTAAAGCCAGGAAAAAGGTTAGGATTCAGTTCAAATAGTAGGTTGACGAAACAATCAACAGTTTAAGAGAAGACAAAAATCTTTAACCATGGAAAACAACGCATAGAAGAAAATCAGTAATGTTTTAGTCAAAAGTCATAAAATTGCAGTTTACTGGTTTAGTCTCATGTAATTAATCTCTCTTCTATTGAATTTTCAGTGTTACTGTGGTCTGATCTTTCCATTTAAACTCTGGAAGTTAACATTCAACTCCAGACTTGTCCCTACCATTAGGCTGGTCATTGTCTTGGTTATTTTTTGTACTCTATTTTTGTGTGTCCTGTTTTAGTTTTCCTGGTATAACACTCCCTTCAACACTTCTTGAAGAGCTGGTCTAGTGTTGGTAAATTCTTTCAAGTTTTGTTTATTTGAGAATGTTTTTAGTTTTTTTTCCACATGAAGACTAACTTGCTGGGTATATTATTCTTGGTTGAAATTATCTTTCACTTAACACTTTGAATATATTTTCCCATTCTTTCCTTGCTCACATTGTTTCGGATGAGAGGTCTGATATTAGCTTGATGGGATATCCTTTGAAAGCAACTTGATGTTTCTCTCTTGCCAATTTTAGTATCTTGTCTCTGTCTGTGGTTTTGGCCAATCTGGCTATGATGTGCCTTGGAGATCTTCTTGGGTTGATTCTATGTGGGGTCCGTTGTATTTCTTGAGTCTGAATATTTGAGTGCCTCTCTAGGTTTAGAAAGTTTTCTTCCAGGATTTCATGGAATAGATTATCAATGACCTTATTAATTTCCTCACCTTCTGGGATACCAATTACCCAGATGTTTGGATACCTAATGGTGTCTAGTATTTCTTGTACAGTATTCTCATTTTTGGGGGGTTATTTTCAGTTTTTTTGTTTTTTTTTTTTTCCTAGATCAGAGGTTTTGCCTTCCACATCCGAGATTTTATTTTCTGCAAGAACTAATCTGCTTTTAATACTTTCGAGGGAGGTTTTTATTTCCTGAATGGCAGCCTTCATCTCTAATAGCTCTACTTGATTCTTTTTTTATGGTGTGTATTTCCTCTTTCAAGTCATGGAAGAACTTCAACACCTCCTGGAACTCACTGTCTCTTTCTCCTGCATCTTCTGGAGTTCATTATCACTCAGCTCTTGCATCTTGTTTAGTTTTGCCATTATGAATATTCTGAAATCTCTATCAGACATTTTCACGAGTTCTAGTGTACTGTCTGTGGATGATGAGTGATTGTTCTTTTCCCTTAGGGGAGAGATATTTTCTTGGTTTCTCATGTTTCTTGTGCCTCTGAGGTTGTTTCTGGTCATTCTGTGACAAAATGTTTCCTCCACTGTGCTTCTCAATGTGGTATCCACAGGAAGAGATTACTAGTTCAGATTTATAAAAAGAAATTTCTTCCTTAAAGCAGGAGGTTCAATAAGCATTGAGGATAACAATGACTCTAAAAGTATTCAGATGCTTGACTACCGTGCACAAAGGCCTATCTAGACATTCAGTGTGTGGAGAGTCAAGCTTAGAGTGGGAAAGAAAATGGTTTAAAAAAATGCAAAAAGCAACAAAACAAAACAAACCTAGAAAAATACTACCAAAAAAGAGGAAAAAAATTTTTTATACATAGAAAATGAAAACCGTGCTGCACAAATAGGCCAGGACACACCTCAGCTTTAAAATGGCTTCTGAAATTAGCAAGTGAAAAGAAAAGACCCAAGGTGGAGAAGTGGTTGAAAAATTTAAAAAAATAAAAAAATTAAAGAGAGAACATGAGACAGACAGAGACAGACAGACTCAGACAGGGAGAGGACAGAGGTCACCCTACCTTGTCTGAATATTTCAGAAGTCTAGAAGATGGAGTTTAGAGCATAGCTTCCCTAAACAGGCCAGGACATACTCAGCTTAAAATGGCTTCTGAAATTAGCAAGTGGAAAAAAAAAAAAAAAAAAGCCCAAGGTGAGGAGAAGTGGTTGAAAAATTAAAAACAAAAATTTAAAGAGAGAGTGCGAGACAGACAGAGAGATAGACAGAGACAGTGAGAAAACAGAGGTCAACCTACCTTTAGATAGTGGTTTCCTATCCTTTGGATTCATACTCAGAAGTGGGATTACTGGGTCAGTTTCCATTAGTTGGTCTATGGAGTAAGGACTTTGGGAAATGTGAGAGGGAACACCAAGCAAGGAAAGTAGCATGAGTAGAAGCTATGATGGGAGAAACATCACAGAATGGAAAAAACTAAAAGGATTTAGTATCCCTGGAACACCAGGTAAGAGATTAGGAGTGGCTGTAGAATTCATCAAGGGTCAGGTGGTTGTGGTTATCACATAATGGTACCTGAGAGTTAACAAGACTCTTTAGTATAGGAAAATTATTAACCTATTTCCGCTTGCTCTATACTGTCCATACTCTATGACAGAGACTGAAAGATTATAGAATATAAAACATGGGAAATAGTTACAGATTCTGGAGGCAGCATGGGAAGAGGATGAGAGGTGGAGGAGAGTGAGGGGAAAGGAATCAAGGAGAAAAATAAAGAGGTGATAATTTAAGGGACACAGAAATGGAGGATTGTCTGTTGATGATAGCGTGCATGATAGCTTCAACTGGGTTGGTGTGAAGTGTACTCATGTTGGGTAATTCATTTTATAAGCTATAGAGATATATAATGATTGAATGTATAAAATAATTTAAAATAAAAAGAAGTAATAATAATATTGGGTTGTTGGAAAAGTTATGACAGATTTTTGCATAGAAAAACATGGAAAAATACGTCATGACTTTTCTGACAAGCCAATAGTAGAAACTGTTCCTTTTCAGTCACAGCCATGAGACATATTAACATCTACCCTGCTTTAGAAGTTCACAAAGTTAATGTGGCAGGAGATCCTGTCACAACTTCTGTTGAAAACATCTCTATGACAAAAAGATTACAAGATATCTAGATGTTCTTCAGGAGCCTGGGGTAAGCCCCATAATCAGCCTAAGCCAATTCCAGCCATCTGAGACCACTGATCTTTTTTTTTTTTTAATTTAAATTTATTTGTTTACGTTCATTCACTGTACATCATTACAGCATACAAAATGAGATTTTCCATCCAGAGTACACTGTATATTGTCTCAATCAAGCACATCAACATACATGTTATTGTCAACAAATAATTTTCCATTTCTATGTTTTGCTTCACCCCCTCCCCATCCTTGGTTCCCTATCTCTTACCCTCAGCCATCTCCCACTCTCTTCCCACACTGTCTCTGGTATCTATGTTTACTTTCTATACTGTTCCCCCCCCCCCATTTTTTGTTGAATTACTAAAGATCTTAATTAATCTAAATATTTTCATAGCAAACACAGGTGATATATACATTTCCATGAACACAAGTCTAACTTAAGGCATCCTATAAAGTAGCACCTAGCTGGGGCTATATATCTTAACTGCGGTCATCAAATGGATTTTTTTTCCTGAAACTTTTCTTTTTTTTGTAACTTAATTTACATTCTTACCCTAAGCATCATCACAGCATACAAAATATGATTTCCCATCCAGAATATACTGCATAGTGACTTAATCATACATATTATTATTCAAAATTTTCCATTTATACTTCCTAGAATTTTTTACCCCTCTTTCTGACCCTCTGTCCTTTCCCATCCTCTTCTCCCACTGTCTCTGGTGTCTACAATTGTCTTCTATTCCTTTTCCACCCACATTGTATTGATCACACGATTTCTTAAATAATCTAACTACTTTCAATGGTAAGTTCATATGGTACTATTAAGAAAACCAGTTTTAACTTAAATTATAGAAATGCTAAGGAACTTTTCTTAAAGCCAGGAAACAAGTTAGGATTCTGTTCAAATGGTAGGTGCATGAACCTATCAGTCTCATGCACTTTATCTTCTGTTCTGGTTCCATTTTTCCTATTAAATTCTGGGATATAATATTCAACTCCAGACTTGTCCCTATGATTAAGCTGGCCGCTTTCTTAGTTTTTGAATTCTTCTTTCCGTGTGTCTGTATTTAATTTTCCTGATATAGCACACCCTTGAGAACTTCTTGGAGATCTGGTCTGGTGCTGGTAAATTCTTTCAGGTTTTGTTTATCTGAGAATGTTCTTGTCTTTTCTTCCCACATAAAAGATAATCTTGCTGGGTATAGTATTCTCAGCTGGAATTGTTTTTCTCTTAACACTTTGAATATATTTTCCCATTCCTTCCTCACCCGCATTGTTTCCGATGAGAGATCTGCTGTTAGCCTGATGGGATGTCCTTTGTAGGTAACTTGATGTTTCTCTCTTGCCAGTCTTAGTATCTTGTCTTTGTCTGTGGTTTTGGTCAACCTGGCTATAATGTGTCTTGGAGAAGATCTTCTTCGGTTGATTCTATTTGGGGTCCTTTGTATTTCTTGGGACTGGATCTTCAAATGCCTCTCTAGGTTTGGAAAGTTTTCTTGTAGGATTTCATGGAATAGATGATCAATGCCCTTATGGGTCTCTTCACCTTCCGGAATGCCAATTATCCGGATGTTTGGACGTTTGATGGCATATAGTACTTCTCGTATATTATTCTCAAATTTTTGTGCCATTTTCTCAGTCTTTATGGTGGATTTTTCTAGGCCAGCCATTTTTTCTTCTACGTCTGAGATTCTATTTTCTGTATGATCTAGTCTGCTTTTAATACTTTCAAGGGAGATTTTTACTTCCTGTATTATAGACTTCATTTCTAATAGTTCCATTTGACTCTTTTGTAAAGTGTGTGATTCCTCTTTTAGATCTTGCAAGAATTTCCTCACCTCCTGGACCTCGTCAACTTTTTTCTCCTTTCTCTTTAGCAGTTCATTGTCTCTCTTCTCTTCCATCTCAGTTTGCTTTGCCATTATGAATGTTCTAAATTCTTTATCAGACATTTCCATGATTTGCATTGAACTGCTGGTGGATGAAAGGGAGTTATTCTTTTCCCTTGGAGGAGAGGTATTTTCTTGCTTTCCCATATTTCTTGTGGTCCTGCGGTGATTTCTTGTCATCTGATGGATGGTGTGTTTCTTTCAAATTCTTGAAGTTCAATCTGAGTGTTCAGGAGCAAGCAGGAAGAGGTGATCTGGAATCTCTTTGCCGTTCTGTTGTGATCGCTGGTGCAGCAGTTTCAGTAGATATTGAGGAATATGTTAACCCTAATAGTATTTCGATGTTTAGCTACAGTGCCCTTAGATCCATCTAGAAACACATTGAAGGGATATTGAAGAGTGGAGAGACAAGAAAAAAGAAAATGAAAGAGAGAGAAACAATGACAAAGAAAGAGAAAAAAAGACATAAAAAAAACCACAAAAAAATTGTAATTATTGTTTTTAATAAGAAAACTAAAAAAAAAAAAAAATTAAAAAACCCAAATAATAGAAAACCACGTGGTGCACTACCGCCGCGCGAAATGACTACTTTGCAGGAGCCATGAGGAATCCGCTTCTGAAGGAAGGCCTCAACTCTCCTGCCTGGGCAGAGGGAGCAGAGGGGATTATTAACAAAACAAAAGGTGGAGCTGAGAGCAAGAGAAAAACTTTACCTTTAAAAAAATCGTAAAAAGGAAAAATTACAAAAATATGAGAGGACAGAAGTAGAGAGAGACAAAGACAGAGACCCAGAGGCAGATAGAAGATCAGAGGGGCTCCCTACCACGCTAGCTTGGTTTGTTGGAGGCGGAATTATCAGTAGAAAATCTTCATTTTTCCTGTCCCCTGAAATGACTACTTTGCAGGAGCCATGAGGAATCCGCTTCTCTGAGACCACTGATCTTTCTACTGGGCCTGCCCAAGTGACTAATGGGTGACCTGGAAGTAGAAGGGGCTAAAATTCCACCTCATTCTCCACCCTTAAATCTGGATAATGTAATTTCCTTCTACACCCAGTGTGTAAACTGACTGCATTTGATCACACACTATTCTTATGTCACCTCTTCCTTTCACCAGTCATGTTTTCCTGTATCCTTAGTTGCCTCCTTTAGAGTCCCTTAAAAACCCTTAATCCCCTTCAATCTGGGAGGTGAATTTGAGTTTCGACTCTCACCTTTTTGCTGAGCTGCTCTCTGAATTAAAACCTTTCTTTTTTGGGAAACTCATTGTCTCTGTTATTGACATATTGTGTGATGGGCCAACAAACTTGGGTTTGGTAAAAACTGCATGCCAAGGCAAAGAGCTTATATGTTTTATCCAGAGGGCAAATGGGAGTCACTGAAATTTATTAAAAAGCAAAGCAAAGCTATCAGATATTGATATAACCTGATTTTTGTTTTATAGAGACAACTTTGTGTGTGTGCACATGTGCATATTTGATCTGTCAGCTAGGAGATTAATGTAACAAGAGATACTGAGGTCTTGTACCTATTCGATACAGTCTAGAAATAGATGACATACTTAGATCAGGTAAATTAAAGAGCATTTCATGAAGGAACAACTTATAGAGGCACAGTGTAGAGAAACCACAAGGGATAGAGCAGGAATGGGGGGTTCCATTACCATCCAGGCCTGAAGAGGCAGGGAGAGGAAGTAGAGAGATAGAAGGCTGCCTGTCAGGGCTGGGACTAGGGTCAAATGTCATATCACATCAGAGACACCCGTGGAGTATGGTCCTTGGGAATAAAAACTATTACCTCATTCTTCTCCCTTCCTTGGACCTACTCTTGGTTCTTTTGTATTTGCAAAATTCTTTGGGAAGCCAATGCCACCAATAGAGATCAGCTCCCAAGAACAGAGATTGTAGAGCATGAGTCTTCAGGGGGCAGATGAAGATGTTAAACCAGGGCCTGAAGGACATTGCCAGAAGTACACATTCAGAGAAGGAGTTAAAGTTGGGAAATATTTGTAGGTTAAAATGATCAGGACTTGGTAAGAAATTGGCCACCCTGGGAGAAGGAGGAGGTGAGAAAGAGGCCCAGGTTTCTGGCTTCGTGAATATCCTGTTGCCCACTATATTGTTAACATAATGTTCATTTGGACTTGTTGAGCAGGAAGTAGGACAAATTGTGAATGTCTTGGTGAAACATATATACCTCAAGAAGTGGGGAGGTTTACCCTACAAATATCCAGAGACCTGTCACATGGGTGATTTTTAGGATTCTGGTGGTGGTCTAAGGCAACCTGAAACATTCATTCAAAGATGAAAGACAACACTTGGTAGTCCTCTTCAGGTTTGGGGAACAGCATATACTATAGGCATGGGAATGTTGCTCAATTCATTTATTGGGTGTTTATGCAGACTGTCAATTGCGAGTTGTACTAAGAGTAAAAGAGGGCTCTGCACTACGTTAAGATGTGGTATAACCAGCCCTGCCACTTGGGCTGCAGATCTGGCAGAGCTCATGGAGTCACAGGTATCTGTGCTGATAAAGATCTATGAGGAATCTTTGGTAAGCCCTCATAGGGAGACTTGGTACAGAACCCTAGGTTTCTGGAGCAAGGCTATGTTAAATGCAGTAGAGAACAACATGACATTCAAAAAGTAGTTGTGAGAGGAACTTTCCTCTGAAACTCTGAATTCATACATCCATCTTGGACCCTAGGTCTTCTAATAAAACTGGCACATAGTCTTGGGGCTGCTCTGACCCCTGAGTTTTACAGGCCAGATGAACAGATCTTGACTGGGGCTTCTAGACACAATTTCCTGCTGCCTCTCTTGGACTAACTGGTTAGGCCTGCATCTGGATTTTAAGGGTTGCCTTGCCCCTAGGCATTACAGGCCAGCTGTGGAAGCCCTACTTGGGTCTGTCAGACTTGGCTGGTTTGTGATCCCTCCTGGACTACTTTGCCAGGGTTGTATTTGGATTCTCAGGGCTACTCCATCCATGGGCTTTATGAATTGGCTGCCCAGGGCCCCAGTTGGCCTCATCATGAAAGGCTTGCCTCCAGCTGCTACTGGACCTTTTTGCTAAGGTTCTCTGGGTTTGGCAGGTCACTCGACCCTCAATCTTTACTCACCATAGGCTGAGTTGACTCTACCCAACTCAGCTTGTCTCTGGCCTTACTGGGCCATCTTACCTGGCCCATACTTGGGGCTACTTTGCTGGGATAGCCCAAATAGATTTTAAGCCATTCAAGATGCCACTCCTCCTAGGGCCTTGTGAACTGCCCTCCATCTTCTGTTCAGCCCCACCCACCTGCATGATTATAAGCCTTCCTCCTCAGGCCTCCTTCAGCTGCCCTGGTCACTGGGTCTCCAGGGGGGCCTAACCTAAGCCTGGTTAGGTCATGCTTGGGCCCTGTTGGGCTTTCCCTGCCTCTGCTCCCTGTGGATTGCCTTGCTTAGGCTCCACTGGGTTCACAAGGGCCTGCTTGTCTCAGGTTTCACAGGTTTCCTGTCTGGGCATGCTCAGACCTTACTCAACCCCACCCAACTCCAAACCCCATAGGACTATCACAGCCAGCCTCTCCTGGGTCCATTTGCTCCCATTTTTTCCCCTCTACCCTCAGACCCCTCAGCCATCCCACCTGGCTCTTTGTACAACACTAAGAGCCCTACCTGGACCCCATCTCCCCTGAAATGCATGTTTTCCCCTCCCTAAAATGCATGGTTACCCCTTGACCAGCTGCCAGCCCTCACTCACCTAATAGACCTACAGAGGGCCCTGCCTGGGCCTCCACCCAATCTCTAGCCCCAAGGAGGGTAGCACCCAGTCCCTGCCCCTTTCCCTCCTGCCTGTTGTGATCCCTGAAAATATAGGTTCTTTTGTAATGAACTCAATCAGAATCAACACCAAAACGATTCATCCTACAAAAGGTCACAGTCATAGGAAAAATAATTAAACAAACTAATAGTAATAATATAGTCACTATGGAATCTACTCCATAAATGAGAAAGAAGTGAACACTCTACGAGATGCCTAAAAATCAATGCATGGGCATAAGAAATATGAAAAAACAAGAAAACATTTCTACTTCAAAGGAACATACTGGTTCCATACAATACAGGAAACCACAGAAATGTCTGCAATGAAATTCAAAATATTGACCATGACAAAAAAAGAATCAAACAACTGGGGCTAGCAGGAGCTGTGATGTTTGAAACGTTGGACTGACCATGATTTGAGTCCTGGACCTGGTGGCTTATTTTTTCACTTTCCCTCTCTCTGTCTCTTTCTGGTGAGCTCATGTGCCATATAGGAAATTAAAGTAACAATAGTAATAATAATAATAATAATAATAATAAAAAAAGTTAAAAAAAACTAGAACTTTTGTGTATGAAGAACTACAATAGAGGAAATAAAAAAATTCCACAGGAAGTATCAACAATTGTTTAGATCATGCAGAAGAAAGTATCTTTGAACTTAAAGACACAATCTTTAAAATAGCCTAAGCTGCCAAAGAGAAAGAAAAAAATAACCATAAAAAACAAATACAATATACAGGAAATCTTGGACACCATTAAGTAACCAAATATTCATTTAATGGGTATTTGAGATGGTGAAGAGATAGATAAAGGCATATAAAAACTTTTTCTTGAAAAGCTATCTGAAATCTTTCTAAGTCTAGAGAGAAATATGGATATCCAGATCCAGGAAATGTAAAGGATGGTGAATAGATTCAACATAGAAAGAGCCTCTTCAGGGGCCAGCAGGAGGACTGGAAGTTAAGGTGCTGGACTCACACATGGCTGACCTTGGTTCAAGTCCCAGATCTGGAGGTTTGAAACATGCCAGGTATGTGAGTGTGCATGTCCAAAATCCCAGGAGGAGAATGGAGAAGAAGGAATTGCAGCATGACCATCCCTCCTAGGGGTTTATTTCTCTCTCTCTCTTGTGCCCTATAGCAAAAACCTTAAAAAAAAAAAAAGAATCTGTTTAAAGCACATCATCATTAAAATGTCAGAAGAGTTAAAGACAAAGTTAAAAATCGTAAAAATGGCAGCAGGCTAACCTCATACCTCTCCATAGAAAGCTTGGGGCAAGGAGAGAAAAGGACATATTCAAAATTCTGAAAGAAAAACATTTTCAACCAAGAATACTATACCTGGTAAAACAGTCCTTTGAATTGGAAGAAGAAATAAAATCTTTCTCCGATTAACAACAACAACAAAAAGAAGAAGAAAGAATTCACCAATAGTGGACCAGTTTTTCAAGAAATACTTCAGGGTGTATTACATCTGGAAATGAAAGGAAGATAAGTAGAAATAAGACATGCAAAACAACTCGGAAATAACAATAAAATGGTAGGTATTAGTCTGCACATATTCATAACGATATTGAATGTAAGTGGACTAAGCTCCTAATTAAAAAATATCAACTAACCAAATTGGAAGGAAAACAAAAACAAAATAGGAACCCTCCATATGCTGCTTACAAGAAACATACCTCATCGATAAAGACACTCACAGACTGAAAGTGAAAGGCTGGAGAAAGTCATTGCATGTAAATGAAAACCAAAAATAAATAAATAAATAAAATAAAATCTGGAATGGCTATACCAATAAATGACAAAACAAACTTCAAGTAAAACTCAGTAGACTGAGACAAAGATCATTATACACTATTAAAGAGATTAACTCACCAAGAAGATATAATAATGATAAGAATTTTATGCACTCAACATCAGAGTACCCACATACATAAAGCAAAGACTACTAGATCTAAAGGGAGAGACTGTAGCACACTAATTTTGAGAGATTTTCAACACCCCACTCTCACCATTCAGCAGGTCATCTAGCCAAAAAACAGACACTGAACTAAATGATACCATAAACCAGATGGACCTGACAGAAGAAGGAGAAAAAGAAAAATCCAAATATAATAGAAGAAAAAAAGAGAAAGTTTAGAAATGAAATAAATGAAAGAGGTTTGAAGAACGATACAAAAAAATAAAATAAAAAACTAACACGATGAGAAGCTGTGTTTTTGAAAGGACAAATAAAATTATTAAGTCAGTAACTAGACTAGCAAAATAAAAGACCAAGATAAAATCAGAAATTAAAAATATATTATTACAATAGATATCATAGAAATACAAAAGATTATTAAAGAATACTATAATTGACTATATACCAGCAAATTAGAACATCTAGAGGAAATGGACAAATTTCTAGACACATACAATATACAATTGTGCGAGGAAGATATATAAGCCTGAACAGTAATGAAATTGAATCAGTAAGTCTTCCAACAAAGAAAAGCCCAGGTCTTGATGGCTCCGTGGCTGAATTATTATTTTTAACTTTTTTAGAGAGAGATTTTTGCTATAGGGCATGTGCGCTCACCAGAAAGACAGAGAGAGACAGAAATCAAGAAATCATCCTTAGGAGGATGGCCATGCCACAATCCTTTTTGCTCCATTCTCCTCTTGGGATTTTGGGAATGCACCTGGCAAGAGTTTTAAACTGCTGGGTCCGGTACTTGAACTGCAGTCAATTATGTGGGAGTCCAGCAATGTAATCAGTATGCCATCTGCTGATCTTGTTTCATTGCTGAATTCTGTGGAACTTTTAAAGAAAAATGAACATCAATTCTCTTCAAACTATTTCAGAAGGAACCTTTCCAAATCACTGTCACCTTGATACCAAAAGCAGATAAGAACACAACAACAACAAAGAAAGTACAGACCAGTATCCCTGATAAATATAGATGCAAAAAGCCTCAACAAAATATTAGCAAATTGAATCTACCAGCACATTAAAAAGATTACATGCCATGATCACACAGGATTTATCTCAGGGATTCAAGGATGGTTCAATAAATGCAAAACAAAAAATGTACTACATCACATTAACAGAAAAAAAGACAAAAATCACCTGACATGTCAATTGGTACAGAAAAAGCATTTGATAAAGTACAACATCCTTTCATGATTGAGACTCTTCATAAAATAGGTATAGAAGGAATGTTTTTTAATAGAATAAAAACAATATTCTGTTTATTATTATTATTATTTATAATTATTTATTAACCTTTAGCTAGCATCATACTGAATGGAGAAATTTGAAAGTTTTCCCACTAAAAACTGGAACAAGACAAGGTTTTCCACTTGTCTGCTTCTTTTAAACATAATACTGGAAGTCCTAGCCAACACAATATTATAAGAGAGTGAAATAAAAGGCAATTAGAGAAGGGAAGAATTGAATTGTCCCTATTTGCAGATGACATGATTTATATATATATATATATATATATATATATATATATATATAATCCCAAAGAATCCACAAAATCTTCTAAAAGTGATAAATGAATTCAGTAAAGGTACAGGGTACAAAATCAACATACAAAACCTATAGTGTTTTAGGACTAGCAGATAGTGTAGCGGTTATGTCTCTGGACTCCCACATGGCTGACTGCAGTTGGAGTCCTGGACCTGGTGGCTTGAAAATCACATTGGAGGCATGTGCATGTGTGCCCAAGGTCCCAGGAGAACAACAGAGAAGGGATTGTACCCTGGGGAGTGATTTCTTACTTTCCCTCTGACTGCCTGTGTCTCTCTCTGGCATATGCACATACCCTATGGCAAAACCTCTAAAAACAAACAAAAAATAACCAACAGAGTTTTAACACATAAACAGTGGATGGACTGAGGCAGAACTGAAAAAAGCAATCGAATATGCAATAGTCACAAAATAAAATAAGATACCTAGGAATAAATCTAACCAAGGAGGTGAAAGATCTCTCTTTATAATGGAAACTATAAAAACATTGAAGAAAGAAATTAAAAAAGATATAAAGACATGCAAAGACATCCCTTGGTCTTGGATTGGAAGAATCAATATAATTGTCAAGGGAACCAGCAGTTAGCGTAATGGCTATGTCGCTGGACTCCCACGTAGTCAACCGCGGTTTGCGTCTCGGACCCGGTGGCTTAGAACTCACGCCGGGCGCGTGTGCGTGCGTGCCCAAGATCCCGAGAGGAGAATGGAGGAGAAGGGATTGCGGTGTGACCATCCCCCCTGGGGGGTGATTTCTCGCTTTCTGTCTCTATGTCTCTCTCTGTCTGTCTGGCGAGCGCACGCGCCCTATAGCGAAAAAACCTCTCCAAAAAAAAAAAAATGTCAATAACACCTCTATCAAAATACCAGCCATATTCTTCATGGAAATAGGAAAAAAAAAATAAAATTTGTCTGAGATCACAAATAAACCCATATGACCAAGGCAATACTGTACAAAAAGAAAAAGTTTGGAGGTATCTCATTACTTGATTTCAAAGTATATTACAAAGGCATAATTACTGAAATAGCATGGTTCTGGTACAAAAATAGGCATGTAGGCCAATGGAACAGAATAGAGAATCCAGAAATAACCGTAATAACATACAGCCAGTTTATCTTGACAGAGGTCCCAAGAGAATTTAGTGTAGAAAAAACAGTATTTTCAATTGATACTGAGAAAACTGGATCCTGCAAAAGAATGAAACTAGACTCCTATCTCTCACAGTAAACAAAAATAAACTCAAAATAGATTAAAGATATAAACTATAAAACTACTTTTGGAAAACATAGGGAAAACACTTCCAAGACACTGGAGGAGCAAAGATTTCTTAAATTAGACCCCTAATGCACATTCAACATCACCAAGAGTAGACACGTGAGATCATACCAAGCTAAAAATCTTCTGCACAGCAAAGGAAACAATAAAGAGATTAAAGAGACAACACAAGATAGGATAAAATATTTGCTAATTATACTTCAGACCAGAGATTGATAAGCAGAACACGTAGTGAACACAAACAGCTCACCTGCAAGAAAATTAATAATCCAATGGGATTAAAAATGGACAATCTGAAAAGACAACTTTGAAAGGAAGACATACGAATGGCTAAAAAGCATATGAAAAAATGTGAGAGGGAAAGTGAGAAATCACCCTCTGGGGAGTATGGCCCCGCTACAATCCTTTCTCCTCCATTTTCCTCCTGGGATCTTTGGCATGCACGCACATGCATCTGGCATGAATTTCAAGCCACCAGGCCTAGGACTTGAACTGCAGTTGACCATGTGGGAGTCCAACAACATAACCACTATGCCATCTGTTGGTCCCATAGGGGGTTTTAATGTAGATTTCATTGCATAGGCATGATGGAATAAATCACTGGCCATTGGTGACTGAACTCAATCTCTAGTGCCTCTCTTGTTTCCAGAGATCGGAAAGTAGGGCTGAAAGTTTCAATCCTCTAAACTTGACTTGGTCTTTCTGGTGACCAGACCCCATTCTGAAACTTCCTAGGGAACCCTGGGCATCATTTCTTTCATTAGCACACAAAAGACATTCATATCACTCAGTAGATTCCAGTGATTTGGGGAACTTTAAATCTATAACTGGGGACAAAAACTGAAAGTTTTTAAAAATTGTATCACAGATCTCCATGGACTTCAGGGCAACAACAAATGGCTTAGTTGGTTTGTCAGAATGCTGGAAGGACTGCAAAACTGAGAGATCAGGTACAAAGAGGTTTGGGGATGAGACACAGAACCATGGGAGAAAGAATGAAGTGTCATTACATTGTGTATTAATACTCATCAGAGAGTATGTGCCCTAGAAAAGAAAGCAAACAAACAACCAGACAAGAATTTTACTCATCAGAGTCATTCTTGGCACTGTCCTAAGCCTTCTCTGTATTTGCACAATGGACCTGTAAATACAATAATCATATGGAAAGGAGAGAGTTAATGCATGGACCCAAAGGGGCTGGCTCCCTTATACTAAGGTTTAATTATCTTCTGCTGCTGTTGTGCCAGGCTGGAACCAAAGCTAGACTGTCAATATGGTACTGTCATAGTCAGTTCAGGCTGATATAACACAGACTGAGTGGCTTATAAACAAGAGAAATGTATTTCACATAGTTCTGAGGCTGCCAGTCTGCAATCAGGGGGAGGACCCTCTCTGAGTTGTAGATGGTTGACTTTTCATCGTAACCTCGGATGGCAGAAAAATAGCTACATAACATTCTGGCCCTTTTTTTTTTCTTTCTCTCTTTCTTTCTTTTGCTTCCTTCCTTGCTTCCTTCCGTCCTTTCCTTCCTCCCTCCCTTCCTTCCTTCCTTCCTTCCTTCCTTCCTTCCTTCCTTCCTTCCTTCCTTCCTTCCTTCCTTCTTTCCTCCTTTCTTTCCTTTCTTTCTTTCTTCTTTCTTCCCCTCCCCCCCCTCTCTTTCTTTTTACTGTAATTTGCTAGAGGGGATGTATGTTCTTTGGGGAGAAAGAGAGAGAAAGAGAGAAGAAAGTGCGAAAGCATCCCCCCCCAGTGGGGGGATCCCTTCTCCTCCATCTCTCCCTCCTTTTGGGATTTTGGGCATGCACACACATATGTGCCTGGGAGTGTTTTTTAAGCCTTTGGGTCTGGGAGGTGAAGAGTGCAGCTGGCATGTGGGATCTAGCTGCCTTAAGCACCATGCCATTGACTGGCCCGTGTGGCTTCTTCTTGATAGTGCTTTTTTTTTCCTTTTTTTGGAGAGGTTTTTTGCTATAGGGCGCGTGCACTTGCCAGACAGACAGAGAGAGACAGAGAGATAGAAAGCAAGAAATCACCCCCCAGGGGGGATGGCCACGCCGCAATCCCTTCTCCTCCATTCTCCTCTGGGGATCTTGGGCACGCACGCACACGCGTCCGGCATGAGTTTAAGCCACCGGGTCCAGGGCTCGAACCGCGGTCAACTACGTGGGAGTCCAGCGACATAGCCATTACGCTAACTGCTGGTCCCCATGGCTTCTTCTTAAAGAACTCTAATCCCACTTGTGAGGGCTCTACCCTTATGACCTAATTATCTCTTAAATGTCCCACATTTGAACTGAGTGCTACAGGAGAGCTTGAGAGACTTAGAAATGCAATGGTGAAGAGGCTGGGTGTAAATGCTGGAGACTGTGAGGAAAGTGAATGGTAGAGAGTGAGTGATGGAGGGTGGGTGTGAGGTGCAAGGGGAAGAAACATTTGACAGATGGGAAAAATGTAAAAAAAAAGAGAGAGAGAGAGAAATAGAGCATGTTAATTATGAAATTAATTAAATTCTGTTGTGTAGCAGGTTATTTTATAAATCAGTTTAATTATATATGTTTATTAGGATTAAATGATGTCTGATGACATTTCTATTCATTCCAATAATTTCGAGCTAATTGTTGACTTGTCATGTATTTTTCATTTGTATTTTTGATTATATCTTGATCAAAAAAAGATGATTGGAAGGTTTAAAAAAAAGAAAAAATATGGTTGCACCTTCAACTATCATATTGAAAGTGAAATTTCATCATATGCATTTTGGGTAAAAAGAAAGATTCAGACCATTACAGGTACCATTTATGAAAGAGATCTCATGAAGATGTAAGGTACCTGATACTTTGTGGGGACAGAGGGCTATGTCCAGACTTCATGGGACCCACTGGGGTACCTTTTGGTCGTTCCAAGCTTTGTATTAACCATGAACAGGCAATTGCTGTCACATGGCTCGGCAAAGAGAAGCAAGGACTCAGGCGTATTGAGGATGAAGTTTTGGGTACCTCATCAAGCAAGCAAGCCAGGTTATGCTAATCTGAGGTACTTATTAGGCTATACGAGTGGAGACGTAGCATCGGCCACAGGATACATATCCTGGAGCTGGAGCGAGGTCCAGGTTAGAGGTGTATATTCCGGAGTAATCATTATATAGACTAGATGCGCCAACTTGGTATGTGAGTGTAAGAAAAATGAAACAAAGAAACAGCAATACTGAGCTCTGTACATGTTAATGTTTGGAAGATGTGACCTGTTAGTTTTTTTGAGGAGGTGAGCTCTGGAAAGAAAAACAGGCCTCTGTCATTCATTCTCTCTCTCTCTCTCTCTCTCTCTCTCTCGCTCGCTCGCTATTTTTTGAGAGGTTTTTGCTGTAGGGTGTGTATGCTCGCCAGAAAGACAGAGAGACAGAAAACGAGAAATAGCCCCCAGGGGGGATGGCCACGCCGCAATCCCTTTTCCTCCATTCTTCTCTCAGGATCTTGGGTGCACACGCACGCACACCTGGCGTGAAGTTAAACCACTGGCTCTGGGACTCGAACCTCTAGTCGACTACATGGGAGTCCAGCGACGTAGCCATTACACAATCTGCTGATCCCTGTCACTCTCTAAGTAAAGATAGTTTCCATGGGAGAAAGGTATCAACTGTGTTCAATACTACTGACAGTTGAAGTAAAATGAGGACTGGCTAAGACTACTCTCATAAAGTATGAGACAAAGAAGGAGAAGCCCTAAGGCACTAGTCGTTAAAGGAAAATAAATATTTTAATAGTTTTTATTGTTAGCATTTGGGAGATTTCATCACTGTGGGGAAACACATTATAATAAAAATAAATAAAGGGGTACCAACTTCGTGACCTAGTGATTAAAGACAGTGGAACCCATGCGGCCAGCTATAGCCTGAGTTAACCCCTCTTCTTACCCCCAGGTTATCTTGACCTACTTTCTGTCTTTATAAATAATAGAGAAATTTTCTATTATTACTTTTTCTTTTATAAATATATTTATTTTATTATTTTTTTGAAATTTTTTTCAAATAATATTTTTAGAGGTTCTTGCCTTAGGGCACACATGCCCTCTAGAGAGAGAGAGAGAGAGAAACAGAGACTGTGAGACTGCAAGAGAAATAACTCTCCAGGAGGGAAGGCCACGCTGCAATCCCTTCTCCTTCATTCTCCTCCTGGGATCTTGGGTATGCATGCACATGCAGCTGGTGTGATTTTCAAGCCATTGGGTATGGGACTTAAACTGTGATTGGTCATGTGGGAGTCCAGTGATGTAGCCGCTATGACAGCTGCTGCCTCCAAATAATTTTAAAATTAATTAATAAATTATTTATTTATATTTTTCACTCAATCACCGTGTATCACTATAGCACGCCAAATGAATTTTCCCATCATGAATACACTGTATACTGACCCAGTTAAAGACATTGCCATGGGACCAGCAGACAGTGTAATGGTTACATTGCTGGACTCCCACGTAGTCAATGGTAGTTCAATTTCTGGACTTGGTGACTTAAAACACACTGGGCATGAGTACATGCGTGCCCAAGATCCTGAGAGGAGAATGGAGGAAAAGGGACTGTGGCATGGTCATCCTCCCTGAGGGGGTGATTTCTCATTTTCTGTCTCTCTGTCTCTCCAGTGCATGCATACTCTCTATAGCAAAAATCTCTCTTAAAAAAAGGACATTGCTGTATACATTATAATCAACAGATTTTATACACACAGAGACACACACACACACATATAACATATATAAATATTTATACATTCCATCACTGTATATCATTACAGCATGCAAGATGAATTTTCCCAGCATGAATACACTCCATATTTAAATTTGTCTTTTTAAATATAAATTAGAAATCAATTTCTTAAAAATATACAACCTATGTAGCCATTGGATTGTCTTTCTGTATTTGCTGCTCCATAGCCTTCTCTTGCCCAAGGGATGAGACACCTGTTTCAGACACAGGGGATTTGGAAGAAAAAAAAAATCTATGTATACCTATATAACATATTCTAAAACACTCTACTTATGAAGGATTCCAGTTGCTTTGTCTAAGGACTAGGAGGAATCCCAGTGACAGGAGTAGCTCTCAGTATTGGGTAGCTGCCACTCCTCTCTGCTCTTCATGCCAGGTCATCATCCCTTCCTCCTCCAGGACACACCCACAAGGCCTCCCTGCCCTCTTTCCAGCCTTCACTTTGTTGAGTTGTCAAAGACCCAAACCTAGACTGAAGCTTCTATTGCAAAACACCAAGTCACACTCTGTTCTTCATGTAGGTCCTGTTTTATATTTTCCTTTGTCACCCAGAGTCATCTTCCATAGCTGTGTGTTAACTTACATAGAGAAGATGCAGAGCGAGATCACCTTTCACACTGTGTGTCAGTCCCCCTTGACCAGCAGATCTATCAGCAGCCAACAAAGGACACCAGGCTACTTTATCTCTCTTGTGATGCTGCAGAAGGACCCAGTCCCTTCCCACAGAGGAAAGATAGCAGTGGGGTTGACTAGGTGCCATGCTTCAGAGCAAAGGAACTCACATGGGGCTTGCAAGAGAGAAAAGTATTTCTACACAGAATAAGCCCAGGACAGGCTGAGTGAGCTCTTTCTCTCTCTCATGTTTGTTCTAGCCCAAGGCACATTCTTATGTGGCCTAGTGAGTGTAGCAAGAACAGGTGCATGGGTCTGCCTTTCCCAAAACACTGTCCTCACTGGCTCCCAGCACCCTTGTTTTCTTTCTTGCATTTTCTGTGTTAACACATGGGACCATTACCCATTCAGTTGTCCAACCTCAGAGACAGTCAATCTCCTTCTCATATCTCCTACATCCAATTGTCAGCAAGTTTTGCTAATATTATATCTGCCACCATTTAGTTGACTTTCTTCCTGTTCCACTGTTGCTGTGTTTTGTTGAGGTGGTCATGTGTCTGACTGGGGTGTGGCTATAGCTTCCTTTCTGTTCTTACTTCCAGCCAAGCTGGATTGATCTTTCCAAGGTGAAAAACTAATGAAGTCCACCTCCTTGCTAAGATTCAACCATGGCTCTTCATTGGCTTTAATGATGAAGTATAAATTCCTTGCCTTCTCATGCTGGGATTTTGTTCTTTTGTCTCAGACCATTTGCCTACCTTTAGCTCCCTTTGTTTTAACCAGCTTCCTTTACTGTGAACAAAACAATTTTTGCATTTCATGCTTGCATCTTCTCATCATCTGGAATGTTCTTACTCTTCTCTCAAGGTTCAGCAAAAGAATTACCTCCTCTAAAATAATTTTGCAGAAGAGTCTTGGTAATATCACATATCTTTAAGTTTTATATGTCTGTCTTGCCAACCAAACTCACCCCTGCACCTTCCTCTTCCCCTGAAGGCTGACAGTACCTTAAAGCAAAGTAAATATTTTATTCTTCTCTAAAGTCAAGTTTGCATGTGACAGTCATTTAATATTTGGAGTTTCTTGGTTCTCTTTCCCTTTCTTTTAAAAATTACATATGTCTGGGCCACCAGGTGATTTGATGGTTAAGGCACTGGACTCCTACATGACTGACCATGGTTTGAGTCTAGGACCCAGTTGAAAAATCACGCTGGGCATGTACATGTGCATCCCAAAATCCTGAGAGAAAAATGAAGGAGAAGGGATTGCATCATGGCCCTCTCCTCCTGGGAGAGGGTGACTTCTCACTTTCTCTCTCTGTCTTTCTTGGGTGAGTGTGCATTTTCTAGATCAAAAACCTAAAGCAAAGCAAAACAAAACTAAACCACATCTGTATTAATATCTGTCCCCTGTGAATGCCTTGAGCCTTCATGGAATTGTGAGGGTTATGTGTAGAAACTCAGGGAGTCAAAGCTGAGATTCAGATGGAGAGAAGAAGGTGTGCAATAGAGATGATGTTTGTTCATTATCAAAATCAGCCTCTTTCTTTTTAAAGAGGATTCTAGAGCAATTGTTTCTATTATTAATGGGTCTATTTTTTAGGCAGCACTTCCTATCTATTAAATTAAGGATCGCTCATTAGGTATTTTCTTTTTTGTTTTTGTTTTTGGAGAGGTTTTTTGCTATCGGGCACGTGCGCTCGCCAGAAGGACAGAGAGAGACAGAGAGAGACAGAGAGACAGAAAGCATCCCCAGGGAGGATGGCCTCGTCGCAATCCCTTCTCTTCCATTCTCCTCTCAAGATCTTGGGCATGCACACACATGTGCTTGGCCTGAGTTTAAGCCACTGGGTCTGGGACTCGAACTGCAGTCGACTGTATAGGAGTCCAGCAACATAGCCATTATGCCACCTGCTTGTCCCAGGTGTTTTCATTTTATAAAAGCTCATTGAGGTGACTGATACTATTCCTATTTTATACATAAGAAAACTGAATCACAGAAAAGTAACCTGCTTAACCAGTGCAGTCATTATTTACCAACACTTGTGTCCAAGCCCCATGATCTTAACTTCTAAGTCATACTGTTTTTATTGATTAAGTTATGAAATAGATAGTGTTGTAAACTAAAACTTAACTAATCTCGCATCCTGACCCGACATACCTTTGAATTTTAAGGTATTTCTAAGTGCAGAATGAAGATGGAACATTGAACACCTCCCAGCCTCTTGCCTGTCCTGTCTTCAGGTGTGTCTTTCTAATCTCAACCTGTCTTGTCCTATAAAGGATTTTCTAGTTGCCATGTTCCTAGTTTCCATTCCAAAGTTCTTGGTTTAAAGTATACCTGTTCGGTTTAAAATATTATATGACTAAGATGTGTTAGCAAGATACAACCTTCCATTGCCAGGTTTGTGTTAGACTTAAACGTTTAGTATGGGAGAGAGGGAGGGGAAAAGAGAAGGAAAAAAAGTATATTTAAGTGACAACAAATGAGAAGCTATTTGCTGATGATAATGTATATAGTAATGTCTTTGTCTTGACTGATGTGCATGGTATTCATACTGGAAAAAGAAATGTACACTGTAAAGGTAAATGCAATTAAATGTAAATTAAAAAAACGTTTAGTATGAGTTTTTTTCTTTTTTCTTTTTATTATCCTTATAATCTTTATATTACATTGGATTACATATAACTTTACAGTGTATTACATTGCTTTTTCAAAAGGGAATGCCATGCATGTCAGTTGATACAGAGACATTAATCTCCCCGCTTCATCATTCAATATCTTTTCTATGTTTTTCCCAAACATTATTATTATTATTCTAATTATTTTTTAAAACAGTCCATCACTATTTCTCATTTTGCTTGTAAAAAGATTTTACTCATCATGAAATGCTTCTCAGACCAATCCAGTTGAGAATACTATACATGTCATCATCAACAGGTAATAAGCCATATCTGTTTCTCACTAATGTCCTGCCTCTCTATTGTTCTCTTGCTATCTTTCTCTATCCTCTTCTCTTCACCTACCCCCATTCCACACTGTCCTAATCTCGTTAAGTACCTTCACTGATTTTATGTCCTCCAATTTTTTGCTCTCTACCATAGAGTGCAGATAGTCGGTATATATTGAGTGGATATATATACAATATCTTTCTTTCATAACCTGGATTACTTCACTCAGCAATAGATCCTCCATATCTGACCACTTTCTATCAAATGCCAGGGTCTTGTTATTTTTTATGGCTGAGTAGTATTCCATAGAGTATATATACCACACTTTTCCAGTCCATTCATCAGTTTGTGGACATGTAGTTTGGTTCCATGTCTTGGCAATTGTGAATAATGTTGCAATAAACATTGTTGTGCAAGCACTTTTCTGACTGAGCGTTCTCCTGTCTTTCGGGTAAATACCCAGAAGTGGGATTGCTGGGTCAAATGGTAATTCTATTTGTAGATCTTTGAGGAACTTCCATATTGTTCTCTACAGTGGTTAAACTAGTTTACATTCCCACCAACAGTGTAGGAGGGTTCCCTTTTCACCACATCCCCGCCAACACTTATCACTTTTTATATTCTTCATCTTTGCCATTCTGACGGGTTAGGTGGTATCTCATTGTGGTTTTTATCTGCATCTCCCTTATGATGAGGGATGTTGAGCATTTCCTCATATGCTTTTTGGCTGTTCATATGTCTTCCTTAGAGAGATTTTAATTCAGCTCATTTTCCCATCTTTTAATTGGGTTAATCATTTTTTTTCGCATAAGGCACTTGAGTTCCTTGTGTTTTCTTGTTATCAGTCCCTTTTCTGAGGCATATTTAACAAAAATATTTTCCCATTCTGAGGGCTGTTGGTTCACACTTGTTACTGTGTCCTTTGCTGTGCAGAAACTTATTAGTCTAATATTGTCCCACTTGTCTATTTTAGGGATTATTGCCTGTGCTTTGGGAGTCTTATTTAAGAAGTCTTTGCCTACTCCAATATCTCTCAGAGTTTCCCCAGCATTTTCCACCAGTAGTTTTATTGTTTGAGATCTTAGGTTCAGATCTTTGATCCATTTTGAGTTGATTATTGTTAATGGTGAAAGATGGGGGTTCAGTTTCATCTTTCTGCAGGTGGATACCCAGTTTTTCCAGCACCACTTACTAAAGAGGTTTTCCTTTTCCCAATGGATTGACTGATATCCTTTGTCAAAGATCAGTTGGCTGTAAACTTTGGGGGTTATTTCTGGAGTCTCTATTCTCTTCCATTGTTCTACATGTCTGTTTTTATGACAATACCATGCTGTTTTGATGACCACAGCTTTACAGTGTATCTTGGGATCAGGGAGTGATATGCCTCCTACTCCAATCTTCTTGCGCAGGATTGCTTTTGCAATACGAGATCTTTTATGATTCCAGACAAATTATATGATTGTCTTTTCTAGATCTGTGAAGAATATTTCTGGTATTTTGATTGGAATTGCATTAAACATGTAGATTAATTTGGGTAGAATTGCCATTTTGATTATGTTAATTCTTCCAGTCCAGGAGCATGGGATGTCCTTCCACTTTTTTATGTCACTTTCAATATCTTTTTTAAGATTTTCATAGTTTTCTTTATAAAGGTCTTTGACTTTCTTAGTTAGGTTTATCCCTAGGTATCTTATACATCTTGTGGCTACGGTGAAAGGGATTCCTTTCTTCAGTTCGGCTTCGTTCAACTTGTTGTTCATAAATAGAAATGCTATAGATTTTTGGATATTGATTTTGTATCCTGCCACCTTACTTTATTCACTTATTAATTCAAGAAGCTTTTTCATGGATACCTTTGGGTCTTCTAAGTATACCATCATGTCATCTGCAAATAGAGATATTTTCAACTCTTCTTTGCCTATTTGAATGCCTTTAATATTGTTCTCTTCTCTGATTGCAATAGCTAAGACTTCCAGTACTATATTAAAGAGCAGTGGAGAAAGTGGCAGCCATGCCTAGTACCTGTTTTCAGAGGAAAAGCTTTCAGCTTTTCTCCATTCAGTATAATGTTAGCTGTAGGTTTTTCATAGATTGCTTTTATTGTGTTCAGAAATGACCCTTCTTTACTGAGAGTCTTAATCATAAAAGGATTTGTATTTTATCAAATGCTTCTCCGCATCAATTGAGATGATCATATGGTTTTTATCTTTCTTTCTGTTAATGTGGTGTATTACATTTATGGTCTTGCATATATTGAACCACCCTTGCATCCCTGGTATAAAGCCTACCTGGTCGTGATGAATGATCTTTGTTATATGTTGTTGGATACGATCTGCGAGTATCTTGTTGAGAATTTTTGCATCTATATTCATCAATGATATTGGTCTGTAGTTTTCCTTTTTTGTCATGTCCTTATCTGTTTTGGGGATGAGGATGATGGAGGCTTCATAAAATGAATTTGGAAGACTTCCTTCCTTTTGAATCTTTAGAAATAATTATAGTAGGATAGGGGTTAACTCTTCCTTAAAAGTTTTGTAGAATTCAGAAGTGAAGTCATCTGGACCTGGGCTTTTCTTTGTTGGGAGGTTATTTATTACTGATCCAATCTCCTGGCTTGTTATAGGTCTATTCAGGTTCTCTATGTCCTCCTGATCCACTCTTGGTAGATTATATGCATCCAGGAATTTGTCCATCTCCTCCAGGTTATCTTGTTTGTTGGCATATAGTCGCTCATAGTAACTTCTAATGATATTTTATATTTCTGCTATGTCTGTAGTAATATTGCCTGTTTTGTCACATATTTGATTAATCTGGTTTCTTTCTTTCTTCTTCTTGATCAGTCTAGCCAATGGTGTGTCGATCTTGTTAACCTTTTCAAAGAACCAGCTTTTGCTTTCATTTATTTTCTGTATGGTTCATTTATTTTCTATTTCATTTATTTCTGCTCGAACCTTTATTATTTCTTTTCGCCTGGCATTTTGGGGGTTTGTTTGTTGTTGTTTTTCCAATTCTCTGAGGCATGATGATAAGTTATCTATTTGCCATCTTTCCATCCTTTTCTTATGCACACTAATTGCTATGAATTTCCCTCTTATGACTGCTTTTGCTGTGTCCCATAGATTCTGGACACTTGTGTATTCATTATCATTTGTTTCCATAAATTTTTTGATTTCAACCTTAATTTCTTCAGTAGTGAAGAAGTCATTCAGAAGTAGGTTGTTCAGTTTCCATGTGTTCGTGTATTTTCGGGGTTGTTTCTTGAAATTAATCTTGAGTTTAATTCCATCATGGTCAGAGAAGATGCTGGATACAGTTTCTATGCCTTTGAATCTGTAAAGGCTTGATTTGTGTCCTAACATATGATCTATCTTTGAAAAGGTTCCATGTCGGGGTGAGAAAAATGTATATGTTGTGGATGTAGGGTGGAAAGTTCTATAGATATCTGTCAAGCCCATTCCATTTATAGTATCATTTAAGTCCTGTATCTCTCTATTTATTTTCTGTCTAGAAGATCTGTCTAAAGGAGATAATGGGGTGTTGAGATCTCCAACAATTATAGTATTTCTCCCTATCTCTCCTTTTAGCTCCAGCAGTCTTTCCTTCACATATTTAGGTGCACCTGAGTTGGGTGCATAGATATTTATGAGGGTTATGTCTTCTTGTTGGATGACTCCATTTACTATTATATAATGCCATTCTTTGTCTCTTTTTACAGTCTTTGTCTTGAAATCTATTTTGTCTGAGATCCATATTGCTACTCCAGCCCTTTTTTGATTTCCATTTGTATGGAATATCTTTTTTCAGCCCTTTACTTTTAGACTATGTGTGTCTTTATCCATAAGGTCAGTTTCTTGTAGGAAACAGATAGAGGGTTTCTGTTTTCTTATCCATTCAGCCAGTCTATGTCTCTTAACTGGAGAATTTAATCCATTGACATTCAATGTAATTATCGATATTTCCGTACCTGAGCCTATCATTAAGTGAGCCATTTTCTTGGTTGCTTTTTGTTCTCGTATAACTGTCTGTCTGATTTTTAAATTTTTCTGGTATAGTACTCCCTTCAGAACCTCTTGAAGAGCTGGTCTGGAGTTGGTAAATTCCTTCAGATTTTGTTTATTCGAGAATGTTTTAATCTTTTTTTCCCATATGAAAGATAATTTTGCTGGGTATAGTATTCTTGGTTGAAATTGTTTTTCACTCAACACTTTGACTATGCTTCCCCATTCTTTCCTTGCCTGCATTGTTTCCGCAGAGAGATCCAATGTTAGCCTGATGGGGTGACCTTTGTAAGTAACTTGGCGTTTCCCTCTTGCCAACTTTAGTATCTTGTCTTTGTCTGTTGTTTTTCCAGTCTGGCTATAATGTGCCTTGGAGAGGATCTTCTTGAGTTGATTCTACTCGGGGTCTTATGTATTTCTTGGGCCTGGATATTTGAATGCCTTTCTAGATTTGGAAAGTTTTCTTCCAGGATCTCATGGGATAAATTATCTAGGCCCTTATTATTTTCTTCTTCTTCTGGAATACTAATTATCCGGATGTTGGGGCGCTTGATGGCATCCAGTATTCCTCGTATATTATCCTCATTCTTCATGGTTGTTTTCTCAATCTTCTTGATACTTTTTTCTAGGTCAGATGTTTTGTCTTCTACATTAGAGATTCGATCTTCTGCCTGGTCTAACCTACTTTTAATACTTTCAAGCGAGGTTTTGATTTCCTGTATCACATTCTTCAATCCTAGAAGTTCCATCTGGTTCTTATTTAAGGTATCCATTTCTTCTTTCAAGTCATGAAAGGACTTCCTCATCTCCTGGAGCTCCTTGTCTTTTTTCTCTTCCATCTCAGTTAGTTTGGTTACTACAAATATTCTGAATTCCTTATCAGACATGTCCACGATGTCCATTGTATTGACTGTGGGTGATGTAGGCTTGATGATTTCCCTTGAGGGAGAGGCCTTTTGTTGTTTGCTCATATTTCTTGAGCTTCTGTGATTGTTCCTAGTCATCAGGTAATCTATATGTTTCTTCCTAACTTACTTAAGGTATCTCTGAGTGTTGAAAGTTGTACAAGATTAGAAAATTGATGATTTCTCTTACGGTTGGCCTACCTGTTGCTCACAATTAGCATTAACTGTTGCCACTAGTCCTGGGTGGCCCAAAGTCCTCCCTGTTTCTAAGAAGTGGTGAGCCTCCAACAGACCTAATAAACAACACCTCAAGAGCAAAGGAAAACAAAATGAAAAAAGGAAATCGCGTGCTGCGCGCTATTCAAATCACCAAAATTCAGAGAGTTCAAAGGCTAGTGGGAAAGGGCCAGAGTATGAGTGACAGGACCAGGTTGGTCGGGCCTGCAGCCTCAGTCCGCCTGTGTCCGGAACTACTGGCTGGCTCGATCCGGTTTGCGGGTGGAGTGGGGTGGGAGTTCACCTTAAAGTCCCAGACAACCAACCTGGGGTCCAAGGAGGAGGAACGATGGGGATGCGTGAAGGTTTGAGGGGTTGAGCCTGCAGCCTCAATCCGCCTGGTGTCCCTAGTATGAGTTTTGATTTGATCAAATCTGTTGATACCTAGCACAGGAGCTTTGGCCAAAACAATGATCCCTTATAATTTTTGTTTAACAAACAAATGCTTGAAATAATTTTCAAATCTCAAAAAATCCATGCATAAAAGCTATTACATCTAAAGTTATGATTTATTATGATGGCAGCAAATTATGGATATAATATAGTAAATCAACACTAATTGTTAGTGTAATTTAAAATAGAGGATATTTTTCTGTGGATTTGTTTACTGTGGCCCCTTATTCGTTTACTCCTTTTGTGTGGTTTCTCATCCCAACAGAGAATGCCCCCTCTACTGCAAGTCAGTGTAAGTGAAATGTCAGTTTTTCCACTAAAAACAAAACAAACAAACAAAAAAACCTACTTGATTTTCCAAAAACAGACAGTAATTGAAGCAGACCTAAAAGTTTTATTACACATGCACACCATGAGAATTGCTAACAAAATATGGCACGTGATATATGATAAATGCAAGAGTAGTTATTTCTTCTATTTAAAACTAACAATATTTTTAAAGCCAATCTATCTCGAATTGAGTCATGTAACTAAAGGTTAAGTAATCTTTCTTGCAATTAAACTTTACTTCCTTTTCATAAACTTTGAAAACTCTTTAGCAAACAGCACATTTCTGTTAAATAACTGTCTTAAGTTAAAAATAGAGAGAATTTTAGAAAATTCAGCTTGGTATATTTATTTAACTAAAGGTTATAAATTTATAATGTTTTTGCCATAGGGCGGGTGCCACCATGCCCAATTTATAATGTTTTTACTATGTGAAAATGTTAACGATATTGAATGGTAAAGCAATTAATCATAAGCCAAAGCTATATAGATATAAACACAGTCTAATAGACTTTTCTTTTTTTTTTTTTCTTTTTTTGGAGAGGTTTTTGCTATAGGGTGCGTGCACTCGCCAGACAGACAGAGAGAGACAGAGAGACAGAAAGCAAGAAATCACCCCCCCCCCCGGGGGGGGGTGGCCACGTCGCAATCCCTTCTCCTCCATTCTCCTCTCGGGATCTTGGGCACGCATGCACACGTGCCCGGCATGAGTTTAACCCACCGGATCCGGGAATCGAACTGCGGTCGACTACATGGAAGTCCAGCGACATAGCCATTACGCTAACTACTGGTCCCAACTTTTCTATTTTTAATTTAAGTTTGCTATAGGGACTGTGCACTTCCCGGGGGTAAGAGAGAAGAGGGGGAGAGAGAGAGAGAGAGAGAGAGAGAGAAAGAGAAAGTGAGAAATCCCCATCTCCTACAGTGGAGATGGACGCTCTGCAATCCCTTCTTCTATACTCTCAGGATTTTGGGTGTACACATACATGTGCCTGGCCTGTTTTCTAAGCTTCCAGATCTCGGGACTTGAGCTGTACAGTTTGCCATATGGAATCTAACTGCCTTAACCACCATACTAGCTGGCTGACCCTCTAATAGACTTTAACAAAAATATATTTTAAGAAGTTTCAACTGAATGACATGATCAGGCCTAAATATGAATAAACAAAGGTCTAGCAGTCAAATTTATTATGCACATGTATTACTTTCTTGATCTATTTGTAGGCCTGTATGTGCATACAAAGTGTATTTTTGAAGCTAAAAATAAAAAAAAATGAAATTTATGTCTTTCATCTAAAGCCTGTGCTTGCTTTTTTACTGTGCTAATACTGATTCTGGGTCAAACTTGTGATAAGTACACACAGATTTCATTTTCATCTGAAATGAGACAATATCTGCCCCTGTTCTTTTGGTTGTTAAACAGTAGAAATCTTGCTCACATATGTAAGAAGTAAAAAAACTTCAGTAGGTGTTTATTGCTTTCCTATGAGTGGACGGACACTCTTCTTTCACAGGGCAGATCAGTGAATCTCATAGGATTTACTTCAATTCTTAAAGTAAAGATTTTAAAGGAAAGATTAAGGAACATTTTCCAGCAAAGTAGAAATCTTCAAATGATTGTTAATGAATGGGGTGAACAGAGCTGACATGATGGAGTCTAAACAAATGTCTTAATACAACACTAGTTGACCAATGGAAAACCCTGCCAACTCAAGAAAAAAAAAAGAAAAGAAAAGAAAGGACTTTAAATAGTGCTGCCCTATTTACCCAGGTGGGAGGAATCAAGAAACCTGGAGGGAGGGTCAGTCCCATACAGTCCCATAGCTAGGGTTAAAGAAAGGAGTTGGAACACGTCCAACCACAGTTTGAGTCCTGACCCCAACAGCTTCTAAATGCAGTGGGCATGTGTTTGCATGTGTTCCAAATCTCTACCAGATGGAGAGATAGAGGAGAAATGATGTGGTGTAACCACACCCCATAGGGGGGATGCTCTCTCTCTGTCTAGCTTCTTGTCCCTCTCTGGTGAGGGCACATGCCCTCTGGCAATTAAACAAAGAAGGAAAGAGTAAATCTGAGGGATAAGATGACAGCGAGACACCTGAACTCATACTGCTTATGGCAATGGGGGCCAGATCGATCAGGTTGAAAATTTGCTAGAGATCTGGGTTCTCTGGTTTATCCTCCAGCTAAAGGCTTTATACACAAATAACAAGGGGTAAAAAAGAGTTTTCTGGTACTCTTCAACAAGCTGTCCCAAAATCTGTTGGCGAAGTCCTAATAGGGACCACAGTCAGATTGGGAGGGTATGAATACACAATGGTTCATGGATGAGAAGTGAAATGTCTAAAGGGATTTTATGTGTCTTATTTACCTGAATGTATTATTGGGGTGGCTATTAATCTGACTAGGAAACACTGCCCCTATCTAGTAATGTCAAACAGAAAGCACCTAAGTTTGCCCTCAGGCTAGTCCTGATTGGATATGCTAAATGGAAATCACTAGGGCTTTTTGAGCCCCGACAAGGTATTAGTTTGTAACGGTATAGGATATCTGGAGCACCAAAAAAGGAAACAACTTGTTAGAAACTGAAGTTCTGGTATTGATCAATTCTTTGTACAATAGGCCAATATGACTTGTGAAAAAAGCAGATGGCTACTGTAAACTAACTGGAATACTGAGGTTTGAAAAGAATAGTGTCATACATAGCATCAGTGGTTCTTGATATAATTTCAACAGTACAAACAGAACAGGAAGTTAAATGAGACCAATATTTAGTGACTGGTCTTGCCAATGCTTTCTTTCCATCTTGATCTTGGAAAACAGTCAATTGTAGTTTGTCTCGATGTGGGAATGATTCCAGTTGATATATACTGTATTGCTATAGGGTTATTTGACTTCACTATTCACTGTCATAATTTGATTAAAAGGAATTTAGGTTGATACAGAGTGTAATAGTACACTATATAGATAGATATCTAGATAATATCTGAACCTGAAGAGCAAGTGAAGACTGACTTACTGCAGAGGTGTCCCACATAACCAACAGAGGCTGGTTGATAAATGTATCAAAGGTCCAAGGGCCTGCCCAAATGGTGAAATTCTCAGGTAGAACTTGGACAGGAGTTACCCATGACATTCTATACGTGACTAAATATAAACTGATCTCATTATCTACCCCTTGTGCTAACAAGGATGCCCAATTTTTTTATGTAGAGATTTTTGCTATAAGGGTGCATGTGCTAGCCAGAAAGATAGAGACAGAAAGCTAGAAATCACTCCCGGGGTGAATGACCACACTGCCATCCCTTCTCCTCCATTCTTCTCTTGGAATTTTGGGCATGCACACACATATGCCCAGTGTGAGTTTTAAGCTGCTGGGTCTAGGATTCAAATTGTGGTTGACTATGTGGGAGTCTGGCAATGTAACCATTATGCCATCTGCTGGTCCCCCAATGTTTTATTAATCTGTTCTGGTTTTAGAGGATACGCATTCCACATGTATTGCTAGCTGCTACCCATAATATGCCCAAGAGATCATCATATTTGATTAGGGACCAAACAAACACAGGCCATACAGGAATTGCAAAAAGTAGTTTCTGGACCCGGTCATAGTGATGCAAGTTTCAGAGTGATATAGTATAAGGCTGTGGCCATAGGGAGGCCAAGGTTGGTTCCTAGACCAACCTAAACATGCTGAGTGTGGTGGCAGCACATGTCTGTAATCCTAATGAACTAAGAGGCTGGAACAGGGGGAGCACAGCATGGCAAGACCCTACCAAAAACATCTCTTTCTCTCTCCCTCTCTGTCCCTCTTTCTCTACCTTCTCCTTTCTTTTGCTCTCATAAAAGAAAGGGAGTAGTGAGACCAGCAGTTGGTGTAATGGCTATGTTGCCGGACTCCTATGTAGTCAACTGCAGTTCGAGTCCCAGACCCGGTGGCTTAAACTCACGCCAGGCGCGTGTGTGTGCGTGCCCAAAATCCTGAGAGGAGAATGGAGGAGAAGGGATTGCGGCATGGACATCTTCCCTGGAGGAAGGGAGTAATTTCTTGCTTTCTGTCTCTCTGTCTCTTTCTGTCTTTCTGGCGAGTGCATGCACCCTATAGAAAAATCTATTTTTAAAAAAAAGAGAGAGAGAAAGAAAGAAAAGGAGTAGTGTTTTTTTGTTTTGTTTTGTTTTTTGTTTTTTTTTCCTATGATCCATTCTCATAAACAATTTTTGGACATGCTTATACCATACTCTTATGCTGACTGGAGGTTATGCAAAAGCCTATAAGTACCACCCATTGGTCACTGCTGAGATTTTGTATCAGAACATTCCTGGAATGTGTGATATCACATATACTCTGTGAGAAACAACTACTAGTTTGCTATTGAGCATTGATGGAGAATGTCCCATGACTAAAGGACATGACCTGTTCCCCAAACTGGAAATATGCATAGTATTTTGAGTTTTAGCCTTTGAGTTGCCTCAGTAAGACCTTTACTTTTTTAGCCTTTTATTTATAAATGTAAGGTGAAAAGTTTTATCCCTATCTTAATTTGGATTGTCCCAAAAGCAGACCCTAAGACCAAACTTTAAGTGGAAATAGTATCCTTGGGAGGTGAACCAGGGATGATCAAAAAAGGAGTAGGGAATTAAGGAAGACAAGAAAGCCAATTTAGGAGGATGGGTTAATACAATCTGTTGCTAGTAATAGAAATAGCCGAGTGTGAGTAATTTAGAGAACTGAGGTTTAGTTAGCTCAACCTTTTCGAGGTCCAAGTTCTGAGGCCATATGTACTGAGAGTCTTCTGGGGTTCTCTGTGGAGTCCTGAGGCGGTACAGTTTCATATGAAGAGATTGTGTCTGTGTTGTTGTGTCTCTGCCCTGGTCTCAGTCCCTCTCCTTATCAACCAACTAGCCTTTGGCTGGGAGGGGCAAATCTGGTCACCTGAGCTGCTCCTAATCCCCTCTTGAAGGCTCCATTGCTTAACCTCATAGTCAGTTTAAGGTTCCTCTCAATTCCGTCACAATGCAACCAGACCACAACACATAAACTTTTTGGGACATATTCAAAACAAGCAGTGGGTTTAAGAGCAGGTGATGCACAGTAATTAAATGGTAAAAAGTAAGGAGAAAAAAACAGGTGATCACTATGGACAGTTGTTCACTTCTGGGCACTCAAAGTGTGCAGGGCACATGCTAGCATCAGCTCACTGAGGAACAAGCAGCTGGGATATTCATGCCTTATTGCTGTGGCTACTGTGTGGGCTGAACTCTCTCAGTGTACAGAGCAGGTTACTGTGGCCAGAGAAAGCATTCAGGGTGGGAGACACAGGGACTTGAGGTAGAAAGTGGAGAAAATGTGGAAACTGTCCACTAAAGATGCTTGTGTCTCCAGTGTGGGCCAAGGGGATGTGGGTGGGCACTTACAGGGTCTGCCACTGCCCTGACTTTCAGGTGCCTGGGGTCTAAATTTGTCATGTGAGATGTAGTCCCAGCTCTGACATATGTGCTGGTAAGGAAGTAGTGGGGATGCACACAGATCAGGTCTAGTCTTCTAGAACCTGGATCCAGGAGGAGAATGAAACCCCAAGGGCAGGCCTTTACCTTGGACACAGGTTTCATGCTAATCCCTTGCTGTGGTGCAAAAAGACCGAGGTTCAGTTCCTGCTCAAACTAGCTGTGTGTCCTCAGAACAATTCCCTATAATAATTGTCTCAGCTTCTTTAGCTGTAGAACTGGAGATTAAAACCTCAGGACCATGGAGATGTTTAGGGGAGAGTTCATATGACAACTTTTTATCGTTTGCTCTAAAAGCCAATTTTCTTTCCCTCCTTGCAGCTATCTCCCTGCCTAAGCTTAGCTCTTGCCTTTTCTCCAAGTCTCCCAAGCACACATCTTGTTTTATAGCAAAGCTAGCATTGTTTTAACAGATATTAACAATAGTTCCATACCACAAGCCTTCTTTTCTACTGTCTTTTATTAGCTCTGGCAGTGCAGTTTGAACCCAAGTGTGTATTTGGGGCAGGCATTCATTGTTAATATAGTCTTGCAGCATGGTAGCCCAAGCCCAAGCTCTGAGCTCCTGCCATTCAGAGGTGGGGGGAGAAGCCAGCCACCGCAATGTTCTCGCCAGTGATGTAGCTCGCATCTGGTGAGCACAGGAAGGACACGAGTCCCACGCAGTCCTCAGGTTGCCCAAGCCTGCATGGAAAGGGGAGTTGGGGATGAGACTGATGACACCTTCCCATGGGCCCAGGGCTCCCAAGGGATGATGTAACATCAAGACCCTGTGGGGATGAGCAAAGGACTGCAGATGAAGACATATGACCTCTGCAGGGATCTGTAGAACAGATCATCAGACCTCCAGGATGGTGAAAGGGTAACAGCTGCAGAGGGAGGTGTGTGATTCTTATCCATCATGGTTGTTCTGAGGTCTTGTTAATTCAGATCTGCAAGGGGCACTTTCCATCCACAACCTACCTCTGTACTTGGTAGAGTTTCTTTACTTGGTCCCGAAAAACAGGGTCCTGAAAGATCTAAAAGGAAGGTCAGAGGTTAGTGCTGCTCATGCAGATGAAGTCACATGGACTCCACATCATGCAGAACTGTGTCTCTGTGGAGGGCCTTCTGGGGACACTATGGGCTGGCCCCCGACAGAGGACTGACTCTGAATCTGCTGCTGATTCTGAGTTGTGGGTCAGAGCATCAGAGTAGGAGTGTACAGGTCCATGTCTGAGAATCCGGGTCTAGTGGGGTGTGGCAGGAAGAGGAGGGCACCCTAGTGCTCAGTGGGGTTGGAGCAGGAGCTGCCCATGGTCCTCACCACTTGGCCAAATTCTGTGTCGATGATTCCTGGTATCAGGCAGTTCACCTGGATGTTCTTTGGTGCCAGCTCCAATGCCAGGGTCTTGGTGAGACCCAGCAGGGCTGTTTTGCTGACATTGTATGCCCCCAGCTTCTGAGGGCAGAAAGAAAAATAGATTAATAGACTAGTTGGGGACATAAGAGAATTACTTGGGTGTACTAGAGATTCCCTCCCAATAACAGCTCTAGATCATGAAAGATAATGTCCAAAAGATGGAAAGAGGATCCCACTTAGTGCATTTATGTAAAAGGCAAGATCTGTGACACCCAGTGGTCACTTTTGCACGTAAGTAGTCCTGAGCGAACAATCGTCAAACCTCGGATATTTCCGGGCACCCAGTTTTCCAAGGCGAAATGAGAGAAGTTCTTTCTACTTAACCTGGATCCACAGATGGTCATACTTACAACAACTGGAAGATAAGCTGCAATTGAGGAGACCAGGATCACTGAGCCTCGCCTGGGAAGATACAGATGGGTGAAGACATTGTGTGTAACTGAGAAAGCAGGCTAAGTGGAAGAAGAGAGGACGACTATATGACCGAGAGAGAATAGCCAGGACCCGCTGGAGCAATTTATGTCCTATTTTTAGGTCTTCAGTTGTTTTAGTCAAGTTATACCACCAGAGAGACTGTCTGTGTTTGGATTTTGTTTTTGTAGGAAAAATTCTGAGTATGGAGCACATATAGTTAATGGTTATGGGACTGGTTAGGGTTTCTGTATCTTTGAGTAATTTTTGGTAACATATAATTTTTACATATTTGTGCATTTGGGGGCCAGCTGGTGGTTAAGGCACTGGACTCCCACATGGCTGGTTGTAGTTTGAGTTCTGGACATAGAGGCTCGAAAATCACACTGGGCACGTGTGCATGCATGCTTGCCCAAAGTCCCAGGAGGAGAATGGAGGAGAAGGAATTGTGTCATGTCCATCCCTCCCAGAAGTGATTTCTCATTTACCCTCTCTCTGTCCCTTTCTAACAAGTGCACATGCCCTGTGACAAAAATCTAAAAATAGTAATAATAATAAATTATGCATTTCATTGCAACTTTCACAGTTGCAATAAAGATTTCTCTTTGGCATTATCATTCTCTTACTGCCTTTTTATTATTTACTGGATTTCTGGTGATACCTTTTCTTTTTACTCTGATATTGGTTATTTGTGCCTTCCCAATTTTTTTCCTGATCAATCTCATCATAATTTTGTACAAAGCATTAGTTTAAAATAAAAAGATTTTTTTCTTTTTTTACTTTGTTTGATCCTTATACAGTCACGTGTCACTTAATGATGTTTCAGTGAATGATGGACCGCATATATAATGGTGATTCCTTAAGGATCAGATGGGTTCTACCATATAGAATAGGCATGTAGTAAACCATACCATCTCAGTTTCTTTTCCTCTTTTTTCTTTTTTTCTTTTTCTAGTTTACTATAGTGTGAATGTGCTCCTGAGAGAGACAGAGAGAAAGTGAGAAGGTACCCCTCCCCAGGAGGGATTGCTACGCCATAGTTCCTTCTCCTCCATTCTCTCTGAAGATTTCAGGCAGGACACACACTTGTCCAGCGTGGTTTTCAAGCCACCAGGTATAGTACTTGAATGGTGCTGTCAGCCATATAAGATCCAGCCACACACCACGCATGCCTTCTGCTGGCCTCCATCTCAGCTTCTCTAATAACATATTTTTCAGAACATATAATTAAGCAATGCATGATTATTCTTTATTTGGTTACTTAAAAATCTACAAAAATGGCAATTTGGAAATATGGTTCATTCTAATACCACACTGTGTCTGCGTTAGTGTTGGTAGGGGCCTTAGAAGTCATTACTAGTTAGAAGTCCTGGTTTTATCTCACGTATGACCACACAGGTCTAGAGTAAGGGTTCCCAAACCCTGGACTGTGGACCAGTGGGGGTCAGTGACCTGTTTGGGGCTGGCTGTGGACCTGTGCTGGTCTGCCAGGTGGAGAGGTGGGGATGGGGGCAGCTGCAGGGGAGTGAGCAAAGCTTCATCTGTGTTTGCAGTGCTCTCTGCATTGCTTGTATTGCTGCCTGGGCTCTGCCTTGTGTTGGATCAGAGTTGGTACCTGATTCTCATGGGAGCTGACCCTGAATTGTTGAGTGATTGTTTCATTATATATTGTGGTGGAAATAGAGTGCAAAGTGGATGCAGTGTGCTTGAGTCACTCTGGAACTAACCCCTCTTCCCCACTCTGTGGAGAAATTGTCTTCCACTGGGCTGGTTCCTGGTGCCAGGACGGTTGGGGACTTCCGGTATACTCAGCTCAGCTGATACTAAATGCCCAGTATGTGTTTGTCAAATCCAGTGGCTGCTCCAGACTGCCAACATGGAAGGAATTGAAGGGAATCAGTCCGATTGGAAGAGGGGCTTTAAAGCTACATCTGAAAAGCATTTTGCTGATATTGAGAAAACCTCACTGGCCATTTTAAGAATGAGTGAGGGCAATGCTGGTGGAGATAACCGGTTGGTTCTGACCTTCAGTGGAGGCATGGCTAAACAGGGGGAAGGCCCTGAAGGGCTTGCATATGTCCAGAGGGATCAATTTTGGAAGAGGAATGAGATGGCCCAAGTTGGAGGACTGGACTTGGGATAGTTGTAGCATCTTCAGGAGAAATTGTGTTCTGCTGGCCAGATAATGGATAGCTCCTAATGACTGGGCCTGAAATCCAGTGGGTGAAAAGGAACTCCTTAAAGTACAGCTGGATTTTTCCTGCTTCAGGACAAATGCTGGGTTCCTGGAGAACATGTGGGAACATTCCAAGTCACTGAGACCTATGGGAAATCTGAACAGCATAAGGCAGACCCTGGCCCATCCCACAGCTGAGGATGAAGCTGGTCAGGCTGGTATCTACTGCAGGTTGTGGGGAGAGGCAGGGAAGCAGGCATTCTAGTTGGGAACTGATTGTCAGGGGCTGGGGAAGACAAGGGAGAACAGGGCCAGTGTGAGTTAGGAAGTGAGAGGGACTGAGAGCCGTCTTTGCTCTTATTTATGTGGGCTGCAGGGTGTCTGAGGTGAGGGTCATCACTCTGAACTCTTATGGTCTGATCTCCAGCAGCCCAAGACAGACTGCTCCCAGTTCTCTGATTCCAGGACAGGAGCTGGAATCTATAGGCCCTTCTGTCTGTGGGTTCCTCATCCTCCTTCCAAAATAGTTTTTGCCAGACTCCCTGGACACTCTAGATTCAAAAGAATGACACTAATGGATAGAATTCTTTTTTTTTTTTTTTTTTTTTCTAGCTGACCCAGAAGTCTGAGGGTCAGATTCTCACTGTTCTTCAATTACTGGCTCAGTTCAGCTTGTTTGCCAGTGGGAAGGGCTAACTCAGATTTGGTCTCTCTCATTCTTGCTTCCCTGTTCCCTCTCTACCCGCTTCCCTATTCTCACCCCCTCTTCTCTATGTGGGGCAGCAGCTGGCTCAGCAGCAGAGCTGGGGCCTTCACATTGATGTTCAGGATCTGAAATCAGAGAAAATGGGGGACAGGAAGGGAAAGACATAGTCAATCCAGTGTTCTCTCCAACCTGTGACATATGCCTCACCAGAATGTGGGTGAGATGGTCTGACTGGGGAAAGTGGGCAGGGTGCCAGCTTCCATGCATGACTATGCACAAACTGGGTGACACCATCAAGATACAGTGAAAGGATCAGGCTGAGGACTCTGCAGGCAGAAGGCCCAGAAGTCTGCAGAATGCATCCCCTGTCTCCAAGGGTACCAGTCTAAGGATAAGGTCCCACGTGGGGCTGAGGAAGTACTGGCCAGCTGGGCCTAGGGAAAATTGGTATCATGGGTTGAATTGTGTACCCCAAGTTTACATGTCAGAATCCTAACCCCAGGCTCTCAGAATGTGACCTTATCTTGAAATAGGATTGTTGCAGATGTAGTTCGGAAAAGGTCATACTCAAATAAGGTGGGCATTTAACTCCAGTATAGATGGTATTTGCATTAAAAAGGGGACGGGTGCAGACAGACAGACAAACATGCACAGGGCAATGCCAGTGAAGATGAAGACAGAGATGGGGATGAAGCTTCTTCTAATTTTTTTTTAGATGGGTTTTTGCTATAGGGGGCATGCACTCTCTGGAGAGGCAGAGAGACAGAAAATGAGAAATCACCCCTCACGGGGGATGACCACACCATAATCCTTTCTCCTCCCTCTTTTGGGCATGTATGCACACATGCCCAGTGTGAGTTTCAAGCCTTTGGGTTTGGCACTTGAACCGTGGTTGGCCATGCAGGAGTCCAGTGATGTAACTGTTATACCATCTGCTGGTCCCGGGAGCGGAGAGTGATGGGTAAAACTTTTATAAGCTAAGGAACACCAGTGTTGCCAGAAAAGCCTCAGAGGTGAGGTGGGAAGCATGAAACAGATTTTCCCTCACAGACCTCCAAAGGAGCCAGCTCTGCTGACACCTTGTTCTGAGCCTTGGAGCTGCCTGAACTGGGAGCCAGCATTGCTGTTGTCTAACTCACCCAGTGTGGTGCTATTACAGAAGCTCCAGCACACTGATAAACGAGTTCAGTGTTACAGCTGTGAGGACTGGGCATCCCTGGGCAAAGAAGGCAGTCATTTCTTTTTTTATGTCCCACATTGTCTGTGACTATTTGGTTTTATTATGGACATTTCCTACAGATTGGGAGCTCTTGAACAGTGGGGAAAAGAACTGCAATTTAGATTCTTACCTACACCTCACAGATGGGGAAAGTGAGGCTCAGGCAGTCTAAGCACCTTGCCTCACTCTGTGCCAATGAGTCTGTGATGGGAAGGAGGATGTGTGGGATCTGAAGACCATCTGTGGATGTGTGAGCTAGTTGGAGAGAGATGTACACAGAAGGCAAGGATAAAGTCTGACCCTCCCCATGGGGACTTCCCCAGACCTCACCTTGTCCCAGACCTGCTCACTGCTTCCCAAGGTACTTCCCACCAAAGGATTGACCCCTGCCATGCAAACCAGGATGTCGACACCCCCACAGTGTTCCAGGGCCTGTAGGAGAGAAGGGGATGTGGAGGGCCAGAATCAGGGAGCAGAAGAAGATTCTGCTGCAGATTTCAGTCTGGGTCATATCCAGAGCAAAGAACACCACCAAGAGAGGATGGAGAACCATCTCTTCTCTTTAGAAAGAAGGCACTGAGCTTCTGAACAAAAAGTGGTGGAATCTCATCCTAGGGACCCTTTGATGCCATCCTTCTAGTCTCTGGCATTGTTGGCTACCAGTCCCTGAACACATTTCTCGCCAGCACCATTCCCTGGAATTTCACTAGCATTCCACATACCCTGAATGTTATAGCTTGGCTACAAAGCCAGAGCCTCCTTTAAAGCATCTCTCTCTCCTCAGATCCCTCCTCAGGAGCTTCAGGAGGGCCTGGCTGATCTGACTACACTGTTGGTGGCTGTAAGCAGACTCCTCCTTCCTCATCAGGTTTCCCACCCCAACATCTCCCTGAGTCATGGTCACATGCACTCCTCCGGCCCTGAGCATGCCTATGCAGGGGAGACTGCGGGCCTTCTGGCAGGGCCTTAGTGACACATACTTGACTTGACTCATGGGAGGATGCCATTGACTCTCTTCCTTTGTGTGAGTCCCAGCAGCAGAATCATGACTTCCCTGTTCTTACCTCCTTCTAAGACCCTCACCGTGGACACCAGCCGCTCCCGGTCCTCGGCCTTCCCCACATGGCACACGGTGCCCGTCACGCTCAGCCCCTCCCCCCGCAGCATAGTCACTGCCTGGTCCACGTTCTGCTGCTTCCGGCTGCTGATGACCACGTGGGCCCCATCCTGGGCCAGCCGCTTTGCAATGGCCAGGCCGATCCTGCATGTGATGATTTGATCTTTTTAATTTTTTTAAATTTTATTTTATTATTATTATTACTATTTATACATTTAATTGCTATACATCATTTAGATTGTAAAGAGACTTTACCCAGCATGATATACACCTCAATCCAGCCCAGTTGAGAATAGTATACTATACTATATCATCAACAGGTAATAAACCATATCTGTGTCCCACAAATGTCTTCTCTGTCCATTTTTTTCCTCAAGTGATGATTCAATTCTGGACTGAACCTTTTCTTGCTCGCTATATTTCTCCTACTGAAGCTCCAGAAGAATTGTCTCTACTGAAGCAGGGCAGCTAATCCCATACCCTACTTATGGACAGTCAGAGGACCTGAAGAGGTAAAAAGGGAATTGTCAGTCCTGTGACCCACATCAGATCTTCTTGGCCTCACCTCCTACTGGAATTGCTGCTGTGACAACCCTTTCTCAGTTCCACAAAACTTTGATTTGCTTCCCTGTGCAGTGTGAGTGCTCCCTGCCTCAGGCCTGTGAAACTACTGCGTGCTTACATGTGTAGGGCATTGACCTTGCAGGGTACCTCTTGAGAAATGGAGGAGGAGCTATGGGTGAATTCCTTCCACCTTCCTCTGATAGATGCTTCTGAGATGCATTTCATGTGTCCTAGAGGACCTGTGACACATACTTGACTCATGGGAGGATGCCATTGACTCTCTGAGGCCAATAGTGGGGTAACTTGGTAATACATCCTGATTGACTGTGTCTTCTTCTCCTGTTCCTCACTGGGTCACCTTAGCATCACTTTCCAAAAAAATACTAGTGCTTAAGCCTAGTGGATTTTTTTTTTTGTAGGAGTGAGGGTAAAAAAATAAAGTCAGCAAAATTGAGAGGCACCAACAGTTCCTGAATTCCCAGAGTTGCTCTCACCCTTTTGTGGATCCCGTAATCACTGCGACTTTGTTAGCCAGTTTGGCCTTGCCGTTGGCTCCACAGCTGTTGCTTCTCATGGAGAGGTGAGCTCCATAGGGCAGGAGGGCTCTCCAACCATAGGTTAGGGGCCTAAACATAGCAGTTTCTGTTTACTTTTCCTCTTAGTCAACTTGGAGCAGGGAGGGAGGCCTGTAGAAAGGCAATCATAGGTCTTGTAAGTAGGGAGTTGAAATAGTGGCTCCATGTCAGGCTGGACTGGGAACCACTCCTGGAAGCTCAGTCTAATGACTGCTCTTGTAGCCCTTCCAGTGGTTTTATGAACACAGAATTTCCCATTATTAAATCTTTCTTTAAACCAGGTAGAGTGTTTTCTATCATCAAATTCTGACATATACACACATAGGTTCAACAAATATCTATTCCTTGAAGCATCCTAGCATAATGAATATCTACTTCACAGGTTCACTGTGAGATAACCAAATAAATTTAGATGGGAAAACAAATGAAGAGGGATTTGTTCTGTAAGGCTCATACATTCGTCCAAGAGACAGAAAGAGAGACAGAAAGCAAGAAATCACCCCCTAGGGGGGATGGCCATGCCACAATCCCTCCTCCTCCGTTTTCTTCTCTGCATCTTGGGCATGCACGCACACGCGTCAGGCATGAGTCTCAAACCTCCAGGTCTGGGACTCGAACTGCAGTTGACTATGTGTGAGTCCAGTCATGTAACCATTATGCATCTACAGGTTATTTTATTAACCTAACAAATCAGGACACAGTATTTTAGTTGCTCTCCCAGAAGATGTAGATAGATAGATAGATCTATTTTAAAATTTACCTTTAATTACTGTACTTCTTTATAGTGTATAAAATATTTTTCCCAGCATGAATAAAGGACATATTAGTCAAGCTAAAGATATTATCATATACATTATCATCAGATAAGTTTTCATTTTTGTGTCTGTTAAATTTTTCCCTGATCCCCTCCCTCCCACCTCATATTACTGACCCCCTCCTATATTGTCTCTAGTTTTTACAGCTGTTCTCCTTGCTATTATACCTTCCAATCTTTCAGTTTCTGCCATAAAATAAATACATTTGGTATCTATTAAGTGGGGACATACAATACCTGTCTTTCATAGTCTGACTTGCATTGCTCAGGATTAAATCTTCCATATTCACCTACATTGAATCAATGTCAGGGTCTCGTTTTTTAAGTCTGAGTATATCATATAGTGTATATGTGACATATTTTTCAATCCATTGATGTGTTGGATGTTTGGATTGATTCTATGTTTTAGCAATTGTGAATAATGCTGCAATACACAAAAACGTGCAAGGATTTTTCAGAATGAGTGTTTTTCTATCCTTTGGGTAGATACCCCAGGAGTGGAATTATTGGGTTAGATGGTAGTTTCTATTTGTAGGTTTTTAAGGAACTTCCATATTGCTCTTCACAATGACTATACTAATTTACATTTCCACCAAAAGTGTAGAAGGGTGCCCTTTCACTGCAGCCTTGTCATCACATATTGCTTTTTTAAAAATCTTACCCATTCTAACTGGGGTTAAGTGGTGTCTCATTGTGGTTTCAATTTGCATTTTCCTTGTGAGAACAGATGTTGAGCATTTTTTTTTCATGTACTTTTTGGCCATTTGTATGTTTTCCTTGGAGAGTTGTCTGTTCAGTTCATTTGTCTGTTTTTAAATTAGATTGTTTATTTTCTTGGGGGTAAGCTGCTTGAGTTGCGTGTATATTCTGGTTATCAGTCCCATATCTGAGGCACATTTTGCAAATATATTCTCCCATTCTGAGGGTTGTCCCTTCACTATAATTACTGTTTCTTTTGCTATGCAAAGCTTTTCAGCCTGATGTAGCACCACTGATCTATTTTCAGGATTATTGCCTGTGCTCTGGGGATCTTAAGACGTTTTTGCCTACTCTAATGTCTCCTGTGTTTTCCACCAGTAGTTCATTCTCTCTTTCTCTATTTAAGTAATTTCACATTTTCAGACCAGCAGTTAGTATAATGGCTATGTCGCTGGACTCCCATGTAGTCGACCATGGTTTGAGTCCTGGACCCAGTGGCTTAAACTCACACCAGGCACGTGTGCGTGCGTGCCCAAGATCCCAAGAGGAGAATGGAGGAGAAGGGATTGCAGCATGGCCATCCCCCCGGGAGGTTGATTTCTCACTTTCTGTCTCTCTGTCTCTCTCTGTCTTTCTGGGGAGTGCACACACCCTATAGCAAAAACCTCTCCAAAAGGAGAAGAAAAATAAATAAATAAATAAATAAAATTTCACATTTTGCATAAAGTATACACACACACACACACACACACACACACACATATAATTTTTTTTTCAAGAAAGGGAGTTTTATCTTTAATAAGTCAAAATTAAAAAATGTTAAGAGTACTTTGCTTAAGACTTAAAGCAAACAAACAGGTTAAGAGTCTGTTCAAACAGTAGGTATATGAATCTATTGGTAGCTCAAGTGAAGACAAAAATCCCCAAATCTGGAAGACCAAGCATAGAAGAAAATCAGTAATATTTTAGTCAGAAGTCATAAAATTCTATTTCACTAGTTCACTCTCATGTACTTTATCTTCTGTTGTGGTCTGATATTTCTGTTTAAGTTCTGGAAGATAATATTCAACTCCAAATTTGTCCCTACCATTAAGTTGGCCATTTTCTTAGTTGTTTTGAACTCTTATTTCTGTGTGTCTGTATTTAGTTTTCCTGATATAGTACTCCCTTCACAACTTCTTGGAGAGATGGTCTTGTGTCAGTAAATTCTTTCAGGTTTTGTTTATCTGAGAATGTTCTTGTCTTCTCTTCCCATATGGAGGATAATCTTGCTAGGTATAGTATTTTTGGTTGAAATTGTTTTTATCTCAACATTTTGAATATATTTTCACATTCTTTCCTTTCTCACATAGTTTCTTGATGAGAGGTCTGATATTAGCTTGATGGGATATCCTTTGTAAACTTGTCATTTCTTAGTATCTTGTCTTTATCTGTAGTTTTGGTCAATCTGGCTATAATGTGTCTTGGAGAAGATCTTCTTGGGTTGATTCTATTTGGAGTCCTTTGTATTTCTTGGGTCTGGATCCTTGAATGCCTCTCTAGGTTTAGAAAGTTTTCTTCTAGGATTTCATGGAATATATTATCAATGGCCTTATTGGTCTCTTCACCATCTTGGATACCAATTATCTAGATGTTTGGATGTTTAATGGTATCTAGTATTTCTTGTATATTATTCTAATTTGGGGGGCTATTTTTTTTCAGTCGTCACAGTGAATTTTTTTAGATCAGAGATTCTGTCTTCTACATCTGAGATTCGATCTTCTGTATGGTCTAGCTTGCTTTTAATACTTTCAAGGGAGGTTTGGATTTCCTGTATTACAGCCTTCATCTCTATCAGTTCCATATGATTATTTTTTTTGGTTATTATTTCCTCTTCCAGATCATGCAAGAACTTCCTCACCTCCTGGAACTCATTGTCTCTTCTCCTGCATCTTCTAGAGTTTATTATCTCTCTTCTCTTGCATCTCTGTTAGCTTTGTCACTATGGATATTCTAAATTCTTTATCAGACATTTCCACAAGTTCCATTGTACTGTCCTGGATGAAGAGGAGTTATTCTTTTCCCTTGGGGGAAAGGTATTTTCTTGGCTTCTCATATTTTTTATGCCTCTGTGGTGATTTCTGGTCATCTGATGGGCTATACATTTCTTCCTAATATCTTGAAATTCAATCTAAGTGTTCAGAGGAGTGCAGAAGGAAGTGATCTGCAACCTCATTGCCATTCCTTTTTTCTCCCTTTGTGTGGCCGATTCAGAAGGAATTAAAGAATATTCTGATCCTAACAGTATTTGATTTTGGTTCACTTAGACCTGTCTAGACACTCAGTGCATGGAGAATGAGCATCAAAGTGGGGAAGGGTATAAAAAAGGGGGAAAGAAAACAGAGAAAGAGAAAAAAGGGAAAATACAAAAAAAAAAGTAGAAAATGTTTTTTATTTTTATTTTTTTAAATCAAAAAATGAATTCATTTGCCCATTTTTAAATTGGATTTTTTTTTATGGGCAAGCTGCTGAGTTCCCTATATATTGTTCCTATATAGTTCCCTATATCAATCACTTGTCTAAGGAATAATTTGCAAGTATTTTCTCCCATTCTGAGGGTTATCATTTAATTCTAATTATTGTTTTCTTTGCTATGAGGAAGTCTTTTACCTTGAAGTAATCCCACTTTTCTATTTTAGGGATTATTGCCCGTGCTTTAGGGGTCTTATATAAGAAATCTTTGCCTATTCAAATGTCTTCAAAAGTGTCCCCTGTGTTTTATACTAATAGTTTTGTAGCTTGAGGGTGTATATTTAAGTCTTTGGTCCATTTTGAGTTCATTCTTTTTTTTTTTTTTTTTTTGGAGAGGTTTTTCACTATAGGGCATGTGCACTTGCCAGACAGACAGAGAGAGACAGAGAGATAGAAAGCGAGAAATCACCCCCCAGGGGGGATGGTCACGCTGCAATCCCTTCTCCTCCATTCGCCTCTCGGGATCTTGGGCACGCACACACATGCGCCCGGCGTGAGGTTTAAGCCACCGGGTCCAGGATGCGAACTGCGGTCGACTACGTGGGAGTCCAGCGACATAGCCATTACGCTAACTGCTGGTTCCCTTGAGTTCATTCTTATTAATGGTAAGAAACACAAGTCCAGTTTTATTCTTCAGCAGGTAAATATTCAGTTCTTCTAGCACCACATACTGGAAAGACTTTCTTTTCTTCACTGTATTGTCCTGTACCCTTTGTCAAAGATCAGTTGGCTGTATGATTTGGGGTTTATTTTTGGATTCTCTATTCTGTTCCATTGGTCTATGAGTCTGTTTTTGTGCCATATTGTTTTGGTTATCACTGCTTTGTAATATATTTTGAAGTCGGGTAATGAAATGCCTCCTATTTTATTCTTTTGGCATAGTATTGCCTTGGTGATATGGGGTCTTTTCCAAACCAATTTTGTAATTGTTTTTTCAATTTTTGTGAAGAATGTCACAGACAATTGATCAGAGTTGCATTGCATATATAAATTAATTTGAGTAGAACTGACATTTGCTCATGCTTTGGAGGTCTTTTTAAAGAAATCTTTGCCTGGAACTAGCAGATGGCATAATGGTTACATCGCTGGACTCCCATGTATTCAACCACAGTTCGAGTCCTGGACCCGGCAGCCTACAACTCATGCTGAGTGCATGTGCTCACTTGCCCAAAATCCTGAAAGGAGAATGGAGGAGAAGGGATTGTGGCCATCACCTCTGGGAGTGATTTCTCACTTTCTTTCTCTCTGTCTTTCTGGCAAGCGCACATGCTCTATAGCAAAAATCTCTCTAAAAAAAAAATTCTTTGCCTACTCCAAGGTCTCCAAGAGTTTTTTTCTGTGTTTTCCACCAGTATTTTTATAGTTTCAGGTTTTATGTTTATTTATTTTTAAAAATTAATTTATTTATATTAATTCACTATACATTAATATGGTATAAAAATGAGATTTTCCATCCAGAATACACTGTATATTGACTTAATCAAGGATATTACCATACATGTTATTGTTAATAAATAATTTCCATTTCTTGTTTCTTATATATCTTGCTCTCCTTGCCCTTCATGCCCTGCCTCTCACTCTCTGCCATTTTCCACCCTCCTCCAACACTATCTTTGGTATCTACAGTTGTTTTCTATGTCTTTTTTCCCCTACACTTTATTGATTCTGTGTTCACTAGAGATCTTAATTAATCTAAAAACTTTTAATACTAAGCACAGCTGATATATACATATCTATGAACACATGTCTCATTTTAGGTATAAACCTCATTGAGTAAAGTGAACATACTATAAAGTGACACCTAGCTTGGGCTATGTAGCATACTTCAGTCATTAAAAAAAATATATATACATATATATATATATATATGTATAATATGTAAAAATAAATATATAAAAATATATAATATATATAATACATTTTTAAAATTTCAAGATAAACAGTTATAGTCTTAATAGCTCAAACTCAAAAAATGTTAAGAGAAATTTGCTTAAGACTTAAAGCCAGGAAAAAGTTTAGGATTCAGTTCAAATACTAGATAGATAAAACTATCAATAGTTCAAGACAAAAACCTTTAACTATGGGAAAAAAAAGCATAGAAGAAAATCAGTAATGTTTAAGTGAAAAATTATAAAATTCTACTTCATCATTTTAGTGCATGATCTAATCTGCTTTTAATCTCATGTAATTAATCTCTCTTCTATTGAATTTACAGTGTTACTGTGGTCTGATCTTTCCATTTAAACTCTGGAAGTTAACATTCAATTCTGGACTTGTTCCTACCATTAGGCTGGTCATTTTCTTAGCTATTTTTTGTACTCTTATTTTTGTGTGTTCGACTTTAGTTTTCCTGATATAGCACTTCCTTCAGCACTTCTTGGAGAGCTGATCTGGTGTTGGTAAATTCTTTCAAGTTTTGTTTATCTGATAATTATTTTATTTTATTTTATTTTTCCAATGTGAAGAGTAATTTTGCTGGGTATAGTAGTCTTGGTTGAAATTGTTTTTCACTTAACACTTTGAATGTATTTTTCCATTCTTTCCTTGCTCACATTGTTTCTGATGAGAGAGGTCCAATGTTAGCCTGATAGGATATCCTTTGAAAGTAACTTGACCTTTCTCCCTTGCCAATTTTAGTATCTTGTCTCTCTCTGTGGTTTTGGCCAATCTGGCTATGATGTGCCTTGGAGAAGATCTTCTTGGGTTGATTCTATGTGAGGTCCTTTGTATTCCTTGGGTCTGGATAGTTGAGTGCCTCTCAAGGTTTGGAAAGTTTTCTAGGATTTCATGGAATATATTATCAATGCCCTTATTAGTTTCCTCACTTTCTTGGACATTGATGATCCGGATGTTTGAGTGTTTAATGGTATCTAGTATTACTCATATGTTGTTCTCATTTTTTGGGGGGTAATTTTCTCAGTCTTTTTGGTGAATTTTTCTAGGTCAGAGGTTCTATCTTTTACGTGTGAGATTTGATCTTCTGCATGATCTAATCTGCTTTTAATACTTTCAAGACAGAACCAGCTCCATGGCTCCTGCAATCTAGCCATGTTGGGGGAAACGGAGGAATGAAGAGATCCCACTAATAATTCAGCCTCCAGTATAGACAACTCACGTGGTAGGAAGACTCAGGCCTCCTCTCTCTGTATCTGTCTTTGTCTCTCTCTATCTCTGACTCCTCTCTCTTTTTTCTTTCTTTTTTTTTAATTTTTGCTTTTTAGAATTTTGTTTAAGGTGAGGCATCTTTCTGGGCCTGTTGGCCCCGCCTAGCCCTTTATCTTGTTAATAATTTCCTCTCCCACTCCCCACCCAGGAGAGGCAGAGGGAACAGAACAGCCCTTCTTCAAGAACCAGCTCCATGGCTCCTGTGATCTAGCGCGCCGCGTGGTTTTCTAATTTTTGTTTTTTTTTGAAATTTTTTGAATATTAATTTTTTTTTATTTTTTTTGAAAGTTTTCTCTTCATGTTTTCGCTTTTTCTTTGTTCATTGTCCATTTTTGTTTTTTGTTTTTGTTTTTCGCTGTTGTTGCTTTTGTTTCCCTCTCTCTGTTTCCTTTTCTACACAGTCCTCGACCCTCAGATTGAACTTCCAAGTTTGGGACGAAATCGACCATCCACAAGATGACTAGAAATCGTTGCAGGACCACAAGAGACATGGAGAAGCAGGAAAATACCTCTCCTCCAAGAGAAAAGGATAACTCCTCTTCATCCACACACAGTTCAATGGAAGTCATGGAAATGTCTGATAAAGAATTCAAAACATTCATAATGGCAAAGCTTACAGAGATGGAAGAGAAGAGAGACAAGGAACTACTGAAGAGGAAGGAGAAAGGAGTTGAAGAGTTCCAGGAGGTGAGGAAATTCATGCAAGATCTAAAAGAGGAATTTCACACATTACAAAAGAATCAGATGGAACTGTTAGAGATGAAGGCTATAATACAAGAAGTCAAAATTTCCCTTGAAAGTATTAAAAGCAGACTAGATCATACAGAAAATAGAATCTCAGATGTAGAAGAGAAAATTGCTGGCCTAGAAAAATCCACCATGAAGACTGGGAAAATGGCCCCAAAATTTGAGAATAATATACATGAAATAGTAGATACAATTAAATGTCCGAACATCCGGATAATAGGCATCCCAGAAGGTGAAGAAACTCATAAGGGCATTGATAATCTATTCCATGAAATCCTGCAAGAAAACTTTCCAAACCTGGAGAGGCACTCAAAGATCCATTCCCAAGAAGTACAGAGGACCCCAAACAGAATCAACCCAAGAAGATCTTCTCCAAGACACATTATAGCCAAATTGACCAAAACCACAGACAAAGACAAGATACTAAGACTGGCAAGAGAAAAACGGCAAGTTACCTACAAAGGATATCCCATCAGACTAACGGCAGATCTCTCGTTGGAAACAATGCGAGCGAGGAGAGAATGGGAGAATATATTCAAAGCATTAAGGGAAAAGCAATTTCAACCGAGAATTCTGTACCCAGCAAGGTTATCGTTCATTTGCAAAGAAAAGACACGAACATTCCTAGATAAACACGACCTGAAAGAATTTACCAGCACCAGACCAGATCTCCAAGAAGTTCTTAAGGGAGTGCTATGTCAGTAAAATTAAATGCAGACACACAGAAACAAGAGTTCAGAAAGTAAGAAAATGGGCAACTTAATTGTAGGGACAAAGTCTGGAGTTGAGTATTATATCCCAGAGCTCAATCTGGAAAATCGAACCCCAACAGAAACAGAAGAAAATTAAGTACATGAGTCTGAACTGATGAAACAGCATTGTATGACTTGACTAAAATATTGCTGCTTTTCTTCTAAGCTTTGTTGTCTGGTTTTAAGGATTTTTGTCCTGTCTTGAGCTGTCAATGGATTCATGTACCTAATATTTGAACAGAATACTAACCTTGAAACTTTAAGTTTCAAGGAACTATCCTTACCAGTTCAAAACTGCTTTTCGTGAAACCGTCAGCTGAACTTGCTATTGTAAATAAATAGATTACTTATGATATTGTGTGATCAATGAAATGTCGGGAGAAAAGGAATTGAAGATAACTGTAGACAGCAGAGATAGTGTAATAAGAGAGTGGAATGGGGCAGAGGGTCAGACATGGGGTAAAAAAATATATACATGAAAGTAGAAATGGAATATTATAGATGATAACATGCATGATTAAGCCACTATCCAGTTTATTCTAGATGGGAAACCACATTTTGTATGTTGTGATGATGCTCAGGGAATGAATGTAAATTAATAGAAAAAAATTTTTTCAGAAAAAAAAAGGGCATTAAAAATACGTATCTGATGACTGCAGTAAGCTATATAGCCCTAGGTAGATGCTACTTTATAGTATGTTCATTCTACTCACTGAGGTTTATGCCTAAAGTCAGACTTGTGTTCATGGATATGTATATTTCAGCTGTGCTTGCTATTGAAAATATTTAGATTTATTAAGATATTTAGTGAAACAATAAAATAGGGGTGGCAGAGAAAGCAACAATAGATATCAGACACAATGTGGGAGGTGGGTGGGAGATGGCAGAGGGTGAGATAGGGAATCAAGAATGGGAAAAAAGGCAAAATATACAGAAAACAAGAAATGGAAAATTATGTGTTGACAATAACACACATCTTGATGTGCTTGATTGAGCCAATATACAGTGCACTGTGAATGGAAAAATCTCACTTTGTATGCTATAATGATGTACAGTGAATGAATGTAAATAAATAAAGAAAAAAGAAAAAAATACTTTCAAGACAGGCAGATTTCCTTACAGCCTTCATCTCCAACAATTCTGTTGGATTCTTTTTTATGGTGTGTATTTTTTCTTTCAGATCGTGCAAGAACCTCCTCACCTCCTGGGACTCATTGTCTCTTTTCTCCTGCATCTTCTGGAGTTTATTTTCTCTCTTCTCTTGCATCTAGGTTAGCTTCCCCACTATGAATATTCTAAGTTCTTTATCAGACATTTCCGTGAGTTCCACTGTACGGTTTGTGAGGGATGAGGAGTAATTCTTTTCCCTTGGGGGAGAAATATTTTCTTTGTTTCTCATATTTCTTGTGCTTCTGTGGTCATTTCTGGTCATCTAATGGATTATATGTTTTTTCCCTAGTTTTTGGAGATAAATTTGAGCACTCAGAGTCAGGCAGGAGGAGATGATTTGCAATCTCTAAGAAGTACTGTTTTTTTCCTCTTTGTGCAGCAGATTCAATGGAAATTGAGGATTAATCTGACCCTAAAAGTCTTCAGATATTTGACTATTGTTCACCTAGGTCTGTCTAGGAACTCAGTTTGCGGAGACTGAGCAGAAAGGTGAAAAAGGTAAAAAGGAAAGGAAAAGAAAAAGAAAACAACCAAAAAAAGAGGGGGGGGAGACAATAACAATTTTTAAAAAGATTAAAAATTTTTTTAAGTAAAAAATGAAAACTTCAGGGAACCAGCAGTTAGCGTAATGGCTATGTCGCTTGGACTCCCACGTAGTCGACCGTGGTTCGTGTCCAGGACCCAGTGGCTTAAAACTCACTCCGGGTGTGTGTGCGTGTGTGCCCAAGATCATGAGAGGAGAATGGAGGAGAAGGGATTGCGGCATGGCCATACCCCTAGGGGGTGATTTCTCGCTTTCTGTCTCTCTGTCTCTCTCTGTCTGTCTGGCGAGCGCATGCGCCCTATAGCGAAAAAACTCTCAAAAAAAAAAAAAAAAGAAAACTGCATGGTGTGCTAGTGTGCTGCTAAAGGAGCCACTCAGAACTTATATATGGCTGGTGATTGGCTTGTCCTATGTGAGTGGGTGCAGGGGAGAAGGTAAGAATTAGCAAGATAAAAGAGCAACAGAGACCTAAGAACTTTAAAAATTTGAAAAAAATTTAAAATTAAAATAAAAAGAGAGAGAAATGGAGAGAAACAGAGAGAATAAATAGGGTCCTTTAATCTGGCTAGATCTGGGGGGGGGGGCAGGAAGGTAAAGTTTGGGCAGAAGGTCTTCAGTGGTCCTTGAGGGTTTATGTTTAGATCATCAATCCGTTTTGAATTAATTGTTAGTGGGGAGAGATAAAGATCCAGTTTCATTCTTCTGCAGGTGGCTATCCAATTCTCCCAGCACCATTTGCTGAAATGATTTTTTTTTAAGTACTGGATTGTCTTGTGCCCTTTGTCAAGGATCAGTTGACTATATGTTTTGCGATTCATTTGGGGGTTATCAATTCTGTTCCATTGGTCTACCTGTTGGTTTTTCTGCCAATACATTGCTGTTTTAATTATCACAGGATTTTAATATGTTTTGAGGTCAGAAAGTGAGATGCCTCCTACTTTATTCCCCTTGCACAGTATTGCTTTGATGATAAAATAAAATCCTTCCATACAAAATTTGTGATTTTTTTTATTTCTGTGAGGAATATCTCTAATAGTTTTATTGAGATTGCATTAAATTTGTAGATTAATGTGGGTAGTGTTGACATCTTGATTATATTAATTCTTCCAATCCAGGAATATGGGAATCTTTATTGTTTCTTTTATCCTGGAATTTTTGGGGGCTTTTTGTTGTCTTTCAAGTTCCCTGAGTTGTGTGATTAGGTTGTTTATTTCCCACCTTTCTACCTTTTTTCTTGTGGGCACTAGCTAGTATAAACTTCCCTCTTATAATTGCTTTTGCTGTTTCCCATAGGTTATACATGCTTGTTTGTTCATTTTCATTGGTTTCTATGAGCCTTTTGATTTCAGTCTTAATTTCTTCTACAGTTGTAAAGTCATTCAGGAGTAGGTTGTTTAGTTTCCATGTGTTTGTGAATTTTTCAAGGGCTCTTTCTGTAGTTGATTTCAAATTTGATTCCATCATGGTTGGAAAATATGCCAGATAAAGTTTCTATACCTTTGAATTTGTAAAGGCTTGATTTGTGCCCTATCATATGGTCAGTCTTTGAAGAGCATCCATGCAGGGGTGAGAAAAATGCATATTTTGTGGTCTTAGGGTGGAAAGTTCTATAGATGTCTGTCAAGTCCTTTTTGACTCATAGTATCATTTAGGTCCTGTATCTCTCTGCTTATTGTTTTGTCTAGAAGATCTGTCTCAAGGAGATAATGAGATTTTGATATTCCCCAATGATTACGTGTTGCAACCTATCTCTCCTTTAAGCACTAGCAGTCTTTCCTTCACGTATTTAGGTGCTCCTGAATTGCATGAATAGATATTTACAGTATGTCTTCTTCATGAATTAGCCCTTTTACTACTATATAATGCCCTTCTTTGTCTCTTCTTAGAGTTTTTGTCTTAAAGCCTATTTTGTCTGAAATCAGTTTTGTGACTCTAGCCCTTTTTTATTTCTACTTGCATGGAATATCTTTTTCCAACCTTTCACTTTTAGTTTATTTGTGTCTTTATTCATAAGGTGCATTTCTTGTAGGCAACAGATAGAGGGTTTCTATTTTTTTTTAATCCATTCATCTGTCTGTGTTTCTTGATTGGAGACTTTAATCTATTAGCGTTTAATATTATTGATATTTCCAGACATGTTCCTATCATTAAGTGAGCCATTTTCTTGGTTGTTTTTTGTTCTCTTATAACCGTCTGTCTGACTTTTTAGTTTTCCTGGTATAGCACTCCCTTCAGAATTTCTTGAAGAATTGGAGACGGGGGTTCTTCTCAAAGGAGGTCTTCTCAAAGTCCCAAATAATACACCTAAGAGTTCAAAGGTGAGTAGGGAGGAGATGAGCCATGGTTCTTTGCAGCATAGCCTTCCAGTCACAAACGGTTCCCTGCACTGGCAAGGCCAGTTTCTGGAATGGATGTCCCAATGGCATTGGGGGCGGGGCAAGGTCTTCTCAAAGTCCCAAATAGCACACTTGAGAGTTCAAAGGCAAGTGGGGGAGGGGCGAGCCATGGGTCTCTGTAGTGCCACCATCTAGCTGGGAATGGCTTGCTACACGGCAAAGCCTGCTACTGGAACAGATGCCCTGACCTGCATTGCTTCAATTGAGAGGTCTGATGTTAGCCTAATGAGACAACCTTATAAATAACTTGATGTTTCTCCCTTGACATTTTTAGAATATTGTCTTTGTCTTTAATTTTTACCATTCTGGCTATGATGTGCCAAGGAGAGGATTTTTATATATTGACTCTATTTGGGGTCCTTTTTATTTCTTAGGTCTGAATTTCTCTGTGTTTCTCTATATTTGGAATATTTTCAGATAATATTTCATTAAAGAGGTTTTACATGTCTTTAGCAGATTCTTCATCTTCTGGAATACCCATTATATAGATATTTGGACGTTCATGGTGTCTAGAATTTCCTGTATGTTGTCCTCATTTTTTGGGTTGTTTTTCTCTTTTTGATGATTTGGTCTACATTGGAGACTTTGTCTTCCAGTTCAGGAATTATTTCTTCTGCATGGTCCAATCTGCTATTAATACTTTCTAGGGAGACTTTAGTTTCTTGTATTGTAGTTTTCATTTCAGAAGTTCTGCTTGATTCTTTTTTAGGGTATCTATTTCTTTACAGAATTCCTCTTTCATGTCCTGAAATGATTTTCTCATTTCCTGGAACTGATTGTTTTCTCTTGCATGTCATTGAATTTTTTCACCATGAGTATTCAGAATTCTTTTCCTGACATTTCTGTTTTTCTCTGTGCTAAACACCATTGGATATGGTGAGCATAGGGGCTACTATGCTCACCTGAGGGAGAGTTACCACCTTGTTTTCTCATGCTTCTTCAAGATCTGTGCTTGTTTCTAGTCATCTGATACAGTATTCACCTTTTCCCTATTTATTGGAGTAGCTTTTGTAGTACTGCTAGAGGATATCACACCCTTAGTTCCAGAGGGCTTTGTCTCCCAGGTCAGAGCAGTTATGGTTAACTTGAGGTGCTTGGCTTTTCTGGCAAATGTTCAGCTCTTGATGAGGTGGTAGCAAGCTAGGGAGAAATAACTTAGTGAAGAGGGTCAAGGCACATACTATGCTTTGCGCAGCATGTAGGTTGGCATACCAAAAGTCCCAACATAGTGCCCAAGCCTTGAGTGCAGGCTCATCCAAGGAGGCCTGCCCAGACCAGGCTTAAGTATCCCAGTGGGCAGCAGGTGGGGCAAGTTCAGGTCACTCGAGTGGTGGGCAATGGTGTACAGAAAGTCCTGAAGCTGCTCCCAAGCTCCGAGTGCAGGCTCACCCCAGGGTCACTTCCTTTGTATCCTATAGGTTATGAAAACTTGTATTTTCATTGTCACTGGTTTCAATGAGTCTCGTTTTATTCGGTGGTTGTGAAGTCATTTAGAAATAAGTTTAGTTTCCATGTATTTGTGTATTTTTGAGGGTTCTTTCTTTAGTTGATTTCAGGGAGTTTAATTCCAATGTGGTCAGAAAAGATGCTAGATATAGTTTCTATACTTGTGGATTTGTAAAGGCTTATTTTGTGCCCCATCATGTGGTCAATCTTTGAAAATGTTCCATGTGGGGAGTTAGGAAAAAGTATTTTGTGGTTGTGTGGAATTTTTTATAGATGTCTGTCAAGTCCATTTGATTTATGATATTGTTTAGATCTTTTATATTTTATTTTTTGTCTAGGTGATCTGTCCCAGAGGAGATAGTGGGATGTTGAGATCCCCAACAATTAGTGCGTTGTAGTCTATCTCTCCCTTTAGATTAGCACTCTTTCTTTCATGTATTTGAGTACTCCAGTGTTGGGTACATAGATATTTCTTCTTGGAGAACTAGCTCTTTTAGTTTATATAGTTCTTTGTTGTCTTACAGTTTTTGTCTTGAAGTCTACCTTGTCTGATATCAGTATCATGACTCCAACCTTTTTCTGGCTTCTATCTGCATGGAATAATTTTTTCCAGCCCTTCACTTTCAGTCTATGTATGTCTTTATCACTAAGGTGTGTTTCTTGTAAGCAGCATGCAGAAGGCTCCTTTTTCTGTCTGTTTGTTTTTTTATCCATTCACCAGTCTGTGTCCATTTTTTTTGCCATAGGGCACATGCACTCACTAGTGAGACCAAGTTGTTGTAGTCCTCCATCATCTCATCCCAGTATAAGTTCCTCTGAGCAGAATCCAGATATTCCCTCTCCTCCTGAGAGAAGTTGATGATCACATCTCTGAATGTCACCAAATCATGGTCACTAAGACTTGTTCAGGAAATTCCACTTTGGCGTGTGGCATGAGGAGTTACACAGACTCGCTACCCAGAGATTTTTGAGTTGACCATGAAGTAAGCAGCAACACTGTCTTTCACTTTGGGGGGACTTCTCTTGCAGAACTCATTCACAACTTACAGTTGGTCACAAGCAAGGCCAGAGGAATGAGGCTACTCACAGTCCCAGTTAGGCACACAAACACACTCAACTTCTCCTTCCCTCCACAGTGACACTATCACAAGCAGTGTCAAATGTCATCACTATCCACAGCTCACACACAAAGGGTATTGTGTTTATCATTTTATCCTCTGTTGGTCCCTTGCCTTAAGACTTGGGATACACCTCAGGCCTTGCCTGTAATGCTCCACTCATGCAGCTTTTTCTCCCTTGGTCTTTCTGCAGACTTACCTTCATGGTCAGGGCATGACGGGGATCCTACTGACTTCCTGAAACTCAGAGATCACCTCCTCCATGTAACTTAGCTTAGACAAACAAAACCTTTTCTTTCTTTCTTTCTTTCTTTCTTTCTTTCTTTCTTTCTTTCTTTCTTTTTTTTTTTTTTTTTTTTCTGTCATAGGGTGTGTGTATTCACTAGAGAGGAGACAGTGAGAGGGAAAGTGAGAAATCACCTCCCGTAGGAGGGATGGCCATGCCTTATGGTCAATCCCTTCTCTATTCTTCTCCTGGGATTTTGGGCATGTATGCTCATGTGCCCAGTGTGATTTTCAAGCCACTAGATATGGGACTGGAACCCTGGTTGGCCATGTGGGAGTCCAGTGCCTTAACTACCACGCCACCTGCTGACCCTGCTTTCTCCTCTTCTAACATACATTTCACTAACCCTAAGGACTAGGCTGTGTTTATCACTACTAGGAGGGCACCCAGCATCTGGTAATTGCTAAGTAGGCATTTGTTGAATGAATGAAAAATAAATGAAGATTTGTCTGCAGTGATATGTTTCCTGGGGGCCTCACTGGACCTATGGGTGACATTCCTCAGTGATAGCATGACAGGCCCTCCTGCTAGGCTGTCAGTTGTGTCAGTTCAGCTCTGGGCTCCAAACATTCATTGTAAAGTAGTCATCCTTGATTTTTATGTGCTCAGGCATTAGTCTTTGTGTAAGCTGTAAATGTGTGTTTTCCTGATATTTAGGATACTAACCCTCCGCTCAAATTTCCACAAATCTATAGATATAAACATTTTTTTTATAAAGCCAATTCCTTTATTTAAGTACTTCAATCTTAGTAAATCTTAGGCAAATATCAAAGCAGATAAATGCCTCTGAAGCAAACTTTAGAAATTTACAGTCTTTTCCTCAGAAATTTAACTTCAAGTATTCATATTCATTCATTATATTTCCTTATCAACTTTGTAGCCAAGGATTCAAAATAGAGATTACAGTTTTCTTTTCTTTCTAGTTAACTTTTTGTCAATGTTAGCTCAGGCAGTTAATTCTTAAATCTCTGGGGCTTCAATCTTGTCCAAGGACACAGTTATTCTGTCCTCTTTCCCCAAACCATTTTTCAGTTTGTTTGATAAGGAAAAATATGCTTGAGGGAAGCTAATCTCTCCTTGTTTCTCTGAAATGAAATGGACTAGGTATCTTCAGTAAATAACTAGGCATTATCTAGGATAGTCTTTTAGGTGACTTAATTCCATGGGGTCTCTGCACCTTTCATTGTCTTTGAGCTACTTACAACTGTGGATTTTGGGCAACTAATCAAAGCCAGTGGTACTTATTCAAAGATACAGATACATTTTATGTGGAGGAGAGTCGAGAGATTTTCCTTCTCTGCTGTGGAAGGCATTAGCTTTGCATCTCTAAAGCCAATTCACGTTAGTCTTTCCTAGGCCCTATACATGAATTCACCTTCGAATTAATTGTAGTATTTCAGTGAGTCCCCCATTAATTAATTAATGAGCTAATACAAATTTTGGCACTGACTTATATTTGTATGAGAGTGGTAATTTTATCTTTAAAAGAATCTTTTAGCAGAATAAAGTACAAATTTGATGTTTCACTAAATTAATTACTGTTACTTTTTATCATTCTCTTAGCAATCTCTCTACATGTGCATTCTCATATAATGTTCATATATTACATTTTACATAAATGGGACCATTATACATATGACTTGTTTTTCAACTTTCCTAAGCTGGGTCTTCTCTCCCTCCCCACCTTTTATGGGACAGAAAAGGGAAGAGAGATTTACAAAAATGGGAATTTTGTTAGAGTCTTATCATATTACAATCCTTCCACTCCAGCTTCCCAATTAGCTAGAATTACAGGTGCACCCAACTGCATTTGGTGTGTTAGGGTTGGCCAGGGAACCAAATCTGGCTTTGTCATGTAGCTTCTAGCATGCCAAATAGTGGTGTTACCTTGTGCCACCAAGGCTGGGTCCAAATTCCTTATCTGATTCTTTTTTTTTCTTTTTTATTCCTTCAATCACATTATTTAACTTACAAAGTGAACATTTCAATATGTGAATGTTTCTCTCCAGTCCAGTTGATCAAATATCTTCAGCAGATAACCCCACTACTTCCCCATCCCGTCAATGTTCTGTCTCTGTATCTCTCCTCCAAATGTCCTTCTCAGACCCCACTCCTCCACACACATCACATCAAAAAAATATGTATAATTTTGGGAGCCAGCAGGTGGTGTAGTGGTTAAGGTACTGGATTCCTACATGGTCAACTGCAGTTCAAATCCCAGACCTGGAGGCCTGAAATTCACACCAGGTGTGTGTGCGCATGCATGCCCAAAAGCCCATGAGGAGAATGGAGGAGAAGGGACTGTGGTGTGACCACCCCCCGATAGGTTATTTCTCACTCTTGGTCTCTTTCTGTGTCTTGGGTGAGCACACACACCCGATAGCAAAAATCTCTTTCTAAAAAAATAATAATAATAATTTTTATGTAGTCTCTGGTTTACATATAATCATTTACATTTGAAATTTGCTCTACTGTTTTTTTTGAAATATGTATTAAATTGTTATCACAGTTTTTTGCTGTGCTAGTATATTCTACTCCCCATTGTACTTGGTACATGCACTCTTGTACCTATTAACCAAGTTCTCTCCTTCCTTCCTTTCCCCCAGCCTGTTCTGACTCTGGTATCCAATATTTTACTCTCTACATCTATGTGATGGAGTCTTCTAGGTTCTGCTAAAGAGTGAGGACAACATGGTATTTGTTAAATGAGGCATACACTATATGTCTTTCAGAGCCTGGCTTGTTTTCCTTAACATTATTTCTTCTATGTTGTCTCAAATGACAGAAATTCTCCTTTTTATAGCTGAATAGCATTCTATTATGTATAAATCTTACATTGTCTATATCCATTCATCAGTTGTTGGGCACTTAGGTTGACTCCATATCTTAGCCATTGGGAATAGCTGCAATAAATATGAAGTACGGATATCTCTTTGAAATAGTGGTTTCCTATCCTTTGCGTATATACTCGGTAGTGGGATTACTGGATCGTAGGGTAGTTTTTCTTTTCTTTCTTTCTTTCTTTTTTTTTTTTTTTTTACATGTTTTTGCTATAAGGCATGTGTCACTGGAGAGAGAAAAGAGAGACAGAAACAGAGAGACAGGAAGCAAGAAATCACTTCCCAGGGGGGAAGGCAGCACTGCAATACTTTTTCCTCCATTTTCTTGGGATTTGGGGCACTTATGCACACACACACACCTGGGGTGAGTTTCAAGACCCTGGGTCTGGAACTCAAACTGTGGTTGAATATGTGGGAGCCCAGTGCCTTAATCACTATGTCACCTGCTGACCCCTAGGGTAGGTATTTCTATGGATTAAGGACTTTGGGAATGTGAGAGAGCATACCAAGAAAAGTATTAGGTTGTTGGGAAAGTCTTGACATATTTTTCTGTTTTTCTATGCAAAACTGCGTCACGGCTTACCCGACGACCCAATAGCATGAGTAGAGGCTATGACGAGAGAAAAGGCAAAGAGTGGGAGAAACTAAAAGGAGTTGGGTACGCCTGGACATCAGGTAGGAAGTGAGGAGTGGCTGTAGAATTCATCAAGGGCCAGGTGGCGGAGGTTACTGTGTAATGGTACCGGAGAGTTAACAAGACTCTTTAGAGCAGGAAAATAAAAAATCTGTTTCTGCTTGCTCAACTGACTTACCGTAGAAGGAGTAATAACAGTAGAAATTGTTCCTTTTTAGTAACAGTCATGAGACATGTTAACACCTTCCCTGCTTTAGAAGTCCACAGAGTTAATGTGGCAGGAGATCCTGTCACAACTTCTGTTGAAAACATCTCTATGACAAAAGGATTACAAGATATCTAGATGTTCTTCAGGAGCCTGGGGTCAGCCCCATAGTCAGCCTAAACCAATTCCTGCCATCTGAGACCACCGATCTTTCTACTGGGCCTGCCCAAGTGACTGATGGGCGACCTCTGGAAGTAAAAGGGGCTAAAACCTTGAGATCAGGATAATGTTGGCATTTCCTTCAACACCCAGTGTGTAAGCCGACTACATCTGACCACACACTACTCTTACATCACCTCTTCCTTTCACCAGTCATGTTCACCTGTATCCTCAGTTGCCTCCTTTAGAGTCCCTTAAAAGCCCTTTATCCCCTTCAGTCAGGGAGGTGAATTTGAGTTTTAACTCACCTTTTGCTGAGCTGCTCTCCGAATTAAAGCTTTTCTTTTTTTGGAAACTCATTGTCTCTGTTATTGACATATTGTGTGATGGGCCAACAAACTTGGGTTTGGTAACAGCTGCATGCCAAGGCAAAGAGCTTATATGCTTTATCTAGAGAGCAAGTGGAAGTCACTGAAATTTAATAAAAAGCAAAGCAAAGGTATCAGGTATTGATATGGCCTGATTTTTGCCTTATAGAACAATCTCAGCATGTATGTGTGCACATGTGCATATTTGATCTGTCAGGAGATTATTGTAACAAGAGATAGTAAGGTCTTGTACCTATTAGATACAGTCTGGAAAGAGATGACAGACTTAGATTGGGTAAATTAAGGAGCATTTCATGAAGGAACAATTTACAGAGGCATAGTAGAGGGGAACCACAGGGATAGTGCAGCAATGGGGGAGGGGCCATTACCATCCAGGCCTGAAGAAGCAGAGAGAGGAGGACAAGTGAGTTTGGATGGCTGTAACAAAGTATCATAGACAGAGTCGCTTGTAAGCTACAGAAATCTATTTCTCACAATTCTAGAGGCTGGCAGTCTGAAATCAGGGTGAGGGCCCTCTTCTGTGCTGCAGATTACCACCTTTTCATTGTATCTTCACATGGCAGAGAGATAGCTAGATAGCTTTCTGGCTACATTTCATAGAGCACTAATCCTACTCTCATGATCCAATTACCTAAGGCCCCACCTTCGAATATCACCCCAGTAGGACTGGGGTTTTGACATGAATTTTAGGAAAACACAGATGTTCAGTCCATTATAGGTACCATTTCTGGAGGAGATCTTATGAAGACATAAGGCTCCTGATCCCACCCCCACCCCCTGTGGTTAATTATGGTATTTTCACCCTTTTTTGTTTAAATTTTATTTTATGATTTTTTTTGGAGAGGTTTTAGCTACAGGGCGCGTGCGCTCGCCAGATAGAGAGATACAGATAGACAGATACAGAGAGACAGAAAGCAGGAAATCACCCCCCGGGGGGAAGGCCACGTCGCAATCCCTTCTCCTCCATTCTCCTCTCGGGATCTTGGGCACACACGCACACGCGCCCGGCATGAGTTTAAGCCACCGGGTCCAGGACGCGAACCACAGTCGATTACATGGGAGTCCAACGACATAGCCATTACGCTAACTGCTGGTCCCAAAAGAGTACAGCTAGTCAAGTATGGACGTGGGAGGGAGACAATGTTAATCAGCTTAACAATAACCCACAATCCTCGGACCAACTCCGGCGTGAGTTTTAAGCCACTGGGCCCAGGACTTGAACCACAGTCGACTACGTGGGAGTCCAGCGATATACCCATTACGCTAACTGCTGGTCCCGTATTTTATGATTTTTTGTTTTAAATTTTATTTTATGATTTTTTTATTTACATTTAATCATTGTAAATCTTTTCAGCATGCGCTATGGTTTTTCTTTTTTTATCCCCTTGACCCTCTTGCTCCCCACACTGCCCATCATTCTCCCACACTATCTCTGGTATCCACGGTTGTTCTCCATGTTTTTCAGCTTCTGCCAAAATAGCATAGTACATGCACAAAAACAGGCATGTAGACCAATGAAACAGAATACAGAACCCAGAAATAAACCCCAAAACATATAGCCAACTGATTTTTGACAAAAGATACAAGACAATTTAGTGGAGAAAAGAGCTAAACATAAAACCTGAAACTAAAACTACTGGTGGAAAACACAGGGGAAACCCTTGGAAACATTGTAGTAGGCAAAGACTTCTTAAATAAGACCCCCAAAGCATAGACAGTCATTCCAAAAATAAACACGTGGGATTATATCAGACTAAAAAGGTTCTGCACAGCAAGAGAAACAATAATCAGAGTGAAGAGACAACCCTTGGAATGGAAAAACAGATTTGCAAATTCCACCTCAGATAAAGGACTGATAACCAGAATATGCAGGGAACTCAAGCAGCTTACTTCAAAAAAGAAAAAACAAATCAGTCCTAATAAAAGATGGGGAAATGAGTTGAACAGACAACGCCCCAAAGAAGACATACAAACAGCCAAAAAGGCACTTGATACTTTATGGGAACAGAAAAAGAAATGTCCAGAATTCATGGGATCCCTGGGGGTACCTTTTGGTGGTCCCATGCCTTGTATTAACCAACTGTATTGACATGGCTTGGCAAAGGAGAGTATGAAATCTGGCCTATTGAGGATGAAATTCTAGGTCACCTCATTAGGCAAACAAGCCAGGATATGCTAAATTTGGGGTGCTATTAGGTTATACAAGTGGGAATATAGTGTAAGCCACAGGATACACAGCCTGGAGTTGGAAAAAAGTCTAGGTTAGAGGTATGTATTCAGGAGTCATTATTCTTTTTTGGAGAGGTTTTTGCTATAGGGCACGTGCACTCACCAGAAAGACAGAGAGAGACAGAGAGACAGAAGGCGAGAAATCACACCGCAATCCCTTCTCCATTCTCCTCTCGGGATCTTGGGCATGCATGCACACGCGCCCGGTGTGAGTTTAAGCCGCAGGGTCCGGGACTTGAACTGCGGTCGACTATATGGGAGTCCAGTAACATAGCCATACACTAACTGCTGGTCCCCAGGAGTCATTATTCTATAGACTGAATGGGTCTACTTAGTGAGTGAGCATAAGAAAACCCAAACAAATAAACAGCAATACTGAGCTCTGGGTATATGAATGTTCAGAAGATGTTGACCAGTCAGTCTTTTTGCAGAGGCGAAATCTGGGAAGAAAAGCAGGCCTTTAGTATTCTCTAGGACGAGTGAATTCTCTAGGACTTACACAGGAAAGAAGTATCAATTGTATCCAATACTGTTGACAGTTTAAGCAAAATGAGAATTGAAGACCACTGGATTTTTCAATGTGAAATTTATTAATGACCCTGACAAGAGAAGTTTGGAAGAAGAATGGAATAGTGGAATGGAATGGAATTTTCCCCTCTTATTCTCTCTTAAACCCATTCCGATTAAAACAATAGCAACATAAAACCCTTTCAAAGAGTCTTGTTGTATAAAACAAGGGTTGGAGGAAACAAAAAATTGGGCCAATTCCCATTTGTGGAAGATGATGAAGAGGGGAAAAAATCAGCAGGACAGTAGACTGGTGAGGCTGATCTTGGTGATTCAGGATAGAAAATGAGATGCTTAATGACAGGAAGAAAGGGCAGACTAGTGAGGAATATCCTTAAATAGGCAGGAGGAATTGGAATAGCACACAGGAGAGGGTTGCTTTTAGCTAGAAGCAACTATAATTTACCCAGAGTAAAAGGAGAGAAGGCAAAGGCAATGGGAAGAGCTGTAGGTGGGTGGGTGGAAGCATGTATGGTGGGAGCCTATAGAAGGTCTCTTCCAGTTACTTGATACTCTCAGGAAAATAGGGGGTGAAGTCATCAACTGAGAGTAAAGAGCAAGAGGTCTGGCGCCACGCCGGGCCAGGGCGTGGGCCGGGGCGGGCGCGGGGCCCGGCGCTCTCCTCTGCTCTGTGTGCCGCGGCCCGGACCGCCCGGCCCCTGCTGCCTCTCTAGTGCTGGGTGTGTCCCACGCTCGGCACCGACGCGGGCCGGTGGCGCGGACCAGCCGAGGTCGCTGTCCTTCTTTTTTCTGGCCGGGTGGGTGAGCGGGAGGTGGCGCTGAGTCCCGGGCACATTCGCGCGCTTGGGGGTGGCGTGTGGCCGTTGGGCCTGCGCGTGGCTGCCGGGCCTGTGCGTGGCCCCCGGGCCTGCGAGTGGCTGCGGGGTCTGAGTGTGGCTGCCGGGCCTGCGCCTGCGCGTGGCCGCCGGACCTGCGCCTGTGCGAAGCCGCCGGGCCTGAGTGTGGCTGCTGGGCCAGCGCATGGCCGCCAGGCCAGTGCGTAGCCCCCGGATCGGCACGTGGCCGCTGGGCCCGCGCGTGGCCCCCGGACCTGCGAGTGGCTGCCGGGTCTGAGCATGGCTGCCGGGCCTGCGCCCGTGCGTGGCCACTTGGCCTGCGCGTGGCAGCCGGGCCTGCGCCTGCGCATGGCCGCCGGTCGTGGGCAGCAAACTGAAGCCGAAAACAAGGATTAAGAACTTGCAAACTATAAGCAACAGAAAGAAACTTTAGCTGTCTTAAACCAATTGAGAAATATATTGTATAGGAGGATTTTCTCTGCCTATGGACAGTGAGAAGATGATGGTTACCAGCCCTGCATTACCTCAGGGAAAAACAAGAATTATTCTACCATTCTTAAGGAAGCCAGATACCAGAGGATGACTCACGCTGCAGATCCCCACAACACCATTCCCGGTAATCCCAAAATGGATGCTGTGCCGCATCAACTGATAACCATCTCTGCTTACCAGAACCGCTTTCCTGAAACTGTATTCCATGGGGACTCACCTACAATTGCGGAACTGCACGAGACCCACCCTTAACCCAACCCTGAATAGAATCTATGTTCCCTCTTGTAAAAAACTTTATGAGCTGATAATCGAAAAAAAAAAAGTGAAAGAACTGGAAGGTATAATAGCAGGGATGGCAACTGCAGATACTGGAGACAGTATGGGAGAGGTAATGGGAATGAGTAATAGAGGGCGGAAGGGAGGGATTCAGGGAACAAACATCACACTTAATAGACACAAAAATGAAAAGTGGTCTGTTGATGATAATGTATATGGTAATATCATTGTCTTGACTAATGTACACTGTACTCATGCTGGGAAAAACCATGCTGTACACTGTAAAGATGTGCAATGAAAAAAAAATATCAGCACTCTGGCAGAAGGAGAAAGATCTGAAGATATGATCACGGAAAGGATAAATGTAGATACCAGAGGCTGTAAGGGAGGGGAGTGGGTGGCAGGGAGTGGGTGGTAGAGAGTGGGCGTGAGGGGCAAAGGGAAGAAACATTTAACACCAAAAAAATGTAGAGTTCTCTGTTGAAAACTACATATATTTATGTATATTGTATACATCATAATGGGGACTTTATGTAAAATGTGAATTTAATTAATCTGAGAAAGTAAAATAAAAGACAAAAAAAGTGCAAAATGCACTTAATAAAAAAGTTATGTAAAAAAAAAAGTCAAACCAAAAAAAAAAAACAAAAAACAAAAAACAAGAGGTCTGAGGCAAGAAAATGAAGCAGTCATCAAAAGAGCAGGAGAGTAAACACAGAGTGTGAACCTGGGCAGCATTTAGGGTCCACTTAAAATTAGTGATCATGGACTTAATTAAACAAACTTTTGCCTTCTTTTTTATGAACTCATATTGAATTGAAGAAGTCAAATGAAATTTTTATTAATGGCTTTTATCCAACATATTTTTGAAAAATCACCAACCTGTGTCACTGAAGAGATCAGCTTTATATGTTCAACAGTGATTTTTTTCCCCCTAGCTAATAACACAAACCTATGGATAAATTTAAAAAAAAAAAAAAAAAAGCTTAAAAGAATTCTGGAAAAACTAGTTTTGGCCTTGAATGAATATTTTGAATCAATGTTATTGTTGCTTTGCTCTGTAGAACTCTGTCCTAGGTGAGTTGAGGTGTGGAAACATAAGGTCCTTAAGGGAAAATTGTCAAATACATCCTCTGCGCCATTCCAAAATGTATCTGAATTCACAGAATCTCACAGAGGTAAAATATTTCATTTCTAGGGACCAACTGGCAGCACGGTGTTGAAGGTGGCCAGATTGCACAAGGGTGACTATGAAGTTCGGGTCCCAGACCTGGCAACTTAAAAAACACATTGGGTGCCTGTGTGTGTGCCTGAACTCCTGAGAGGAGAATGGAGGAGAAGAGTGTGCAGTGTGACCATTGTCCCCAGGGGTGTGATTTTTCTTTCATGCTCACTCACTCTCTTTGTCTCTCACCAGTGAGTACGCATGCCCTGTAGCAAAAACTTAAAAAGCAACAAACCAGAAAACCAAAAAAAAACCTTAATTTTGAATACCAGGCTACACTTTAAAAAAAAAATTTTTTTTTTCTAGAGAGATTTTTCCTATAGGGCGCATGTGCTTGCCAAAGAGACAGAGAGACAGAAGGTGAGAAGTCACCCCCCAGTGGAGATGGCCACACTGCAATCCTTCTCCTCCATTCTCCTCTCCAGATTTTGGGCACACACGCACTTGTGCCAGAGTGTTTCAAGTCGCTGGATCGGCCACATGGGGGTCCAGTGATGTAAACATTATACCATCTGCTGGCCCTAACAGGCTACACTCTTAATCAAACAAAATATAACAGAAAAAAAATTAAAATCTCAAAGCCATTAGTCATTAAAGGATAACCAATATTTAAAATAGTATTTTTGTAAGTAACTGAGAGGTTTCATCACTGTGAATCAATGCACCATAATAAAAATAAAAAAGGAGAAGAATATGACTTTCTTCTTTTTTGATATTGGTTAACTATGAAGAGAAATAGGAAAACAAAAACACAGGTGCTTTCTCTGGGGCAGATCATTTTTAGGGATGATCATTTATGCAAGTTGAAAATAATTGAGTGGTTTTGTAAAAATACACTTTCTGGAAGTCTATCATAAAATTTAAGTGTACAATTCAATGATATTTGGTAACTTTACTGGGTGGTACAACCTTCATGTAAATATGTTAGAACATTTAAATTGCTCCAATAAGATTACTCATCCCTTTTAAAGTTAATACTTGTTCCTACCCCCGGCCCCAGGTAACCTTGATCTATTTTCCATCTCTATAAGCTTTATAAATTTGCCTTTCCTGAACCTTTCATATGAATTAGGAAATTGAGTCCTTAAAAATATATATGCCTACATATTTGTTAGATAAACTTGCCATATTTATTGTTCCATAGCATTCTCTTATCCAAGAGATGACACACCTGTTTCAGACACACGGGATTGAGAAGTATATATTTACATATACATATGTAAGATAGTCCATAAAACTCTGCTTACCTTTTGGGAGATTCCAGTTGCGTAGTCCGAGAACGAGAAGAAGTAGCTCTCAAGATGGGGAAATGCAGCTTCTCTCTGCTCTACATGCCAGGGCATCATCCCTTCCTCCTCCCAGGACACACCCATGAGGTCTCCCTGCCCTCTTTCCAGCATTCACTTTGTTGAGTTGTCAAAGACCCAAATCTGGACTGAGGCTCCTATTGCAAAACGCCAAATGTGATCCATCATGTACAGCTGCTTTTACATTTTTCTTACCACCCAGGGGCACAGTGATTGCTTCATTTCCATAGTTTGGTGTTAAGAAGGATGTTTGTGCATTGGTTATTGATCCAAGGGAAGCAGAACACAGTGCATCAATTACCAATATCCAGGAAGGACTCTAAAATATTTCCCATTACATCTGGGTATCAGAATCATCGAGGAAAACACAACCCAGCCAAGCACCAGATAGAACAATACTTTATTTACATAGAGAAGACACAGAACAAGATCAGCTTCCACACTATGCTCCAGACCCCCATGACCAGTGGACCCATCAGTAGCCGACAAAGGACAACTGGCTACTTCCTCTCTCTCAGACACAGTAGAAGGACTTTGTTGCTTCCACAGAGAAGAGATTGCAGTGGAGTTGCTAGGTGCCATGCCATGCTTCAGAACGAAGGAGCTCACACTGGGCTTGCAAGAGAGAAAGATACTTCTGCACGAAATAAGCCCAGGACAAGCTGAGTGAGTTATTTCTTGGTAAGGAAGTGTTTGTTCAACCCAAGGCCCATTCTAGTGAGGGTGGCAAGAACGGGTGCATGAGACTTTCTTTCCCAACACCTTGTCCTCATCGACTTTCAGGACCTGTTTTCTTTCTTGTATTTTCAATATTAACACATCTGTTCAGTTGTCCCATCCAGAGACAGCCAATCTCCTTCTCATATCTCCTATATCCAATTGTCAGCAAGTTCTGCCAATATTATATCTGCCACCATTTAGTTGACTTTCTTCCCATTCCACTGTTGCTGTGGGTGGTCGAGGTGCTCATGTGTCTGACTGGGGTGTGGCTGCAGCTTCTGTTCTGTTCTTACTTCCAACCAAAATGAATTGATCTTTCCAAGGTGAAAAACTTATGGAGTCCACCTCCTTGCTAAGATTCAACCATGGCTCTTCATTGGCTTTATGATAAAGTATAAATTCCTTGCCTTCTCATGCTGGGATTTTGTTCTTTTGTCTCGGACCAATCTACCTACTTAGTTTCCTTTGCTTTCACCAGTTTCTTGTACTATAAACATAACAGTTTTCTTGTATTTCATGTTTGCATCTTCTCATCACCTGGGATGTTCTTACTCTTCCCTCAAGGTTCAGCAAAAGAATGACCTCCTCTGAAATAATCAGTTCTGCAGAAGAGCCTTAGTGGACACACTTGTTTTGTATGTCTGCCTTGTCAACAAGACTCTAAATCTCGTCTCCCTATTTTCTCTCCCAACCAGGCTGATGATACCTTGAGGCAAAATCAATATTTTCTTTTTTCCAAAGTTGAGTTTGCACATGACAAACAGTCACTTATTATTTGGAGTTTTCTGCTTCTCTTTTAAAAAAAATCACATCTCTGTCTTAATCTGGCCCCTATAGATGCCTTGAGCCTTTGTGGGATTCTGAGGATTGTGTGTGAAGACCCAGGGAGTCAAAGCTGAGATTGGCTGGAGAAGAGGGTCGTACAGCACAACTGAAGCTAGTTCTCTGCTGAAGTCAGCCTTTTTCTTCTCAAATGGGCTCTAGAGCAATTTTTTTCTATTATGAAAAGGTCCATTTTGGAGGCTCAAATGGACTCAAATATCTTGCATCCTGACCTAAGATACCTTTGAAGTTTAGGGTGTTTCTAAATGTAAAGTGAGGATGGAACACCCAGTTAACTACACAGCCTCTTGCCTGGTCCTACCTTCAGGTGTGCCTTTCTAACTTCAGCCTGTGCTGCTTTGTAAAGGTTTTGTTTGACTCCCACTTTTCCTGGTCTCCATTTAAAAGTTCTCAGTACAGGATATACCTGTTCTTTTTCAAATATTACATGTCTAAGATGTGTTAACGAGATACAGACTTCCTTTGCTAGTTTTGGATGAGATTTAAGTGTTAGGTAACAATCTTTCTACACCAGACACGTTCTTTCCAGAGTATACCTATTTATGAAGTTGTACATCTCTAAGTCCAGATATGCTTTTTTTTTCTTTTTGCTATTGTATTTTTAAAAATTTTTGTTTACATTTTTTTAATTTATTTTTTCATTTCATTTTCTTCCATACATTCAATCACATTATTATTGGTCTTATAAAATGGATATTTCAACAGGTGAACACCTCTCCCCAGCACCGTCGATAAAACCACAAAACATCTTCAACAGATAATACCACACCTCTTTGTGCCATTAATGCTTTTCCTCCCTGTCCCTCCCCCAAATGTCCTTCCTCAGACCCTCCTCTTTCACACACACTATATCTGGTATTTACATCTATATACTGCATTTCTATATCCTTTAGACAATTAGTTTCAGTCATAGAGTGCAGATATGCTTTTTAAAATTATTATTATTTTATAAATTCAACCACTGTACATCACTGCAGCTCATAAAGTGAATTTACCTAACGTGAACACACTTTCCGCCAGTCCAGTTGAGGGTATCATACACATTATCATCAACAGAAAAGTAGTTTACATTCTTTAGAAGGTAATTGGCATTAGAACCGATCTTGCAAACGTGTCTTTCTTACTGTTCTATTCAGAACAAATAGAAAGATGACTCAGGCTTGAAGGTGAAACTTGGTGTTCTTGCCCCAGGAAAGAACGAGTTGTTCTTTCTTCAGGTTGGAAACCCGCACATCTGTACATCTATGCATATACTGTATCTATCTTTCTGCTCACAACTGCTTCAATAATTGCAAATTGCTAAACAGATGCTGGATACATTACTTTGTTAGTTTTTATCATTTCGTAGCTCATAGACCTAATGTTTAGCAGTTTTATTTTTCTTGAAATTCCTTTCCTTTCCATGGCTCCTGATGAGGCAAATCTTTCCTTCTAGTCTCTCTCCGACCCACCGCTCCCCACTTTACCTTAAAGAGGAAAACCAACAGTTTTCTCTACTATCCTTGACATTTTCAAAAAGTCTGTGATCAAATATGGGGGTTTTCCCCACGCCAACCAATTCGCTAACTCTCGGGACACCACCTGGGTGTCCTATAGTTCAGTTACGATTCTCATTATTTGCGGGTAGTGCTGACACCACAGGTTAAGAGCTCAGTTCCACAAGACTGCCTCACATATAGGATGGCATTGCAAGTTGTGGGTCCCCATGCTACCCACACTTCTGTCTGCCTTAGCCACAAACTGGGAATTCCCATGGTATCCTACAAATGTTTGCTACTGTGCTATGATGACTCACAGACCTCAGGAAAATATGTTTATCCATTTCTTATTAAGGATATGATAAGGGATCCAGATGAAGAGGTATGTAGAGAGAGGTACAGAAGGGTGCAGAATGCAGGAGCTCTGTCTCCATGGAATTGGGGTTACCACCCCCCTGGCACTGGATGTGTTCACCAACCCAGAAGCTCTCTGAGCCCTGTCTTTTAGGAATTTTCATGTAGGCTTCATCATATAGGCATGACAGAACATTAGCTTCATTTCCAGCTCCTCTTGCCTCTCTGTAGGGTGTAAATTAACGTGAAAGTTTTAAGCTTCTAATCATGACTTGGTCTTAGTGACCATCCTTCATTAAGGAGCCCAGAAAGAATTACCTCATTAAAACAAAATGTGCTCCTAGCTTCATTGCAAGGAACAATATGTGGCTTGTTTTATTGCTTAGAAATTACAAAGGCTTTAGAAGCTCTGTCTAAGAGCAGAGAAGACCAACATATATGTGTCTTATTAAATCATGATATCACAACCTTTAGCTTCTCTATGTCCCTGAACACAGAATCAGTGAGGCACTTACATAACTATCTAATGCAATGTGCAGTATGCCATTTTAGAATTTGTTTTGTAATGTAAATATTATATGTCTAAGAAATATTTTTCAATCAGCATATAGTATTTCTTCCTTATGTAATAGCAATTCCGTAGTTTTTTGGTGAAGGAGCTCAGACAATAAATGAAGACTAGCAACCATGTTTCAGCACTGCAGCAAAGTTGATGCCCAGGTGGGCAAAACTATGTCTACAAGCTCCTGCCTTTTGAGTGGCCTGGGTTCAGTGGTCATCACAACTTTGCTGTTCAGCATGCTCAGTAATTAGTGAGCAAACAAGAAGGCACAGGAACTCAAGTCACGCAGTCGGTTCTACGGAGTTCTTTGTTAATCTTTCAACCTAAAAAGACGTTAATTGGCTTCATTTGTGTTAACCTAAAAAACTATAGTCATAATATGTAAAGCAAAGTGTTGCAGGGACACTCAACTCATGGGGTTCTCTGCCTGGGGTGTGAGGATCCCTGGCTTCATGAAGGAAAGAATTCAAGAGTGAGCCACAGAGGGAGACTGAAAGCTTATAAAGACAAGTGCAGACAGATACCTCACGGCAGAGCAGCTGAGTGCAAGGTAAACAGTTTTATTCCTTCCTGTTGGGGAAGGGAGAATTGTCACCCAAAAGGAAAGATAGGAGGGCCACCCCACAGGCTGGAAAGCCCTAACCTAACTATTCTGGGGTGCTGGCATATATGGCTTGGCTTAAAGCCAGGCTAAGTGAGGGGCAGTTATGACTTTTCCAGGAAAAGGGCAGTGGTTTTCCTGGAGCCGTTGTCCCTCTATTTTCTGACCTTATTAGGGTAGTTCTGGTTCCCGCCATGGTTATTCCAAACTGCCTTGGTTCAGGCGGGGGTGTCATCTAGCATTTTGATGTCATACAATGAAGGTATAGGGAGCCTGAAGATTAGGCAGTAGTGGTTCCATCGTGGTTCCAACTGGTTCAGACCTGATCTCTCAGCCACTTCTTGTCTGTCAGATTTTAGTATTTGGAGTATCTCTTGCCTCCGTTGGGAATGTAGCTCACCTCAGTTCCCTCTTGCTTCAAAAGGAGCTTGTCTGAGCCAAGGGTGAGGGCTGCAGTCCACGTGCAGCCCAGGTAGGCACACTCAGATTGCCCTGATCGTATACACTAAGGTTTTACAATTCTCAAGCAGGTTTTAAAGACAAAAACCAAAAGCAGGGGTGGTCATGAGGATTATATCAGTTGTTTTGGGACAACTAACCTTGGCTATCAGGATCAAAAAGGAAGGTCGTGAGGAGAGTTGAGCCCTTCTCTGAGAAGATTCCTCATGGATACTGGGAACTAGATATTTCAGGGCACAGGAGAAATGAAGATTTTCTACTCATAATTCAGCCTCCAGCAAGCAAAGCTAGTGTGGCAGGAGAGTTGAGCCCTTCTCTGAGAAGATTCCTCATGGATACTGGGAACTAGATATTTCAGGGCACAGGAGAAATGAAGATTTTCTACTCATAATTCAGCCTCCAGCAAGCAAAGCTAGTGTGGTAGGGAGCCCCTCTGGCCTTCTATCTCTGTCTCTGTGTCTCTGAGGTCTCTGTCTCTCTCTGCTCCTGTCTCCTCATTTTTTTTTTTGGTAATTTTTCCTTTTTATGATTTTTTTAAAGGTAGAGTTTCTCTCTGGCTCTCAGCTCCATCTTTTGTTTTGTTAATAATCCCTTCTGCTCCTTCCTCCCAGGCAGGAGAGTTGAGCCCTTCTCTGAGAAGATTCCTCATAGATACTGGGAACTAGATATTCCGCGCGGCGCGCAAGCGTGCTGTGTGGTTTTCTATTTTGTGGTTTTTTTCTTTAAAAAAAAAAAGAAAAGCAATTATAATTTTTTATTTTTTTTTGTCTTTTTTCTCTCTTTTTGTTGTTGTTTCTCTCTCTCTTTTTCATTTTCCTTTTTCTTGTCTCTCCACCCAATATCTACTGAATCTGCTGCACCAGCGATCACAACAGAATGGCAAACAGATTCTAGAACAGCTCTGTCTCCTTGCTCCTGAACATTGAGGCTTAACTTCAAGAATTTGAAAGAAACACGCCATTCATCAGATGACAAGAAATCACCGTCGGATCACGAGAAATATGGGAAAACGAGAAAATACCTCTCCTCCAATGGAAAAGAGTAACTCTCCTTCATCCACAAGCAGTTCGGTGAAAGTCATGGAAATGTCTGATAAGGAATTTAGAACATTCGTAATGTCAAAGCTAACAGAGATGGAAGAAAAGAGAGATAATGAACTGCTAAAGAGAAAGGAGAAAGAAGTTGCCGAGTTCCAGGAGATGAGGAAATTCTTGCAAGATCCAAAAGAGGAATTACACACTTTACAAAAGACTCAAACGGAACTGCTAGAGATGAAGTCTATAATACAAGAAGTCAAAATCTCCCTTGAAAGTATTAAAAGCAGACTAGATCATTCAGAAAATAGGATCTCAGATGTAGAAGAGAAAATGGCTGGCTTAGAAAAGTCCACCACGAAGACTGAGAAAATGGCTCAAAAATTTGAGAATGATATGCGAGAAGTACTGGATACCATCAAACGTCCAAATATCCGGATAATTGGCATTCCAGAAGGTGAAGAGACCCATAAGGGCATTGATAATCTATTCCATGAAATCCTGCAAGAAAACTTTCCAAACCTAGAGAGGCATTCGAAGATCCAGTCCCAGGAAATACAAAGGACCCCAAATAGAATCAACCCAAGATCTTCTCCAAGACACATTATAGCCAGGTTGACCAAAACCGCAGACAAAGACAAGATACTAAGATTGGCAAGAGAAAAACATCAAGTTACCTACAAAGGACATCCCATCAGGCTAACAGCAGATCTCTCATCGGAAACAATGAGAGCGAGGAGAGAATGGGAAAATATATTCAAAGTGTTATGAGAGAAGCAATTTCAGCCAAGGATACTGTACCCGGCAAGATTATCTTTCAGGTGGGAAGAAAAGACAAGAACATTCTCAGATAAACAAAACCTGAAAGAATTTACCAGCACCAGACCAGATCTCCAAGAAGTTCTCAAGGGTGTGCTGTATCAAGAAAATTAAACACAGACACACGGAAATAAGAGTCCAAAAACTATGAAAGTGGCCAACTTAATCAGAGGGACAAGTCTGGAGTTGAATATTATATCCCAGAACTTAATCAGGAAAATTGAACCAGAACAGAAGATAAAAATACATGAGACTGATAGGTTCATGCACCTTCCATTTGAACAGAATCTTGACTTGTTTCCTGACTTTAAGCAAAGTTCCTTGGCATTTCTTTGAGTTAAGTTAAAACTGGTTTTCTTAGTAGTAATGAGTGAACTCACCATTGAAAGTAGTTAGATTATGTAGGAAATTGTGTGATCAATGCAACGTGGTGGGAAGGGAATGAAGGACAATTGTAGACACCGGAGGTGGTGTGAGAGGAGGGTGGGAAGGGACAGAGGGTCAGAAAGAGGGGTGGAAGTAATTCTAGGAACTAGTAATGGAAAATTTTTTGTAATGTGCATGATTGTATCACTATGCAGTGTGTACTGGATGGGAGATTGCATTTTGTATGCTGTGATGAAGCTTAGGGAAGGAATGTAAATTGAGTTACCAAAAAAAAAGTTTCAGAAAAAAAATATATCTATTCAATGACTGCAGTAGGATATGTAGCCACAGCTAGGTGCTACTTTATAGGATGCATAAAGTAAGACTTGTGTTCATGGAAATGTGGGTATCACCTGTGTTTGCTATGAGGGTATTTGGATTGATTAGGGTCTTTGGCGTTACAATAAATTGTGAGGAGTAAACAGTATAGAAAGCAAACATAGATACCAGAGACTGTGGGAGGAGAGTGGGAGATGGCAGAGGGTAAGAGATAGAGAATCTAGGATGGGGGGAAAAAAGCAAAACATACAGAAGACAAGAAATGGAAGATCATTTGCTGACAATAACATGTTTGTTGATGTGCTTGATTGAGACAATATGTAGTGTAATTTGGATGGAAAAATCTCATTTTGTATGCTGTAATGATGTTCAGAGAATGAATGCAAATAAATAAATTGGAAAAAAAAAAAAGGAAGGTCGTTTAGCCCAAGGTTGGAGTGTCAGTCTCTGGGCAGATGGTTTCTTATGTCAGGGTGCGGTGGTGTTTGAGTAAGGTTGTGGTTCTGGCAGAGTCCTTACGACACTTACTGTCATCAGGCACACTAGTGTGAGGAAAATGCCCCACCCATAGCCTTCCCAGGCCTCATTTAGTCAGGATTTAACATGAGTTGACACAAATCACTCCATTTTTATTCTGACAAGGGTCAGCTTTGTAATTTTAGAATTGGGTGACACTTTATTCTGTAAGATAGAATAAACATTTCTATGAATTGAGCAGAAAAGATTGGCTTCTTAGACAGACAAAGAGTAAAGAAAGCAGAAACAGAAAGTGGGTTGGTCATTTCAAAGTTACTTTCCTTGTCAGGGAGGACAGGGAGGTAGAACAATAGAAGAATAACTAGTTAATGTCAGAATACTTCAGGTAACTTCCTTTGTATAAGGATGAAAGCAGAGGGAGCTTCATTACATGTTACTTGAAACTAGTGTACTTGAAAAGTTTGGCTGTTACACCTGTCTCCTGATTTCTTGCAAGGTCAGATAGCAACTTAGTTTTAGTAGTATGTTGATATAGAACTTTAACATGAGTGACTATATTTTAGTTTGGTTTGGTCTATTGGGGCCTAGTGCAAGAGCTTAGTCCAAAACAATGACTTCCTTTCATTTTTGCTTTTGGAGTTAGAAAGAAAAGCAGTTCAGAGTAGTTGGTACATATGGTTTGTCTGGCTTACGAGATATATGAGGCCTGATTATACTCATACCTGTTTGGTTATTGCTCAAAAGGCATGTTTTAGTTTACGATAAACAAACTGAGTTGTAACCCATTACAATGTGATCCCACCCTATCAAAGTTCTCAGAATTCATGATGTAAAGAATAAAGTATAGCTAGGGGGAGGAGGGGCTCCTCCAGCCTTTAAAAACCACTACCTGGCTCTGGCAGTCCAAGAGTTAAAAGGAGCAACAGGAAGCAAAGCTGAGCTGATCAGCAAAGACCACCCAAACTGTAGCCTGCACTGTGTGACACACGGATCAGACTACCACCTTGCGTTCTACCTGTCCATCTCAGCTTCCAGGCACTTTCAGAACAGAGAGGTTGGGTATACAGGAACTAAAAAGCTAAAGTGAGGCTTTAGAGGAATTCTTTCCCTATAACTCCCTCTGCCCCTGCCCTAGCAGTAAAAGGAGAGAAACTCCCCATTTGAAAACCTGAACTCCTAACTCCCACTGTGGATTCCACACTCCTACCCACAGTAGAAGAGAGAAAGGCACAGAGCTGACTCACACCATAGGGAAGCACATGAGCACGCAGCTATAAAAACATATTCCAAAGAAGCAGGAAAAGGTGGATAGATCACCAGATGACTAAAAATCAAAGCAGAGTTTTAAGAAACAGGAGAAAACCAGGAAATACTTCCCCTGCAAAGGAACATAATAACTCCTCACCAATAATGGGTAAAATAAGAGATTGCAGAAATGTCAGAAAAGTAATTCAAAATATTCATTGTAACAGAACTCAATGAGATGCAAGAGAAAACAGATAACCAATTCCAGGAGAAGAGAAAATCCTTCTATGACTTGAAGTAGGAACTCCATGAAGAAATAGACACCCTAGAGAGAGAGAGAGAGAGAGAGAGAGAGAGAGAGAGAGAGAGAGAGAGATTGACACCTGAAAAAGTATCAAATGGAACTTCTGGAGATAAGGAGTATGATGAAGAAAGTCAAAACTTCTCTCAAATGTATTAACAGCAGAATAGACCATGCAGAAGAAAGAATCTCTGCACTTGAAGACAATACCTCCAATTTAGTCCAAGCAACTGAAAATAATGGAAGAACAACCATTAAAAACGAGGACAACATACAGCAAATCCTAGATATCATTAAATGGCCAAATATCTGCACAGTAGGTATTCCAAAAGGTAAAGAAACAGGTATGGGGTAGAAAATCTCTTTCATTATATATTAGCTGAAAACTTTCCAAACCTAGAGAGGCATACAGACATCCAAACATAAGATCCTCTCCATGGCATTCCATAGTCAAATTGGTAAAAATCAGAGACAATATTCTAAAAATGACAAGAGAGAAACACCAAGTTACTTACAAAGTTTACCCCATTAAACTAACAATGGACCTCTCAACTGAAACAATACAGGCAAGGAAAGAGTGGAAAGACATATTTAAAATTTTGAAAGAAAAACAATTTCAACCGAGAGTACTATGTCTGGAAAGATTAACCTTGAAATGGGAAGGAGAAATTAAATCATTTCCAGATAAACAAATGCTGAAAGAATTCACCAAAACTAAACCAGCTCTTCAGGAAATACTTAAGGTAATACTAAAAGAAAAACTAAAGGGAAATAAATATTGATAGAAGTAAGAGAACACAAAACAATTAGGGGGAAAAAAGAGTAACAAAATGACAGGGATAAACCCACACATATTGATAATAACATTGAATGTCAATGGATTAAATTCCCTATAACTAAAACATAAAAATTCAAAATCAACTATTTTACACATAAGCAAGTTTAAGTACAAATTCACCAATGATTTGATAGATAATTGTTTCCACAGGTTTTATATTGCATTTATACATTTGTTATTATAACAATTATCTGTTTTTTTTTAAAGAAAAAGACCTAGGGACCAGCAGTTAGCATAATGACTATGTTGCTGAAATCCCATGTAGTCAACCGTGGTTCAAATCCCGGACCCAGTGGCTTAAACCTATGCCGGGCGCGTGTGCGTGCGTGCCCAAGATCCCAAACAGGAGAATGGAGGAGAAGGTATTGCGGCATGGCCATCCCCCCTGGTGGGTGATTTCTCGCTTTCTATCTCTCTGTTTCTCTCTGTCTTTCTGGCCAGTGCACGTGCCCTATAGCAAAAAACCTCTCCAAAAAAACCACAAACAAGCAAACAAAAAACCAAAAAAGCAAACAAACAAAAAACCTAGATAACAGGGGGAAAGTCCAAAATGTTACAGTGGCTGAGTCTTTCCTTGGAATGAATTTAAAGACAGCTGAAATCAAGAACTTTGTAAAGCCTATAAATCATCAAGTCACTGATTTTTTTTTAATTATATATGTCTTTTTTTATTATCATCATATTCTTCTTTATATTACATTGAATTACATATAACTTTACAGTGTATTACATTGCTTTTTCAAAAGGGAATGCCATGCATGTCAGTCAGTACAGAGACATTAATCTCCCCACTTTAACATTCAATATCTTTTCTATGTTTTCCCCAATCATTATTATTATTATTCTAATTATTTTTTAAAACAGTCAATTGCTATTTCTCATTTTGCTTGTACAAATACTTTGCCTATCATGAAATACTTCTCAGACAAATCCAGTTGAGAATACTATACATGTCAACATCAACAGTTAATAAGCCATATCTGTTTCTCACTAATGTCCTGCCTATCTATTGTTCACTTGTTATCTTTCTCTATTCTCTTCTCTTCACTTCCCCCATTCCACACTGTCCTATTCTCGTTAAGTACCTTCACTGCTTTTATATCCTCCAATTTTTTGCTCTCTATTATAGAGTGCTGATAGTCGGTATATATTGAGTGGATACATACAATATCTTTCTTTCATAGCCTGGCTTACTTCACTCAGCAATAGATCCTCCGTATCTGACCACTTTCTATCAAATTCCAGGGTCTTGTTATTTTTTATGGCTGAGTAGTATTCCATAGAGTATATATACCACACTTTTCCAATCCATTCATCAGTTTGTGGACATTTAGGTTGGTTCCATGTCTTGGCAATTGTGAATAATGCTGCAATAAACATTGATGTGCAAGCACTTTTCTGACTGAGCGTTCTCCTGTCTTTTGGGTAAATACTCAGAAGTGGGATTGCTGGATCAAATGGTAGTTCTATTTGTAGATCTTTGAGGAACCTCCATATTGTTCTCCACAGTGGTTGAACTAGTTTACATTCCCACCAACAGTGTAGGAGGGTTCCCTTTTCACCACATCCCCGCCAACACTTATCACTTTTTATATTCTTAATCTTTGCCATTCTGACAGGGGTTAGGTGGTATCTCATTGTAGTTTTTATCTGCATCTCCCTTATGATGAGGGATGTTGAGCATTTTCTCATATGCTTTTTGGCTGTTCGTATGTCTTCCTTAGAGAGACTTTTGTTCAGCTCATTTTCCCATCTTTTAATTGGGTTCATCATTTTTCTTCGCATAAGGCACTTGAGTTCCCTATGTATTCTGGTTATCAGTCCCTTGTCTGAGGCATATTTAACAAAAATATTTTCCCATTCTGAGGGTTGTCGGTTCACACTTGTTACTGTGTCCTTTGCTGTGCAGAAACTTCTTAGTCTAATATAGTCCCACTTGTCTATTTTAGGGATTATTGCCTGTGATTTGGGAGTCTTATTTAAGAAGTCTTTGCCTACTCCAATGTCCCCCAGAGTTTCCCCAGCATTTTCCACCAGTAGTTTTATTGTTTGAGGTCTTAGGTTCAGATCTTTGATCCATTTTGAGTTGACTGTTGTTAATGGTGAAAGATGGGGGTTCAGTTTCATCTTTCTGCAGGTGGATACCCAGTTTTTCCAGCACCATTTACTAAAGATGTTTTCCTTTTCCCAATGGATTGACTGATATCCTTTGTCAAAGATCAGTTGGCTGTAAGCTTTGGGGGTTATTTCTGGGGTCTCTATTCTCTTCCATTGGTCCACTTGTCTGTTTTTATGCCAATACCATGCTGTTTTGATGACCACAGCTTTATAGTATATCTTGGGATCAGGGAGTGATATGCCTCCTACTCCATTCTTCTTGCGCAGGATTGCTTTTGCAATACGAGGTCTTTTATGGTTCCAGACAAATTCTATGATTGCCTTTTCTAGATCTCTGAAGAATATCTCTGGTATTTTGATTGGAATTGCATTAAACATGTAGATTAATTTGGGTAGAATTGCCATTTTGATTATGTTAATTCTTCCAATCCAGGAGCATGGGATGTCCTTCCACATTTTTATGTCAATTTCAATGTCTCTTTTAAGATTTTCGTAGTTTTCTTTACAAAGGTCTTTGACTTTCTTAGTTAGGTTTATCCCTAGGTATCTTATACACCTTGTGGCTACAGTGAAAGGGATTCCTTTCTTCAGCTCTGCTTCGTTCAACTTGTTATTCATAAATAGAAATGCTATAGATTTTTGGATATTAATTTTGTATCCTGCCACCTTACTGTATTCACTTATTACTTCAAGCAGTTTTTTCATGGATACCTTTGGGTCTTCTAAGTATACCATCATGTCATCTGCAAATAAAGATATTTTCAGTTCTTCTTTGCCTATTCGAATGCCTTTAATATTATTCTCTTCTCTGATTGCAATAGCTAAGACTTCCAGTACTATGTTAAAGAGCAGTGCAGAAAGTGGGCAGCCTTGCCTAGTACCTGTTTTCAGAGGAAAAGCTTTCAGCTTTTCCCCATTCAGTATAATGTTAGCTGTAGGTTTTTCATAGATTGCTTTTATTGTGTTCAGAAATGACCCTTCTATACCAATCTTACTGAGAGTCTTAATCATAAAAGGATGTTGTATTTTATCAAATGCTTTCTCCGCATCAATTGAGATGATCATATGGTTTTTATCTTTCTTTCTGTTAATGTGGTGTATTACATTTATGGTCTTGCGTATATTAAACCATCCTTGCATCCCTGGTATAAAGCCTACCTGATCGTGATGAATGATCTTTGTTATATGTTGTTGGATACGATTTGCGAGTATCTTGTTGAGAATTTTCGCATCTATATTCATCAATGATATCGGTCTGTAGTTTTCCTTTTTTGTCATATCTTTATCTGTTTTGGGGATGAGGATGATGGAGGCTTCATAAAATGAATTTGGAAGGTTTCCTTCCTTTTGAATCTTTAGAAATAATTTTAGTAGGATAGGGGTTAACTCTTCCTTAAAAGTTTTGTAGAATTCACAAGTGAAGCCATCTGGGCCTGGGCTTTTCTTTGTTGGGAGATTATTTATTACTGATTCAATCTCCTGGCTTGTTATAGGTCTATTCAGGTCCTCTATGTCTTCCTGATCCAATCTTGGTAGATTATATGCATCCAGGAATTTGTCCATCTCCTCCAGGTTATCTTGTTTGTTGGCGTAAAGTTGCTCATAGTATCCTCTAATGATATTTTGTATTTCTGCTATGTCTGTGGTAATATTGCCTGTTTCATCACATATTTGATTAATCTGGTTTCTTTCTTTCTTCTTCTTAATCAGTCTAGCCAATGGTGTATCGATCTTGTTAGTCTTTTCAAAGAACCAGCTTTTGCTTTCATTTATTTTCTGTATGGTTCGTTTATTTTCTATTTCATTTATTTCTGCTCGAACCTTTATTATTTCTTTTTGCCTGGCATTTTGGGGGTTTGTTTGTTGTTGTTTTTCCAATTCTCTGAGGCATGATGATAAGTTATCTACTTGCCATCTTTCTATCCTTTTCTTATGTGCACTAATTGCTATGAATTTCCCTCTTAAGACTGCTTTTGCTGTGTCCCATAGATTCTGGACACTTGTGTACTCATTATCATTAGTTTCCATAAATTTTTTTTATTTCAGCCTTAATTTCTTCAGTAGTGAAGAAGTCATTCAGAAGTAGGTTGTTCAGTCTCCATGTGTTCGTGTATCTTCGGGGTTGTGTCTTGAAATTAATCTTGAGTTTAATTCCATCATGGTCAGAGAAGATGCTGGGTACAGTTTCTATGCCTTTGAATCTATAAAGGCTTGATTTGTGTCCTAATATATGATCTATGTTTGAAAAGGTCCCATGTCGGGGTGAGAAAAATGTATATGTTGTGGATTTAGGGTGGAAAGTTCTATAGATATCTGTCAAGCCCATTCCATTTATAGTATCATTTAAATCCTGTATCTCTCTATTTATTTTCTGTCTAGAAGATCTGTCTATAGGAGATAATGGGGTGTTGAGATCTCCAACAATTATAGTATTTCTCCCTATTTCTCCTTTTAGCTCCAGCAGTCTTTCCTTCACATATTTAGGTGCACCTGAGTTGGGTGCATAGATATTTATAAGGGTTATGTCTTCTTGCTGGATTACCCCATTTACTATTATATAATGCCCTTCTTTGTCTCTTCTTACAGTCTTTGTCTTGAAATCTATTTTGTCTGAGATCAATATCGCTACTCCAGCCTTTTTTTTATTACCATTTGCATGGAGTATCTTTTTCCAGCCTTTGACTGTTAGTCTATATATGTCTTTATCCATAAGGTGAGTTTCTTGTAGGCAACAGATAGAGGTTTTCTGTTTTCTTATCCATTCAACCAGTCTATGTCTCTTAACTGGAGAATTTAATCCATTGACATTCAATGTAATTATTGATATTTCCATACCTGATCCTATCATTAAGTGAGCCATTATCTTGATTGCTTTTTGTTCTCGTATAACTGTCTCTGATTTTTAGCTTTCCTGGTATAATACTCCCTTCAGAACTTCTTGAAGAGCTGGTCTGGAGTTGGTAAATTCCTTCAAATTTTGTTTATTCGAGAATGTTTTTATCTTTTTTTCCCATATGAAAGATAATTTTGCCGGGTATAGTATTCTTGGTTGAAATTGTTTTTCACTCAACACTTTTACTATGCTTCCCCATTCTTTCCTTTCCTGCATTGTTTTGGCCGAGAGATCCAATGTTAGCCTGATGGGGTGACCTTTGTAAGTAACCTGGCGTTTCCCTCTTGCCAACTTTAGTATCTTGTCTTTATCTGTTGTTTTTGCCAGTCTGGCTATAATGTGCCTTGGAGAAGATCTTCTTGGGTTGATTCTACCCGGGGTCCTATGTATTTCCTGGGTCTGGATACTTGAATGCCTTTCTAGATTTGGAAAGTTTTCTTCCAGGATTTCGTGGAATAAATTATCTAGGCCCTTATTATTTTCTTCCTCTTCTGGAATACCAATTATCCGGATATTGGGGCACTTAATAGTATCCAGTATTCCTCGTATATTATCCTCATTTTTCATGGTTGTTTTCTCAATCTTCTTGATACTTTTTTCTAGGTCAGATGTTTTGTCTTCTACGTTGGAGATTCGATCTTCTGCCTGGTCTAACCTACTTTTAATACTTTCAAGGGAGGTTTTGATTTCCTGTATCATATTCTTCAATCCTAAAAGTTCCATCTGGTTCTTGTTTAAGGTATCCATTTCTTCTTTCAAGTCATTGAAGGACTTCCTCATCTCCTGGAGCTCCTTGTCTCTTTTCTCTTCCATCTCAGTTAGTTTGGTCACTACAAATAATCTGAATTCCTTATCAGACATGTCCACGACGTCCATTGTATTGACTGTGGGTGGTGTAGCTGTGATGATTTCCCTTGGGGGAGAGGCCTTTTCTTGGTTGCTCATATTTCTTGAGCCTCTGCGATTGTTCCTAGTCATCAGGTAATCTCTATGTTTCTTCCTAACTGATTGTTAAAAGTTGTACAGGCTTAGAAAATTGATGATTTCCCTTATGGTTGGCCTACCTGTTGCTCACAATTACCATTAACTGTTGCCACTACCCTGGATGGCCCAAAGTCCTCACTGTCTCTAAGGAGAGGTGAGCCTTCAATTGACTGAATAAGCAACACCCCAAAAGCAAAGAAAAACAGAATGAAAAGAGGAAATCGCGCGGCGCGCGTGCACGCCGTGCGTTATTCAAATCACTACAATTCAAAGAGTCCAAAGACTAGTGGGAAAGGGTCAGAAGATGAGTGACAAGACCAGGTTGGTCGAGCCTGCAGCCTGAGTCGGCCTGGAGCCCGGAACTGCTGGCCGGCTTGATCCGGGTTGCGGGTGGGGTGGGGTGGGAGTTTGCCTTAAAGTCCCAGACAACCAACCTGGGGTCCAAGGAGGAGAAACGGTGGGGATGCGTGGAGATTCAGAAGGGTTGGGCCGGCAGCCTGAGTCGGCCTGGAGCCCGGAACTGCTGGCCGGCTTGATCCGGGTTGCGGGTGGGGTGGGGTGGGAGTTCGCCTTAAAGTCCCAGACAACCAACCTGGGGTCCAAGGAGGAGAAACGGTCAAGTCACTGATTTTACCATGCCTTCACTTTTAAGCATTTCTTTCCAATTTTGTTTTGATTTTACTTTTTTTTTTTTTTTTGAGGAGAGGTTTTTGCTATAGTGTGCTTGCTGGAAAGACAGAGAGGGACGGAAAGACAAAAAGTGAGAAATCATCCCCAAAGGGGGTGGCCATGCCATGATCCATTCTCTTCCATTCTCTTCTCAGGTTCTTGGGCCCGCATGCACATGCACCCGGTGTGAGTTTAAGCCACTGGGTCTAGGACTCAATCCACGGTTGACTCTGTGGGAATCCAACAACAAAACCATTACACCATCTGCTGGTCCCTTCATTTTACTTTTTGAGGACTTATTTCTTCATGCACAGTATAGTTCTATGGACTCAGAAGAACTCATGGTGAGTGAGTGAAAGTTTTCTTTCCCTATCTCTTCTTGATGAGCTATGTAAAATTATGTAGAATTTTACCTATCTCTAACTGGACCAACAAGCAATACCATAGATCTTTTCAGATTATAAATTCTGATCTCCAAAAATCCTCTACATAAAAATAACAAATTACTCTTTCATTGGCTATGTTAAGATTATATTGGGGCCAGCAGGTGGCATGGTGGTTAGGGTTCTAGACTCCCACATGACCGACCATGGCACTCCTGTGGCAATTTTGTGGCTTCTTCCTCACTGGATACTACTAGTAAAATCTGGGATGTTAACAGTGTTCAAGATACAAGCATGGAAGCAGAGACAAGGCTCTCACCAGACATAGAACCTCTGGCAACTTGATCTTGGATTTCCCAGTATCCAGAACTATGAGAAAATAATTTCTATTCCTAGTCTCAGATATTTTGTAATAATAGCACAAATGTACTAAGACAGTTCCTAAGACATGACACCCTGAATGCAAATGTCACAGTTTAGTAAACTGAGTGTGAGCAAAATGTGGAAGGAAAACACTGTAACTATTCTGTTTATTGCTTTTTCACAATTAAAAAAAATGCACAATAAAAAAAAAAAAAAAAAAAAAAAAAAAAAAAAAAGTCCTGGACCCGGTAGCTTGCTTTCTCTCTATCTCTCTTTCTGTCTCTCTCTAGTCAAATTGAATAATAATAAATAAAATAAATAATTAGTTCTTGAGAAAAGATTATCTTTGTTTAAAAAAAAGTCTATCCTCATTAATTTATAAAACTTTTTGTTGTCTGATTCTAATCACTTTTTCTTTAGAGCTGTATCTCACAGTAAAGAATATCATGATAATTTGATATATACCTCCAAAATAACCAGTAAAGCAAATTTTAAATGTATACAACATAATGTAAATTTTTTATTTTTGGAGAGGTTTTTGCTATAGGGCGCATGCACTTGCCAGACAGGCAGAGAGAGACAGAAAGCGAGAAATCACCCCCCATGGGGGATGGCCACGCCGCAATCCCTTCTCCTCCATTCTCTTCTCAGGATCTTGGGCACGCACGCATACGCACCCAGCATGAGTTTTAAGCCACCGGGTCCAAGACTCAAACCGTGGTCGACTACGTGGGAGTCCAGCGACATAGCCATTACGCTAACTGCTGGTCCCAACATAATGTAATATTAAATGTTGAAAGTGGCGAATATATTTATATCCTCAATTTTTTTATTACACACTGTATACATACTTTTAAAATCCATACCGTACTTTACAAAGATTCATAATGACTATATGTAAATCATAAATTACAGTAAAAAAGAATAAGTTATAGTCATTCAGTTGCTTGCATTATTTTAAATGGACCAATGTGAATTTTTGTAACCTTCCCTCTTCTTGCCCTTCTATTTGTTATATAAACTAGTCCTCTTGCCAGCCATTCTGGGTTTCTAGGTAACTATTTGGTTGATGGAAAATTCATAATAAACTATTGCATAGAAAAATACATCATGACTTCCCCAACGACTTAATAGAATCTTTGTTAATTGGGTGTCAACCTCAGCCCTCAGCTCAAATGATCTTTTGCTTCACTTATGGTACCTCATCTTTTCTTCATAGGTTGCAAAAGAAGTGCTTGAAATAATTTCCAGGTATCTAGGAATCTCTGCATAAATACTATTACATATAAAGCTATGGTTCATTACTATGACAGTAAGTTATGAATATAATAAATTAATGTTAGTTGTCAGTGTACTTTTGAATAGAGAAGCCTTTTCTGAGGATCTGTTCATGCTGAACCATTTGTTAGTTTACTCTTTTGGTGTGCTTTTGCCTTCCACAAATGATATCCCAGGAACTAATATCATAAACCAGATGTCCCCTTTACTGCAAACCAGTAGTGTAGCTGAGGTGATTTCAATTTTTCCAAAACAAAACAAAACAAAAACAAAAACAAAAACAAAAACAAAAAACAAAACTGCCCTATTTTCAAAATATCTTATCCAAATACACATAAATGTTTTATCATGCATGCATGCTACAAGCACTGTTAATGAAGCATGGTACATGGTATATGATACATGCAAGAATATTTTTTTTCTATTAAAAGTGAACAAGATTTTTTTTTAAGCCAGTGTATCTTAAATAGAAACAGGTAGCTAAAGATCAGGCAACTTTCTTAAATTTCATCTAAAATTTTCCTTTCAGAAACTTTAAAAACTCTTTGGCAAACATAGTGCATTTCCCATAATAACTGGCTTAAATTAAAAAAAGAATTAAATTTTTGAAAGGTCAGCTTGGTAGATTTATTGAAATAAATGGTTATAAGGCCTGACAGTGGTATAGAAGTAAAATGTGACACTGTGAGGCTGACCCAAATGGGAAGGTTCTGTGTTCATGGCCAGAGATCTTCCTGAGGGTAACAGAAATGTACATGCCCATGATCTGTAACTGGATGAGGCAGGGGATGAATAGTATCATCAAAACCCTCTTGGGAGTGTTTTCTCTCTATCTCTGTTTCTTTTGCTCATGGAAGAAATAAATGACTAAAATATTTTAAAAATAAGGGCAATACAATTATTTTAAGAACTCTTACTATATAAATTTTTTGACAATGTTTAATAGTAAAGCAATTAATTATAAACCAAAGCTATATGAATAAAAATATAGCCTATAGCACTATTTTATTAAGAATCTAAACAATTTCTCACTCAGTGATATGATCAGACTGAAATATGAATAAATAAAGGTCTAGCAGTTACAAATTTATTATGCACATGCATTAGTTTCTTGATCTCTTTTATAGGCCTATATGTGCATACAAAGTATATTTTTGAAGCTAAAAATAAAAAAAATGAAATTCATGCCTTTCATCTAAAGCCCGTGCTTGCTGTTTTACTGCATTAATACTGAATTCTGGGTCAAACTTATGATAAGTACACACAAATTTCATTTTTATCTGAAATGAGACAATACCTACCCCTGTTCTTTTGGTTGTTAAACAACAGAAATCTTGCTCACATATGTAAGAAGCAGAAAACTTCAGTAGGTGTTCATTTTTTCCCTAGGAGTGCTATGACACTCTTCTTTCACCGGGCAGATCGATGAATCTCATGGGATTTACTTCAATTCATAAAGTTCTTCTATTTCTCTAAAAGCTAAGTTCTCAAGATGAATGGAATATCCAGATTCAGGGATGGGGTCCTTTATCTAGCTATAAGTTTGTGTATAGAAAGAAAGGAAATACTGTTAAATTTTGTTCTGCAGTTTTTCAATAAAATCTGAGACTTGCTCTAGAGTAAATAACTGGACCTTGTCCAAAAGGAGGTCTGGCCTTTACTCTCAGCCTCTGAGAGGGAATCTCTAAACCTTGAAATGTCCTTCCTTCCTGATAGGAGAGCCTTTGTTTACCGAGGAACACTAGGCCAGCCAGATAGTCACATCATGATTTACTTCTTTTTTTTTTTTTTTTTTTGAAGAGGTTTTCGCTATAGGGCGCGTGCGCTCGCCAGACAGACAGACAGACAGAGAGAGACATAGAGACAGAAAGCGAGAAATCACTTCCCCAGGGGGATGGCCATGCCGCAATCCCTTCTCCTCCATTCTCCTCTCAGGATCTTGGGCACGTTCGCACATGCGCCCAGCGTGAGTTTTAAGCCACCGGGTCCAGGATGCGAACCGCAGTTGACTATGTGGGAGTCCAGCGACATAGCCATTACGCTAACTACTGGTTCCCCACATCATGATTTATCTTGGGGGCTTTGAGTCACACCAACAATGTAGTTTAGGGTGGTGGTGGGGGCTTTGTGTCACAGGGTATCAGCTTAACTTCCTGAGAAGGTGGAAATTGAGATCAGCAATGTGGGTATTCACCATGCCTACCTGATGAAGTCCCAGTAAAGAGTCTAGATACCAAGGAAGGGTAGAGCTTTTGTGGCTGGTAATAGTCTTTGTGTATTTTCATGCATATGTGCCAGGAAGGTAATACTTTCCTGACTCCATGGGGAGAATACGATGAGAAGCTTCACATTAGGAACTTTTCCTGGACCCTACCCTTTGTGTCTCCTCTCATGACTGATTTTAATCTGTGTCCTTCTCCTGCAAGAAACTAACCATGAGTGAAATAGGTTTTGGTTAGTTCTGTGAGTCCTTGCAATAAATGATCAAAACCAAAGGTGGTCTAGGTGATCTCCAAACTTGCAATTGATGTCAGAAGTGAGAGAAATCTTGTGAATTATTCCCTCAGTTTCACATTGGATAACTATCGTATTAGGCATCTGGAATGGAATTCACTAGATCCTTTTGACTCATCAAAAGGATCACAAGGCAGAAGCTGATGAACTTTAAATTCCTGGACAATTACCTGATCACCCACAGCATGAAACCATATCTGTGCTGTGATGAGTTACTAAAGGTAAAATTATCCATGGACTTTAGAAGTAGTAGACCCACCTGCATGGAGTTGGCTTACTGGGTACTTAAGGACATGCAGAATTATTAAAACAATCTAAATCATACAGTCTATTGGTTATTATTATCTCCAAAAGCTAAAATAAAGGTAAAAGAAACTATTGGGGTGAATGCTGATGTTGGGCTGGTCTTAGATTTCAGATAATGTGGCCTATGGCTGTTACTCTCAGGGCCACTACCAATGGGAAAATTCACCAGAAGAACACCCAATGTGTCTGCAAATCTTGTCACCAAGAGGAAGTCCATTTTTGGGAAAGATAAAACCAAGAAACTACTAAAACTAGGGGAATAGTTTAAGAATTGTCTCATTTTCTCAATCATTATCATCAATTTTTCCATAACTTTTCCTGAAGTGATTGTGAAAGAACTAACTTAGGTTCTGCATCCTTGGTTTGGGTGTTTGGGTTGATGTAGGACTCACAGTTTACCACTGACAACTGAAATTAACTATTTATGTATGATTCAGACACACAGTTGGTCATCCCTGGGACAGCTCTCCTGGTGGACTCAGTGAAAGCTGCCATAAAGTGTGGTTTTTGTTTTTTTAACACTGAAAAGAGGGGTTGTCATCCTCTAATAAATGCCAAAGGACACTCCCCAGGTGGAAGGGCTGATCTACCTTGTATGCACATCATGCAGAAGTGGCATACGGTGATCAGGATACTTACCCTGAATATGCCCTTTACCACTTAGCCAGGTTATGGTAAACACTGGCATTAAGAGAGCTGCTTTTGCAAGAGCACTCAGTGTATAATTTTGCTGCAAAATCAAACAATGGTTATGGGTAGTCCTATCAGAGTTGAGATCTCAGACTGCCCTTATGGGCTTTATGGATCTTAAGAAAATTAGGGTGGTTACAAAACCACAAAGGCAAAGGGAAGATTCAAGGGACATTTCCTGGCAAAGTAGAAATCTTCAGATGATTGTTTGAAAATGGAATGGACAGCGCTGACATGATGGGGTTGACAAAGATCTTCATGTAACACCTTTGGAAGTTAGGTTGACTAGTGGGAAACCCTGCCAGCTTACAAATATTAAAGGACATTAAATAACTCTGCTATATTTACCACAGGAATTAAAAACCTGGAGGGCAAAGATGACTATGAGAAACCTGAAGTCACATCGCCTATGATGGTAGTCTGCCAGATTAATCAAGATGAAGATTGACTAGATACATGGTTTTGTAACCTTCAGCTTAAACCCTTGTACACATTTGTGGGGGAAATGGACAGGAGTAGAGAAGAGGCTTTTCTAAGACACCTAGACAAAAGAGCCTAAAACCTGTTAGTGAAATCCTATGGGAACCACAGTCAGCTTAGGAGGGTATAGACATGCAGTGCTCGTGGGATTAAGGTGAAAGTTTTGATGAGCAGTGAAATGTTTGAAGGAACTTCATGTGTCTTCTTTACTTGGGTGATTATTGGAATGGCTATTAGTCTGACTAGGGAAAAATTTCTCTATCTAGTATTCTCATATGAAAACATTTACATTTTCCCCCAGGTCAATATTGACTGAACATGTTAAATGAGAACCACTATCACTGTTTGCGTCCTCACAGTTTGTGAACGTGAAATAATACAGAATATCTGGTACACAAAAAGAAGAGAATGGCATGTTAGAAGCTGAAGTCCTGGAATCCATGAATTCTTTGTAAAATAGTCTTGTAAGGCCTGGGAAAAAAGAAAGTGGCTTATGTAGACTAACAGTAAGATTTGAAATGAGATTTGAATAAAATAGTGCCATTCATACCATCAGTAGTCCTTGCTCTGGTTTGGATAGTGGTTTGTCCACCAAATGTTCATGTCCTGAAAACTTAGTTCCCTGTGTTGGGGATGGTAAGATATTTGAGTGGTGGGACCTAACGGGAAGGCACCATTCAATTGGTTGTGGGAGGGGTAGCATAGAAGGGACATTTCTCTATGAAGTAAAAGCCATCTATGAAAAACCCATAGCTAGCATCTTACTGAATGGGGAAAAGCTGAAAGTTTTTCCATTCAAAACTGGAACAAGACAAGGCTGATCACTTTCTCCACTCCTTTTTAACATAGTAATGGAAGTTTTAGCCAATGCTATTAGACAAGAAAGTCAAATAAAGGCATTCAAATAGGAAAAGAAGTGAAGTTATCTCTATTTGCAGATGATATGATACTAGAAAAAGAAAATCCAAAAGAATCCACACAAAAACTTCTGGAAGTGATAAATGAATATAGTAAAGTGACAGGATATGAAATCAATGTACACAAATCTATAGCATCTTTATACACCAACAATGGACAAACTGAGACAGAACTGAAGAAAGAAATCTCATTTATAATAGCCACAGAACCTGTTGCGGGAAAACAGATGGCCAAGGGAGAAAAAGCAGCACTCCAGAGAAATAGGAGAACTCTTTATTGTTATGCTAGCAGGTGCAGAGGAGTTAACACTCTGAGTCTCCGCACCCCCTCTACCCCATGGGGGTTAAGCATAGTCTTTTATGCGGAAGTTTGTGGGGAGGGGGAGCTTCAACAGACTAAGGGTATCCTATCAGGGAGAAGAAGCTCAAAGTTTACTCTAAAGAAGAAAGGGTCGGGACCAGCAGTTGGCATAATGGCTATGTTGCTGGACTCTCATGTAGTTGACTACAGTTCAAGTCCAGGACCTAATGGCTTAAACTCATGCTGGGCACGTGTGCCCAAGATCCTGAGAGGAGAATGGAGGAGAAGGGATTGCGGCGTGGTCATCCCCCTGCGGGATGGTTTCTTGCTTTCTGTCTCTCTCTATCTTTCTGGTGAGTGCACGTGCCCTAATGCAAAAACCTCTCAAAAAAAAAAAAAAAAAAAAAAAGAAAAGAAAAGAAAAGGAGAAAGAATCAGATAAGTGGGGTGTCTGGCTTCTCAAGGTCTCAGGTTGTTTTTATCACTTCAAAGGGGGAAAGGTAGAGACTTAACAGAGGCCTGGGAAGTGTCAGTAATTGCTGGCCTTGGGTTATTGTGAGTCCTGGACTTCTCCACACCATGAAGAAGTGTGGTCAGAAGCCTGGTGCAGACCTCAGTACAGCTGCCCACATTAAACCAAGAAGATATCTAGAAATAAACCTTACCAAAGATGTCAAAGATCTCTAGGAGGAAAACTATGAAACACTAGAAACATTAATTTAAAATAATACCAAAAAAGTGGACAAGCACCCCACATTCTTGGATTAGAATTAATATAATCAAGATGACAATCCTACCCAATCTAGTTATAAACCTTACCAAAGACGTCAAAGATCTCTAGGAGGAAAACTATGAAACACTAGAAACATTAATTTAAAATAATACCAAAAAAGTAGACAAGCACCCCACATTCTTGGATTAGAATTAATATAATTAATATAATCAAGATGACAATCCTACCCAATCTAGTTTATACAATCCCAATCAAACTACCAGAGATATTCCTCACAGAAATAGAAGAAGCAATCACGAAATTTTTTGGAAGCATAAAAAGCCCTAAATCGCCAAAGCAATACTGTGCAAGGGGAATAAGTAGGGGACTTCTCACTTCACAACCTTAAAACATATTCCAAAGCTGTGGTTGTTAAAACAGCATGGTATTGGAGGGGGAAAGGACAGATAGACCATCAGAACAGAATTGAGAACCCTCAAATGAACCCCAAAACATACAGCTAACTGATCCTTGACAAAGAGCACAAAATAATTCAGTAGGAAAAAAATCTCTTCAGTAAATGGTGCTCAGAGAACTGAATATCCACCTGCAGAAGAGTGAAACTGGATCCTTATCTCTCATCACTAACAAAAACTAACTCAAAATGGATTGAGGATCTAAACATAAAACCTCAAACTATAAAAATACTGGTGGAAAACATAGGGAAAACTCTTGGAGACCTTGGAGTAAGCAAAGACTTCTTAAAGAAGACCTCCAAAGCACAGGCAATAGTTCCAAAAATAGACAAATGGGAACTATATTAGGCTATGAACCTCTGCACAGCAAAAGAAACAATGAGTAGAGTGAGAAGACAACCCTCAGAATGGAGAATATATTTGTAAACTATACCTCAGATAAGGGACTGATAACCAGAATATACAGGGAACTCAAGCAGCTTATGCACAAAACAATAATAATAATAATCAATTCAATTAAAAGATGGGAAAACGAACTGAACAGACAATTCTCCTAGGAAGACATACGAACAGCCCAAAAGCATATGAAACCATCCTTGACACCTCTTATCATATGAGAAACGCAAATCAAACCTACAATGAGATACTATTTAACCCATTAGAATGGCTAAAATTAACAAAATAAATAATGATAAGCACTGGTGAGGCTGTGGTAAAAGGGAACTCTCCTACGCTGTTGGTGGGAATGCAAATTAGTACAACTGCTTTGGAGAACAATACGGAGATTCCTCAGAAACCTACACATAGAACTACCATATGACCCAGTAATTTCATTTTAGATATTTACCCAAAGGATAGAAAAACTCTCAGGTGGAAAAACACTTGTACATCTATGTTTATTGCAGCATTATTTACAATCTCTAGGACATAGAATCAACCCAAATGTCCAAAAATAGATGACTGGATTGAAAAAAATGTGTCATATGTACTCCATGGAATACTATTCAGACACCAAAAGCAATGAGACCCTGACATTTGCTACAAAGTGGACCAATACAGAAGACTTAATGCTAAGCGAAGCAGCCAGACTGTGAAAGATAGACTTTGTATGTCCCTGCTCAATATATACCTATTGTCTGCACTGTATAGTGGAAACTGAAAGTTTGGAAGGTATAGAAGCAGGGAGGGCAGCGGGAGACACTAGAAATTAAGGAGAGGTGATATGGGTGTGGCTAATAGAAGGAGGGAGGGGAACATGGGAAGGAAAAAAGTACACTTAATTGACAACAACAACAAAAAAGCTATTTTTTTGATATTATAACATATAGAGTAATATCTTTATCTTGACTGATAATGTATTTGTCCAGGAAAAAGCAATGTTGTACACTGTAAAGATAAATAAATGTGATTAAATGTAAATTAAAGTGAAAAAATAAATCTTGAGAGGAGAATGAAGGAGAAGGGATTGCAGCGTGGGCATACCCCTGGGGGGTGATTTCTCGCTTTCTGTCTCTCTGCCTCTCCAGCAAGCACATGTGCCATATAGCAAAAGTCTCTTTAAAAAATTAAAAAACGCATACCATTTTTCCATAAACTTTTTGAAGTTATCTTATATAAAGATGGTCAGACCTCTTTCTAGACTTCCTGAATCACAATCACATTCTATTTCCTGCTGATACAAACCCCTTTAGAAGCAGGTTTTATTTGGACAGAAAAGACGTCTGACTCAGGGTGAGAGAGGTCTCATTCAAAGTACATTTGTATCTTTAATTAAGGAAAATCATTGCCAGCCCATGACTTTGTGGTTAAGGCACTGGATCCCAAATGGCTGGCTGCACAGTTCAAGTCCTGGACTTGGTAGCTTGAGAAACATCCTGTATGCATGTGTGTGCGTGCCCAACATTCTGAAAGGAGGATGAAACGGAGAAGGGATTGCAGCATAACCATGCCCGATGCGGGAGCTTTATTATTATCCTTTTCTCTCTCTCTATCTCTATTGGCAAGTGCACACATCTTCTAGCAAATTAAAAAGAAAAAGATTACTGTGATTATTGGACTAGAATAATGAAGAAAAGGAGTAAAAAGTATATGGAGGAGTGCTGTTAAGCATTAATAATTCTGAAGAGAGAGTGTTGATATGAAGAAAGTCAACATAAGATGGAAGATAGCAGCAGAAATTCAATACATAATGTATAGGAGTCAGATCTAGATAAACCTTTTACTATATATCCCCAGATTTCCACGTTCTTGGACAACTTTCAACCATCAATAATACAAGATACTAAACATACATGGGATGTTTCAGACAGTCAGGATTGTTACAGTATGTAGGTGCTGTTAGCATTTCAGGGTAACAATATCCAAATGAGTCAATGAAAGGTTATGTGATTTTTACAGATTTATATACCTTCTCAGAAGTGGGACAGCCTAAGGTCTAAAAGCCATTCCAGCTAAATGGTGAATAAAGAGCAGCTGATAAACTTTTTTACTTTTTTTAAAAAAGATTGCTTATTAATTAGAGAGAGAGAGACAGAGAAGGAGGCAGGCACTATTAACAGGGTATTTTTCATGCTTTGATCTTTCCCCCAGCCCTGCAGCTGGCAAAGATCACAGGTGCACCCATGGGTAAGCCTGGCTTGTTCAGGTAGACCAGAATGTAAATCCAGAGCCTTCCCATATAACCTCCAGCATCAGGCAACAGTCCCCCTACTGCCTACGCCACTGTGACTGGGCCCTGATACACTTAGAGTCCAGCACTGGCTCCACAGTACAGCAGTAATGTGCTGCCCGAGAGAAGGCATCTCGCACAAGATGACCATGGTACAGCAGTAATGCGCTTCTCAAGAGAAAGCAAATCTCACAAGGTGAGCACCGTTTGAATCCCTGCCTGGTTAGCTTGAAACAATCTGGGTGCAGGCATGAGTGCTCAGGATCCATGGGTTGGAGGACTGAGGAAGCATGACCAGAACCTACGGAGGGTGCTCATCTCTCACGCTATCCTTCCTGTGCACATGCACATACTTCATGATGTCATAATGAAGAAAGAAGAAAAAATGTTTAATGAGTCTAAAACTCTTTTTATGCAGGAGAGGCCAAAAATGCCATTTTAAATTAGCCATGAAAGTGTGAAGCACTTAAATATCTTTAACTATGGTAAATGACATACACACATACACACACACACAGAGGAACAATTTTATTTGCTTAAAATGTACCTGTGTATTATTTCAAGCAAGGAAGGGAAAGTGCCCATTGCCTGCCTGTTGTGTTCCCCAAAATCAACAATAACACAGAACCTTTACATGTAAGAAATTTTCATGAAGATTGGGATAACACACAAAAAGAATACTGCTCAGATCAGACCAGGCTACAAGTTAAAAATGAGTATGAGAGGGACCAGCAGATGACATAATGGTTATGTTGCTGGACTCCCATGTAGCTGACCGTGGTTCAAGTCCCAGAGCTGGCAGCTTAAAACTCACACTAGGGCTGTGTGCATGCATGCTCAAAATACCTAGAGGAGAATGGAAGAGAAGGGATTGCAACATTACCGTCCCCTTGGGAGTGACTTCTTGCTTCCTGTCTCTGGTGAGCACACATGCACTATAGCAAAAATCTCTCTCAAAAAAAAAAAAAAAAAAAAAAAAAAGAGTATGAGAGATTACTCTCCTTAAGGTCTCAGTTCCAAATCCGTGTCTCTCTTGTTCTCCAGTGCAAAACTCAAAATTCCTAACACTTTGTCATGCAAAACAATATTAGTTCATCCTTCACCTAGAATGGATGTTGTGTCTTTTGCCTAGCACTCTCCTGGATCACTCACTCTGGGAGAAGATAGATGCCATGCCATGAGAATACTTAAGCAGCCCTATGTAGAAGTCAGTGTGTCAAGGAACTGAAGCTTCCTGCTCAAGCAGCACCAACAGGCCAGCTATATGACTGAGTCATCTTTTTTTGTTTTTTGTTTTTTTTTTCTTTTTTTGGAGAGGTTTTTGCTATAGGGCGCGTGCGCTCGCCAGACAGACAGAGAGAGACAGAGAGACAGAAAGTGAGAAATCACCCCCCAGAGGGGATGGCCACGCCGCAATCCCTTCTCCTCCATTCTCCTCTTGGGATCTTGGGCACGCACGCACACGCGCCCGGCGTGAGTTTAAGCCACCGGGTCCGGGACTCGAACCGCGGTCGACTACATGGGAGTCCAGCGACATAGCCATTACGCTAACTGCTGGTCCCTGACTGAGTCATCTTGATTCTCCATCCCTAGCCAAGTCAATATCCTTACTACAGCCTCCTGACAGACTGTGAATTGGAACTACACAGATAAGCCACTTTAAAGTTTCTCACTAACAGTAATTATGAGATAAAATGTATTTTTAATATTTTTAAGCCTGCTCCATTTGGGGGCAATTTGTAATGCAGCAACAGATAATTTGTACACACGCCTTAAAAATCTTGATTTCTATCTCTATTATTTGTGCTATTTTTCTTTCTTTCTTTTTTTTTTTTTTACTCTAGGGCATTTGCACTTGCTGGAGAGATATGGAGAGACAGAAAGCAAGAAATCACCCCTCAGGGAGATGGCCAAGCTGCAATACCTTCTCCAGCCTCCTCCTGGGATTCTGGGCATGCACACACATGAGCCTGGCATGTGTTTTAAGCTGCCAGGTCCGGGACACAAACCATGGTCAACTATGTAGAAGTCCAGCAATGTAACCATCACATCATCTGTTGGTCCCTTGTACTTTCTTTCTATTGTCTGTAGGTTCCATTTTCTTGTTTCTTTACATGTCTAACATTTTTAAACTTTTATACTGGATCTTGCAGATAACATATTTAGTTTCTGGATTCTGCTATCTTCCTCTGAAGAATCCAGACTTTACCTTAGCAGGAAACTCAGTTACTTACTTGAACTTGTATAGATTTGCTTTTTACTTTGTTAGGGCAGTTTTGTAGAACACCCAAGATATTTCCCAAACATCTTTAACTTGGTAAGATTCTGGCTTCAGAGTTTAATCTCTCCACAGACCTTGCTGAGGCTTGATTTTTAGGCCCTGTTGGGGGCAGGTCCATAGTCAGCCTCACTGTAGCATGGCCCTTATTCCTAAAGTGTGGTACTTCTGGAGTCTCAACTGATAGCGAGGACTCTCCACTCTAGATGGCATCTGCAATTATTTCTAGCACTACTTGACCCCTAGTATCTTTGCTCTTCTCTCAAACCATTTTCAAAGCTTCTTGTAGTTTCAACCTGTGCGTAACACCTTGCCCTCAACCAAGGACTTACGGGGAATCCCCACAGACTCTTCTGGAGCTCCTTCCTCCCCACAGTTCTGTTCTCTTTAAAGTCTTGCTTTACAGATTCTGGTCACTTCAGCAACTCTGAATTCTTTTTATATATATATATATACATATATATATATATATATATATATATATATACACACATATAAACTGAATTCTTTATATATATAAATATTTATATTTATATATATATTTATATAAATATTTATATATATTTATATATATATATATTTATATGTATACATTCAATCTCTATACACCATTTAGCTAGTAGAGAGAATTTACCCAACATGAAATACACTTCAGACCAGTCCAATTGAGAATACTACACACGTTATGATCAACAGATAATAAAACAATTCTATGCCCCCCAAATGTCTTATTTCTCTATTTTTCTCCCTAATTTCCTTCCTTACACTCTTCCCCTCTCCCACCCTCTGTTCATACTGTCTCCAGTGTCCATAACTATTTTCAATGCTTTTATCCCCTCCAGTCTTTCAGTCTCTACCATATAGTGTGGACAGTTGGTATGTATTAAGTGGAGACATACAATGATTTTGATCTCTACTTTCTCCACACAGTGGACCATCATACTCTAATTGGGTTCTTGTTTGCTGAATCATGATTGGGACATTGTTCCCAGAAATCGATTTGGGTAAGGATCACTGTCTGCTATCAAATGTCTGAAAACAATTGCTCATATATTTTGTACATTTTTATGAGAGGTTTAGTCTGATACCATCCTGGAAGAAAATAAAAGTTTGGACGTTAAAATGTTGATTATTTCCTTCTGTTTTATGATCAGTGACCATGGTCACCATTACAATGGGTAACCAAGATGATCTCTTTTTTCATCTCTCCAATAAACTTAGACCCTAAACAGATCTGATTTGGAAGAATTTGGTTCTTGGGTCTTAATACTTATTTCATACTTTCCCAGTTACCCTCAATCTTTCTGTCTTAGGCACAGTTACAATGATAGTTCACAAAGAAAACATATGGATAACTCGGGTTTTGAAAGAATCAAGATAGCACGTGTTGGACACTGCTGCTCTTCGGGCTGAGGCCACATCGAAGGCCCAGGTTAAATTCCCAGCCTATCCTGAAAAGTTGGGTGACATGGCACTCACCTCCGGTCCCAGCCACCCAGGAAGCTAAGGTAGGAGGATTAAGACACAGGAAAACCTTGTCAAAAAACAACCAACCAACCAAAACCCAAAAACATTGGCATGCATCCTAGAGAGAGAGAGGAGAGAAGTAACTTCCAACATAGCAAAAATATACTTCAAAATGAAGGGCCTTGAAATAAGCTTCAAAAAGGCTGAAATTATTCAGAGCGTGCTCTCTGTCTTCAAAGCAATTGTGCTGAAACTCAACATCAACAAAAACTAGGAAATCCGCATGTAAGGAAATTAAGAAATACATTTTTAAATAATTCATGTCAAAGAATAACTCACAATGAAAATTTTAAAATATTTGGAATTGAATGGTAATAAAACAGTACATATAAAAACCTGTAGAACAAAGCTTCTGAGACATTTATTAGTCTTAAATTATTCAAAAAGAAGAACTAAAAAAAATAAACAAACTAACCATACATTTCAAGAAATTAGAAAAAGAAGGGACCAGCAGATGGTGTAATGGTTACGTTGCTGGACTTCCACATAATTGACTGCAGTTTGAGTCCTGAATCCGGCAGCTTAAAACTCATACTAGGTGCTTATGCGTGCGTGTCCAAAATCCCAAGAGGAGAATGGAGGAGAAGGGATTGTGGCATAGCCATCCCCCTTGGGGATGATTTCTTGCTTTCTGTTTCTCTGGTGAGCACAGATGCCCGATAGCAAAAATCTGTCTCTAAAAAAAAAAAAGAAAACAAAAGAAATTAGAATAAAAGCAGCAAAATAAACTAAAGAAAGTAGGTGAGAGAAAATAATAAAGAAAAGAGATTAAGGAAATAAGTATACTGAGAGGAGCAAAAAGTCAAAATTTGGCTCTCTTATAAGTGACAGTCATGATTCATCAAGACGAAAGAAAGAAGACACAAATAACTGATATTAGACTGTGAAGAAGCATCTCTACTGATCCTGCAGATGATGAAAACAAACAAACAAATAAATAAAAAGATAATATAATGTTATGCCAACAAAGACAAATTTCAGATAAAATAGAAAAATTTCTAAAATACAATACATGAAAATTACATAAAAGTAAATAGAAGAACACAGAAATCTTACTTTTTCTTAAAAGTGGAATCCCTTAAAGAAAGCTCCAGACCTTTAACTTTTATCAAGCATTTATGAATGAAATAATGCCAATCTTACACAGACAGTTGAGAGAATACAGAAATAGGGAATGTTTTCCAATTTATGTTATGAAGCCAAAATAACTTATTTCAAAATCTGAAAAAGATTCTACAAAGGTAAATATTTTATTAATAATCCTAAACAAAATTTTATGAAACTAAATTCAGAAACACATTTAGAAATAATATATTACAGAAACAAAAATGAAAAGTTAACTATTGATAACAATATATATGGTAATAGGTATAACTTGACTAATATGCACTGTATTCATGCTGGGAAAAACCATTTTGTATGCTGTAAAGATGAACAGTGATTAAATGTAAATTTTAAAATGTAAAAAAAACCCAAATAGAGTTCTCTTTCCCACTATTCAAGATGGCAGGTGAAGAAGCTGAGAAGCAGGATACTAAGAGAGAAGAATTCTGAAGCCAAGAAGGCTGATGCCAGTGGCAAGGTTAAAAAGGGTGACACCCAGGGCTAAAACACTCAAGAAGGAGAAGTCCCTTTGCAGCTGAAACCCGGTCCTAGTCTGAGGAATTGGCAGATATGCCCCATCTGCCATATATTCCATGAAGGCCATGTACAAGAAGAAATACTTGGTCACTAAATCCAGGATTAAAAAGAAAAAGAAGGTTCTTGCTACTGTCACAAAACTAGTTGGTAGTACCCAGGTGGCTTAACTTTGCAAAATGCCTAGGTATTATCCTACTGAAGATGTGCTTCGAAAGCTGTTGAGCCATGGCAAAAACCCTTCAGTCGGGGCCTGCGCGCCACGCGGGGCTCTGGCTGCCGGCCCGGGGTGGGCGCCGGCCCCGGGGCGGGCTCTGCTTTGCGTTCCGCGGCCCGGGCCGCCCGGCCCCCACGGCCTCTCTGGCCCGGGGCAGGCGCCGGCCCGGGGTGCGCTCTGCTTCGCGCTCCACAGCCCGGGCCGCCTGGCCCCCACTGCCTCTCCGGCGATGGCACGTGGACGCCGGGCCTGCGCGCGGCCGCTGGGCCTGCGCGTGGCCCCGGGCCTGCGCGTGGCCCCCAGGCCTCAGCATGACAGCCGGGCCTGTGCCTGCGTGTTGGCGCCGGGCCTGCGCGTGGCCCCTGGACCTACTCGTGGCCCCCGGGCCTGCGCGTGGCCCCGGGCCTGCGCGTGGCCGCCGGGCCTGCGCGCGGCCGCCGGGCCTGCGCGTGGCCACCGGCCGCAGACGGCAAACTGAAGCCGAAAACAAGGATTAAGAACTTGCAACTATAAACAACAGAAAGAAACTTTAGCTGTCTTAAACCAATTAAGAAATATATTGTATAGGAGGATTTTCTCTACCTATGGACAATGAGAAGATGATGGTTACCAGCCCTGCATTACCTCAGGGAAAAACAAGATCTACTCTACCATTCTTAAGGAATCCAGATACCCGAGGATGACTCACGCTGCAGATCCCCACAACACCATTCCCGGTGGTCACAAGATGGATGCTGTGCCGCATCAACTGATAATCATCTCTGCTTACCAAAACCGCTTGCATGAAACTGTATTACATGGAGACTCACCTACAATTGCGGAACTGCACGAGACCCACCCTTAATCCAACCCTGAATAGAATCTATGTTCCCTATTGTTAAGGAGGGTGGGAAGGGATGGAGGGTCAGAAAGAGGGGTGGAAATAATTCTAGGAACTAGTAATGGAAAATTTTTTTGTAATGAGCATGATTGAATCACTATGCAGTATGTACTGGATGGGAGATCGCATTTTGTATGCTGTGATGATGCTGAGGGAAGGAATGTAAATTGAATTACCAAAAAAAAAAGGAAGAAGTTTCAGGAAAAAAAAAAAAAAAAAAAAAATATATATATATATATATATATATATATATATATATACTCAATGACTGTAGTAGGACATGTAGTCACAGTTAGGTGTTACTTTATAGGATGCGTAAAGTTAGACTTGTGTTCATGGAAATGTGTGTATCATCTGTATTTGCTCTGAGGGTATTTGGATTGATTAGGGTCGGTGGCGATTCAATAAAATGTGGGGGAAAAACAGTATAGAAAGCAAACTTAGATATCAGAGACAATGTGGGAGGAGAATGGGAGATGGCTGAGGGTAAGAGGTAGGGAATCAAGGAAGGGGGGGAAAAAAAAAGAAAGCAGAAACAACAACCAAAAAGGGGGAGGGAGGATTTGCAAATATAGTGATAAATTACAAAATAAATATATACTGTAAAAAAAAAACATAAAAAAAAAATCCTTCAGTCAACATTTGAGAAAGCTGTGAGCCAGCATCACTTCTGGGACCATTCTGATCATCCTCACCGGTCACCACAGAGGCAGAGTGGTTTTCCTGAAGCAGCTGAGCAGTGGCTTGCTACTTGTAACTGGACCGCTGGTTCTCAATCCAGTTCCACTGTGTAGAACACACCAGAAATTTGTCATTGCCACCTCCACGAAAATTGGTATTAGCAAAGTGAAAGTCCCCAAACACCTTACCGATGCTTACTTCAAGAAAAAGAAGCTCGGAAGCCCAGACACTGGGAAAGTGAGATCTCAGAAACAGAGAAAGAGAAACACAAGATTACAGAGCAGTGCAAGATTGATCAGAGAACTGTGGACTCCCACATTTTACCAAAAATCAAAGCCGTTCCTTAGCTCCAGGGCTACCTGCAATCCATGTTTGCCCTTACAAATGGAGTTTATCCTCACAAATTAGTGAGTTCTGAATTTCTTGCCAAGAACTTAATTAAATAACAAATTTTATATATATATATATATATATATATATATATATATATATATATATGTGTGTGTGTGTGTGTGTGTGTGGGTATATATATATATATATATATACCCACACACACACATATATATATGTATATGTGTATATGTATGTGTGTGTGTGTGTGTGTGTATAAAGTTAAAAAAATAAATATGACTTAAATAAAAATATATAAGCAAACTGGGTTTTAGATTTAAAAAAATCAATCAGTATAATCCACTATAAAACATACAAAAGAACAAACACATTATTTTAATAGGGATAAAAAGAGGTAACAATCTTATCTTAGCTAAAGGGTAGTTTGCAATTTAACACATTCTATTTCTGCAGCAAAACATTTGTGTATTCTCATTGAGTAGGATAGAGACTATAAATAGCTTTGCATCTGTTCATGTCAAATTTTGCTGCCAAATTAAAAAAAAATTCCTTTTTGGATTTCAGAGTATTAGATAAGAGATTATAGGCATGCATCAAAATAATAAAAAAGATAATAGACAGGAGATTTATAACTACTCACTAAAAAAATAAAACCACAATGCTAAGTTCTTAATTTACAATGAAAAATAATATTTATTGATCAGTTTACTATCTTACTGGAGACAAATCAATATGGGAATGTAGTTATAATTGTAACATTTGGCATTCCTAGAATCAGATCTTAATGGCTAATGTTGTTAGATGTGATAACCGGATGCATTTTTTGTGATGAGGATACCATTGCTCCACAAGCTGCTTGGTTGTTGCACCATGGTGTGGATACTCATGGTCCTGGCTGAGGGTTTCTTCTCTGAGATGTGCTACCAATACATATGCTAATCTCAACACTAGTTAAGTGACTAGGAGCATAAATTACGTAGTAGGAATGCTCTATGCCCACCCTTAACATTTTACAATCTAAATATGATCAAGCGTGTCTCTTCTCTACTTAAAGTGAAGCCATCTGCAGTGGCTTCAAGGCCACCCCCTCGCTCACATGCTGAATTCTGAGGCAGGACACTGACTTTCTCTTCCTCTTTCATCTGTTAAAGTATTCAAACAAAAATTTATTTTTTATATATTTTTAATTATCCTAATTTATTTTATACATTCAATCATTGTATATCACCACAGCTTATAAAATGAATTACCTGACAGGAATATACTTCACACCAGTTCAGTTGAAAATATACACATTATCATCAACAATCCTCCATTTCTGTGTCCCCAAATGTCTTCCCTCTATATATTTTTTTCCTTAATTCCTTTCCTCTTGCTCTTCCCCTACCCCTACCCTCTTCCCACCTTGTCTCCAATGTCTGTAACTGATTTCCATGCATCTATAACCTCTAATCTTTCAGTTTCTGCCATAGAGTATATATTATATATATTAGTGGGGACATACAATGTCTTTCCTTCATAGCCTGGCTCACTTCACTCAACAGTAAATCATCCATACTCATCCACTTTCTATCAAATGCCCAGGTCTTGTTTTTTATGGCTGAGTAGTATTCCATAGTGTATATGTACTAGACTTTTTCAGTACATTCATTTGTTCATGGATATTTGGGTTGGTTCCATGTCCTAGCAATTGGGAATAATCCCTCAATAAACATAGAAGAACAAGCACTTTTCTGACTGACTGAATGTTTTCTTATCCTTTGGGTAGATACCCAGGAGTGGAATTGCTGGATCATATGGTAGTTCTATCTGTACATCTTTGAGAAATCTCCATATTGTTCTCCATAGTGACTATACTAATTTACATTCCCACCTACGTATAGGAGAGTTCCCTTTTCACCACAGCCTCACCAGCACTTACCATTTTTTATTTTTTTAATCTTAGCCATTCAGACTGGGGTAGGTGGTATCTCATTGTGGTTTTGATTTACATCTCCCTTATGATGAGAGATGAGCATATTTTCATATACTTTTTTGCTGTTCATATGTCTTCCTTAAGAGCTGTTTGTTCAACTCATTTTCCCATCTTCTAAAAATTCTGTTTTGTTTAAGAGAGCTGGATCCTACATGGCTAACTAGGGTTCAAATCCCAGCTGAGGTGACTTGAAAAACATGCTTCATGCATGCCCCAAAATTCCAACTGGATAGAGAAATAGTGGAAAAGGGATTGTGTCATGACCACTCCCTTTTGGGGGATGCTTTCTCCCTCTCTTTATCTCTCTCTGTCTCTAGCAAGCACATGCACTCCCTAGCAATTAAAAAAAAATTAAATAAATAAAAATTCTGTTTTAGGTTAGTCCTGTAGTACAGTTAAGTGCTCACATAGAAAGCTGAATACCACAGGGCCAAATGTGGTTCGAATGCCAGCCTCAGTGGCTTGAAAAATATGCTGGGTGCATGTGTATGCATGCCCAAAATCCAGAGGGGAGAGAAAAATGTGGCATGACTATGCTCCATTGGTGGGAGTACTATCTTTCTCACACTCTCTCTGGTAAGCACATGTGCCCTCTGGCAATTAAAAAAATGTGTTTAATATCTTAAAATATTTTTCTTAATTTTATAGCTACTAAATTAACAGCAATTTGGGGCACCTCTTTTTAGAAGACAGCCAATATTTTCCCATTAGGCTAAGCTGTTTGTTCTGAACTTTTATGTTCTGAACTTCTGCCATTATTAATTTAAGAATCTGAGTATCTCCTCTCCTTAATTTTTCTTTAACAGTCAACAGTTTTATGAAGGATTGAATTTTTTCTTTTTAGAGAGGTTTTTGTTATAGGGCACGTGTGCTCGCTGGAGAGACAGAGAGACAGAAAGCAAGAAACCACTGGTCCCCCAGAGGGAAGGGCCATGCCACAATCCCTTCTCCTCCATTCTCCTCTTGGGATTTTGGTCATGACACATATGCCCAGCATTGGTTTTAAGCCACCAGGTTCGGGATTCAAACTGCGGTCGACTATGTGGAAGTCTAGCAATGTAACCACTATGCCATTTGCTGGTCCCCAATAAAGTAGTTTTTAAAGATTTATCCATATACCTATCCAGAGCTCTTCGTTTTGTCCTGAAGTTCAAAGTTTCCATTTGGTGTCATTTTTCTTCAGCCAGAATTTTCCTTAGCACTTCTGGTAGTACAACTTTGCTAGTGATGAATTTTCTCAGTTTCTGATTAACTGAAAGTGTTCACTAACCATTAATTATTAAGGATATTTTTACTAAATATAGAACTCTAGGTTGATAGTTTTGTTGTTTTCTTTCAACACTCTGAAAGGTTGTTGCATTGTCTTCTGATGAGAAGTCAGCTATCATGTTTATTACTGTTTCTTTGTATGTAATATGTCTTTTTCCTCCCACTGCTTCTGAGATTTTTCTCCCCCTGATCTTTGGATTTCAGTAATTTAATTATGGTGCACTTAAATGTGATCCTGCTGGAGTTCACAGAACTTTATGGATTTGTGAAGTGATCTTTTTAACTGAATTTGTAAAAATTTTGTCCATTATTTTCTTAAATTTGCTTGTGGCCTCATTCTCTATTCTCTTCCTGGGACTCTAGTAAAGAGTATTTAGACTATCCGTCAAGTCATTAAAACTGTTTCTTCTTTTTTTATATCTTTTTTTCTTTGTTCTCCAATTTGGATGATTTCTATTGACCTGTCTTTAAGATTATCAATAAATTGTTCTACATTTTTAATCTGTGGTTAAATATTATTTATTGTTGGGGCCAGTAGGTGACATAGTGGTTAAGGTGCTAGACTCCCACATGGCCGATTGCAGTTCAAGTCTCAGACCTGGAGGCTTGAAACTCATGCTGAGTGCAGTGGGTATGTGCACAAAATCTTAGAAGGAGAATGGAGGAGAAGGGATTGTGGCATGACCATCCCTCCTAGGGGGTGATTTCTAACTTTTCCTGTCACTATCTCTCTCTCTGTCTCTCTCCAGTGAATGCACATGCCCTATGGCAAAAACCTTAAAAACTGTATATTTGAGTTCTAAGTTCTATTTGTTCTTTTTTAGTTCCCAGTTTTAATCTATTATAACCATCTTCTCCTATAATTTTTTCTTTTTTTAATTGCCAGAGGGTGTGTTTGCTCACCAGAAAGAGAGACTGGGAGAGAGAACAAAGCACCCCCCACTAAATGAGGCATAATTAGGCTGCAATCCTTTTCCTTCATTTCTCCACTCGGTCAGAACTTTGAGCAGGCACACAGCGCCAGGATTTCAACTATGGTTGGCCAAATGGGATCTGGTTTTCAATGCATAGGGCTTAACTGCTATGCTACAGGGCTGGCCCCCTATAAATGCCTTATAATGTTTTCACAGGTGTTTTAAAATTCTTATCTGCTAATTCAAACATCTGGGTTGTCATTGGGTCTCTTTCTAATGATCGCTTCTTTTCCATGGGTTGCATTTTCCTGCTTCTTTACACATTTGCCAATTTTTGACTGTGTATTCTCCATTATGGATGATACATCAAAGACTATGGTTTCTATTTAAAAAAACATACACACTAGGTTTATTCTAGCAGTAGTTAAGTCATTGGAAGATCACCGCGATGTTGTAGCGATTTAGTTTTAAGCTTTATTAGAACAGACCTATTTCAGTTTTACTCTTTGTCCTAGAGTGAAGTTCTTAGTCCTTACTGACATAATCCTATTCCTGAGGCATAGCCAGAGGGTGGAGATCAATGTCAAACTCCTCTCTTGAGCACAGACAACTTTTGAAATCTCTGTCATCGCTCCCACTTGATTTATGGAGTTCATTAGCTTCTTGCTCTGTTCATGCACAGTTCCAGAGAAAAACAAAGATTAGAGAGAATTTTTTTGTACAGACTTCCACTCTGTAGCATTCTTTTTTCCACAACTTCCTGTTTCAATTTCCAGCCTATCTCGTAGTCCATGAAATCCATCCTCCCTCTTCTTAGCTTAACTTCTGAATTCGTAAAACTGTTCCTTTCTGCTCAAGATCTGGCCTTTGTGCACCACTGAACTAGAGAGTGCTTTCAAAAGAAATACGAGATAAATATGGATCTCACTATGATGCAATTCTTTCAGGGTTCAATGCACCACTTTCCAGGTTTCATATCTCTTTTCTTCCTGCTTAATTTGGTCTCTCTGCAGTGTCTTCAAACAATTGGATTAAGTTATATCTAGAATTCATGATTATAATAATCAGGAAGGTTAATTTGGCATAAACTAATCTGCTATTACTGGGAGCCAAAACATGATTTTACTTCATCTGAGTATTTAACCCAGAGGAATTTATTTAATTATATTTTGTAAGATAAAATTCTAACTTTATTTTCTAGTAATTAACCAACCATGACACATGATTTATTAAGTAATTAATCTTTTAACATTTATCTAAAATGTCATCTTTTAAATGTCATTTATACACACGCGCATATTTCTGGAATTTTTTTTTCTGTTTTTATTACTCTCCTTATCTGGTATTTTGCACCATTACACCATTTAAGTCTTGTGTCTTTCTGGAGTTATAACTTTGCTTCTTTTTTCAAATATACTCAATGTACTCCTCTTCTGAATTCAATTTCTAAGTTTGTATTTCCAATACAATTAATATATAAATATTTTTAAGTGTACTAGGACAGAGATTATCACAATATTCTCTTTTAGTTAAAAAACAAGCTGCCTATCTTTTAGATCTCTGCATAGTGAGGTAATGTATCAAAGTGTTCATTTCACTTTATCACCCTTTCCCCAGCCTATGAGAATTCCTGGAATTCCTTTTCTTAAATCCCAAGAATCTTATCACACATTTACCTACTTTGACTTGTACAACTGGAAGGGAAGCTCCTGTCCTTGAAGCAGCAGGCAAAAGCCAAATACTTCAATGTTTTTTTAAAAAATTGTTGGTCCAGAACAGACGAGTGGACTGAACAAACATGGCACGTGTACTCTATGAAATACTACTCAACCATAAAACAAACAAACAAACAAACAACAACAACAAAAAAAAAAACAATGAGAGGAGTGCAGAAAATAGGACAGGGTGAAAGGGAGGGAATCAAGGGGAAGAAGAAAAAAGGAAAACATTTAAGGGACCCAAAACTGAGTTTTATTGCTTTGAAGTTTATTTTAAAATGTTGCACAAGTTGGTAAATAAGAGGAGAAAGCAGGAACTATTGGCCCAAAACAATTTCTAAGTGCCAAGTTATTGCCCTTTTGTCCTCTATTGCGAGGAAGACAAGGAGGTCCACACCCATCCCCCTTGCCACTTCTATAAAGGGGAGGAAGAAGGAATGTATATAAAGAACGATAAAGGAGTAAATGGAAAACCTCTACCTCATATATTTCCCTTGGGCTCAGTTCCCTTCAGAGCTGGTCTGATTTTCTCCTTCAACTTTCCATATAATGAGGAAATTAGAAGTCTGAAAAAAACATCCATATTCGGCTGGCACAGTGGTGGCTGAGTTAAATGAGTGCTGACCAAAGGTTGAAAAGACAAGCTCTATAATATTTTTAAAAGTTCATTCATGGCAAAATTATGAGTGCCATGGCCTGTAATAGCCCTGAGAAGGAGCTCCAGGGAACTTAGATGTAGCACCTCTTTTATTTGGTTCTGAAAGCAGGAGGTACAACCCAAAGTAGAAATTGACACGTGAAGTTCTCATATTGATGTGCTCCAAAAGGTAGAGCATCTAGAAGTGGGGCTTACAGGTTTTAGGTGGGCTTAGAAATTCTTAGTTCAGTAATTTGTTTAAATCCTGTCCTCATTTCAGAGAGGCTCAGAGTCATCAGAAAAAAAAAATGTCTGAGTTTAACAAAGAAGGTCTTGCTATGCGTTCACCTGATGCTATGCCTAAGTCAGGATGTAGGAAGTCTCTCACAATCAGTAGACCAAATAGGTCTGCCTTAGCAAGTATGAGGATGGCAGGATTTTTTCATCTTCAGTGGTCTCTGAGACAGCTTATATAAAATCACTATTGTTCTGTTAACTAAATACCACTCTGTAATTGTGGGAAAACAATTAAAAAGTTGCAGCTGTTTTGTTGACATTCTGAATGCTTCTGAGTAAATACACTACTTTTTACGTTAAAAAAAATAAAAGATTAACTGCTTATTAACTGACATGACTCTTCCCAGGCCTCTTGGGAAAAATTTAGAGCAAAGCAAAGACTGGTTAGTTTCAGTCTTCCTTAGTCACACAGAAAGGCATTAACAGAAAAAAGGAAGAGCCAGGAAAGCTGTGACTGGAGTGAAGAGCAGAGTAAGAGCAGGTCAGAGTCCAAATGTCTGTGAGTCCAAGATACTAGAAATTTGCAGAGATGGAGGGGGGATATGAACAGTGGATTTTCCACAGAATGAGAACCAAGACCCTCAATATAACTTAATTTTCCTTTGAAATGACAGTTTTTTCATTTTACATCTGCATTATGCAAGTATTACAATTGCTTTCATAAGCCTTTGAGTAGCACAGGGTATTTAAGATAGTTGTTACATCCACAGTGAAGATAACAATCACAACCAACCACACTTTTCCTGATATCATTGTCAGGGCCTTCCACCCATCTTACCTATAACAATTAGGATCTACAGTACTACATCCTCAAGCCTTAGAGCTTCAAGCAATAATACAGCCACAATGACATTCTCTAAATGCTTGGAGAAAATGTTATGGTCAGTATACCAGTGCCTAATCCTGGATGATTGGTGAACAAAATGAATTAAAGGACTCTGGCTTCCGGCTCTGCTGCTCTGGATGAAGGATCCTGCACATATCCCACACCCTTGGAGTCCTACTGAGTTGGAATCCATCAAGGGGGTCCATGGAGCGGCATGATACTCAGCAGTACCTCCAATTTGTCCTCAAATCTCTAGTCCCAGGTGGTGCTACCCTGAACTTAGGGGGTAGAAAAGGTGACTAGGCTGCAAATGTTCTCATGGTGTTCCTTCTTAAGGTTTTGTCTACTCCCAATGCTGAAGAGACAACTGAAACTATGAGATCCACCTATTGCTGACGCTTTGATTTCAAGGGGACAGGGAACTAGGAATAGGACTATATACGGTGCCCGTTGTGAGGTCATCCCTCCTGGTAACTGACTGTTCAGGTCAAAACATGGAGGGCCTATCAAACCTATGGGTCAGCTAGAGTAGATATGACGGTAGTTTCCTCCTATCTGGGAATGTCTAGACTGGTCCGAGGGGTGCCAAGTCCACCTCTGTGGGAGTGTATAGACTGACCAGTCTAAGAGGAGTCAAGTAGCCAGGGAGTTCAATCTTAGAACTGGGAGATTTCCTTTTGACATAGGACTGGAGGAAGAGCAATTGAGTACATACTACCCACAGTGTTTTCAGGATTGGAAATCATTGTAGGGTTGAGGGGAAAGGAGGGAAAAGTGCTCCAGATCTTCCTTTTCTCCCCATTGGTTTATTTCCAGTTCTGAGAACTGTCCTTTTATGTATTCTGGACTGAGGGTGCTTCCAGTGCTTGCACATTCTGAAGTGGTAGAGAGAGTACCTGAGTGAGATTCAGAGTGTGGAAGAAAAATATAAGACCATCTTCAGCAAAACAAACTAACAAAGATATATAAAAGCATAAATATTAATTTCTCCTTTAAGAAAGAAAGCCAGTTTCTCTCAGTAATAAGCTTACTGGCCTGATTTGTTAGGCTAGAAATAATTCTCAACATTTACACATTTTTTTCCCTTGCATTTTATTTTTTGTAAGCTCCTTTACCCACAGAGAAAATACAAACTCCTAGTTCCCATGACACTGAATTTTTTTTCTTTCTGAGATTTACAATAAAGATACTTATACTTGAGTTAGTTTTTCAAGTTAAGATGCATGTTTATATAATAACATACATTTTAAAACAATGCTATTATGAAAAATTAATGAATATTCAGTTGTATGAATTGATGTAAATGTTTAGCAATAAAGCTTATCAAGCTTCTTTCTATAAATGTATTGCCTAAAAAGCTATAAAAAGCTCAGTGCAAAGTCTTGCTATTTAAGACCAATAATTTTATTCTTCTTACTGCAGCAAAGCTGTGTTATTCTTTTTTATTTTCAAATAGAGTGATATTTGACAGTTTCTCCTCCCAAAATTTAAACATAAGATTGCAAATTACACCTTCACAATGGAAAATGAAGAAACCTAGTTAGTGTCATCAACTCTGCCGTTACCACACCTCTGTTGAGTTTGTGGCAGGCTTTGCAACTAAGCTATACAACAGTTACAGCTCCTTGGGGAAGGGGAGTCCATTCGCAAAGAGTAAAACATAATTGATCCAAGTAAATCATGGCAATTCCATTAACTTAACCTTTACTAGTGATTTACTTATGTATAACACTATGACCCAGTTCTGGCCAGTGAGATATGAAGGAAATATTTATTCTGAGAGGTTCCTAGGAAAGATTCTCTCCCTGATTAAGCTTGGTGCTGGAGACATCATATAATTAGCATTTATTGAACTTTGGGGACATTAAAATGATTAAGGCACAAGCTCTTCTCCAGAGATGCTCAATAGAGGAAAGAAATATAAACAGATATAATGTAATATGATGAATATCATGTATGAAGCCCTAAGGAAGAAAAGAACAGAAAAAAAAATGTCTGCTCGAGGGTGAAAATCAGGGACTCTTAGAAAAGATGATCATTATAGGCATTTGAGAACTTGTAAATTATATTTTGTTTTAGAAGTATATACTTTAGGGAACCAGCAGTTAGCATAATGGCTATGTCGCTGGACTCCCACGTAGTTGACCGCGGTTCGCGTCCCGGACCCAGTGGCTTAAAACTCACGCCGGGCGCGTGTGCGTGCGTGCCCAAGATCTCGAGAGGAGAATGGAGGAGAAGGGATTGTGGCGTGACCATCCCCCTGGGGGGTGATTTCTCGCTTTCTGTCTCTATGTCTCTCTCTCTCTGTCTGGCGAGCGCACGCCCCCTATAGAGAAAATCTCTCTCAAAAAAAAAAGAAGAAGTATATACTTCAGTTTTTGCATTTACCCATATGATCCATTTTGAGTCAATACTTGTATATGGTGAGGAGTATAGATCAAAATTCTTTTAAAATTTTTTTGTATTTATCTCATTGTTCCAACACTGTTCATTGAAAAGGTGATCCTTGCTCCTCTTTATTATTTTAAAACTTTTGTTTTTAAAAGTTTGTCAAAACTTACAGACACACACACACATTAGGGCTCTTTTAAAAGTTGTATTGGAAAAAAAGTTTCATGGAAAGAGAATTCTGTATGGATTCCAATTTTTTCCCCTAAAATAAACATGTACTTTGATTCTATTTATTCACGAACTTTTTGAAGAGCAGTCACATATACATACATATGTGTGAGGGTGTATATCTTTCTTTCTATTGATTTATCTTTATACCGTCACTGTACTATATTATTTTTATTATTATTTTATACATTCAACCACTGTACATCACTACAGTTTGAAAAATGAATTTACCCAACATGAGCACACTTCCCACTAGCCCAATTGAAGATGTCATACACATTATCATCAACAGACAATCCTCCATTTCTGCATCCCTCAAATGTCTTGCTTCTCTATTTTTTCCCCTTGATTTATTTCCTTTCACTCTCCCCCATCCTCCACCTTTTTCCCATACTGTCTCCAGTGTCTGTAACAATTTTCCATGCCTCTGTATTTGGTAATCTTTCAGTTTCCACCATAAAGTTGGACAGTTGGTATATATTAAGTGGAGACATACAATATCTCTCTTTCATAGCCTGGCTTGCTCCACTCAGCAGTAAATCTTCCATATTCATCTATTTTTTTATCAAAATTTTTATCAAATGTATTGTTTTTTTATGAGCGAGTAGTATTCCATAATGCATATGTACTATAATTTTTCAATCCATTCATCTGTTCATGGATACTTGGTTGGTTCCTTGTCTCAGCAATTGTGAATAATGCCACAATAAACATTGATGTGAAAGCACTTTTCTGATGGAGCACTATCCTATCCTTTGGGTAGATACCCAGGAGTGGAATTGTTGGATCATATGGTAGTTTTATTTGTAGGTCTTTGAGGAAGCTCCATATTGTTCTCCACAGTGGCTGTACTAATTTATATTCCCACCACGGTGTAAGAGAGTTCCCTTTTCACCACAGCTTCACCAGCCCTTACCAATTTTTTTTTTTTTAAATCTTAGCCATTCTGACTGGGGTTAGGTGGTAACTCAATGTGTTTTTTATTTGCATCTTATGATGAGGGATATTGAGCATTTTTTCATATGCTTTTTGGCTGTTCATATGTCTTCCTTAGAGAGTTGTTTATTCATCTCCTTTTCTCATCTTTTAATTGGGTTCATCTCTTTTATGTGGGGGAGGGGGTTAAGCCGCTTGAGTTCCCTGTGTATTCTGGTTATCAGTCTCTTATCTGAGGCATCATTTACAAAATCTTCTCCAGTTCTGAGGGTTGCCAATTCACACTAATTACAGTATATTTCCCTTGGATTTTGTACATAAATAATTATGCTGTCTGTGAGTTAAGACAGTTTTACTCCTTTATTTCCAATCTTGATGATTTCTTCCTTCTCAATCTGGATGTATTTTCTTGTTTTTTCTTACCTTGTTGCACTGCCTAGAACCCCAAGTGCAATGTTGAATAGAAGTCAAGAGACGAGTCATCCTTGTCCTGTTTGAAATAGTAAAAACTAAACAAAACACAACCCAAAAAACTTTGTTTTCAAAAGATATATTCTTTGGGAATAAAATTCTATGCTGAGTGTATCTCCTTTCCACCAGTTATTTAAAAATGTTGCCCAATGACCTTTTTGCTTGTATTATTTCTGACAAGAAATGTGCTGTAATTCTTTTTTTTTTAATTTTAAGGCAAAAATCACAGAACTTTTTTTTCAACAGAGAACTTTACATTTTTTTGTCTGTTACATGTTTCTTCCCTTTGCCCCTCCCACCCACTCTCTACCACCCACTCCCCTCCCTTACAATTTCTGGTATCTACAATTTTATATTCAATTTCTTCCATAAGGTGAAGACATTCAATACATATTGAGTGTATCAATATGTGTATCTTTCAAAGTCCAACTCACTTTGCTTAACATTACATCTTCTATGTTCATTCACTATGAATCAAATGATAGGGTCTCATTGTTTCTCATGGCTGAGTAATATTCCATTTTATATATATGCCACAGTTTTTCAATCCAGTCATCAGTTTTTGGATACTTACCTTATTTCCTCTGTATGTAACACATGTGTGGTTTTTTTTTTAGAATTTTTTATGTAATTTTATTTTTTTTATATTCACATTTTAATTAATTAATTTATTTATTTTACAATCAAAGTATGAATTTATTTTGGTACAAAAACTTTTTGAAATTCATAGTTTTCCCATTACACATATTTCCATGAGCTTCTTTTTCTTTGTAACATTTTTTAATTAATTAATTTACATTCATTCCTTAAGCATTGTCACAGCATACAAAACGTGATTTCCCATTCAGAATATACTGCATAATGGCTTAATCATACATGTTATCATCAATAATTTTCTAGTTTCATATATATATATATATATATATATATATATATATATATATATATATATAAATATATATTCATACACACACACACACACACACACTCACATATATACACACACACATATAGGGGATTATTAGCGAGATAAAGGAGGGGCTGGAAGCCCAGAAAATATTTTACCTTAAAAAATTTTAAAAAGGGGGGCTGGCAGGTGGCGTGGTGGTTAAGGCAGCTGGACTCCCACATAACTGACCGTGGTTCCAGTCCCAGACCTGGCAGCTTGCTTTCTCACTTTCTCTCTCCCTCTCTCTCTCTCTCTCTCTCTCTCTCTCTTTCTCTCTCCAACTTCAAATAAATAAATAAATAAAATGACAATGAATAAAATTAAATAATTTTTTAAAAATTTAAAAAGGAAAAGTTACAAAAAAATTGAGAAGACAGAGACAGAGGAAGAAAGAGACAGAGACTAAGAGAAGGCTAGAGGGACTCCCTACCACTCGAGTTTGTGGACTGGAAGCTGAATTATCAGTAGAAAATCTTCATTTCTCTTTTTTCCCTGAAGCCACTAGTTCTCAGGAGCCATGGAGGATTGTATTTTTTTCCCCAAAAGATATCTTTTTTTTTTAAACATTCAATCACTAGACATCATTAGAACATACAAAAGAAATTTCCCTAGCATGAATACACTACATATTAGTCCAGTAAAAGATGTTATCATACACATTATCATCAACAGATTCTTTTCCATTTTTGTACCCCTTAAATGTTTTGCTTCTTTCTTTTTCCTTTGATGCCCTCTCCCTCACCCTCCCCATTTTCCACCCTTCTCCCACACTATCTTCAGTACCCACAGTTGTTCACCATGCTTTTATATCTTCCAATCTTTCAGTTTCTGCTTTGCTATAGAGCACATGTGCTCACCAGAGAGAGACAGAGGAAGGGAGAGAGAGAGAGAGAGAGAGAGAAGTGAGAAAGCAAGCCACCAGCTCTGTGACTCAAACCACAGCTGGCCATGTAGGAGGTCAGTGCCTCAACCACCATGTGACCTGCTGGCCCATATCATGTCTTTTTTACTTAGCTTCTTTTACAATGTTCTCTTTATTACTGTTTCTAAGAATTTTACTATAATATACCTTGGTGTCACTTTATTTTATTTTATTTTCTCTTCTTTCTTTTTAATATAATTGCCAGAAGGCTCTTGCACTCACTAGAGAGAGACAGAGAGACAGAAAACACCCTCTAGTGGTGCAAGGTCATGCCAAATTCCCTTCTCTTTCATTTTACCTTCTTTTCAGGATTTTGGGGGATGTATGCATATATGCCAGGTATGCTTTTCTTTCTTTTTTTTTTTTTTCTGGAGGTTTTTGCCACAAGTGTGTGCACTCATCAGAAAGACAGAGAGAGGGAACCAGCAGTTAGCGTAATGGCTATGTCGCTGGACTCCCACGTAGTCGACTGCGGTTCGCGTCCCGGACCCGGTGACTTACAACTCACGCCGGGCACGTGTGCGTGCGTGCCCAAGATCCCGAGAGGAGAATGGAGGAGAAGGGATTACGGTGTGACCATCCCCCCTGGGGGGTGATTTCTCGCTTTCTGTCTCTATGTCTCTCTCTGTCTGTCTGGCGAGCGCACGCGCTCTATAGCGAAAAACCTCTCCAAAAAAAAAAAAAAAAAAGAAAGAAAGAAAGAAAGAAAGAAAGAAAGACAGAGAGAGATAGTGAGAAGAAAAATGAGAAATCACGCCCCTTCCAGGGGGAGGCCATGCCACAGTCCCTTCTCTTCTGTTCTCCTCCTGAGATTTTGGGCATGCACATACACATACCTGGTAAGATTTTCAAACCTCTAAGTCCTGGACTTGAACCACAGTTAGCCTTGTAGGAATCCAGCACCTTAACCATCACACTACCTGCTGGCCCCTATAATGCATGTTTTTCAAGTCTCTGGGGCCAGGATTCAAACTGCAGTCATCCATACACAAGATCCAGCTCTCTTAACCACTAAGCTACAGTGCTGGTCCCTCATTTTTCTTAATATTTCTTGAATTCAGTTTCATTGAACTTTTGGATATGTGGATTTATAGTTGTTATCAAATTTGGAAATCTTTTATCCAGTATTCCTTGAATTTTTTTCCTGTTTCTTTCCTCATCCCTCACCTTTTTTCCTTGGTGACTTCATAATGTATCTGTGATGTGACTTGAAGTTGTCCCATGACTCATTGATGTTTAGTAAATTTTAAAATTATTTTATTCTGAGTTTTATTTGGATAGTTTCTATTGCTATATTTCCAAATTCACTATTTTTTTGGGTAATGTTTAATCTGTTCTTAATCTCATCTTGTAGTTTTCCTATCTAGGAGTGCAATTTTTTTTAAACTTCCATATCTCTACATAACTTTTGAACATATGAAATACAACTATAATACCTCATTTTAATGTCCTTGTCCACCAGTGCTAACTTCTGTATCAGTTCTGTGTCAGTTTTGATTGGTTGGTTTCCTTTTCTGACTTCTTTGCATGCCTTGTAATTTTTTACTGGAAGTCAAACATTGTGTATGTTACTTGTTAGGTGTTAGATGTTTTTGTACTCTTACTAATATTCTTGACTTTTATTCCGGAGTGCAGTTACTTGGGAGCAGTTTGGTCCTTTTGTGTCTATTTTTTTTTTTTTGAAAGGTTTTTTTTTTTTTTTTCCCCCGCTATAGGGTGCGTGCGCTCGCCAGACAGACAGAGAGAGACATAGAGACAGAAAGTGAGAAATCACCCCCCCAGGGGGGATGGTCACGCTGCAATCCCTTCTCCTCCATTCTCCTCTCCGGATCTTGGGCATGCACGCACACATGCCCGGCGTGAGTTTTAAGCCACCGGGTCCGGGACGCGAATCGTGGTCGACTACGTGGGAGTCCAGCGACATAGCCATTACGCTAACTGCTGGTTCCCCTTTTGTGTCTATTTTTAAGGTTTGTTAAATGGAGTAAGAGTGCTCATTCTAGGCATGACTACTACTCTTTTCAGAGAAAAGGTCTTCCTAAGCACTCTACCCAGTGTCTCACAGACTATCAGGTTTTCCAGTCTAGCTAGTGAGAATTGGCACTATTTCTGACCCTGTGAGAGCACCCAGGCCATTTTCTTGGGATTTTTTTCCTCTGGCCTAGTTTAGTTTCCTCACATGCATATGATAATCAGTACTCTTCTGAAAACTCAAGAGGAACCTTCTATAAATCTGTAAAATTCTCTCTCTAGAACTCTCTACTCCCCAATCTTCTGTCCTGCAAACTATAACTGCCTTGATCTCCCCAAAGTTTTTTTTTTAAGAGAGAGATTTTTGCTATAGAGCATGTATGCTCACCAGAGAGATAGACTGAGATAGAGAGACAGAAAACTAGAAATCATCCCCCTCCCCCGCCAGGGGGGATGGCCATGTTGCAATCCCTTCTCCTCCATTCTCCTCTCAGGATTTTGGGCATGTACACACATGTGCCCAGTGTGAGTTTTAAACTGCTGGGTCCAGGACTTGAACCACGGTTGACTATGTGCGAGTCCAGCTACGTAACCATTACGCCATCTCCTGGTCCTTCCCCAAAGTCTTAAGCATGTCTCCTTAACTCAGGGAGACATCAGTCATCACAGTTTATGATGAATAAGTGAGCATGATTACTTGATTACTTGTCTGAACCTTACTTCACAAAAAAGACTATAAGCTCCTTGAGAGTAGGGACTTGGTCTGCTTTGCTCATCATTACATCTTTAGTGTTTTACACAGTGTCTGGCTAATAGTGAGTCTTCATTCCTCATTGAATAAAAGAGTTAACATCAAGTCTAATTGTAACCCATGGGAATACTAAGTTTCCAAAGATTTAATGAGTGTTATTAGATAATATTTTTTCAATCTTTCCTTGTTCCTCTGATGAGTTTATAGAAGTTAAAATGAATGGCTTAGAAATACAAATATCAACATGGATAAATCTCTCACTATGCTGAATGAAGACAGAAAATGCCTGAGTCTGAGTAATTTATAAAATAGAGATTTATTCTGCTCATGGCTTGGATATCCTAAATTCAGGGACTGCGTCTGGTGACGGTCTTCCAGCTGCATGAGAACATGTTGGAGGACAGCAGTGCATGCATACATATTCATTTGTCTCTGTTCTGGTCTTGCTCTCTCTCTTTATAGACCCACCAGGAGTCAATCATGGAAGTCCCCACCCTAACAACCTTAATCCTAATCTTCTCCTAGAAGCCCCACTTTTAAACACCATAGTTGGATTCACCATAGTTGGATTAAGTTTTCACCCTTTTAATCCAATCACAACCAAGTATCAACATATAAATTTCATAGGGAACATTTAACCATAACAATTTGATACAATACATGAAGTTTAAGTATATGGAAGGCATACTATATATAGTTAAGTGATACATATATGTAATTAGTGTATGAAGACAGGTACAAGAATAATTTACACCAAGTTTAGAATAATGGTTTCCTCTTTAGAAGAAAAGAGAGAGATAGGACCAATAGGTGGCATGGTGGTTAAAGTGCTGGACTCCCAAATAGCTGACCATGGTTTGAGTCCCAGACCTGACAGCTTGCTTTCTCACTTTCCTTCTCTCTCCCTCTCTTTCTGTGTCTCTCTCTGGTCAAATATAATAAATAAATAAATAAATAAATAAATAAATAAATAAATAAATAAATAAAATATTTATAAAAAATAAAAATAAAATTGTTTAAAAAAGAAGAGAAGAGGGAGAGACTGGAAACAGAATCAGGGGGATGAGCTCTATATATAATGTTTTCTTTTTAGGGTGGCATATGGTGTCTGGCTGTTCATTATGTAATTTCTATACTTTATGTTTAAACTATTTCATAATATAAAGAAAGAAACCTACAGATCTTAAAGAATTTAGAAATTCTACATGGTGATATGAACAAAACACACAAAATGAGGCTCTAATAAAATAATTAAAGAATCAGACTAAAAAAGGGAAAAGAGAGGAAATTGTCCAACAAAGAACCTTATGTGAAAACACACAAATGTAAATTATCTGTGAGTGTATGTGTGTGTGTGTGTGTGTGTGTGTGTGTGTGTGTGTTCTTAAGTGATAAAATTATAAAGGAGAGGCTGGGAGGGATTAGAATTTCAAACACTTTTGCTTTCTTTCTCATTTTTTAATCTATTGTTCCAAATTTTTTTTTCAAATGACCATAAATTATTTATACGTTAGAATAAGAGAAAAGCTTGGACCAGCTGTTGGTGTAATGGCTATGTCGCTGGACTCCCATGTAGTCTACCGTGGTTCGAGTCCTGGACCAGGTAGCTTGAACTCACACCAGGCATGTGTGCGTGCGTGCACAAGATCCTGAGAGGAGAATGGAGGAGAAGGGATTGTGGCATGGCCATTCCCCCAGGGAATGATTTCTCACTTTGTGTCTCTCTGTCTTTCTCTGACTCTCTGGCAAGTATATGTGCCCTATAGCAAAAACCTGTCCAAAAAAAAAAAAAAAAAAAAGAAAAGAAAAGAAAAAGAATAAGAGGAAAGCAATAAAGCTATTTTTACTGTAGGAAAAAAAGAGAGAAAGAATATGAAATTCACTGTAATCACAACCCCTAAAGAGACCCATTGCCAGTAGTTTAGTTTGGTCAAAATTCTTCCAGCTTTTTTTCATATGCATATTTTGGCATCACACATAATATACAAAACATAATATTTTAACTTGTAGTTCTGCATATATTCTCAATCCAAGTCCTTTCTAAGATGTAAGCATGAAAAATAGGGGCTAGATGGTGGCGCAGCAGCAATTCAGTGTTCTGTGAGACGGACCTACGTGGGTAGTTCCAGGTTCATATCTGGAGACCTCTCTGAACACACCAGGGGTGCGTGTGTCTATGATCTGGGGCTGGCCAAAGCTGGGGTACATTGTAGCATGAAAAGCCCTGATCGTGCCTTTTCTCTGCCTCTGTTTTTCTCACTCATGGAAGAAAGAAAAAAGGAAATGAACTTTTCTTTTTAAAAAGAAATTCCAAAGGGTTCATGCATGAGAGAGAGAGAGAGGGAGAGAGAGAGAGAGAGAGAGAGAGAGAGAGAGAGAGAGAGAGAGAGAGAGAGAGAGAGAGAGGGAGAGAGAGAGAGAGAGAGAGAGAGAGAAGGCCCCACAATGGGGCTTGGCCACACCACAATCCTCTTTTATTCATTCCTCCTTTCCATCAGGATCCTCTGCACATGTGCATACAGATTCAGTGTATTTTTCAGGCTACTGAGACTAGGACTTGAACCACAGTCCACCATGTGGGATCCAGCTCCCTGTACACACAGCCCTTAACCACTGTGCTACAGGGTCAGCTTAAAATAAACTTTTAAAGGACCAGCAGTTACCATAATGGCTATGTCGCTGGACTCCCATGTAGTCGACCATGGTTCAAGTCCTAGACCTGGTGGCTTAAATTCACGCCGGGTGCGTGTGCGTGCGTGCCCAAGATCCTGAGAGGAGAATGGAGGAGAAGGGATTGCAGCGTGGCCATCCCCCCTGGGAGGTGATTTCTCGCTTTCTGTCTCTCTGTCTCTCTCTGTCTTTCTGGCGAGTGCACGTGCCCTATAGGGAAAACCTCTCAAAAACAAAAACAAAACTTCTAAAAACACTCTTTCTCACTCTGCAACTTATCACTCTGTTAATAGTGTCTCAATTTTTTAAAAAAGAATGATTTTATTTAACTTTATTTATTTATTTATTTATTTTAATTTGAGCAGAGAAAGACAGAGAGAGAGAGAGAAAGTGAGAAAGCAAGCTGTCAGGTCCTGGACTTGAACTGTAATTGGCCACGTGGGATCCCAGCGCCCTTAACCACTATTCCACCTGCTGGTCCCAATAATGTCTCAATTTTAATGAAATCTGATTTATCAATATTTTCATTTAGAGTTATGCTTTTTGTATCCTTTGCATGGAATGCTTGACTTCAAGATTACTAAATGGAAATATCTGAACTATAATAATAGGGAGGACGGATGTAGGTATCAGAAACTGTATGGGAGAGGAGTGGATGGTAGAGGGTAGGTGGGAGGAACTTAGGGACAAAAGTCTTAACAGATAAAAGATTGCAAAGTTCTCTGTAGAAATTATGCTTATAGTAGTATCGTTGATTTTATTATCATGTACTGCATGTCTACCTTGAAAAACATTGTGTGCTATAGAGATGTACAATAATTTAATGTAAATAACTAATCATTAAAAATATAAATAAATAAATGATTTTAAAGATTTTTTCTTATGTTATCTTTAATAAACTTTGTTTCACCTTTCACATTTAATTTGATTCATTTGGAATTGAATTTTATATATAGTTTGAATTAGATACAAAGGTTTTTTTTATTCATTTGTTTTTCTAGTTGATCCAACATCAATTTTCGGAAGGACAATTCTTCCTCCACTATATTGCTGTGGATTCTTTCTCATAAAGCAGATGATAATATATGTGTGATGTCTTTCTGGACTCTTCTATTCCATTGTTAAATTTTTCTATAGCTGCCTCAACACCACACAGGCTTTATTATTATAGCTTTGTATATTAAAAAAAAAAGTCTTGATTTCTGTACATCTTGAACTCTGTTATTCTTTGCTTTTTTTGCCATTTGTAGTTCTATGCAAAATTTAGAATGTTTGTCAATTTCCACACCAAAATAAGCTCACCAGTCAAAGCTGGAGTAAGAAAATAAAGTAGTATGTAATTTAAACCCAAAGCATAAACTCAGTGCCCATGATTACATACTAATATAAATTTTAAAACTTAAAAACAAGGGGGTAGAATAGATAAATATCCCATATAAAAGAATTTAATTAATTTATGTAGATACTCTGCTTTCAAGGAAGTGGAACATAATTCTTTACTTAAGTGTGGGCTGTGCATGGAGATTTCCTTCCAAAGAGCACAGTACATAAAGGGGGGAAAATTAGTAACTCCATAGTGGAGAAAATTGATCTTGATATGACATAATGAGAATGACACTCTTTCTCTGTGGTTTTCCTCCCAAAACCTTGTCATGATGATGATCATGAGAAAACATTAAACAAACCCCAACTGACATTCTATAAAATACCTAACAAGTATGCCTGGAAAATGTCAAGATCACCAAAACAAGGAAAACTCTGAGAAACTGTCACTGCTCAGAGGAGTCTAAGGAGATAGGACAACTGAGTGTAATCTGACACCCTAGATGGCATCCTGGTACAGAAAAAGATATTAAGCTAAGGATATCTGATTAACCAAAGTATGGTCTTTAGTTAATAATAATATATTAATGTTGCTTGATAAATTATGACAAAGTTGCCATATTAATGCAAGATGTTAATAACAGGAGAAACTGAGTGTGGGAGTATATGAAAACTCTCAGGTGCTATCTTTATTACTTTTTGTAAATGTAACTGTATTCTAAAATGAAAAGGTTTTAAAAGTAAAAGCACAAAACAGTAGAATGATATCTGACATATGTGTGTCCTTCGGTGATGCAGTAGGAAGTACCAAAACATCAACTGTATTGTGTTCTTGCTGAGCAGTTTAACCTGAATGTAATCACGAGGAAATCTCGAAGAAATGTTAACTATGGGCCATCCTACTTAGCAATTGACTTGTACTCTTCAGAAAATTTTAAGACTGGGTGACCATTCTAAATTTTAAAAGGCTAGTGACAACAACAATAGCTATCAGCTACAATGTGTCAAACCTGATGGTATTCACAATTGAAAAAACAAGCAAATAAAAGCAAAAGCTACAACCAGATATTTAGGAGCTCATTAGAGAAAATTGCACATGGACTGGTTAGTATTTTCTCAAAGTGTGATTTGTAGCAAAGCGGCATTGCCATCATTTAGGGACATGCTAGAAATTTAGAATTTCAGAGGCCGGCAGGTGGCATGGTGGTTAAAGCGTTGGACTCCCACATGGCCTACTGTGGTTTGAGTGCTGGACCTGGTGGCTTGCTTTCTCACTTTCCCTTTCTATCTCTGGTCAAATAAAAAAATAATAATAACAAATAAAATTAAATAAATAAATAATTCTTTTAAAAAAAAAAGGGAAGAAGAGAACCTTTTTTGAAAAAATAAAAAGAAGAAAAGAAAAGAAAGAAAAAAAGAAAAAGAAATTTAGAACTTCAGCCCCCATCCCAGACTTGCTGAATCAGGACCTCCATTTTGACAAAATCCCCAGACGATTCACAAGCACAATAAAGTCTGACAAGCACTGTTTTCAATGGTATTTTACAGTTATTGTTAACTGTTAACTTTCAATTGCAAAACTGATCTTATGGCTGTGTCTAAATGCCTTAATTCTTATGACATGCATGATGAATATTTAGGGGCAAAGTGAAATTGATGTCTGTAATTTACAACCAAATGGTTCAAAAAACAAAATATGTGAGATGAAATAGGATGTTAACAATTAGTAAATTGAGGTGGGGTATGCAAATACTTTTTGCACTATTTTTAAATAAAATTTAAATTTTAGAATTTTAAATGAAGAATGTCTTTAATGGAATGACTTTAAATGAAAAAAATCTATTTGGGGGAAGATAGACATCTTGACAACACTGAGTTTTCTTTTTTTTTTTTTTTTTTTGGAGAGGTTTTTGCTATAGGGCGCGTGAGCTCGCCAGACAGACAGAGAGAGACATAGAGACAGAAAGCGAGAAATCACCCCCCAGGGGGGATGGTCATGCCGCAATCCCTTCTCCTCTATTCTCCTCCCGGGATCTTGGGCACGCACGCACACGCGCCCGGCGTGAGTTTTAAGCCACCGGGTTCAGGACACGAACCGCGGTCGACTACGTGGGAGTCCAGCGACATAGCCATTACGCTAACTGCTGGTTCCCAACAGTGAGTTTTCTTAACCATGAACATGGTATATCACTTCACATATTCAGGTTTTCTTCTCTGCTGTTCAGCACAGTTTAGCAGTTTTATACATTTCTTTTAAATGTACACTTCTAGATATTTTGTTGTTGCAACTGTGAATAAATTCTTCTTAGTCATATTTCTAAGTAACTTACTGGTTTATAAAAAGCTATTTATTTCAAAATAAATAGCTTGTAACTTGTTACCATGCTACAGTCATTTATTTTTCTAATAATTTTGGTTCACTTTCATGGGTTTCATAAGAAGACAATGCATCTTAAAATAATAAAAAGATTTTCTTTTCTAATATTTTAGAGTTTTTTTAATTGTCCTATTAAGTTGATCTCCTGCACAATATTAAATAGCAGCAATAGTATCATTATCTTCTTCCTGACTTTATTATAATGATCTCTAATGTTTCTCTGTTAATCTAATGTTGCTTTGGAGTTCTGTTATATTCTTTTCATCATAATACACTAATAGCTTTTATTTAATTAGAATTGCCTGTTAAATTATATTAAGTTCCTTTTTTGGCATCTTTGGAATGGTTTCATTGTTTCTTTTTCTTGTAATTTATAAATATATTTTATACCTTTGTAAGAAAATCTATTATTATTTCAGAAAGAAAAACTTCTTGGTCACATACATTTTTCTTTAGACATATTAATTAATGTAGTCTTACTCACATTTTATTTTTTCCAGTTATATTTACAAGTAAATTTCATCAATGGTATTCTTCATTTGCTTTCTTTGTCAGGTTTCAGCCTGACAAAGTCTTATTGGAAAGAACGATATTCCTTGCTGTTGCTCAACACATATGGGTGGGTTGAATTGCCCTGGCTGCTGTGGTCTTTTGAACTCAGTCCACTGTTCATCACCTGCCTACAAAACTCAAAGAATGCACATCATTAATATTCCTTTGCTCTTAAACAAGACAATCCAGAAAAAATTAGTATTAGAGTAAGACCATGCACAGTCTTTTTTGGGGGGAGGAGAGGTTTTTGCTATAGGGCAAGTGAGCTCACCAGAGAGACAGAGAGACAGAAAGCGAGAAGTCACTCCCAAGGGGGGATGGCCACGCTGTAACCCTTTCTCCTCTGTTCTCCTCTCGGGATCCTGGGCACGCACTCACACGTGCCCGGCATGAGTTTAAGCCACTGGGTCCAGGACTCGAACCGCGGTCAGCTATATGGGAGTTCAGTGACATAGTCATTACGCTAACGGCTGGTCCTGACCATGTACAGTCTTTAAAGTATTCCTGGTAGGAATGCCTGCTGGGTAGAAAATATCCAGTTGATTTTTGGAAACCAGCTTAATATTTCATTGCTAAAAATAAATACAAATTAAATATGCAAGTACATCTTTTAAGGAAAATAGGAAAATATAGCACATGAATAAGAAAGACAGTGACTATTCAAATTAGCTCTCAGAACACTCAAAACACATTCATAAAACGTAAGTGAACATAAGTGCCTTCAAGGCTAGTGTTTTGACTGCCTTGCTCATTATTTTAAAAATGTGTTTATTCTTTGAGTGAAAGAGACAGAGAGAAAGAATGACAGAGACAGAGACAAAGACACAACACCCTCTACAGATGCTTGATACCACAATCCACCCCCAGCTTCAGCCAGAGTCTTGGACACGCATATGACCAGTACTCATGGAAGACTCTGCAAGTGAACCAAGAACCATCCCATGTGGTTCTGCCTCAAAGAGACCCACATTTGACCGCTGTGTCACCATCCATCCCCCTTTTGTTTATACCAAGTCTGACCCAGTGTCTCACAAAGCAGAGGCTCTCTAGAGGCACTTGTTGAATGAGTAAAGGAGAGCTGATTGGCTGGGTCTGTTTCACACATTCTGTGGATCAGATGACACACAGATGTCCTGAGGGCTCATGAGTCACTTCAGAGTGCCCCCAGATTTTGAGGAACATGCTTGAGAACTGCACAGTGCCACCCCAGCAGGATGAATTTAGAGTGTGATGCTGAATGAGCCTCTTTTCAATCACCATGTAAATGTTTATACCATGAGGGGAGGCGGTGCTGGTGATCAGGGACTCTAGCTCTGTCCCCAGGGCAGAACAGGCAGGGAAGGCCCTTGTCTGAGGTGGCTGCTGACTCAGGAGCACCAGGAAGGCGGGCAGCTCGGGTTGAGGAGCAGAACCAAGTGATAACTATGCGGTGCACATTTTAGGGGCGAGCCCAGGCGTAAATGCCCACAGCCACTTTCCAACATGAAACTATAATGCAGGAACTTAAAGATGTGAATGTAAGCTGCATTTACAGGAATGGTCATGCAGGTGAGGTTCAGAGGCATTTTGAAGTCAGTGTAGCCTCTGGGGCACTACAGGAGTCTTCTCTTTCATGCTTCCTCTGCACCTGTTTTCCAGTTGCTGTTGGGAAATCTGACATGGAAACAGAATTTAAAGGTCTTTGGGGTGACTTTGGCAAAACCACTAAATCTGAGAGAATTATGTTAAAGTTTCAAAATCTATGAGTGAGGCATTATTAGTGTCTGTGACAACTCTGTGATCTAGTGTATGTCCAGCTGTTAGAATAGCATTTTGTGAAAAGCCAAATGACACGAGGGGAGGTGTGTCTCCCATCCCTTTGACACAGTGGGACATCTAACCTAGCACCAAGATCTCTCTTCTGCCTCTTAAATTGAACTCAAATGCATCTGCTTTTTTCTAACCCCACTGGTGCTATTCTGGTCCTAGTCATCATCCATCATCTAGACTTCTGTGGGACTTCTCCTGGTGACAGGGCCACGGCACTGCAAGGCCCAGGAGGCAATAGTTCTATTGTAGCCCGGGAAGGTCCACCCGCTGGAGCACGTCAGTACACACGTGGAAGGTTAGAGGCCTTGGAAGTCACTGACTCAGAGGTCTTGCTGCTCTAGCTCTTTCTATCCCACTTTCCAACCCATTTTCCCTTTGCTGTTATTATTTCTGGAATACTTCAAGCACATGGAAAAATGTAAAGAGTAGTATAACATATACCCATATGCATCCACCATCCAACTTTTCTACATTTTAATGTTTTACAAAATTTTTGGAGCTAGGTAACCTAAACGTTTAACATAAAATATAGCACATAGTGAGAAGAATATATATATATATATATATATATATATATATATATATATACATATATATATATATATGTATATATATATATATATATATCATAAATGAATGTTTTAAACAACAAATATCTCATGCATCCACCACTCTGCTTAAGAGATAGACTCTATCAGGACCAGCCAGTGGCTCATAATGGTACTTAAGGTGGCTGGATGCTACATGGTCAATTGCATGATCTGAGTTCTAGACCCAGCAGCTTGAGAAACATGCCGTGTGGGGGTGGGATGGGGGCTGGGCTGCTCAAAATCCTGAAAGAAGGGAAAGAGGGAGGAGAAAGGATTGTAGCACAACCATCCCACAGTGCTTTCTCAATCTCTCTCTCTCCCCCTCTCTTTGGCAAGTGCATGTGCCCTCTGGCAAAATTCTTTTTAAATAAAAAAAGAAATAGAACATTTCCAAATATCTTTAAAGTTTTTTATATACCCCTTTTCAAGCCAGAAACTCTGCTGAGTCCCACTCATAAGTAACCACTCTGCCAAAATTTGAGGAACTGTTTCTTTATGTGTTTTTACATATTACATATATACATGTATTTTACATACATGTGTGTATATATACACACACACACATATACATATATATATATACACACACACACATACATACGTATATGCCAGGAAACTTCAAAAAGTGGAATTAAAGTACAAGTTTACTTTGGGGCAAAACCAAAATAAAATCCATGCATATTTTTGAAATCCACGCATATTTTTTCAGAATATGCATCTTCCTGATGTTTTTGAAGAACCTGAGTATGTGCATGTGCAAATTCCTAATGTTTTGCTTAATTTTCCCTGTTTTTTTTTTCCTTTATGTAAGAGTTATCAATCTGAATGCATTCTCCTGTGACTTGCTTTTTTTGGTTAGTAATATGTTTTGGGCATCAAATCTGTTGTTGCAGGTAGGTGTAATTCATTTGTTTTCACTGCTTTCAGATCCATACTTCACACTGTAGCCAGGGCAATCTCTTACATATAAATCGAATTATTCATCATTCCACTGCATAAAAAACCCTTTGGTGCCTTTCCAACACTCTTGGAGCAGAATTGCACATCTCTAGTATGACTCTGGCCCTGCCTCCTGCTCCTGTCTCTTCTCACGTCTCCAACTGAAGTCACACGGTCCTTTTGTGTCCTTGATCTCAAAAAGCTCTTCCATTTTTTTCTGGCCTCCGTGCACACCTGAAGTTTTTCTTCCCACTCTCACCCAGGCTATTCTACTAACTTTAGGTCTCTAGGTAAATATCACTTCTTCAAATGGATCTTTACTGACCTTCAAATGTAAACTAGGTGCTGCTTATTTAGTTTCCTTCCTACTCTGTTTCTTCACAGCACTTACCACAGTTATGTTATTACGTGTTTATTTAAGCACTTCTCTCTCTCTCTATTTATACCTGTCTCCCTTTAAATTCTGTTGAGGACAGGATCACAGATGTTTGCTCATGATGGCATATGTAGTCCTAGCATGGCCCGGGCATGTAGGAGGTACTAAATAATCAGCACCCAATGAGAATTGAAGCTAGCAAAATTGATGAACTCCGAACACAAAAAGTGTTCAGAACATACATTCTGGGACAATTCTTTGCTCTATAAAACTGGTCAAAAATGAAAATAGCAAAGCTTTTTTCCAGAAAGCATATCAGGTTCCATATGATCTGAGGCAGATACTAAACTTTTGTATTTGTCCAGAGAAAATGATCAAAAGGCAACTTGATCACTATGCTATGTTTTAAAATTAAAATGCATAATAATAATTAAAATTTATTAAGCATTTGTGCAGATGTTATTCTAAGTGCTTTGCATGGATGAAAGAATGATTAAATGAATGATTTAAATTCTCTTAATAACACTGAGAGGGAGGCGCTATTATACTGAGTCTTAAATATCAGGTGCCGGAGGCACTAACTTGTCAGAGCTTATACTTCTAGTTTTGTTTTGCTTTTTAAAGGTCTTTGCAATAGGGCGTGTGCACTCACCAAAGAGAGGCAGAGAGACAGTGAGACAGAAAGTGAGAAATTACCCCCCCCCAGAGAAAATGGCCACACCGAAATCCCCTTTCCTCCAGTATCCTCCTAGGATTGGGGGCACACACGCACATATGCCTGGTGTGATTTTCAAGCTACCAGGTCCAGAACTCCAACCATGGTCAGCCATGTGTGTGTAGGCGGTGCCCAGTGTCTTAACCACTATGCCACCTGCTGGCCCCCAGAGCTTATACATCTAGGAAGTGGCAACTCCAGGATGTGAACTTAGATGATGTTAATCCAGTGCTCTTTGCCATTATGCTACATTGCCTCTTAATAACTTTTGAATGAATGTGGCAAAAATAGATGATGAGGATTATACCAATTCAGGCAAAGTGCCCTGGGCCGGTGGAACAGTAGAGTCTACATGTGGCTGCCTGCGGTGACATTTCAAACATTTCCTGAGAGGCAGATGAGACGAGAAGGGGCAGACATGGAGGTCGGTGCTATCTATAACAAAAGACATGGCAGCAGGTAGAAGGCACGCTCGGGAACAGCATGTGACTTGATGTTAATGAATAGCAGGCAGCCGTGGAACGGACAGAAGGTTGTAAACATAGACCCCTGCCAGAATGTGGAGTGTCTTGATGAAAACTTTTTATAATTTTTTTTAAACAGGATTTTAACTTAGATGAAGGCATCATAGTACAGAAGATGTAATAGAGCTCTGTCCCAGCAAAAACCGGAGCTCAGGTAAGGGAGACTGAATGACGTTTCCCCTTAACCACAACTTCCATGATGGGAGGGTCCCTGGGCTTCAGCTACATAAAACATGTCTGATTGCTGAGAAAGCCTGGAAGGAGGCGGGTTGCAGGGGCAGACACCAAGGAAGCCAGGATCCCCATAGGGGATGGCGTAGGACAGGACCAGCCTTGGTGCCTAAAATCAGAAGGAGGTCTGGGAGGAGAGCAGCAAGTGACTAGAATGCATCACACTTTGATTCCTGGAGTGTGTGTGCTCCAGGAGGGGGGCTATGGACACTGACACAGGCATACTCAAGTACCCCATTGCACACCCAGTGTGACTGGTGGTGGGTGTGGCCCTTAGCGCTCCCAGTTTTATCAGTATTGCACATGCATTGTGATTCCCAGCTCAGATATACGAGTGGCCACATATGGGACCGGTTCTAATCCTGGAGAGCAAGGATTCCATTCCTGGACGCTCGTACGCACCCCCATGATCATTCTTGGGAATTCTTTGACAAAGGTGGTACAAGGGACTGGAATTCCTATCTTCATGCAGGTGGTAAATCTGCACACATGAAACCTGGCAAATGAGAGCAGTGAGGCCAAATCTATCCTTCCTGAGTGCCAGAGCCTGTGGTACTTGGGTATACCGGCCTCCTGCTAAATTACACCTCTCACTGTGCTCTGGACTTTTCCACGTGGATGTTCCACAGGGCCAAACACTCAACACAGCAACACCGGAACTCGCTGTCTTTCCTCTGTACTCTTTTTTTTTTTTTTTTTTTTTTTTTTTAGAGAGAGATTTTTCCTATAGGGTGTTTGTGCTTGCCAGAGAGACGGAGACATAAAGTGAGAAATCACCCTCCACAGGGATGGCCACGCCGCAACCCCTTCTCCTCCATTCTCTTCTCAGGATCTTGGGCACACACGTACACGCGCCCGGCATGAATTTTAAGCTGCTGGGTCCAGGACTTGAACCACCATCGACTATGTGGAAGTCCAGCAACATAAACATTACACCATATGCTGGTCCCTGTATTCTTCTCTATCTGACTTCCTTATCTTATTGAAATGATGCCACTTTCTCTAAGTTGCTCAAACCAGAAACACGCGCATCACATTGTATTCCTATGTCTGTTTCAACCTCCACATGCAATCCATAAGGTCGTGTGTGGTTTACCTAAGGTCTCTCACACCCCCACACAATTCTACACAAATGAGGCCATCATCATCTCCACCTGGGGTGCCGCTATGGCCTTCCAACTGATTTTCTTACTTTCAAATTTGTTAACCAACCAACCTTCCGAATGGTGTTCTAACCCATAGCCAGTATAATTGTTCTAAAATTAGAATCTGAGCACGAACTTCCCAGAACCCCTTTAAACACTTTAACAATACCCTACTGCCCTCACCACAAAGTTCAATACCTTAACAAGGTTGGATCATCAGTGCCTGAGAGCATGGCTGCACCTAACACACATCCGGTACATGCGTGTGGCGTGACGGCCCTGCTTCGGGGGCACAGATGGAAGGGTACTGGTGTGTGATAGCAGAGGCCACATTGGAGGCCCTAGTTTGGTTCCTGGCCCAATCTGAACACAGACCAGGTATGCTGGCTGACTGGCGGGCTGGGCACGAAGGACTGTGTTGTGGAGGGACCATGTCAAAATGCCTCTCTCTCGTTCTCTCTTCTCTCTCAAATAATTAATAATAATAATGTGTGGCATGGAAACTGGAGTTTGCTTACCTTCTTGCTATGAGCACTAATGACAGTGACTCTGACTTCCATATATGATACTAGTAGCTAACAAGTCATTCTTTTTTTTTTTTTTTTACTTTACCTGTGTATTTTCTGCTATGCAGAAGTTTATGATTTTGTTTGTGTGTGTGTGGTTTAGGGGTTTAAAACTATATTTAAAAATTCTTTATTTGAAGATTATAGAAATATAAGGGCCGTCAGGCGGTGTGGTGATTAAGGTGCTGGACTCTCATATGGTTGATAGTGGTTTGAATCCTGGACCTCGTGGCTTGCTTTCTCACTTTCCCTCTCTCTCTCTCTCTCTCTCTGACCAAATTTAATAATAATAAATAAAATTAAATAATTCTTAAAATGATTTTAAAATATTATAGAAATATTTCCTGTGTTTTGACATAATACTTCTATTTTTTACTTTTTATAATTTAAATATTTAATTCATTTAGACTTATTTATACATATGCTGTGAGGTAAGGACTAACTTCATTGACTGCCCATTTGGTAGTTAGTTTCCCCAAATAAATAATCCATAATTTCCTCCCTGACTTAAAATGCCACCTTACTGTGTCTCTGAGGTCTCTGTCTCTCTCTGCTCCTGTCTCCTCATTTTTTTTTGGTAATTTTTCCTTTTTACGATTTTTTTAAAGGTAGAATTTCTCTCTGGCTCTCAGCTCCATCTTTTGTTTTGTTAATAAGCCCTTCTGCTCCTTTCTCCCAGGCAGGAGAGTTGAGCCATTCTCTGAGAAGAATCCACATGGATACTGGGAACTAGATATTTCGCGCGGCGCGCAAGCGTGCCGTGTGGTTTTCTATTTTGTGATTTTTTTCTTTAAAAAAAAAAAGAAAAGCAATTACAATTTTTTATTTTTTTGTCTTTTTTCTCTCTTTTTGTTGTTGTTTCTCTCTCTCTTTTTCATTTTCCTTTTTCTTGTCTCTCCACTCAATATCTACTGAATCTGCTGCACCAGCTATCACTACAGAACGGCAATCCGATTCTAGAACACCTCTGCCTGCTTGCTCCTGAACATTGAGGCTTAACTTCAAGAATTTGAAAGAAACACGCCATTCATCAGATGACAAGAAATCACCGTCGGATCACGAGAAATATGGGAAAACGAGAAAATACCTCTCCTCCAATGGAAAAGAGTAACTCTCCTTCATCCACAAGCAGTTCGGTGAAAGTCATGGAAATGTCTGATAAGGAATTTAGAGCATTCGTAATGTCGAAGCTAACAGAGATGGAAGAAAAGAAAGATAATGAACTGCTAAAGAGAAAGGAGAAAGAAGTTGCCGAGTTCCAGGAGATGAGGAAATTCTTGCAAGATCTAAAAGAGGAATTACACACTTTACAAAAGACTCAAACGGAACTGCTAGAGATGAAGTCTATAATACAAGAAGTCAAAATCTCCCTTGAAAGTATTAAAAGCAGACTAGATCATTCAGAAAATAGAATCTCAGATGTAGAAGAGAAAATGGCTGGCTTAGAAAAGTCCACCACGAAGACTGAGAAAATGGCTCAAAAATTTGAGAATGATATGCGAGAAGTACTGGATACCATCAAACGTCCAAATATCCGGATAATTGGCATTCCAGAAGGTGAAGAGACCCATAAGGGCATTGATAATTTATTCCATGAAATCCTGCAAGAAAACTTTCCAAACCTAGAGAGGCATTCGAAGATCCAGTCCCAGGAAATACAAAGGACCCCAAATAGAATCAACCCAAGAAGATCTTCTCCAAGACACATTATAGCCAGGTTGACCAAAACCGCAGACAAAGACAAGATACTAAGATTGGCAAGAGAGAAACATCAAGTTACCTACAAAGGACATCCCATCAGGCTAACAGCAGATCTCTCATCGGAAACAATGCGAGCGAGGAGAGAATGGGAAAATATATTCAAAGTGTTACGAGAGAAGCAATTTCAGCCAAGAATACTGTACCCGGCAAGATTATCTTTCAGGTGGGAAGAAAAGACAAGAACATTCTCAGATAAACAAAACCTGAAAGAATTTACCAGCACCAGACCAGATCTCCAAGAAGTTCTCAAGGGTGTGCTGTATCAAGAAAATTATACACAGACACACGGAAATAAGAGTCCAAAAACTATGAAAGTGGCCAACTTAATCAAGGGACAAGTCTGAATTTGAATATTATATCCCAGAATTTAATCAGGAAAATTGAACCAGAACAGAAGATAAAAGTACATGAGACTGATAGGTTCATGCACCTTCCATTTGAACAGAATCCTAACTTGTTTCCTGGCTTTAAGCAAAGTTCCTTGGCATTTCTTTGAGTTAAGTTAAAACTGGTTTTCTTAGTAGTAATGAGTGAACTCACCATTGAAAGTAGTTAGATTATGTAGGAAATTGTGTGATCAATGCAACGTGGGTGGGAAGGGAATGAAGGACAATTGTAGACACCGGAGGTGGTGTGAGAGGAGGGTGGGAAGGGACAGAGGGTCAGAAAGAGGGGTGGCCAGACCTTCCTGGACTGCCAGCAGGCAACAGCGTCCCCTGCAAGCCTCTGGCCAGCAAGGGATACTGAGGGAGGGTCACCTCTGACCCCCACCCCACTTCCAGACCCCCAGGCCCCAGACTCCACCTTCTAGGTAGGTAGCCAGGATCTCCTTCAGGCGTTTTTTTTTTGTTTTTTGGGTTTTTTTTTCTTTTCTCTTGACCCCCCCCCCTGCATTCTCTTTTTAACACCTAGCCCTCCTTCTCCCCCCAGACCTTCCTGGACTGCCAGCAGGCAACAGCGTCCCCTGCAAGCCTCTGGCCAGCAAGGGATACTGAGGGAGGGTCACCTCTGACCCCCACCCCACTTCCAGACCCCCAGGCCCCAGACTCCACCTTCTAGGTAGGTAGCCAGGATCTCCTTCAGGCGTTTTTTTTTTGTTTTTTGGGTTTTTTTTTCTTTTCTCTTGACCCCCCCCCCCTGCATTCTCTTTTTAACACCTAGCCCTCCTTCTCCCCCCAGACCTTCCTGGACTGCCAGCAGGCAACAGCGTCCCCTGCAAGCCTCTGGCGAAATCGCGCGCCGCGCTAACGCGCGGCGTGCGACTTTTTCTTTATTTTTCTGTGTTGTCTTTCCTTTCATTGCATATTGTCCTCTCCTCCTTATTTTTTACGGTGCCAGACAGACTAGACAGGTCTAGAATCATAAATCTGAAATTTCCAAGAAGTTAAGTGTCTCTGGGATCCTCCCTAGTACTGATCACCTTTGAAAAAGTAGATACTGCTTGTTAGACACTTCTGTAGAGTTCCCCTCCTGAAAACACATTGGTAAAAACAACAGAAGAGAGACTTCAACAAACAGCTATTCCCATCAAAAAGGAAAGACTCTTACTTCTCGTGGGACAAAAGTTCTCCCAAGAAGTCTTTAAAAGGGAAGTAATCCTCCAATGGCTAAAGGTAGAAAAAGAGCCTCAGGTCTGAATAAACAAGAAAATATGTCTCCAACAAAGGAAAATGCCCCTCCATGTATCGTAAATATGGAGGACGTTACCAAAATGACAGACACAGAATTCCGAACATTCATGGTGACCAAATTCTGTGAATTGGAAAAAAAAAGAGACAACGAACTACAGGAAATTAGGAAGTCCTTCCAGGATATGAAAGAAGAAATGGATACTCTGAGAAAGAATCAGGTCGAACTATTAGAGATAAAGTCTATAATACAAGAAATCAAAAACTCTCTGGAAAGTATTAAGAGCCGATTAGACCATGCTGAAGATCGAATCTCTGATGTAGAAGATAAAACCTCTGATCTAGAAAAAAACTACAAAAAGATCGAGAAAATAACTAAAAAACATGAGGATAATATACGAGAAATACTAGACTCTATTAGACGCCCAAACATCAGGATAATCGGCATCCCAGAAGGTGAAGAAACTAATAGTGGAATGGAAAATCTATTCCATGACATCTTGGAAGAAAATTTCCCAAGCCTAGAGAGGCACCAAACCATCCGGACCCAAGAAATACAAAGGACCCCAAATAGAATCAACCCCAGAAGATCTTCCCCAAGGCACATCTTAGCCAGACTGTCTAACGTCACAGAAAAAGACATGATACTAAAACTGGCAAGAGAGAAACGAGAAATAACTTACAAAGGCCATCCCATAAGACTAACACCAGACCTCTCATCAGAAACAATGCAAGCAAGAAAAGAATGGGAAGACATACTGAAAGTGTTAAGAGAGAAACAATTTCAGCCAAGACTATTATACCCTGCAAGATTATCCTTCATTTGGGAAAAAAAGATTAAAATCTTCTCAGACAAACAAAACCTGAAAGAATTTGCCAACACCAGACCAGCTCTTCAAGAAATCCTGAAGAAAGTACTGTTCCAGGAAAACTAAAGACGCAACAGCCAGAAACAAAGAAATAACAGGCAACTAAGACAATGGCTAACTTAAATGTCGGTACAGACCCTATAACATCGATAATAACATTGAATGTTAATGGGTTAAATTCTCCAATCAAGAGACACAGACTGGCTGAATGGATAAAAAAACAGAAACCCTCTATCTGTTGCCTACAAGAAACCCACCTCATGGAAAAAGACATACATAGACTGAAAGTGAAGGGTTGGAAAAAGGTTTTCCATGCAGTTGGGAACCAAAAAAGAGCTGGAGTTGCGATACTAATTTCTGACAAAATAGGCTTTAAAACAAAAAGTGTCCGAAGAGACAAAGAAGGGCACTATATCATAGTAAAAGGCTCTATAGATCGAGAAGATATAACGCTTATTAATATCTATGCTCCTAACACAGGAGCACCCAAATATGTGAAGGAAAGATTGTTAGATCTGAAAGGGGAGATAGACTGCAACACATTAATTGTTGGAGATCTCAACACCGCATTATCCCCTCTGGACAGATCATCTAGGCAAAAAATAGGTAGAGAGATCAAGGACCTAAATGATACCACAAATCAATTGGACTTAACAGACATCTATAGAACTTTCCACCCAAAAACCACAAGATATAGTTTTTTCTCACCCCGACATGGAACTTTCTCGAAGATTGACCACATCATAGGACACAAAGCAAGCCTCTGCAGATACAGAGGCATAGAAACTATTTCCAGCATCTTTTCTGACCATGATGGAATTAAACTCGAGTTTAATTTCAAGAGAAATCCTCAAAAATACCTAAAAACATGGAAACTAAATAACCTACTCCTGAATGACTCCACTATTACCGAAGAAATAAAGTCCGAAATCAAAAGATTCATGGAAGCCAATGACAATGAAGATACAAGTTTCCATAATCTTTGGGACACTGCCAAAGCAGTCATAAGAGGGAAGTTCATAGCAATTAGTGCACATAAGAGGAAGACAGAGAAAAGGCTAATGGATCACCTAACATCAAGCCTTAGAGAATTGGAAAAGCAACAGCAAAAAAATCCAAAAAATTACAGGAGAAAGGAAATAATAAAGATCCGAGCAGAAATAAATGAAATAGAAAATAAACGCACTATACAGAAAGTAAGTGAAAGCAAAAGCTGGTTCTTTGAAAGGATAAACAAAATTGATACCCCACTAGCGAGACTTATTAAGAAGAAGAGAGAAAGGAACCAGGTGAATCAAATCTGCAATGAGGCTGGTAACATAACAACAGACATAGTAGAAATTCAAAACATCATTAGAGGATACTTTGAACATCTATACGCTAAGAAACAAGATAATCTGGATGAGATGGACAAATTCCTGGACAAATATAATCTACCAAGAATGAGCCAGGAAGAAATAGAAAGTCTGAATAGGCCCATAACAAGCCAGGAGATTGAATCAGTAATAAGTAACCTCCCAACAAAGAAAAGCCCTGGCCCCGATGGATTCACCTCTGAATTCTACAAAACTTTCAAAGAAGAGTTAACTCCCATTCTGCTCAAATTATTTCTAAAGATCCAAAAGGGTGAATCTCTCCCTAATTCATTCTATGAAGCCTCTGTCACCCTCATCCTCAAAACAGATAAGGACAGGACAAGGAAGGAAAACTATAGACCAATATCTCTGATGAACATAGACTCAAAGATTCTCAACAAGATACTAGCAAATCGTATTCAACAACTTATACAGAAGATCATACACCATGATCAGGTAGGCTTTATTCCAGGAATGCAAGGTTGGTTCAACATACGCAAAACCATAAATGTAATACACCATATTAATAGGAAGAAAGACAAAAACCATATGGTCATATCGATTGACGCAGAAAAAGCATTTGATAAGATACAACATCCCTTCATGATCAAGACTCTTAGCAAAATCGGCATAGAAGGGCCATTTCTCAATACAATAAAAGCCATCTATGAAAAACCCATAGCGAACATCATCCTGAATGGAGAAAAGCTGAAAGCTTTCCCACTAAACACAGGAACAAGACAAGGATGCCCACTTTCTCCTCTCCTTTTCAATATAGTACTGGAAGTCCTCGCCAACGCAATCAGAAAAGAGTCAAAAATAAAGGGCATTCGAATAGGAAAAGAAGAGGTGAAACTCTCTCTATTTGCAGATGACATGATTGTATACATAGAAGACCCAATGGTCTCCATGGAAAAACTACTGGAAGTAATACATGAATTCAGTAAAGTGGCAGGATATAAAATCAATATACAGAAATCGATAGCATTTCTATATACGAATAACAGGCAGACTGAGATAGAACTGAAAAAACTTATTCCGTTTACCATAGCCACTAAAAGTATAAGATATTTAGGAATAAATCTAACCAAAGAAGTTAAAGACCTCCACAAGGAAAACTACGAGAAGGTAAAAAAAGAAATTGAAAATGACACAAAAAAATGGAAGGACATCCCATGCTCATGGATCGGAAGAGTTAATATAATCAAAATGGCAATTCTACCCAAATTAATCTACCTATTTAATGCAATGCCAATCAAAATACCAGACACATTCTTCACAGATCTAGAAAAGACAATCTTAAAATTTGTCTGGAATCATAAAAGACCCCGTATTGCCAAAGCACTTCTACACAAGAAGAATGGAGTGGGTGGCATCTCAATCCCCGATCCAAAAATATATTACAAAGCTGTGGTAATAAAGACAGCATGGTATTGGCACAGAAACAGACATGTGGACCAATGGAACAGAATAGAGTCCCCAGAAATAAGTGCCCAAACATACAGTCAACTGATCTTTGACAAGGGGTACCAGTCAATCCAGTGGGAAAATGAAAGCCTCTTCAGCAAGTGGTGCTGGAGAAACTGGACTTCCACTTGCAGAAAGATGAATCTGAACCCCTACCTCTCTCCTTTGACAAGAATCAAGTCAAGGTGGATCAAGGATCTAAATCTAAGACCTCAAACTATAAAGCTGCTCCTGGAGAATGCTGGGGAAACTCTGGGAGACATTGGTGTAGGGAAAGACTTCCTAAAGAAGACCCCCAAAGCAGAGTCCATCGTCCACAAAATAGACAAGTGGGATTACATCAGACTAAGAAGTTTCTGCATGGCCAAAGACACGGTAGTTAGTGTGAATCGACAGCCCTCAGAATGGGAAAATATTTTTGTAAATGGTGCATCAGATAAGGGACTGATAACCAGAATACACAAGGAACTAAAAAAGGTGTTTGGAAAAAAGATGAGCAGCCCTATTAAAAGATGGGAGAAGGAGATGAAGAAAACACTCTCTAAAGATGACATACGAATGGCCAAAAGGCATATGAAAAAATGTTCAACCTCCCTCATCGTAAGGGAAATGCAGATAAAAACAACAATGAGGTACCACCTAACCCCAGTCAGATTGTCTAATATTAAAAAAACAAAAAATGATAAGTGTTGGCGGGGGTGTGGTGAAAGGGGAACTCTTTTACACTGCTGGTGGGAATGTAGATTGGTCCAACCACTGTGGAGAATAATTTGGAGATTCCTCAAAAATCTACAGATAGATCTGCCATATGATCCAGAGATCCCACTCCTCGGTATCTACCCAAAGGACAGAAGAATCCTTCATTGGAAAAGTGCTTGCACATCGATGTTTATTGCGGCACTATTCACAATTGCTAAGTCATGGAACCAACCCAGATGCCCCCGTATGGAGGAATGGATTGAAAAACTGTGGCACATATACTCTATGGAATACTACTCAGCCATAAAAACCAACAGAGCCCTGGCTTTTGACAGAAAGTGGAAGAATATGGAAGATGTACTGCTGAGTGAGGCAAGCCAGGCTATGAAGGAGAGACTTTGTATGTCCCCACTTAACATATACCGTTTGTCTGCATTCTATGTTGGTAACTGATTGACTAACAGTTGAACAAACACAAGAGATGGGTGTGAATGTCAGATGAGGTGTATGTGGAGAAGTGGGGCCCAACGAAAGACATATAGAGAAGGGATACAGAGGTAGAGCATTGACGGGATGGGGAGGTGTGGTGTTATCTGTTGAAGATATTTCGATCAACGGGTCTGGGGAGAAATGTTCACATATCGAAATGGTCTCATTGTAAGCCAAACAATATGATTGAAAGTATATACAAAAATAAATAAAGTAATTAAAAAAAAAAAAAAAAAAAAAAAGAAAGAGGGGTGGAAGTAATTCTAGGAACTAGTAATGGAAAATTTTTTGTAATGTGCATGATTGTATCACTATGCAGTGTGTACTGGATGGGAGATTGCATTTTGTATGCTGTGATGAAGCTTAGGGAAGGAATGTAAATTGAGTTACAAAAAAAAAGTTTCAGAAAAAAAATATATATATATTCAATGACTGCAGTAGGATATGTAGCCACAGCTAGGTGCTACTTTATAGGATGCGTAAAGTAAGACTTGTGTTCATGGAAATGTGGGTATCACCTGTGTTTGCTATGAGGGTATTTGGATTGATTAGGGTCTTTGGCGTTACAATAAAATGTGAGGAGAAAACAGTATAGAAAGCAAACATAGATACCAGAGACTGTGGGAGGAGAGTGGGAGATGGCAGAGGGTAAGAGATAGAGAATCTAGGATGGGGGGAAAAAAGCAAAACATACAGAAGACAAGAAATGGAAGATCATTTGCTGACAATAACATGCTTGTTGATGTGCTTGATTGAGACAATATATAGTGTAATTTGGATGGAAAATCTCATTTTGTATGCTGTAATGATGTTCAGAGAATGAATGCAAATAAAAAAAAAATGCCACCTTAATCATTTATTAGATTCCCAAATACACTGAGTCTCTTTCTTGACTCATTAATGCTAATGTCTCTACTTCCCTATGCCTACACCAATATCAGGCTATTTTTATTATTTATGGGTCTTTTCTGGCATAAAGTTTTGAAAATTTTAAAAGTTAAACTTTTGCCATTTACAAGCATAACCCTTCTGTCTTAATGACTGAAATTCATGTATGAAATAACTTGATTTCACATATGCATTTGCTGTACAATGAAAGATTAATATAAGCACTGAATATTTTTATATTGTCTTTGACATTCACATGCCTGCCAGTTCACAAGATTTCTTTAGAATCTTTTTTCAAAAGTGCTATTGGAAAAATATCTTTTTATGAATATGAATAGAGGTGTTTTCAAATTTGCTGTTGGACAATATACTTTAATTACTGAAAGTAATTTCATTTTTATTGCTGTGAGACAAACAACAATATTTGTACAGAGATAGCTTTTGTTTAAATACTAAATACCTGTACTTCAGTGCCTGTATCTCCTCTGAATTTATTTTTTTGCCAATCACCTTGTACAGCTTTGGCAAATTAAAGTCAGAGAAAAATGTTTGAAATCTTCAATACAGAGGTATTATTAGAGTTTATTATAATTCCTCATTAGAGAATTATTAATATAATACAACGATAGTTAAAGCTATTATTTCTTTCTTTCACGTTTAAACACAAAAATAGCAGACTAAAAACTTAATACCAAATGACAAATCATATTCACATAATTATTTTAATAGTCTTTGTTTTTACAAAAAATATTCTTAAAGAAAAATGAAATGATGGGACCAGCAGTTAGCATAGTGGCTATGTCGCTGAACTCCCGTGTAGTTGACCACGGTTCAAGTCCCGGACCCAGTGGCTTAAACTCACACCAGGCACATGTGCGTGCGTGCCCAAGATCCCAAGAGGAGAATGGAGAAGAGATTGTGGCGTGGCCATCCCCCCTAGGGGGTGATTTCTCGCTTTCTATCTCTCTGTCTCTCTCTGTCTTTCTGGTGAACACACGTGCCCTATAGCAAAAACCTCTCCACAAAAAAAAAAGAAAGAAAGAAAGAAAGAAAGAAAGAAAGAAAGAAAGAAAGAAAGAAAGAAAGAAAGAAAGAAAGAAAGAAAGAAAGATGAAATGAAATTTACATTTTATATGTTTTTGAGCGATACATTGTTAGAAAGTTTATCTAATCGTTTATTAATCAAATCCAGGGTAAGGGAATGAAATAAAACTACTCATTCTTATAGCTGCATAGGCTCCCCCAAAAAATAATTATTTATTTTACTTATTTATTATTGTTCTTATTTTAATTTGACCAGAGTAACACACATACACGGAGAGGGAAAGTTAGAAAGCAAGCCTCCAGGTCCCAGCTCCAAACCGTGGTTGGCCATGTGGGAGTCCAGCACCTTAACCACCACGCCACCTACCAGCCCCAGCATAGTTCTTTTGTAAACAAAGAATATTTCAAGTGCAAAATCCTTAATTAAAGAATTTAAAGCAGATATTAATTATTTGGGGTCAAAATGTATCTAAGTAACATATTGCTCAGCAATCTTTCTTGTCGGAATTTATCCTACAGTGGGACAGCAGGTGGCATGATGATTACGGTGCTGGACTCCCACATAGTCAACCACTGTTTGAGTCCCAGACCCAGAGTCTTAAACTCACGCTGGGCGTGTGCGCATGCGAGCCCAAGATTCTGAGAGAATGGAGATTGCGGCATGGCCATCCCCTCTAGGGGGCGAGTTCTCGCTTTCTGTCTGTCTCTCCAGCCCACACAACATGCGCCCTGTAACAAAAACCTCCCCCCCCCCGAAAAAAGAATTTATCCTACAGTAATGTGCAAAGTTTTATGTGTTTGTATATATGTATGTGTATATATGTGTATATATATGTATGTGTAGACATAGATGTTCATCACAGCATTATTTCAGTGGCAAAAAATAGAAACAACCTGAAACTTTAATAGTGGATGAAAGATTTAGTAACTCATAGTATCTATATAATGGAATACTATGTAAATGAGTTGCAAAGCAACCATTTTGTTTTATCCTCTTTTTAATAATATTAAACAAATATACCAAAACCCATTCTCTGTGTATACAGAATATGACAAGGTGGAGACCATTTTGTCTTTTAGAGGAAGAGACTTTTTGGTGATAAAATATTTAAAAAAGGAGGCACAGGCTGGGTGTGTCCCATGTGACCTGGATGTTGTTGGCACCAATTGTTTATGAGTGACGCTGCATGAGACTTTAAGAAAAGTTTGCTATTGAGAGGAAAATTCTAGGACCAGCAGATAGTGTAATGGTTATGTCGCTGGACTTTCATGTAGCTGACCACAGTTCAAGTCCCAGACCCGGAGACTTGAAACTCCCACCAGGCAAGTGTGTGTATGTGCCCCAAATCCTGAGGAGAATGGAGAAGAATTATGGCGTGACCATACCCCGGGAGTGATTTCTTGCTTCCCCTCTCCGTTTCTCTCTGTCTCTCTCATAAGTGCATGCACCCTAAAGGAAAGGGAAGTTTTCCTAAAGCCTTTATTTCTTGGAGCACAATTTCAGCATATGTTCAAAAGACAGTATTTACCATTTCTTTCAAGGCATTGTTGTTTAATAATCTACTGCTGAACTTTCCTCTTATAGTGACAATTTCCATTTGTTACATATGGCTTTCTACCAAAATTATCATCGCTTGATGTATCTGATTCTTCCTTATTCCAAGTTTGGTTACTTTGTCTGCAAATAGCTACTGCATTGTGACACTGGAGCAATTAAATTTAGATTGTGCCTATTAGCTTTGTAAAGTTTGAAAATAGATTTCTTACTCTTTGTCCCTGATTTTTTATAAGCTCTGAGAGATATTTGAGTTTTAGCAGTATATTCATGATTCATGACAAAGAGAGTCTATAATCTCATCTTTTTTTTTTTTTTTTTTTTTTTGCTTGTTGTCCAAAGTTCTGCAACTTTATCCATGTTCTTAGCTAGTCAGGATGGTTTTCCTCTTAACTGGTACCTTCCATTTGTGAAGCTATAGAGATAAATATGTATTGATGGAAAAAGGCAACTGATGATGTGTCTTGTTGTTTGTCCACAACTATTCTACTTCCTCAGCTTCAGACTCTGGAAATGTGTGTTCTCCATTGCACATACAGGAAAATGTCCTATGTCGTGGACTTTTCGTCAATGGCCCATAGTGGCCAATTCTCTGAGCTATCCATACCAGAATCAAGATAACATTTACTGATAGAAATATTCATCCTAGCAGATTTCGAAGGATGGACCTAATTTTAGAAAGACTAAGACTGAAATTGTAATTATTTGAGTAAATTACGAAGCGTGCAGTGATCTAGATATGCAATGTGTAGGTGGGGTAACCTGCTGGCTGTCGTTTTGTCTGCCAAGATTTATTTTAAATATCTCTTCTTTTTTCACATGTGTGGAAAAAAAAAAAAAAACCTGCAGTGTTATAGCTGGACTCGATTTAACAGAACTTAGTTTCTTGCCGTTTGTGAGGGTGGTTCTTTGAAGTAAGTGCCTTGCTCACTGGGGTTCTGAGTTGCCATCTGGTATCTTCGCTCCCGCTAAGGGAATTGCAATGTGGGTGTCTGCAAAAAACATCTCCTATGAGAGACAACCATGTCTCATAGCTTTAGATGGTTGGTACTGTAGCTTTGTAGAAACGGAAGACTGCAATAAACAAGAAGAGAGCAAAACACAAAACTCTTCTTTCTAATGGTCCATCCAATTTCCATCAAATACTATCATTTCCTACTTCTTCCTGTTTTTTTTGTTTTTTTTTTTTTTTTTATTCTGGCTTGAAATTCTTGTTGATAATATTTTTGCAAGTTCTGGCATCTTCCAAATATACTAACACAAATATCTCCTCTCCAGATATCTTTTAAATCCAAAAAGCCAATTATCTACTAAAATTTTTACTGAAAAATCAACTTAAAACTGAATTTGATATTTCACTGTAAATTTTCTATTTCTTATCTCTATCAGTGTCAACAGCATCCTCCCAATTGCCCAAACCAGAGACCATAATGTTAATACATAAAGCTCTACCTACTTCACCCTCAATGTCAAGTTACTTCCAAAAAACGGTCGAGTTTTGTTTTGTTTTGTTTTGTTTTGTTTTGTTTTGTTTGAGAGAGATTTTCGCTATAGGGCACATGCACTCTCTGCAGAGACAGACACAGAAAGTGAGAAATTACACCCCCCAGGGTGGGATGGCCACACCACAATCCCTTCTCCTCTATTCTCCTCAGGATTTTGGGCACACACACACACACACACACACACACACACACACACGCCTGGCGTGTTTCAAGCCTCTGGGTCTAGGACTCGAGCTACAGTGGGTTATGTGGGAGTTCAGCGATGTAACCATTACGCCATCTGCTGGTCGCAGAATAGTTGATTTTTAAGAGTTTATTTATTCCATGAACAGAGATAGAAACACAGCCCCAACAGGGTTCTGACCCTGGGAAGCACCCTGGGCCTCAGTCAGCTCTGTATCATAGGGTGTGCATGCACGCTCAAGGAGGTCTCTGGACGCAATCCTACCACCTTCCCATGTGGGGCAGCCTCGCAGAGCACTGCATCCCACCTCAGTGCCACCGTCTGACCCTGGGAAGGGTCAGTCTCACCATCTCTTATATCTGCTTCTGTTCCTCCTCCTCATTTTCACTACCCACCATGATTCATTCCCCCAGACTTTTTGGGCCCGAGCTGTGATCTCTTAACTGTGCTCCTTCACTCTTATCTCACTCCTCTCATTTCACATCCTCATTACTTACATCTGTCTCTCTCTCTCTCTTTTTTTCTCCCCAGAGATTTTTGCTACAGGGTGCATGTGCTCACCAGAAAGACAGAAAGACAGAAAGCGAGAAATCACACCCCCAGGGGGATGGCCACGCCGCAATCCCTTCTCCTCCGTTCTCCTCTCGGAATCTTGGGCACGCACGCACACGCGCCCAGCGTGAGTTTAAGCCACCGGGTCCGGGACTCGAATCACGGTCGACTACATGAGGGTCCAGCGACATATCCATTACGCTAACTGCTGGTCCCTCAGAAAGATGTAAGTGGGACCAGCAGTTAGTGTAATGGCTATGTCGCTGGACTCCCACGTCGTTGACCGTGGTTCGTGTCCCACTTACATCTTTCTGAAAAGCAAGTTACCAAGGTTTCACCCTGCAGTAACCCAGCCGTGTATATGGCAGCTGTGCTGTAGCAGGCTCTGTGTCATTTGCTAATGATAGAAACCTAAACCTGACCTTGTTTCTGCCCTCAGTTATCTCAGAATCTGGTGGAGACAAGGCAAGTGGTTATAATTCGCTGCGATGTAAGGACTGATCTCTAGGCTCTCCTTACACAATGCAGAGGTGCCAGGCGTCATAGAGAAAGGAGCCCCTGATTTCACTCTGGGAATCAGAGAAATTCACAGAGACGGTCCCAGGGAAGAGGGAGGTGAAACACTTCTCATGGAATTGCCTCATAGCCCCATGAAGCGGGGGCTCGGGAAGGGGGGTCATGGAGTGTGGCGTGAGTGGAAGTCCTCAGAAGAGTGTGGCGTCGTGCCACCAGACAGGATTGCAGAGCGATGTTGACAAACAAGCTGCGTCGGGGTCGAGCTGACCAAGTGGAAATCACAGAGGGAACTTGCCAAGCCTTGACGTGTAGGACTGAGCCGTTAAGGGTTTCCGGGATGGTCAGGAAAGCCGTAGGGCTAATACTTGGGAGGTCCCTGGTGACAGACAAGGGACAGAGTCCAGACTCTGAGCTGGAGAGGACCACGGAAAGCCTTCATCCCTGCATTGTACAAATAAGGAGAGAATAAAGGGGATTAGGGTAAGTGGTCCTAGGTGTGTGGCCGTCAGGCTGTACAGAGTCCTAGCGCTGCTATGTGGCTTTGGGGAACGTCATCAGCTTAGCTGGAAAACAGAATTAATCGTGGTAACTATTTCAGGGGGTGACTGTGAGGCTTAAGTGAGCAGGGGATCTAGACCCCTGAGGTATTACCCGCCCAGAGTGAGTTCAGTGCCAACGTGTTGTTAATACTAGTATTGAGGAAGTGCCACAGCTAGCTCAAAGTGGAGCTGAGGTAAGAGCTAAGGGCTGGCTTCCCATTCTCTTCTCCACTCTCCCACATCCTTCCTGACGGGAGGGGAGGGAGACTCTGGCAGCAAGAACCTCCAGTAAAGTCACCCACAGACCATGACCAGGCCTGGAGCCAAGAGGGCTGGAAATCCAGAGTAAGGACTTCACTTTCTTTCCTTCTCCTTGTTTTCTGGAGTGACAAGGCTGGAGGGAGGGACATTCAGGAGTGCATTAACTTTGTAGAAATGTGGAAGGCAGCTAGTTGTTCTAGAACCTAGACTTCTCGGCACGAAGAAGAAGCAAACTTTGGGGCATCCTACTACATTACCCAGCCCAGGTCACGAGGGAAGGAAAATACTTACTCCTAGATAGAGTATAGAACCTTGTAAAGGCTAGTTAGGCAGGGTGCAGGAGGGGAATCTGCTAATTCATATGTTGTAAGAGTGGAGTAATAGAGGTACGTGGTAAAAAAAAAAAAAATTCAAATCAAAACAAAGTACATACAGTGGGAAAGACATCTTATTTTCACCCACTCCCTAGTTTCTCCTCTCAGTGACAAGCTCTGTTTCCAAAGCCTAGTTTGAGTATTTCCAAAGACATTACTTCCATCCACTGAGACACACAGGCTGTTTATGGACACAGATTTACATGTTAGCACCTTGCTTTTTATACTTAAATGTATCTCCTTGAGGTCATACTGTATCCGTAAATTAAAGATACCTCTTTCTTTATAAGGTCTATGTAGCATTGTACTGAGTGGCTGTACCATAATACATCTTCTATTAACATACTGTTTCCAAACTCTTGTTTTTGAAAATAAAGCTTCAGGGGCCAGCAAATGGCATGATGGTTAGGGCACTAGACTCACACATGGCTGACAATGGTTCTAGTCCTAGACCTGGCACCTTGCTCTTTCACTTTCCCTTTCTCTCTCTTTGTCGATCTCTGGTCAATTTTTTAAAAATAATAATGATGGGGCTTGTAGGTGGCATGGTGGTTAAGGTGCTGGACTCCCACATGGCCAACTAAAGTTTGAGTCCTAGACCTAGTGGCATGCTTTTTCATTCTCCCTTTCTCTCTCTTTCTCTGTGACTCTCTCTGGTTAAATTGAAGAATAACAATGAATAAATAAAATTAAATAAAAGAAAGTGACATCACTGTCTTTTAAAAATAATAACAATGAATTGAAATGATACAGAGAAGATTAGCATGGCCCCTGTGCAAGGATGACATGCAAATTCATGAAGAAGTCCATATTTTTGCAGGTCACCTCCTCCCACACACCTCTGAACACTTAGAATTAACTCCAAGGGATTAGGAAAAATGGGAAAAATGTATAATCCATCAGATTACTGGAAACCACCACAGAAGCATAAAAAAAAATATGAAAAACCAGCTCCTCCCTGACTCACCTTTGAACTCACAGGTTTGTTTCTCGGGATTTTGAGATGAACTTGCATCCCTCCCCACCCCATCTAGATGCCCATTCCAGCGAAGGGCCTTGCCTGATGGCAGGGTGCTTGTGGCTGGAGGGCGTATTGGCTGGGACCTGTGCCTCATCCCCTCCCTGACTCATCTTTGGACTCTCAAGTTTGTATTCAGGGACTTTGAGATGAACTTGTACCCTTCTCCACCCTATCCAGACACCTGTTCCAGCAAATGACCTTGCCGGACAGAAGCCTACCTGAACCTGGGGTGCTTAGCAGCTGGGACCCATGGCTCATCCCCTCCCCAGCTTGCCTTTGAACTCTCAGGAGTTTGGTGTTTCGTATAGTGTGCAGCCTGATCTCTTCTTTGTTGCTGAGTTGAAGCCCAGAAGCTCAGTTTCAGGCACACCTTCAGAAACATGGAGGACTTTGGGTCCTCCTCCCCACTCCTACACACCTTTGAGTGCTTGAAGATACCTTGAATAACTTAGGAAGGAATGTATAGATCCCCATGTGACTAGGAACCATGGCAGAGGCACGAGAAATATGAGCAGTGAACAAAATGTCTCTCCCCCAAGGAAAAACATCAACTCCTCATCACCAACAGACAACACAATGGAAATCACGAAAATGTCAGATAAACAATGCAGAATATTTGTAGTGACCAAATTACATGAGGTGCAAGAGAAAAGAAACAATGAGTTCCAGGAGATGAGGAAGTCCTTTCACTATGTGAAAGAAGAAATAGACACCATAGAAAAGAATCAGACAGAATTGCTAGAGATGAAGAATGTGATTCAGAAGATTAAAACCGTCCTCGAAAGTATTAAAAGTAGATTAGATCATGCAGAATCTTGAATCCTGAATGTAGAAGACAAAACCTCTGACTTAGAAAAAATGATCAGAAAGTCTGAGAAAACAACCAAGAAAAGTGAGGACAATATATGAGAAATACTAGATACCATCAAGGACCCAAACATCCAGATAATCGGGATCCCAGAAGAGGAAGAAAATAATAAGGGCATTGATGATTTATTTCATGAAATCCTGAAAGAAAACTTTCCAAACCTAGAGAGGTATTCAAATATCCAGACCCAAGAAATACACAAGACCTCAAATAGAATCAACCCAAGAAAAAAGGCACTTCATAGCCAGATTGACCAAAACCACAGGCAAAGACAAGATACTAAAACTGGCAAGAGGGAAACATCAAGTTACTTACAAAGATTATCCCATCAGGCTAACATCGGACCTCTCATTGGAAATAATGCAGGCAAGGAAAGAATGGGGAAATATAGTCACAGTGTTAAATGAAAAGTAATTTCAACCAAGAATACAATAGCTAGCAAGATTTTCCTTAATATAGGAAAAAAAGAAAACATTCTCAGATAAACAAAACCTGAAATAATTTACCAACTCCAGACCAGCTCTTCAAGAGGTTCTGAAGGGAGTACTATACCAGGAAAACAAAAAAGACAGACAAGCGGTTATAAGAGGACAAAAATCAACCAAGAAAATGGCTCAGTTAATGATAGGAACATGTCTGCAAATATCGATAATAATGTTGGATGTTATTATAACTCTCCAATCAAGAGACACAGACTGGCTGAATGGATAAAAAAACAGAAACCCTCTCTCTATCTGTTGCCTACAAGAAACACACCTTATGGATAAAGATATACATAGGCTAAAAGTGAAGGGATGGAAAAAGGTATTCCATGCAAACAGAAATTTTAAAAAGGGCTAGAGTTGCAATATTGATTTCAGACAGAATAGGCTTTAAGATAAAGACTATAAGAGGAGACAAAGAAGGGCATTATATAAAAAAAGGGCTAATTCATCAAGACATAACACCTACAAGTATCTAGGCACCAAACTCAGGGGTATCTAAATATGTGAAGGAAAGACTGCTAGAACTAAAAGGAGAGATGGGTTGCAACACTATAATTGTTAGGAATCTCAACACCCCACTATCTCCTTTAGACAGATCTTCTAGACAAAAAATAAACAGAGAGATACAGGACCTAAATGATACTATAAATCAAATGGGCTTGACAGATAGAACTTTCCACCTTAAGATCACAAAATATACATTTTTCTCACTTCAGCATGGAACCTTTTCAAAGATTGACCATATGATAGGACACAATTCAAGCCTTCAGATTCAAAGGCATAGAAACTATATCCAGCATCTTCTCTGACCATGATGAAATTAAACTTGATATTAATTTCAAGGAAAGTCCTCAAAAATACATCAACACATGGAGACTAAATGACATACTTCTGAATGACTTCTTAAGTACTAAAGAAATTAAGTCTGAAAATAAAAAAATTATGAAAACAAATGATAATGAGTACATGAGTTTCCGTAATCTATGGGACACCATAAAAGCAGTCATAAGAGGAAAAGTCATAGCAATTACTGTGCATAAGAAAAAAGATAGAAAGGTGGCAAATAGATGACTTAACATCATGCCTCAAGGAATTGGAAAAACAACAGCCAAAATGCCAGGCAAAAAGAAAATATAAAGACTCAAGGAGAAATAAATGAAATAGAAAATAAAAGAGCCATACAGAAAATAAATAAAAGCAAAAGCTGGTTCTCTGAAAATATTAACAAGATCGACACACCATTGGCTAGACTGATGATGAAGAGAGAAACCAGATAAATCAAATACATGATGAAACAGGCAACATTACAACAGACATAATAGAAATACAAAATATCATTAGAGGATACTATGAGTGACTATATGCCAACAAACAAGAGAACATGGAGGAGATGGACAAATTCCTGGATGCGTATAATCTACCAAGATTGAATCGGGAGGACATAGAAAACCTGAATAGACCCATAACTACCCATAAGATTCGATCAGTAATAAATGACCTCCCGCAAAGAAAAGCCCAGGTTCAGATGGCTTCGCTTCTGAATTCTACAAAACCTTTAAGAGTTAACCCCTATTCTACTCAAATTATTTCTAAAGATTAAAAAGGAAGGAAACCTTCCAAATTCATTCTATGAAGCCTCCATCATCCTCATTCCCTCATTCCTACCTTGAGGAAGACTTTGAAGGAAGAAAAAGAGACTGATCTTTGCTAGCAGATGATAAACCACAGAGTACTTGGTAGGCAGGGCTGAGTTGGGAAGGTTCATGTGTGAATAGTGTGCTGGGTGTTTGCGTCTCAACAGTTTGAATAGTTGACGTGTGAATATTTTCTCAAAAATATTTAAAACCATACTGTCTCTGTTGTTATAAAGTCACAAACAAAATTATAACAAATATTTTTAAAGTCATCTTTGAAAGTCATCTTTAAAATCAGTTTTTTGGACATTTTGAAAGTTGTTTATTAACTGTCAAGAGCTACAGAGTATTTTTGACATGTAAAGTAAATGTTTGTGGGGAAATGTAAAATAAATAAATAAATAAACAATTCAAAAATAATAATGATACATAAAATTAAAAAGAAATTCTTAAAAAAAGAAAACAGAGCTCCAGCAAATACCTCTGTACATTCATCTTTTTATACCTGTACATATCTATCTATAGGATAAATATACAGAAGTACAATTGCTGTACCCAAGGAAATGGGCAGTTTTTAAAGTTTCTTTCTTCCATGACAAGAAAGACAGAGAGACAGAGCGAGAGAGAGACCCTCAACTGGGTCTTTAATAATGCTATCCACCCCTCACTTCAGCCATCCCCATATCATGGGCATGGGCATGTCTGCTATGTTCAGGGAGGTCTCTGGATGTGAACCTAAAACCTTCCAATGTAGGCCAACCTCACAGAGCTTTGTGTTACTGCTATTCCCACCATCTACTCCCCAAAATGTGCAATTTTAACTTTGATATGGTAGTAGGATATTAGATATGACCCTTTCTGTTGTTAGATCTTCAGTAAACCCCCTAAAGAACAATCAGTAATAGACACCTATCTAGGACCAGCGAAGAGACAGTAATAGTTTTCTTTCCACCGTTTGCCTCCCTTTGCCTCTTGGTTATATAAGAGAAGGCTAAGAATTCATTTACAGGTGGACCTTTGAAGACAGGATTTGTCTAGAGAGTGAGTGAGCATCTAGAGAATTCTCAGAGTGGTGTGTTGTTTCTCTTTTTTTTCTTTTATAAATAGTTATTTATTATTCAATTTTATTTATTTTTTATTTACTGCAAGGCATATGCACTCACCAGAGAGAGATGGAACGTGAGGGGGGCCGAAAGTGAGAAAGCAAGGGGCTAGATCTGGGACTCAAACCACAGTTGGCTATGTGGGAGTCCAGAGCCCGAACCACCACACCACCTGCTGGCCCTGGTGTATTGTGTCATCCTTCTGGAGCTTGTTTCTCTCTAACTGAAACCAGGCAAGCGAGTTTATAAGAGCCATGCAGTGGCAATCTAGCCATTTTGGCAGAAAGGAAGATGTCCCACTGATCACTGGGCCTCCAGCATATAAAACCCGCGTGATTGAACTTCCAAGTTTGGGAAGAAACCGACCATCCACCAGATGACTAGAAATCGCTGCAGGACCACAAGAAATATGGGGAAGCAGGAAAATACCTCTCCCACAGGGGAAACGGATAGCTCCTCTTCATCCACACACAGTTCAACAGAAGTCATGGAAATGTCTGATAAAGAATTCAGAACGTTCATAATGGCAAAGCTAACAGAGATGGAAGAGAAGAGAGACAAGGAACTGCTGAAGAGGAAGGAGAAAGGAGTTGAAGAGTTCCAGGAGGTGAAGAAATTCATGCAAGATCTAAAAGAGGAGTTTCACACTTTACAAAAGAATCAGATGGAACTGTTAGAGATGAAGGCTATAATACAAGAAGTCAAAATCTCCATTGAAAGTATTAAAAGCAGACTAGATCATACAGAAAATAGAATCTCTAATGTAGAAGAGAAAATGGCTGGCCTAGAAAAATCCACCATGAAGACTGAGAAAATGGCCCAAAAATTTGAGAATAATATGCGAGAAGTACTAGATACAATTAAACGTCCAAACATCCAGATAATAGGCATCCCAGAGGGTGAAGAGACTCATAAGGGCATTGATAATCTATTTCATGAAATCCTGCAAGAAAACTTTCCAAACCTGGAGAGGCACTCAAAGATTCAGTCCCAAGAAATACAGAGGACCCCAGATAGAATCAACCCAAGAAGATCTTCTCCAAGACACATTATAGCCAGATTGACCAAAACCACAGACAAAGACAAGATACTAAGACTGGCAAGAGAAAAAAGGCAAGTTACCTACAAAGGGTATCCCATCAGACTAACAGCAGACCTCTCATCAGAAACAATGTGAGCGAGGAGAGAATGAGAAAATATATTCAAAGTATTAAGGGAAAAGCAATTTCAACTGAGAATCCAGTACCCAGCAAGGTTATCATTCATTTGGGAAGAAAAGACACGAACTTTCCCAGATACACAAAACCTGAAAGAATTTACCAGCACCAGACCAGATCTCCAAGAAGTTCTTAAGGGAGTGCTATGTCAGTAAAATTAAATGCAGACACACAGAAATAAGAGTTCAAAGACTAAGAAAATGGGCAATTTAATTGTAGGGACAAAGTCTGGAGTTGAGTATTATATCCCAGAGTTCAATCTGGAAGATCGTACCTCAACAGAAACAGAAGAAAGATTAAGTACATGAGTCTGAACTGATGAAACAGCATTCTGTGACTTGACTAAGATATTGCTGCTTTTCTTCTAAGCTTTGTTGTCTGGTTTTAAGGATTTTTATCCTGTCTTGAGCTGTCAATAGATTCATGTACCTACTATTTGAACAAAATATCAACCTGTTTCTAAGCTTCAAATTTCAAGGAAATAACCTTACCAGTTCAAAACTGCCTTTCTTGGAACCACCAGCTGAACTTGCTCTTGAAAGTAGTTAGATAACTTATGATATGGTGTGGTCAACAAAATGTTGGGGGAAAAGGAATTGAAGACAACTGTAGACAGCAGAAATGGTGTAACAAGAGAGTGGAATAGGGCAGAAGGTCAGACATAGGGTAAAAAACATATATATATATATGAAAGTAGTAGTGGAATTTTATGGATGATAACATGCATGATTAAGCCACTATGCAGTTTACTCTAGAAGGGAAACCACATTTAGTATGTTGTGATGATGGTCAGGGAATGAATGTAAATTTAAAAAACAAATTTCAGAGAAAAAAAATACTAAAACTGTTACCAAAATTGAAAGAAAAAACTGTATTTGATGACCACAGTAAGCTATATAGCCCCAGCTAGGTACTATTTTATAGTATGTTCATTCTACTCCCTGAGGTTTATGCCCAAAGTCAGACATGGGTTCTTGTGTATGTATATATCAGCTGTGCTTGCTATTGCAAATATTTAGACAAATTAAGTTCATTAGCAAATCAATTAAATGGGGGGGGATAGGCATAGAAAGCAATCATGGATACTAGAGACAACGGGAGGAGGGTTGGACAGGGCAGAGGGTTAGGGATAGGGAATCAAGGATAGCAAAAAAAAAAAAAAAAAAACGCAAAATATACAAGATATAAGAAATGGAAAATTGTATGTTGGTGTGCTTGAATGAGCCAACAGACAGTGTATTTTGGATGAAAAAATTCATTTTGTATACTGTAATGATGTATAGCATATTAATGTTAAAAAAGGAAAATAAATTAATAAATAATTTTTTTTTAAAAAAGAGCCATTCAGCGAATACCATGTTTCTTTTCAGAAAGGGCAAAAACGCTGTACCCAGTGTTGTTCATTAATTGACTTTTCCTTAAAAATGGAGGAAACTGGATGAATGGTACAATTAAGGAATTAGAAATGCATTGAATGTAGCGGTGGAAGGTCCATATCTACCAAGTAATCCTTCCATTTCCGTCTCCCTACATTAAGATGCACTTTGTGGTAAAAGCTTAGTTTCGTTTGGAAGTTGCCATCTCAGGGCTCACATGAGATGAATTTTCTTTTTCTTCATGGAAACAATGGTGAAATCATCGCATGTTATCAGAAAAATTCTAGGATGTTGGCCAGAGGACGATTTGGGCATGAACTCTGGTAAAATCCAGACGAATAAAGTCTGGTTTGGACTTGTTGGAAGCTAGTATTACTTCTTTGAAAGGGCACAGTGTGAATGGTTAGGTTTCATTTCTTTCTCTTTTTTTTTTGGAGAGGTTTTTGCTATAGGGCGCGTGCACTCGCCAGACAGACAGAGAGAGACAGAGAGACAGAAAGCGAGAAATCACCCCCCAGGGGGGATGGCCACGCCGCAATCCCTTCTCCTCCATTCTCCTCTCGGGATCTTGGGCACGCACGCACATGCGCCCGGCGGAGTTTTAAGCCACCGGGTCCAGGACGCGAACCATGGTCGACTACGTGGGAGTCCAGCAACATAGCCATTACGCTAACTGCTGGTCCCAAGGTTTCATTTCTTGATAGTGGTTTTGGTAGTATAAATATGTATGTATATGTCTGAGTTTATTCAAATATGTACATTATGTGCAACTTTTTGGATATAAATTACTCCTAAATAAAACTTGTTAAAAGGAAAAAAAAGGGCAGAAAGTGTCTAAGCTAGTTCACTTCACCCCTCATGTTAGGCACTCATCTCTTTTTTTTTTTTAATTATTTTATTCAATTTCATTTATTCATTCATTTACTTTAATTTGACCAGAGAGACATAGAGAGAGGCAAGTAAGAAAGCAAGCCACCAGGTCCGGGACTCAAACCATGGTCGGCCATATGGGAGTGTCCAGCGCCTTAACCACCATGCCACTTGCCGGTCCCCATAGGCACTCATCTCTTGATGAGGGCAGAGGAAGTCCATCCCTAAATACCACCACGATGGGGACTAAGTGTCAGCATGAATTTTGGAGGAGACGCATTCAAGCCATAGCAGAAATAGAGGGGAAAATAAGAGAAAATAGTTACAAGTCAATCAGGACATGCTTTCTGAGTGTCAGTTTTTTGAGTCTGAGTCAGGGCTGAGCCAGAGGTTGAGAAACGTTAAATTGGATGAGATTAAAGCTTTGACTTGAAACTGGGCCAAATTCATTCGTACTTGGAAAACGAGACTGTTCGCTAGTAACAAAAGTGACTAGAAAACTATCAGATATACCCCAAACTTGGTGGAAGGAAGTATTATAAATAGGTAATGTGTTGTTTCCCCTGGGACGGGTGCTTAGAACAGCTGTTGTCAGTGACTCCCCACAGCGGCCACAGCTTCTTCCCTCACCTCCCCGAACGCAGCACTTGTGTTCAGGAGAAGAAGCTTTTGACGTTCACACAGGATGAGCTTTATCTCTGCTTGACAATCTAAGAAGCAAAATACAGACAGGAATTCACTTTATTCCTAAGTATCTTCAATAAATTAATACAGGCTTCCTGACATCCTGCACTATTTCAAATACTTGTGTGTCTTCTCAAAGTCCAGCCTCCACACATCAACAATCTCAAGTTACATAGACTGTTTTGCAGGTAGGAATGTAAATGTAAGATGTAAGGGAAGTGCTCCTTTCAAGTATATGTGTGTGTGTATATATATATATATATATATATATATATATATATATATATACACGTATATATGTATATACACACATGAAAGAGTGTGTGCACATGTATGAGAAAAAGAGAGAGGCAGTGAGACGAGAGAGAGAAGCGCACCCTGGGCAGGGTCTCATCAGGCCGCTGTCCCCTTTCCCGGCCATCTAGCTTCTTGGGGTCTTGGGTACACACACAGACACCCGGTTTTGTTTCAGGCCATGTTTTTAGGCCAAGGCAGGGGTCCAAACCCCGCAGCTGGCTGTGGGGCTTCCAGCACTGCAGTCCAGGTTGCTACCAACTGTTCTACCGAGCTGGGCCTGTGGATCTAATTGTAACCCCAAAGCACTTGTACATCCATTTTGATCCAGTAGCTGAGGCTACTATGTGAAGAAATAAGAACACAGATATATTAAAATTATATTGTACAAAAGTTAGTTAAGTCACTTTTATATTGTCTTGTCCCGACCTGGTTCGGGCGCCACGTGTCCCGACCCGGTGGGACAGTCGAACAGGTTTCCTGAGGGAAGGAGTGAGAGCCGGAACAAGCGGCACAGTGTCACAGCTCGGAGACGACACAGTGTTGTCTGTTTATTGTGGGCAGCACGGTACAGCACGGAGACGACGCAGTGTTACAACTCTTTAGGGTCGCGTCGTCTGCGTCGTCTGCTGTGAACAGCACGGAGACGACGCGGTGTCACAGCTCTTCAGGCTCGTCTGGAGACGATGTAGTGTTACAGCTCTTCAGGGTCGTCTGGAGACTGTGCGGTGTTTCAGCTCTGCAGGCTCTCCAGGGTCGTCGTCTTCCTGGTCTTCTGTGTTGTCTTCGCTGTCTTCCCGGTCGTCTGGCTATTGTGGGCCAGGCATGGTGCTTATATACACATTGGTGGATCGCAAAGGTGGGTTATGATTGGTTGCAAATGGTGGGCCGTGATTGGTTGTAAACGGTGGGCCGTGATTGGTTGTAAACGGTGGGTTACGATTGGTTGCTTTTGGACCAATCATGAGGTGCCAGATATGCAAATCTGAGGGATTTCTAGTGGCCAATCATGGCAATTGTTTGCTCTCTGAGAAACCTCGGCAGACTCGCTGTTGCGCAGCCTCCCACATATCCCCCTTCTCTGTTTTGAGAGATGAGGTAAAGGCCTGGGGGAATCGTGCCTGTCTTAGGTTGGAGTCGTTTATAGAACCATAAGTCCATTCTTACCCGTCATTGGAGAGTCCCATAGCTATGATGAGCCTCCTGTCTTAGGTGGAAGGACTGAAGAGTTATTGGGTTCATCAGACTCTCTTACCTGTCTTTGGCTAACCGATTCAGCGCCTCAGGCGAGACCAGTATAAGGGTGTTGGTCTTCCATAAGTGAGTCAATTTGTTGTTTCAGGAATGACATGCGCCTATTAAATATAACAGGTCCCAGTAAGCAAACAATTAAAAATCCAATGAATGGGCCAGAGAGGGGGAGCGGGAAAGGGAGGAGACCGTTCCAGGCAGACCATTGGCGAGTTGTTTTCTATGTTGTTGGAGAGATTGTTGGAGTTGATGTATGTTGTCACGAACGATGCCGGACTTGTTGGTGTAAAAGCAGCGTTCCTGTAAAGCAAGACAGAGACCTCCCTGTTCTGCCAGGAGGAGATTTAAACCTCGTCTATTTTGAAGAACCACCTCAGCCGGGGAATCTAGTTGGTCTGAGATAAGACCCTCAGTGACTTGGCGTAATAACCCAAGCCAGTGGAGCCAGCAGCTGTAGCTGCAGTTAGGGGAACATAAAGGCTGAGAGTTTTGAAATTTAAGAAGGATAGCTCGGGCTAACGTTTGCCAATCAGATGGTATGAGCCAGCCCTCGGTGATAGCTTCAACTATAGCTAAGGTATATGGAGCAGTAGCTCCGTATTGGGCAACTGCCACCTTAATCTCTTTTACCATAAACCTACTGTGACGGCGCCAAAGCTGTCCTTGGGGATCTATAGTTTCCATAACAGGGAATGTCTCAAAGTCTGTCTCAAAGTCTGTCGTATGTGATCCCTGAACTAGTTTTGTTTGTTTGTCTGTATTGGTTTTTAGTTTCTCGAATTGTGATGCAAAAGGTATCTGCATGGATAATATTAAACCCACAATGTAGAAAATGCTATATGCTATGTAGACTCTTTTGCTATATCTCTGCATCAGTAACAACATAAACACATGCAGTGGAATAAGGTTGATGATAAACACATAACCACCCCAAGCAGAGACCATATAGAAATATGATAAACAGCAGCATATTATCCAAAAAACTGACCCAGTTTTTGACTCATTTTTCTTTGGCTCTTGTAGAGACTTAAGGTTGTTTTTATTTTTTAGTTTTTTGGATATTTTGGGTTTTGTCTCACCTTCAGGGCTTTTAACTTCTTCCTCACTATCTAGGGAAATAAGATCCTCTCCCTGTTCTTTTTCAATTCTAGAATCCATGGTTAGATCTGAGGCGGCTATAGCCTCCTCCTGGGGTTGATCATTTTGCATGATCTGCTCTCCCTTAGTGACCATAGCGACAATTTTTGGTTCACTGGTGTGGAGCCTGAGAATTTCGTCTATTAAGTTCCAGTACAAAAAAGTAGTCACGGGAACTTTTTCTGGGCCGAATGTGGTATAATAATCTTTGAAAGCGTCCCGTACTCTTTTCCACATTTTCTCATCTATGGTTCCTTCTTGAGGGAACCATGGACAAACTTCTTTTAAGAAATCAAAAAAGGAGAGCAACTGCTTAATCTTAATCTTAACTCCCCGTGTCTTGAGGGCTTCTTTCAAGCCCTGAACAAATAATTTCTGCTGACTAAGCTTTTGTTCGTGCTGACTAAGCCCTTGTTCGTGCTGACTAAGCTTTTGTTCGTGCTAAGCTCTTGTTCGTGCTGACTAAGCTCTTGTTCGTGCTGGCTAAGCTCTTGTCCCATTATTACCCTTATTACTTGTCCCATTATTACCTTTATTACTTATAAGTAAGCAATCTTTGTTACTCACCGGGACGATTCTCTGCCGTTCCCTCTCGGACGATTCTCTGCCGTCCTATCTCGGGACGATTCTCTGCCGTCCCCTCCTCGGACGATTCTCTGCCGTCCTATCTCGGGACGATTCTCTGCCGTCCCCTCCTCGGACGATTCTCTGCCGTCCTATCTCGGGACGATTCTCTGCCGTCCCCTCCTCGGACGATTCTCTGCCGTCCTATCTCGGGACGATTCTCTGCCGTCCCCTCCTCGGACGATTCTCTGCCGTCCTATCTCGGGACGATTCTCTGCCGTCCCCTCCTTGGACGATTCTCTGCCGTCCTATCTCGGGACGATTCTCTGCCGTCCCCTCCTCGGATGCTCTTCACTGGATCCTTCGTACTCAGGTCCCTTGTTCGAGCGCCACTTGGCCCGACCTGGTTCGGGCGCCACGTGTCCCGACCCGGTGGGACAGTCGAACAGGTTTCCTGAGGGAAGGAGTGAGAGCCGGAACAAGCGGCACAGTGTCACAGCTCGGAGACGACACAGTGTTGTCTGTTTATTGTGGGCAGCACGGTACAGCACGGAGACGACGCAGTGTTACAACTCTTTAGGGTCGCGTCGTCTGCGTCGTCTGCTGTGAACAGCACGGAGACGACGCGGTGTCACAGCTCTTCAGGCTCGTCTGGAGACGATGTAGTGTTACAGCTCTTCAGGGTCGTCTGGAGACTGTGCGGTGTTTCAGCTCTGCAGGCTCTCCAGGGTCGTCGTCTTCCTGGTCTTCTGTGTTGTCTTCGCTGTCTTCCCGGTCGTCTGGCTATTGTGGGCCAGGCATGGTGCTTATATACACATTGGTGGATCGCAAAGGTGGGTTATGATTGGTTGCAAATGGTGGGCCGTGATTGGTTGTAAACGGTGGGCCGTGATTGGTTGTAAACGGTGGGTTACGATTGGTTGCTTTTGGACCAATCATGAGGTGCCAGATATGCAAATCTGAGGGATTTCTAGTGGCCAATCATGGCAATTGTTTGCTCTCTGAGAAACCTCGGCAGACTCGCTGTTGCGCAGCCTCCCACACTTCTGTAAGGATCTAGAGGATAAAATTGAAGCTGAAAAATTGAGTTTTTGGTAGAATTATAAAAACTCATCTCTTTTGGGTCAGCAGGTGGTATGGTGGTTTAAGGTGCTCAGTGCCACATAGCTGACTCCATGGTTCAAGTCCCCAACCCAGCAGCTTGAAAACACTTCAGGCACCTGTGTGTTCATACCCAAAATCCTGAGGGGAGAATTGAAAAGGAGGGATTGTGGTGTGACCACCACCCCAAGGGTGATTTCTGACTTTCTCTTTCTCGCTCTCTCTGTCTCTGGCTAGTACACACCCCTGGTAGTAAAAAAACTTTTTAAAAAATTATCTGTTTTTATAAAAGATTATATAATTTTTTGTGTGTGTGATGGAGGAAAGTAAAGCTTTATTGCAATGAGCAAAGCAAGGAAACAGGCAGCTCATGCTGAGAAGATCCCGCCTCTCCCAAGATGCTCACCACATGCATTTTTATTCATTTATTTGTTTTTTATGATTATTTTTATGTTACATTTCATCACATATATCTTTACAGTGTATAACATTTCTTTTTTCCAGTACAATCACCATGCATATCAGTCAAGACAAAGACATTTCTATCCACATCACCACCAGCAAATAGTTTTTCATTTTTTTCCAGATTATTATTATTATTTTTAAAATATTCACTTGTTAATCATCATCTGGCTTGTAAAGAGAATTTACCTAACAAGAGATACTTCTCAGTTGAGAATACTCTACATATTATCATCAACAGGTCATAAACCATTTCTGTGTCCCACAAATGTCATGCCTATTTTTTTCCTGCTTTCCTTCTCCCCCACATGCAGTTTTGAGGAAAAACTTAGGGGCAGGGCTCCCAGGCACATGAATGGTTCAACGATTGGTTCAAGAAGAGATGATTATCTCGTGAGCATTCTTGGTTGGTGAGGCCTTAGGTAATCAAATTTCTGTTTGGGTTTTGGGAGCCATTCGGCCTGGAGTTTGTGAATTCACAGCCAGCAGTTGCAATCCTACAAAACATCTTACGTATTGAAATTAAAACCAAGGAGAAAATTAGAGAGGCAAGAGATTTGAGGGACACAGAAATGGACAATTGTCTGTTGATGATAACATATATGATATCTTTGACTGGTCTGATGTGGAGTATGTTCATGTTGAATGAATGACTGAATGTATAAAATAAATTTTAAAAAATTTTAGAAACCTTAGTTGAACACATAATTTTGCAATTTTATAAACCTAAAGTTATTTAAGTTTATTTGATCAAATTAAAATTAATTAAGCCTTTTATGAGAAAACAAGCTCAAAACTTTCATAAACTAAAATATTTTGATAACATTGTTTTTACAGGGGCCAGCAGGTGGCGTGGTCGTAAAGGGACTGGACTTCCACATGGCCAATAGCGGCTCAAGTCCCGGACCTGGTGGCTTGTTTCTCACTTTCTCTCTCCCTCTCTCTTTCTCTCTCTCTAGAGAGCACACATTCCCAGCTGCAAAATTTTTAAATGATAAATAAAATTAAATAAATAATTCTATTTTTTTGCATGATGGAAGTCAGGAAAAAGATCGGTCTGGTTTGCCTAAAGAGATCTTTTTTTAATTGCCAGACCATCGAAGATAACCACAAGGGGGTCCATGAGGTGGGACTGACACTCAGTGAGGCTGACTCATTATGGGAAGGTTCTGGGGTCACATCCAGAGAGTTTCTCGAGTGTGCCCATGATCCAAGGCTGGCTGAGGCTGGGAGCGGATCATGGCATGAGACACTGTTGGGGGTGCTATCTGTGTCTATGTCTCTCTGTCTCTTGCTTCATGACTCTCTTGCTTGTGGAAGAAATACTTTCTTTTTAAAACTGATGTCCATTTTCTGTCAGTCTTATTTCCACTTTGCAAGAGTCTGGAATTGCAGCTGAAGACCAGTCAGTGGTGTTCCCACCCTTTGAGTGATGTGGAGAGGAACTGCAGAGCAGTGTTCATGGCACACTGAGTGCCCAGCCTTCAGGAGGGAACTGCTGGATGGGCACAGAGGGCTCCTGCACGCCTTCATACCTGTCTGCTGCCTCAGGCCGAGCAGCAGTGAACCCAGGAGCTGGAGCAGTCCATACACCCTGAAATTCCTCCTTGGTCACAGCTTTTTTCAGCAGCAACTTGTTCTTCCTTTCCCATCTCTTCAGGATCTCCGTGGAAGTAAAGATCAGGCACCGTGGGAATCCAGAACAATGTCGTATGGATTCCTTTCCAGGTAGCGCAGAGAAATGTTCCAAAGTTGGAATAATCACTTTGTAAGCTAAATAATGTGATTGAGTGTATAAAAGAAAACGAAATTTAAAAATACTTAAAAACAAATAAACAAACAAACAAAAAACTACAAGGGCCTCAGCAAGAAGTCTAGTAGAAATGTTGGGGTGAGACTTCTCCTTCAACCCCATCCTCCTGCAGGCTCCTGTCATTGTGAGGCCTACTTGCCTTGACATTAATTCTATAATCCATTAGGTGACTATTGACCACACACACACTCCCGAGGACAGATGTTAACTATGTGAGACTTTAGTGCCTTATTAATATTCATGAGCAGAAACACTGTCCTGATTTGAAGCATTAGCTCTGCAGCTCTTCTCAAGACAGACCTGGCCCTTTGTCGTGCAGAACCTGGACAGTCCCTTTCTTCGCACTTTTCAGAACATGGCTTGGGGCTCGAGAAATGATGGCTTTCAAGGTTATCTACTCTTGAAAATTAAAACTTTGCTAACATTTGAGGAACAGAGTAAAATTATTTTGCAGAGTCTTTAAGTCTCTGCTAACTATAAATGGAAGGAGATGTTCTTATGAGAATATATTATTTATGTAAAAAAACTAATAAAGAGTGGTATTGTTTTCTAATTGCGTTAATGTGAATGCAAACAAGAAAATTAGTACCTATGTATTTATGCATAAGAAATATCTGTTTTTAGCTTTTTTTTTTTTTAAAATTGGCATAGTGCCTGTGCACTCACTAGAGACAGAGGACAAGAGAGAGGGAGAAAGCACTCTCCAATGAGGCAGGATCACATCACCATTCCTTCTCCATTTCTCTATCCTGTCAGGATTTGGGGTACACACACACACATACCAACTGTGTTTTCACAAATGCCTGTTCCAAGATTCAAACCATGCAGTGGGTCATGTAAGATCCAGCTACCCTAACTACCAGGCTCCAGGACCATCCCTTTGTTTTTCATTTTAATGTCCACTTTCACCATCACATTAAACTAAACTTTCCAGAGTTCGTGGAAACACTTGCCAAGTTCACCAAGGACCTGTGAACATTATCCAGTGACTTTTTCTCTTTTTTTAACGATAGAGTCTCTTCATGTCACTATGCTCCTGTCTTGGTCCCCCAGCTGGGACTACAGCTGCATACCACTGCACTCAGGTCTTTTTCAGACAGATTCTCACTACGTTGCCCAGGCCAGCCTCAAAACTTGCCTACCTCAGCTTCCCAAGTTGCTGGGAGCACAAGTACGTATTATCAAGCAAGCCATGACACCCAGTCTTTAGGTTGGACCAGGAAGCAAACCCAGGCCTCCCATGTGGAACCGGCCTGAGTGTGCCTCAGCAGAGTCTTCGCAGTAGATGCCGTTGCTGCTGCGCCCTAGTGATGTGTTAAGTTCCTATCAAGATGAACCTAGTTTGGTTGACGTTACCCAGTTGTAGGCTTTATATATATCTGCCCGCTAGTCCTTGCTATAGTGGATACTGAATAGTTAGCATACAAACTCACAGCGCTTAATAGCCACATATACAAAATATACACATTGTTTAGATGTTTTTGCTATAGGGCATGTGCGCTCACCAGAGAGACAGAGAGAGACAAAGAGACAGAAAGCGAGAAATCACCCCCCAGGGAGGATGGCCACGCTGCAATCCCTTCTCCTTCATTCTCCTCTCAGGATTTTGGGCACGCATGCACACGCACCCAGCATGAGTTTAATGCACCGGGTCCAGGACTCAAACCACAGTCAACTACAGGGGAGTCCAGTGACATAGCCGTTCGGCCAACTGCTGGTTCCAAGAATATACATTTTGATATATAGTACGGTGCCTCAGCTTCCATCCATAGAATCTCACACACATGCAAAAAAAGGACCTATGATAGGTCAACCAAAATAAAAAGTGATCTTTAGTTGTACTTGGTTCAATTCCCTATAAGATGAAAGGTCATATAGCAATGAAAATTTTCTTCTGTTTCTAATTTATGTTGTTTTACAATTCGATTTAAATGGAATATTTGTAGTTTTCATAGTTGAAACTTTATTTTATGCTTAGTCAATATTTATTCTAATTATTATCTGATACTTATTTTATCAACTTTTTCTTATTTTTCTGAATTCATTTATTTACTATTTTAAAATGACCTGTCTTGAGCAATCTTTCATTTGTTTTCTTTTTTCCCCGAAACTGTCTTTTTTATTATTTTGTTTGTTTGTTTTTGCATTTTTTATTTAGTATTATTATTATTTATACATTCAATCACTATACATCATTTAGATTGCTAAGAGACTTTACCCAGTATGATATACACCACAGCCCAGTCCAGTTGAGAATACTATACACATCCTCATCAACAGATAATAAACCTTATCTGTGTCCCACAAATGTCTTACCTCTCTATTTTTTCCCCTAAATTTCTCTATTTGTTTCCTCAAATTTTATTTTTAAAATTTTGCTATAGGACGTGTGTATTTGCTGGGGAGAGACGGAGACAGAGAGAGGGAAAGTGAGAAACACCTCCTGGAAGGATGGCCATGCTGTAATCCCTTCTCAGCCATTCTCCTCTCAGGATTTGGGGCATGTATACACACATGCCAGGCATGCTTTTTAAGCCACTGGATGGAAGACTCAAACCTTACAGTCAGCTCTGTGGGATCCAGGTACCCTAACCACCACACCACTGGCTGGCCCAACTTTTTGAACTTAAGCTTTTATAATATTGATTTTGCGTTTTTTTGATTTAGGTAGGAGCTACCTATTAATGGTGAATTAGAGTATTTACATTAAATCTGGTGTTTGGTATATTCAATGCTAATCTTTTCAATATATAGTAGTCATCTTACTCTCTCTATGGCTATATGGACTATATTATCCCCTTTGTCTTTAAAAAAATTTTTTTTCGAGAGGTTTTTGCTGTAGGGTGCGTGTGCTCACCTAGAAGACAGAGAGAGACAGAGAGACAGAAAGCGAGAAATCACCCCCCAGGGGGAATGGCCACGCCGCAATCCCTTCTCCTCCATTCTCCTCTTGGGATCTTGGGCACGCATGCACACGTGCCTCGTGTGAGTTTAAGCCACCGGGTCCGGGACTCGAACTGCAGTCAATTACATGGGAGTCCAGCGACATAGCCATTACACTAACTGCTGGTCCCTTAAGAGACAAAAAGCTATTTTAGAGTCTTATGCAAATATTTTTAAATTTTCTGTAAATATTCTAGTTCTCTCTTTCCCAGTCAAAAGTGTGCCCTATTCCCCTTTAAGAAAAACAAAGGCTACTACTCTTTTTGTCTGTACCTCTAATTTCCTACATTTCTTAATTTTATATTCATAATTAGATTGAATATTTCTCACTTTTTTCTTTTTCATGTTTCTTTTATGCTTTCTGTGTCTCACTTTAAAATAATTACTCCAGTATCAGAAATAACCCTTTCGCAGTTATCCTTACTTCTTTAACAATAATCTGTATCCGTACTTATTATGAGTTCATTCAAATCTTCCAAATTTCTCTCTCTAATTTTAGTCTTGTACATTATACATTGCAGCTTTGAGCAATTTTTTCCGAAGAGGGCCCCCGGCTGCCACATTTTTAAAGATTAGGCCTGTCTGAGAATGTCTCTCTGTTGCCTCCCTATACAAATGGCTTGAGTTGCAGTTTATCCCTTCTATAGAAGATGTCATTACATTATCATCTAGCATTGCTCATTGCAGTGGAAAAAGCCCAAGCTAGTTTTATATTGTGTTCCAAGAAAATGACCTACTTTTTTTCTACTTGGAAACTTGCAGAATTTTTTCCCCTTCTTATAGTTTTAAATTTTTATGCAACTGCATCATGGTCACATTTGATTTTGCCTAGGATATTGATTTTGCCTGGGACGTTGGGTAGTACTGCTTTTTTTTTTTTCTCCCAAGAATAATATATATTTTCTGAGAATTGATTTTTTTTTGTCTTTATGTCTGTTTTTTTTTTTTTTTTCTCACCTTTGGAAATTCCTTTGACTTGAAAATTGATTCTCAAAATTTAGCAGCTTCTTGAGTTATATTCCTATTTTTAAATTTCTTGTCTATTCTGAGTATTATGATTTAAAAAGTCATTTTTAAATGTAAGGAAGCTGCAAAGAATAACAAGCCACACCTGTTTGGTTGAATCAGAAATGACAGGGACCACTGGACTATTTTGTCCACTTTATAAACAAAAGATTCACAGATTCCCATTTTTAGTGCGTCTGGTTTAGCAACTGTAGCAAATGTTAAGTAGGTAGACTCTGTAACAGATGCCACTTTTTTGTAGTCTCCAAGGAATCTTTTATGTAACTTATAGAACCTGTCAGATGTAATTAGAAAAGAAAGGTGGGTAAGTTCTAGACATGAGAAACCACCCAAAGAGGACTCTGGAAGTTCAGTTCAGTGTGTGAAGTAAACTATGTAAAGAACGTGGCATACACACCCTGTCCCGGTGGGAATGGACACAGAAGCCACTGTGGAACTGACACTGTAGATGGGATACCGGTGGCCCCAGCCAGGAGCAGCTGGGTAGTAGAAGTCTTGGGGAACCTAGCAGCTTTTTTTTTTTTTTTTTTTTTTTTTTTTTTTTTTTTTTGTAAGTGTGGGAAGACTTATCCTGCATTTTCCCTACTTCATCACCCTATTTGACTTGTTTAACAAATGCCTTCAGTAACTATATGTCTTTTCCATGTCTAAGCTTCAAAACTGATCTCTCTTCTATGACCAGGTTATGAAACAAGATGCCATATTTGTGGTAGGCATCTTCTTGAGGACAGTGTTATGACATATCTCTTTCTGTTAGACATAAGATAAATTCTTTCAAAGAAAAATGTGTCTTCAGAGGAATTGCCCGTCTCTTATGGCCCTGTTTACCTTGTATGTATTGATGTTCCTGACGCATAAATTGATCCATTCTTTGCAGACTCTAAATCCACTCAGCTCTTCTTCTTACATGATAAACTTTCTTTGAAGCACAGAAAAAGTAAAAATAATTTGAACCTAAGTATGTATGTAGCTTTGGATTTCCGGTTTCCACAACTTGCCTGTGGACCTGATCTCAGATGGACTTGTTACATTTCTATTCCTTCAAAATATTTCATGCCAGGGCCAAACAGTGACATAGTGATAAAACACAATGTTCTGTGAGTCAGTCTCTCATGGAGATGCTCTTGGTTCAAGTCTGGTGATCTCCCTCTGAATGCTAGGCACACAATAGCTCACAGCCCAACAGCCTTTACATGCTCTGTCATTACTTTTCTGCCGCTTCATGTACCTGCTAGGTACCTGATTCAATAAGAAAAGTTATTTTGACATATTATCTTTAAGCAGAGCATTAAAGTTCCTCCTAGTCATAAAAAGTGAGTCTTTGTCATTTGTCTTGCCCTTGTACACTCATCGCATTTTGGTTGAAGCTTGAAATTGAAGGTATGTGAGAGAAGATGAGGACTGCATATTAGGAACTAATTTGTCACATTAGTTGGAGAAACATAGACTTGAGACCCCCTCAGAGACTATTGGATGTCACCACTGTTGACCTAAGCAACTGTTCTAAAACCAGGGAAGTTCAGGATGATTCCATTTTCAAAACAAAAACAGAAGCAAAACTTTGGCTCCTTCTGGGACATCACTGGCATTTATGAGGCACTTTCCATCATCCCTGTGGAATTCTGCTGTACTGCTTTAAGAAAAGTTTTGAAGGTGGCTGTATTATGTAAGTCTGGATTTCTGGCAATCAGCAGCTACTTACCAGAGGGAACAAAGGTCTGCTGGGGAATAGGAGAGAGTGAGGGAATCTGGGAGGGAGAGCGCGAGCATGTTAGGAGCAGATCAAGATTAGCAAGCCTCAATGCACCTTTTTCAGTATATCGGACACCACCATCTTCACAAGCATAACTGGAAGAGATAGTGCAGCAAAGATATGCCCAAATACAAACAAAATGCTACTACAGAGTGTAAGTTGGAATTCAATAAATTCTTATAATTCGATGTCCTATGCTGTAGTTTGATATTAAATTGCTCTTTTTTTATAAAAAAGGTACTTTGTTTATTTAGTTATTCATTCTAAGTGTTCCACAGCTATTAATTCTTTTTTATATTCACAGCATCCCTATGAGGTATATTCTATCATTATCACCATATTAGACATGAATAAACTGAGATACAGATAGATAACTTGCCTAAGTCATGGAGATAGAAAGTGGTAAAGTAAGATAAGAATTTAAACCCAGGCAGATCTGACACCAATGTCCATGTTCCTTTTTTTTTTTTTAATTGTCAGAGGGCCCACGCACTCACTAGAGAGAGACAGAATCAAACAGAGAGACTGCAACCCCAAAGAGGTTAATTATGACTATTTCCTCAGAGAGAGATGTATAGGCACCTCAGTGGGGTCCTTAAACCCTGACCCACGCCTAGTCTCAGCTAGTCAGGATCGTGGGCACATGTGCACATGCCAGGCATGTACAGGGAGACCTTGGGATATAACCCAAGACCTTTCCAGATGACATGAGCATTGTGAAGCACTGCACCACCACTGTACCACTGCTGGCCTACACTGCTCTTTAATGAAGTTGTCTTTATTTCTGAATCTGCCCCAAGTCATCTTTCCATGCTCAAAACTTTTGGAAGGGTACAAGCATGACCTCATATTCTGATTGGTTTGAAAATATTTAATGAGCGCAAATACAGTTGGGTTTTGTCCTGAAGATGGGACTTTAAATATTACTTAGCCCAGTCTCTCATTTGATAGATTAAAAAATAAGGCATAAAGAAGTCCAATAACTTGCCCAAAGGTCCCTGCTTATCTTTGTACTATACCAATTGTCTCCAGTAAATTCAGATATATATTTATTTTTTAAATGTGTGTTAAAACTTGGAACATTAACCACATGAACCTCTCCATAGATGCAGAAAAGGTGTGTGATAAAATTTAACATATTTCATTATAGAAACCCTTATCAAGTTAGGTTTAGAAGAAATGTACCTAAACTCAATAGAAGCCATATACGACAAACCCACAGCTGACATTGTAGTAAATAGAAAAAGGTTGAAAGCCTTCCCTCTCTAAGTGCTGGAAGAAGACAAAGATACCCGTTGTTAGCACTCCCAGTCAACACAGTACTGGGAATCCTCGTCAGAGCTATTAGGCAAGAGACAAAAAGAAAAGGCATCCAAATTAAAAGGGAGGAAGTCAGATTGTCCTTGTTTGTACATGACATAATCATATATGTACAAAAACCTAAAGAATCCACTGAAAACTCTTAGAGTAGTTTTAAAAATTCAGTAAAGTTGCAGGATTCAAAATGAACATATAAAAACCAGAAGCTTTTCTATATAACAATAATAAATTAGCAGAAAAAGAAATCAATAAAGCAATCTCATTCACAATATTTAAAAAACTAAACAAGAAAACAAAAATCCTATGAATAAATTTAATCAAGGATGTGAAAAGTCTCTACAAGGAATATTATAAGACTGATGAAATAAATAGAAGAAGACAGCAAAACAAAGGGAAAGCTATCCTCTGTCCACAGATTGGAAGAATGATATTGTTCAAATGTTCATACTACTGAAAGTGACCTACAAATTTAATGTAATACTTATCAAAATATAAATGGCATTCTTTTTTTTTTGGAGAGGTTTTTGGTATAGGGTGCATGTGCTCACCAGAGAGACAGAGAGAGACAGAGAGACAGAAAGCAAGAAATCACGCCCCCCAGGGGGGATGGCCACTGCGTAATCCCTTCTCCTCCATTCTTCTCTCCAGATCTTGGACACACACTCACATGCGTCCGGTGTGAGTTTAAGCCAGGATTCAAACTGCGGTCGACTGCATGGGAATTCAGTGACATAGCCATTATGCTAACTGCTGGTCCCAGCATTCTTTTTTTTTTTTTTTTTTCAAAGAATTATTTATTTAATTTTATTCTATAGTATTTATTTTTCAATTTGACTGGAGAGAGACACACAGAGAGAGCAAGGGAAAGTGAGAAAGCAAGCCACCAGGTCCAGGACTTGAACCATGGTTGGCTATGTGGGAGTCCAGCACCATAACCACCACACCACCTGCTAGTCCCACAAATGGCATTCTTTACAGAATTAGGAAAAAAATGATAAAATTCACATGAAACTACAAAAGATAGCCAAAGCAGTCATCAGCAAAAAGAATAAAGTTGGAGGCATCACACTACTGGATTTCAAAATACACTGTTAACATTTAGTAACCAAAACAACATAATATTGGTATAAAAACAGACATATAGATCAATAGAACAGAATAGGAAACTCATAAATAAATCCACATACATAGTCAACTGATCTTCAACAAGGTGACAAGAACATTCCCCCAAAGTCTCTTCAATGAATGGTGCTTGGAAAATTGGCTATTTATTTGCACAAAGATGAAACTAGACCTTTCTCATCATATTTAAAAATCAATGGATCAAAGACTTGAGTGTAAACCCAGAACTATAAAAATGCTAGAATAAAACATAGAAAAAAAATGCTTCAGATTATTGTTCTGGGCAAAGATTTTGGGTAAGACCTCAAAAACATAACCAATGAAAGTAAAAAATAAACAAGTGAGACCATTCCAAACTAACAACTTTCTTCACAGCAAAGGAAATAATCACCAGAGTGAAGAGATAACCAATAAAATGGGAGAAAAAATTTGCAAATTATTCACTCAAAAAGGATTAGTACTCAGAATATGCAAGGAACTCAAACAACTTAGCAGTTGATGATGATGATGATGATAGTAATAATTTCATTTTAAAATGGGCAAATGATTAAATAGACTTTTTTTTTTTTTTGAATGAGAGATTTTTGTTATAGGGTGTGTATACTCGCCAGAGACAGAAAATGAGAAATCACCTACGGGGGGATTGCCATGCCGTAATCCCTTCTCCTCTAAGGATTTTTGATACACACACACACACACACACTCACACACACACACACTCACACACACACACACACGTGCCCAGCATGAGATTTAAACTTCAAGGTCTGAGACTTGAGCTTTAGTCAACCACATGAGAGTCCAGCGACTTAACCACTATGCCACCTGCTGGCACGGTGAATAGACAATTCTTGAAAGATGACATATAAATGAAAAAACTACTCAATATAACTAATCATCGGGGAAATGCAAGTCGAAGCCACAATGAGCTATCATCTCATGCCAATTAGAATGGCTATTAACAAAAGGACAAAAAATAAAATGTTGGAAAGGATTCAGAGAAACGGTAACTCATTTATAGTTTGTGGGGATACAGACTAGTAGAGCCATTCTAGAAGATAGTATGGAAGTAACTCCAAAAGCTATAATTAGAACTACCTTGTGACCCACTCAGCCATCCCATTACTGAATCTATATCCAAAGGAAAGAATTCAGTGTGTCAAAGATGTATCTGCACTCACATGTTTATCGTTGCTCTATTTACAATAGCTGAGATATGTAATCAACCTAAGGGCCCATCCACAGATGAATGGATAAAGAAAATGTGGTATATATACTTAATGGAATACTATTCAGCCACTAAACGCAATAAAATCCTGTCATTTGAGGCAAGATGGATGAGTCTGGAGGTCATTATAGTAAGTAAATAAACCAGGCACAGAAAGAGAAATACTACATGTTCTTACGTAAAAGCTTCAAATAAAAAGTCTTCCTATAAGGAGCGAACATAATAATGGTTACTAGAGGCAGGGAAGGCTTGGGGAGAGGGAAATAGGGAGTTGGTTAATGGATTACAGAGTTTCTTTTGGAGGGTGATGAAAATGTTCTGGAATTACATAATGATGGTTGTATAACATTTGAATGTGCTAAAAGCCACTTCAGTGTATAATTTGTAACAGTTAAAATGGTAATTTTTACCTGCAGTTTTAGTGTATGGCCAGTTCAGCCTCTCAAGGTTCTATGAGCTCCCTAATAAACTTGTTTTTAAAGGATTATTTATTTAATTTCATTTATTATTATTATTATTTGTGAGATATTTTTGCTTTAGGATGTGTATGGTTGCCAGAGAGACAGGGAGAGACAGAGAGACAGAAAGCAAGAAAGCACCCCCCCAGGGGGAATGGCTATGCTGCAATCGCTTCTCCTCCATTCTCCTCTTAGGATTTTGGGGATGCATGCACTTGTGCCTGGCATGAGTTTTAAGCCACCCGGTCTGGGACTCAAACCATGGTCAACTATGTGGGAGTTCAGCAACACAACCATTATGCCATCTACTGGTCCTTTATTATTATTATTATTTTTAATTTGACCAGAAAAAGACAGATATATATAGAGAGAAGGTAATAAAACAAGCCTCCAGATCTGGGACTTGAACCGTAGTCGACCATGTGAGTCCAGTGCCCCAACCACCACACCATCTCCTGGCCCCCAACTCCCTACTAAACTCTTTATAAATTCATTTTCTGCTTAAGCTAAACCTGTGGATCCTGGTACTTGGAAATGTTACTGGCTACATGAACAAGCAGGATTCAGAGGATGAAATCTGAAAAATGTCCTGCTCCCTCACTCCATTCCTTGTTCCAACTCTACATGTACCTGGATGAAATTTTGCTTATATAATTCAGCCCTTTAGTCCCCTTCAGTCACAACAAGCATCTTTCTCCAGTCAAATATAATAATCAAAATTCTGGAACCTGGAACCAGCAGATGGCATAATGTTTATGTCCCAGACCTGGCGGCTTCAAATACACCGGGCACATGTGCGTGTGTACCCAAGATCCTGAGAAGAGAATGGAGGAGAAGGGATTGCAGAGCAGCCATTCTCCCCTGGGGAGGCAATTTCTCTTTTCCTATCTCTCTCTCTCCAGTGAGCACATGTGCCCTATAGCAAAAAAATCGCTCTCGAAAAAAAATTTTTTGGAATCTATTTTTAGTGAAAGCTCCTTCTCTCTCCAACTTGGTCAGCTTCCTCCCAAAAGGGAAAAATGGTCCACTCTTGTCTTTCCTCACCTAGGGTTGGCTGGGAAGTTTCACATCAGACGGCAGAGCTTTTATCAGCCTGAGTATTTGAGTGAATCTTTGGAAAACCCTCTGCCTCTTATATGAATATAAATACAAGAGAAATATACTTCTCTCATACAAGGAGTCTCCAAAAAGTTTGTGAGAAATATGTATTATAATAAAATTTGGGCCAGCCAGGTAACTTGGTGGTTAAGGCAGTTGGATCCCACGTGGCTGACAACACAGTTAGAGTCCCAGGTCTGGTGGCATGAAAGACATGCCAGGAGTGTGTGCATGTGTGCCCAAAGTCCCAAGAGGAGACTGGAGGAGAAGAGATTGGGGTGTGGCCATCTTTCCTGAAAGAATGATTTCTCACTTTCCCTCTCTCTCTGGCAAGCACATGTGCCCTATAGTAAAAACTTAAATAAATAAATAAATAAATAAATAAATAAATAAATAAATAAACAAATAAATAGATAAATAAATAAATAAACTATTCATAGATTTTTTTTAAAATTGTACCAAAATAAACTTGTACTTTAATTCCATTTTTCCACAGACTTTTTATAGTCTTACATTAAGTGAATGTATTAAGTCAATGGTAGCACACTTTTTCATAAAGGACCAGATAGTAATATTAAATTTTGCAGGTTATATGGCCTCTGTTGCAACAACTCAAATCTGACAGTGTGAAAGAAGACACAGATAATCCGTAAATGAATGTATTATGTATCCCAGAAAAACCTGACAAAACTAGGTGGCAGGCTGGAGTTGGGCAATGGGTAGTAGGTGACTGACTCTTGTATTAATCACTAGAATTTTATCTGCTGTAGCAACGTACTATCTTAATCAACTTACTTTTCTTACTCCATCTGTATCAACATTCCCCAGTGTCATGCCAGGTTCAGAGGAGATACCCAATGATGAATGAATAGAGAACCTTAAAACACAGGGGCTAAGGTTTTAGTGACCGGGATGGTAGACCATGCCCTAGGCCTGAACATGGCCAGGAAGTCAGTCTGAGCTCCTTGCCTTAAGCTGGGAGCCACAAGGGTTGCCCCATTCATAAAACAATAAGAAAACTCTTCATTGGTTCCCCACTGTCTTGAAGACCGCATCTATGACATCCCTGGCTTGGCATTGTTCCGGCTTCCACTCCATTCTCATTTCCCCCTGCTCCTTCTTCTCCGCACCTGAGCCCCAGGTATATAAAACCAAGTATTTTAAATGCCTCATGATCTTACACATGCTGTTTCCTCCTCCAGGAATGCCTTCTCATTACCTTAGCTTAACCCCTGAGCACTATAGTCTCCAACTCTCCTTGTCTTAGGCTAAGATGACACTCCTCCTATGTGCTGGCGCTCCTTATGGCCACATGCCCAGCTCAGCTTTCATTTACAGCACTTACCACACTCTGATGTGTCAATATACCTGTCTCCCTATAGACTGGATGCAGAGGCTGGTCTGTTTTTTCCCCCCAAACCCTAGGGCAATACTTGGCACTGCTGTGTTTTTCACTATAAACTGGTAAATATATCAGAATTCATATGCATCTAAGCCCTAATGAATTCAGCAAGAACTATACATGTTGGAGAGTTATTTTACTTTCTTGGTATTTACAGCTATTCAAGTCAAAAACACTACCAACTAAAAATGCCATATCACAAGTAACGTAATAACTTACACTGGATTTATGTTTCCTGTGAAGGATAGTCTGTTTTTTTTTTTTTTTTTTTTTTACCTGTGAAGCCAAAACATCCTCAGTTCCTCCCGAGCCCAGAGCAGCAGAGGTGCTCGGGCTGCCCAGCACAGAGCAAAGTGGAAAGACTCAGCTCTTAAATTATTTGGGTCCTGCTGATGGCACATGGATCCTCTAAAAAGTGCACAATGTTATGACCCAGATTTTCCAGAAAAGTTACACTTTCATGTGTTTTGCTCCATTTTACCCCAAAATAAGCATAGATGTTTTGAACCATATGTCTCTATTTTGTTTAAGAAAATGTGATTGTTGTTAAATATCCAATTCTAGCCTGGAATGGTATGTTAGCTTCACGGTTAACAGTCTTATTTTTAATCAAGCATCTGACCTAACATCACTTTTTAAAATTTACTCCTGTTGGGAAAAAAAATAAAAGTCTTTGTCTCCATCTTTGAATATAGGATCAGGCTATACTTGTTAAAGTTGTACAAGTAATAAAGAAGAAAATGCACTCCTTAAATTTAGGGCTTTTGAACTAACCATGCGTTTTGGTCAATTTGCCTTGAATTGGGCTTCTCGCTTGCCTCTGACCCAAAATCATAATGGAAACTTTAACCTCATTTCTAGCAACCAGGACCAAGAATAGGCCTCAAGACTGAGATAACTGCACCCCGAAACCCGGACCTAGCATTTCCAGTGCTCACTGGACCACAGGCCCAGCTGTGCCCAACTCACGATCAGGAGATGGGAAGACCAGGACTATTCTGAGAGGAAAGGCGGTGGCTCCTTTTCGCTTAGCTGGTTGCTGCTGGAGAATTGATTTTTTTTCAGCCAAAACCAAAGGAGATGAAAGCAAAGAGAGTCTCTGATAAGGACCTGGTGTATCAAGAGTAAATAAACGAGGAACAGAATTGAGATTTGGAGTCATTCCCACATGTCCCTTTCCTTGCACACACACCCTCACTCCCACTTTCCATAGCCACCCTGTCTGCGAACCCTCCCTGTTTATTCTGGCACCTCTGGTGGATCCCTGGTCACCTTCAATACCAAACACATGCCTGGTAGGGTAAGGTGAAAGACAGGCAGAGGAGATTAGATTAAGAAACCACCCACCCACCACCAGCCCTCGTAGGAAGGTAAGATAAGTCCTGAGGACAGGCCCTTACTTGAACAGATGGCAGTACGCACAAATAAAGTACAATGTGTTTTTTCAATACAGCTTTTTTTTTTGAGAGTTTTTTTTCGCTATAGGGTGCGTGCGCTCGCCAGACAGACAGAGAGAGACATAGAGACAGAAAGCGAGAAATCACCCCCCAGGGGGGATGGTCACGCCGCAATCCCTTCTCCTCCATTCTCCTCTCGGGATCTTGGGCACACACGCACACATGCCTGGCGTGAGTTTAAGCCACCGGGTCCGGGAAGCGAACCGCGGTCGACTACGTGGGAGTCCAGCAACATAGCCATTACTCTAACTGCTGGTTCCCAATACAGCATTATTTGAAACACATGTCTCTTTCTACTCAAGAAAGGAAAAAAATAATTAAATAGGTAAGGAGTCCTGTAGAAGCAACATCAACACCATTGACAGCCAGTCCAGGCTACAAACTCAATCCATACCGGCCTCATTTGGGTAACTACTGTAAAATCTGTAACAGTGCAGAACTGTCCGACTCTGAGTTGTACAGAACTGTGTATATTGCTCAGGCACAAGCTGGACAGTACTGTCCCCATCTGCGGTTTCTACGCGAGGACTTTACACCTGAGGAAGGCCCATTACACTATGCCATTTTATGTAAGGGACTATGCCATGTTATGTAAGGGACTTGAGCATCCCTGGGTTTTGGTATCGGTAGGAATCCTGGAACTAGTTCCCCATGGATATTAAGGGACAAACTATATTTCTTTTTTAAATAATCCATAAGTACATCTCAGAGTTTTGTAAAATAGCTCATAAATGCAATGGTTGAAAAGCTTGCTTGAGCTGACATGCCCTCATTGACGCACAGTTATTATTTATCTCTTTCTCTCAAACTCAAATATCATAAGCGTTCCAGGCCATTAGTTAAAATGTATAAATAGTTTATCACAGTCCCCTTATAGGGTTTCCTCTAAACACTATGTAAACATGATATGACTGGAATAAAAACACAGAGGAATTTGTTTTTGATCAATGGTACCTAATGAGGTATGGTAAGCATTATACCCAATCAATTCATTCTCTTGCCATATCTAGTTTCTTCAATTCATCACGTAGGATAAACATGAAAGCTGGCCCATGCTTCCAAGAACACTAGACTATATACTCTTTAAAAATGATTCATCATCTTTGTTTTCAGCAGTTTAGATCCTAAAGCAGATTCTCTCAGAGCACTGGATCTGAGATGCTGTCTGTACCAGCAAGGTCAGCATCTACAGTCATGGTATATCAAACAATTTGCCAAGTTCACACACTGCTATCTTGGGATCTGGGAGCATGCTCTTGGTTTCTTTACAGATTCCTTGGAGCAACATTGAGAGATTACAATGCACATCTAGAACATTTGAATCCTTGACAGATTCTCTGAAGTTTATCAGAGTTGATGATTTTCCTTAGACAGATGTCAAGGTCCTAAATTCTCTTTCAGAGTCATATTTTTCATTAGCTGACAAACCGGTATTGAAAACAACAGGGGACTAGCCAATGGCAGGGTGGTTAAAGTTGCGATATCCCATAAGGTCAAATATGCTGTTCAAATCTCAGACCCAGCACTTTGAAAATCACAGTGGCTGTGTGTGACTGTGGGTCCAAAATCATAAAAGGGGAGATAAATACAAGAAAAGAGAATATGGCACGATCATCCCCCATGGAGATGCTTTCTCACTTTCCGTGTGTGTGTGTGTGTGTGTGTGTGTGTGTGTGTAGAAAGAGCACACGCCCTAGGTAAATTTAGAAAACAACAATGATAATAATAGGAAGATGAAGAAGGGAAGTATCTCCAACTGCAGTTCCAGAGAATAAAGTGCCGCCACTTCCTCCCAACAATTCACAAGGAAAAAAAGAAAATAACAAAACTATAACTACCTGAGTTTTGTAAGCAGGTCCACTCCAAACATGTATTTAGTTTGCTAAGAATGTAAGGAATTTTTTAGAACTTTTAGATTGTTGAGTGGATTGAAAAAGTGTGACATGTATACACTATGGAATACTACTCAGCCATAAAAAAGACCATGGAATTCAATAGAAAGTGGATGAATATGGAATATGGAAGATTTACTGCTGGGTGAAGCAAGGCAGGTTATAAAAGAGAGACATTGTATATCCCCAATTAATATATACCAAATATCCACACTCTATGGCATAAACTGAAAGATCAAAAGATATAAAAGTATGAAGAACAATTGTGAATACTGGAGGCAGTGTGAGAGGAGCATGGGAAATGGGAAAGAGTGAGAGGAAAGGAATCAAGGACAAAAATAAAGAAGTAAAATATGTAAGGGACACTAAAATGGAAAATTATCTGTTGATGATAATGTGTATGATAATATCTTTAACTGGACTAATATATAGTGTAATCATGCTGGGAAAAAACTGAATATATAAAATTAATCTACAAAGCTTTTAGATTGTGATATAGACTATAAATTGTGACACAGAGCACACCTACAATGGAATTCACGAAACAAAAATGTTCAGCAAACATACTAATTTTCTCAAGATCAGTACCCATGTAACTGCCCAAGCTGATAAACAAACACTCTCAGCACCCTAAAGGCCTTGTTATCTTCACTCACAAACATCAACTCTTTACTACCCTTTCCTCGATATTCCGACTGGCAATCTCTGCTTTGCTTCTCTTTATGTCTCTACTGCTTAAAGTAAGGGTATCCCTAAACACTATGGCTTAGTTTTGTGGGTTTTTTTCTTTTAATGTCACATAAATGGAATCATTCAATATGTACACTTTTGTAACTGACTAATTTCATTTTGAGTTTATTCATTTTCATATCTGCATTGTATGTCATTATATGGCCAGACGACAATTTATTTATACATTCTATTGTTGATGAACATGGGGTTCAGTATGGGTGTATGATAAATAAAGCTCCACAAGTGCCTACAGGTGCCTAGAAATGGAATTGCTGTTCTCTAAGGTATGTTCAGCTTCAGTGGACAATGCCCTACCGCTTTCCACAGTGGTGACTGAATTTAAACGTCCAATAGCAATGTATTTGTGCTTCTATTGCTTCACATCTTCATCAACATCTGACTTGATATTGTCAGAGGTTGCCTAGATTTCTGATGTATTTCATTATGTTTTTAATTCACATTTCTCTGATTGCTAATATAGCTGAGGACCTTTACATGTTTAATGGGTAATTTGGAAATCCTATCTTATAAAGTATCTATTTGAGTCTCTTGTCCTTTTCTTTTGAGTTGTTTGTGGGTTGTATATTCTCCCACTCTGTGGTTTACTTTTGTTTTTTAGAGGTTTTTTTCGCTACAGGGCGTGTGCGCTCGCCAGACAGAGAGAGAGAGACAGAGAGATAGAAAGAGAGAAATCACCCCCCAGGGGGGAAGGCCACGCCACAATCCCTTCTCCTCCATTCTCCTCTCGGGATCTTGGGCACGCACGCACATGCACCCGGCATGAGTTTAAGTCACCGGGTCCGGGACTCGAACCGTGGTCGACTACGTGGGAGTCCAGCGACATAGCCATTACACTAACTGCTGGTCCCTCTGTGGTTTACTTTTTTATCCTCTTAATAGTGTCTATTGATTAAAAAAAAATTCTTAATTTTTAAATTTAATTTTATTTCTTTTTATTTACATTTAATCAGTGTACATCCTTACAGTGTACAACATGATTTTTCCCAACATGAACACGGTGCATATTAGGCAAGTCAAAGACATTACCATATACAGTATCATCAACAAATAACTTTTCATTTTTTGTTTCTATGAAATGTCTTCTTTTCCCTTATCCCCTCCCTCTCACCCCCTTCTATATTGTCTCTAGTATCTACAGTTGGTCTCCTTGCTGTTAAACCTTTCAATCCTTCAGTTTCTGCTATAGAGTGCATTTTTTTCTTTTTTCTTTTTAAATTTATTATTGACATTTGTTCACTGTACATCATTACAGTATACAAAATGAGATTTTTTTCATCCAGAATACACTGTATATAGTCTCAATCAAGGATATTACCATACATGTTACTGTCAATAAATAATTTTCCATTTCTTGTTTCTTATATATCTTGCTTTTTTTTCCCTCCTTGATTCCCTACCTCTCCCCCTCTGCCATTTCCCATCCTCCTCCCACACTGTCTCTGGTATCTATAGTTGCTTCACCTGCCATTTTTCCCTCCACATTTTATTGATTCACAAAAGATATTAATTAATTGAAATACTTTCAATAACAAGCACAGCTGATGTATACATATCTATGAACACATGTCTGACTTTAGGCATAAACCTCAGTGAGTAGAATGAACACACTATAAACTAGTACCTAGCTGGGGTTATATAGCTTACTGTAGTCATTAAACAGGTATTTTTTTAAGAATTATTTATTTAATTTTATTTATCCATTCATTTATTTTAGTGTGACAAGAATGAGACACAGAGAGAGAGAAAAAGAGAGAGGATAAGTGAGAAAGCAAGCGACCAGGTCTAGGACTCAAACCGTGATCTGCCATGTGGGAGTGCCCAGCACATGGACACTTAACCACTACGCCACCTGCTGGTCCCCTAAACAGGTATCTTTAATGCATTTTTAATTTCAAGAAAAACAGTTTTAGTTTTAATAGATCAAAATTTTAAGATGTTAAGAGAAGTTTGCTTAAGGCTTAAATCCAGGAAAAAGATTAGGATTCAGTTCAAACGGTAAGTAGCTGAACCTATCAACAGTTCAAGAGAAGACAAAAATCCTTAAACCTAGAAAACAAAGCATAGGAGAAAATCAGTAATGTTTTAGTCAGAAGTCATAAAATTCTGTTTCTCCAGTTCAATCTCATGTAATTAGTCTCTCTTCTGTTGAATTTGCAGTGTTACTGTGGTCTGATCTTTCCGTTTAAATTCTGGAAGCTAACATTCAACATTATTATTGATCTTTCCAGACGTGTCTCTACCATTAAGTTGGCCATTCTCTTAGTTGTTTTTCGTGTTCTTATTTCTGTGTTTCTGACTTTAGCTTTCTTGCTATAGCACTCCTTTCAGGACTTCTTGGAGAGCTGGTCTGGTGTCAGTAAATTCTTCCAGGTTTCGTTTATAAGAGAACGTTTTTGTCTTTTTTTACCCGTGTGAAGGATAATCTTCCTGGGTATAGTATTTTTGGTTGAAATTGTTTTCACTTAACACTTTGAATATATATTCCCATTCTTTCCTTGCTCACATTGTTTCTGATGAGAGGTCTGACATTAGCCTTATGGGATATTCTTTAAAAGTAACTTGACATTTCTCTCTTGCCAATTTTAGTATCTTGTCTCTGTATGTAGTTTTGGTCAATCTGACTATGATGTGCCTTGGGGAAGATCTTCTTGGGTTGATTCTATGTGAGGTCCTTTGTATTTCTTGGGTCTGGATCTTTGAGTGCCTCTCTAGGTTTGGAAAGTTTTCTTACAGGATTTTATGGAATAGATTATTATAGCCCTTATTAGTTTCTTCATCTTTGGGATACTGATGATCGGATGTTTGGGCGTTTAATGGTATCTAGTATTCCTCGTGTGTTATTATCATTTTGGGGGGTTATTTTCTCTGTCTTTTTGATGAATTTTTCTAGGTCAGAGGTTCTATTGTCTACATCTGAGATTCAATCTTCTGCATGATCTAATGTGCTTTTAATATTTTCAACAAAATTTTTGACTTCCTGTATTACGGTCTTCATCTTTAACGATTCTGTTTGATTCTTTTTTATGGCATGTGTTTCTTCTTTCAGATGGTGCAAGAACTTCCTCATCTCCTGGAACTCATTGTCTCCTGCATCTTCTGGAATTTGTTGTCTCTCTTCTCTTGCATCTCTGTCAGCTTTGTCACTATGAATATTCTAAATTCTTTATCTGACATTTCCATGAGTTCTATTGTATTGTCTGTAGAGGATGAAGAGTTATTCTTTTCCCTTGGGAAAGAGATATTTTCTTGGTTTCTCATATTTCTTGTGCCTCTGCAGTGGTGTCTGGCCATCTGATGAATTATACATTTTTTCCTAGTGTTTGAAGTTAAATCTAAGCATTCAGAGGCATGCAGGAGGTGTTCTGCAATCTCTCTGTGGTTGCCTCTTTCTCCCTCTGTGCAACAGATTCCGTGGGAATTGAGGATTACTCTGATCTAGATCTTAGGCTCAGGAGGGTGAAATCTGAGCAGAAAATTTTCAGTTGTCCTAGTCCTGAAATGAGCCGCTCAGAGTGCAAAGGCAGATGGCCTGTGATTGGCCTTTCCTACCAGATCTTGGGATCAGGAGAGTGAAGTCTGGGCAGAAAATCTTCAGTTGTCCTAGTCCCTGAAAAGGGCTGCTCAGAGCTCAGTAGTGTGAAAGGAGTAAATTGCAAATGTTTTCATCACAGAAACTGTTAAATATTTGAGCCGAAGAATAAATGAACTAGCATGATTTATCACTTCACATTGAATTAAAATGCTTAACATCAGTTTATACTCGATATATACAAAATCATAATCTACAGAGCCACTGCAACCCCTGGGTGGCTCATGGGTCCATGTGGGAGGAGGTGACCCCAACACATCCTGCTCCTCCTGCGGAGGGGTGGGGGGGGCTGTTGGTGCATACACAATATATAGAGTGCACTTTAATGTGATCAAATGTATTTTTTTCTATATGATTGGCATTCTTGCATCTTCCTCTAGAAATCTTTCACTACCAGGAGACTGTGAGTGTACTCTCTTATGTTACATGCTAGAAACTTCATTGGACCTTGGCCAAGTTGCCCCAAGTAACTTTGATTATTAATCCAGGAGGGGATGCAGATTGCGTTACTGTTCCAGAGTGCTCCTGGGCCCATTAAATAAAGTTGCTCTCTCTCAGCCCCAGCAACCTTCGAGTTCTGTACTTCAGTACTTTCTCACATGCATGCAACCTAAGTTGACTCTCTCTCCTCCCTCCCACTCCTGCAAACTTTTCTCAACACCCAGTTACGTGCTTATATTCTCCCAGTAGCTCCTTGCCCTTCTTCATATGATGCAGTCTTATGTTCCTCTGTTCTTTCATCCATTCTGCCTCTCTAGCCTCTACCCTCATGGCAGTCAAGCTACAGGTCCTTCCCGCTTGAGAAAGGAATACAGGGAGTTAAAAGATCTATGGTTCTGCTTATTTGGGGCCTGATTTGGCTGCAACATCTAACCCTAGGCCTACCTGCATCTACTGTGAGCTGTCCAGGGGGTGGCACACAGTGTCTCTCTTGAGAAGGGTCAAAAGTATGTTCTGGAATTTCAGCTGGAAGATAACGACTTCCATTTATGAGCACTAACATGTTTGCAGAACTGAAAAGGAAATCCATGGCTGATAGTCCCTTTTCTCTCTCTCCTGAGGCCAAGGAAAATTGTCTTTGTATCAGGACTGAGATGATAAAAGAGGCAACTGACCAGGCAGTGCAGCCCACCTTGCATATTTCTTGCAGAAATATTCCAGCAAAGGCAAATCTCTGAGACAGAGGGGGAAAACAAACAAAACAGGATGACAACAACAGGCTTAGAGTCTTATCTAGGTGGCAAGGGAAGAGTCCTTGAGATCATACTGAGTATTAGAGTGTGGAGAAGAGTAGGCTCTAAAGGCCTAAAGGGAGGAGAATAAAACCTCAGCATGCGCATTGATCATGAAAAGCTTGCAGAGTGCACAAGAGAGAGGAACTCTTATGGGAAGGAGTGAAATAATAAAGATGGCTACAGGATAATTAGAGATGTAACAGTTTGAGTTTTCTTTGTTGGTTGGTTTTGTTTTCAGATTAAAGTGTTCAAATGCTTGAAGCTGCATATGAGAAAGAATTTAGTTCCTGGAAGGAGGTTCCCAGAGGGGTGAGAGGATAAGCTCCTGAGTGAATGACACGAATATGGAAGGATTCCCTTGGAGGGGGCAGGCACACCTCTTCTGCTGATATGTGAGCTTTTAGGCAAGAACAGAAGCAAATACAAGTAAGTGTGGGGGCACAGTGGGGAGAAATCGAAGGAGTGCCATCTCATTTCTGTTGATTTCTTTGTGCAGAACGCTGCAAGGCCATTGCTTAGAGTGGACAGAAGTAAAGCTGTGGGGGAAGAGTAGTGGCAATTTGAAATAGCTATTGGATGCCCAGTTGCAGGAATGCGTGCTAACACACTGTGCCCCAAAGGTGAGACAACACTGAAGGTCCAGGTTTGATTTCCAGTCTGACGTAAGGGGCAAGGACAGTAGGATCACAACATGGGAAGACTCTGTCTTCAAAAAAATAGTCATTGGGTCAAGCAGATGAGGGTCCTTGGAGACAGGCCCGCCAAGCGAGAGGGGTAAGAGAAAAGGGTCACAGCACAGCACTGATGAGGGCATTGTAGAGAAGATGGTATGACAGTTCATTACCCACATCTCTTACTCCTCAGGCAAAGACTTTCTCTTTTCCAGGATCTCAGGATGCACAGGTGCTGGCGACAAACAGGAAGGAAGGAATTCTTGATGGGGACAGTGGTAAGGATGTGTAAGGAAATGGGCCACTGAGGCAGGGATGGCATTTGCAGGCAAAGAAGACACATTTGCTAACCACATCAAGAAATGGGGTGAGGAGCTTCAATGCAAGTTTTCTGCCAATTAAAATTAAAAAAAAGAATTGAATGTAGATTCAAGGTCAGTAATGCCAGCAGCAACCCTGTTCCATTGCCTGTCATGCCCACACTAGATCCGTCCTAGAATTCTACTCATGACCTGACTCCTAGAGTCCATGAAACCTCTTACAGCTGGTTTTCATTTGTTCTCCTAGTCAATCACTACAGTATCTGCACCCAGAGCTACAGCCGCAGAGCCGCAGGGAAAAGCAAGCTGCCTTGGTGTTCTCTCAATGATACAGGTGGTGTCTGAGGAGCCCAGGGAAGATACAAATCTCTCACGGTCCTCTGGCTCCCTGGCGGCATGGAAGGAAGATGGAACTGAGGTCTTGGCCTATGCCCTACTGAAATCATGACGAAAGGCCCAGCCGTCCCTCCAGCTCCGGATTCTTCCTCCCAGACCCTTCAAAGGGCTTTATGGAGGGATCTAATGGGGTCCCTGCTGCCCTCCAGATCTCACTTCTAGGCTGTGCAACCCTGCCCGCTGAGAGGAAGGGCTGATGCGAGAGGATGCAGTCAGAGAGCCCTAGCCCTGTCTCCTCTGAAGGGGACCATCGACCTCCTCCACAGGGGTTTTCAAAGGGATTTTGTAGAGTCAGATTATCTATAACCTGAAAAGGGTCAAAGGGTCAGTGTTAGGATTAAGAAGAGGCCAAGGGAAGCTGCCATGGGAGTGTGTGCCTTCGTGGGCAGATGACCCTCCTCAGTGCCAGGGCTGGGGTTCTACTGGACCACTGCTCCTGCAGAGGAGAGCCCCTTTTCTTCTACAGAGGAGGAGGAAGTTGCTGGTCTCAGCGGGGATTGGCCAGACTGGGGAAAGCACATGGGGGCTGGCATGGGAGCAGCTGGGAACTGTTGAGCCCTCACCCCTCAGCTGAATCATCCTGATGAGTCCTCGGGGAGACCGTGTCAGGAACCTCCCAGGCCTCACTTTCCCCCAAAACACTTCTCCGTAGGGATCCTGGCACTGTCAAAGTATTCCTTCTTTTCCTTACTTAGTAGTTTCTCCTCCTCACTTGAAAGCCGATTTTTGAGAAACATTTGGGTTCTTGGTTGTGTTTCTCTTCCATTTTCCACACCTGTCTGTGCCCTGATGGGAGCGGCTCCTTGGTACTGATTGCCACTGTTGTTGTCTACACACCCCAGATAGTGAATGGGGGCTTTGCGGTGGGCCAGCAGAGAGGATGCAAGGGAATGGGGAAGTGAAACCAACAGTTCACCTGGGTGTCCTCTGGCACCAGCTCTGTAGACAAGGACTTGCTGGTCCTGGCATGCAGTTCTGCTAGCAGTGCAGGCCTCCAGCACTTACAAAGAAAATAGAAACAGTCCACTGCAGTTGAGAAAGGGGGCTCTTGCTAGATGCACAGGGCTGTGAGGGATTGAGGGAGTTGCTTGCTCTTAGGCCCAAACTCATATGCTTCTCCCACTCCACTCCATGAGTTACCAAAGAACAACATCTGGGCAGAAGTAAGATGAAACTTGGGCTGAAAGAGAAATGAGAAAGGCAGAGGTTGCCTTTGCCCATTTTTGGCCCAGAGAGAAGTACTTAGGGGAAAAGTCAGAGAACTGGGCTAAAGAGACCCAAGGCCATATTCCTGCTCTGCCATGAACTGGTCACCCTGGGATAATCACTCAAGATCTCCAGGTCTCCATGTCCTCATCTGCCACATGGAGTTTGTAAGTCCTGCTTTGTGATAGTCACAGGAGTGCCAGGCAGGGACACTGGTGGCCTACAGTGCCCCCTGGTGTGAAATTTTTAGAAGACATTTTCCTCTGAGCTTTCAATTCTATCCTTGCTTGATTTCATGAGTGCAAATTCTAAAACTACCCTGTTCCTTCAGGTAAATGTAGCCCCAGGTCCAGGTGCATAGCTTGACAAGGTGAGCATGAGCTGAATTTCTAGACTAGGTGCTCTTGCACAGTGAGCAACCTGTACAACCACACAAGGCAGTCCTGGGATGTGGAGATGGGATGAGATAATGGTGTGGATAGAGCAGGTGCACAATGCTGTACATTTGGGTTTTTTTTTTATATTGCACGGTTTCACTGTCCCATACCCTCATATTCTTTCCATTGCCCCACCCAAAGCTGCCCATTCACTCACATTCACCATCTGAGATTCATTGACAACAGCAATCAATGCCACAGAGCTTTCCCCGTGAGGAGATAAATGGGTGTGAAAAATGCAAGATGAATACAACCCAGAAGCCAAATGCTTCTCAAAAATTGGATTCTAAGTGATGAGGAGGCAGAATTGAGGAGTAAGGAAGAGGAGAAAGTAGGGATGGTGTAGAATCTCTAGAGAAAAGTGGGTTTTGGCAAAGTTAAACTAGGAGGGTCTTGACACATTCCTGCTGGGAAAGCCAGAACCCCTGGGACCAGACAGATGGACAGGGCCTTCAGCAGATGTATTTCTGGAGAGCGGGAACATGGAACAGTCTATGTGGTGGGAAATGCATTTAGAAACCCTGGGCTCCAAATCTAACCTCAGAGCAGGAGCTGTTGATTCACAAAGGAGATGAAGAGCTAAAGGTGGGGGAAGCTCGGCCATGAGAGATCTCAGGCAGGGGGGGGACTAAGTGTGCTTCTATGGCGTCTTTTGGGAAGATTAGAGACTCTGAATACCACATGGCCACTGTCCCTTGCAGCTCCCACTGTCCTCCATTCTCAGAGTACAGAGCATGTCGGAGGTGATCGATGCTCCCCTGTGGGCTTGGAGTTGGGGCCACATTACCTCCAAATGTCCCCTTTCACTGCGTGGTCACAGCTCCTGGAGGCCAAGGAGCCTGAAGTGTGGTTCCATAAGTGAGAAGAAATCCTGGCTTCCAGAGCACAGTTCTACCTCTCCTGTGGGTATTCCACTTCCTAGTCCTCTTCCCCAGGTGTTCTCTTAGGGAAGCGGAGCGTGAAACAGAGTGGTCTCAAACCCCTTGGAGCCCTCACCCCTCCATGTGAGCAGTACCTCAGGTATTGTGGTCTTCAGGGCTGGGGTCTTCACATTCTCACCCAGGATCTGGAAGCAGAATAAGGAGGAGAAAGGGAGATGTATGCTCAGCCAGAGTCCTGGCATCCGTCGGCCTGAGGGACTGTGGGAGGAGCTGAGGTCTGCACTGTGTTCTCCCTGTGACTCCAGGGTGGTGAAGAAGGGAATGCCCTGTCTCCAGGAATATCTGATTCTACAACCCCCTCACTGTCATTCATCCCACAGACTTGGCACAGCAGGTCATTGAAAATCACACTGGGGAAGGACATTAGGAAAACTGATGTATTAGTGTTTGCTTTAATGAGCAGAGGTGAGAATTTGCACAGCATAAACACCAGCTCTGTGTGGGGCACTCCACAGAGGAAGGTGCTAGAAATCTGAGTTTCTTATAAATGTAAGAGGTTGGCCTGGCCATGGAAAGAGAAGTCTGGAAGGCCACAGAGTGTGACAACCAGAGAGAGTGGGACAAGGTCTGCCGGGAGGTGCGGGGGGAGGAGGTGGCCAGTGGTAAGAAGACTCCCTGAGGAGGAGATGGCTCACCCAGATCATAGGATCCATTCTCTGCCTACAGGTTCAGGGGAGGAACCAGGACTGACCCTTCTCAGGGGATCCATTGGAACAGCAGGGGAGAGGGTTTTTCACAGGCAGTGGGAGCCCCTGGAAGACTCTGTGGATTCTGGCTGGAATAGCAGGCCTGGGGAGGAGGAGTCTTCCCTCAGCCACCTCTGTGGACAAGTAAGGTGTCCCTGTGACATCCTAGAGATGGTCACGAGACAGACTGAAGGGATGGGACCAGAGCAGATGCCAGTGAATCCAGACTGAGACAGCCTCTGAAACCTGATCCAGAACTAGGTGTGCCTCTTCAACTCTGGGGCATGGTATAGGAAGTGGAGCCCTGCAGTCCCCTTGACTGCTTGGAGACTGATGCAAGTGTGCTCTGCCAGTGGAACCAGGGTTGTGGTGCAGCTAGGACTACATGCAGGTGTGTGAGTAGAGATGGAACAACAGAACAAACCACAGCTCTATACTCCCCCAGACCTCACCATGTGTGCTTGACCCGCTCATTGCCCTGAGGTTCTTCCACAAAGTAGCTGGCCCCCCCCCCACATACACCAGGAAGGCCACACCCTCAGTGTTCTTGCACCCCTCAGGCAAGAAGGGGATATGGAGGACCAGGTTCAGGTCTGCTACAGTGAGGGGTGACTCTTGTTTGATGTCCCTGGGGCTGTACCTGGGTCATGTTTAGAGCATAGGAGAATATCACCAAGTGAGGATGGGGAACCATCTTTCACTTCACACTCAATCATCTCGGCCCAGGTCTGCAGGTTGTGGGCCTCTGGGGTGACCCGTGCTGAGCATATGGTTGGTCTTATTTCTTATGTTGATGCCATTGGTTAGGTTATGACCTCAAAATAACCATTGCCCCTCCTCTACCCTTAACCCCTCACCTTGACTACCAGCCAGTCTTGGTCCTCGGCTTTCCCCACGTAGCTCACGGTGCTCACCGTGACCAGCCCCTCCTGCTGCAGCACAGACACTACTCAGTCCACATTCTGTTGCTTGCAACTGCTGATGACCACATAGCCCCATCCTGGGCCAGACACTGGGCAGTGGCAGAGCCAATCCTGCAGGCAGAGATGACAATAATGGCTTCAGCCTTCCCCACCCTCCTTCTGGGAGCCTGATCGTGAGGCATAAAACAAATTCTCTTGTGTCCCAGCCTACAAATCTTCTAAGCAGAAAAGGAACTAATATTGTTGAGCATCTCTGTCTTCTCATTATCCTAGGATAGAGGTACTATCATATTTTACAGAGGTGGTTAAGTATATTTTCACATTACTCAGGTAAATAAGTTTGTACCCTGGATTCGAATCCAAGAGAGAGTCCAAAGCACCTGCTTTTTCAACCATCTCACTTTGCTTCCTAGAAAACAAAAGTTTAATGAGGGAAGCTCACTTTTGGAAAGATGATAAACCCCAGCAGACTAACCTAAGTGTGCTCTGCCCAGTGGAACCAGAACTGTGCTGCGAGTTGAGTAGAGTATGCCTCAGAGATATTGAAGGTTCAGTTCTGGACCACCAGAATAAAGCTAATCTTGCAATAAAGCAAGTCATACAAAATTTCTGGCTCCCCAGTGCATATAAGTTATGTTTGCTCTAGGATATTAAGTCTTCAATAGTGTTATGTCTAAAAAACAATATATGAGTATTAATTAAAAATACTTTATCGCCCAAAAATGCTAGTGAATTTCTTAATCTTCAGTGAGTCAGAATCTAGTGGAAGCTCTTCCCTCACCGTTGATGGCTGCAGACTGAACAGGATGTTGTCACTGTAGATGTTTTCACTGAGATGGCTGTGCTAATTTCTTTTAAAAAGACAATAATCAAGTTTGCCGCATTGATTGACTCTGCCTTTCATGAAAGGAAGAGTTCTCTGTAACATGCAATGCTGTTTGACAGCATCTTACCTGCAGAACTTCCTTTTTAATTGGAGTCAATCCTCTCAAGTCATGCTGCTCCTTTATCAATTAAGTTTATGTAATATTCTAAACCCTTTGTTGTCAATGATGTTCACATTGTCACAACCAAGAGTAAATTCCCTTGTAAAAAGTCACTTTCTTTGCTCATTCATAAAAGGCAACTCCTCACCCATTAAAATTTTATCATGAGATTGCAGCAATTCAGTCACAGCTTCAGACTCCATATCTCTTAAGGGTAAAAAAAAACTGGAAATTTTTAAAAATTGGTATATTTTATGTAAATAAATGATAATCATGCTCAAAGATATAAGCTTTATTTTGGACTCTAGTGACTGAAATAGCTAACTTTTGTTTCTCTAATGGCCATTTTTTGTTTTGATTTAATTCTTACTCTACTTTGAGTGGTCTACTCCAATCTTTATACCATTATTAAGCCTGCACACAAGAAGGGAATTAATGGGAACCAGCAGTTAGCGTAATGGCTATGTCGCTGGACTCCCACATAGTCGACCGCAGTTCGCGTCCCGGACCCGGTGGCTTAAAACTCACGCCGGGCGCGTGTGCGTGCGTGCCCAAGATCCCGAGAGGAGAATGGAGGAGAAGGGATTGCGGCATGACCATCCCCCCTGGGGGGTGATTTCTCGCTTTCTGTCTCTCTGTCTCTCTCTGCCTGTCTGACGAGTGCACGCGCCCTATAGCGAAAAACCTCTCCAAAAAAAAAAAAAAAAAAAGAAGAAGGGAATTAATACAGAACACTAAACTAATCCTTCCTAGGGAACAAAATCATAGACCTCTGAAAATAGACAAATTCACATCTGTATACATCAAAGCTTTAAATAACTGTGCACTTTGTATCTAAATCTCTAGCTTTCCTTTTTTAAAAAAATTGTTCTATATCTTCATAGTACACAATATAGATTTTTTAAAAATACATGCATTTCTTAACATCAAATCAAGGATTATTACTATATATTTTTTTTCCACTGGAGAGTTTTACATTCTTATGTCTGTCAAGTACTTCCTCCCTAAATCCCTCCCACTCCCTACCCCTGCTATCCACTCCCCCTCTCCTACAGTGTCTGATAACTACACTTGTCTTCCCTATTATTATATCTTTGAGTCTCTCAATTTCTGTCATAGAGTGCAGACAATTGGTATGTATTTAGCAGGGATATACAGTTTATCTTTCATAATCTGGTTTATTTTGCTTAGCATTAAATCTGTGTTCATCTACTTTGTATCATATAACAAGGTCTCATTGTTATGGCTGAGTAATATTCCTGTGTACGTATGCCACATTTTTCAATCTAGTTGTCCATTCTTGGGCACTTGGGTTGATTTCCAAATCTTAGTAATTATGAATAATGTTGCAGTGAACATGGGTGTGCAGGAGTATTTTCCTATCTTTTAGGTAAATACTAGGGAGTGAGATTACTGGGTCAAATGAAAGTTCTATTTGTAGATTTTTGAGTAATATCCATAGTGTCTGTACCAATTTACATTTCCACCAGCAGCACAGGAGAGTTTCCTTTCCACCACAGCCTCATCAGCACTTGTTCTTTATTTTCTTGATCAGAGTCATTCTTACTGGGGTTAAGTGGTGTCCCATTGTGGTTTTGGTTTGCATTTCCCTTATGATAAGAGATGTTGAGCATTTTTTTCATATGCTTTTGGCCATTTATATGTCTTTCTTAGGAAATTGTTCAACTCAATCGTCCATTTTTTTTTCAATTGTCCATTTTTTAATTGGGTTATTTGTTTTGTTTCATTTTTTGTTTTGTTTTGTTTTCTTTTGTGGGTGAGCTGCTTGAGTTCCCTGTATTTTATGGATCTCAATCTCTCATCTGAAGTATAGCTTGCAAACATTTTCTTTCACTCTGAGGGTTGTCTCCTCCCTCTATTTTTCCCTTTGCAGTGCAGCAGCTTGTCTCTTGAAGTAATCCTATTTATCTATTTTTGGTATTGTTGCCTGTACTTTAAGGAGTCTTATTTAAGAAATCTTTGCCTATTCCAGTGTCTTTGAGTGTTTCCCCTGTGTTTTCCACCAGAAACACAGCTTTATAGTTTGAGACTTCCAGCTATCAAAGCAAGTTCAGTCTTGTTTATCTTGAGTGTTAGGAACTGAATTATGTTCTTCCCACCCCCAAATTTACAGATAGAGGCCCTAGTACCTCAGAGTGTGACAATATTTGGAGACAGGGGCCTTTAAAAGAAGTGATTAAGATGACCAACAGGTGTCATAATGGTTATGTGGCTGGACTCCCACGTAGTCAACCACAGTTCAAGTCCTAAACCTGGTGGCTTAAAAAACTCATGCCAGGTGCATGTGCGTACATGCCCAAAATCCCAAGAGAATGGAGGAGAAGGGATTGTGGCATGGCCATTCCCCCAGATGGGGGATGGGGAATAATTTCTCACTTTCTGTCTCTCTCTGTCTCTCCAGTGAGCACATGTGCCCTATACAAAAATACATAAAGGTGATTAGGTTAAAATAATGATATTGGGGGACAGCAGTTAGCGTAATGGCTATGTTGCTGGACTCCCACGTAGTAGACCACAGTTTGAGTCCCAGACCCGGTGGCTTAAAATCACGCTGGGCATGTGTGCGTGCGTGCCCAAGATCCCGAGAGGAGAATGGAGCAGAAGGGATTGCAGTGTGGCCATCCCCCCTGGGGGGTGATTTCCTGCTTTCTGTCTCTCTGTCTCTCTCTGTCTTTCTGGCGAGTATATGCATCCTATAGCAAAAACCTCTCCAAAAAATAAAAATGCTATTGGAGTGGGTCCTAATTCAATCTGAGCAGTGTCCTTATAAAAAAGAAATTTGGCGCCATGGAGGTTAAGGCACTGGATCTCACATGGTCAGCTTCATAGCTCAAATACCAGACCCAGTTGCTTGAAAGTTATAGGAGGTGAATGTGCATGCGTAACCAAAATCCCAGGAGGAGGCTGGAGGAGAAGGGATTGCTTCATGGCTCTCCCTCTTGGTGGAGGGGTCGAAGTGATTCTCACTTTCCTGCCCTCTCTTTCTCTCTCTCTCTCTCTTTCTCTCTCTGGCAAATGCACTCTATAGCAAGAAAAAAAAAAGAAGGAAATTTGGACACACAAAAGGGACATCAGGCATGTGCACACAGACAGAAAAGTTCATGTGAGGACACTGTGTGAGGATGGCCATCTGCAAACTAAAGAGAGAAGCCTCAGAAACATCTAAACTTGCCAACACCTTGATTTTGAACTTCCGGCCTCCAGAACCATGAGATATAAATTTCTGTTGTTTAAATCACCCAGTCTGTGGTATTTTGTTACAGGAGTCTAGCAAACAAATACAAGGAGAAACCTAATATTCCTCATCACCTCACATTATCTCCCTTGATCTTCTTGTCAAGGAAAATTGTACACTAATAGTTTCTGACCTTTAGCAAAAAGCAGCCTAGGAAATAATAAATTGAAAAGAAACCATGAGCCTCAGATTCATAAATTTGAAGAGAGCAAAGGTGCCCCCGTTGATGCAAGTGAAATAGATTGCTCTTCTGCCGTGTAGAATAATAGTATCAGAAAGTCATAAAGTGATATGGCAAGAGGAGGTTAAAAAAGACCATGTAACTATATTTATAGTTTCATATGCCTCACTGATCTTCTGAGACTAACCGTATAACAAATTGTGTTTACCTATTCCAGAAAATGTTGTCACCATTGCCATATTTCCCTCTCCCAAAGAAAATGGTGCATCAAGGAGCTGCTGACTTCCGTTTACGGGCATCGATGTGGTATAATATTTTACATTGTCAGTTATAAACTATGCCCGTTGTATAGTTTATCTACTGTCTTAGTTTTCAAAGACGTATGCCGTGAACCATAATAACCCCATTCATGAGGGCTCTGTCCTCATGATCTAATCACCTCCCAAATGACTCCACTGCCTATGATCTATTGTACTGAGGAATAGGATCAATGTAATGATGTGGGGCGGGGGGGCAGGCATGCAAACATTCAAACCATAACAAATTGAAAAAAAGTATTGGGTCACTAGTCACGTCATGATGCATTTTTGCATAGAAAAATATAGAAAAATGAGTCATGACTTTCTCAATGACCTAGTACATGGGCAGATCAATTTTTTTCTTATTCAATTAAACATCACTTAATTTTCCTCCATAGATGTTATATCAACCAATTTGTCCTGCTGCTAGCAATGTGTAAGAGAGTCTATTCCATCACACTCTACACAAGGGCTAACCTAACTTTTAACTGATTTATTGGATCTTTACCAACCTGATCATTTTTAAATGGCACCTCAATATAGTTTAAAATTGGGGCCAGCTGGTGGCTGGGTAGTTAGGTCAGCTGGATCCCACATGGACGACTGTGAGGTTCGAGTGCCAGACCCTGAGGCTTAAAAGGCATGCCAGGTGCACGTGTACCCAAAATCCCAAGGGGAGAGATAGAGGAGAAGGGATTGCAATATGGCCATCCCACATGAAAGGTACTTTCTTGCTTTCCCTCTCTTTCTCTCTCCAGTAAGTGTACATGCCCTCTGGCCAAAAAAAAAAAAAAAAAAAAAGAAAAGAAAAAAAAATTAACTGCATTTTTTTTACTAGTGAGATTGAGCTTTTTTCACATATTTAGGAGCTATGTTTTTCTTTCTGTAAATATTTATTCATATCCTTTGTCCATTTTTAAGGGTTATTGCTTTTTATTCATATGTAGAGGTTCTTTATGCCTTAAAAAATAAAAAAAAAAAAATAGCCCTTGAACTGTACTATGAGTTGCAGATTCTTCTAGTTTGCTATTTGTATTTTAGCTTTATTTACTAATAAATAAAGGCTTCTTGCTGGACTTTTCCCTAAATAATTATGCTCTGTCTCTTTTTGTTCCCATTAATTTTTTTTGGTCTTAAATTTTGTGTAGTCTGATATTAGTATCACCACCCAAGTTTTCTTAAATAATTGCTTAGTGTATCTTCTTCCACTCTTTTATTTACAGTCTTTTTTTTTTTTTTTGGAGAGGTTTTTGCCATAGAGCGCGTGCGCTCGCCAGACAGACAGAGAGAGACAGAGAGACAGAAAGTGAGAAATCACCCCCCAGGGGGGATGGCCACGCTGCAATCCCTTCTCCTCCATTCTCCTCTCAGGATCTTGGGCATGCACATACACGCACCTGGCGTGAGTTTTAAGCCACCGGGTCCGGGATGGGAACCGCAGTTGACTACGTGGGAGTCCAGTGACATAGCCATTTCGCTAACTGCTGGTCCCTTATTTACAGTCTTTACAATCACCTTTTTCACTCAGTGACTTGTAAACAACATATAGTTGGATTTTACATTCTTTTATTTAATCCAGTTTTATAATCTTTTAATACATGAGTTTATCTACTTCTCATTTATTGTGATTACTGACAAATTCTAACTTATTTTCACCATATTATATTCTGTTTTCGCAGGAAGTCTAAAATGTCTGGACTGGCTCACCGACTGCCTCCTCCCCACCTGGTTAGCCATGCCTGGCCTCCCGCTCCTTCTCATGGTCTTTGGAATGGACTCTGCCTTGAGAGTTATGGAATGGGAATTCCAGGTACAACACACATGGGGTGATCAAGGTATTATCAATAAGACTGCTCGGGACAGGCGCTCCTCATGTCACTCTGCAGTTCGACCATTGGGATAATTTAGCAGCCATCTGGTCAATCTTTTGCCCACTCAGGGTTGCACCCCCATGACCTCTAATCCGGTCACATTTACCATCAGGAACCCATCTGTCTCTCTCTGGCTCTCCGCCCAACTGGCAGGCATCTAAGTAAATGGCTGGGGTACGGACCCTGGGGGTACTATAGAAATACTTAAAGTTTATCATAACCCGCCCCCTACACGACCAATCCAGAAAATTTTGGCCCCAGTAATTTCGCCCTCTCCTTCCCCAATCCCCCAAGTGCCAGCTTTAATCAACTCTACTTTTCATTTTCTGGCGTCCCTGGACCCCACCCAAAATAACTCTTGCTGGCTCTGCCTCCCACTGTTAAGACAAAGTCACCATTCTCCTCATAGTCGCCATTCTGGGACCACCCTCATTCCAGGTCAATTATACCACTGCCCACAATGTCACTACCTCTCTACAGTTCTCCGATGTCTCTTTCCTTTACACGCCACCAATGCCTCTGCCCAGTCCCCCCCCCCCCCCCCCCCCCCCGATTTTCGTCCTCCGCGGAGGCACTGTGTTCTCTTGCTTGCAGCGCTATGCACGGCTCTCTTAAAATCCTTGCTACTCTGGATCCTCTTGTTTCTAAGACCCATCAAACTGCTATGTCTAATCCTGGCTTTTACACCCTGTGTTTTACGCTTTCTCAGGGAACGTGCATCCACCATTGTTTGAGTGGCAATTAATCAGATGCTCCTGCACCCCTACGCACCCCTTCCCCAAGTCCCTCCGACCAGAGGGCCCCAAATCGATGCCCCTTAACAGCCTGAAGCAGCCAGAGCGGTTGTCATCCCTTATCCTTTTAAGGTCGGAATGTAAGGTCTGGGGGAAGGGAAAAGAAACATGGCAGAAACATTCCCGCCAGCAGGAACTTTCTCGTTTCCCGCATCCGGCCCGCCACCACCAACGGACTTTCCTGCCCTTCAGCCCTTGGCGCGCCCGCCAAAGCTGAACAGAAACAGCGAACTTTATTGGCCAGACAAGGACCTGTGGTGACCACCTATTGGACAACCGCTCTGACTCCGCCACCGCTCCCAAATCAAACCTAACACTTATTACCATCTGCATTAGTTTCCTAGGGCTGCTATAACAAATGACCACAAACTGGGTGACTTAAAACAACAGATTATTCTGTGACAGTTCTACAAGCCAGAGGTCAGCAGTGGAGGTATTGGCAGGGCTGCACTCCTCCTGAGGCTCTAGGGGAGATTGCTTTCCTTGCCTCATCCAACATCTGGCGGCAGTCCGCATTCCTAGGCTTAGGACTGCTAAACTCCCACTCTGCCTCTGCCTTCACATGTATGCCGTAACACCAAATAGATTTGGTCTTTGTCGCCAGATCTTGGTGCAGTTTCTAAACTCCCTGGGCTTTCCTGAGTAATTTGTATGCCTTTGTTACTCATAAGGAGCCCATTTTGATCACAACTGATTCTATGCTAATCAGGTGACTTAGAACTGGGTCCCTGGAGAGTCTCAGAATGGAGCTGAAAAGGCCAAAAAGACCATGTGATTAAAAGCTGGGACTTTTAATCTCACCCACTGACCTTGGGTTGGGAAATGAGGGGCAGCTGAGATAAAGTTCTATAAAAAGTCTTGGACAATGAGTTTCAGTGAGCTCCTGGAATGCTGAGCACATGAAGCGTACTCAGGGCACAGGAGCTCTGGCCCCGCCCACACATTGCCCTCTGCATCTCTCCCCTCTGGCTGTTCTTTAGCTAAAGAAAACGAGCCATCAGGTCCAGGACTTGAACTGTGGTCAGCCACGTAGGAGTCCAACACCGCACCACGCCACCTGCTCACCCCAGAGTGATCTTAATTACACGAGCAAAGACTTTTTTCTAAATAAGGTTGCATTCACAAGCTTTAGGGATTAGGTTGTAGACATATACTTTGTACTTTTTTACTTTTTACCTTAGTTGGCTATAGAGCACATGTGCTCACTGGAAAGAGACAGAAAGAGAGAGAGGGAAAGAAAGAGAGAGAAAGTGAGAAATCACTCCTCCACTCCCAGGGAGGACGGCTACCCAGCCATCCCCTCTCCTTCATTGTCCACCCTGGATCTGGGGACAAACACATGTGCCTGGTGTGTTTTTCAAGCCTCTGGGTCCAGAACTTGAACCACACAGTTGGCCAAGTGGGATCCAGCCACCTTAAAGTCTGCACCACCTGCTGGCCCCTACACAGCATCTTTATCCCACATTCTTTGCTTTTATTTTTTTCCTCTTTTCTTGACTAATGCCAAATTGATACATTTTTCTGTACTGTATCTTTTTACCTCTGCTTGATCCAAAGCAATGGTATTTACATTAATTTATTAAATACCTTTAAATAATAACATAAGTAGAACCATAAATTTTTCTAAATAAGCCTAAATTTTCTAATGTTTCTATTCTTTCATTTTAAAAAGTTAATCTAGGGTCAGCAGGTGGTGTGATGGCTAAGGTACTGGAACCCCATGTGACCAACCATGGTTTGAGACCCAGACCCGGCAGTTTGAAAATCACAACAAATAAATAATTTTTTTTAAAAGTTAGTTTATTTTTATTATCCATACAATAAGCCTCAGACAAATATTTATTATTTTGTCTAGAACAATGGTCTATGAAATTTTCATAAACCTGTTATGGGGGCCAGTAGGTGGCGTGGTGGTTAAGGGCACTGGACTCCAACATGGCCGATTCCAGTTTGAGTCCTGGACCTGGCAGCTTACTTTCTCACTTTCCCCCTCTCTCTCTCACTCTCATTCTGTCCCTTTCTGACCAAATTAAAATAAATAAATAAATAAAGTTAAATAAAATAATTCTTCTTAAAAAGAAGCCTGTTATGTAAAAATTATAAGAGGCCATTGTTTTGGACTAAGCTTCTGCACCAGACCCTAACAGACCAGAACAAAATAAAATTGGACCATATGCAAAAGTTCCACTTCACAAAGCAGAATCTGACCTTCCAAGAAATCAGGAGAATGAGAGTTAACAGTCAAATTTCCCAAATAAGTAAATTTCAATCTTCAATCAACATGATAATGAAGTTCCCATTTCCTTGTCCTTATAACAAAAAGTAACCTGGAGTAATTTGATGTTGATTAATCTTTGATTGTACTGGCTCCCTGTCCCTGCCATACAAAGAAAATAACTGAAATATTGAGTCTACTCTTTGTTCTTTATTTCTGCTTTCTTCAGCCCTTCTCTGTAAAGCCAACTTCCTCTGCCTGGTTCATTGGGACACTTATTCCATTTCATAGAATAAAGCATTGCTCAATTTCAGAACTGCAAATAAAGTTGATTAACATCTTTAAACTAAGTATTGTAATTTTGTGTCTTGACATACTCAATTAATAAATTTTGAGCACCCTCAGCACTCTGTGCATTCACTGTTTACAAATTATAGATATGCATCACTTATTAGCATATTATGCAAGACATAAAATATGTACAAAGGTATATTAATAAACAAATAGAATATAAAGATGAATGTTTTAATTTTTTTTAATACTAAGAGATCATTTTGCCAAGCCTCTGGAGTATATGCATCCCAATCGTTTAAAGATTTTATTTTAGGCCTGGCAAGTGGCATGGTGGTTAAGGTGCTGGATTCTCATATGGTGGTTTGCTTTCTCACTCTCTCTCTCCTTTCTCTCTCTCTCATGAGTGTATATGTCCTATAGTAAATTAAATAATAATAAAAAATAAAATTTAATTTAAAATTATTATTATTATTTTTTTTTTCTTTTTTTGGAGAGGTTTTTGCTATAGGGCGCGTGCGCTCGCCAGACAGACAGAGAGAGACAGAGAGATAGAAAGCAGGAAATCACCCCCCAGGGGGGATGGCCACGCCGCAATCCCTTCTCCTCCATTCTCCTCTCGGGATCTTGGGCACGCACGCACACGTGCCCGGCGTGAGTTTAAGCCGCCGGGTCCGGGGCTCGAACCGCGGTCGACTACGTGGGAGTCCAGCGACATAGCCATTACGCTAACTGCTGGTCCCCAAAATTATTATTTTTTTAGAGAGGTCTTTGCTATAGGGCAAGTGCGCTCACAAGAAAGACAGAAAGAGACAGACAGAAAGTGAGAAATCACCCCCAGGGGTGGTGACCACGCTGCAATCCCTTCTCCTCCATTCTCCACATGGGGTCTTGGGCACACACGCACATATGTTCGGCATGAGTTTAAGTCACCGGGTCCGGGACTCGAACCACAGTCGACAACATGGGAGTCCAGCGACATAGCCATTATGCCAATTGCTAGCCCCTAAAATTATTATTTTTAAAAGACTTTATTTTACTGTCAAGCACACAAAGTATATTAACAAGGGATTTACTATCCATTCTTAATTACATTACCAAAATATGTTTTAAAATTCAATAAATACCATTGGTTTATTGCTTCCCACATCTTCTCTCAGTTTTCCTTCATTCAGTAATTTAGTCCTCTACATTATCTGTTAGAAGTATTTTGAGCCTTTCATTCTTTTGGTTTTTGTAGTTGTGGGCTCCCTGTGCTATAGGATCTTCTATCCTCTCTTCCAATTCATTATCTCATGACTTTTAATTTGCAATTATTCTTTTTCCCACTTTCAGTATAGCAGTACAATGAAGTGGTTAAGCACTATAAAATCAGACAACTACACTGACTTTTGCTTGTTTGTTTATATGAAAGAAAAGGAAGAGAGAAGTAGGTATTTTGACAGGGTTTTGTACAAAGTCATTGGGAAAGTCATGATTCTTTTTCTGAGTTTTTCTATGCCAAAATGACTTTCCAGACAACCAATAGTTTGATTCTCTACCCTAGTTTCCCAGTTAGTGAGGATTATAAGCAAGTGCAACTGTGCCTGGCCCATCCGGGTTGGTCCAGGGTCTGTACCTGGGCCCTGCCTTACATGGTGCTGCCCTATGCTTATGCCACCATGGCTGTGTTTGAATCCTTGCTCTACCAATGATTCCTAGGGAGAACTTAGACTATTTTGCCTCAGTTTCCTCTTTTGTGACTAATAATAATAGTACCTACTTCATGAGATTTTGTAGTGATTAAATAAAACTTAATGTCTGAAGCATTTAGGTTGGTGCTTAGCACTTATTAAATGCTTATTAAAATTAGCGGTTTTTATTTCTAATTTTGCAGAATGAAGTCAGAGAACATGTTTGCTCTCCCTTCATCCTCCCCTAGGGGTCAAAAACTTTTATTGACATTCTGGGGCTGGCAGGTAGCATGGTGGTTAAGGGCACTGGACTCCCACATGGTCAACCGCTGTTCAAGTCCTGGACGTAGTGACTTGCTTTCTCATGTTCCCTTTCTCTCTCCATCTGTTTCTCACTGGTCAAATTAAAAAATAATAATAATAGATGAATACATAAATCTTTTTTATAAAGTTATTTTATTTAACTTATTTATTTTATTTTTAAATAATTATTTATTTATTATCTTTTTTCAATTTTGACCAGAGAGAGACTCAAACTGTGGTCAGCCATATGGGAATCCAGTGCCTTTAACCACAATGCCACCTGATGGTCCTATTTATTTATTTTAATTTGACCAGAGAGGGACAGAGTGAGAGAGAGAGAAAGGGAAAGTGAGAAAGCAAGCCGCCAGGTCCGGGCTCAAACTGCAGTTGGCCATGTTGGAGTCCAAGTGCCCTTAACCACCATGCTACCTGCAGGACCCAGTAAATAATTCTAAAAAACAAAACAAAACAAAACAAAACTTTTATTGATATTTTATTTGTGGCTTGATCATTGCAAAAAATTCTGTAGTCATATCCCTATGCATTTGGTTTGCGAATGAAGAGCTGCAAACAAAGCCAGAACCACTCTCCCACTAAGGAGTTAAAAAACTGGACAAACAATTTTAATGTATCAGAAAGCTATCGAAAGTTACGAGGCTCAAATCCCAGAAATCAATAGGAAATAAAGTGGAAAATTACACAATATTCAAATGGAATAACTAGATCCTTATGTACCAGCATGGCTAAATTAAAAAACATAGTTTCCAAAACTCATATTTCCATTAGCTAGTTTGTACAGATACAAAATATTGTGTGCCATCTAATATAAATTATGAAAATACCATACACTTACTATGCATTTTCTCTAAGTACAAATATTTGAATAAAAATTTGTTTATGAGTCTGGAAGGAAATATGCTAAATCCATGAGTATGGTGAATTCAGGTTCAAAGGAGAGGGGCTGGAAGACAGGAGTGTTCATCAATGAGACTTTTTTTTAGAGGCTTTTCTACAGGGCGCGTGCGCTCACCAGACAGACAGAGAGAGACAGAGAGACAGAAAGAGAAAAATCACCCCCCTGGGGGGGATGGCCACACCGCAATCCCTTCTCCTCCATTCTCCTCTTGGGATCTTGGGCACACACACACACGCGCCTGGTGTGTTTAAGCTTCCGGGTCCGGGACTCAAACCACGGTCGATTACATGGGAGTCCCGTGACATAGCCATTACGCTAACTGCTGGTCCCCATCAATGAGACTTTCTGGTACTTATAATGTTTTAACTTTTAAAAGACTAAACAGTTTTTGAAAGACTAAAATGAAGATAGAATGAAAGTAGTTACAGTACACTTAGCAATGTGTACACTAGGAGCTATTAGATGGAGAAAGGAGGCACTGTGTACTGGGGGTAGAGGGGATAGACTGTCCACAGCCATTGTCTGTCATTGGGAATGAGAAACCCAGGTTTGGGCTGTCAGAACTTGAAGTCCACCTATTAGTAATAGCTTCAGAGGCCTGCAGGTGACATGGTGGTTAAGGATGCTGGATTCCCACACGGCCGACTGTGGTTCAAGTCTCAGACCTGGCGACTTACTTTCTCATTTTCCCTCTCTCTCTCTCTCTGTCACTCTTGCTCTGTCCCTCTCTGGCCAAATTAAAATAAACAAATAAATAAAGTTAAATAAAATAATTATTTTTTAAAAAGTAATAGTTTCGTCGTGAAGGTTATTGTGCTGTTCAGTATATTCAGTGTATTCAGAGCTTTAGGTCTTTCATCTCCTTTAATTCTCATAACAGCCTTTGGATTAGATACATTCTTTTTTTTTTTTTTTTTTTGAGAGAGAGAGAAAGATTTTTGCTTATAGGACGTGTGTGCCTGCCAGAGAGACAGAAAGCGAGAAATCTTCCCCCAGGGAGGATGGCCGTGCTGCAATCCCTTCCTGTGATTCCGGGCACCACACACGTGCCTGGCATGAGTTTCAAGCAGCCAGATCCAGAACTGGAGCCACAGTCGGCCTTGTGGGAGCCCAGCACCTTAACCACTATGCCCCCTGCTGGCCCCAGTAATTTGGTTCTTACCATTTGACAGATGAACAATCTAAAGCTTAATAAGGAAGAGGGGGAATACCCAAAAGCCACAAAGATAGGAAGTGGTGGAGCTCTGCTTTGAATCCAACGCCAGAACTCAGACTCGTAACGGGTCTGCTACGGGTGCTTGCTAGTAGGCTGGAGTAAACATCTACACACAGTTACGGAACTAAGGCGTACTCAAGAGCAGTAACTATGTTAAGAGTGCGTGGGATGTTTGTTCATTAAAATGACTGTGTCCTCATACCAGAAAGACAGAACTTGCGGTAGCCTTCCTCTGAGATTTACACCGTAAAAATAAATCTTTAATGGGTGAGCGTAGCTGTCTAAAAACTCACCTTAGGGAACAGATCAAAGAAAGAAGAAACAAGTCGTCGCCAAACTTCAATCAAGATGTTGAGAGTGAAGTTGCATGAAGACATAATTGCCGAGAATGATTTGGATTTTTAAATGTTTATATTCTTTGATGCACTGATTCTACTTTTTGAAATCTGTTCTAGGGGCATAATACTAAATACCTAATGAGCTTGTGCATAAATATATTCACCATAAGATGATTTTAATAGTAAAAATGAAAATCAATATAACTATTCAGTACTAGCAAAACGGTCAGGAAAATGGAGCCCCCATGTGATGGGAAATTTCTCTTTCTCTCTCTCTTTCTCACACACACACACACACACACACACACACACGAAGTTGATCAATGTTATATGTTAATAGGTAACATACAAATGATTGCTTGAAGAGGTGGTCGGGCACTGTTGTGCAATGCTGGAGCCAAATGGAAGACCCGGGTTCATGGGGAAGACCTGAACATGCTGGCTGTGCCCACAGGTCTTGGCTAGCCGGAAGGCTAATGGTGAAGGGGATGAAGACTGTGGCTTGATAAGACCTTGTTAGAGGTCCTATTTCTCTGTGTGTCTCTCTCTCCTCTCTTTTTCATGAAAGATAGAGACTTTTTAAATAATTTGATATAGGGCTCATGTGCTCGCCGAAAAAAGAGAAAGAGAGCAAGAGAGAGAGGGAAAATGAGAACGCACTCCCTGGAGGAGTGGTCATCCCACAATCCTTTTTCCTCTATTCTCCTCTTGAGATTTTGGGCCTGCCTGTGCATATGTTTCTCAAGCTACTGGATCTGGGACTTGAACTGGCAGTCAGTCGTGTGAGATCCAGCTGTTTTAGTCACCATGCCACCTGCTAGCCTGCAACTATTTTTTAAAAGTACAGGAAGAAATCCAATCAATGTGCTGTGCAGAAGCAGGGTTATCCTCCTGTTACAAATAAACAGAGATACTAAATAATGTATAATAATATTTAAAAATATATAGATGATGAAAGAAAAAAGGGAAATTAATCAGAGGAAGTTTTATTATAAAATAATGGGACTATAATAAGTAATAGGAAATTCTCAAGTCCCAGAAAGAAATAGGGAACGCAAAGCCAGCATGATAAGTGTGAGGTGAAACTAGGGCGGTTAGTGAAGTGTTCGGCCAGGAGATAGGCCTTTCGGGTCTGGGGACTAGGATCTTCATGTCCACATGGGGGTGAAGACAAGGCCTCAGATCCATCAAAGGCAAGGACTTTGTTTTGGTCCAATTCTCTCTAAAACAAGGTTGAGGCAAGGATGAAAGCACTAAGCCTTATCTGGTATGTTTGTCATAGTTCTCCAAAGAAACATAATCAATAGGATTTTATTTATTTATTTTATTGTCAGAGGGTGCACGCACTCACATACAAGAGAGAAACAGAAAGTGCTTCCCAGTGAGATATGGTCACATTGCAAGCCTTTTTACCCTCTGTCTCCTCTTCCTTTTCGGGACTTTGGGCATGCATGCACATGCACCTGATTTGTTTGTTTGTTTCAAGCTGCTGGGGCCAGGATTTGAACCGCAATAGGTCACGCAGGCTCTGGCTCTCAATGTGTAGAGCTTAACCACTGCGCTGCAAGGCCAGCCCAGGATGTATATTACATAGAATAGATTCATTTTAACAATGGCTCATGGGGTTATAGAGACTGTCAGGTCTAAAATCTCAGGATGGGCTGGCAGGCTGAAGACCCAGGGAATCCCAAATTGATGCTGCCATCTGCTACAGAATTCCCTTTTGCTCAGACAAGATCAGTCTTCTATTTTATTCAGGCTTTTTGTTGATTGGATATAAGGTATCAATTGATCCACCCCCATTATGGAAAGTAATCTGCTTCATTCAAAGTTCACCAATTTAAAGGTTAATCTTATCTTTCAATACCCTCATAGAACCATCCAGAATAATCTGGGCAGTGTGGCCCAGGCAAGTAGACACACAAAATATAACCGTATGATAGGACAGAGAGTACCAACTCACAGTTAGGAACTGCAAGCAGAAGGCAACAAGAATGAGGAAAGGGGAAGCAAAGCAAAGGAAGACGAGAAACTGTGAAATGGCACACTGCATGCTGGCTGACACTTGATGACAAGCCTCCAGGATCACAGCCAGTTACTCAGCAAGCATGTCTGCTTGACACATGGTCTTCTCTAGAGTCTGCAGAGAGCAGTAATGCTCTGATGGAGGCCATGGAGGTGGAATAAGGGAATGTTATCTGCCAGTCTCCCTCCCATCTCCTTTCCTATTAGTCAAAGTTCAGCCACAGGGAATTAACCCTCCAGCACCTCCAGGTATTGTCAGAAGGCCCCCTTCTGCAGTGAGAATCACTACTGTGTTTCATCCAAGTCAGGAGGTACTAGGAGGAGCCAGAAATTCTGAGCTCACGAATGTTCAGCCCAGCTGCGTGGTGGTGCTCAAGAGGACGTGATGGTCAGCTGTTGCAAGAGGAAATGACGGTCAGCTCTGGTGGTATCAGCAGAGCCTGGGAGGCTCTTGGTGCTGAGGAAATCTGACGATGAACACAGATTCGAATCAAGGGGTCTTTTAAAAGACCATGGAAAATGCACATTGTTAAAAAATTATGCAGGGATTTCACGTTTTTTGCACCAAAATAGACTCATACTTTCAATTTTTCCACAAACTTTTGAAGTATCCACCCCTCACACCACACAGATCCATTCATTTTTCTCCTTTTATATTGACTCCTACGGTATATTATAGGAATTCTGGGTTTTCTGTGAGCACAAGATGCCCTCACTCCTTCCCTAAGAGGAAGGCCCCATCAGTCACAGGGGCTCTCAGATGCAGCCCCCTGGGAGAACTGAAACCTGAGTTTCAATGAAACAAGAGTTCTTGCTGTTGCAGCTGGTTCCTGGTCAAGACTGATATTCTCCGTCCCCCTCCTACTCCACACGCTCTACATTTCCCTTAACTGCTGCTAGCCTTTAGAGAGGCTGGGTTACTCTCCCAGCAGCGTGGCCTAGACCTTTAGGCCCCTATTTTCTCTGCGTATGGTGAGTTGCTATAATTCCCACTGGTGGATATTATAAGACACAGAAGTACTAAGAGACACCCAAATAAATGCCCTGAGTTCTGGATATTCTCTTTACTGATCCATTGTAGAGAGGCAACTCTACCTCCTCAGATTTATCAGAAGGGATTATCCAGTTGGTACAAGTCCTTCATTTGCTCCCTGGTCCGCTGTGGCCAGATCAAAAAGTGGTCAAAAGACATCTGCCACTCATGCTTGATTTGGAGATCCAGCTCATTACCAAGGTCACATCCCTGTCAGGTGACCCTTCCCACGCAGTTACCTCCCCAGGGCCCCAATAACTGCTCCTTGCATTTGTGCTTTGTGGTAGGCAGAATAACAGCTCCAAAAGAGGTCTACATCCTCCCCCAGAACTGGTGACTATGTTAGGCTTTAGGGCAGTATGAAATTTAAGTTTTTAGGTGGGATTAAGGTGATAATCATCTGACTTTTTAATTAAGTGGCTGTCCTGAATCTTTCAGTCAGGTCCAATGTAATCATGAGGATCCTTTAAATGTGGGAGAAGGAAACCAAAGTCAGAAACAGAGAGATGGTCCCAGCGTTAGTGGTGCAGGCAGTAGGGCACTACTGCATAATACTGGAGCCACGTGGGAGGCCTGGGTTTGGATCCGAGGTTGACCTAAATATGCTGGGCACTCATACGTGGGCCTGTGATCCTGGCTGGTTAGGAGGCAGCGGGGAAGACCACAGCAGAGAGACCCTGTTAAGGGTATCTGTCTTCCTCTCTTCTCTCTCTCACTTTATCTCAAAACAAACAAAAATAAATTTAAAGACAAATAAACAAAAAGAAATAGAGAGAGGGGACCAGCAGTTAGCATAATGGCTATGTCGCTGGACTCCCACGTAGTTGACCGCGGTTCGCGTCTCAGACCTGGTGGCTTAAAACTCACGCCTGGCACGTGTGCGTGCGTGCCCAAGATCCCAAGAGGAGAATGGAGGAGAAGGGATTGCGGCATGACCATCCCCCCTGGGGGGTGATTTCTCCTTTCTGTCTCTATGTCTCTGTCTGTCTGGTGAGCGCACGTGCCCTATAGCGAAAACCTCTCCATAAAAAAAAGAAAGAAAGAAATAGAGAGAGAGCATTGTTAGAAAGATTCAACCAGCTATAGCAAGCTTTGAAGAGGGAAGGAGCCATGAAACTTGAAATAAAATGAATAAACTTAAAATGAAAAGTAAAAAGAAACAGATGAAATTACTGACTAATGAAAGAGGAGCAGCTAATTGAAGTTCTGCTGAGGTGTCCTCAAGGCACCAGTAAAGAGCCAAGCCCTCATCAGGTCAATGACCCTAAGTGAAGGTCATCCATGCTTGTCCTCCACGTCTGTTCCTCTCTGCCCCCCTTCCTGAGGTGCCAGAGAAAGAGCCCTGGGCTAGAAATTGAGAGTTTGGGTTTATAGTGTGTCTCCACTAAGTGTCTTTTTTTTTTTTGGAGAGATTTTTGCTATAGGGTGTGTGCACTCGCCAGAAAGACAGAAAGCGAGAGATCACCCCCCAGGGGGATGGCCACGCTGCAATCCCTTCTCCTCCATCCTCCTCTCAGGATTTTGGGCATGCACACACATGCGCTCAACATGAGTTTAAGCCGCTGGATCCAGGACTTGAACTGCGGTTAACAACGAGAGTTGTCAGCGACGTAACAATTACGCCATCTGCTGGTCTCTCCATTAAGTGTCTTTAGGAAAAACTACTAATATTCTCTGAGTCAAGATTGCCTCATCTGCTAAAAGGTGGGCTTGGAGTAATATTCCCTCACTAAGCCATTCCATGTCTGGCATTATTAATTTGTGTAGTCTAATATTACTATGGACATCCTCTCCTCTCTCCATGTGACCCATAGTATTTAAGTGGTCTTTGACAAGGTCCTTGTGGCTGCATTAGTTAAGTTATGTTACAATAACAAAAAAGTCAATGGTTTAGATAGCAAGGTACCGACTTCTTTCATATTTAACACCTCATGACAGTTCCAGGTGAGGAGGGTTGGGCTGGGACGTGAGTGGGCATCCTGCTCTATATGGCCATTCAGTTCCTCAGACTCATGTCGACTCTGACACCTTCAACACATCCTTTTCATGGTTGATATGGCTGTCTCCTACCCAATCACCCAGAAAAGGGAAACAGAGCTTGGCAAAGCACCTGTGTGAGTTTTTGTTTATGGACCAGTATTGGAAGTAACGTACATAGCTTCTGCTCTCGTTTCATTTTTCAGAACTCAATCACATGAACACATCTGACTGCAAGGGAGATAATATTGTTTGGAGCCTAAGGGAAAAAAATCAACAGACTGGCCTTGAGGTCAGCAGGCGGCATAGTGGTTAAGATGCTGGGCTCTCAGGACCAGCAGTTAGCATAATGGCTATGTCGCTGGACTCCCACATAGTCGACCGCGGTTCGAGTCCCGGACCCGGTGGCTCAAACTCACGCCGGGCGCGTGTGCGTGCGTGCCCAAAATCCCGAGAAGAGAATGGAGGAGAAGGGATTGCAGCATGGCCATCCCCCCTGGGGGGTGATTTCTCGCTTTCTATCTCTCTGTCTCTCTCTGTCTGTCTGGCGAGCGCACACGCCCTATAGCAAAAAACTCTCCAAAAAAAAAAAAAAAAAAAAAAAAAAGAGGTGCTGGGCTCTCACATGGTCAACCGCAGTTCAAGTCCCAGACCTGGTGACTTGAAAATCAAACTGGGCATGTGTGCATGTGTGCTCAGAAATCCCAAGAGGAGAGTGGAGGAGAAAGGATTGTGATGTGTCCATCCCTCCTGAGGGGTGATTTCTCACTTTGTTTCTGTGTGTCTCTCTCTTTCTCTCTGACAAGCACACATAAAAAATATCTCTTTAAAAAAAATAGGCTGGCCTCATTTCCTGATGATTAGGAGCTGTATCCTACATGGCTGACCACAGGGTTAGAATTCCATCACTGGCAACTTGAAAATCCTACCAGGCGTGTGTGTACATTCCCCAAATCCCAACAGGATGGAGAAATGGAGCAGGGAGTGGAGTACAACCATACCCCATTGGGGAGTGCTTTCTTCCTCTCCCTGTCTCTCTCTCTGTCTCTCTGTCTCTCTTTGGTGTGCATGCATACCATCTGGCAAATGTTTAAAAAATAATAATCAGCAGCCAGCAGGTGCTCTGGTGATTAAAGAGCTGGACTCCCACATGGCTAACCACGATTCAAGTCCTGAACCTGGAGGCTAGCTTTTTCAACTTCTCTCTCTATCGCTTTCTCTCTGGTGAGTGCATGGAGCAAATTTTAAAATAATAATAATGATGATAAATAAAATTAAAAATAAGTAATTCTAAAAAAAAATAAAGAAGAAAGAAAGAAAGAAAGAAAGAATCAGCGCCTTTTGGTGAACAGCTAAACGTCTCTGCCGTAGAAGCGCATAATGAATTCCTTCGTCTCTCAACTCAGACTCCTAGGAAGAGCCCAGGACCTTGCACAGCTGGCCCCTGTTCCCTCTCTGGTCCAGTCTAATGTCCTACCACATTCCCCCTCACTCATCATGCCTCAGACTCACAGGCCTACCTTAAATCCCAGAATTCTGCCCGTTCCTTGGATTTGCTTTTCCTTCTCTCTGGAACATTTCTCTTACCTTTTATAAGAAAGGTATCAGCTCCCACACCTCCTCCTCAGAGACCTTTAATTGGCCATCCTATGTAATATTATCCTCATCTTCCAGACACTTCCATAACATTGCCCTCTTGAGAAATAATGACTGAGCACTTCCAGAATTGAAGAAATACACCAAATCTCAAGCAACATATTAAAGACAAATCCTCACCTCAGCTGGAGACATCGTAGTGCAATTACAGAACATCACAGAGAAACACCTTGAAAGAACTTTAAAAGTATTACTTCAGCAAGAAATAATGTGAACCATAAAAAAAAGGAAAGGGATGCAAGAAGCAGTCGTGAGCCAAGAGAGTGATAAAACATCTTGGCAAATCTAATAATCGATGGATGGTAAATCATAACTATTGAGAGGTTAAAAGCATGAAGGAACTCAAATACTAGGCAACTACAGAATGGAACTTAGGAAGAAAGACTGCAGAGGGAAATTAAGGTATTCTATATCTTTAATGCAGGAGAAGGAGCACTGTTTTAATTAACTTCTGATTTTGACAGAAAATAGAGTTAGATTTACATATTAAAAATAAATTTGGGGTCAGCCTATGACCCGATGGTTAAATGAACTGGATCCCTCATGGCCAATCATGTGACTTGAGTCCTATACTCAGCTTTCAATAAACATACCAGGAATGTGTTTATGCATGCCCAAAATCCTGAAAGGAGAGAGAAATGGGGAAGAAGGGATTGCAGCATGGCCATCCCCATGGAGGTTGCTTTCTGTCTCTCTTTTTCTCTCTCTTTCTGTCTCTCTCCAGTGAGTGCACACATTCTCTGTCAAATGAATAAGCAAAAATAAACAAATTTCACCAAGCCACAAAAAAGATAAAAATAGAAATAAAAAATAGAAAAAATATATATTGTATATATCATAATGAGGACTTTATGTAAAATATAAACTTAATCTTAAAATTAAAAAAAAAACAGAAAAGGTAAAAATAAAATGTATTGCTCATTTGTTTGTTTTTTTTCACCTCTGAAATTATATTAGTTCCTTTTTAAAGTTTATTTATTTTTTTCCATGAGAGAGACAGAGGGAGAAAGAGAGAGGAAGACAGGAATCTCCAACAGGGCCTTTGGGCTGCAATCCACTTCCAGTCTCACCTAGCCCAGATCACAGGCATCCACTGGGCACACTCAGAGAGGTTTCAGGTCGCAAACCCAGGACCTTTCTCATGTGAATCCAGTTGTGTTACTGCTGCCCCACCATCTGGCCCTACTTCTAAACCAATAGAAGAGTCATTAATACAACAGAAGTCAATAAATGAGAAGATTTTTTAAAAAAGAGAGAGACAGAGAGAGAGAAGAAAACCTTAGTAAAAGGACCCCAAATGTATCAGGACTTGATAAAATACAAATAAATATAACTCACTCAACTCCTCAGTTCTCCTCTTGGGATTTTGGGCATGCGCCTACACACACCCAGCATGATTTTGAAGCCACAGAGTCCAGAACTTGAACTGTGGCCGGCCATTTAGGAATCTAGCACCTTAACCAATACACCACCTGCTGGCCCTGGATCAAAAAAAATTTTAAGGAACTATTTACTCATTTAATTTTATGTATTATTGTTAGTTAGTTTTTAATTTGACCAGAGAAAGAGAGAAAGGTAAAGTGAGAAAGCAAGCTACCAGGTCCAGGACTCAAACCACAGTTAGTTATATGGGAGTCCAGTGCCATAACCACATGCCACCTACTGTCCCTCAAATTTTTCTTAAAGAATTATTTTTCTCTTTTTAATTGCCAGGAGATGTGTACATTCAGCAGAGAGACAAAGAGAGAGAAAGCATGCCTAAGTGGGGCATGGCCACCCCTCAATCCCTTCTCCTTTATTTCTCCATCCTGTTGAGATCATGCCCAGTGCATTTTTTCAAGCTATGGATGGCCATGCAGGATCCAGCTCCTTAGCCACTAGGCTACGAGGCAGGCCCCTGTTGTTTTGTTTAAACCCAGCTATATGCTGCTTGGAAGAGATATATCTTAAACAAAATGCTCCAGAAAGGTAGAAAAAAGAAAGCTCATTTATTCTTTTTTTTTTTTTTTTTTTTGAGAGGTTTTCACTATAGGGCGTGTGCACTCGCCGGACAGACAGAGAGAGACATAGAGACAGAAAGCGAGAAATCACCCCCCAGGGGGGATGGCCACGCCACAATCCCTTCTCCTCCATTCTCCTCTCGGGATCTTGGGCACGCACGCACATGTGCCCGGCATGAGTTTTAAGCCACCGGGTCCGAGACGCGAGCCGCAGTCGACTACGTGGGAGTCCAGCGACATAGCCATTACGCTAACTGCTGGTTCCCAAAACTCATTTATTCTTACAGCTTCAGTGGTGACCTCCACAGGTCTGATTCCCAGGGATGAGACCACACGAGGCTATCAGTGTGGCTAATGTGAACGACCTGTGAAGTGGTGTGAGTGGGGTCAGATGTTTTCTTTTCTAACCAGAAAGACTTGAAAGAATCACTGAGAGAGGGCAATTGATATTGGCCTGTAAAGAAAACAACATCACTGGTAAAAATCCATTTCCAGCAGTGTGGGAGACAATTTAACAGGGCAGTTAGGAAGTGAATTTTGGACTATTTTGGGTCTGACTCTCCTCCTTAGTTTTAACTAAAACCTTAAGAAGTTATTTATCCTTTTGTGGCCTGTTTCTTTACCAATAGAATAAAGGTAGTGATGACAGCTCTAATAGTTTGGGGGTAAACTAAATTAGATGACAGTGTATGGCTATTTACCCTTTTGTAAATAGCAGCTATTATTTATTATTATTATTTTTAGAGAGATTTTTTTTCTATGGGGCATGTGAACCTGCCAGAAACAGAGAGAGACAGGGAGAGAGAAAGTGAGAAATCACCCCACCCAGGGGAGATGGCTACACCTCAATCCCTTCTTCTTCATTCTTCTTTTGGGATTTTGGGCACACATGCACGCACATGCACCTTGCATGAGTTTCAAGCCTGTGGTTCTGGAACTCAAACTGTGGTCAGCCTTGTGAGAGTCCAGCACCTTAACCACTACACCACCCGCTGGCCCCAATAGCAGCTATTATTAAATACTAACATAAGACCTGCTATAATACCATATTGCCCCTCTCAGGAGAAAATACTTCCTGAGTCTTCTCAGTCCAGGACCTGATTCACATAAATCAAAATTATAGGAAACTGAGTGCAAAGTCAAACATAATTCATTTGTATTAAGTATAAATACCAAGTAGACAGTTTCTCCCAGATTCAAACAGAAATTTTATTTTCTGTCTGTTTCCTTCTCCTGGGGAATCAGGTTCATTGTGGTGTCAAGACCTCTGATCCATGGAGGTCCTCTGTGTGGGGTAATAGCTTTGCCTTTGGAGTCTTCTCCTTCATGGAAGCCTCTCTGTGTTAGGATTCACTTCTTCTGTGACAGGAGGATGAACCCTCCTACACCCCAATCCGAGTGCACTCAATTCCCACCTTGTCCCCATTTCTTCATGCCGATTTCTGCAGATAGGGCCCTACATGCTATAAGTAAGGAGGAAGGAGACGCCTATTTAGCGAGGAACCAAGATCTCCTGATAGAAACGAAAGCTCAGCCACCTGAGTGAACCTTTTCGGAAGCAGATCGCCCAGCCCCAGTCAAGCCTTCAGATGATTGCTACCCTGGCTGACCTCTTCATTGCAACTTCATGGGAGACTTTGGTCCAGGGCCACTCAGTCAAGCCAGAAGCCAGTCCTGGGTTCCTGACCCTCAGAAATTATATGAGGTAGTAAAGTTTGTTTTCTTTATGCACTTGTAACAATAGGTGACCAATAAAGTATCTTCCAGCACAGGTATAAACAAATGGAGTTTATTATAGGAAACCCTACTGTGTAAATATAACTAAAACTCTAAATGTATGCAATGAAAGTAAATATTTAATAATACTATGCTATATTCAATATCATGGTGGGGGGAAAGGATATTATGTAAGAAATATATTGGGAGGATTTATGCTACTTTGGGGAACACATACTTTCTCACTTCCAGGGAGAGAATGGACGCTCCTCTCCAACATAAACCTGGTTAGAGGGAGGTTCCAGAGCACAGTGGGAGTGATGAGTGTGTGTTCTTCACAGATGGGGAGGGGGATCCTAGACTCCTACCTAATTCAGGCCTGAGAAAGCTGAAGCCACAATGGCCAGGACTGCATTTCCTGGGTTTGTTGGAGGGTTGAGAGTTTTCCATGGAAAAAGTATTTGCAACTCAGCAGAGTTGAGGAGCTAGTCTGGAGCTAGTTTAAATTCTTCCCAAGAGAACCACATGAAAAGTGAAGGGCCTCCAGGACCAGCACTTGGCGTAATGGCTATGTAGCTGGACTCCCATGTAGTCGACCACGGTTCAAGTCCTGGACCTGGCGGCTTAAACTCACACTGGGCGCGTGTGTGTGTGTGCCCCAGGATCCCGAGAGGAGAATGGAGGAGAAGGGCGTGACCATCCACCCGGTGTGGGGGGGGGTGATTTCTTGTTTTCTATCTCTCTGTCTCTTTCTTTCTGGCCAGCGCACCCGCCCTATAGCAAAAACCTCTCCCAAAAAAAGTGAAGGGACTCCAATTCTCAATGTATTGTGAACCACCAGACCAGAGTTGGGGAGCTGGCAGCAGCCAAGGAAACAGAAACCATTGACCAAGCCTCAACAAGCAAGCACATGCCTGGCAAACCCGGGGAGGTCTCCAGACTTGGATGGGAAACCTTTCCATGTGGGACTGCCTTGCACAAGAGACAGTGTTTTACCACTGCACCACCGTCTGACCCCACCACCTAGATTTAATGATTGTTAATGTTTGTATGTTCTGCTTCCTCTCTCTCTCTCTCTCTCTCTCCCTCTCTCTTTCTCTCTCTCTCTCTCTCTCTTTCTCTCTCTTCTGAGGTGTCTGGAGTAGATTACAGACATGTGACATTTCACATTCTAGGATGCTCCATGCACCTCTTCAGAGAGTAGGGACATTTCATGCATGCCACAGCCACTCTGTGAGATTAATGGTGACTCCTTTGAGTCCCCTGGTGCCTTACACATATCTGACTTCCCTAAATGTCTCGGAGGTGTGTGTGTGTGTGTGTGTGTGTGTGTGTGTGTGTGCGCGCGCGCGCATGTATACTTGGGTTGTTCATGCTCAGAAAGATAAACTGGATACTTAAGTTCTGAAATTAGGCTGTTATTTCTGAGTCAGGACTGTTTCCAAAGTATAAGCAAAAGAATTTCATCTAGGAATAGGGGAAATTTATCCCTGTTGAATAAATCTGAAAGAGATGACAGAAAACAAGGGGGAAATTATATTTTTATATTTTCCAAAAAAGGAAAATTTATTTTTTGTGAAGGTGACAGAACACTGCTGGAGAGATGCTCTAATATGTTTATTCATGTCTATTCAAACCTAGATGCTTAAAACCTACACCGGAATTTCATACATTGCTGATGTGCATTTAAATTGGTGCAAAGTCTACACAGGGTGTTGTGGCCACATCTATCAAAATTTTAAAAGCATATGCTCTTTGATCCGACAGTTCTTTCCCTAAAAATTCTGTACATATCTTTGCTATGTGAAATGATTGAGTAAAAGGATATATCTTGCAACATTGTTTGTAATAGCAGAAGTCTATCAGTAGAGATTTGTTAAACATATGGTAGTATATATTATTATATATGTGCTATCTATATGTGTATAGATAGATGAGGGAGGTTCTTCAAAAAGTTACTGGAAATGCATGTTATGAAAAAATGCATAGATTTCAAAGAATTTTCACCAAAATAAACTCTACTTGAATTCCATTTTTACATGAACTTTTCCCCTCCTATGTGTCTGTGTCTGTGTGTGTAGTATCTTAGCTCAGGCTGCTATAGCAAAATACCATAGCTGGGGGAATTAAACAAAAGACATTTATTTCTCACAGTTCTGGAGACTGGGAAGTCCAAGAACAAAGTACCTGCGTTTGGTTCCTGGTGAGGGCCAGCTTCCTAGCTTGGAGACTACCACCTTCTGGCTGTGTTCTCACATAGCAGAGAAGAAACAGAGTACTCTGGTGAGTCTCCTCTTATAAATCTAACCCCAGACTCCACCCTTATGACTTTGGCTAACTTTAATGACCTCCAAATACAGTCACACTGGGTCTTAGGACTTCACATATGAATTGGGGGTGAGATGGAGTGTCATGAACAAAATTCAGTCCATAGCATGTGGTATAGTATTCCACAAGAGGAATGCAATAGACTACTCCAAGCTAGCAGAAAGAATGAAGATGTATGTGCAGATAGACTGTTAAGTGGAAAATAGCAAAATGCAGAACAAGATGCTGAAAATATGCATGGGGTACCCACCACTTACCCCCCATTCTCTGCCTCCTTGTAAAGTACAACAGACCGTCTTGTTCTCTTGCTCAGGTGGGGTTCAGTCCAAGGGTTCCAGCCCAAGAGTTGCCACCGCAAGAGATCAGAAGGAGGGAGGAGAGCAAGGCCAATAGTTATGTCCTGCATCCTCCCTGGGGAGCCCTCTACTATCTGTGTTGCTCACACTAAGTTCCCGTGCCATCTCACTCAACTGCGGCTGCCCTGGTGACTGCGCTGCCCCTGTGCTTTTCCTACACCTGCCCACATCTTTGTAAACAGTCCATTTATTACACTCCACTCAATGACTCACTTTATGTGGGCCATCTGTTCTCTGTCAGTACTTTGGCTAATACCGTATGTTAGCATTTGTATTTAAAAAGAAGCAGGTAGTATGTGTGGGGGGGTGGGATACATGCACTTCTTTATGCTTTGAATATCTCTGGAAAATGGCACAAGAAACTGGTAATGGTGGTGGCCTTGAGGGAAGGAAGGGTGACTAGGAATGACGGGGAGGAGAAAGGGGTACTTATGTCTACTGTATCCTTTTTGTTCTTTTTGAATTTTTAACTATATACATGTATTACTTATTCAAAAATAAGCTTTAATGCGTTGGTTGTCATGACATGTTTTTGCATAGAAAAATACGTCATGACTTTTCCAACAATCTAACGTGTGTGTGTGTGTGTGTGTGTGTGTATAAATATATATATATATATATATATATATATATATATATGTATATATATTTAAGATAATATAAAATAAAGGCTGCAGAAGGACTTGGTGCTGCACAGGCAGCTATTCCAGCAGCCATCAGACCCTCCCCCTTACCCCCTTACCTGGAAGACACTCCAAGCCTCCAACTAGACTAAGAGGCATACAAACAAGGGCATAGTTAGCAGATTCCTTCCACTCTACACTCCACAGACAAGAAGTGCACTGTTCTGAAAATATTGGGGACAGAAACACTTAGGCCATTCTCTGGGCACTCATTGACAGGCAAAATGTTCTACTAAAGGTAGTAACCTCACAGCTACCTCAGCATGTGGGTGGGCCACACCTTCATTCTCGTCCTGGGGGAGGTCAGAGTCACAGTAACCAGGACAGGCTCACCTTTGAATACCTCTCTGGCATCCTTGTCACCCTAAGGACTCAGAACTACCTGTGGCCTGCTTGAATCCCAGTGACACAACAGGGGCCTACTTGAAGGCCACACAGGAAGGCCCTGTCCACCTTCTCTAGACGCGGCTCCTTCTCTTGCTCCTCAACCACGGCCGACTCATTATTTAGCAACGTCTCTATTTTTATCATGCTCATTATACTGCAGCTCTTCATTTTCATCTCATTATTGCTGGCAGGGTCATCTGGAGGCTCCGTTGCCCAGGAGACAGGGAGGGAGTCTGCACGCTCAGCTCTGTTTCCCAGCGTGGCTCATCCATCATCTGATGAAACAACGTAGTCTCTCTTCTGGTTGTAAGGTGACCACCAGAGCCCGAACCTGTGGATCCTTCCAGTTCTTCCTCTTTCCAGAAGTATCTGGTTCAATCACAGTTCCCTACCTTGACCTTTCTCTGCTTAAACAGAAAGAGAGAAACATATCTATATTTTATAGACATATATAATTGATAGGGAAACAAAGCATCCATACAAATCCTTTGTGTGAATCTGGTAGTGGAGAATAATGTCTACAGGTAATGACTGCAATATTAGAAGCATATAGAATAGATTTTCTCCTGTCAGAACATTTCAGAACATGTTGCTGAAACTTCCATAGCTAAGGTGGCTTGAGGGTTTAGGCTAGAAGTCCCCAAAATACATTTGCATAAAGTCCTGCAGCATTTTTGCCCCTGACTCCACTGCAGAAATATGAAACTGGTTAGGGGCTCAAGAAGGTAGCCAGAGGGAAAGGAGTAGGCCAGAAGCTGATGGTGTGAAGAACTGACACTTACTATCTCCATCACAGCGTCCAGCTCCTCCCACCTCACACCTGCTCTCCAGCCCAACCCCTCCCAACCTGTGCTTTCCCTCCAGTGACATCTTCGCCAGAGCTACTCCTCCTGTACTGTGAATCCCACATCGTCAATGTCAGCTCTTTGGTGAAAATCAAAGACCCCTTCCAAGCCCCCAACCCATCTATACCCCTCCAGCAAAGCTCAAGGTGCTCTTCCCTGTAGTCCCGTTGCACTTCGTTCCTCAGGTCGTTACAGTTGGTTGTGTACTGTCCAGCTTCCCACTGCTTTTGTAAGTTCAGACTCTGCTGGTACCTGGAACTAGTACCTGGTACCAGTCTTGGTTGAACAGTACTGCATTTGGACTGATAATTAGAGACAATGATGTGCAGCTCTGTCTTAGTTTGGGTTTCTATAACAAAATATCATAGAATTTGATATTAGGTGATTTAAACAATGAACACTTATTCCTTACAGCTCTGGAGACTGGAAATCCAAGATTAGCTTGCCAGTGTGGCTGCGTTCTAGGTAAGAGCCCTCTTCTTGGTACACCAATGCTGCCTTCTTGCTGTGTCCTCATATGGCAGAGAGAGCCCTGGCTTCTTCATCTCCTTATAAGGGATCATCCACCAGTCCAGCTCTACCCTCATGACTGCATCTAACCCTGATTACTCCCCAAAGCCTCCCACCTCCAAATGTCACCACGAGGAGATTAAGGCTTCACCATATGAATTGGGTGGTAACACCAACGCTCCATAGCAAGCACAAGTGATGGTTTGAGAACTTCACAGGCACTACTGTATAATCCTCACCACCAACCAAGAGCTGAGGGCTATTACATCCCAGCTTACGAAGGAGAAGACTGAGGCTAGAAAAGGGTAAGTAACTTCCTCAAGGCCACATGACTAGAAATTGGTAGTAATTGGGCTTTGACCCAAGTCTATTTGTCTCCACAGCGTTTGTTTACTTTTTAAACTCAAAAATATTACTGGGACCAGCAGTTAGCGTAATGGCTATGTCGCTGGACTCCCACGTAGTCGACCGTGGTTTGAGTCCCGGACCCGGCGGCTTAAACTCACGCCGGGCGCGTGTGCGTGCGTGCCCAAGATCCCGAGAGGAGAATGGAGGAGAAGGGATTGCGGCGTGGCCATCCCCCCTGGGGGGTGATTTCTCGCTTTCTATCTCTTTGTTTCTCTCTGTCTGTCTGGCGAGCGCACGCGCCCTATAGCAAAAACCTCTCCAAAAAAAAAAAAAAAAGAAAAAAAAATATTACCTACATGTGGTAAGGAATAAAAGAATTCAAAGGCCAGCTCCATAGCACAGCAGTTAAGTGATATGTAGAGGGAGCTGGATCCCATATGGCTGACTCATAGTTCAAATCCCAGCCTGAGCAGCTTGAAAAACATGCTAGATACATGTGCACCCAAAATCCTGATGGGCTGGATAAATGGAAGAAAAAATATGATGATGTGACCATCCCCATGGGAGGGGGTGCTTTCTTTTTCACTCCAGTGAGGGCATGAGCCATCTAGTAATTAAAACAAACAAACAAATAAAAAGTCAAGTCTCCCTCCTACTGAGATCAACAGAATCAACCACATTATCAACTTCCTTTTAATTTCTAAAATTAGTCTATGCATATACTCCTCTACATACAAGGGATTTGCAAAAAGTTTATGGAAAATATGTATTATGAAAAAACTATGCATGGATTTCAAAAAATTTTGCACTAAAATAAACGTATTCTTTAATTCCATTTTCCACAAACATTTTGAAGTCCCCTCGTATTTGCTTTTATACTACATTAACAGTATCACATCCTATATACTATTCCATTCCTTTCTTTTATTCTTCCCTTATGTCTTGAAGATTATCAGTAGCTATAGACCTACCCTCATTCTTTTTTTTTTTTTTTTGAGAGAGCTTTTTGTTATAGGGTGCGTGCACTTGCCAGAAAGACAGAGAGAGACAGAGAGACAGAAAGCGAGAAATCACCCCCCAGGTGGGATGGCCATGTTGCAATCCCTCCTCCTCCATTCTCCTCTCGGGATCTTGGGCATACATGCACATGCATCTGGTGTGAGTTTAAGCCACCAGGTCTGGGACTCGAGCCACGGTCGACTACATGAGAGTCCAGTGACATAGCCATTATGCTAACTGCTGGTCCCACCCTCATTCTTTTTAATAGAATATTCAATAAATGAATATATTGTCACTTATTTAATCCACCCCCAATGGTGGGCATTCATGTAGTTTTCTGTCTTTTGCTATTCTACATGGGCTATAAAGTCTATCCTACCATAAGTCTTGACACAAATCACATTACATTTAAATCATTGGTCATTCTGGAATTTTTGGCAGAGTAAATGAGGTACAGATCCATAAGCATGTGCTCTTGGCCACCACACTCTACTTCGAACAAAGGTCTTACCTGGCCTCCAGCAGGTGCTTGCAGACAGTTGATAGTAGCACGGTGAGGTTGACACCACAGCAGCATCCACTGTAGCACATCCTCGGGGCATGTGTGCTGAATGTATGAATATGTAGTTAATCCACAGCATTAAGGAGGGCTACCTGGAAGTCCTCTAACCCTCAGAGTGAATAAGTCCTAAGACACTTACCTATCAGAATGCATGAGTTTGCAGAACTTTCTTGAGAATAAGTTTAGACATGGGGAAGAGAGAAAGACATCACATTATAACAGTGATGAAATGGGCCAGCAGATGGCATAGCAGTTACATTGCTGGATTCCCACATGGCAGGACCGTGGTTCAAGTCCTAGACCTGGCGGCTTGAAAATTATGCCAGCACGTGTGCATGCATGCCCAAAATCCCAGGAGGAGAATGAAGGAGAAAAGATTGTGGTGTGGTCATCACTTTCTCTCTCTCTGTCTCTGTCTCTGTCTCTCTCTCTCTCTCTGTCTCTCTCTCGTGAGCGCATGCACCATAAGGTAAAAACCTCTAAAACCCAAACAAACAGAGTGATGGGATGCAGCCAAAGGTTGATGACCAGGGATGGAGGAAATTCTGAAGACAAATGCTTGGTGGTTTGTTGAAGGCATTCCTTGCAGCAATTTAGAAAAATTGCTCTCAGCACACTATTCAATGGACCAGGCTAATCAGGATGGCTGGGGGCTTAAGGGAATGAGGCAAGTACCTGTGCAGGACAGGTAATGAGCAAGGAGCAAGGCCAGCAGGGCTCAGGGCAGAGGTCCGAACACAGAACTGAGCCTGTGGCTGCATGAGGACATATAAGGTCTGTGGCAAGCAGTTGGAGGCTCATGCTTGTACCTGCTCAATAGAAGTTGGAGGCTGCCACAGAGAGAACTGTAAGCTAAGGAGCCAAATCTCATTGAATATAAGGATTTCCTGAAGGTGCTGCTCCTTATCCAGATGGATCAAGGTACAAACTTCAACAGCTGGAGTTCTCTGGGAGATGAGGACAGACAGCTCTGGGTGGGACTGAGTCAATTGGTCCCTTCATTCCCCATTCGATGCACACAGTGCAAGAGCTGCTCCTCAGCCTTGGAGCTGGTTAGGACAAGCAAATTCCTTGCTGGGTATCTAGAGAGACTCCTGAACAGGAGAGTGTGTCCCCATGCTCTATTCGAGGACTACAAGTTTATCTCCATTTTACACATGAGAAAATTAAGTCACAAAAATTGACCCTCGGGAACCAGCAGTTAGCATAATGGCTATGTCGCTGGACTCCCATGTAGTCGACCGCGGTTCGCGTCCTGGACCCGGTGGCTTAAAACTCACGCCGGGCGCGTGTGCTTGCGTGCCCAAGATCCCAGGAGGAGAATGGAGGAGAAGGGATTGCGGCGTGACCATTCCCCCTGGGGGGTGATTTCTCGCTTTCTGTCTCTATGTCTCTGTCTGTCTGTCTGGCAAGCGCACGCGCTCTATAGAGAAAAACCTCTCCAAAAAAAAAAAAAATTGACCCTCCAGAACTAGAGTCATATAACTTGTGTCTTTTATCTAAACCTGGGGGCCAGATGGTGACACAACAGTAATGCAACTGGACCCGTTTGTACCATGGAAACTCTGTCGATACCCTGGGTGGGTGCACGCAGGTGTGTGTTATAATCTAGGCTGACTGAGGCTGGGAAGTGGGTCACAGGATTAAGACTCTGATGGGAGTGCTTCTCTCTCTATCTCTGTATTTCTCTCTCTCTTGGAAGAATTAAATAGACTTTAAAGAATTTGTTCATTGGGGGACCAGCAGTTGGCGTAATGGCAAGGTCACTGGACTCCCATGTAGTCGACCATGGTTTGAGTCTCATACCTGGTGGCTTAAACTCATGCAGTCGTATGTGCGTGCGTGCCAAAGATCCCAAAAGGAGAATGGAATAGAAGGGATTGTGATGTGGCCATCCCACCTGGGGGTTGATTTCTCGATTTCTGTCTCTCTCTGTCTTTCACGCACACTATAGTAAAAAAAAAAAAAAAAGGAAAAGAAAAGAAAAAACTCTCAAAAAAAAAAAGAAAGAAAGAAAGAAAGAAAGAAAGAAAGAAAGAAAGAAAGAAAGAAAGAAAGAAATTGGCCATCGGTTTAGCACTGGCAGATACACTTGTGGATTGCCTACCATCCCATAAGATGTGATCTTCACAGGGATGGCCCCAGCAGGGCAATCTGACCTTCAATCATGTCTTTGCCTTTCCTAAGCCAATCAACCCCACTCTAGGAACAAGCAGATCTCGACTCTGCTCCTCCCGGGTGAGGGCTGCAGTGGAGAAACAAGCTGCTTCTCTGAATAATACAACAATGTAGTGGGAATAAAAGCACTGGACAAGGAGTCAGGAAGCCCAGGCCAGGGGATGGAAGGGACGGTGAGACAGCCCAGGAGGAAAGAAGGAGACGGGCAAGGCTCCTGACCCAGCTCTGCAACGTAACCAGCTATAGACTGAACACAAATGTCGACAGATCCACCTGTGCTGAGCAGGCTCCAGCAGGAGTCAGGGAACAGGGACAGGCAGAGAAGGTGTGGCAGGCTTCTCACCTCCTGCCACAAACAGTACACCGATTGGATGAGCCAGGAGTTTCCAACATGGGGATCAGGACTCGCTTTCACTTCTTACACTGCTTTACCTTGGCAGTAAGTCTTTGTCTCCACCATCATTGGAGGGGTGGAGTGGTTTCTGCAGAAAAGCACTTAGTTGTAATCATCTCAATGACTACTGTACCCTCCTCAGCGCCCAGGGCTAGACAAAGTTGCCCTGCTCTGGTTTTGCCATGTCTCAGGCACTATTAGCTGGCCTGGCCAGGGACAAGCAAAGCATGAAATCAGGAAAAGACTGAGCCGACCGCCTTCATCAGCCCAAGACCTCAACCTCAGCAGCCCCTGGCCCCATCTCGTCCTCCCCAGCTTTACTGCTCAGAGAGCCTCAGGAGTCCCCCTCTCATCAACCCCCACATATGAGAATCACAGTGTCTGCGGGTCTCTGTTCTGGCTCTGATCCTTGGGGTGCTTTGGAGCTGTCCTCCCAACCCCCGCAGGTTGTCATGGTGCCTGCTGCTCAAACTCCTGATTGGACAGAGCAGCAGATTGTCTCCATGGCAATAAAAAGCATCTGTGGAGAAAGGACGTTTGGCCTTGGAAATGCACTCATGGGAACACTCCTGGGAAATAAGCCTTCTCTCAGGGGTCAGAAGAGTCTCCTCCTGAAGATGCAGCTCTTTAGCCATTCCACTAGCTTAGGATGCCCAGCTTCCAAACAGTTTTCCATCATTCCTCAAGCCAGAGAGGATGCCAGCTCTAGATTCCTGTGTCTAGTGACAATAACAGGTTAGGAAAATATAAGTGAGATGCTGAACACCTGCCCTTGGGTGCTTCTTAGCAAACTCCCCCTGCCCTCCCTGCTCTGTCTGGTTTCCTCCCCTCCTCTTCTCCTAGGCTCTGCACAGTTGGGCCTCTGCAAGAAGATCCTGGTCCTACTTCTCCCTGATAAGGTGTGTAATGATACAGCTGAGAACAATACCCTTCCCACATACACACACATACACACACACACACACACCTTATGTTTATAGAACCTTTGCTAACAAAATAGAGAGGTCTCTACTGTTCTCCAACAGTATCTGGAAGATATATTTCTTTCCCATGTATGCGTATTTTTTTTTCTACCTTTCAGACCATGAATCTTGGCTTTTGCATAGCTCAAGCTCACAGGGTGGAAGGGAGGTCATGAGGGTTCTTTGAAACCCCGAGTCCCTTTCTTTAAAAAAAAAAAAATTATTTATTTATTTTCATTTGACCAGAGAAGGACAGAGTGAGAAAGAAAGAGAGGGGGAAAGTTAGAAAGCAAGCTTCCTGGTCCGGGACTTGAACCACAGTCGGCCATGTGGGAGTCCAGCACCCTTAACCACCACTCCACCTGCCCCCTCTCCCCAAGTCCCTTTCTAATCCAACATGTGCACACCTAGAATCTGGCAGAGCTAGGTTAAGCGAAATTGCCTTTCCTGCCCTTATCTCCCAAGCAAGAACCATTCCATTAGCTACCTCAGGCATCTTGCAACCTCTTACCTTTCCCAATCAACACTTGCTTTCAAAGAAGGATCAGAGTCCATTCATACCTGAATATGACAAATAACAGACTAAAGTCAAAATGTATTCTCTCCCAGGAAACTCAAATGTTAAATTGTAAGGAATAAATTCTTTGCAAGATACAAATTCCTAGGTGGAATTCTAGGCACTAGTTCAAGGATCAGTGCTACAAGAGCAGAGTTTAGACTCTCAGGAAGAAAAAGATAGAAGTGGTATGGATTTTCTTTTCTCCAAAGCATTTCTTTACACTTGCTAGTTCCCTTAAATGATAAGGGGAGTTCGTTTTGTTTCAGCTCCTGTTTGTAAAGCCTACTGTTGTACTTCGGATATCTGAAAAAATTCATGCATTCAGACTTGGTCACACTGTAAAGGGATCAAGTGAAAACTTAATCCTTTATGATGTCCCAGGTGGGGCAGTTGGGTGTGATCAGGTCATTGGGGCAGGGTCTCATGACTGAGTTCTGGTGGGTTCATAAGAAGGGAAAGGAGACCAGAATAGGCTGAAACTCATGGACAGTCGCTATGCTCAAGACTCTGTGCTCGCCATATTGTAGCCTCACCAAAAGTTGGCCCCTGAACCTTGGACCTCCATACTGTGAGCTGAATAACCCTCTATTTTCTGTTATTATTATTTACCGGAGGACATGTGCACTCACCAGAGAGACAAAGAGAGGAAGAGGGAGAAAACACTCAGTGGGATGTGGTCACACTACAGTCCTCTCTCCTCCGTTTCTCCCTCCCATCTGGATTTCAGGCACACATGCACCCAATGAGCTGGTATATTTTTCAACCTACTGGGGCCAGGATTCTAATGGCATGGTCAGCCATGTGGGAGCCAGCTCCCTTAACCGTTAAGCCCCAGGACTGACACTTAAACCTCTATTCTTAAGAATCACTCAGTTTTGCCTGCCACGCCGGGCCTGCGCGCGGCGCTGCATCTCTGGCCCTGGGTATGTCCCGCACTTGGCGCCGACGCGAACCAGCAGCGCGGACCGGCCGAGCTCGCCGACCTTTCTTACTCGGGGCGGGCGGGCGAGTGGGGGGTGGCGCTGGATCCCGCGCACATTCGTGCACTCGGGGCTGGCATGTGGCCGCCGGGCCTGTGCGTGGCCACCGGGCCTGCGCGTGGCCTCTGGGCCTGCGCCTGCACGTGACCGCCGGGCCTGAGCGTGGTCGCCGGGCCAGTGCGGGGCCCCCGGGCCTGCGTGTGGCCGCCGGGCCTGCACGTGGCCGCCGGGCCTGAGCGTGGCCGCCGGGCCTGCGCGTGGCCCCCGAGCCTGCGTGTGGCTGCCGGGCCTGCGCGTGGCCGCCGGGCCAGCGCCTGCATCTGGTCACCGGGCCTGCACGTGGTTGCCGGACCAGTGCGTGGCAGCCGGGCCTGCGCGTGGCTTCCAGGCCTGCGTGTGGCTGCCGGGCCTGAGTGTGGCCGCCGGGCCTGTGCCTGCGCGTGGCACCCAGGCCTGCCCATGGCCGCCGGGCCTGAGCCTGGCCGCCGGGTCTGCACGTGGCCTCCGGGCCGGAACGTGGCCGTTGGGCTTGTGCGTGGCCGCAGGGCCTGTGCCTGCACGTGGCAGCCGGGCCTGAGCATGGCCGTCGGGCCTGCACCTGCACGTGGCCGCCAGGCCTGCACCTGCGCATGGCCACTGGGCCTGACCGTGGCTGCCGGGCCTGCGCCTGCGCGTGATTGCCAACCCAGTGCGTGACCACTGGGCCTGCACATGGTCCCTGGGCCGGTGCATGGCCGCCGGGCCTGCGCATGGCCTCCGGGCCTGCACGTGGCCGCCGGGCCTGGGCGTGGCCGCAGGGCCAGCGCGTGACCGCCGGGCCTGCGCATGGGCGCCGGTCCTGCGCATGGTCGCCAGCCTAGCGCATGACCACCAGGCCTGCACGTGGCCCCAGGCCTGCCCGTGGCTGCTGGGCCTGAGCCTGGCCGCCGGGTCTGCGCGCGGCCTCTGGGCTGGAACGTGGCTGCTGGGCCTGCGCGTGGCCGCCGGACCTGCGCCTGCGCGTGGCAGCCGGGCCTGCGCGTGGCCATCGGGCCTGCGCCTGCACGTGGCTGCCGGGCCTGCGCCTGCGCGTGACCACCGGGCCTGCGTGTGACCCCCGGGCCTGTGCGTGGCCGCCAGTCCTGCGCATGGTTGCTGGCCTAGTGCGTGACCACCGGGCCTGCGCGCGGCCCCCGGGCCTGCGCACGGCCACCGGGCATGCACGTGGCCGCCGGGCCTGCGCCTGCGCCTGCGCATGACCGCCGGACATGCGTGTGGCCCCCAGGCCTGCGCGTGGCCGCCGGGCCTGCGCCTGCGTGTAGCCGCCAGCCTCAGGTGACAAACTGAGGCCGAAAACTAGGACTAAGAACTTGCAACTACAAACAACAGAAAGAGACTTTAGCTGTCTTAAACCAATTGAGAAATATATTATATAGGAGGATTGTCTCCGCCTATGGACAGTGAGAAGATGATGGTCACCAGCCCTGCATTACCTCAGGGAAAAACAAGAACTACTCTACCATTCTTAAGGAAGCCAGATACCCGTGGATGACTCACGTTGCAGATCCCCACAACACCATTCCCGGTAACCACAAGATGGATGCTGTCCCGCATCAACTGATAATCATCTCTGCCTTCAAGAACCGCTTTCTTGAAACTGTCTTACATGGAGATTCACCTACAATTGCGGAACTGCACGAGACCCACCCTTAATCCAACCCTGAATAGAATCTATGCTCCCTATTGTTAAAAACTTTATGAGCTGATAATTGGAAAGAAAAAAAAAAAACTGAAAGAACTGGAGGGTATAATAGCAGGGAAGGAAAAAAAAAAGAAGGGTTTGGGGCAAAGGTAAAGACAAAAGTATGCCTTGGCCTATTATGTTTAGCCACTATCAAAAGTATATTTTCAAATTTCTTAAACCGCTTTATATTTTCACAAAAAATAAATGACTATATACCATTAAAAAAAAAAAAAAAGAATCACTCAGTTTCAGTTGACAATATAATAGCAGAGTAACACACCTAGGAATGTGATTCTCATAAAATTCTGCTACACAAATGGTAGGTCTAGTGTCACCATAAGGGGACTTCACCTCCACTGCCCAGCATCACTGCTTCCTTCCCAGTTACCCTGCCAGAAGGCACAAGTCTTGTCACACTTAACAGGACATTCGAGCAGAGCAGCATGTACCAGTGCACCTCCAGACTATCTCCTAGTCTTCGCTTCTTTTTTTTTTAGAATTATTCATTTTAATGTTATTTATTCATTCACCTTCTGTTTGTTTGCTTGCTTGCTTGCTTTTAGTTTGACCAGAGAGTGATACAGAGAGAGAGAAGGAAAGTGAGAATCAAGCCACCAGGTCCAGGACTCAAATCATAGTCACCACATGGGAGTGTCTAGCGCCTCAACCACCATGCCACCTGCTGGCCCCTTCACCTCCTCTTAGTGACCCCAAGTTTCTCCTGGACTTCTCACTTACTAAAAACAAATCAAAGAGTTCTTCAGCAGGCACACCTGAATCCAAGTCCCAGCTTTGCCACTTACTTCCCCGAGTGACTGTCTTTGCTTGAATTCCTCTGAAAGTAGAGCCTAAGGAAGTCGGTCCTTTGTGATGTGACCTTGAGGGACAGCAGGAGGGAGGAGGGCAAGAGATGCAGGTTAGCAAGTAGAGTCGCTATCAGGTGCATTGTGGAGGTCACAGCTGTGGACAACAGAGATCGAGTCCATGAAAACCCACTGAGACAAATACAAAATGCCTTCCAGATTTCTCCACCCGCAGGATGGAAACTGTTCACCAACCCTGCACTCTGGCCTGCCTTGCACACAATCCATGCAGCTTCGGTGGCTGGAGACAAACCCAGGAGCAGAAAGTGACATGATTGTGGTGTGTGTTTGAGAAGAGTCTTAGCTTTCCTGGAACTGTTCCCATGAGCTATGGCTGAAAACTGAGATGGGCCAAAGAGGGCGTGACCACACTTAGGCAAGGTACTGACCCCCACTGGAGTCTCAGGTTCTCCACAGGTAAAACAGAGATAAAGAATTGCCCTGTCAGACCAGCAGATGATGTAATCGCTAAGTCTCTGGACTCCCATACAGTCTACTGCAGTTCGAGTCCCAGACCAGTGGTTTAAACTCACACCGGGCACATGTATGTGCATGCCCAAGATCCCGAGAGGAGAATGGAGGAGAAGAGATTGCAGCGTGGCCATCCCCCCAGGAGGTGATTTCTCACTTTCTGTCTCTCTGTCTCTCTCTGTCTTTCTGGCGAGTGCACATGCCCTATAGCAAAAACCTCTCCAAAAAAAAAAAAAAAGAAAAGAAAGAAAGAAAGAAAGAATTGCCCTGCCTCACAGAGCCCCGGCCGTGACTGACACAGGACAGCACCTCTTGAGCTGGAAGCCTCCAGGGGTCCTTAGCCCTACCTCATCTCGTCTCTTGGCAGGAAGCAAGCTGGGAGGCACAGGAAGTCATGCAGAAAATGGCTCCCAAGCAAGCAGCCTGAGTTGGAGACCTAGGAAACTGTGCCACGTTTTTTCTTCATTCCTCCAAAGAAAGACAAACCCCATAGAGCCTGGGTTCCATGAAGCAAAGAGGGCTGCAGTTCTGGAGTGGTCAGGTGGGGTGAGGAGGCAGAATCCTCTTTTGTTTTTGTAAGGTCTAATGTTAGGTGGCTGGTAACTGCTATTTCCAGGAAATTAGGGTCTGAGGAGGAATTCCCAAGAAGCAGAAAGAGCTAGACATATCAGACCCAACCATCAGAAGAGGAATTAGTTCATTCAGAATTTATTCATTTTGTGAACAAAATTTTATTGAGCCCCTCCTAGAGATGGAGGCTTCAGAGATGCAAGATAATCCTGTGTTTAAGGAGAAATCAGAGTAAGTACAATGATGGTTATGCATTATATTACGGAGGGAAATTCATGAGGGTAAGTGGTAGCTATTTAAAAACAAACAAACAAGGGCCAGCAGATGGTGTGGTGGTTAAGGCACTGGACTCTCACGTGGCCCCCCATGGATAGAGTCTCAGACCTGGAAGCTTGTTTTTTCACTTTCTCTCTCTCTGGCTCTTTCTGGTGAATTAAAAAATAATAATAGTGGGGCTGGCCAGTGGCATGGTGGTTGGGGCTCTGGATTCCCACATGGCCAACTGTGGTTCGAATCCTGGACAGCTTGCTTTCTCACTTTTCCTTTCTCTTTCTGGTCAAATTAAAATAATTAATGATAAATAAATTTTTAAAAAAATAAAAAAAACAAGGGGCCAGCAGGTGGCAAGGTAGTTAAAGTGCTAGACTCCCATGTAGCCGACTGTGGTTTGAGTCTCAGACCTGGCAGCTTGCCTTCTCACTTTCTTGCTCTCTCTCTGGCCAAATTAAAAAATAATAATAATAAATAATGCTAAATTAAATCATTCTTTAAAAAATAATAAACTTAAAAAACAAAAACGGACCAGGGAAGCAGAGGTCAGTCTCTGCTGTCTGCTACACAAAGGAATGTTTCTTCATCCTGAAGCTGGTGGAAAAGCTTACCGGAGAATTTCTTCTATACTCCTTAGAATTCCCTTCACTATGGTTTGAATACGTCCCTTCCAAGACTCAGGGGCTGCAACTTAATGGCCAATGTGCTGGTATTGAGGTGGGGCCTTTAACAGGTAATTAGGTCATGAAGGCTCTTCCTCCTGTGAATGGGCTAAGACCTTCATAAAAGAGTCTTCACACAGCACTGGACACTCTTTCCTTCCTGCCGTCCACCTTCCACCAAGGGACAATTCAGTGTGGTTATTCCTCTCTCAAGGATGCAGCACCAAGGTGCCATCTTACAAATAGAGAGGCCAGGTCCTCACCAGCTGGCCCTGTGATCTTGGATTTCCCAGGAAGGAAGTCAATTTCTTTTCTTTATGAATTACCCAGTCTCAGGTATTTGGTTATAGCAGGTAGCCAATATGTCTCTTTGCAAATACAGTACTGGCAGCTGCTCAGAATCATCACTACAACTGAACCCTTTTTTCTTTGCCTTGTTTATTGAAAAATTATTCACACACTATCCTGAGTCACCGTTATAACTTCACTGCTTGAGAAAGTTCATAGCATTACTGTGAAGTCCCAGGTACAATAAATATTGGGTGGGTAGGTGGATGGAGGGGAGGACGAACAATGGTAACAGTGATAAGGGAGATCAACTGTGCCCATCTGCTTGTACCAACAGAGGCTGTCTTTGGTAACTGCTCTTGCCTCTGGGGAGAGAAATTAAATTCTAGAGTTCAAGGACCAAAGGAAGACTTACCTCTTTCACTTTTCACCCTTTACAGTACTTAAGTTTGTTTTCATATTTATTTAAAATGTTTTTTTGTTAGTAAACGTAAGGGCCATCAGTACCTTTCAGCCACAGACCACCACCAACACAACTGTAGTCAAACTAATTGGGAGAACACACATCACGGGAAGCAGTGGGATGTCTCAGTAGGAGGATATTAGAAAGGACTTAACAGGTTCGGCTTGTGTTAGGAAACTGTGACGATTCAAGGGAGCCAGACTTTGCTTTGGATTGGACACTGCTAGGAAGCAGAAATATGTTTCCAATTAGATTCATAATCAAAAGCAGCTGGGCGCAGTAGCACACACCTGCAGTCCTAGCTACTCAGGGCGCTTACACAGGAGGGTCATGAGCTCAAGGCTAGCTTGGGCAATATAGCAAGAACTTGACTCAAAAAAAAAAAAAAAAGAAAGAAACAGAATAGTAATGATAAGCATCATAATAATTAGAGTCTAAAGTCTAGAAAGAGAAAAGAAAATAGCAAAGTAAAGGGGTTATTGTTATTGACGAAGAGCCAGAAGTTGCTCTTGTTATACAGGATGAACGTTAGGTCATTTTTGTAGTTTGGACAATAATTATTTTTGTCTGTGTTCATGACTACAGAGCGATCTTGTTTTTGTCTTTATGGTCGTTATGCATCAGGTTAACTACATGACCTTGTCTGATGTTGGTATTTCCAACTGTTTCTGTTTAGCAGAAAAGCTTTGTCTAACGGTGAGGCCAAGCTCCAATCAACATCGAGGCCTGGCTGCCAGGGCTCTTTTTCTTATTTTCAGTGCCTTTCAAACTAAGGAATACAGGTATTAATTCAATTAGTTACCTTATTATACTGCCTGAATGGTACAATAATTGACCCAATTATTTTTTAATTATTGATTCAACACCAAGTAAGAATCACTTCAGTAACTGTGTGAGATGCCAAAGTCCTAAAATAGAATTCTAAAACCCCAAAGGACCTTAAGGAAGGCCCCACTCTTGGCTGGGATGCTGATGGGGATCGTCTAGATTCTTCAACCCGCCCTCAACATGACCCTAGAGTTGCTTGGTCTTATTGATGGGCTGGCAGCTGTTAATCCCAGCTCTGTAGTCCTGTCCTCAGGGCAGTTCCTGTTCAAACCCAGAAACTCCCGCCCTGGAAAAAATAAAGGATTTCTTGGTACCAGCAGTTAGTGTAATGGCTATGTCGCTGAACTCCCATGTAGTTGACCACGGTTTGAGTCCCGGACCTGGTGGCTTAAATTCATGCCAGGCGCATGTGCATGCGTGCCCAAGATCCTGAGAGAAGAATGGAGGAGAAGGGATTGTGGCGTGGCCATCCCCCCGGGGGGATGATTTCTTGCTTTCTCTGTCTTTCTGGCGAGCGCACATGCCCTATAGCAAAAACCTCTAAAAAATAATAATAATAATTTCTTAAGGAATAATCAATGCAGGAAATCAAGAAAGAAGGGGAGTGGGAACCAGCAGTTAGCGTAATGGCTATGTCGCTGGACTCCCACATAGTCGACCTCGGTTCGCGTCCCGGACCCGGTGGCTTAAAACTCACGCCGGGCACATGTGCGTACATGCCCAAGATCCCGAGAAGAGAATGGAGGAGAAGGGATTGCAGCGTGACCATCCCCCCTGGGGGGTGATTTCTTGCTTTCTGTCTCTCAGTCTCTCTCTGTCTGTCTGGCGAGCGCACTCGCCATATAGAGAAAACCTCTCAAAAAAAAGAAAAAAAAGGTGCAAGACTCCCTCATGGCTGACTGCAGTTCGAGTTCCAGACCTGGAGGCTTGCTTTCTCACTTTCCCTCTCCTTCTCTCTCTGTCTCTATCTGGTAAGCACACATGCCATATAGCAAATCAAATAATAATAAATAAAATAAAATAAACAATTATTTTTAAAAAGAGAGGAAGAAATAAAGAAAGACAAGAAAGAAGGGGGACCTGGCATGGGGTTTTCTCATGGACAAGCTCACACTGAGGATCATGGGATCTGATTTCTGGACCACTTCCACCACCAGCCCACCACATTGTCAAATTCCTTATCCCTCCGTGGTACAAAAATTGTACCTCAGTTTCTCATCTATAAAATGGCAAGGGAGAGGAAAAGTGGGAATAAGCTAGACTTTTATATGATCTTTTCCATTTGTCTCTTGCTTGATTCTGGGGTACAGCTGTTCCCACAACATGATAAGCACATTTCAACCTATTCTGGAAAAGGTTAGAGACCAGGTGTACTGGAGAAAAACCAACAAATTTGACAGGATAAACACAACCTGTCGAATGTGAGCTTGGAGTTTATTAATCCTCAGGTGTCTACACCTCCCCACACCTGCATCGATGTTCAGCCCCCAAGACATGAAGCAAGGCAAGAAGAGATCTGAGTTTCCCTGAAAGGCTTTGCATAAAGCTAGCTGACAAGCTTTCAGGAGGCTGGGAAGAGAAGAAAGGAATCAGATGAGGATTCTGAAAATTGTTCTATGTGATGTAGGGTGCTGGGAGGTGGTATGATCTGAATGTGTCCCCTAAAACTTGAAGGTTGAAGTGTAATCACTAATGGAATAGTATTAAGAGGTGGGCTTATGGGACCAGCAGTTAGCATAATGGCTATGTCGACCACGGTTCGTGTCCCGGACCCGGTGGCTTAAACTCATGCCAGGCGCATGTGTGTGCATGCCCAAGATCCCGAGAGGAGAATGGAGGAGAAGGGATTGCGGCATGGCCATCCCCCCTGGGGGTGATTTCTCGCTTTCTCTCTGTCTCTCTCTGTCTGTCTGGCGAGCGCACGCGCCCTATAGCAAAAATCTCTCCAAAAAAAAAAAAGAGGTGGGCTTTTAGCTATTAAGTCATGAGGGTAGAGCCCTCATGGATGGGATTAGGATCATTATAAAAGGGCTCACAGGAGGATGTTCATTCTCCTCTGCTCTTCTACCACACAAGGACACAGCCACAAGGTGGCACTTAGGAGGCAGAGGGCAGCCCTCACCAGACATTAAATGCTAAAGCCTTGATCTCGGACTTCTCTGATACTTGATACTTTGACTTCGAGTGTGGGAGGCTGCGCACCAGCGAGTCTGCTGAGGCCATTTTTCATGAGTCTCTATTGCCGTCTTAGGCTCAGAGAGCAAACAATTACAAAGGCTACAATTGGCTCCCCTTCAAAAACCTCACCCTTAGTATTCTCAACTGGATTTGTCTGAGAAGTATTTCATGGTGGGCAAAGTATTTGTACAAGCAAGATGAGAAATAGCAATGGACTGTTTTAAAAAATAATTAGAATAATAATAATAATGATTGGGGAAAACATAGAAAAGATATTGAATGTTGAAGCAGGGAGATTAATGTCTCTGTACTGACTGACATGCATGGCATTCCCTTTTGAAAAAGCAATGTAATACACTGTAAAGTTATATGTAATTCAATGTAATATAAAGAAGAATATGATGATAATAAAAAATTTTAAAAAAAGAAGGACTGTGGGTGGAGGCCACAGATCTGCATTTTTTAACAAGCACAAAAACAAAACAAAACAAAAAAAACACCTCACCTTCAAAACCATACTCTGATTGGCCACTTCCCATAGCAAATCGGTGAGCTTAGAATCCCTCAGATTTGCATATCCGGGCACCTCATGATTGGTCCACAAAGCAACCAATCATAACCCACCTTTTACTATCCTTCATTCAATCAATCACGGCCCACCAACATGTATATAACCACGATCCCTGGCCCATAATCGCCGGACGACCCTGAAGACCCTGAAGACCCTGAAGAGCTGTGACACCACATCATCTCCGGACAACCCTGAGCTGTGACACCACGTCGTCTCCGGACAACCCTGAGCTGTGATACCGCGTCATCTCTGGACGACCCTGAGCTGTGATGACACCGCGTCATCTCCGGATGATCCTGAACACTGTGTCGTCTCCATGCTGCCCACAATAAAGAGACGACCCTGAAGAGACACTGCGTCGTCTCCGTGCTGTGACAGTGCGCCATTTGTCCCGTCTCTCACTCCTTCCCTCAGGAAACCTGTTCAACTGTCCTGCGGGTCGGGACATTCAAGTATTTGTAAGTACTCCAGAAGTGTAATAAAAAATTTTCTGCTCCAGGGCCAGTTCCACAGTTCAGTGGTTTAAGTGCTGTGGATTGAAAGCCAGATCTCACATGGCCGACCTTAGTTTGAGTCCCAGCTCCTGCAACTTGAAAAGATGCTGGGTGTGTGCATGCATTCCCAAGGTCCTGACAGGAGGGAAAATTGGAAGAGGAAAAAGGATTGTGGTGTGAACAAGCTCTAGTGAGGGTGCTTTCTCTTTCTCTCTCTCTGTCACTCTAGTTCATGTACTCTCTAGCAATTAAAAACAGTTTAATAAATAAATTTCTTCTCCTTACAAATTACCCAGTCCATGGTATTTTGTTAGAGCAGCACAAGTGGACTAAGACAGAAGGTGATGGTTTATTTTGCTTCGTTTCCCTTCGCCTGTCTATTAAAAGAAACCCTTCAGCTGTGGACCACCTATGCTCTCAGTAAGTTGTTTGGCTGTCCAACAGGGCATTTGCTTTAAATGGAAAGATGGCCCGTCTTTTTGGTAATTTCTGACCTAGTACATTCAAGATCCAAAATACCTGGTGCTCTCTGGTCAGTGTTACTGCAGTAGAATCCAGTCATTAAACCCCAGGACCCCACAACTTGGTCCCACACCTGGGGTGCTTCAGGGTACAAAGACCCATTGTTACCAAGAACGTTTTTTTGACAACTGTCTCTAGAAGCTGGGTCACCAGGAATGGGATAAAAGGAGGCCCTGGTTCCTTTCCTTCTGGGTCCTCACATTCTAACACTGTCCACACATTTAATCAAGGAAAGCTAAACATAATTTTTAAATTAAGTATGTAAATTTTATGGTTTTAATTGTAGCACTTAAATAATTCTATTTTGTCACAAATAGAGCATTCAATTGTTGAAAGACCTCAGCTCTTTTTATGTGTGATTAATTAACTAAAGGTGTTCTCTCTGATCCTCCTTTCCTGCTTGCCCATCCATTTTAATACTCTAGTTTCTTCTGGTAACCTCGTGGGACAGCCACATGGACTGCTCAAACCATTAACAGGAGATTTGAGATCCTGTGGCTTGAAAGCTTCCAGTGAAAATTCCCAAGGCCATCCCCTGGGGGAAGTGGACTAATTGTTGTTTTGTGCAGAGGAGAGCTTCTGTTTCTCCCTGGAGCCTCACAGAGCAATGGGTTGAAAGTGTTGTCCCTCAGACATATTTGAGCCTGCAGCCTGTTACTTCCTCAAGTCCTCGCTGCCCACACATTTGGTGCCCCGATGCACACTCTTGCCCTCATCCTGATACCAGTTGTGGATACAGAGGGCTCAACTCATCACAGCTTTCTCTCTGCTGGAAGTGTGGGGGAGCTGATAACCCCAGGACAACCTTTACTAGGTGGGAAAATGCTCCACTGATGGTCACCGAGAGGCATCCCATACTCCTCAGGAGATCCTGGGGTCAGAGCCTTATTGCATGCAGTGGCTCCCCCCCCCCTGTGCACCCCTGATTCCCCCCCATGCACCCCTGCAGGGGCTTCCCTCCCTCCTTGACTTCCTCTCATCACTCACTACCTTGCTCCTGTGCCCTCATATTCCTTTCTAAAAGTCCTCAGACTCTGTTTTTAGAACAATCTAGACCTACACATAACTGTGATTGAGAGATAGACCATGATTAAAATCCCAGCCTTGCCTCTTACAGGCTGTACACATGTGGACAGAGTAACTTCTCTGGAACACGTAGCAATTAGAAAACATCAAAGGTCACTAACGAAATGACCAGCAAAGGGAACCATTTTACCACTGGGATTCGCTGGAATGCTCCCTGAACTCAGAACAGTATCTTTTAGCCTTTAAGGGCTAAAGGGACAGAAACTGAGTCCAGCCCTGCACAGCTCTCTCCAGTCACTCCAGCTGTCTGAGAGGGTCCCAGCCTGAGGTACAACAAAGCAGAAGACACACTGTGGCTTGTGGCCTTCATTCAAGCCTTGAATCATGACCACTCCTTTCCTTCATTTCTATCCTACTCCCAGTCTTTTGTTCATCTGGCAATCAACCTGTGCTTTTTCTTTATTCATAGAAGAAGATGTGCATGCACACACATGAGAGTGAGAGAGGAGAGAGAGATGAGTCCCCTCCATAGGGTCAATCCCCTTCCTCTAGTCCTGCAGTCAGATCTTAGACACTCCTGTGTGCCTGGCGAGTTTCAGGCTGACCAGGCTGGGGATTTGAATCATGGTCTCCGTGTGGGATCTGGCTTCTCTCAAGAAGTGTGTTACTGCTATGCCATGGAGCAGGTCGCAATCAACCCACTGCATAGTTGGTGAAAGGCATCTTTGCTTTCGAAAGAACAGTTCACTTTCTTGGTAAAATCTGACCCAGGATGTTTTCTGGTGTCATCAGTGTGAGCACACACACCCTTGGGCATTTACTCATTTTGTCCTCACCTTACCCCACAGAACCGAGCGTCCATAAAACCTTGCACCAACTCTTTAGCTGGTTACACAGTCTCAGGCCTCCCTGGAACCACCCTTTCTACTCCTTGCAGCACCAGGACCCCCCTCCCTGGCACTGTCCCCAAACTCCTTCCTGCCAGGTAATCCCAGACCCACAGTGGAACCTGAGCATAGACACCAAAGATATTTATATAGAGGTGATTCTTGCACTGTGACAGGACAAGCAGACCTACTGCCATAAAGGCCTGAGAAAAAACAAAACAAAAAAATGGGTTAGAGGTTGCAGCTCGTACCATTTTTATTGGGGTAGTGAGAACAACATCTAAATAAGCTTTAGGGAACCTGAGGGTCAAAAGAGAGAACCTCAGACAGGCATGTCATCACCCCGGTTTATCATAATCTGTATCTATGGCTGTCCCCATGTACCATAGAAATCCCCAGGGCCCTGAGGCTTTCATAAAGGCCCAAAGGTGAGGGGGTTAACTTAAAATGTACAAACATGACACCGTGCACCCAGCGGACCCCCATCCCCAGAGTCTCACCCCTTCTGAGACTCCTTCTCCTGAGAACTATAACTCATTAGCCCACTCCCCACCTTCCATTATTGATCCTCCTTCTCCTCCTTCTCAGCACACAGGTAGCCCCAGGCCAGCAGAGCTCCCTGAGGTGCCAAACTTGGTTGTTCTGTTACTGATTTCCACTCATCTGCCCGGGAAAGTGAGCACTGCCCAAGGGCTCCTGGGAACAAAGTGAATACTGAGAGTTCTTCCACCTGCTTTGACAGTGTCCCAGTTCTGCATACAGCAAAGCAGGGCACAGTGTGGCCAAGGAAGCATATGCATGCATTATCAACAATCCACAGCCCCTGGACCCAAGAAAGACTGAAGAAAGACATGGGGAGGCACAACTGCCCCAGCCCTCGTCCTCCCCAGCCTGGTCAGGCCAGAGTCCCAGAGCTCCATCTGCTCCTGCGGCTGAGGAACACCCTAGCATGAAGAGGGTGACACCTGCTCCTCCCTCAGCCTCCACTTCCCTCCCAGTTGGGGTGCTCCCTCATCCCACCCAGCACTGGGCAGCTTGGGTCCAAGATAAGCTTTTCAAATAGAGGAAGGGGGCAAGGGCCATAAGCTGAATTTGCAATCCTCACTCCGCATTCTCACCTGCACTCCCTCCAGGCCCCCCTTTCCTCTCTGAGGTCGGTGCCATATACTACATATACATGCATACATGTATACATGCACATACATACACACATGTCCCTGGGAACACCTAATCTCCCCCCTTTGGGCATTACTCAGTTTCAAGCTAAGTCCTCTTCTCCCCACTGTGTACAGAAATGAAGCTTCCACTCTTGGTGCCACCCTCACTGCTCTTATTCAAGAAGTCAAAGGCTTCTGCACTCTGGTTGCAGGAAGGGAGAGGGGTCAGCATGCCCCTTGCCCTGCTTTCAGACCAAGCTATTTCACCTGGCCTCTCTGTAGCCTCTCTCCCTGGGCACCACTCCATATGTCCCCCAAAGGCCATCTGGCCCCATGACTATGCACTCAGTCCCTGCAGGTGTAGGAGAAGAGCACGGAGCTGGAGATGAGTATCAGGGCTCTGCTTCCTGCCTTGGCTGAGCTGGGGCTGTGGGACCTTTGAGTGACTCACCGCCCTGGGCCTGGCTTTATTGCCTGGAGAATTCAGCCTATGCCACCTGCTGCAACTTCCCATCACACTTCACTCAGTTTACCAACTCTTCCAAGCCCATGGAACCTACCCCACACTGACTGAAGCCTCATCCCTGAGACCGTGTGCTTTGGATTCACTGATGAATTCTGATTCCCCACCTGGAAGCCCCCAGTCAGGCTACTTCATGTGACACCCTTGGCCTGAGAATGTTCCAACCCCAGTGGAATGTCATTATTCATTTTTTTCTACCCTCACTCTAGAGTTACTGCACTTGGCTAGAAAATCCATGTGGCTCCATTGCCCAGTCCCACGATGAATTCACCCTCTGGAACCTCTACAGGGCTCTGGGTGACTCTCAGACACCCTTCTACTCAGACATGGTTCTTTCTACATTGTATCTACCCAGCAGCTGGTCCAAATCCCCTGGGCCCAGGTACATTGAGCATCTGCCAGAGGAGGGACTCATGCCCACTTGCTGTATGGAGGTGAGCTGTGAGCCTAATAAGGTGAGGTAAATGCACATCTTACAGTCAGAAAGGACTTAGGGGGGTCTCCACTTCTCAGATGGGGAAACAGGCTTCCCAGGTCTTACTGCCCCATCAGGAGCAGATTTGGGACAAGGACTCCACCAGAAGGACTTATTCCAAACTGTGATGATGCTGTTCTATGGTCCTCTGTCAGCAATGCTCAAGAAGGACTGTGGTCCTAGGAGTGGAAATTAGCACAGCCATTATGGAGAACTCTACGGGGGTTCCTCATAAAGCTAAGAAAAGAATTACCATGATCCAGCAATCCCATTTCTGGCTATTTACCCAACAGATTTAAATCAGTTTGTCAAAGAGATATCTGCATTGAAGTACAATTGATAATAGCCAAGTTATGGAATCACCTGTGTCCATCAACAGATGAATGGATAAAGAAAATGTGTTGTGTGTACACAATGAAATATTATTCAATAGTTTTAAAAAGGAAGGGAAGTCTGTCATTTGTAACAACATGGAGAACATTATGCTAAGTGAAACAACGCAAGCACAGAGAGACAAATACTGCATCTTCTCCTTGGAATCTGAGACAGCTGAACTCACAGAAGCAGTGAGGAAAAAATGGTTATCTGAGGCTGAGGAGTGTGGGAAGTGGGGGACAATGATCAAAGGGTGCAGAATCTCCGTTAGACAGGGAGAAAAGTGTTTTTCTTTTCTTTTTTAATTTTTTTAGATCTATTGCACAGTGTAGTGAATATAATTAATAATAGTGCATTATATGCTTCAAAATTAACTAAGAGTAAATTTCAAATGTTCTCACCACCAAAAAATGGTAAGTACAGAGATGATGTATATGTTAATTAGCTTGATTTCATTACTTCACACTGTATTCATAAATTATAACATCACTTTGTGCCCCATCAATATATACAATGATAAATTGTCAATTATTTTTTAAGCTTATCTATGTCATTAATGAAAAAGAGTAGGTGTGCCTGCATAAGGGAAGTAGGGCACTCGACAGAATTTGTGCCACAGTCCCCTTCCCTGGCCCTCCGACCTGTCAGGGTCTTGGGTGAGAGCATGTCCAGTGTGCTCTCAGGTTGACTGGGGCTCCAAATCCACGGCTGGCCACGTGGCTTCCTGCACTGCAGCTCAGTATGCCACTGAGGCTGGACCAAATTGTCTACTTATAAGAAAAAATTTCAATAGTAATAATAATGTAAAAGATGGAAGGGGGAGGAAGAGGAAAAGAAGAAAGAAGGGCTGTAGGATGCAATCCTCAGTTGAGCTCTGGCTGTGCCTGTCTTCCTCCAGAAGCCACTGAAGTTCCACGCCAGGCTCTGCTTTCTGGGAACCCAGGCTGAGGCGTATGCTTCCTTCAGCTTTCCCTGAGCTGCTCAGGGAGATTGGTGACCTAAAGTTGTCACACCAAAGTGCCTACCTTCCCAGGTCTGGCAGCCTGGGTATGGCTCAGATATTTAAACAGAGGAGGGGCTGGTTTTAGGGGAGCTCAGGGCGCCCAGTTTCATGAAGGAGAAGGGAGGAAAGAACTCAGACAGTGGGAAGGGAAGGAGCAGCAGCAGGGTTAGGCATTACACAGCCAGGAGACCCTCCTCCTCTCCCGTACCTTCCAGATTACAGGTTGGGAAGCAGGGACGCTGAGGAGCTATAGAAAGTTGTCTCTGCTCTTGAGTGAGGAGAAACCAATTACCAATTATCAATTACCCTCCCCACCTTCTCCTCTGCCTCCCCCCACCCCCCAGCAACCTTGTTCTTTTCCATTTCCATGAAGTTCCTGGAAAGGAGTAGGAGTCTGACTGCAGAAAGCCAGAAGAGAGGCCATGCAAGGAAGCCCTGGGGTCTCAGGCAGCCCAGACACCAGCAGAGGTTGCTGTGGCTTCCTCTGCTTACAGTCTTCTCTACTTACAGGCCCTGTTTTACCAGCCCTTAACCCTTTGTCTGCTGACTCATGGGGAGACCTCAGGGATTGCAGGGAGAAGCAAGGGCAGCTGGGTGATTAGAAATATATCAGGAGTTGAACTTTTCAGGGCTGGCTATGGCTCCCAGTCAGCCACATTCAATGGAGTAATTGTAGAGAGTGGAATGAAGGAATACACATGTGGGCAGGATTAAAGGAACCAGCAAGGGGTAGCAAAGCAGCCAGGAACTAGCAACAGTGATTCCAAGTCTGCAGGGACCAGGGGAGCCAGCCATAGCTGGTGGCTGCAGAAGGGGCAAGGGCTGCCTCAAGCAGACACATCACTGCCTTCAGAGAGAGGCCAGGGAAACAGCTGCCCTGCCCTGCTCTCCTGCCACCACCTGAGGAAAGAAAGGTTTCCGTGACGTGCTACTGTAGGGCAGAGGTCTCCGTTCATGGCTGTACCTAAGGTCCTAGGACAGTGCCTGGCATGGAGTGGCCTCAGTAAGTGTATCTGCCTCATTCAGCAGTGAGTGTTTCCTGCTGTTTTCCCACCACACTGAAAGGACTTGAGGGAGGCTGGATTTCTACCTGGGCTCCCCAGGGTACCTGGCACAATGCATGACAGGAGTGAGCAGTGGTACGTAAGTGCTCTAGTAATTGAATTACTCTCACAACACGGTACCACCCCAGAGTGTCTGAGAGGCTTCCACAAGGCTGGCTGAAGCCAGTGCTCACTGGAAACTTGTCAGCTGGACCATTTCAGGCAATAGAGGTGTCCTCAGGCCATGGATGACTTCAAGGCCACTGCTTTTCCACTACTGTGATGAGCCTTGGACGCAGAAGGTTGGTGCCCCAAATAGGACTCAGAACAATGAAAAGGGCCTTTTCCAAAAGGAGCCACCTCTTGGCCTACCTGCAAGAGTAACTTTACCACTGACTACTCTCTTGTAAGTCAGAGGTTCTCAGCCTGGAATTGTAAGCAAGATTTGGTGAGGCTATTTTTTCTTCAGACTCTCAAATGCCTGTGTGGCCCAGAAAATATTAAGAACTATTAGCCTAGGGAACCCCAGGGTCTTTCTACCTCCCCCACCACACCCAATAGCCTTGCTCAGCCTCCAGTAGACCCAGCTCAGAGGATGAGTGCAAAGGCAGTGAAGCAGCACTCGCACTCCAAAACATGGTGGGTCTGCAACAGGCTCAGGGCAGTGAAGGAAGGCAGGAAAGAGGAGAGCCTGTCCCCAGTTATGTGACCCTTGGCTCCACCCTGCCAGGAGCTTCCAGACTTGAGGATAAACTTGAGTTTACTTTATAAAGAAATGTTTAAAGCATGAATTACAGAGAGAAGGAACCAGGGTCCTTCAGCGGCCTGAGCTTCTCCTCTTTTTCCTTAAGATTCCTCCAAAGTGCTAGCCTCATGCAATCTCTAAGCTCCAGAGCCCCGCACCAGGAATCCCAGATATTGGTTGGATCCACTAAATTACAGCAGTCATGCACAGGAGTCCCAAGGATGAGAACACTGAAGGTTTTTCTTCAGTATATTTCTTCCCCAAGCCTAGCATGAGTGAACCCCAAACTGCTGGTCTGGCTGAGCTGCAGACTCTGTCCCCAGATCCAGATGGTCTCCTGGTCTACCTACCTTCATGCTCCCAGGCCCAGACCCAAGCTACACAGCCACCTCCCAGTCCCTCAGAGCCGAGGGGAGAAGACAGCCACCATGCTGTTCTCACTGGTGATGTCGCTGGCATCCGGGGTGCACAGGGAGAATACAAGTCCCGCACAGTCCTCAGGCCACCCTATCCTAGATAGAGTGAGGACGTGACATCGCCGCCTTAAACTCCAGGGCTGCTGGTCTGGGGCTCACAGGTCACGAGTGAGCATGGGCTCCCTGGGGCACCCAGTGGACTCAGCAGTGTTCCTTGCATGCTCCAGGGCATGTAGACCCCAGACTTCAGCAAAAGAAATGGCCAGTAGATGGAGTGGGCGTCTGCTCTTGAGACAGACTCAGCCACTCTTCCCCAGGTATGCCCAGATCACCAACGCTCCCAACCCCACCCCCCTCTGCAAACACTGACTCTCCTTGAGGTGGATCCAGAAAGCCTCGTCCTTATGTAACTGGGCACAGGGAAGCATTGGCAGGGTCAGTTCTGCCAAACAAGGAGATGGGCAGGCCAGGGCCACCCCCAGGCAGAGGACCACGGCAAGTGTGCCCTCTCAGAGCTGGTGGACCGGGCCACAGCTGAGCTCAGAGGGCAGGGAGGACCCTGGCCAAAAGGATGCAAACCTAATGCTCCGGTCGCCCCTGTATCTCTTGGTCACTGGGGAGGGTTTCCGTAGACCAGGCTGGGAGATGGGGACAAATTCTAGCCAGGTCTCACCATGGGGCTGAAGTCAGTCTCAATGACTCCTGGAACCAGGCAGCTCACCCGGATGTCCCTGCAGGCCAGCTCCAATACCAGAATCGTGGTGAGGCCCAGCAGGGTCGTCTTGCTGACACTGTAGGCCCCCGGCTCCCCGGAAGGGAATCGAGAGCCTGATTAGGACAGAGGAGCGGAGAAAAGCATCTGCTGGATTTCTTACCCACCGAGGATCCCACTGCCCCAAGCCCAGAGCTCAGCCCAGGGCAACAGAGATAAGGAGGGGCTCTGCCCCAGGCACTGTCCCTGTGGGGCTCCAGGGATTAGAAAAAGTGTACCTTCACCCTCTACCAACCACGAGCACAAGGACCAAGCACTTGCCACATGTGGCATGTACGCGGAAACAGAAGAGACCAGGATGACAGCACCCCACCTGAGAGGAGACAGGCAGGCACAGGAGAGGTGTCGCTAGCAGCTCGGCAGTGACGGAGGCACTACGATGCAGTCGTTAAGCAATGCGGTCCTCACAAGGCGACACAGGTCCTATTATCATCATCCCATTTCACAGCTGGGGGAACTGAGGCTCAGAGAGGCTTAGTAACAGCCGATGAGTGGCAGAGCTGGCATTCCAACCCTATTTCTCAGAAATAGGAGGTCCATGTTCATAACGTTTATATTCTGCTGCTCTCTGGGAGGAGACGAGCAGAAAGGCAGGTGCTTGAAGGACAGGAAAGGGTTGGGGTTGGCGACGAGGCATCCAGGACAGAGGGCAATGCCTATCGAGGGGCAGCCTCTAAGAGACAGCTAGAGCGGGGAAGATGAGGAATGGCAGCCAAGAACTCTCCTCTTCAAGACGGCCCCAGCCACTTCCTAAAGAGTGTGTCTGCAGGGAGAGCAGTCAGATTTGCAAGATCTGGAACAGAGGCAAGGTCCCTGGAGACCAGGATGCAGGGAATGGGGAGGGGCCTGGGATGGGGAGAAATGGGGCAAACCCTGTCATAGGTTTCGAGTTGGTGAAGAGGGATCACCCAGCTTTGGGAAGACCGGAGAGTAAGTCAGGTGAGAATGACCAGCCCACAGGCTGAAGCACAGCCTCGTGCTAAATCTGGTAAGGTCAAGGTCAAGAACAAGGAGAGCAGGGACCAGCAGTTAGCATAATGGCTATGTTGCTGGACTCCTACATAGTCGACCGCAGTTTGACTCCCAGACCTGGTGTCTTAAACTCACGCCGGGCGCGTGTGCGTGCATGCCCAAGATCCTGAGAAGAGAATGGAGGAGAAGGGATTGCGGCGTGGCCATCCCCTCTGGGGGGTGATTTCTCGCTTTCTATCTCTCTGTCTCTCTCTGTCTGTCTGGAGAGCGCATGTACCCTATAGCAAAAACCTCTCAAAAAAAAAAAAGAAAAAAAAAAGAAAAGAACAAGGAGAGCATGCATGGACCCTCAGAACATTACTGTCATCTTGCAGCCAATGAAATTAAAGGGTGAGGCAGGACAGTGGGACCCAGGGGAATATGGAGAGCCCCGTCTCCCAGAGACCTTTTCTATCCTCCACTCCCTCCTAACTATGCCCAACTCCACTCCTGTGCCTGTCTCCCCAACTCCCACTAGTCTCCACCCCCAGCCTGCATCCATACCCCGTCTTCTCCATGTAGGGCAGCAGCTGGCTCAGCAGCAGGGCTGAGGCCTTCACGTTAACACTCAGGATCTGAAAGGAGCAGACCCATGGGGAGAGCGGAGAGACATCATCAGCCTGGGCCTGTTCTCCTGACACACGTGGAGTCCTGCGATCTGAGCAGCAGACCAGATTGTGTGCAGGTGTGAGAAACTAATCCCCTCGGAACCAGCAGTTGACATAATGGCTGTGTCACTGGACTCTCATGTAGTTGACCGCAGTTCAAGTCCCAGACCTGGTGGCTTAAACTCACGTCTGGCGCATGTGCGTGCGTGTCCGAGATCCAGAGAGGAGAATGGAGGAGAAAGGATTACTGTGTGGCCATCCCCCTTGGGGGGTGATTTCAATTTCTCGCTTTCTGTCTCTCTGTCTTTTCTGGCGAGCGAACACGCCCTATGGCAAAAACCTCTCCAAAAAAAAAAAAAGAAGAAGAAGAAACTAATCCCCTCTGTGAATGGCCCAGGCGGTGTTTCCAGCTTGCTGACGGTTTTGCAGGCAGGTTAGTGATAGGTCTGTGAGCAGAGCCCTGGAAATGCGACTTGTTCAGGATGGAGCTGAGGAAGAAAATGCCCAGACCTTTTAAAGAAACTAGACCATGTTCTGATTGTGCAGAAAGAAGCTGTAAGCAGAGGCCACTGGAGAAGGACTGAGAGCAGGTCAGATGAGGGGATGCAGGTGCTGGGAGCAAGGAAGCTTTCTGGAAGAGCCATCGTCTGTGCTATCTTTTGTTTATGCTCTTGTCTTGTCCCAGTAGAATTTAAAGCATACTCACATGCAGCGAGATAAAATAAATCAAATCAGTATGATGTGTAAAGAAATGGAGAACAGGGAACATCAGTGTAGAAAAATAAGCAGGAACGAGTTTGGTGCTCACAGTTCACAGTATGCGGTTAGGGCTGTGCATTATTTCATTCTTCACTCACAAAACCGTGGCCGTGTGGGCCTCCCACACACACAGCTTTATTACAGGCTTTGCCCTGAGCTTCCAGGTGACCAGAACAGAGAGTGGGAGCCCAGAGAATCACCCTTCAGGAGACAGGTGCCTATGGGACCCTGCCTGTGACTAACATCTGGATCTGGGCTAGGCCACTCAATCCTCACACCGCCTGGGAACTCAGGTGGGTTTGGGAACAGGGAAGAAGCAGAAAAACTGGCTGGAAAAGATGCAAAGACTGAGCCCAGAGGCTAGGACAGAGTGTCATTTGGGACCAAGGTGGCACCAGTGATCCCTCCCGGGGATCAGGAGACGATACAAGGCAATACAGGTCCTATTGTCATTATCCCCATTTCTCACCTGAGGAAACTGAGTCTTGAGCAAGGTCAGCTGTGTCCTGTGTCACTACAGAATGAGGCAGCGCGTTAGTAACTGGCTGGGCCTGTTCCCTGCTTCTCCTACGCCTTTAGCTCTCCTGTGCATCTCTTCGATGCGTCAACCAAGTGTGGCTGCAGTCCACCTGGTGACAGACTATCAGTGTCAGGGATGACCCCATGACTGCGAGAAGTGGCTCAGATGTCTAAAAAGGGTACTACCATGAGGTCTCCAAAAAGAAGAAATTGAAGATTAGACTTCATGATCAAAATATAACCCCACTGGGGGCCAGCAGTTGGCATGATGGCTGGATAACTATGTTGCTGGACTCCCATGTGGTCAACCATGATTCAAGTCCCAGACCCAGTGACTTAAACTCACACCGGGCATGTGTGCGTGCGTACCCAAGATCCCGAGAGGAGAATGGAGGAGAAGGGATTGCAGCGTGACCATCCCCCCCCCCCCCCGGGGGGTGATTTCTCACTTTCTGTCTCTCTGTTTCTCTCTGCCTTTCTGGCAAGTGCACACACCCTATAGCAAAAACCTGTCCGAAAAAAAACACAACCCCACCAGCCCATGGGATGTCTGCCCAAAGTTCCGTGTACATCAGACTGGAGGTCAGGCTGAGAGGAGGCCCCTCCTAGACTAAGGAGCCACGTCTGAGTCAAGGGAAAGGTGAGAGTCCCTCCCTTGCCAAAGAAACCTGCCCCATTAGAAAAGAAGGGAGAGGAGCTCTGTGTGACAAGAAGTCCTGAGCAGAGGCCCCGCGTGGGCCTGAGAGAGGGTGCATGGTTCTTAGCTGCAGGGAGGGCTGGAAGAGATGTGGGCGTGGTGGCAGATTAGATCTCCCCACTGAGCTGGAAAGAATGGAGGTCTGTCTGGGGAAGGCCTCAAAACTGACCCAAGGATAAGATAAGTGATAAGGAATTTCCCTCATAGGGCATCTACCGAAAACTGCATCCAGTTCAAAGCAGAGCATCTGGTAAATTCTAAATGCATTTTGTGACTATTTCACCTCAGAGGAGATGGCAGATGTGATCAGGGGACAATTACTCCATCAACGATTTCTGTCCAGTGATGCAGAATTGCTCATTGAATTCCAGGTCCTTGGAGAATAGAGGGGAATCGGAGAAAGTAAGGTCGGATTGCCGGTATGTGCCCTCAGCTTCAGAAGAGAAGATTTCAAACAGTTCCAAGAAAAGAGTCATGATCCCATGAACTGAGACACTAAAAAGGAAAATGACTCAGGAGGGTTAGGAGACTGTCAGCAATGAAACCCCAGCTATAAAATCACAAATGATCCTCTGAGGCTTAAGAGCACTGCTGAAAGCCTGAGGAGACTGCTCAGCGGGGCTGCAGGCAGCTCAGATTTCAGGTCATCTCTGAGGCTGAGCGAAGGGCACCTAGCCAAGGGCAGATAGAAAGGAGAGGCCGGCAGGCAGGAACCGCTCTGGCCCGGTGCTGAGGGGAGAGGGGGATTGCTAGCAATGGCAGAAAGAACACCGAATCCGGCCCTTTGATCTGTCAGAGGAATAGGGGACAAAACATGGTCATGGGACAGCAGTAGCAGAACAGCAAAGCCCAAGATGGATTTCAAGGCATGTTACAAGGTCTCTCCTGGACCTGGTAGACGAGGTGTCAGGATCATTAAGTGGATCCACTTCAGGCTGAAATGTCTGCTGACGGCTGGATCCTGCCCTGACAGCAGGTTCACCTGAGAGACGGGGAGCCCTAATCTAGGACTAGTAGGGAGCCCCTGCAGCAGGTACAGGTCACCGAAGACGAGCACAACTGCCGATATGTGTCCCCATTAAAGGATGCAAAAGGTCTGGGCCAGTCAGGTGGTGTGGGGTTAGAGCAGCTGGATCCCACTCGGCCAACTGTGTGGTTTGAGTCCTAGACCAGTGGCTTGAGAAGCACACTGGATGCATGTGCTCACAGTTCTGAGGAAAATGGAGGAGAAAGGGATTGTGGTGTGCTCATCCACTTTGGGGGATGCTTTCTCTCTTTTTTTCTCTCTCTCTCAATCTCTCTCCAGCAAGCACACACACCCTATAACAAAACAAAAGGAAAAAAAGGATGCAAAAAATCCAAATTCTTGGGGCCAGCATATAGCTTAGTGGTTACATCGCTAGACTCAAACATGGCTGATCGTGGTTCAAGTCCTGAAACACATGGCTTGAAACTCACAGTGGGTGTGTGTGCCTGTGTGCCCAAGATCCCACAAGGAGAATGGAGGAGAAGGGATTGTGGCAAGGCCATCCGCCCCGCCATGGGGTGATTTCTCACCTTCTTTCTCACTGCCTCTAAAAAAAAAAAATCCAAATTCTTGACTCTTTCAGAGAGTCTTTCTGTATGTTCACAGTTGTATCCCCAAAACCTGGAACAATGCCTGGTACATAGTAATAAATATTTGCTGAATAAATAGTGATAGAAGTATTGATCAGAGAATAAGTGCAAAAGAGGAAGAGAAAAGAAGGCTTAAAGAGTATAGGAGCCAGATTTAAAAACAAACCAGGGTCCAGCAGTAACATCACTCTTTGATGCTGAATCCGAACAGGAAGGTCCCAGTTTGCATGAGGTCTCTCTGTACATACTGGACATGCATGTGCCCCTGATCCTGGCTGGCAGAGGCTAGGGTGGATTACAGCATGAAGCCCGTGTTGGAGATTCTTCTCTCCTCTTCCAGAAGAAATAAACAACAAAACTCAAAAAGTATTATCAGGGCACTTTCTGGGAGAGGCAGTCAGAGGTTGCTTTTACAGTAGCCTTAGGAGGGGAGGGGAGACCTTCAGCCAGCTTTCTGGGGTAGCCTCTCACCTCGTCCAAGACCTGCTCGCTGGCCCCAGAGAGCTCCACCAGAGGGCTGCCCACAGCATTGCACACCAGGAAGTGGATGCTCCCACAGTGCCGCAGGGCCTACAGGAGAGGGCTGGCGGGAGTGTGGAGATGGCCTGGGGAGCTTCACCCTCCCAGAGCATCGCAGGTGCATGGGGCACTTAGACAAAGCCTGCAGATCACATGCCACCTCCACGAGGAATAGTTGCAAAGATTCTGCAAGAACCAAACTCTTACAGAAGAAAGTGTCCTGGGTGGGCCCAAGGACAGGCTCCCCATGCTGAAGCCTTGGAGGGCGAAGATGTTCTCCCTCTGGGGTCACCCCTCCTCCCTTTAGGCTCCTCCCAGACTGTGGGTGCTGTGGAAGATCCTCTCCTGTACAGACCACTTTCCAGATAGGCCAGTGAATAGTGCAGTCTGCTTGGTCAGACTGGAAGCAGTCAGTCCCAGGACGATTCTAGAGCCTCTGGGGCTCTGCGGTGAAGGAAAGTTTCTCCCTGTTCTCCTCTCTTTCCTTCCACTCACTGGCCCCTCACCATGGTCACCAGCCGCTCCCGGCCCTCAGCCTTCCCCAGGTGGCACACGGGGCCCGTCTCGTTCAGCCCCTCCTCCTGCAGCGCAGCCACCGCCCGGTCCATGTTCTGCTGCTTCCGACTGCTGATGACCACGTGGGCCCCATCCTGGGCCAGTCACTGTGCAATGGCCAGGCCGATCCTGCAGGTAGAGATGGTGACACAGTCAGCCTCAACCTCACCCCTCATTGTTCTTCTACTCAGTCCTGGAAGTCAACAGAAAGCCACGCCCCCTGCCTACAACCCTGAGGCCTCTTCCAGAAGCCAGGGATTCTGTGAGGGTTCAAGATCCATGGGGCCGTCAGGGCACTCATCCTCCGGTGGACGTGTGAGCACGGCTACCTGGTCAGCCAGGACTTCCTTTTAGTCTAGCCCACTGCTGCTCATCCTCACAGAGAGCTCAGCGCAGAGACAAAATGGGTCCCAGTGGACCCAGGCCACTGCTTGGCACATGGCAGCCAGGGCCAGGACTGCTTCCTGCTGAATCGGTGCTGGGGAAAGAGCAGCTGCACCTCGCACTGACGTCCTCAGTAAGCACGGAGGTAATCTACCCCAGCTCCTCCAGACAGCCGAGGCCAGCAGAGAGGGAGGCCGCGAGCCAGGCTGGGGAGGTGAATACCAAGCACTGAGAATTCCCTAATTACAAAACTGACAAATTGGAACGTCAGACCCAACATTCAGTAGACAAGGATTCGTTTTCATTCATTCTCTATAAGCAAGCACTGGGCTCTTACAGCACGTCAGGCACCAGACAGCAGATGCTGGGACACCTAGGACAGCAGCAGGTCCAGCCCTGGAGCCCCTCTCATGGAGCTTCCCAAGCTGAGCAAGGATGCAAGACACCAGTCAAATAATGCCACCAATTATTCATTTTGTTGGGTCATCGGGAAAATCCTGACATATTTCTCTAGGTGTTATATGCAAAAATGTGTCAGAACTTTCCAGATGATCCAATAATTAACTGCCTCTAGATGGAAAATAAGATCAAAAGAAACTCTCACTCACTACTGGAAGGAGAGTAAGTAAACTTTGGAAAACAGTTTGACATTGTATGGGGAAATTGAAAATACAGACCTCTAACTGCAGAGGAATCTTACACCCTGCAGAAAAGTTGTCATGTGTGCACCAAGAGAACATACACACACATTCACAGCAGCATTCTTTGTCATTGCCTCAAATTAGAAACAAGTCCACATACCCAATAAGGGTAGAATGGGTAAATTGTGCTGCATTTATAGAATAGAATATTATACAGCAATGAAAATGGACTGAAACTACACTAAACAGCATAAATTAATTTTAAAAAGATATTCTTGACGCAAAAGAACACGTTATGTGATGCTACAATGTTCAAAAGCAGACAAAACAACTCTATGCTTAAAAATGCAAATGGGGGCCAGTAGGTGGCGTGGTGATTAAGGGCACTGAACTCCCACATGGCTGACCACGGTTCGAGTCCCAAGACCTGGTGGCTTGCTTTCTCACTTTTTCTCTCTCTCTTTCTCTGTCCCTCTCTGGTCAAATTAAAATGAATGACTAAAAATAAATAAAATAAATAAAGTTAAATCAAATAATTCTTTTTTAAAATGCAAATAGATGTTAAAACTACAAGACAGTGATTATCACAAAAGTCAGAAGAGTATTTCTGGAGTTAAAGGGGGTTATAATTAGGAAGGGACAAACCAAAGGGCTTCTGGGGTGCTGGCAGTGTAGTATTTTATGAGTAATTGATGGTTATACACTGTTCATGGATACACACATGCTTATGCATGTATGTGTGTGCACATACAGGAGGGAATCCTCAAAAAATTCATGGAAATGTGTATTACAGGGTCAGCAGATGGTGTAGTAGTTACATCACTGGATTCCCACATGGCTGACTGCAGTTCGAGTCCCAGACCCTGTGACTTGAAAATCACAGCAAGCTTTTGTTCATGTGTGCCCAAGATCCCTGGAGGAGAAGGGATTGCAGCAAAGCCATCCTCTGGGGTGGGGGAGGTCTCACTTTCCCTCTCACTGTTTCTGTCTCTCTCTCTCCCTCTTTCTCTCTCTCTCCCTAGCAAGCACACACACCCTAAGGCAAAAACCTCTTTAAAAAAAAAAAAAAGTATATTGTGAAAAAATTATGGTTGTGTTTCTATTTTTTCACCAAAATTAACTCGTATTTTAACTCCTTTTTTTCACAAGTTTTTGAAATCCCCTTGTATATTTTTTCTGTATGTAAATATTTCACAATAAAAAAGTTTCTAGGCCAACTCGATGGTGTACTGGTCATGTGCTGCTTGAGAGCAGTTGGATCCCACATGGTGACCACAGTCTGAATCCCCTGCCCAGTCAGCCTAAAACACACTGGGCATGCACGCACGTGCTCAAGAGTCAACAGGAGGGGTGACCAGAGGGAGGGGATCAGGGCATGTCTCTTCTCTCTGTCTCTGCCTCTGTCTCTCTCACATGCATACATGAGCTCAATCAGAAATAAAGAAAAATATTCAAGTTTAAAAAGTAGAGATTACATGTTCATGGTTAAAATTCCAGCAGGTAGGGGCCAGTCGATGGCGTGGTGGTTAACAGTGATGGACTCTCACATGGTCGACCGCAGTTTGAGTCCTGGACCTGGCGGCTTGCTTTTTCACTTTCCTTCTCTCTCTCTCTCTCTCTCTTTGTCCCTCTCTGATAAAATTAAAATAAATAAATGCATAAATAAAATAAAGTTCAATAAAATAATTCTTTCTAAAAAAATTCCAGCAGGTCAAAATTAGTTCTCCCAGTTCTCTTCTCTGTGGTAAACATGCTTGTGTCCCGGATACTCTCTCTACAATGTTCTGTGTAGCGGGCTTAGTTTAAACAACAAGCTTCCCCAGTATAAACCCTCAGCTCACACAGAGCTTCCTGGGAGTAGCCTAACCAGGAAGCAGAGACCAGAAATGAGGCGCCACCCACATCAGAGTGAGCACCTTGAGCCAGGCTCCACTGCACCCGTCAGCCTCAGAGCCCTGCCTAGGGTCTCAAGGGCAAGGACTGCTCGGTGAGGTCCGCAGGCCCTAGACGCTAGTTGCATGGTCCATGCTGACCGGGCTGGGAAAGCCATGGCTGCGGAGGTTGCAGCTCTGTAGAACCTGGACGGCTGAGAGGGTTTGAACAGGGCAAGAAGCAGGACTCATGTTCCTGTCGAGAGGAACAGACTGAAAGGAGGAATGGAGGATGTGAATGTTTGGGGTGCTTGGGAGTGAGCAGGGACACTATGTGGCTCGGGTGCAGGAAAAGCAGGCCGTGGCTCTCAGTGGCATGGGCAGGCCACGCTGAGGTGAAGCTCTCTAAAGGGAGGTCACAGGGAGCTGGGCCAGCAAGATGGGAGCATGGAGACCTAAGCCCAGGGGACCCCTGGGAAGGGACAGAGTGTGCCCCTGTTGATATGCCCCAGTGTAAAGGCAGGGTGAGGGCCTGGCTCTTTCATGCCTGGAAGACTCAGGCATGAAAAGTATCAGTGATGCTTATCAAGGGGTCCCTCTTTCATCCAAACCCCAAATTTCCCAACTCCACATCAAAGTTAACCCAGAAGCTCTTCCCTCCCACCCCCCCATGAGATTCCCATAGTCTTGCCACACCCTTCTCTAATCTAGGAATGTGATTGGCTTCCTGCTGAGGGAGGTAAGGAGGGAGCGGTTGGAGCAGGGGGTTGACAGGGCACTCAGGGGCATGAGGTGTGCTTTTCCTGGGCGGCAGTGCCAGGGAGATGAAAACAGGCAGGCTCCAGCACCTCTGAGCCCAGAGGCCAACACACATGAACTTTCAGGAGACTCTGGTGTGGGATGACTGCTAGGTCTTCATCAGTTCCAGACCTGCTTTGGCCACTCCATCATCCAGGGACTCCCGGTTACTAAGCAACCCCTGCTTACCTACCGCATCTCTCCTCGTTCCTTAGCAACCCTTGCATAACCCAGTTCCCTCGTGTCAGGGGTCGGTGTCTGTAAATTGGAAGTGAATGGGTGCTGTTCAGGGATGGGGCGGAATTTTAGATTAAATATCTGTAGTTGGTGTCATAATGAAGGCAACCAAATGCTCTGCTTTGGGAAAGACAACCTTGGTTTCCCATTTATGTCTCTTCTGATATCGTATTTCCAAAAACACTCTGCAGGTGCTACACCGCCTCCCTTTTTCCTCCCAGCTGTTTTTGCTCTGCTCGCTCTCGCACTTTCTCTCTCCTTCCTGCAAGGTCATATTTTCCAACCTTACATTTCAGGGAGGTGAGGGAGTTCAGCTCTTGATTGGTCTACCTTGCGTACACAGGGCTCCGGATTCTAAACACTGTCATGCCCCTGGGGAGACTCCTCTCCCCCCAGCTGCAAGCACAGATTAACCCACTATCAAGGGTGAAGGGAATCAGGTCTTCTTGGCCAAGAGGAGAGTAGGGGAAAAAAAAAGAGGACTCGCATTTTGTCGGCATAGGACACCCCCTGCTGGAAGGACAGGGTCATAGCACCTCAGAGAAGTGTTCCCGTGTCAGCAAGTTTGTGGCTGTCACTTTTCCGGCCTACAACAGTTCTAAACAAGCCCTGCTTTTTCACTTTCTCTCTTTTGCTCTTTGTCTATCTCTGGTCAAATTAAAAAATAATAATAAGTGAAGTAAAATAAATTTTTCTTTAGAAAAAAGGGCTTTGTTTCAAAAAAGCCATGCTTGGGACCAGCAGATGGCATAACAGTTACATTGCTGGGTTCCCCCTCATAATTAGCCACAGTTTGAGTCCTGGACCCAGTGCCTTAAAACTCAAGCCGGGCACGTGTGCATGCCCAAAACCTTGAGAAGAAAATAAACGAGAAGGGATTGCAGTGTGGCCACCCCCCAGGAAGTGATTTCTTACTTTCTGTCTCTCTGTCTCTTTGGCAAACACACATGCCCTATAGCAAAAATCTCTCATAAATAAATAAAAGCCCTGCTTATCTGAACTTGTCTCTAGGTGGTTTTCAGGAAGGGTGACCTACTGTAAGGAGACAGCCCTGGCTTGTTGCAGGTAAACAACCTGCAGAGATGAGGTCAGGCCTCCTCAGTCTCCTTGGCTTCCCCTTCTCATACAAGTGGTGGAGAAGACGCAGCTTCCAAGGGCACTGGCTCACCAGCCGCTCCCTCGCTCAGCTTACCCCAAAGCACATGGCTGGGCCAGCTGCAGCAGGGCTGATTGCAGGGCCTGAGCTCCCAGTGGTCCAAGCCTGGCACTGCCTGCTGTCATGCCCCTCCCCATGCCGATCAATCTAGATGCCAGAATGTGAGGACGGGAAGCCAAACGGACACACCTTCGGCCTCACGCCATCCTGGAGTTGATGCCTTTCAGCACTGGTCCACAGAGAGAAGAGAAGTGTAAAGGAAAGGAGGGGTCGGGGGAGATTAGGAAAGAGACAGAACGCAAGGCAGAATCGTCAGACACACTGAAAATCAGAGACAGGGCAGGCAGGTGGCGTGGTGGTTAAGGTGCTGGACTCACGTGTGGTCGACCATGGTTTGAGACTCAGACCTGGCAGCTTGCTTTCTCATTTTCTTTCTCTCTCTGTCTCTCTCTGGTAAAATTAAAAAGTGACTGGGGACTGGCAGGTAGCATAGTGGTTGAGGGCACTGGATTCCCACATGGCCAACCATGGTTCGAGTCCTGGACCTGGCAGCTTGCTTTCTCACTTTCCTTCTCTTTCTCTCGCTGGCTTGCTCTGTCCTTCTCTGGTCAAATTAAGATAAATGAATGAATAAATAAATAAAGTGAAATACAATTTTTTTTCTTTTTTTTCTTTTTTTGAGAGGTTTTCACTATAGGGCATGTGCGCTCGCCAGAAAGAGAGACAGAGAGACAGAAAGCTAGAAATCACCCCCCAGGGGGGATGGTCACGCCACAATCCCTTCTCCTCCATTCTCCTCTTGGGATCTTGGGCATGCCTGCACACACGCCCAGCGTGAGTCTAAGCCACCAGATCTGAGACTCGAACTGCAGTCGACTACATGGGAGTCCAGCAACATAGCCATTACGCTAACTGCTGGTCCCAAGTGAAATATAATTTTTTTAAATGTGCTAATAGGAGCTGACAGGTGACATGGTGATTAAGGCACTGGACTCCCACATGGTGAACCATGGTTCAAGTCCTGGATCTGGCAATTTGTTTTCTCACTCTCTCTCTCTCTCTCTGGTCAAATTAAAAATAATAAAAATGATGAATACAATTAAATAAAACAATTCTTTTAAAAAGTGATAATAATGGGAACCAACAGTTAGCGTAATGGCTATGTCGCTGGACTCCCAAGTAGTCAACTGCGGTTCGCGTCCCGGACCCAGTGGCTTAAAACTCACGCCAGGCACGTGTGTGTGCGTGCCCAAGATCCCGAGAGGAGAATGAAGGAGAAGGGATTGCGGTGTGACCATCCCCCCGGGGGCTGATTTCTCGCTTTCTATCTCTCTGTCTCTCTCTGTCTGTCTGGCGAGCGTACGCGCCCTATAGTGAAAAACCTCTCAAAAAAAAAAAAAAGAAAAAAGTGATAATAATAAATAAAATTGAATAAATAATTCTTTTTTTTTTTTTTTTTTTTTTTTTTTTTTGGAGAGGTTTTTCGCTATAGGGCGCGTGCGCTCGCCAGACAGACAGAGAGAGACATAGAGACAGAAAGCGAGAAATCACCCCCCAGGGGGGATGGTCACGCCGCAATCCCTTCTCCTCCATTCTCCTCTCGGGATCTTGGGCACGCACGCACACGCGCCCGGCGTGAGTTGTAAGCCACCGGGTCCGAGACGCGAACCACGGTCGACTACGTGGGAGTCCAGCGACATAGCCATTACGCTAACTGCTGGTTCCCTAAATAATTCTTAAAAGAGAAAAAAAAAGGAAATCAAAGAGACCGACTAAAAAGATGTCAACAGAAGCTGCATGATCTTAGGCAAGTCTGTTCCCTTCTCTGGCCTCTATCGGTCCCTTGGTAAGATGAGGGACCAACTCGGGGCTCTGAAATATGCTCAAGAGCTTTGCTACAAGAATCCAAGGAGACAGACAGACCCACCGGGCCAAAACCTTGAACTCATATGGGTTACAGACCCCACACTGTGGAAGGGGGGTGGATGGGACAGATGGCTACAGGTTCAGCTGTCTAGGGAGCCAGAGCTGGATACAAGCCCTCAGAGACATTTCTACCAGAACCAGAAAGAGACCACAGGCCTCAGTCCCAAAACCAGTGAAGCAGCTCCTCCCTGCTCAGTGACACCTCTGGCATAGGCATAGCTAGTGACAATAGAGCATCCACCCACCAGCCAGGCTGTCACTTGGGCCCAAATGTTTCATGAGCACCTACTTCATGCTAGGCATTATTTCAAGTATCGCACATACCAAAATAAGAAAAGCATATCCCCTGCCCTCAATAAGCTTAGGAATCAAATACCTTCTTTTTCTGAAGAGAGAGATTTTTGTTATAGTACTTGTGGCACTCACCAGAGAGACAGAGAGACAGAAAGCAAGAAATCACACCCCAGGAGGCATGGCCACGCCACGATTCCTTCTCCTCTGTTCTCCTCTCAGGATTTTGGGCACACACGCACATGCACACGCACATGGCATGAGTTTAAGATCCGGGTCTCAAACCACGATCAACTACATGAAAGTCCAGCGATGTAACCATTATGCCATCTGCTGGTCCTAGGAATGAAAGAAATGCGATGCAGAGTAGCAAGTCAAAATGAAGGAGAGATTCAGGGGTACCCGAGGAAGCATGGTGAAAGCCATATTGAGAGGCCTGTGGGATATTTCAGAGGAGCTACCCATAATGTTAGATAAAGATTGGGTTATCAGAAAAGTCATGATGCATTTTTGCATAGAAAAATACGTCATGATATTTCCAGTGACCCGATAGTTCTAGAACTCAGAGGAGAGAACTAGCAATCAGGATGGTTCGGGAGTTGTTTGCCACAGATAGAAGCAGCCTCGTGAGATAGATGAGAACTCTCAGGAACACGAACAAAGTGAAAAGAGAAGGGACCCAGACCGGCGACTTTGGCAGCCAGCTCCTGGGATGGCCCCGTGATCCCTGCCACGAGCATTCACACCCTCTCCCATCACCACAGAGTTACAGAAGTCACTTATGAGATTAGGACATGAGAAACTGAATGTCCCATCCTGGGCCCACACGTGCTCTCTCCTTCTCTCTGAGATGACTCCTGTCTGCCACGCTGGGCACCCCTGTGACAAGACCCTTGTGGCAAGGAACTGAACCCTCCAGCCAGCAAGGAAGTAAGGCCTGCCAACAGTGAGTGAGTTCGAAAGCAAGTTCTCAGCTCCAGTTAGGTCTTGAGGCAACGGCAGCCCAGCTGACAGCTTGGGAGAGACCAGAACCTCAGGAGACATCCCAAGCCAAAACCACCTAGCGGCACGGCTCTCAGATTCCTGACTCTCACCGACGGTGAGAGAACACATTCTCGAGCTGCTGTGTTTTAGGATCATTTGTTAAGTGGCAATAGATAACTGACATAGGAACTTGGAGAGAATTAACCTAGAAAGGTAGAGCAGAAAATCCTAAAACAAGAGTTTGTTTGTTTGTTTGTTTGTTTTTTAAGCAGCCTTAGTTTGGGCCAGGCCTATAGTGCAGAGGTTAAGCACTGCGCAGAGGGAGCTAGATTCTCACATGGCTGATTCAAATCCTGGCCCTGGAAGCTTGAAAATACTGAGTGCGTGCACACTCACGTGCCTGCCCAGGTTCCCGAAGGGATGGAGGAGTGGAGAGAAAAAGGACTGTGGTGTGACCAGGCTCTCTCTCTCTACTGTCTATCTATCTCTCCTCACTCTCTCACACACACGCCATCTGGCAAAAGAAAAAAAAAAAGGCAATCCAGATGGCATGGTGATTAAGGCAGCTTGATTCCATTTGGCTAACTGAGTGGTTCGAGTCCTGGACCCAGTGGCTTAAAAATCACACTGGGCATATGTGTGTCCCAAGAGGAGAATGGAGAAGGGACTGTGGGGCATGCACATCACCCAAGGGGGTATTTTCTTTCTCTCTCTCTCTCTCTTTGGTGAGCTAATGTGCCCTGTAGCAAAATAAATTAATTTAATTAAATAAAAAGGGGGCCATAATTAAAAAGTATTATATTAATATATGAACAAACAAAGAGAGCAAAGGAAGGTCCAGAAATAGACCGAAACACACTTGGGAGCTGAATCTATGATGAAGGTAACATTCAATACAGCGAGAAACAAAGATTTATCAATAAACTGTGTTGAGACAACTGGGTAGCTCTTTAGTGAAAAAGAAATAAAATTAGATCTGTGCCCCTCACACCACACACCAAAATAAATTTCAGATGGGTCAACAAGATTTAAATATAAGAAAATAAAACCATTAAAGCTATAAAACTTCTTTTTTATTTATTTCTGCATGGAAAAAAATGCAGAGGTAAAGTCAAAAGAAAAGAATAATTTATGTAAAATTCATTAAAAAAAAAAAAAAACTCTCTCAAAAAAAGAAAGAAAGGACTCCCACATAGTTGACCATGGTTCAAGTCCCGGATCCGGTGGCTTAAACTCTCTTCGGGCGCGTGTGCGTGCGTGCCCAAGATCCTGAAAGAAGAATGGCGAAGAAGGGATTGTGGCATGGCCATCCCCCCTGGGGGGGTGATTTCTCGCTTTCTGTCTCTCTGTCTGTCTCTGTCTTTCTGGCGAGCGCACACGCCTTATAGCAAAAAAAAAAAAAAAAAAAAAAGAATGGGTTTATATGGGGCCAGCAGGTAGTGTGGTGGTTAAGGGCACTGGACTCCCACATGGCTGACCTTGGTTCGAGTCCCAGGCCTGGCAGCTTGCTTTCTCACTTTCCATCTCTCTCTCTCTCCCTCTCACTCTGTCTCTCTCTGATCAAATTAAAATAAATAAAGTTAAATTTAAAAATTCTTAAAAAAAAAAATGAATGTATTTATTTGGCTTGCAGTTCCAGTGACTGGAAAATCCAAAGGCAGGGGCCAACATCAAGTTGCTCTGGTGCTACATCACGACATGGCCAACAGAAGCAGAGAGGACAGTGGGCACATGCAAAGAGAGAGACCTGGGGGCTGCCATCTTTCTTTTATAACAATCCACTCTTGCAGGAACTAACCTCCTCATGAGAGCTGGAGTTCAGAATGTCTCGTGAGACAGCATTAATCCATTCATGAAGGTGATGCCTCAGCGATTCAAACACCACCCTCTAAGCCTCACCTCTCAAAGGTCTCACCAGTTCCCAACACTATTACATTGGGGACCAGATTTCAAAACATAAACCTTTGGCACCGGCAGGTGGCGTGGTGGTTAAGGCACTGGACACTCCCACATGGTCGACCAGGGTTTGAGTCCTGAATCTGGTGGCTTGCTTTCTCACTTCCTCTCTCTCTCACTTTCACCCTCTGTCTCTCTCTGGTCAAATTAAAAAATAAATAAATGAATAAATAAATAAATAAATAAATAAATAAATAAATAAATAAAATAATTATTAAAAAAAAAAAAAGCATAAACCTTTGAGGGACAAACCATTATGTCACCATAGCATATGCATTTCCACAGATTCACTCTGTTTCTTCTCAGACTCTCACTATGTTCTTCCTGGCTATCTGCGGTTCTATCTGATGTAAGCCCCAATATGATGTCCTACAAATTATTATTTTGAAATTCTGAAGTTGGGACCAGCAGTTAGCATAATGGCTATGTCGCTGGACTCCCATGTAGTTGACTGCGGTTTGTGTCCCGGATCCGGTGGCTTAAAACTCACGCCAGGTGCATGTGCGTGCGTGCCCAAGATCCCGAGAGGAGAATGGAGGAGAAGGGATTGCGGCGTGACCATCCCCCCTGGGGGGTGATTTCTTGCTTTCTGTCTCTCTGTCTCTCTCTGTCTGTCTCGCGAGTGCATGTGCCCTATAGCAAAATAACCTCTAAAAAAAAAAAAAGATTCTGAAGTTTATCTTGCACTTATCTGGAAGGGAAAAAAAAAGCACACTTTGTCTCTTTCTGCCATGTTTTCATTTTTTTTAATTGTTGTTGTTCTTTTTTAGACTTTTGCCATGGGGCACATACGCTCCCCCGAGAGAGATGGAGAAACAGAGAGGGAGAAAGTGAGAAATCACCCCTCGGGGGGATGGTCATACTGCAATCCTTTCCCCTTCATTCTCCTCTTGGGATTTTAGGCACACACATGCACCTGGTGTGTTTTTAGGCCACTGGGTCTGGGACTTGAACCACAGAGTTGGCCATGTGTGATCCAGATGCCTTAACCACCACACCAATTCTGGCCTATATTTTTAAATGTTTTTTTAAAAACCTTTAGAAATGTGATTTTACCTAAAGTTGACTTTTTAATAAAAGTTTGTTAGGGGGCATGTATATTTGCCAAAGAGACATGAGAGAGGTTGTGGAGGGGAGTGAGAAACCACCTCTCACAGGGGATGGCCATGCTACAATCCCTTCTCAATTTCTCCTCTTGGGATTTCAAGCATGCATGCACATGCACCTAGTGTGATTTATTTTTTTAAGAGCTTTTGCCTTAGGGTGCCTGCACTCACTAGAGAGAGATAGAGACAAAGACAGTGAGAGGGAAAATGAGAAATCACTCCCTGGGTAGATGGCCATGCCGCAATCCCTTCTCCTCTATTCTCCTCCCAGGATCTTGGGCATGCACACATGCCTGGCGTATGTTTCAAACCACCAGGTCTGGGACTCAAACCATGTGGGAGTCAGCCATGTGGGAGTCTAGCGACACAACCACTATACAATCTGCTGGTCCCCCCAGCAGATTTTTAAGCCACTAGGCCCAGGACTCAAACTACCCATTTAGCCATATGGGATCCAATTGCCTTAACCATCAAGCCACTAGCTGGCCCTAAAGTTGATATTTTAAAATTTTGTCTTTTATTCTAACACAAAAGACCATTTGTTTGGAATATATTTATTTTCATATTCAAGAATTTATCATCAGCTTAAGAAAGATAGATTGAAAAGTTTGCTTTCTCAACCCACAGCAGCACCATCTAGGTCTGAAAATACTGAAAAAATATGGAGCCAACATATCATGGCATCGCCTGACAAGCAGAAGAGAGGGATACGTGCCAAAGACAGAGTAAAAACAAAAATAGGATGAAATCTGTATTCCCCTCATCCGTATCGATATTAATAGGTCGTCAGGAAAGTCAGGACGTATTTTTCTATGCAAAAACACATTGTGACTTGCCTGACGACCTAAGAGTTTATCTTATTTTGGCTAACACAAACAATTTTGAATAGTGTTATAACACGAGGTAAGTTTCAGCACCATTTGAGACCAATCCTTTAGCATTCAGAGGGAAGGGCACTATTTTAAAGGTAGATATATGACGAGCTCTTTGAAAGCTAAAAATTGTTAGCTTTTCAAGCTAGAAATGAAAAAGCTGCTGGAACCTCTCATGGGGAAGTTATCCCGCATTAACCGGCCAAGCCCACACAGTCACGGAAGGGTGACGACACCTGGTACTTTGACATCACTGAACGCCTGCTGGATGATGGCAGTGGAAGAAGTCCTCCTGGGTGCTGTCACTCCACAAAACATGGTCAGTCATCAAAGTAAAGATTGCTGCGAACATGAACGCAGAGATCATCTCTTCTTTAAGAATTGTACTTGGGGACCAGCAGGTGGTATAGTGGCTACGGTGCTGGACTCCCACATGGCCAACGCTGGTTGGAGCCCATACCCAGCAGCTTGAAAATCACACCAGGCATGTGTGCATGTGTGCCAAAAATCTCAAGAGGAGAATGGAAAAGGGACAGTGGCGTAGCCATCCTTCCTCGGAGGTGATTTCTCACTTTCTCTCTCTCTCTCTCTCTCTCTCTCTCTCTCTCTCTCTCTCTGGTGAGTGCACACACCCTATGGCAAAAACAAAAACAAAAAGAAGAACTGCATCGTACAACATGGAGACTTGCTGCTTTCGTGTACTCACCCCAAATCGGTACCAGCGAATCATCCCAGGCTATTTCTGTGCGAATACTTGGCAATAAGCACAAGTGGTGGTGAAGTTCTCAGTGTTGCCTCGCTTTTCTTTTGAATTTCATGATTTCTTCTGGAACAATGATCTGGTTATTTCCATCCTCGACACAAAAGCAACAGTAGTTAAAGATGCTGGCACATTAGCACAAATTAAGGCAGCGGCAGAAAACTGTTCAAGAAGGTTTCGAGTTCTCCACTGCCACGCATTCGGAAAAACCAGCTCCACTTCAGATTACTGTGTAAAATCTTGATCCTGGAGAACACGTCTTTTAACATTTTTTGTGAAGAAATGGGAAGTGTACGTAACACACTTCTGCTGCATACTGAAGAATGATGCTTATCTCAAGAAAAAGCTCTTGTGCAGTTGTTTGAGCGGTGAGATGGACTGTCTGCTGTTTTCACATAACACTACTTTTACTGGAAAGAATGACTGACAGACAAACAACGATTATTCGGGTTTGGATATTTGTCAGGCATTATCTCAAAAATGTATAGAGACAGTCACTTCAGGGAAAAGAGTTGACAAATTTACTGGCAATGATAACATTTAAGCTTACCACTGGAAATTAGAATTATGAGGGTGGCCCTGTAGCACAACAGTTGAGCACTGTGCAGAGGAAGTTTGAGCCTACGTGACCAACGAGGGTTCAAGTCCTGGCCTCAGAGGTTTACACACCAGACCCCTGCTCATGTCCAGAATCTTGATGGGTTGGAGAATTGGAGGAAAAAGCATTATAGTGTGACCACGTCCCTTGGGAGGTGTTGTCTGTCCCCAACCACCCCTCTCTCATGCATATACACAGGCCCTCTGGCAAAATAAGAGAGAAAAATCAGAATTGTGAAAAATTTGTATATTCCATTATAAGCTTGGCAATTGCCTGAAACTATAAGATTTTTCCAATGAGATCACTATAGATATAAAAATGTGATTTTGGGAGGCCAGCTTCATTGACCCGATGATTAAGGCCACTGGAACCCACATGGTCAATCACACAGTTGGAGTTCAGGACCCAATGGTCTGAGAAACACATGGAGCATATGTGTGTGCATGCCTGAAATCTTGAAAGAAGGAAGAAATGAAGAAGGAGAGATTGCCGAATGACCGTTCTCCATACAGGGTGCTTTCTCTTCTCCTTCTCTCTCTTTCTCTTTCTCTCTCTCTGTCTCTGGTGAGTGTACATGTCTTCTAGGGGAAAAAAAGTGTAGGGTTCTTTTGGGGGAGGACCAGTCCCCTGGCCTAATGACTAAGGGGGCAAGGTCCCATGTGGCTGACCATGCTGTTGGAAAGCTGGCCCCAGGGACTTGAAAAACATGCCAGGCACATGTGTGTGCATGCCCAAAACCCTGACAGGATGGTGAAATGGAGGAGAAGGGATTATGTTATGACCATATTGCATCAAGGGGTGCTTTCTCCCTTTCCCCCTCTCTCTGTTTCCGGTGAGCATATGCACTCTCTGAAAAATTAATTAAAAAAAAAGGTTTGTGACAATGTACAACAATACAACTCTTATCTAATTTTTAAATTTTTGGTTTTATGTTTTGCTTTAGCTGTTTTCATCTAAAATGTTATTTATGTGAGCATATAATAGGATTTTTGGGTTTGGGGTTTTTTTTGGGGGGGACATTATTTTTGCTACAGGGCATGTGCACTACTGAAGAGACAGAGAGAGACAGAGAGAAAGAAAGTGAGAAATCACCACCCAAGGGGAATGGCCACGCAATCCCTCCTCCTCCATTCTCTTAGGACTCTGGGCATGCATGCACATTCACCTGAGGTGAGTTTCAAACCACTGGGTCCAGACTCAAACCATGGTAGGCCATGTAGGGGTCCAGCACTTTAACCACTGTGTCACCTGCTGACCCCAGGTTTATTGATTTTAATGTGTAGTTTTTTTTTTATTTCCTCAATTTTAATTTATGTTATAATAAATTGACAGACATAACCCACATAAACAAAAACTCTGTGGAGTTCTCTCTCTCCCTCCTCTCTCTCTCTCTCTCTCTCTCTATGCATATATATATATATATATATATATATATATATATATATATATTTTTTTTTTGGTAAGATTTTTGACATAGGGCGAGTGCACCTGCCAGTGAAAAACAGAGACAGTGGGAGAGAAAGTAAGAAATCATCCCCTGGCAGGGCATGGGGGGGGGGGGGGGGATTGATGGCCATGCCCCAATCCCCTCTCCACTCATCTCCTGGGATTGGGGGCATGCATGTACACTAGCCTGGCATGATTCTCAAGCCACCAGGCCTAAGACTTGAACTATGGTCTGCCATGTGGGAGTCTAGCACCTTAACCACCATGCCACTTGCTGGCCCCTCAAATTTTAAGAACATAAAAGGTACTTAGACCAAAAAGTTTGAAAATCCTATCCTGGTTTATTTAACTGTTCCCCTATTGATGGGCTTTTTTTTTTTTTCATAGACAATGTTCCATACATCTCTTTTTGTGCATAATATGAGAAAATCTTTTAATTGTGAAAAACTTTCCAAATCTGGAGTAACTAGCAGTTATTATCAGATCACTCTGATTCATGGAAAAGAGGAAAGGACCAAGTAATAATGCCTGATGCTGGAGGCAGGTAAATAGGGAATACCTGAATTAGTCATTGTTACTAGAAAGCATTACAGAATGGCTGGACCCACTGTGACCAGGCCTGCAGAATCAGGTACAGTAACGTCGCAGCGACAGAACACAGATTCTTAGCATGTTTCTTCATCTGTCAGATGGAGGCGATGATACCACCCAAATAGTTGCAGTGGGTTAGTCAGGCAGTACAAGGGTCTTTAAAAGTTTGTGGAGGGACCAGCAGTTAGCATAATGGCTATGTCACTGAACTCCCATGTAGTTGACTGTGGTTCGAGTCCCGGACCCAGTGGCTTAAACTCACGCCAGGTGCATATGCATGCGTGCCTAGGATCCCGAGAGGAGAATGGAGGAGAAGGGATTGCGGAGTGACCATCCCCCCTGGGGGATGATTTCTCACTTTCTGTCTCTCTGTCTCTCTCTGTCTTTCCGGCGAGCGCACGTGCCCTATAGCAAAAACCTCTCAAAAAAAAAAAAAAAAATTCATGGAAAATGTGAGACCAGCAGCTGGCATAATGGCTATGTCACTGGACTCCCATGTAGTCGACCACCGTTCAAGTCCCGGACCTGGTGACTTAAACTCACGCCGGGTGCGTGTGCCTGTGTGCCCAAGATCCTGAGAGGAGAATGGAGGAGAAGAGATTGCATGGCTATCCCTCTGGGGGGTGATTTCTTGCTTCCTGTCTCTATTTTTCTGGGGAGCACACGGGCCCTGTAGCAAAAACCTCTTCAAAAACAAAACAAAAAAAAGTTTAAGGAAAATGTATTTTCTTAAAAACAAACAAAAAGAAACACTACACATGAGTTTTCATTTTTTTTTAGTACCAAGATAACTTCATACTTTAATTCCATCATTCTATGAACTCCATGAAGTCCCCTCATTTCTGTGAAGCACCTGGCAGCATGCCAGCCCACACTAGGCAGTGATCAGATTGTAACTCCTTCGCCCTCATCTTTTCTCCCACATTACATATCTGACTCCAAGACTTCCGGCTACCCCAGCCCAGAGCCAGGAAAGGGCCCAGACCCAGACTCCCTTTGCCCCCACCCTGGCCCTCACACCTCCTGGGCAGCAGAGGATGATGGGATGAGAGATGCAGCGTGTTTTCCACAGAAGGTCAGAGAAAAGAGTCTGGTGCTGTCACCCCCAAACTCCCTGGGGTCCACTGTGGCATGGTGAGGTGAGAAAGGGGGCTTTCCAGGGAAACAGAGAAAGAGGGAGAGAAGAAACAAAATGGAGGAGAGATTACATGGTCCATTGAAATCCCTTCTCCTCTATTTCCTCTCCCTTTTTGGGGATTTGGGGCATGTATGTACGTGTACCTGGTGCATTTCTCAAACCCTGCGTGTTTCTCAAGCCACCAGTCTGGGACTCAAACCACGCAGTCAGCCCCACGGATCCAGCTGTCCAAACCACAGGCCACAGAGCTGGCATGATGGGGCTTCCACTTTCAGCCGTGTTTTAACCTGATTTCCGGGCTGTACCTGCCTGAGACTCTGAATCCACTGCCCTCCACATCCTATCCCTCAATCTCCCCCCCTGAGGCACCCGCTCTGCAGCCTGAGGGACAGAGCAGTAGGCTCACAACAGTCCCAGTGGCAGCCGTGCACAGCAGGACTGATAGCCAGGCCCCTGGGACAGAGCTACCTCAGGCCCCCATTGTCCAGTGAGAAGAGAACTGAGAGCAGTTCCCACACAGCCAAAGCTCCAGCTTCCTCCACTCGGAGACAGGAGAACCTATCATTTCTATCTGCTCCTGAGGCCTCGCTCGGTGAGTACAGCTCAGGCTCCTGGAAACTACAGGTCACTTGATGGGAAGACTGATGGCACGTCCTCCAAGGCTGCATACCAAGGACTGCGGGAACTCTCACCCCATCCTCTTCTTCCCTGAAGATGTATTCTTCCTGTCAATCTTAGCTGTAGACTCAACAAACTGTTGCTGAGTCATAGCTATGTTTCTAAGAATCGATAAGGTGTTCATTTCACAATACACAGGACACCCGGGACTCTCCTCTGCACTCTGTGCTCCTCCACCCCTCCTCTCCCTCCTGCTCCCTCCTGGGCTCTCAGTGCTGGGTGTGTTCATTAAGTCAGCCTTCTTCTAAACCCTACATATTTTTAAATTTAATTTAATTTAATTTAATTTATTCATTCATTTATTTTTAATTTGACCAGAAAAAGAGAGACTCATACACAGAGCAAGTGAGAAAGCAAGCCACCAGGTCCAAGACTCGAACCATGGTCGGCCATGTGAGAGTGTCCAGCACCTTAACCACCATGCCACCTGCTGGTCCCCACCCTACATTTAAAAAAATATTTTCTTTATTTTATTTCATTTATTTATTTATTATTGTTATTATTATTATAATTATTATTTTAATTTGACCAAAGAGAGACAGAGAGAAAGAAAGAAAGGGAAAGTGAGAAAGCAAGTTGCCAGATCCTGGACTCAAACTGTGGTCAATCACATGGGAGTCCAGCATCTTAACCACCATGTCACCTGCTGGCCCTAAACCCTACATATTATATAACAACTTACTTAAAGGTAAAACGAAACTAGAAAGTTTTTTTTTTTTTTAGAGAGGTTTTTGCTATAGGACACATGTGTTCACCAGAAAGACAGAGAGAGACAGAGAGACAGAAAGCGAGAAATCACCCCCCGGGGGGGATGGCCACGCCGCAATCCCTTCTCCTCCATTCTCCTCTTGGGATCTTGGGCACACACACACACGCGCCCGGCGTGAGTTTAAGCCACTGGATCTGGGACTCAAACCACAGTCGACTACATGGGAGTCTAGTGACAGCCATTATGCCAACTGTTGGTCCCAAAACTGGAAAATGTTTACAAGAAAACACGGGGACTAGCAGGTAGCATAGTAACAGAGGTGCTGGACTCCCAGATGGCCACCCATGGTTTTAGTCCTGGTCCTGATGGCCCACTTTCTTGCTTTCTCTCTCCCTGTCTCTCTCTGGTGAGTGCATGTTCCCTATTGCAAATATAATAATAATAATAATAATAAAATTAATAATTATTTAAAAAGAGAGAGAGAAGAAAGCACAGGAGAGAATCTTCTTTAGTCTGTTCATATGGTTAATTATTGGGTTGTCTGGAAAGTCATGATGCATTTTTGCATATATAAACATAGAAAAATATGTCATGACTTTCCCAACAACCTAATACATGGATTGATTTTTTTAACACTGATTATCTCTGCTTGGTCATAGTATATAATGATTTTTATATATTGATGAATTCTACTTGCTAAGAAACTGTTAAATGTTCTTGTGTCTGTATCCATGACAGATATTGGACTATAGTTTTCTTTTTTGTAGAAGTTTTTGCCTTAGGGCACATGTGCTTACCAGAGAGAGACAGAGACAGTGAGAGGGAAAGTAAGAAATCATCCCCCAGGGGGGTGGGCCAGACTACAATCCCTTCTCCTTCATTCTCCTCTCAGGATCCTGGGCACACATGCACACACATAAGCACACGCTGTGAGTTTCAAGCCTCAGAGTCAGGACTCGAACCATGGTCAGCCATGTGGGAATCTAGCAACATAACCGCTATGCAATCTGCTGGTTCCCAGTTTTCCTTTATTTTGGTACTGTCCTTGTTTTTAATATAAGGGTAATACCAGCTTTGTAAAATGAATCGGGAAGCATTCCCTCCTCTTTTATTTTCTGGAAAAGATTACATAGAATTAGGCAAAGCTATCTAGTATATTTCAGAAGGGACAAGTGCTTCTTTCTTTCTTTGTTTAACAATGGTTAACGATTACCTTAGGAGGGTGAATCGCTTAGTTAATGTGGTTCAATTCTACTCTATTTGTTATTATATATCTGTGATACTACCACAGCCTTTACTGTGTGCCAGAAATGATTCTAAACACTTGATAAATATTCATTCTTCTCAATTTTGTACAACCATTTGGGGTAGATACTATTGGGTCAGAAAAGCTGTGACCCATTTTTGCATAGAAAACATGAAAAAATACATCATGACTTTTCTGACGACCCGCTGTGATTTTTCCGATTTCACAAAGAGAAGACTGAGGTGTAGAGAAAGATGTAGCACATGTTCGCACAGCGAGTGAGTGGCACAGTCGAGATCCAAGCCCCGGCATCTGATCTCTTACCCACAATGCTCTCTGACATATGGATGCCATGTTATTTTCCTACTCTAGATGAAACTGAAGCCCCAAGAACCTACCTGACTGTCACCAAAGTAGAAATCTTGACTCCTGCCCACTCCAACGCTGCTCTGCCTCTCTCCAGCCAAAACCTAGAGAGGTGCCGTAAGTTTTCTCTCCACTGCCTATATACAATTCACCAGCAGGTCCTGTTGATTTTACCCCAGAACATACATCAAGTTCTCTCTTCTTTTCTACTGTCCTCTCACCTGTACTATTACCATAGTGGCCTCTTCACTGACCCCTTCATTCCACACTCAAACCTTTCTTTTTCTTATTCTTTTTTTTTTTTTTTTTTTTGCTATAGGGCGCGTGCACTTGCCAGGAAGACAGAGAGAGACAGAGAGATAGAAAGCAAGAAATCACCCCCTGGGGGTACAGCCATGCCACAATCCCTTCTCCTCCATTCTCCTCTCGGGATCTTGGGCACGCACACGCACGTGCCCGGCGTGAGTTTAAGCCACCGGGTCCAGGACTCAAACCGCAGTCAACTACATGTGGGAGTGCAGCGACATAGCCATTACGCTAACTGCTGGTCCTGGCACATCTGATATTCAATATAAAGAGTTTGCTATAGAAGAGTGTGTCACACTACAATCCTTTATTCTTCCATATCTTCATCCTTTCAGGAGTTTGGACATGTGTGGACACACACCTGATGTGTTTTTAAGCCTCTGGGACTGGGATTTGAACTCAAGACAGCCACATGGCATCCAGCTCCCTATGCAAAGCACATAAGCACTGTGCTTCAGGCTGGCCCTGCACCCACCATTTTTCTGTCCATTTGTTCTGTCCATTTTCTGTGACTGCTATGGAGAAAAGAGATTGCAAGATAATCCCCTTCATTCTTGGAACAATGTTGGTCTTCTAAGAATAGGAATAGGAAGTCAAATTCCACAGCTCCGAGCTGGTGTTCACCTAGCTGGGTATAAGAATAAGAGAAGAAAGGCTATGGGTCAGAGTGGGCCACAGCCTAAACATAGAAAAGTAGTGTGATGGCTTTGCAGACACCGCCGCCTGAGTCTCTCACCCTTAACCATGGTCATCCCCACCATGTTCTTCGACATCGCGGTCGATGGCAAGCCCTTGGGCCACATCTCCTTCAAGCTCTTTGCAGACAAAGTTCCAAAGACAGCAGAAAACTTTCATGCTTTGAACACTGGAGAGAAAAGATCTGGTTATAAGGATTCCTGCTTTCACAGAATTATTTCAGGGTTTATGTACCAGGGTGGAGACCTCACACGCCATATTGGTACTGGAGGCAAATCCATCTATGGTGAGAAATTCGATGATGAGAACTTCATCCTGAAACATACAAGTCCTGCATCTTGACCATGGCAAATGCTGGACCCAACACAAACGGTTCTGGTTTTCATCTGCACTGCCAAGACTGAGTGGTTGGATGGCAAGCATGTGGTCTTTGGCAAGGTGAAAGAGGGCATGAATATCGTGGACGCCATGGAGCGTTTTGGGTCCAAGAATGTCAAGACCAGAAGGAAGATCACCATTGCTGACTGTGGACGACTCTAATGAATTGGACTTGTTTTCTCTTAACCACCAGACCCTTCCTTCTGTAGCTCAGAAGAGCTCTCCTCCACCCCATCTGCTCGCTATGTCCTGTAACCTATGCTCTCACTGCAGTTCTTTGGGTTCCATATTTTCTGTATTCCCCTCCAAATCTAGCTGAATTGAAAAGTTAAGTTTATGATTATGAAATTAAAACTAAGTAACAAAAAATAAAGAAAAGTAGTGTGATACCATGAGGAAAATCCATAGCCAGACAATCCTGGAATATGTTGGCACAGACGCCTGAGGCCAGGACACTACCTTTGTGCCACCTCCAGCACAGAGAAGGCTCCCTGGCATGCCTTGTGTTTGCTGTGCTTCCCACTTGTTCTACAACCCAGGTGGCAAACAGTTGTATCCCTCCACCGGCACTTCCTCCCTTGTTTTCCCTTCCCTTCTGACTCTGCCTTCTGTGTTGCCATTCATTCAGCAGCTTCCATGTACAAAACTTAACGAAGACTGCCATGGGAGTATCTCTGGTGAGCACTTGAAGCTCAGATCCTTTGGTAATTGTGTCTAGAGAGCTATGTCTGCTGTTAGCACACATCTCTCTTGTTGGCCCCTTCTGGATTATCCTTTAACCATAGGCTTTTCTCCATCCCTTCCAACTGTACTCGGTGGATTTCCCCATTTATGAAGCTCTGCAGAACATACCTCCTGCCAAAGATGTTTTCTGTAGGCAAGAATCTCTGGATTCGTTCTGGGTCAGAACTGGCAACCTAGCCTCTGTCTGTACCCAAGTGAAGAGTGAAGGCCAAGGTTGGTGGAATTGTGCAGGGAATCAGTGTGTTACCTTTCACTCCTCTACTCTCACCTTAAGCAAAGCCCTTTTCTCCTGGCAAGCTAAAGTCCTACATGGATCAACACAAGGCCAGAGCTTAAAGCACCCACAGCCAATAATTTTTCGTAGCAGGTAATGGAGAAGAGAATACCTCTGGCCTTGCCTACTGAAAAAATGAGACCTTCAAGCAGGAGACATTGGGTGGCTGAATCAAGACAGGCCAACTTGAGCTAGTTCCTCTTCTCTGGCTTGGAGATGCCAACCATGAGGATTCCTGAGGGTTATTTGTCTTTGCAGCCAATTTCCTGCCTCATAACCCCAGCAGAATCCTAAAAGCTGGATGTAACCAGCCAAAGTTCTAAGAGGCCACAGTGGCTGGGGACAGAGGCTCCTGGCCCAGAAACTGGCAGAGTCTCGTGGCAGCTCTACAATTTCTGGATGCCTGGAGCTAGAAGAAAGGGAAAATAGGAATTCCAGGTCCAAGGACACCTGGACAGAGCCTAGTGGCACCCACTCTTAGGTACATTCCCACGTTGTGTGATTCAATTCTCCGAACAATCTGTGAGGTATAGTTACACCCCTTTTGACAGGCAAGAAACTGAGTCTCAGAGATATTACACAATTTTTCCAAAGACACCCAAGCTGCAAACGGGCAGGGCCTGCCTGCCTCCAGAGCTGTTCAGACCTGCTGGAGAAGTCCCGTGCAGCCTTGTTCAGGGCTCCAGCAGCCTGCAAAGAACCTGTGGATGAACTCAGACCTAACCCAAGTAGTGTCTATAGAGAGGCAACTGTAGCTGCAGAAGATGATGATTTACTGGCCTGACAGACCACATAGTTCACTGTTGCTTGCCCTCCTTCCAGTGTCTAGGTGTTCTGGCCTTCCCGCCCTAAGGCCCACCCATCCAGCACCCATCTGACGCTAGTGCCTAACTAGCCTGGATGCCTTCCAAAGGGAGACTGCGCCCTGTCTAGATGGCTTTCCAGAGGTCTCTTTTCCCAGAAGTTTGTCCCAGCCCTGGTGTGGTTCCTCCCACCAACAGTCCTCCCCCTTTCTGACTACATCCCCTGTGCCAGAACTTAGCTTAAGGAACAGTTCCTCAGCTCCCCTACGGTTCTGCTGATACCCACACCCCGCTTCCACCCTCCCTGCCTGCCTCCGCCTCTCCCAGTGCAGTGATGTGGCTGGAGTGGTTTGAGCTTGAAATTTCAGAACGAACCCAGAGAACCAGGACCCTAGCACCTGGGCTCTGGCAACCCAAAGTAGGAGGAATTAGGAGGGGCTTACAGCCCCCGGGTCATGTGACAACCTTTAACTCTGTCCCCTATGGTTGGGTTTTGCTCAGCACTGGGCTCAAACCCTGTTCTCTAGGGCTTACGGGTGGTATGAGGGCAGGAGCAGCACAAGTACAGATAATGCAATATGAGGAACTTCTGAGCTGCAGTAGGAAGGGTAAGCTTATGGAGACAATAGCCCAGAAGATGAGTCTGAACCAAGGACAGGGACTAGAGGGGCCTGAAGTGTCATCAGTCAAGGGGAAAGCTACTTCCAAAGTTGTTCGGGGATCTCCTGAGGAGGATTTGGGGCCCATCCTGTTGCTCCCAACCCTTAAACCATCCTCCCTGCCCACAGCCTGAGGTCACCATTGTCACTGATATCTGAAGGCCAGAAATAGAAATGAGTCACTTGGCCTTCTAACGTACTTAATATAATGCTTACTTTATTAAACATGAAGTAGTGGCCTTTGGCAGTGGGAGTCTTAAGAGGCCCTGGAGCTTCCGGATGCGGTGCCTGGGCCCCAGCATTCACATTATGCCTGCGTAGTGCTTTCTGCTATGAAACAGGGCCACGTTGCTTCCTCGGTCTGAGACTCTGCTCTGCAGGGAGGGGGTTCGTAGTGCTTACCCATTCTCCTTTTCTTATAGCTTATCAACATGTGCTCATGGCGGTGGCTGGAGGTAAAGGGAAGCCCATCTCCCAATAGTGGGATTATGACCTTAAACATGTACCCAGAGGGATGAATGGCCACAGTCACTGAGCAGATTCAGGTCAGCTCCTGCGTAAGCTGGATGTTGTCTGAGCAGGAAGACACCTGTCAAGATACCAGTGCACAGAAGGCTAGTACAGGGAGGCTTGGCCATTGACTGCAGGGGTCCAGGGCAGGATCTGTGTGGTGTGGAGCATGAAGTGTAAGGTCAGATCCAGAAGCCCTTAGGACCCCAGGACACAGCAAGCCAACCGCCATATGAAGTTGAAGCCACACCCATAAGCTGTGTAGGACCAAAATGGCTTCCAGAGTCAAAAGCAGAAGAAAGGGTAAAAATAGTGTCATTAAGAAAATATTCTTGGGACCAGCAGTTAGCGTAATGTGTCGCTGGACTCCCACGTAGTCGACCGCTGTTCGCATCCCGGACCCGGTGGCTTAAACTCACGCCGGGCGCGTGTGCGTGCGTGCCCAAGATCCCGAGAGGAGAATGGAGGAGAAGGGATTGCGGCGTGGCCATCCCCCCTGGGGGGTGATTTCTGTCTCTCTGCTCTCTCTGTCTGTCTGGCGAGCGCACGCGCTCTATTGCAAAAACCTCTCCAAAAAAAAAAAAGAAAAATAACACCGGGTGCATGTGTGTATGTGCCCAAAATCCCAAGAGGAGAATGGAGGATAAGAGATTGCAGTGTGACCATCCTCCCTTGGTTTATTTCTCACTTTCCCTCTCTCTGTCTCTTCTCTCCAGCAAGCACACATGCCCTGTGGCCAAAAAAAAAAAAAAAGATAGTGCAAGGGCCAGTGTTGTAACCTAGTAGTCAAAGGGTCCAGATTCCACATGGCCGACCTTGTGGTTTGAGTCCCAGACCTAGCAGCCTGAAAAGCATGCTGGCGGGGAACTAGATATTTCAGGCACAGGAGAAATGAAGATTTTCTACTCATAATTCAGCCTCCAGCAAGCAAAGCTAGTGTGGCAGGAGAGTTGAGCCATTCTCTGAGAAGAATCCACATGGATACTGGGAACTAGATATTTCAGGCACAGGAGAAATGAAGATTTTCTACTCATAATTCAGCCTCCAGCAAGCAAAGCTAGTGTGGCAGGAGAGTTGAGCCATTCTCTGAGAAGAATCCACATGGATACTGGGAACTAGATATTTCAGGCACAGGAGAAATGAAGATTTTCTACTCATAATTCAGCCTCCAGCAAGCAAAGCTAGTGTGGCAGGAGAGTTGAGCCATTCTCTGAGAAGAATCCACATGGATACTGGGAACTAGATATTTCAGGCACAGGAGAAATGAAGATTTTCTACTCATAATTCAGCCTCCAGCAAGCAAAGCTAGTGTGCTATCACTACAGAACGGCAATCCGATTCTAGAACACCTCTGTCTGCTTACTCCTGAACATTGAGGCTTAACTTCAAGAATTTGAAAGAAACACGCCATTCATCAGATGACAAGAAATCACCGTCGGATCACGAGAAATATGGGAAAACGAGAAAATACCTCTCCTCCAATGGAAAAGAGTAACTCTCCTTCATCCACAAGCAGTTCGGTGAAAGTCATGGAAATGTCTGATAAGGAATTTAGAGCATTCGTAATGTCGAAGCTAACAGAGATGGAAGAAAAGAGAGATAATGAACTGCTAAAGAGAAAGGAGAAAGAAGTTGCCGAGTTCCAGGAGATGAGGAAATTCTTGCAAGATCTAAAAGAGGAATTACACACTTTACAAAAGACTCAAACGGAACTGCTAGAGATCAAGTCTATAATACAAGAAGTCAAAATCTCCCTTGAAAGTATTAAAAGCAGACTAGATCATTCAGAAAATAGAATCTCAGATGTAGAAGAGAAAATGGCTGGCTTAGAAAAGTCCACCACGAAGACTGAGAAAATGGCTCAAAAATTTGAGAATGATATGCGAGAAGTACTGGATACCATCAAACGTCCAAATATCCGGATAATTGGCATTCCAGAAGGTGAAGAGACCCATAAGGGCATTGATAATCTATTCCATGAAATCCTGCAAGAAAACTTTCCAAACCTAGAGAGGCATTCGAAGATCCAGTCCCAGGAAATACAAAGGACCCCAAATAGAATCAACCCAAGAAGATCTTCTCCAAGACACATTATAGCCAGGTTGACCAAAACCGCAGACAAAGACAAGATACTAAGATTGGCAAGAGAGAAACATCAAGTTACCTACAAAGGACATCCCATCAGGCTAACAGCAGATCTCTCATCGGAAACAATGCGAGCGAGGAGAGAATGGGAAAATATATTCAAAGTGTTACGAGAGAAGCAATTTCAGCCAAGAATACTGTACCCGGCAAGATTATCTTTCAGGTGGGAAGAAAAGACAAGAACATTCTCAGATAAACAAAACCTGAAAGAATTTACCAGCACCAGACCAGATCTCCAAGAAGTTCTCAAGGGTGTGCTGTATCAAGAAAATTAAACACAGACACACGGAAATAAGAGTCCAAAAAACTATGAAAGTAGCCAACTTAATCAGAGGGACAAGTCTGAATTTGAATATTATATCCCAGAATTTAATCAGGAAAATTGAACCAGAACAGAAGATAAAAGTACATGAGACTGATAGGTTCATGCACCTTCCATTTGAACAGAATCCTAACTTGTTTCCTGGCTTTAAGCAAAGTTCCTTGGCATTTCTTTGAGTTAAGTTATAACTGGTTTTCTTAGTAGTAATGAGTGAACTCACCATTGAAAGTAGTTAGATTATGTAGGAAATTGTGTGATCAATGCAACGTGGGTGGGAAGGGAATGAAGGACAATTGTAGACACCGGAGGTGGTGTGAGAGGAGGGTGGGAAGGGACAGAGGGTCAGAAAGAGGGGTGGAAGTAATTCTAGGAACTAGTAATGGAAAATTTTTTTGTAATGTTCATGATTGTATCACTATGCAGTGTGTACTGGATGGGAGATTGCATTTTGTATGCTGTGATGAAGCTTAGGGAAGGAATGTAAATTGAGTTACAAAAAAAAAAGTTTCAGGAAAAAAATATATATATATTCAATGACTGCAGTAGGATATGTAGCCACAGCTAGGTGCTACTTTATAGGATGCGTAAAGTAAGACTTGTGTTCATGGAAATGTGGGTATCACCTGTGTTTGCTATGAGGGTATTTGGATTGATTAGGGTCTTTGGCGATTCAATAAAATGTGAGGAGAAAACTGTATAGAAAGCAAACATAGATACCAGAGACTGTGGGAGGAGAGTGGGAGATGGCAGAGGGTAAGAGATAGAGAATCTAGGATGGGGGGAAAAAAGCAAAACATACAGAAGACAAGAAATGGAAGATCATTTGCTGACAATAACATGCTTGTTGATGTGCTTGATTGAGACAATATATAGTGTAATTTGGATGGAAAATCTCATTTTATATGCTGTAATGATGTTCAGAGAATGAATGCAAATAAATAAAAAATAAAAATTAAAAAAAAAAAAAGCATGCTGGCTATGTGTGCATGCATGTCCAAAACCCTGACAGGTTGTAGAGATGGAGGAGAAAGGATTGGAGTGTGAACACACCCCACGGGGGAGAGGAGTGCTTTCTCCTTTCTCCCTCTTCTCTCTTTCTCTCTCTTGCAGGTGCAAAAAAAAAAAAAAAAAAAAAAAAAAAAAAAAAAAAAAAAGGCAGAAACTTTAGAGATGAAAAGAACTGCTCTATTATAACTCCATGTCACTCCATACATTGTAGCTGTCTGGCCTAGGACCATGGCTCTCAAAGTCTGGCCTTTTGTCCAGCAACATCAGCCTCACATAGGACTTGTTAGAAATGCCAATTCTTGGGCTCTACCCTGGGTTAGAATCACTCTCTGGAGATGAGGTCCCACTCGCTGTTTTAACAAGCTCTGTGGTAATTCTGCTTTTGCATAGGGGCAAAGGAGTTTTCCCTATGAAAGTTTGCTGAAACTCAACTGATAACAGGCAAATTAATAAGAAAAAAGGCATACAAAGTTATTTAAGGTATACAAACAAACGTACATACAACATATGAATTCGAAGAGAGGCCAGATAGTTAAGGCTTAAATACCCTCCTCATATTGGAGAAAAAAATGGAAGAGCTGGAAATTTTGGAGTAAGTGCTTTTTAGGAGGAAAGACTGGGTCCAGTGCTTAGACAATGGTGAGTAAATCATTCTCTTTGGGAGCTGTGGGCTTGGGAGAGGGACAAAATTATGACAAAATCTGTCCAGGTGTGTTGGCATTCCTCAGTCTTCCTTCCTGCCTTGTACAAGGGCAAATTCTGATTTTAATAAATGAGTTTAATTAATGAAGCCTTGAGGAGGGGAGTCCAGCCAATTGTTTTCCTCTTTGGTGGTTCAGTCTTTAGGCAGGTAAAGGAACATCAAAGGAAAGCCTTTCCCTGTATTTCAGGGGAGAAAGAGATAAAAATGATCGAGATGGGGGAGTGGGTGGGGAAGAAGGTCAAAGGTCGACCTTGGTTCTGAGGCTGTTTCCTTAATGCAGCATGTTGAAGCACCAGTCTTTGGAGCATTATGTTGTTGTATTTTAGAGATTTTGGCTATAGGGTGTGTGCCCTCTTCAGGGAGACAGAAAGGCAGAGAGATAGAAAGTGAGAAATCACCCCTCAGGGAGAATAGCCATGCCACAATCCCTTCTCCTCTATTCTCCTCTCTAGATTTTGAGCATACATGCACACGCACTCAGCCTGAGTGTCAAGCCATGGGTCCAGAATTTGAACTGCAGTCAACCACATGGGAGTCCAGTGTTTTAACCACTGCAGCACCTACTGGCCCTAGGGTAGGTGAGCCCCAACATTTGCTACAGTTTGAGAACCAGTGACCTAAGACTAACCTCTATAGTCCACAGCATTCTTATCTGTATAACGGGGATAATATCTGCCCCTTACTGTGAGGACTAAATGAGATACTGAAAATAGAGAGTGCAGCACAGGACTGAACACGCGGTAAGCCTTCGGTGAATGTCAATTATTATTACTATTTCCTCCCACCTAATCTGCAAAACAAAAGGGATCCAAGGCCTGTGGCACCCTCTTCATACGCACTGTGTCAGTGCCATCTGTCGAGCACCCATAGCACTGACAGGAAGATACTGAGTGTATCTCTCCTTCAAGTCAGGCATTTACACGTAGTGAGGGAGGGAAAGCTTGGAGCTGCTTGTAGGTGCCCTGGCTGAGGCCCCAGCTCAGGAGCTACCAGCTGCACGAAGCAAGACCTGTCAGGTGTGAAGCCTCCTTTGTATCTCTCACAGGACAAAACAGGGCACAGAAAGGGTACTCTGTCTTCACTGAAGAGGAAAATCGACCTCAACTTCTGCATGTCCCACATATTGATCAGCCTGCACCACTGCATATTCCAGGGTTGCTAGAAAGCTGTGCAGTAAATGAACAGACAGGAAGGGTCCATGTGCTTATGCAAACAAAGGCTTCATTAAAGAAATGTGGGACAGCGGCTAACCTCATGGCATGAATGCCCTACACTGTGTAAGGGCAAATTCTGCTCAAGGACAGGCTCGCCCGGAGGACCTGGAGTATAAATGGCAGGAACTGAGTCCATAGTTGCCATGTCTAAGAGAAGGCATCGCATACGGACAAAGGCAGGAAAGGGACGGAGTATCTGCCAGCTCCATGGGTCAGAAAGACAACCTGGAGGGACCAGCAGTTAGCACAATGGCTATGTCGCTGGGCTTCCATGTAGTCGACTGCGGTTCGCGTCCTGGACTCGGTGGCTTAAACTCACGCCGGGTGCGTGTGCGTGCGTGCCCAAGATCCCGAGAGGAGAATGGAGGAGAAGGGATTGTGGCGTGGCCATCCCCCCTGGGGGGTGATTTCTCGCTTTCTGTCTCTCTGTCTCTCTCTGTCTGTCTGGCGAGCGCACGCGCCCTATAGCAAAAACTTCTCCCCCCCCCCCAAAAAAAAAAGGGGAAGACAATCTGGAAACAGATTTCATGATCTCCTAATTTTTTTTTTCCTTTTTTAAGTTTATTGATTTCTTCTTTCATGAGCAAGAGAGACAGACAGAGAGACAGCAACCCCAACAGCTTTCCACCAGACTGGATCATGAGCATCAAGGTGCCTGGTGTATTCAGGGAGGTCTCCAGACACAAATCCAAATCTTCCCAGGTGGGTCAGCCTTGCAGAGTGTTGTATCTTACCACTGCACTTCCATCCAGCTCCTCCTCCATTTACACCTGGCACACATTTTGATCAATTGTTCCCATTTTTTCTGAAGAAGTTACTTTTAAAATATTTTTCCAATTCTTCTATCTTCACCAGAGAGAACAAGTCAACTGAGTGCTTGATCTATCTTTTTTTCTTTCTTTCTTTCTTTCTTTTTTACTATGGGGCACATGCACTCACGAGAGAGAGAAAGAGAAAGAGAGAGAGGGAAAGTAAGAAAGCATCCCCAGGGGGGCTATAGCGCCACACCACAATCCCTTCTCCATTCTCCTCTTAGGATTTTGAGCATGCACACACATCCATCTAGCATTTTTTTTTTTAGCAGTATTTTTGGTATATGGTGGGTGCACTCACCAGAGAGACAGAAGGCAAGAAATCACCCCCCAGTGGGGATGGCCATGTTGCAATCCCTTCTCTTCCAGTCGTCTCTCAGAATTTGGAGCACCCACATACATGTGTCAGGTGTTTCAAGCCACCAAGTCTGGGACTCAAACAGTGATCAGCCATGTGAGAGTCCAGTGATGTAACCATTACTCCATCTGCTGGTCCCTCCTACCATGACCCGCATGGCTGAATGTGTTTTCTGACAGGGGTGGGGGGTGGGGGGACAGGGTGCTGTGGATTAGAAAATAAACATAAAAATAAACACACAAAGACCTACAAGTAAAGAAAAGCTAGGGGGGCCAATGGTGTGGTGGTTAAGGTACTGGAAACTCCCTCATGGCTGACCATAGTTCAAGTCCCGTACCTAGTGGCTTCCTTTCTCACTTTCCCTCTCTCCGTGTGTGTGTCTCTCTCTCTGATCAAATTAAAATAAAGGAATGAAATAAATAATTCTTTTTAAAAAATGATTAAGAAAAGTGAGTATCAGGTGGGCTCGACTTTTCTGACGGAGATAGCCATGACCCCAAACTGGTCCCAGGTTTATTCTTTTAAAGGGCAGAAAATAGGGGAAGGAGAAGTGAAATGCAAAGCCAGTTGTTTTCAGATGTCAATCTGTTGAAGATACAAAGACACCTGGCATCATGTAGTTCTATGTAAGTTTTTTCTCTAATCTTTCTGGACAAATTCTGTTAAGCATATGTGACTTCTTTTAGAACAATATTGCTCTGCGGGACCAGCAGGTGGCATTGTGGTTAAGGTGCTGGACACTTCCACATGGCCAACCACGGTTTGAGTCCCGGACCTGGCGGCTTCCTTTCTCCCTTTCTCTCTCTCTCTCTCTCTGTGTCTCTCTCTGGTCAAATTAAAATAAATGAATGAATAAATAAAATTAAATAAATAATAATTTTAAAAAGAACAATACTGCTCTGCAGTTTCAATAACAGGTAGCTAGCATATTTGCATGTTAATTAAGTTCATTGCCCTGCAAATGACTGCTCACAGAACTGTCTCTCTCTCTTTTTTTTTTATAATTATTTTTATTTAACTTTATCCATTTATTTTAATTTAACCAGAGAGGAATAGAGTGAGAGAGAGAGAGAAGGTAAGAAAGCAAGCTGCCAGGTCTGAGACTCGAACTGTGGTCAGCCATGTAGGAGTCCAGCACCCTTAACCACCATTCCACCTGCCGGCCCCACAGAACCATGTTTCTGCATGTGTCTAAAGGTCAACCTGTTTGCTCAGAATGGCCACTGTCCCCACACTCCGGCATATTTTTTAAAGTTTCCAGGTCTAGGACTCAAACTGCACATTTGGCTATGTGGGATCTAGTCACCTTAACCTCCATGCCACCTGTTGGGCCTTGATCTGTCTTTAATTCCTGCTAGTTTTCTATTTAACAAGGAAATTCTGGACCAGCAGTTAGCGTAATGGCTATGTCGCTGGACTCCCATGTAGTCAACTGTGGTTCACATCCCAGACCCAGTGGCTTAAAACTCACGCTGGGCGTGTGTGTGTGCGTGCCCAAGATCCCAAGAGGAAAATGGAGGAGAAGGGATTGCGATGTGGCCATCCCCCCTGGGGGGTGATTTCTCGCTTTCTGTCTCTCTCTCTCTGTCTGGGAAGCGCACACGCCCTATAGCAAAAACTTTAAAAAAAAAAAAAAAAAAAAAAAAATTCTGTCAAAAAGGACCAGTTGCAATTACAAGAGGTGAAATTCCCCTGGGGAATAAGATGGTGACTACAGAGTCCAGAGTAAGTAACAGAAATGAAGACTCCTAAAGCTAAATCTCCTGTATTCACATGTGTATGAAGCTGCAGTTTGACCAACAAGCCTCCACTGGCTGCCTCCTTCTCCTCACACAGCTGCCAAACAGGTATTTGGGTAAAAATCACAATTTGCTGCCTCTTCAGGTTCTCTTCATGTACAAATATAAGCCATTACCATAAGATAAAATGAAGCACTAGGGTAGGACTGAGGATTTTCTCCGTCATGTCTAGGTGAATCTGGCCTTGACACTCAGCCTCTCCAAGCCCCAGCTCCCTCTTTCTGCTATAGGGCAAACCTGCATTGCTCTGAGGATCTCATGGGTCCTAACCCCACCTGGCACCCGTGCTTGCACAGGGTTAAGACTTAGAGCAAGTTGGGAACCGGCAGTTAGTGTAATAGCTATGTCACTGGACTCCCACGTAGTCGACCGCGGTTCATGTCCTGGACCCGGTGGCTTAAAACTCATGCCGGGCACGTGTGCGTGTGTGCTCAAGATCCCGAGAGGAGAATGGAGGAGAAGGAATGCAGCGTGGCCATCCCCCCAGGAGGGTGATTTCTCGCTTTCTCGCTTTCTGTCTCTCTGTCTCTCTGTCTGGCGAGTGCACACGTCCAATAGCAAAACAAAACAAAACAAACAAACAAAAAAAACTCTCAAAAATAAATAAATAAATAAATAAATAAATAAATAAATAAATAAATTAAAAGACTTAGAGCAAGTTATGGTGAAGTAAACCTGAGAGCAGGCCAGCCAGGGTGCAGTGGTTAAGGCAGCTGGATCCCACATGGCTGGCTGCTTGCTTTAAAAACATGGCAGGCATGTGTGCTTGCATGCCTAAAGTCCTGAGAGGACCCTGGAAGAGGAGGGGCTTTGGTATGGTCATACCCCCGAGGGGTGATTTCTCACTTTCTCTCTCCCCGTCTCTTTCTGGCAAGTGCATGCACCATATAGGAAACTTAAATAAATAAATAATAAAAATCCCTGCTCCATAGTGAACCTGCTCACACAGACCCATATAGTAAGAAGAAGCGCAACCAAGTTCTGTGAATCCAGTGTTGTTTCCACAAGGTGGGTGCCCTTTTCAGCAAGTCAAACCTGAGAGCAGTAAGAGGCAGGGCAGTCAGTCGGAGAAGGGCAACCATGCAGAACATTCTGGAATCATGGTCCAACCAGCAGAGGGGAGCTCTGCATCCAGCCAGCCGGCAGTGGCCAGACGGAGGAAATGCAGTGTCTGGCTGTTGGCCATTCCTACCTGCTCCTGCCAGCGCAATCTCTAGCCCAATCCTGACCCCTGGTGGCTGCCCAGGAGATGAGGCAGAAGAGTGTCCCAGGCTCCTCCCTGCTCTGTGGGGGCAGAGAAAGCTAACCCATCCCAGCAGAGCTGGAGAGATGTACCCCCACACCACAGGTCTCAGCCGGGCTCTCTAGGAGGGTACCAGCAGGTTTCCTGGGGCCCCTTCAGGAGGGCTTGCTTCCCTGGAGTCACCAGATGCCTTCTCAGTAGAAGCCCAGTAATCAGTCAAAAAAAAAAAAAAAAAAAGGAAAGAAAAGCACTACTACACTTTTCACCTGTCAAGTTGGCAGTGTGTGTGTGTGTGTGTGTGTGTGTGTTAGTATAAAGCCAGTGTAAGGAAGTGCAGTAAGTCCAGAACTCACATGCACGATAGGTAAATGCATATGTGTCCAAGATCCCAAGAGAAGAATGGAGGAGAAGGGATTGCAGTATGGCCATCCCCCCGGGCAGTAATTTCTCACTTTCTGTCTCTGTCTCTCTGGCAAGCATGCATGCCCTATAGCAAAAAAAAAAAAAAAAAAAACTTTCTTTAATAAAAAAAAAAAAAAAGAAATCAGTGGGGGTGGGTCCAGCAGGTGGCATGGTGGTTAGGGTGCTGGACTTCCACATGGAGGACCACAGTTCCAATCCTGAACCTGGCAGCTTGCTTTCTCACTTTCCCTCTCTCTCTCTGGTGAGTGCATGTGTCCTGTAGCAAATTTAAAATAATAATGATTAAGGACCAGCAGTTAGCGTAATGGCTATGTTGCTGAACTCCCATGTAGTTGACCATGGTTTGAGTCCTGGACCCGGTGGCTTGAACTCACACCGGGCACGCATGAGTGTGTGTGTGTGTATGTGCCCAAGATTCCTAGAGGAGAATGGAAGAGAAGGGATTGTGGCGTGGCCATTTCCCCGGGGGCAGTGGGGGATTTCTTGCTTTCTGTCTCTCTGTCTCTTTCTGTCTCTCTGTCTCTCTCTGTCTTTCTGGTGAATGCACGCACCCCTATAGCAAAAACCTCTCCAAAAAAATAAATAAATAAATAAATTTTTTAAAAAAGAAAAATAATGATTAAGAAAATTAAATAAATAATTCTTTAAAAAAAGGAAGACATGGGGCCAGCAAGTGGCATGGTGGTTAAAGGCGCTGGACTCCCACATGGCCAACCACGGTTCAAGTCTCGGACCTGGTATCTTGCTTTCTCACTTCCTCTCTCTCTCTGTCTCTCTCTGATCAAACTGGAAAATAATAATGATAACAATAATAAATAAAGTTAAATAAAATAATTCTTTTTAAAAAAAAATAAAAAAGGAAGACAAAGAAGAAAGAAATCAATGGGGAGCCATCAGGTGCCATGGAGGTTAAGGTGCTGGATCCCACATGGCCAACTCCCTTGTTTAAGTCCTAGACCTAGCAACTTAAACATGCTAGGAGGGGCCATCAGGTGGTATAGTGGCTAAGATGCTTGACTTCAACATGGTTGACTGCAGTTCGAGTCTCAGACCAGTGGCTTGAAACTCACACTGAGTTCAAATGCATGCATACCCAAAATCTCAAGAGAATGAAGGAGAAGGGATGTGACATGGCCATCCCTTGGGGGGGGAGGGGTTTCCTTGCTTTCTGTTTCTCTATCTCTCTCTGTCTCTCTGGTGAGTTCACACACCTTATAGCAAAAATCTCTTAAAAAAGAAGGAGGAGGAGGAGGAGGAGGAGGAGGAGAAGAAAGGAAGAAAGAGAAAGAAAGAAAGAAAGAAAGAAAGAAAGAAAGAAAGAAAGAAAGAAAGAAAGAAAGAAAGAAAGGAAGGAAGGAAGGAAGGAAGGAAGGAAGGAAGGAAGGAAGGAAGGAAGAAAGAAAGGGAGGGAGGGAGGGAGGGAGGAAGGAAGGAAGGAAGGAAGGAAGGAAGGAAGGAAGGAAGGAAGGAAGGAAGGAAGGAAGAAGGAAAGAAACTGGGTATGTGCCCAAAATTCCAAGGGGATAACGGAGGAGAAGGAATTGCAGCATGGCCATCCACCCTGGAGGGTGATTTCTCAACACTCCCCAGCCCCATCTCTCTCTGGTGAGCACACACGCACTATGGCAAACATAAAAAGAAAAGAAAAGAAGGCAACGGGGCCAGCCAGTAACATGGTAGTTAAAGTGGCTGGATCCCACATGGCTGACTGCATGGCTTGAGTTCCAGATCAGGCAGCTGGAAAAACATGCTGGACATGTGTGCACGCATACCCGAAATCTTGAAAGAAGGAGAAGATGGAGAAGAAGGAATTGCACACCCATTCCCCATGAGGAGTGCTTTCTCACTTTCTCTCTCTCTGTTTCTCTCTGACAAGTGCACATGTCCTTGCGAAAAATTAAAAAGAAAGAAAGAAAGAAAGAAAGAAAGAAAGAAAGAAAGAAAGAAAGAAAGAAAGAAAGAAAGAAAGGGACTGATATAACATGATAACCTGGAATTTGAAACAAATGGGGCAGATGAAAATGAGACTAGCCAAGAGTGATAATTGCTGAAGCTAACTGAGGATACACGGAAGTTCTTTATTCTGTTTTGTCTACTTGGTATATGTTTGAAATTTTCCATGATAAAACACTTTTTAAAAAAGAAAAAGATTTATTTTATTTAACTTTATTTATTTATTTATTTTAGTTTGACCAGAGAAGGACAAGGTGAGATAGAGAGAGGAAAAGTGAGAAAGCAAGCCGCCAGATCCAAGACTCAGTCTCCTGTAGGCCATGTGGGAGTCCAGCACCTTTAATCACCACACCACCTGCCAGCCCCCGTTACACACTTCTTAATGAAAGCTTAAGAGATACAAAGGTTTGAAGACAAATTTATTTTATTTTTTTAGATTTTTGCCATAGGGCAAATGTGCTTGCCAGAGAGAGAGGGAAAATGAGAAATCATCCTCCAGGCAGCATGGTCACACTGCAAACCCTTCTCCTCCATTTCTCCTGTTGGAATTTTGGGCACGCACACACACACACACACACACACACACACAGTTATTCTCAAGTCACCAGGTCCAGGATTCAAACTGTGCAGTAGGCCATGTGGGATCCAGCACCTTAACCTCCATACCACCTGTTGGCCCAATGGTAATTGAATTTAATTTATTATTATTATTATTTTAAGTTTGCTATAGTGTGCTCACCAGAGAGAGACAGAAAGAGAAGGAAAATGAAAAAAACAATCTACCAGATCTGAGACTCAAACCATGATAGACCATATGGGAGTCCAGCGCCTTAACCACCACGTCACTTGCTAGCCCCCTAGTGTTAATTTTTTTAAAGAATTATTTTATTTAACTATATTTATTATTATCATTATTATTATTATTTCAATTTGACCAGAGAGAGAAAGAAAGTGAGAAGGCAAGCCACCAGGTCCAGGACTCGAACAGCTGCCAACCATAAGGGAATCCAGCACTTTCAGCCACCACATCACTTGCTGGCCCTCCAATACTAATTTGTAATAGTAAAAAAAAAAAGAAAGAAAGAGAAAGAAGAAAGGAAGAAAAAGAAAGAGAAAGAGAGAAAGAAGAAAAGAGAAAGAGAGAGAGAAAAAGAGAAGAAAAAGAAAGAGAAAGGTGGTTACGGTGGCTGGATACCACATGACTGACTAAGAAGTTTGAGTCTGGGACCCAGCAGTTTGAAAAACTCACTCAGTGAGCATCAGTGTAGGTCCAAAATCTCAAGAAGAAAAATGGAGGAGATTGTATTGTGGCCACCTCCCTAAGAGATGATTTCTCATTGTTCCTCTCTCTGTCTCTCCCAGGCATGCCCTACAGCAAAAACTAAAAAAAAAAAAAGTTTTAAGTGTTATACTAGAATAAATAAATTATTGTGCATCAAAACAGTAGAATATTATGTAGTCATTAAAAATTGAAAGATGGGGCCCAGCAGTTAGCATAATGGTTATGTCGCTGGACTCCTATGTAGTCGACCACGGTTCGCGTCCCAGACCCGGTGGCTTAAAACTCATGCCGGCGCGTGTGTGTGCATGCCCAAGATCCCAAGAGGAGAATGGAGGAGAAAGGATTGCGGCATGGCCATCCCCGTGGGTGGTGATTTCTCGATTTCTGTCTCTCTGTCTGGCGAGCACATGCGCCCTATAGCAAAAACTTCTTCAAAAAAAAAAAGATTGAAAGATGAGGGCTGGCAGGTGACATGGTGATTAAGGCACTGAATTCCCACATGGTTTAAGTCATAGACCTGGTAGGGCCAGCAGGTGGCATGGTGGTTAAGGTGCTGGACACTCCCACATGCTGACCATGGTTTGAGTCCTGGACCTGGTGGTTTGTTCTCTCACTTTCTTTCTCCATGTGTCTTTTTCTGGTCAAACGAAAATAATGAATGAATAAATAAAAGTAAATAACTAATTTTCTTTTAAAGAAAAAAAAAAAAGTCATAGACCTGGTAGCTCACTTTCTCATTTTCTTTCTCTCTCCCTTCCTCTATCCCTCTCACTCTCTCTCTGGTGAGTGTGTGTGCCCTGTAGCAAATTAAAAAATAAAAATAATGATGATAAATAAAATTGAATAAATGCTTCTTTTTCAAAAAATTGAAAGATATCGGGACCAGCAGGTGGTGTGGTAGTTAAGGTGCTGAACACTCCCACATGGCTGATCATGGTTCAAGTCCTGGACCTGGCGGCTTGCTTTCTCACTTTTCCTCTCTCTCTCCCTCTCCTCCCCTCCCTCTCTGGTCAAATTAAATGAAAGAAAGGGAGGACCAGCAATTGGCGTAATGGCTATGTCGCTGGACTCCCATGTAGTAGACCACTGTTGGAGTCCCAGATCCAGTGGCTTAAACTCACGCCAGGCACGTGTGCGTGTGTGCCCAAGATCGCGAGAGGAGAATGAAGGAGAAGGGATTGCGGCGTGGCCATGTCCCCGGGGAGGGGGCGATTTCTCGCTTTCTGTCTCTCTGTCTCTCACTGTCTCTCCGGCAAGTGCACAAGTCCTATAGCAAAAAAAAAAAAAAAAAAAAGAGAGAGAGAGAGAAAGAAGGAAGGAAGGAAAGAAAGGGAAGAATAAAAAGAAAAGGAAAATACACCAAAGTATCTGTTACACAGTGAAACTATGGCTGGTTTTTATTTTTATTCTTGATATTGTGCTGTATTTTCCTAATTCTATAGTAAGGATACTTTACTTTTATAAGCAACAACAACAACAACAAAAAAAAAACTGCATTTGTTAAACCACACTTACTTGGGAATCTGATGAATACTGAGCTCCAGGGGCTGTCACATATTAGCTGTGCAACCTTGAGCAAATTAACTTTGAGGTGCCTGATTCTTCCCTAGCAGACCAGCATAACATCAACCTGGTTTTCAAGCCAGCATTTTTACTGGGCTTTTATTATGCACTGGGCACTATACCAAGTGGTTCTCCTTCCACATATTATCATTCATACTATTCGTGCATACAATCCATACACGATCATTTCAGTCCTCACAAGAAGCTGTAGAGTAGGACAGGACATTCCCATTGTAGAGATACCCAAACTGCAGCTCAGAGAGGTAGGCCATGTGCTCAGGTTTACCCAACTGGTAAGTAGGTGGCAGAGACAGGATTCAGACATGAGCCTGTTCATCTTTGAAAGCCCAGCTCCTGGCCTCCAGCCTGGACTGCTCGCAGTTACTGTTCTCCTGGGAGAACTGAATGAGGTAATGCAATGGGGTGCCAAGCACACAGCCGCTCTTGTGTTACACTGGTTCCCCACTCTAGGACACCTGAGCATTGGTAAATTGTGGCAAAACAAACCAGTGTAATTCCTTGCCCTGAAGGAGAGTATTGCAGGAACTGTAGAGACAGACCAGAAGGGGCTGGAAGTCTGGTTTATTCAAGGAGTTATATTTTTAAAGAATTATCATTTAATTTTATTTATTGTTATTACTTTTTAATTTATTACAGGGCATGTGCACTCACCAGAGAGAGAGAGGAAAAAAAAAAAAAAAAACAAAAAGTGAGAAAGCAAGCCACCAAGTCCAGGACCAGAACTGCAGTCAGCCATGTAGAAGTCCAGCACTCAACCACCACGCCAACTGCTGGCCCCATTCAGAGAGATATTGACGCTGAAACTGTGTGTCCCACATACTCTAGGCTAATTCCTTTTTTTTTTTTTTTTTTTTTTTCAATTTTGCCAGAGGATGCATGAGCTCACCAGAAGGGAGAGAGCAGAGAGAGGGAGAAAGTGAGAAAGCAGCCCCCGTGGGAGACAGTTATGCTACAATCCCTTCTCATCTTCCATTTCTCTTTTAGGATTTTGAACATGCACACACACGCCTGGTGTGTTTTTCTTTTCTTTTCTTTTCTTTTCTTTTCTTTTCTTTTTCAGTTTTTGTCACAGGGCACGTGCACTCACTGGAGAGACAGACAGACAGAGACAAAGACAGAGAAAGGGAAAGTGAGAAATCACCCTCCCAGCTGGATGGACATGCAGCCATGGTGCAGTCCTTTTTCCTCCATTCTCCTCTTGGAACTTGAGACACGCATGCAAATGCACCTGGCATGATTTTCAAGCCACCAGGTCCTGTACTCAAACTGGAGTGGGCCCCATGGAAGTCCAGTACCTTAACTACCACACCACTACTAGCCCAACCTGGTGTGTTTTTTAAGCTACCAGGTCCAGGACTGAACAGTCAGCCATGTGGAACCAGCCACCTTAACCAGTTACTGGCTGGCCCTGCTCAAGGGTACTTCTGTTGAAGACTTCGTCAGGACTTAGCAAACCCTACTACACCTTAATTTACATCTCAGAATATAGTCACCCTACCAACAAGGCATCATGCCCCAAATTCTGCTCATCCCTGCCACCCCTTCTCCCTTAAGAAGAGGGCATCGGTCTTCCAGGTCCATGGATTGGTTTGCCTTTTCTTCCTTCCGCCCTTTCTTGAGAGAAAAGGAGAATCTTGGCTGCTAAGTGGGACAAGACACTGCACGGAGAAGAAGGGGCTGAATATCTAGGGGTAAGTGATGCAGCTGGATGTGCTTCAGAATGCCCTTCTGGATCATCTTAAATGCCCCCTGTCCGGGGCCAGGAAGTGGCATGATGGTCAGGGTGCTGGACTCCCACATGGCCAACTGCGGTTCAAGTCCTAGACCTGGTGGTTGGGTTTCTCACATTCCCTTTCTCTCTCTCTTCTGTCTCTCTCTGGTGAGCACACGTCCCCTATAGAAAATTTTTAAATAATGATAATCAATTTAATTAAATAAATCATTCATTTTTTTTTTGAGAGGTTTTTCGCTATAGGGCGCGTGCGCTCGCCAGACAGACAGAGAGAGACAGAGAGACAGAAAGCGAGAAATCACCCCCCAGGGGGGATGGTCACGCCGCAATCCCTTCTCCTCCATTCTCCTCTCGGGATCTTGGGCACGCACGCACATGCGCCCGGCGTGAGTTGTAAGCCACCGGGTCCGAGACGCGAACCGCGGTCGACTACGTGGGAGTCCAGCGACATAGCCATTACGCTAACTGCTGGTTCCCAATCATTCATTTTTTAAAATGCCCCTTCCCTAGGAAGTCAGCTAGGTTCATCTCTACACCATTCCCACGCCATGATCATGGCACTAGCCACACTACAATCGCCTGTAAACTCCATGAGGGTGACGTGCCTGGCACACAGCAAACCAAGTAGAAGTCTCCTGGATGGAGAAATGAATGCGTGAGTGAGCTCTCCGTCAACGGTCATGTCCCAAGTGGACCCGTAGCTGCTCTGCTCTGTGTAGAAGATGTGATCTCTGCTCTGGAGGCTTAAAATTTACATATTTCCCCAAGCTCACAGAAACTTTTAGGGAAAATATAATGCAAGGGAAATCCCTCTTTACTGCAAACCTCATTCCCTATATTTTACCAAAGTACTCAGAATGGAGTCCCTGAGTCTAAAGGACATTTCCAAAGTACACGGAATCCTTGAACAGGGCACAAGGTCTGAAATCTAGGGTTATAATCCTAGCTCTGCCACCTCTGTTGTGTGACCTCCGGCAAGTGACTTTCCCCTCTGGGCCTTAGTACTCCTCTTTGTAAAACAGCACTGGGCTTGGGGGCGGTAGGAAGGGATAGTGGATCAGGTCTTGAATGAAAATAAGACTGAGTGCATTTGACTATTTACCCTTTTGCGTGTCATTGGTCAGTGTCCTCCCTCCTAAATGCAAAGGGGCAGGAAGAGAACTAGATGCAGGGTCTAAATAAGCTGAGCGGGGAGAGGAGACAGTGTGTGCCCAAGTCTGTCTGTAAACAGTGAGGCCCAGAATGCGCTGCCACTGTGGTGAGCGGAGAGGGATGGGGAGTAGTGGGCTAGAAGGGGCCTTGCCACTTCCGGGTGCACCCAAACATATGTATGTGCCTTTGCCTCTAGGTTTGCAAAAGAGAAGACTCCAAAGCCTTGGGGCAGGCATGACCCCTAGTTCTCCATCCGTTTCCAAGGGGTGGGCCAGGAAGTAATAGCTGGTGGGGCTGAAGAAGGGTGAGGCCATCAGAAAAGCATCAGTGGGACCAGGTCTCCTGGCAGGGCACCCTTTCGAGCTTCCTCAGAAGGTGCAAGAGGCTGGGCTCCGAGCTTCCTCAAAAGGTGCAAGAGGCTGGGCTCCTGGTCCCCTCTGGTGCTTTCTTAGGGAGGACGTGGACTCAAGCATCTCTGCCCAAAGGGTTCCTGGCTCTAGGCCAAGCAGCCTGGAGGCTCATCCTCCTCCCCAGGGCCCTACAAACACCACTTCCCGCCCTCCTGCCTCCATCTGGGTTCTTCCTGCCTGGATTTCTATACCCACATCTGCCCTTCCCTCTGCAGAGCTTCTCCCTCCCTTCACAACGCTGATTTTGCTCTCTCAGTCTCCACTCTCTTTCCCCCTCCTTTCCTCCTCTCCTGCTTCTCTCCTCCTTGCCATCCCTCACCAGCCCCAGAATGGGTCTCCTTCCTTTCCTCCCTCTCCGGCTGTAACTCCCCCCTCCTCAGCTCTCACCCCTGCACCTCTTTCTTTGTATTCCTCTCGCCCTCTCCTGGCCTCGCCAGCATCTCTCCTCCCCCGCCAGGCTTCGGCCTCCCCCAGCCTCCCATCTTCAGCTCAGTCTCCTCCCCCTCGCTCCTCTCCCCTCCCCTCCACCTCACCCCACTCCCAGCCTGCATGCCAGGGTTTCTTTCCAGCCTGGGGGTCTCTGTGCCTCTCATTCTCCTCTCTACCTGCCTCCACTCTCGCCACAGGGTTAGCGGGTACCCATTCTTTTTGCTTGGGCATCCCCCCACACCCCTATCATCGCCTCTGTCTGTTCTTCATCCGTGTCTTCCTCTCCCCACCCTCTCCTCTCTCTCTTCTCCCTGCCCCTTTAAATCTGCCTGGCCCAGCCTCCCCCGTGATGCTGGGATGGAGCAAACATTGATTTGTGCTGGGATGGAATCGGAATTTTGATTTTTTTTTCTCTCCCAACCATAAGAAGAAAAAAAATAATAAAAACACCCCCTCTTGATAGCCCCCTCCCCCTTCCATCCAGCTCCCAGCTCCTCTTCCCTATCTCCATCCAAGGCAGATTTTTCCCCCTACACTCTTCTCATCTTCCCCCCAGTCCCTGCCACTACCTCGCCCCCCCACACACCAGCCTGCTCCTCCAGCTGGGGAGAGAGGGGACTCGCTCCTGTGGCTCCCACCTTCTCTCTCGGGGTTGAGCAGTCTCTCCGGAAGGGGAGGGGGCTTGGCTTGTCCGGGTGAGGTGGGAGTGGAGGTGTCCTGCCATGGATGCTGTGCCTGGGAGGCAGCCCGAGCCCCAGCCCACATGGTGAGTAACCTGTCCCCTCCCTCTGCCTGTCTGCCCATCCCCACCCTCGCCTTTCCCCTGCAGAGCTTCCCCCATCCCCATCTTCTCCGCCATCACCCCACCACAAACATTGTGCCCACCTTGATCCATCTCCTCCCCACATTTGTTCCCCCCTCCCCATTTCCCAGGGAAGCTAAAGAACCCAGGGGGGTACTGACAGCCGCTAGGAAAGCGGGTGGCCTAGGACTCTGCCCAGCCCCCTCGGGCCCCCAAACTGCCATCCACACTCGGCACTTTGAGGTTCTAGGTTGGAGAAGTGGGACTCCCGCTTCGGGTTGGGGCCCCAAGTCCTGGGAGGGGCCCTCTATAAGGAGGGAGGGATGGGGAAGCCCCCGTTCCCCCAAAGCTTAGGAGCTGCTGGAAGATGCTACTGAAAGGGAGGGGGTTTGGGGGGCGGTGCTCGTGCCCCAGAGCCACCCGGCAAAGAGGAGGGGCCTCACTCACCGCTTGCCCCCCTCCCCTTTCTCCGCAGCCACTCAGGATGAGGGTCCAGCCCTGCATGCCCGCGCTGGGGCCCCCCCGCCCGGCCCTGGTCTAACTGCCCCCGCCCCGAGGCCTCTCCCGGCTCCCAGGCCCCCAGCCGGCTCTCCAGCCCCAGGATGCGCTGAGCCGCCGGGGGGCTGAGGCCGCGCCAACTACATGCATGTCCCCCGGGGGCAAGTTCGACTTTGACGACGGGGGCTGCTACGTGGGGGGCTGGGAGGCGGGGCGGGCACATGGCTACGGCGTGTGCACGGGGCCCGGCGCCCAGGGCGAGTACAGCGGCTGCTGGGCGCACGGCTTCGAGTCACTGGGCGTCTTCACTGGGCCCGGCGGACACAGCTACCAGGGCCACTGGCAGCAGGGCAAGCGCGAAGGGCTGGGCGTGGAGCGCAAGAGCCGCTGGACGTACCGCGGCGAGTGGCTGGGCGGGCTGAAAGGGCGCAGCGGCGTGTGGGAGAGCGTGTCCGGCCTGCGCTACGCCGGGCTCTGGAAGGACGGCTTCCAGGACAGCTACGGCACCGAGACCTACTCCGACGGAGGTGCGGGGCCCTGCCCACTACTGTCTGTCTGCTCGTCCGCGCGCGCCTCCCGCCGGCCTGTCCCGCGTATGCCTTCCCCAGCTATCGGCGCCCCCTGCGCCCACCCTCCGGTCGCCCACGCCCGTTTGTCCCCCATACCATTCCCATCGATGGGACCGCGGCCCCCATCTGACTGCCCCCTCCCACCTGCATCACTCGTCTGTCTCCCGCCTGCCTCTCCCTCACCCCACTCTGCCTGCCCTTGCCCCTCCCCTCTCTCCCTGCCGGTCCCGAACCCCTCTGCCTGCCTGTCCGCTCACATTGACTTCCTCAGTCGGCTGGCCCCTGTAGTCCTGTTTGTCACACGCCCATCTTCAACACCCCACCCCACCCCCGTCAGGCGGTCCCTCACTCCCTCCGGGCGGCCTGTCCTTCACACACCCAGCCTGCCCGTCCCTCCCCCACCCCCGGTGTAAAACCTGCTGGCTGCTGCCTTGACTGCTGTCACACCTTCTGACCCAGCCTGGCCCGCTCCCAGCCAGTGCCCTTCCCCAGCTGCATGCGACCTGCCTCTTCCTCTTCCACCTGACACTTGGGCTTCCAGTGGTGCTTAGGGCCTGGGGAGCAAGGAGCCCGGCTGCTGCGAGTCCTGACTCCCACTCCTACCCCTCCGCAGGCACCTACCAGGGCCAGTGGCAGGCCGGGAAGCGCCACGGCTACGGGGTGCGCCAGAGTGTGCCCTACCATCAAGCGGCGCTACTGCGCTCGCCCCGACGCACTTCCCTGGACTCAGGCCACAGCGACCCCCCGACGCCGCCCCCGCCCTTGCCCCTGCCAGGCGACGAGGGAGGCAGCCCGGCCTCGGGTTCACGGGGCGGCTTCGTGCTGGCCGGGCCCGGGGACGCCGACGGCGCGTCCTCCCGAAAGCGCACCCCGGCGGCCGGCGGCTTCTTTCGCCGCTCGCTGCTGCTCAGCGGGCTCCGGGCGGGCGGACGCCGCAGCTCTCTGGGCAGCAAGCGGGGCTCCCTGCGCAGCGAGGTGAGCAGCGAGGTGGGCAGCACGGGACCCCCGGGCTCCGAGGCCAGCGGACCCCCGGCCCCAGCGCCGCCTGCCCTCATCGAGGGCTCTGCCACTGAGGTGTACGCGGGGGAGTGGCGCGCGGACCGGCGCAGCGGCTACGGGGTGAGCCAGCGCTCCAACGGCCTGCGCTACGAGGGCGAGTGGCTGGGCAACCGGCGGCACGGCTACGGGCGCACCACCCGTCCCGACGGCTCCCGCGAAGAGGGCAAGTACAAGCGCAACCGGCTGGTGCACGGGGGGCGTGTCCGCAGCCTCCTGCCTCTGGCCCTGCGGCGGGGCAAAGTCAAGGAGAAGGTGGACAGGGCTGTCGAGGGCGCCCGTCGAGCGGTGAGCGTGGCCCGCCAGCGCCAGGAGATCGCTGCTGCCAGGTGGGCGTCTGGTGCAGAGGCCAAAGCTGGGCTAGAGGAGAGGGTGCGCTGCGGTCAGGAAAGGGGTGGGGTGCCTGAGGCAGGGCTCATACCCAAGACCTAGGCCTGGTGGGAAAGAGCAGGCCTAGGCCAGGCAATCATCGCTAGGGACTTGATGTTTTTATCTGAGGCTACAGGTGGGTGTGGGTGTAGCTGTGGGTGGCTGTATATGAGGGAGCTGGTGTAAGACTGTATCTGTCTTTTGTGTGGAGACGTGTGCCTGTGGAATCCATTGCCGTGTGTGGGAGTAGCAATGAGCCCTGTTTTAAGCATCCTTAGCCTTCCTGTTTTTGCAGTTGATCCAGCCTCCAGGCCTCAGGCTAGGAGCATTGGCCCTTCCTAACCACATCCCAGCTGGACACTATTTCAACCTTGGGCTTTGGGGAGGTCTCGTTTGTACAGCTGACCTACCCACCTAAGAAGATGGTCTGTCCCAGCTTCGCCTGCTCTGCCTCCTTTCACTCAGTTGATGAAAGTTTGCAGGGAGGAGGCTTGCGTGTAAATGAAATTTTCTCTCTCAAAATCAAATTGCATTTCCATGCACCAGAAACCTTGTTATCTAAAACAGCACTGCCCTATAGGAATATAATGTAAGTCAGATATGTCATTTTAAATCTTCCAGCAGACACATATAAAAAAATCAAAAGAAACAGACAAAACAGATTTTAATATTTTTACATGAACAAATACATGCAAAATATTCCCATCTGTAATCAATATAAAGTTACCGAGATGTTTTACATCCCTTTTGGACTAAGTCTTTCCAACTAGTGCGTATTTTACACTTACCGATGTCGTTTTTTCAAGACTACCCACACTTCAGGTGCTTCATAGCTACAGCTGGCTTGGGACTACTGAATGAGATCGCACAGATCTAAAGGAAACCAAAAATCCACTTGTAATGAGATTAGCAGACTCTAGTTTATACAACCCACACATTTGAATTTTTATACATTGGATTTTCTTTGAAAGTGGTGGGGACAGGGTTGATGAATATAGTTTAAACTTGAGACTATTTCGAAGGGTCAGAGATTGGAATATACCGACATATGTTTTAATGGGTTTGTATCATGGGTGACAGTGTGTGTGTGTAAGACTATGGACATGTCAAACCCAGTGTAGATGCCTGAGCAAGAGAATGCCCATCTGGAGATGTATCTTGAGTCTGGATGTTAGTAGAGCCCAAGGCATGAAGGCAGGGAGGGGGGAGGGCAGAGCACCAGGGAACATGTTAGACTAAATAGGGTGGAGACATGTGCAGGAAAAACTGATCTCAGTAACAGGATCAGGCAGTGGGAGGAGGCTGGTTGGTCTCCCCAGCAACAGGCCAGGCAATCCCGATTGGCTGTTGACTGCCATGGAAACAGTAGAGCCTCAGCAGCAGGTGCCTTTGCCAGGTATCCTGAGCCCGGCCTGATGCCTGAGCACAGACTAGGTCTACTGCCCAGGAGCTGATCATCCATACCCTCCATACACAAAAGCACAGGCACCAGTTGTGTGGCCACAGGTACACTCATACCCTGCCCCACCCTGAAACCAGCTCCATTTCAGGACAGGGCTAGTCAGAGAGAGTCTGAAAGCCCTAAGACAGAAGAAAAGGGTTCTCTGAGGTCCCTACAAACAGGTGCTAAAGCTACTTGACCCACCAGGTTTGAAGGGAGGAGGTGGACCCTTTCTCCCAAGGTACATAAATGAGAGGTGAACCGAAGAGGACAGTGGACCTCACAGCCTCCTGCACACGCCTCTACCCAAACTGCCTTCCAAGCCAGATAAATCAGACCTGAGGCCGGAGGGAGTCATGCCCGTTCAAGCCCTTGGCGACTGCATGTGCTTCCCCATCTCTGCTCCCTTGTGCCCCTCCTTCAGTCGGGATTACAAAACCAATTTAATGATAACAAGCCATCTAGAAATAACAGCAGGGCCCAAAGGGAAGGGAAAATCAAGGCTGCATCTGACCTAAGAGGGAGGCCTGAGAAACAACAAGTGGGAAGGAGAGGTGATGCTTCCAGGACACCTGTACCGAGGGAGCAGTGCAGGATGGGATGGGGCTGTGGAAGGGAGAACTCCCCTGCGAGGCAGGAGCTCAGTGGTGAGAAAGTGAGCATATTCACAGGGAGAGGGGCTGCAATCATAGCAAAAATGGGAGGCCCACTCTTCCTCCAGTTCCAGAGCTCAGAGAAGCGCGAGGCAGGGCAGCGGGGCAGGGGCAGTGGCAGAGAGGAGAGGACAGTGTGAAAACAGAGAGGCTGCAAGATGGGAAACTTCCTGTCAGGAAATCACTGGAAGAGGTAGGATTAAATAACACGGTGGGCTGCTGAGGGAAAGGAGGAGGGAAGCAAAAAGCTCCACCACAGGAAAAGTGTGGCCCAAAACAAGGGCACCAGGGAGGGGTGAAGTTGCTAGGAGGGCGGGATCAAGGTACAGAACACCACCAGAGTGGTACGTGACCCCAGGGGAAATGACAGGGTTGGTAACCACAGTGGGTACTGGCTGCAAAGAAGGCGGTGTCCATAGCTTGGAAGCACCGAGCCGGACTGCAGAGGATCTGCTAAGAGTGCAGGTCTCAGTTTTCATTGGGAAGGGAGCAAGACAGGAAGAGATAACTGAGCCGGGGAGGGCCTGGTCCCTGCAGCTGGAGGAAGGGAGTGTTACTACAGGACGTGCTGTCAGAAAGGTGTAAGAGCAGAGGGTGTGAAGATAGCAAACCTAGCTCAGGTCCACAAGAGCAAACCGAGTGGGTGCTGCCCTGGACCTCCCAGGGAGGGGAGTGGCTGGCAGAGTGTGAGGAAGGGTGAGGCCTTCAGAGGAGCTCAGAGCAGGCGGGTGTAATGTGCTGGGCGCATGGGAGAGGGGCTGGGGCATCTGAGCAGGGCTAGTTTGAAGCAGGGAAGGTTACTATGTCCCTTTCCCTGGACCCAACAGGGCAGCAGACGCCCTCCTAAAGGCAGTGGCAGCCAGCAGTGTCGCGGAGAAGGCTGTGGAGGCAGCGCGGATGGCCAAGCTAATAGCCCAGGACCTGCAACCCATGCTAGAGGCCCCAGGTGAGGTGTGGCAGCCCCAGGAGAGAGGTGAGAGCGCTGTGGAGAGCTGGAGAGGTTCAAGCACGGGGAAAGCAGTTGCAAGCCCCTCTAGGGGACTAGGGGTGGGGGGAGTCCAAGTGGATAGCCAGTGGGGGCCCATGCCAGTTGGGGAGTGGGGCTGGGAAGTTATGAAGCAGGGTCATGGGGCGGAGGAGAGGCGGCTGGTCACAGGGAAAGCCTATGAGCCTGGGAACACCAGGCCTGAGAAGCACACGGTTGGCGTAGAGCTGCAGCCTCTGCAGCCCAAGACCAGGCAGACCCCTCTGATTCTTAGCAACCCCTTCCCTGCAGGCCGCAGACCCAGACAGGACTCAGAAGGCTCCGACACAGAGCCCTTGGATGAGGACAGCCCTGGGGTGTACGAGAATGGACTGACTCCCTCAGAGGGCTCCCCCGAACTGCCCAGCAGTCCTGCCTCCTCCCACCAACCCTGGCGACCCCCCGCCTGTCGGAGCCCACTGCCTCCTGGAGGGGACCGGGGTCCCTTCTCCAGCCCCAAAGCTTGGCCTGAGGAGTGGGGGTGCCCGGGAGAGCAGGCAGAGGAACTCGCTGGCTATGAGGCTGAGGATGAGGCTGGGATGCAGGGGCCGGGGCCCAGACACGGTTCCACACTCCTCGGAGGCTGCAGTGACAGTTCAGGAAGTCTTCGAGAGGAGGAAGGGGAAGACGAAGAGCCCTTGCCCCAGCTGAGAGTCCCAGGAGGCTCAGAGCCTGAGCCCGTCACCACACCGGTCCTGAGGGGCCCATCCTTGAGGGGTCCCGATGCTGGGTGCCTGACGGAAGAGCTCGAAGAGCCTGTTGCAACTGAGAGGCCTGCCCAGCCGGTGAGACACCCTCCGTCCCCGTGGTGCTCTCTCGCCCCCAAGCCTTGCCTCCCCACCTTCCCAGACCTCTGTCTGGTCCTCTGAGGGCTTTGATTCCAAGTCAGCCTCCTCTCTGCCCCGCCAGCCTTGGCCATAGCCCACCTGAGAGAGAGAGAGAACGAGAGAGAGAGACCTTTTATGCTGGAAAGAACCTTAGAGACCTTTGAGTCCAACTCCCCCACTTAACAAACAGGGAGACTGAGGCCCAGAGCACTTCAAGTGACTTGCCCAAGGTTACAAACTAATAATTAACGGGGGAGCCAGGACATCTCCCGTGCTCTCCTTCCATATCATTTCCAGCTCCCAGTTTCCTACTCCACCCCCACCCCCACCTCCGCACTTTCTCTCTTTGGTGCCCAGAAATAAAAAAGGAAAAGATTGTTCCCTCCCTACCCTGACTCTCCCTCCCTCTCCTGGGAAGAAGGGAAATAGGAAAGAAGGCAGAAAACCCAGGGAGGTGGAGTTTCCCAGAACCCTCTACTCTGATTGGACTCCAGGCCTCCTCCTGTTTCCTAGCAACCACATCCTCACCCCTCCATCCCTGTGCCTTACTGCAGTACGCTGCTGCTGCCAATGTCTGCTACTAAGGCCAGGCACCTTCTGCCTGGGCCACATGACATGCTGGTGGGAGGGGCGTGGAGGGAGAGGAAGGAGGAGCTGTCCCTGCCTTCAGAGGACCAGAGAATGGGTGGAACCCTGCCTGGGGGAAGAGGGTGTTTTGCAAGCCAAAGGCTGGAGAGCCCCCTGCTCCGGCCTCTGCTGGGAGGTACCTGGGCTCAGGTTCCTCCTCTGTTCTACCACCTTGGGGCCAGGGCAGGAAGGTGGGACGTGGCACTGGACTTGGCAATGGGGACTGAGCCCGCTTCCCTCCTGTCTCTCTTAGGGAGCTGCCAACCCCCTGGTGGTGGGAGCCGTGGCCCTCCTGGACCTCAGCCTGGCATTCCTGTTCTCCCAGCTCCTCACCTGAGGCTACTTCCTGGCCTAGATCTGGATCTGGTTGCCTGCCTCTTCACCCCTTTGACCTGCCTTTCTCTCTTTTCCTCCTCCTGGTTGTTTGACCTCCTATCTTTCTTTCTCTTCTCCCTTTCCTTTCTTTTCTGTCCCCCTTTATTTTGGGGTCTTGCTTTTTTCTTTTCCTGTCTTTTTCCAAGTTCTCCCATTTATTCTGGATTGTCTCTGTCTCCCTTGTCCCCTCCCCACCCCAACCCCTTCTTTCTCTAGATTGTTTACATATGAAGGGCTTTTCTCTCTCAGAGCTGTTCTCTTCTCTGAGACACACAAATCTAAGTCAGACCATTGCCCCCGCCCCCTCCCACCTTTTCTTTAGACCTCAACCTCACTGAGGGTGGGGGCTTGGTGTCCTAAGGAGTCTTCTGGAAGCTGAGTGGAGAGGAGGGAGAAAATGGAGGAGTGAATGAAGGCTAGACAAGGCACTGACTGAGCTGTGTGGCTCCCTGGCCCAAGGGGCCTGGTGTCCTTGTGAGGCCAGTGAAAAAGATGGCGGAGGTACAGCTTCCACCTCTTACCTCGAAGAATGTTATCTCAGCTCCAAGCGCTGAGCTAGGTTCTTGCCTAACTTGATCCTTCCCTGAGAGAGATAAGGGAAGTGGAAAGTGGAGTAATTCCCTAGCACCCCCCTCTTCCTTTCCTCAACAGCCAGCCCCTCGTTCAACCCCCTATGGCGGCCTGCAACGTGTAAAGGAACAAAAGTCTCCAATGCAGCCAAGTCCGCCCCCTCCCAAACTTTGCCACTGACCTTTCACACCCTTCTGTCTCTCCTTAAAAGTTTATTTGGTTGGTCTGGACTCACTTGTGGCCTTTGATTAAATTCCTAAGGGGCCTGAAGAAGACATTTCTACCACAGAGGGTTAGAGGCACTCTAGCGAGGACCCGCTCCCCAACTCTGGCAGTTGTGATAGCGGGGAGGCACTTTTGGGGAATGGAACCAGACAGGGTACCAGAAGCTCACAGGGCAGCAGAAGCTGTGGCAAGTTTAGGGGGGGTCTCAAAATGGGTTACAGCCCTTCCCCTGTCACACCAGAACCTTGTGAAATAGGATCAAAGGAAACTCATCTTGTACACACTTTCCAGGTGGGACAGAGGCAGGAGTCGAACCCTGGGTGAGGTGGGTGGAGAGCCGGAGAGCCGCCTTGGAGGTTGTGGCTGATCCCTGGTACTAGCTTTTCCCCTGGGGGCAGGAAGCCCTAGGAAGAGGGGACTGAAGAGTCCCCGAGGGGATCTTTCCTCCCTCTCCTGCATGAGGCAGAGGCAAGCTGCCTGCCAATCCCCTCCCTCAAGGAATGGCCTTGCCTAGGAATGCCCACCACACACACCCTCCTCTTTTTTTCTAGTCAAACTCTGTTTACCCCCTGGCCTGCCTCCCTCCTTCCTCTCCTCTCAACCTTTACTTCTGATTTCTATTTCATGGATTTGGGATTGAAGTTAAATTACAACAGTGCCGCCAACACCAAGTCTTGCAGGAAAAAAAAAATACAAAGAAATTTAACAAAAAAATATATTAATAAAAAAGTTCAAAAAAGGGGGGGTTGTCATCTCCTTTGGGGTGTGATGGCTTCAAAAGCAAGCGTGCTGGGACTCTGGTTGGTGAGGATCTACGAGCATGTCTCGTGGGGACTCCCATGACAATCACACTGTCTCGAGCCCCTTTGCGGACAGGAAGCCCGAGGCCCCAGGTCCGAGGACACAGGAAGGCTCCGCAGGGCCGCGCGGGAGGGGCGGGGTCCCGTGGTGGGGGCGGGGAGAAGGAAGGACCCGACGCAGCGCCAACCCCTGCTCGGCCCTGTACCAGGAAGCGCTTGGGGGGAGAGGGGCTGAGTTGAGTCGGAAGCCAGGTGAGCTGGCGTCCTGGGGTGGGAAGCTGAAGCCGCCTAACATGGGAATGGGAGGGAGGAATCCCGCGGGAGAAACAGCGCAGGGCCGGGGAAGGGACAAGCGCTGAACAGGGTCTGGACCGCCAGGTGGGGCAAAGCTAGTGGGGGGAAGATAGGCGGGGCCCTGGCGCATGCTCTGTAGGAACAGGCGCGGGGTGGGGCAACGACGCACGCGTAGTGGTGATCTCTTCGCGGAGCGAGATAGGGGCGGATTTGGAGACCCGTTGGGGGGGGGATTAATGTGGGTTCCATTTTAGGGTAGTTTCGGGGCCCTTAGGATCTTGGCCCAGAAAGGCCTGGCATCACCGGCCGGAGAGTCTTTAAGCCCTCTGCATTCCCGGGCCCCACTCCTCAGGATGGTGGTGCCTTCGTTGAAGCTTCAGGATCTAATCCAGGAGATTCGCAGGGCCAAGACGCAGGCCCAGGAGAGGGAGGTGATCCAGAAGGAGTGCGCCCACATCCGGGCCGCCTTCCGCGATGGGGACCCTCTGCACAGACACCGCCAGCTGACCAAACTGCTCTTCGTCCACGTGTTGGGCTACCCGGCCCACTTTGGACAGGTACCGACCAGGGATACCTGCCTCCTGAGTCTGCCGAGGGGGGCTAGTGGGCGGGGTCTCGGACCCCCTCACCTGTCTGTGCCCTGATTGCTTTCATTCTGCCAATTTCTGAACCCTCGGCGTGCACCCAAACTCCTTCCCAGTTAACAACCCCCACCTGTCATGGGCTCCGCAGCCCTTCTCTGTCTGGCCAGACCCATTCAGGGTACCTGCTCCTCTCTTTTCTCATCCTCCTTGACTCCCAGGCCCTTGAAATGCCTCACCAACGCCTCAACCTTCTAAGCCTCTATTGTTGAAGGGATACCCCATGACTTAATCTGGTGTTAGGGAGGAAGATGGAACAGGGATGCCAGTGCCCCTGCTTCACCCCTGCCCCTTCCTGGTCTGCCTCCTTCCTTATAGATGGAGTGCCTGAAACTGATCGCCTCCCCCAGATTCACAGACAAGAGGGTGGGCTACCTCGGGGCCATGCTCCTACTGGATGAGAGGCACGATGCCCACCTGCTCATTACCAACAGCATCAAGAAGTGAGACTTCTGGGATGTCCTTGGAATCTGGGAGATGGGAGAATGGGGAACTGGGAAATCCCGGGGGGCTGCCGCTGTAGGCCCTGGGAAGGACTGGTTTCCTCGGAGGCTTGACTGGCCATCCCCCAACCCTGCAGCGACCTGAGCCAGGGCACTCAGCCAGTGCAAGGCCTGGCCCTGTGCACCCTGAGCACCATGGGCTCTGCTGAGATGTGCCGGGACCTGGCCCCGGAGGTGGAGAAACTGCTCCCGCACTCCAGCCCCTATGTGCGTAAGAAGGTGAGCTGGCAGGACTCCGGATACCTGCCCCTTCAAAAACTGGCCCCTGTCTGCTATGCAGTAGAGGTGAGGGGTTTCATCTTCGCGGACCCTTGCCCATTTGAGGCCCTGGACCTCTGCAGGCTGTTCTGACCGCAGTGCACATGATCCGGAAGGTCCCCGAGCTGTCCAGCATCTTCCTCCCATCCTGTGCCCAACTGCTTCACGAACGCCACCATGGTAAGGCCACAGGGCTCCCTGTCCTCTGCTTCAGCTCAGGCTAGGAGAAATGAGACGGGAACACCTGCTTCTAAGAGAAGGGCAGCACACACACACACGCACACACACGGTCATGCACATACACACACATGGTCAACTCCCTCGCCCCTGCCCGCCATTCACCTCCCCACCCTGACCCCAGGCATCCTGCTGGGCACCGTCACGCTGATCACGGAGCTCTGCGAAGGAAGCCCTGCAGCCCTAAGGCACTTTCAAAAGGTGGGCTGGTGAAGGGGCAGGCCCCGGGCCTGGGAAAGAGGGGCCACGGGGAAGGAGTGGAGCTTAAGTTTGAGAAGACTGGGGAGAATGCCCCGACAAGTCTGTGCCCCCCTCCAGGTGGTACCCCAGCTGGTGCAGATCCTGCGGACTCTGGTGACAACGGGCTACTCCACAGAACACAGCATTTCTGGGGTCAGCGACCCCTTCCTGCAGGTGGGTTGACGTGGGGCCGCTGTTGTAACCCTGAGCAGAGAAGGCAGCCTATGCCACTGGTCACCTGCCAGGATATACTGGCTCAGTCAGTGTCCTGGATGGCGGTGGGGGGTGACAGGCACAGGATTGCCCAGGGTGTCCCAGGACCAGTGTGGGGAGAGGGGACACCTGAAGGTCAGAAAGGCTGTTCTGGTAACAGTTTCTTGAAAGCCTGCCTTAAACTCCTGGGGCCTCGCACTGCTCTGACCCCTCCCAGGGCTCAAGGGGCCTGTGAAGGTGAGAAGGACGGTGGGGAGGCTGTAGGGAGCATCAGATCCCCCACGCTGCTCCCCTCTCCTCAGCCGCACGGCTTCAAATCCTATGAACCCTTCCACCTTTCAACCTGTAACCCAACCTCAGGTTCGGATACTTCGCCTGCTTCGGATTCTGGGCCGGAACCACGAAGAGAGCAGTGAGGCCATGAATGACTTGCTGGCCCAGGTGGGGGACTGGGGAGGGCACAGATTAGGTGTGTTGTCTGTGACCCCACCAGCCTGGGCATCCCTCACGTGCCCACCCACCACGTGGTGGCCATGGACTTGCCTCGTCTGTGCCCCACCCAGGCACACACCCACGTACGGGGGTTCAGGGAGCCCCATTGGATAGCTGAGGGATGGACAGATGACAAGGCAGAGACCTGAGAAGAGGACAGAGCCCCCATGCACCTGTGTCTCCTGTCCTAACCACTAGGTGGCCACTAACACGGACACCAGCCGGAACGCGGGCAGCGCAGTCCTGTTTGAGACAGTGCTCACCATCATGGACATCCGCTCTGCAGCTGGCCTGCGGGTATCACCCCATATCTTCTCCCCCTGTGCCCCCACCCCACCAGCCAGAAGACGAGCCCTACTCAACTGGCTTCTCCCTCTACCCCCATCATCCCCTGCCATCTGGTCCCCACTCCAGGTTGCTCCTTCCCCGCCCCCAACCTCTGCCTCCCATAGGTTCTAGCTGTCAATATTCTTGGCCGCTTCCTGCTCAACAGTGATAAGAACATTAGGTAATAGTCCCAGGTGCCCAGCTAGGCTGTGCCCCTGAGCCCCTGGCCCTCTGCCTCCCAAGCCTCCTGACCCCTACCTCTAACCCGTGTACCCAGAGCAGAGGGTGGGGACTGACAGCCAGGCTGTGACAGGGCCCTCCCACCCGGACAGGTATGTGGCCCTGACGTCCTTGCTGCGGCTGGTGCAGTCTGACCACAGCGCCGTGCAGCGGCACCGGCCCACGGTGGTGGAATGTCTTTGGGAAACAGATGCCTCCCTCAGCCGGTGAGCCGAAATGGAGGGCAGGGCAGAGGGCCAGCGCCTGGCGACTGAGGCCCAGTGTAGCTCAGAGAAGCTGGAGTAGAGGACTAAGGACAGGCGCCAGGGAAGGGTAGGCTTAAGGCAAGGATCAGGGTGGCCTGGGCTCCTGCAGACACCTGTCCTCCTGCCAGGCGGGCCCTGGAACTGAGCCTGGCCCTGGTGAATGGCTCCAACGTGCGCGCCATGACCCAGGAGCTGCAGGCCTTTCTGGAGTCCTGCCCCCCTGACCTGCGGGCTGACTGCGCCTCAGGCATCCTACTGACTGCAGAGAGGTGAGGCCACAGGTGCCCGGGAGGCAGAGGGTAGCATCTGGGAGGGTCAGTACCTGGACTGAGGAGTCACATGTCCCCTAGGTTTGCTCCAAACAAGCGGTGGCACATAGACACCATCCTGCACGTGCTGACAACGGTGAGGCTGGGGCTGGACAGAGCAGGGCCGAGTGGGCCGAGCGCACACTGACCTGGCCATGTCACGCTCCCCCCCAAGGCGGGCACCCACGTGCGGGATGACGCGGTAGCCAACCTGACCCAGCTGATTGGGGGAGCCCAGGAGCTGCATGCCTACTCCGTGCGCCGCCTGTACAGTGCCCTGGCAGACGACATCTCCCAGGTAATGCTCCCACCTGCTCAGCCCCAGGGCTGCCAACCTCTCCCCAGCCCTTCCTGGGCCATCTCCATACTCGGGGTTCCTAACTACTCTTCCCTTGAGGTCACAGCCCTCTGCTTAGAGCCCTGTTTTTAGTTACACCTGGGGGTTCCTACTAGCTGTAGCCACAGATGGACAAAGTGAATTGACCTTCCTGTTCCAGGGACTCAGCTTTCAACCCTGCCTACCTGCCCTGAAGTGAGGGAGAAATGATCTTTCTGCATGTGTTGGGTTTTATTACCTTGAATGCTGAGTGGATTAACAGAAGCCAGCCAATAACTATAGCTTCCTTTTCCATCTCAGATTAAGTAGGGTGGGCACAAACCATCCACCCCTTCCACAAAGGCCCATCCTATGATTAGGCCTTGTAGTTCCAATGCTTGGCCACCAGAGGGCAGTAGGAACCCAGGCATCAGGACAGAGCCAGGTAAACTACTTCTCCTGGCCTTTCTCACCCCCAGTCTGCACTGTCCAAAGGGATGTCACAGGGTCTGGAGGTCAGGAGGGGACCCCAGACACTGTGCCAATGATGTTTCTTATTCCATGCAGCAACCTCTGGTGCAGGTGGCGGCCTGGTGCATCGGGGAGTATGGGGACCTCCTGCTGGAAGGCAGCTGTGAGGACATTGAGCCCCTTCAGGTGAGAGCCTCGGCGGGGGTACGCTGAAGGCAGGGCTGGCCCCGGGATCACTCCTGTGTCCACACCTGAAGGTGGAAGAAGAGGAGGTGCTGGCACTGCTGGAAAAGGTGCTGCAGTCCCATATGTCCCTCCCGGCCACCCGAGGGTATGCCCTCACAGCCCTCATGAAGCTCAGCACCCGGTTCCGCGGAGACAACAAGTAAGATGAGAGGTGTCGCTTTGCTGTGCCCACCAGTTTCTGAGCTTCTCCGGGCACTCCCCCTACACCCCCGAGTCCCTAGGTTCTTGCTTTGGAGCCAAATACCTGGGGTATGTCCTTGCTGCAGGGCCTCCCCCTGCCCTACTTCAGCCGGGTGTGGGGTGGGGCACATGCCATCGCCACTCACAGCACACCGGCTCAGCCGCATCCGCCAGGTGGTGTCCATCTACGGGAGCTGCCTGGACGTGGAGCTGCAGCAGCGGGCCGTGGAGTACGACACACTCTTCCGGAAGTACGACCACATGAGGTGCGTCTGGCGCTCACTGCAGCGTAGGACCAGCCCGTCCTGCTCCAGATGCCCCTCTCTAGGTATAAGGGTCTCATCCTCCCATGGGTCCTTCACCTATGGGGAGAGCCTCTCTAGCACACTTAGGTGGAGCTAAGCTGACTGCCAGTCTTCCTCGTTCATCTGAAAGCCAGCAATAGCTGCCCTTGGGAAATCAGAAAGACTCTCGGGCCCATGTGTCCAGGGTGCTCTGTGTCCTCAGCCCTCAGCCCCCATGCCTGTCGTGGAAAGCCCAGGGCCCACACAGAGGGACACACCTGCACTCCATCCTCAGGGCAGCCATCCTTGAAAAGATGCCTCTCGTGGAGCGAGATGACTATCAGGTTGACGAAGAAGCAAAGCAAAGCAGAGCAGCGGCCCAGCTTTCAGAAGCAGCCCCCGTGCCCACAGAGCCCCAGGTGAGCAGCCTGGAAGCTGAGGAGGAGGACCTGGGTGGGCTTCCATACCCAGCCCTGCCCTCTGCTCTTTGCCCCAGGCCTCCAAGCTCTTGGATCTGCTAGATCTCCTGGACGGCCCTTCTGGGGATGCCCAGCACCCTCCGTCCCTGGATCCTGCCCCAGGAGGCCCCTTAGTACACCTCCTGGACCTTCCCTGTGCCCCTCCAGCCCCAGGTAAGCCTCAGCAAGGGGAGAGGTGGGGGAAACATGCCACTCCTGAGCCCAGGACTGCGGCTCCCGTGCCATCTTCCCTCCTGTGTGTCCCACAGCCCATCCCCACCTTGGTAGGTAAGAGCATTCAGTCCACAATGCCAGCCCCTCCTGGCCACCCTCCTCCTGGCCACCCTCCAGTGCCTTCTGTTCATCTGACTCCTCACTCTGGGCTGCAGGGCTCTGCTGCCTCCCCAGCCCGGCTCATAGCATTTTCCACTGCCCACTCCATGGCTCCCTCAGCCCAGTGCTGGCATTTCTTGTTTCTACACAAAATGTTCTTTCTCCCCACACATCAAAGGACAAGCTGGTCCCCTCTGGGCTTCAGCTAGAATGTCAGAGGGCTCCCTCTACCGCCCTAGTGGAGTTGGGACTCCCATTACTCTGACAGCACTTCCTTCATAGCACCTGTTAGTCTGTGGCCATCTCATTTTGCTTACTGTTTCTCTCCCTGCACCAGACTGTGAGCAGCAACCTCATCTTCTTGTCTACTTCATCACTAGCATTTTAAATTTTTGTTTAAGGTTTTTGCCATAGCACATGTGTGCTCACTGGGGAAAAGGGGGGGGGGTATAAGAAATCACCCCCCACACACACAGGGGAGGTGGCATGCCACTATCCCTTCTCCATTCTCCTCTTTGGGTTCTGGGTGTGCATGCACATACACCCAGCATGATTTTCAAGCTGCTGGGTCTGGGACTCAAACCACAGTCAGCCATGTGGGAATCTAGCACCTTCACCACTACACCATCTGCAGGCCCCCGCATTTTAAGTTTTATTTATTTCTTCCATGAGTAAGAGAGACACCACCCCTAATGAGTTGATGCCACACCCCACCCCCAGCTTTTAGCCCCCCCAGCTCACAGGCATGCACATGCCCAGTGTACTCAAGGTTCCTGACTTCAACCTTTTTTACCACAGCACCTGGTCTAGCTCCTTATCACTAGCATTTTTTTTTCGAGAGAGAGATTTTTGCTATAGAGCATGTGCATTCACCAGAGAAAACAGAGACAGAAAGTGAGAAATCACCCCTAGAAGGGATAGCCACATCACAAACCCTTCTCCTCCAGTCTCCTCTCAGGATTTTGGACATGCACGCACACGCGCCCGGCATGAGTTTTAAGCTACCAGGTCCAGACTAGAACCACAGTCGACTACGTGGGAGTCCAGTGATATAACCATTACGCCATCTGCTGATCCCTCTTTTTTTTTTAATTATTTATTATGTATTTGTTATTGTTATTTTTTTTTAATCTGACCAGAGAGAAAGGGAAAGTGAGAAAGCAAGCTACCACGCCTGGGACTTGAACCATGGTTGGCCATGTGGGAGTCCAGCGCCTTAACCATCATGCTGCCTGCTGGCCCTGTCACTAGCATCTTGAAGAGTGCAGGGCCCTGGGTGCCACTCAGTTTTGTTGAGCGAGTGAATGAGCGTGTCACCTGGAGCCTGCACATGAATGGCCTCTCTTCTGTCCTCTAGCTCCCATTCCAGATCTCAGAGTGTTTGAACGTGAGGGAGTACAGCTGAATCTGTCTTTCACGCGACCCCCTGGGTCCCCTGCTCTGCTCTTAATCACTGTCACCACCACCAACTTCTCAGAGGCTGATGTCACCCACTTCATCTGCCAGGCCGCTGTGCCCAAGGTTTGTAAAGGTCAGGGTTCAGGGGTGGCCTAGGCACTCCCAGAGAAAAGGCTGCCAAGTCGAGGTGGGTGGGAGACAGGATGACAAGGGGCAGGAGTGACATGCACAGACAGCTCTTGGGGATTAAAGGGACTGGAGGAAGCTGCCTCACTGCTCTGCCCAAACCTCCCATGTTCAGAGTTTCCAGCTGCAGCTGCAGGCCCCCAGTGGGGACACAGCTCTGGCTCGCGGTGGCCTTCCTATCACCCAGCTCTTCAGAATCCTCAGTCCTAACAAGGTGAGCTCTGGGAGCTCCCCCTGCCCACCCCCGTGGACAAGACCCAGGGGCAGAAGTCTTAGGCGCTAACCCTCGCCTCTGCTCTGTTCCTAGGCCCCCCTGCGGCTAAAGCTGCGCCTCACCTACACACACTTTGGCCAGTCGGTGCAGGAGATCTTTGAGGTGAATAACTTGCCTGTGGAGACATGGCAGTAACTGTCTCCGCTCTACCTGAAACCATCCGGTGTCCCGGACTCCAGGCCCCAGCAGCTTGGAACCTACGCCGAGGGCTGCCAGCAGGTGGTGCTCTGGCCCTGCCTTTGCCACTGCACCAACTCCAAGCCAGCTGGCGGCTCCCACAAAAATGCAGCCCAATAAAGCCTGAGGGAGGAGGAAAGCCCTATTTCGCTGTATCTGAGGTAGAAAATGTGTATGAGTAACAGGCAGGGGAGAGCCTTCTTAAACAGAAGGTAGAAATCCTGGGAACCTGTCTCAACATGGAGGGTTTTCTTCCTCCCCCTCCCCAGATCAGGGAGCAAATCTGCGCTGAACTTCCACAGGCAGCACTCTTCCCACAGGGCCAGAGCTGGGCACGGGGGCAAAATCAAGCCAGAGTTTGAGATTTCTATCAGGGATTCCCAACCATCTCCCAACCTGCCGCTACTCCCCACACCCCAAGCCGGGGAAATCCCTGCTGCCTCCCGCATCTCTAACTCAGCTGTAAGGCGGTTTAGGAGCCGCTGGCAGAATCAATGGCATCGACCAAGGGAGGGGGGTGGCAAGGGATTTTCCTGTGCTTAACTACTGATCACGGCTAAGTGGAAATCCTATAAACACGAGCGGAAATCAATGGAGGCTGCTTAGCGGCCAGGGGAGAGGGGCGGCCCACAGATTGCATCTGACGGATGAGGGAGAGGAGGCAGCCAGGGAGGGCTCGGAGAAGGGTAGCCGAGCTGAGAGGAGCGGAGGACGGGCAGAGCGGGAGAGGGAGGAGTCACTGTTGGAAGAGAAGCCAAGGAAACGAGTCACAGGGCATCCGGGGGTGGCCCCCATTAGACCCAGAGGCCCCTTCCCCTTCTAGGAAGTGGCACCCCTAGCCCAGGCCACCGTCAGGATGGTTAGTCCCCTGTGGGCTCTCTGGAGCTGTTCACTTCTTGCAGGCGCTGATAGTCGTGAGGCCGGAAGCGCTGCAGGTACACGATTAGCTTGGCCGGTGCCGTCTCCTGTGCTGGCACACCTACAGGCAAAAAGACAATGAGGAGAGAGGCAGACAGAACCTCAAACACTTTGACTGTTCCCTGCACACTCAGCCAGGACCCCCAAAGTTCTTTCCAAGTCAGCACTGGGGTTCTGCATGCTGTCCAGCCAGCTTCTACGGCACGCCTGCCCACTCCCTACTGGCCTATGGAACTGGAGCCTAAAAGGGCCACTTCAGGCAGGAGTTGGGGCTCGGAAGCCATGCATGAGCCTCTCGTCTCTCCTCCAGCAAGGGAAAATGGCAGAGAGGATGCCTCGGTATCTTCTGACTCCCTTCTGTTATTTCTTCCATCCCCCAGTCAAGATTAAAGCTCATCTAGGCAGGCCAAAGCTTGTTAGCTTGGTAATGAGGCACATGCAGAGCTGAACACAGACAGACCAAAGGCTACAGAGAGAAGACGAGAGAAGCTACAGCCATAGCAGGGAGGTGGGGGGAGCAGGTTCACATAGACGCGACTCCTCTTCGTGGTACGGACCTGCCTTTTACCAGCATCTGCCGTGTGCCTGGCAGCATGCCGCGCAGATGGCAGGGAGCTCTGTGCATGTTTGCTGAGGAGGCTCAACAGGCCAGGGGTGTAAGCGCCCCTGGGATGCACGACTCCGTACTTGTATGGATGAGCTGTCTACAGGGAACTCAGTCTGGGGTCAGAAAAGCGAATCTGCCAAAGCTTACCCCGCTGCCTCATATCAATACAGTGTGCAGGCCGTCCACTCAAAGCCAACAGGATGCGTTCAGTGAGCATCTGGGTAGGTGTGAAAACGATATGGGGCCAGCAGATGGCGTAGTGGTTAAGGCACTGGAGTCCCACGTGGCCAACCCGTGTGAGCCCAGACCTGGCAGCTTGAAAAACCACAAAGGGCACAAGTTATGTGCCTGAAATCCTGGGAGGAGAATGGAGGAGGTATTGGATCATGGCCCTCCCCCCAGGGAATGATTTCTCACTTTCCCTCTCTGTCTCTGTCTCTCCAGCAAATGCATGTGCCCTATGGCAAAAATTTAAAAATTAAAAAGATAAAGGACGGGGGACCAGCAGGTAGCATGGCATGGTGGTTAAGGCGCTGAACACTTCCACATGGCCAACCACAGTTTGAGTCCCAGACCTGGTGGCTTGCTTTCTCACTTTCTCTGTCTTGCTCTGGTCAAATTTAAAAAAAAAAAAAAAAAAAAAAAAAAAAAAAAAAAAAAGAATGAATAAAATCAATTCTTAAAAAAATAAAAATAAAGGACAGACGTTTGGGAGAAAACAGGGTAAAAGCAGAGCACTGACAGATGGAACTGAAGGACACCTGGCTAGAGGTGTGAGAACTAAAGGAAAACAATGACTGGGACAAAGAGAGAGACGCATGGAAGGACGGACTCCAGATTAGACAGCTAATGTCAAAGAGGAAACCAGCTTTCATAGAACTAAGCAAACCGGGTCCTCTAGGAAATCGCTAAAACTATCCCTACTACTGAAATAGCCCAGAGATCCTCCCCGCCATGTGATGCAGGGGTGCCTCCAGCATAAAGTAGAGAGCAGGGAAAGCAGAGAAGGGCCTGTCTGCCTCACCAAGCATGCTGCTGAGGCTGTGGATCTTCTCTAAGGCAGTTGGCACTTCGGCCTCTTCATGCACCACAGCCTCTACCTCCCCCACAGCATAGCCAAAGTCGGCTGTATCCAGGTCCACCCTGAGCGGCCGCTCCTCTTCACCAGCTCCAGAGAGCACCAGCTTCCAGGCACTCCGCTTAGTCACAAAACTAGCTACTTCCTGTAGCCCAAGTGGACCCAGTACAGCAGCCACACTGCAAGCCCCCAGGCCCTCAGCCCCCAGCACTTCACAGAGCTTGGCCACGATGGCAGGCTCGGCTGTGAGTTCCTTGTACTCAGTGTGGAGTCCTGAGACACCTGACGCTCCAGGACTTTTGAGCTCCCATCCACTATCCTCTCGTTGTCGCAGCCAGTGGTCAGCCTGCATGAGACTCAGCTCAGGGGTGTCATAGTAGGTATCTCGGAAGGTGACCTGGTGCTCCAGGGTGCCCCCCAACTCCTGCAGCCGCTCCTCTGTGCCAGGGCCTGGAACAAACTTTCGCTCCACCTCAATCAATCCTTGGGCCATAATACCTGCAATAGGTCAATCAACAAACATTCGCTGAGCTCCCAAGGATGCAAAGGCTGGCGCTCAGCCCCGCAGGTGTAACAGCTGAGCACGGACTCTGGCCTTGGAAGAATTTAGGAGAAACATCCACGGTGTCCCAGAGCTCTACTGCTAGGGTTACAGCCCTTTCCCCTCTGCCTGGGTGACAGAGGCCCTGCCTGAGGTTTCAAGGCCCTGCAACAGTGACGGATCTGCACTTATATGCGTCCCACTGCTGATGGAGTCCTCAATCTAAAGGACTCCCTAGAAGCAAGCCACGTAGCGAACATCCTCCTTTTCACACCCTGCCGCCGGCCCTTGCTGCCCCGGGTGACCCGCCCTTCCCCTGCACGCAGCGGGCCCCGGAACCTCGAGTCTCACCTCCAAGCCCTAGCGTCTCCTCCCTCTCGCGGACCCAGCGATGGGGGGAAGGGAGACCCCGCTACACCCGCGAGGAATGCTGGGAGCAATCCCTGGCCCCGGACCTCGGCCCGGCTTTCCGCGCGCCGGCCGGTCTCAGCACCAGCAGCCATATTAGGCCGGTAGTGGCGGTGCCTAGGGAAGACCTGGCCAAGAGGCCTGCTAGGTTAAGAGGGACCGCCACCACCGCGGCGGCCAGGGGAATAATGCCATTCCCCTTGTGCTCTGCTTCCGATCCTCGACCCCTCACGTCTCCCTGGGGTTGGCCTGGGTCTCGGGCCTCAGGCTGTGCCCGGCACCCTGGGGCCCGGGTGCATGATGGGAGTTGTAGTTCCAAGGAGGGGACGTTACCTTCTCTCTCCACCCGTCGCTATGGTGACCGGGAAGCTGCAATTAGTGCCAGCAGGACTCTTGCTGAACTGGGGCTGCAGGGCGTTGAGGGAGAGTCAGTGCCAGGAGTTGAGGCTGTAGTCCTGTCTCCAACCCCCTCCCAGCCTAGGCGGAGTGGCTTGTAATACAAACGCTCACTCAAGTACTTCTAGCAGATATGAGTGGATATTAGGGTGGCCCGCAGATTGCAGGCCAGCAATGGGCGAGGGGGTAGGAGATGGGGCAGGGAACAAAGTCCAGTTTACTGCGCAGTTTTAGACGGGGTCTGATATATCCTAGCATAAATGTCCGGGGCAAGGGCGGTGGGAAACTTTACGTTGGAGGAGGAAGTGATATTTTGGGTGGGAGCTAAAGGTGTAATGGAGTTTTAACAGTTGCAGACCCAGATGGAGAGGGGGATCCCATGAACAAAGGCTCACAAACTGGAGGATACCTGGCCAGTATGTAAGTACAAGATGAGCCTAGAAATGCATTCCAGGGCAAGTTGGGAAGGTGCAAGACCGAGGAGTTTGTTCAGGGTTTCCAGGAGGCTTTGTAAGGAATAGAAGAAGTAAATATTCATGTTCATTTATGGACAGCTAGAGGTGTGGGGGACTGCCCAGTTCTAGTCCTGGGTCTGGCAGCTGGAAAAACACAATGGACACGTGCACGTGCGTGCCCAAAATCTTGAGAGGAAAATGGAGGAGAAGGGATTGTAGCATGGCCATCCCCAGGGGGGTGCTCTCTCACTTTCTCTCTCTCTCTCTCACTCACCAGTGAGCAAGCCCTATAGCAAATTTAAATAATAAAATACAGGAAGATATGGGAATGACCCTTCCTTTGGGAGATAAAAGAGAGGAGCAAGCTCCTTACTACAAGGACTGGTTATCCCGGGCCCATAACTGTGTCTGACCAGGTGAGAAAGCTGGCTGAGGAACAGTGGCTGTGTCAGTTCCTTGGGTCCCTTCTTAGATGGGTGAGAAATGCCAGGTTCTTTACATCTACCCTCTCCCCAGTACATTTCTGGGAATATGTGACCATTGGTAATATTTTAGGACGGACACTGGTTTATAGACATGGCCTCTACAAATGTTTTTTCAGACAGAATCTTGCTATATTGTCCAGGCTGGCTTCAAACTCCTTCCTGCGTAGCTGGGATTACAGGCATGCACCATCACATTTTGAACTTGAAATAGTTTGCATGTATCCCTTCCTTGACACCAGGCCAAGCACCATTAGACACGTCTCATCTGACCCCTAATTCTTCACATTGGCCTGCTTTTCAACCACCCTTTGCTTTTAGTTTTGTTGGCCCTGGGAAAGAAGATGTAATATGTCCCCTGTTATAAAGCCCCATCCAGGGAGACAGAGTCAGTCGCTTAATGGAATGGAAAGGCCAGATTTTGGAGCCAAAATGACCTGGGATTGACTTCCAGCTTCACTTTCTAGATGTTTGGCCTTAGGACAAGCTACTCTGCCTCTGCTTTTTCATTGGTAAAATGTGGAGTGTATCAGTACAAACTGTCACGTGGTAGAAATGTGTTGGTTTCTCCGTTTTCTCCTGTGAACTTCGAGGGGTTTTGTTGTTTGTATGACAGAAAGCACGTGTAATCAAAACGGAGAGAAAGAAACATCCTCAACCGAGTCCCAACATACCACGATCTCCTTTCCCCCACCCACTAGCTCTGGAGGATTCTGGATGCCCATATACACACTGACATGTTTTCAGTGCCACTAGGAATCCCAACTAGCCGCTGGCCACGTGGCTTCCAGCCTTAGAGGGCATTGCATTACTGCTACGCCAAAGTGGCTGGGCCCATTTTTTTGTTTTGTTTTGGTTTGGTTTGGTTTTTAGGTTTTTGCCATAGGATGTGTGCATTCAACTTGAGAGAGACAGTGAAAGACAGTGAGAAGGACAGTGAACGATCAATTACCTCCTGGGTGAATGAGGCACTACAATCCATTCTCCTCCACGTTCCTCCCGGGATTTTGGGCACGCATGCACAGGCACCCCACATGAGTTTCAAGCCACCATATCTGGGAGTGGGACTGGAACTGTGGTCAGCCATGTGAGAGTCCAGTGCCTTAGCCACTGTGCCACCTGCTGGCCCCCCATTTTTGCTTTTTAAAGTTTATTTCTTCCATGAAGGAGAGAGACAGAGGGAACCCCCCCGTGGGGTCCTGACACCAGGATTCACCCCCAGCCTTCATCCAACTCTATATCATAGATAAGTGTGCCCCTGGCAAACTCAAGATTTCCAGATTTGAACTGGTTCCCATGTGGGATTGCCTCAGAAAGTATTGCTCTTTTCCAGTTGTGCCACCGTTCAGCCCCTGTTGTTACTAGCTTTTGGTTTTGTTTTACTTTTGCTATGGGATGCATGCCTTTGCTGAAGAGACACGGAGAAAGAGAAAGCAAGCATCCCCCAGGAGTAGGGGGCCACAATGCAATCCCTTCTCTATCCTGCTCTTGGGATTTGGGGTACCCATGCACACTCACCAGGCATGTTTTCCAAGCAATGGGTTTGGGACTTGAATTGCTGGAATCCAGCTGCCTTAACCACCATGCCCGACCACCACACCCAGCGCTGGTCCTCTCACTGTTATTTTTAAAGAAAAGTTTGCTATAGCAGTTAGTGTGGGTGCTGGAGCCAGACTGCATTTGAATCCTGGCACTGTCACTGGCCGTGCAACCTTAGTCTAAGTCACTTGTTTATGTCTTGGTTTTCTTAACTCTTAAATGTGACTGATGATAGTATCTACCTGGTAGGGTGGTGAGGAGTAAAAACGTTAATATTATAGTTCATACTTTACCGACAGGGCCATGTTCTGAGAAATGGGCCGCTAAGTGATTTCCTGGTGTTGCGAACATCGTAGAGTGTCCCTTCACAAACCCGACGGTGCAGTCTGCTACCTACTAGGTTATCAGGTAAAGTCTGCGAGACCGCCATTGAATGCGCTGTCCATGGTTGACTGAAAGGTTTACGTGGCACGTGACTGCCTACATAAAAGCGCTTGGAACAGTGCCTGTGCACTCAATATAGCTTAGAAATTATAGTTATTAGAAGGTAAGGGCGTCTATGAACTGATAAACTGAAGACGAGGAGGGGCCCTCCCGTTACCCAACCCGGGGACTATGAGACTGCATAGAAGCAGAAGCTCTTGGAAACTTCAGTCGTTGCTGTGTAAGAGAAGGTTCCAGTATCCAGCCGGAAGAGGGGGGACTAATAAGGCAAGATGGGAGTGAGCAAAGAGGGATGGGCCCCGAGTGGCTCTGGGAAGGTGGTAGAAACCAGGGTTTGGGCTAGAGCTGATTTAAAACAAAACAAACAAAAACAACAAAACACAGGGATGGTTTCTGTAGGCAGGAGGAGACAGCACAGAGTTTAAAGGGGCCTGCCCTCTTTGCAGGAACCAGCTTGGACCTGGCGCCAGAGTCGAGGAGGCGGCCGGACATACTAACCAGCCTTCCCCCACTCCCGACCCCAAGTCCCCGGGCGCGGGCCCTCGCACCCCGCCCGCATTCAGGAAGCGCGCGGACACTGCGCTGTCGGGCCGAAGGGCGGGGGCGGGGGCGGGCAGACTACAACTCCCGGCATGCGCCGCGGCGGGCGGGCCGCTGCACCTGCTCAGTGGGGCCGCCCCGGGCGCCTGGGTATTGATTATTCCATTGTGTGGGACGCCTCGGCTCCAGCCAGTGAATGAGGCGGAGGAGTGAGGGCGAGGAGGAGGAGGAGGAGGAGGAGGAGGAGGAGGGCGAGGAGGAGGAGGAGGAGGAGGAGGAGGCAGGGAGCGAGCGAGTGCCCAGGGTGAATCAATGGAAACCCCCTCACGAAGCCGGGAAAACACTTCAGCCGCAGCCAAATAGCATTGATTATTTTCCTTCACTTCCCTCACCGCCGTGAATTTATTTATTTATTTTTTCCATCTCCGTCCCCGACGCCCCGGAGCGAGCGCTGGAGGGAGGGAGGAGGAGGGGAAAAAAAAGGAATCAACACATCGGAGAAGTCCCTTCCAAGAGCCGCCCCCTCCCCTCCCCGCCTCGCGCTGCTCGGCGGCCGCGGTTCGACTCCCGTCCCTGCTTCCAGCTGAGGTGTAAGTGCATCGATTTCCGATGCTGCTGGGTTGTTTTTTTTTCTCCTCTCCCTCTCTTCTTCCCTTCCTTGCTCTTTGGAAGCTCGAGACGGAGGGGAGAGGAGGCGCTCTGAGATTGCCACTGGAGGGGACGGAGAGGGACGGGAAGGGGCTGGGGGAGGGGACACGGACGGACAGACTGAACGGGAGCCCGGGGAGAAGGGGGGTAGGGGGTGGGAGGGAGGGGGCGTGAGAGCTGGACTGAGGGCAGAGAGAGAGGCCGCGGTAGAGGGAGAGGCGGGGAAGGGAAAGGCTAGGGCCAGCCGGACTGATAGAGGGTAACGAAAGCCTAGACGGACCGCGCCGAGCTGTGCGGGGAGCGGGGTTCCCGGAGGGAAGGGGTGGCCGGGTGAGTGCGCGGGCTCGGGCTCGGAGCTGTCAGCCTTGAGACCCGGCCTCCCGCTGGCTGCGGGATGAGGGGAGGAACCGTGGCCCGTGGCCCCGCGGGCTGGTGGATGGGCTGGCGTACCTGGGCGTGGGGTGGGAGGGGACATGGATACCCTCAGTCTTCGTTCGTTTTGCCTGAAGTTGAGTTTGTTTGTTTTTTTGTTTTGTTTTGTTTTGTTTTTTTTAAAGGTGTGAGTAGGGAGGCCACAGCCCCATTCAAGGTGAAGCGTGGCTGCCCTGCGGGTACCCCCCCATTCTCTCTTGTCCGCCCTCTGAGTAGCCCTCTCATTTTGAGCCTGGACCATGCTTCTGATGCCCCTATAGCTAGCTACTCTGTCCATGCGTCCCTGCCTCTTGCTTTGCCATTCTTCACCTAGTGTCCCCTCCCCATTCATCTCTAGGTCTGCGTGTCACTGTCTCCGCTTGTGACCCTTCCCATCCGAGAGAGATCTCTCCCTGTGTGTTCCTGTCACTGTGTGTCCCGCCTTGGCTGTCTGGCTGTTCTGCCCGTCTAGGACTCCATGCCCTCTCCTGCAGCGTCCGTCTGGGTATCTCTGGCCTTTTCAGACTACTTCAGAGTTGGCTTATTCGTCATGGTTTTGGTAGTCACTGGTCAGGGGCTTGGTAGACTGGGGCGATGGAGCAGATGTGTCTCTCCCCAAAGACTCTACTGCCCTTCCAGCGTGGCCAGGACAGTCTCCTCTCCCACCTTCACTGGGGAAGCCTTGGAACTTCCTAACACTGGTGACTGTCCCCTTGCCATGTGCCTGACTCCCTCTTCAGGCCTCATCTTCTGGTCCCATATCATCTGCCTTTCCTGGAGCTTCCCACTACAAACCTCTTTCCTGCTGACTTAATTCCCTCCCTTCCCCCACTATATACCACTATATGTTTTTTTTTTTTTCATTTCCCCATTTTGTTTCACTTCTTTCTTCCCTTCCCTTTCTCCCACGATCTCCCTTGCTTATTCTCCACCTTTGTTCCCATGATCTGCCCTCTTCCTACCTTGTCTCCTTGGTCCCTGTGAGTTTCTTTTCTACCTTATCCTGTTAGCCAGCATTTTAACCCCAGCAGCAGAAGGTACCAGCAAGCCAAGGACTGGGAACGGTGGGGGCTATGGTGTGTGAAGGCACATAAACAGGCCAAGAAATCAATTTAATGGGTTTCCAGGGGCATATAACCCCTTCATCAATCAGTGCCATTATGTCAGTTAACTGTCAACTTTGATTTTGTAAGGGGACATTCTCTAGGACTCTAAGCTCCACCCTGCCTGGTTGCTCCTTACCGTTAGTTCACTGTAGATATTGGTGGCTTTTTTCTTCACTTTTTAGTTTGTCTTCCTCCTGGGCCCCTGCCATTATATTTGGATTCAGCACCGTTCTTTTCGAGGCAGTTTTTATTAGTGTGAGAGAAGCTTTCTTAGGCAAGGGGCCCTGTTCATTCACCCTAAAGGATGGTAAAGGTGGATAAAGGCTCTGGAGCGTTTTCCTTGGTTTTAAACCCATCGTTGTTTTGCCAGACCTCACGAGTTTGGAGGGTAAAAGGAGGGGTGAGATGTGGGCAGAAGAGGGGAGCTTTCAGAGGCTGGTGCAGTAAACACGTGGAGACATGTATGATGGGAGGGGTGTGCAAAGGAAGGGAGGCAAAGCTATGCAGAATAGGGGGTGGGCGAGGGACCGAGGGGTGATTCATGAAAAATTAGGAGAAGGAAGTGAAACACGACTTGATGGCTGTGCAGAAGAAGAGAAATGACAGACTTCAGAAGGAGGAGGTCGTCAGAAAATGCAATATGAGGAATACAATGGTGAAACGGGGGTGGGGGGGCGGAGGCATTGACAAATCAGGTGAGGTGGGGAAGGAGTAGGGTACAAAGAAGGTAATGGATGGCAAATGGACGAGTGCTGAAGCAGATCAGAGCTGAACAGGGCTTGGCGGGGGAAGAGAGAGGATGAGGTATGAAAAGGAACATGCTTCTGGTGTGACTGAGGACACAGCGTGACTGATGCAGAGAGGACTGCGGGGTGGGGGTGGGGGCTTGGGAAAATGGCACTCAGCAATACCATTGGGTGAAGACCCCAGAGACAGAGATGCCTGTGAGAGAGAGAACGCGCAGAAACGCTTCTCTCTGGCAGGGAGAGGGGAAGAGAAAACCTCGCAAGCAGTCCTCCCACTGGCCTAATCACTCACCAGCCCAGCAAAGGCCTTTGCATCTCATTCCCCAGCCCAGAGAACATGAGCAGAGATGAAAAAGTAGAATAACCATTTACTTCAGCTGACAGGAACTTGAATCTTCTAGCCCCCCTGAGAACCAAAGACCTCAAGCCTCTGATGTCATAAATTGCTGGTGTTGCCTTGGCAACCTGACAGGGTTCCTCCCTCCATGATGTCAGAAGCAGCTGGTGTTACCTTGAGACCCATTCAGAAACAACTTGCTGCTCTGCCAGGGAGCTGGATCACGCATGAGGCTGGGCCTGAGTCAGATCTGTAGGATTCCTGATTGGGGGAGCTTGACCTTGCTTCCCTGGAGCTGTTCTTAGCTCAGAACAACAGCTCTCTTTGTGGGTGGCTGAGGTTGCTAGAGATTGACAAGAGCGAGAGGAAGGGACCTTAGGAGATGGGCATTCCGTCCGATGGTAGGGCCAAAGATAGCCAAGGAAGGAAAAGGAGAACCGGAAATGGCAGTTACGGAATGTGAAAGGAGAAGGGCTTTGTGCATAGGGAGGAGAGAGCTTGAAAATGTAAGCTGAACCTGGCTTTGGGTTTAGAAATAGAGACGAAAGCTGGAAGTGCAGAAAAAAAGGGATCAGAGCTGTGTGAGTGTAAACTGATGCAGGGAGAGCAAAGGGAAGGGTGCTTAAATGCCAGCGGCTGGCACCCTGGAATCTGGCTGTAGAGGAGGCCAAGAGACGCTTAGAGACCAAGCTGTCTGGTGGGCCCCCCAGGGTTCCTCACAGTGGCCAGCCGAGCAGGGGCTGCATCTGTCTAGTTGCTAGTGAGTTCTCAGCACCTAGCACAGTATCTGTCACACAGAAGAGACTTAATACTCATTGATCACATGTTTAATTAACTGGGAGAAACTATGGAAAAGACCCACCTAACTCTCCCCCCCCCCACACCCCTCAGGCCTGAGTAGCTGGGAAGTCAGAAACCAGACTGTAGAGCTGGAGAGGAGTTAACTAGCCACAGTGAGACAGGAAGCAGAGAGGAGAGACTGGGTAGGGGCCCTCTGAGGGAGCCAGGCCTGACTCAGGGATGGTCTGGGGAATCTTCGTAGAGGTAACGGGAGGAAAACATGAATGAATGGTTCTAGGAGCGGAGGAGGGTAGAGAAAGAAGGCGGTTTCCAGAAAAGGTTGAATATTGTTTCCAAAGAGAGTCAGCAAATTTGAATTGGAAGAAGCACCCCCACTCATTCCTAGCCATGAAACCTCAGTGGAATCTATCGTATCTATATCTGTGTATCTGTATCTCTGTCTACACACACACACACACACACACACACACACTTACAATGGCCACAAATAGTTAATAAGTCAATATCAGACTTATCCAAAATACCTGTCCCAACCCGTAATGACAAGGAAATCGGAACTGGCCTTCTGGGACAGAGGCAGACAGAAGCAGAGGTTACTGAGGCCCAGACCTTGGTATAAATATCAGGGTGGGGTCAGCAGGTGGCATGATGGTTCAGGCACTGGACTCCCACATGGCCGACCATGGTTTGAGTCCTGGACCCAGTGGCTTGAAAATCATGCTGGGAACATGTGCATGTGTGTCCAAAATCCCAAGAAGAGAATGGAAGAGAAGGGATTGCAGAGTACCCACCCCTCCTGGGTGGTGATTTCTCATTTTACCTCTCTCTGTCTCTCCAGCGAGTGCATGTGCTCTGTGACAAAAACCTTTAAAAAAAAATTCTGACAGAAGTACTGAGAAACGGGAGGCAAGAGATACAGAGTTCACAACTCTCAGAGTAAAGTCTGTGGGTGTGGGAAGAGAGAGGTCTAAATACACGAAGCCAGGGAGGAGAAAAAAGATGCACCCATAGTCAAGGATTATAGCCTGTCCTGTTCCTGCGTGAAGAGCCAAAAAGATGGGTTGGAAGCCGAGGAAAGGAAGACGGCGGGAAGACAGGGAGGAGAGTCCTGGGGGGATCTGCTGTAGTAAAGGCCAGGGCAGCTGGAGAAGGGGCTGCAGGGCGGGGGCCTGAGGAGAGGACAGTGGTGCTGTCGGCACTGTCAGCGGCCGCCAGGACTTGGGCAGCTCATATTTTGCAGCAGGCGACAGGCTGTCGACACAGCGGTCCTTTACCTCACCGTTAGAAACTCATTTCATTGATTTTTCCATCTTTCTTCTCGGGCTCCTCACACTAAGCACAGTCATCCCACCACCCACCTTCCCAGAGCCCCTTGCCTCTCTGGGGAAAGCCCAGGGCACTGCCCACCTGCCCCTCCTCTGTCTCAGGCTGGGGAGGTGGAGCCAAAGGTGGAGAGGGGTACTTCCAGCCCCTAAGACAACCCCACTGGCTCTCAGTGGCCCCCTTGGGTAGAAACTAGTCCCCATGTGCAGTGGTTCAGGGTGCCAGGTTAACAAGTGACAGGGCTGAGACTTACCGTGTTCCTGTCACCAAGCTGGTATGAAGGTTGCGTGTCTTCCTCAAGAAAGACATCTTTTTTCTGATGTCTACCAAGATAGCTCAGCACCCCTCGACATTTTTTTTCAAAAGTCAGATGAGAGGACAGGAGCCCTCCCTTGTGTGAGTAGGAGTATGGGATTACATCAAAGCTGAAAGTTCAAGCCCTGGAATTCAGGGCCGGGCCACACAATGCACATGCACAGGCAGAGCCAGTGTGCGAGGACAGTCGGCCCAGGGTGTGCGAGAGCTCTCTGTGCCTGTGCAGGGGAGAGGGTGTGTGCACGCGGGGTCTGGCCTGGGCACCGTGCTGATGTGCAAAGTCGGCCAGGCAGGATGGGTGTGGGCCAGGGCCAGCCATCTTTACTTCATGTGTGGACGTTTCCCCGTGCCTCCTACAGGCACAGTTAACTGCCCTGGCGTCTCCCTTTGGGGCTGGGCTCAGGCTATAAGGTCAAGAGTCAATTGCTAGTCATTTGGCTTCGCAGTGAAGGAGGGCAGAGGGTGGAACAGCACTGTTGTCTTGTGTTTCCTCCAGGAACCGGGTGGGAAAAATGCGTTTCCATCCTCAGAGTTTTCCCTCCTTGTTCTGGTAGTGACCTTCCCGGCAAGCACAGGGCCCCAGGCCTCTGGCTCTACCCTCCTTTTCCTTGACTAGCGGGTGCGGATCTAGAGTTTGGGGCTCCCTAGGTCGTTGGCCCTTTAGCCTCCGCCTCTGCCCAGCCGTCTGCGAGTTCGGAGTTCGGTGTCACTGGCCTGCCGGGGCCACAGAAGGCTTTCTTCCTCCAGTCTTCAGCTTCTTCAGGCTGTGTGGTTTCCGAAAGCCGACAGATAAATCCTGGCGCTTTAGGGAAAGACGCTGCACTTGAGGTTAGGAAGAGAGAAGGCCAGGAAAGGACAAGAAAGAGGTTGGAGATGGATTGGGCTGGGAGGAGGGGATGGAGAGTAAGACAGCAATATGGGGAAGCAGGTAGGAAAAAGTGACTTCGACATGGAGGTAGGGCAGAGATGCGGTTTAAATGAGAAGGGAAGGGGGCCGCGGGCGCTCAGGAGAAGAGAAATTGCAGAGAAAACAGGGAGCCTGACCCCCTACAGGGAGATGGAGGCAGCAGCGAGGAGGCGGCAGGAAGAGGGTCGCGTGGGATCCTAAAGCTGAAAAGCCAGGCCGTCCCAGCCGCCATCAGTCCTGAGTTCAAGCCGTGCTGGCTTTGACCCTTATGGGAGGAACTGAAGTGGCAAATTAACGACGGTAATGAAGTCACTGCTCCTTGTTTGTCTTTGCTGGTGTCCCCTTGAGATTTGTCCTTTGGCCAGACAGGGCAGTGTGGGGGAGGGGAGGCACAGCACGAGGGAGGGCGGGGAGGGTGTAGAAAAGAGGATGGAGAAGTGAGAAGGTGGAGGACAAACAGACCCGGGGAAATAAAAAGGAGGTGCTGACACGGAGGGGGAGAGGGACCCAGGAGTGGAAGAGAGGAGAGAGAAAGCAGACATGGAAAGAGAGAAGGGAAAGGAGAGAGGAGTAGAAGGATGGATAGGGGAAGGAACAATGGGAATTGGAGAGGGAAACCTGGACGGAGGTGCAGGGCCATGGAAGGAGGGAGAAGGAGAGGTGGAACCGAGAAATGGCGAGCGGAGGGGAAGAACGTGGCTAGGGCTGCGGGAGCTGCAGCTGGCGGGGCCGTGGGCGGGGCCTCATCTCCGTCTCTAATGGCTGTGAAATGAGGTTAGCTCCATTAGAGGCAGCGAGAGTGTAACGAGATCACACTCATTAGGGCTGGGCCATCCCAGTAATTACCACCACCCCAAACACGCCCGCGCCAGCCGGGCCACCAGGCACACACAGCACACAGCAGCACCCCGATGGGATGCCTCACTGCCGACCAGGACGCCCAGGGCCCGCGCAGGTGAACCAGAGGACCTGGGGAAAGCCTGGCAGAGACTGAGCACCTTCCCTAACCCCAGAGGGGTGCCCCAAGGCCATCAGCCTCCCCACACACATACAACCAAGAAGCAATCAACATACATATCCCCCCAACTCAGGAAATAAGACATGTGGGTGAATAATTATTGTGTCCGTTTATTGACCAGATCTAAAGTGCCCATCTCGACAGTGATCATGGACATGATGAGGCACTGTTCCCATTCTTTATGTGAAGAAACTCAATTGAGGCTTTAATCAACCCACCTGAGGTCATTTACATACTAAGGAATAGAATTAGAATTTGATTCTGGCTCTGTCTGACTCTAGAGGCTATGCTTTTTTGTTTGTTTGTTTGTTTGTTTGTTTGTTTTAAAGGAGGCTGTGCTTTTTAAGAAAAAGATGAAGTTCATATGTTAATATGGATACGTAATGTATAGATTTTCAACTTTAAGAGCCATCATCGCTGTAGGTACACACATCTCCATTCAAATACCCCTACCTGGATCTGTGTCCCCTGCCGCTCGCTCTCCCCGTCTGTGTGCATGTGTGCGCACACACAGATGGCCGGTGTTCCTACACAGAATGCGATGTCAGTGGCTCTCTCTGGAATTGCTCAAAGCAGTGGCCCTGTTCCACTTTATTCCCAGGAGACAACCATATCTAGCACCTCTGAGCTCAGAGAGGAGCATGAACACATATGCTCCAGGCAACACATCCAAGAGTAGTACTCAAACTCCAAGATGCCACTCTAAAGGCATCCCCAGCTGGAGCTCAGAAGCTTATAAATTAACCTAAGGGCAGAGGCGCTGGGGTCAGGCTACCTGCGTTCTGATCTCTACTTCTTTCTGTGTGGGAGACCTTAAAAATGACTTAACTCCAGGCCAGCAGGTGGTGTGGAGGTCAAGGGACTAGAACCCATATCACCTACAGTGTAGTTGGAGTCCTGGACCTGGCAGCCTGAAAATCACCAGGTGCTGAAAATCACCAGGCACGTGTGCATGTGTGCCCAAAATCCCTAGAGGAGATTGGAGGAGAAGGGATTGTGGTGTGGCCAGTCTCCTGGGGGGTGCGTCCTCACTTTCCCTCTCTCTCTCTAGTGAGTGCACGTGCTCTATAATAGAAACTAAATCATGTAACTCCTCTGTTGCCATGTGTGTAAAATGAGCATGAACGCCTGCATTATCATATCAGCTATAGTGGAGGGCTTGCAGTGTCTGGCACATAGGAACCACTTAAAGAGGCTGGCTATTATTTTATAATGATAATAATTCATGGTTGGGACCAGCAGTTGGTGTAATGGCTATGTCGCTGAACTCCCATGTAGTTGACCACAGTTCGAGTCCCAGACCCAGTGGCTTAAATTCACACTGGGCACGTGTGCGTGCGTGCCCAAGATCCCGAGAGGAGAATGGAGGAGAAGGGATTGTGGTGTGGCCATCCCCCCTCAGGGGTGATTTTTCACTTTCTGTCTCTCTGTCTCTCTGGCTTTCAGGTGAGCACATGCGCCCTATAGCAAAAACCTCTCCAAAAAAAAAAAAAAAAAAAAAATTCATGGTTGTTATTTTAACAGTATTTAAATGGAATCATTACATCAAACAGGTTTACATAGAATCAGAGAACTAGATTTATTTATAAACATAGTCACTTACAGTGGTTTCCTTCCTAATAATTATAGAAGAATTGCCTAGACTTCCTTTCCATCAAAGGGAGATCTGAGTCATCTACAGAGGTTCTCTGTTCAGGGTCAGATAGAAGCCTGATTCTGATCCCCACCTCTTAGTGCTTATACCAAAGGGCTCCACGCCGGCTTCATGTGGTTGTCTGGGCCCAAGTTTATAACTGAGAGCCTCGCGAGTCTCTCCAGTCACTAGGAGATCACACAGAACAGCTCCACACTGCTGTCCTCACACATCTGACACTTCCCCGGTCATTGAGGGAGATGCTCCTGGACACCCAGCCTCTCCAGGGCAGGCACTCTGGAGCACACCTCAACAAATCCGCAAATGTGCATGGTGCAGTTTTTCAGTCCACAGCTTCCCTCCTCCTCCTGTCTCCTCCCTGCTCGTCCCAGCTTCTCCCCGAGCCTCCTCTTTTCTCCTCACAGTTCCAATTCCCTCATGCCCACCTGAAGCATCTTGCAAGGTGTAAGACACTGCCTCCCTCTCCCTGGGGACTGGCCACCTGCCCAATGTGGTGCCAGAGCTGGGAGGTCAGGCAGAGACTCATTTCCAAGTGCAGATCAAGATCATCCTCCTCACTTCCCTACCTCTTTCTCTCTCCTCTTTTTCTGCATTCCTCTTCTAGGCCTTAGCTGTCTCTCTGCTTTTTTCCTGCTTCTCTCTGTCTTATTTCCTCCTATACTTGTTTTCTCTCCAGCTTTGGGACAAATCTTACCTCGCGTAGAGTAAGTACTCCCTAAATGTAGGGAGAGAGGAAGGCAGAGGTCTCGGAGAGACAAAATTGAAACAGAACAAAGAAAGGAATTGCTGGTTTTTGTTTTCTTTTTTAAATATGGGAGGTAAGACTTAGAGACAGTGAAGATCAAAGTTTTAAATGCAGGGAGGGGCAATCATAGTGTTGACCCAAGTATTAGCTGCTGCTGGGCGCGTCCTGGTGTGAGCGTGGCTAAGCTCCCTCTCTGCTCTGGGAGACAAGCATCTCTAGGTTCAGTGGTAAGACAGCCAAGGCAGAAGGGGACCCTGCTGCCGGGAGGACTAGATTTAAGTCCGATCCACATAAGAGTCTGTCCTAAGGTGAGAAGGGCAGAGATGAGAGGATGAGTCCTAGTCAAGAAAGGGACAAAGCAGAAGGAAAATTGTCAGCCTCTGTGCAAACAGCTCGCTCCACTCTATGGGCGGAGACAGCCAAGAGAGAAGGAAAAGAACTGTCCTCACTGAACACCGGGAACAGCTGGTCCCCGCTTAGAATGGCTGCACTTCCAGTTTTCCAGCATAAAGCTGATGTGCTAGCCATCAGATGGCTTCATGCAGGAGAAATTGGGACCTCTTCATAAGTCGAGGAGCATCTATGTTAAACGCACTTTTGACTTCAGATATTTACTTCTTTTTAAAAAAAGAATTGTTTTATTAATTTAATTTTTATTTATTTTTTAAATTATTTTATTTAACTTCATTTATTATTTATTCATTTGTTTATTTAAATTTGACCAGAGAGGGACATAGTGAGAGAGAGAGAGAGAGAGAGAGAGAGAGAGAGAGAGAGAGAAAGCAAGCCGCCAGGTCCAGGACTCGAACCACGGTCGGCCATGTGGGAATCCAGCACCTTTAACCACCATGCCACCTGCCAGCCCCTTATTTCTTATTTTTTAAATTTGACCAGAGAGAGAAAAGGAAAGTGAGAAAGCAAGCCACCAGATCCGGGACTCAAACTGTGGTTGGCCATGTGAGAGTCCAGTGCCTTAACCACCACACCACCTGTCGACTCAGACTTTAGCTATTTCCAACTTAATGATGAGTTTATCAAGATGTAACCGCATTGTAAGTCAAGAGCATCCATAAATATACTTTAGTCCTCACAGCTGGATAAGAAAGTTTTCATTATTTGCATTTTCCCAAATAAGGACACTGGGGCTCCATAAATAATTTTCCAAGGTTGCATAAGTGGTAGGGGTCAGGACTGAATGTAGGCCATCGTGGATCCACAGCCCATGTTTGTCCACTGCCTTCAAAAGTAAAGCTCAGGAGCCAGCAGGTGGTCTAGTGGTTAAAGCACTGGACTCCCATGGGATCAACTGCGGACTTGGTGGCTTGAAATTCAGGCCGTATGCGTGTGTCTGTGCGTGCGTGCCCAAACTCCTAAGAGGGAAATGGAGGAGAAGGGATTGCAGCATGGTCATCCTTCCTGGGGGTGGATTTCTTGCTTTTTGTCTCTCCATCTATCTCTGTCTCTCTGGCAAGAACACATGCCCTATAGCAAAAATCTCTCAAAAGATTTTTAAAAGTAAATAAATAAAGCTCATCCTAGAAGAGTTTATTTGCTGTGTATACCCAATACTGTCTTTCCTGTTTCTCTCCATGGCTGCCTTCTCTTGAAAGCAACAAGTTGAGACAAAAAGGGCAGAGAGGTATGGGCAAAGCGAGTGTGGAAGACAGCAATGCTTTAGGCAAGAATTTCAGAGAGGAAGGAAAAAGGAGAAGGCTCTAAGGGAAGGCAGATAGACTGCGACTGGACGATTTGAAAAGTGAAAAGGCTAAATGTTTGGAAGGCTCTGATGTGGAAGTTGTTATATGCAAATACGATGGTGCCCTCTGATAGACTGCTGCAAAAGCCTTTGCCATGTAGCTGGGTTTGGAGAAAGGCGGCAGAAGGGAGCTTTTTTTTTTTTTTTTGAGAGGTTTTTCACTATAGGGTGCATGCGCTCGCCAGACAGACAGAGACAGAGAGACAGAAAGCGAGAAATCACCCCCCAGAGGGGATGGCCACGCCGCAATCCCTTCTCCTCCATTCTCCTCTCGGGATCTTGGGCACGCACGCGCACGCACGCGCACGCACACATGCGCCCGGTGTAGGTTTTAAGCCACTGGGTCCGGGACGCGAACCACAGTCAACTACGTGGGAGTCCAGCGACACAGCCATTACGCTAACTGCTGGTTCCCCAGGGAGCTTTGTTTTTTGAAGGGAATTGGGAAGGAGAAAGCCAGTCTGTCCCCCCCACCATGCGGCCTTGCCCTCACCTTGGTTATGGTCCCCTGTCACCACTAGAGGGCAGTAGTGTTTTTTCCTCTCTCGGTGGGCCAGAGGTGGGAGGGGGCTGTGCCTAGGGAAGACCTGGTCTTGCCTCTGCTCAGGAGGAAGTCCCTGGGCCTGCCTGGCCACCAGGTCCTCCTACCAGCATGAGCACACGCCCTGGCTCCTGTGTGGGGCAGTCTTTTCTTCCTGAGGCTTCATGTCTTCTGTCTGTCCTTTGCCCTTGCCCCTTGGGCCCTGGGTCTTAAGTCTGTGTTTTTCCCGTCTTACTTGATCTCCACGCCTGCCTTTTCAACCTGCCACCTCTGTATCTGCAACTTTATACCCAAGCGAGCCTTTCTGTTTCCAACCTCTCTCTGGCCAGTAGCTCTCAGGTGCTGGTGTATGTCTGACTGCCCCGGCTCCTCGGTGTCTTCCGTTTCCAAGGACTGTATCTGCCCGCCTCCCGAGATCAGCACTTGAGTAATGGAGACTGTTTTGTTCGTTTGCGGCAGTACCTCCCTAGCTGAGCTTTGCAACCTGCTCTTCTTGTCCTAAGGAACAACCGGAGACCTGGGTCTGGAAGGAGGAAGAGAGCAAAACCAAAAAGAAAAAAGAAATGATCCTTTCTGTTCCTCCACCACTTTCTCGTCTCTTCCCCTCCTTCCCCCTGAGAGGGAATGAAGCGTGAAGGCGGAGGGTGGAAGGAAGGGGCAGCAAGGGAGCTGTGGAGACAGGGCCATTTTGGAGCTGGAAGATTCATCTCTGGGGATGACTAAACCCTCAGAACTCTCCTCCCTCCCTTGGCTCCAGGCCTCCCTCCTCCCATCCCCCTTGGTGGCAGCAGCCTTGTAATTTAAAGCTCTCTCTGTCGCCTCTAATGTGATCCTCTCGTTTTATTGACTCTCTCTGCCGTCTGTGGCGCCCCTTCACATCAATCTCCTCTCTAATCACACCGCCACCACTGCCTGCTGTCTCCCCTAACCCCTCGCCTCTGCAGAGGGCCCCAGCCCTTGCCTCTACCCAGGCCTTTCCTTTGGACTGTCCCCCACCGCCACTCCACACAGATCAGCCTTCCTCCGTCCCTCCTTCAGAGGCTAGAGTGCCAGTGCCTTTGAGGAGACGCCTTCTCCCTTTGCCCACACCCGAGATGTGTCCTAAGGGAGAGAAGACGCCCTTACAGGAGAGCTGGGGACTAAAGGGAAGAATGGCAAAGGGTCTGAGGACAAATGAGAACCTCGGCCTGGGGTGGCAGGTGGGGATGACTTTTAGGCCTGTTTCTGCGGAGTCTCCAGTTCAAGGTAGGAAGGGCAAAGAAAGGGACATGGAAATTCAGAGAGGGAAGGAAGAAAAGATGGAGGAGGAGGGCAAGGGAGAGAAAAGAGAAAAAATAATTGCTGCAGCTAAAGGTTTGTAATAAATAGTGGGTGATGGGAGAAGCACCGAGAAGAAAGGAGGGGGAAATGGTCTAGTGGTAGGGGGATGGGGGATGCACTGAGGCAGAGATAAATTTGCAATTGAAATTCTTTCCTGGAGAGGAGGAGGGGTAGGTTGGGAGGTGGGGAGAAGATTTGCAATTTTAAATAGCTGCCAACCTACCCTTGGCCCTATCTGGGTCTCACCCAGGAACTAGCCGAAAGCCCAGCTCTTTCAGTTTCTAGCCAGGAATTGGCTAGGTCTTTCTGGTCCTGGGAAGCAGAAACTGGAGAACTTGGGTGTTACTGCAGGATTTCGGGTTCAGGTCCCCCTGCCCTCCTCTGAACTGTGACAAGAGCTGGAGTTAGGAGCCTGGAAGGAGCCGGTTGGAGGAGGCAGGGTGGGCTGTGTTACGTGGGCCAGCTGGGAGAGGGCCCTCTTGCCTGCCCCCAGTTCTTCCCAGCAGATGGGGTAGTGCAGGGTGCCGCGGCCCAGCTGTGGGAATGACACAGCGGCACACTTCCCCCCTTTCTTCAAGGATTCTGTGGGAGGAATACTTCTGTTCTTGGCCTGTCTAGAAATCTGGCTCTCCCCAGTCCAATTCCTTTACTTCCCTGGCTCTCTAACTCCCCAACCTCTCCATCTCCTCCGCCCCTTTCCCAGGTGCTGATTTGCATGCTATTAGCATGCTAATCCGGCCCACTCGGCGCTCCTTAATGACTGACTTCACGCCTGGCTAGACCCCTAGGAGGAGAGGGAAGCAGGAATTGAGGCCGGCCTGAGGACCCATTCCAATCCATGAGCCTAGAGGTGAGGGTTGGACTGGCCCAGGGGAAGAGGCGCTAGCACTTCCCCCATCCCTGAAGTGTGTGGCCTGGGCACAGGTGTTTAGTCATTAGAGAGCTGCCGATGGAGCTGGAGCGGATGCACACGGGACTCTGGAGAAGTATGAGGCTGAGGCCTAGAGAGTTAGTGAGTCAGAGGGAAGACCATGATAAAAACTAGTTGTGAGGGGAACCAGCAGTTAGCGTAATGGCTATGTCGCTGGACTCCCATGTAGTCGACCGCGGTTTGCCTCCCGGATCCGGTGGCTTAAAACTCAAGCCAGACGCGTGTGCGTGCGTGCTCAAGATCCCAAGAGGAGAATGGAGGAGAAGGCATTGCAGAGTGACCATCCCCCCTGGGGGGTGATTTCTCGCTTTCTGTCTCTCTGTCTCTCTCTGTCTTTCTGGCGAGCGCGTGCGCCCTATAGCGAAAAACCTCTCCAAAAAAAAAAAAAAAAAAAACACTAGTTGTGAGCCTCAGTGCCTGTAGTCAGTTGGAGGCAGCCCAGGAATCCTGATTTCTCAGTCTTTGGAGTCTCGTTATGTCTGTACTGTAACTGAGGGACAGTCCAGCTGGATGGAGGAGCCCAGGACACAGCTTTGGGGTATACTCTGTGCCTGCTCAGCCCTTTTCTAGATCCCACGTAGGAGCTGTGTGACCATCCGTAGCTTACTTAACCTCTCTGTTTCTCTGGGCTGCCTCATCTGTAAAATAAGGTTGCTGTGAGACTGAATGAGACAACTGATGGAACGTATTCAGCAGAGCAACCCTGGTATCTACACCCTAACAGCTATTAGTAATATTATTCCCATTATGATATGTTATTTCTTTGGAAAAGAGGAGGCAATATAGGAGCTGTTGCCTTTCAGCTGAGCCGGGCATTCCACATGCTGGAGACCAGAGGTGGAGCTAGAAGGCTGGGAGGGCGGTACGGTGCCTGCCTGGTGCCTGCCTGGTGCCTGCCTGGTGCCTGCCTGCGGTGCCTGCCTGAGTACAGGTGCCTGCCTGAGTACAGCCGGACGCACCTGGAGCCTTTGTCCAGAAAACCTTGACTTAGGAAATGAATCTCTGAGGGCATGGGACATCTGAGGGTCTTTCCCTCAGTTCATTCACTCCAAGGCATTTGTGGGAGCCGTTCTTCGTTCTCTGTGCTAATGACAAGAGCAGTGAATAAGGCAGAATCTACCTTCTAGAAGGAGGAGAAAAGTGAACCAGGAGACAATCGGGTAGTGAGTGCTGGGAAGAAAGTACCCTCAGACTGTTTCAGCTTCCTCAGAGAGGGAAGCAGGTTGGAGGAGGTGGTCTAAGCAGAACTGAGTGTCAAGGAGCCGCCAAGACTGGAGGAGTTTTCCAGGTGGGATAAACAGCTGGTCAAGGGCCAGTTGGGGTGGGAATGAACTCCGTCTGTTTGAGAAACAGAAAGGGGCCAGTGGACTGGAGCAACTTCCAGCTGGCAAGGCAGCATGGAGAGGCCTCTTCTTTCTGAATTATTTTGTTGTGGCCAGCAGGTGGCATGGTAGTTAAGGTGCTGGATTTCCACGTGGCTGATGATGGTTTAAGTCCCAGACCAGGCAGCTTGCTTTCTCACACTCTTTGTCTCTCTGGTGAGCATGTGTGCCCTGTAGCAAATTAAAAAATAATATTGATAAATGAAATTAAATCATTTTAAAGGGTGCATACTTTATTTCATTTTATATTTTTTAAAGAATCATTTAATTTTGGGACCAGCAGTTGGCGTAATGGCTACGTCGCTGGACTCCCATGTCGTCAACTGCAGTTCGAGTCCCAGACCCAGTGGCTTAAACTCACACTGGCCACATGTGCATACGTGCCCAAGATCCCTAGAGGAGAGTGGAGGAGAAGGGACTGTGGCGTGGCCATCCTCCCTGGGGAGTGATTTCTCACTTTCTGTCTCTGTCTTTCTGGTGAATGTACGTGCCCTATAGCAAAAACTTCTAAAAAAAAAAAAAAGAATTATTTCATTTTATTTATCATTATTATTATTTTAAATTTTGCTACAGGGCATGCACATTCACCAGAGAGACAGAAAGAAGGAAAGTGAGAAAGCAAGCCTCCAGGTCTGGGACTTGAACTGTGGTCAGCCATATGGGAGTCCAGTGCGTCAACCACCATGCCACCTGCTGGCCCCCAGCACAGAGAGTCTTAAGGTAACCTCTGCGGCAGATGGACAACAGGAGTTGGGAAAGGAGTCTGGACTTTATTCACAATGCAATGAGAAATCCCTGATAGGTTTTAAGCAGAACATAATATGATTTACATGTTAAAGAGATGACTTTCTGTGGTACCTGAAATTTGCTTTAAAACAATACATGAAAGGTAAAGAAATGGGGAATTCTGGTAGTTTCCTGCCCTCTGTATACTTCATATACATGAAATACGATTGGCCATGATGGGCCAGCCATGGGTGTTGGTTAAGGCAGCTGAACTCCACATGGCCAACTGCACAGGTCAAGTTCTGGACCCTGTGGCTTCAGAGACATGCTGGCCGCATGTGCATGCGTGCCCCAAATCCAGAAACGTGGGACAGAAGAAGGGGTCACGTTATGACCGTCCCGCGCAGGTGGTGCTCTTTCCCTCTCACTCTGTCTCATATGCGCCCTTTGGCAAGGTTGAAAAAAAGATTGGCGGGAACCAGCAGTTAGCGTAATAGCTATGTCGCTGGACTCCCACGTAGTCGACCACGGTTTGCGTCCCAGACCTGGTGGCTTAAAACTCATGCCGGGCGCGTGTGCGTGCGTGCCCAAGATCCCGAGAGGAGAATGGAGGAGAAGGCATTGCAGAGTGACCATCCCCCCTGGGGGTGATTTCTCGCTTTCTGTCTCTATGTCTCTCTCTGTCTGTCTGGCGAGCACACGCGCCCTATAGCGAAAAACCTCTCAAAAAAAAAAAAAAGAAAAAAGAAAACCTCTCAAAAAAAAAAAAAAAAAAAAGAAAGAAAGAAAGAAAGAAAAAAAGATTGGCCACGAGTCGATTGCTGAAGCTGGATGATGGGTACAAATGGAGGCTTCTTACGTTATTTGGTCTACTTTTATATATGTTTGGCATTTTCCATAGTTGGGAACGAAATAAAAGATCATTCTGGCTGCTGGGTGGAGAAAAATAGATTGTAGGGGGTGGTGGAAGTAGAAGCCAGTGCAGAGCCTGCTGTACCAGCTCAGAAAGAGATGCTAACGGCCTAGGCCAAGATGACACTAGAAAAGACGGTAAGGGGGGGGTCTGACATGTTTCAGAAGTTGCTGTGGAAGTGGACACGGGTGGGCCAAGAGAAAACGGGGTTGTTCGGCCTAACCAACTAGATAAATGGTGATACCAACATTCGAGATAGGGAAGTTGGGGAGGAACAGGTTTAAGGGAGCAATAAAGAGTTCTGATTTTGGACACGTTAAGTTTAGAAGCCCGTTAGACACTAAGTGAAGCTTCAAGTTGGCAACTGGGTATCTGAGCCTGGTGTTTAGGGAAGAGGATGGGGCTGGAGTCCCCAGAGATCCAGCTGCCCCCAGGGTCCCTGTGGCATCACAGCACTGCTCTCTCTGTGTTTCCCTGCAGGGTACGGGCTGTCACGCTGAAATGAACCCCCAGCACTCCTCCGTAAACCATGGCCACCCTTAACTCAGCCTCTACTGCTGGCAGCACCCCCTCCCCTGGGCACAATGCCCCGTCCCCGCCTCCGGACACCTCCTCCTCCAGCACCCCCTCTGATCCTGTCACCAAAGATCCCCCTGCTTCCCCCTCCACCCCTGAGAGCATGAGGCCCTCAGAGCCAGGGGAACAGCCCCTAGAGTCAGGCTGTGGCCTCGTCCCACCAAAGGAGACTGCGGAGCCCTCAAAAGAGCCTGGCTGTGGTCACTTCCCACCAAAGGACCTGGGGGTAGAAAAGGACAAGGAGCAGCAGGAAGAGGACGGGCTCCCTCCTGTGGACCTACGCAACCACTTACTCTTCGCATCTGGCGGTGAGGCCTACCTGGTGGCCAGCCTGCCCCTGCCAGGCAGCAATGAACTCCTGTTACCAAAGGGCTTCCCCTGGGGTGAGGCAGGCACCAAGGAACAGCCCAGCCGGCCCCTACTTGCCCACCCAGCCCCTGCACACCTCACTGCCCTTCACATCCAACATGGCTTTGATCCAACCCAAGGCTTTAGCTCTTCTGACCAAATTCTGTCCCACGATACCTCAGCGCCATCTCCGGCCACCTGTGAGGGAAGGGATGGAGCCTTCTGGAGCTACCAGCTGGCTCCGAACCCACCCGGAGATCCCAAAGATGGCCCCATGGGGAACAGAGGGGGAGACCACAGGGCACTGTTCTGGTTCTGCCTCCTCTGCCGCCTGGGTTTCAGCAGGCCCCAGGCCTTTGTGGGTCACACACAGTCTCATGGGGTGAAGCTAACCCCTGCCCAACACCGGGGCCTGTCGGGCAGCCCAGCCGTGCTCCAGGAGGGGGCCGAGGGCTGCACGGCCCTCATAAGCTTTCTGGAACCAAAACTCCCCGCTTTTCCCTCTTTTGAAATACCCCTCGACAACAGCAGCACAGTGAACGTGGAGGCGGATGCAGCCCAGTCCGCGGATGGCCCCCCTGAGGCCCAAGTCCAGGCCCCAGTCCTTCCCACTGAAGAAGTCATGGCCCTCAGCTCTCCCTCCCCACCCACAACCCCGGTCACCTGGGACCCCAGCCCAACCCAAGCCAAAGAATCGCCAGTAGCAGCAGGCGAGGCAGGGCCAGATTGGTTCCCCGAGGGGCAAGAAGATGGAGGGCTCTGCCCCCCACTCAACCAAAGCTCACCCACCTCCAAGGAGGGGGGCACTCTCCCCGTCCCAGTGGGCTCCCCTGAGGACCCCAACGACCCACCCCAGTCCTACCGCCTGGCTGACGATTACGCCCCAGGCCCTGCAGCCTTCCAGGGCCTCAGCCTGTCCAGCCACATGTCCCTGCTACACTCTCGGAACTCCTGCAAGACGCTCAAGTGTCCCAAGTGCAACTGGCACTACAAGTACCAGCAGACCCTGGATGTGCACATGAGGGAGAAGCACCCCGAGAGCAACAGTCACTGCAGCTACTGCAGCGCCGGGGGCGCCCACCCCCGCCTTGCGCGGGGCGAGAGCTACAACTGCGGCTACAAGCCCTACCGCTGCGACGTCTGCAACTACTCCACCACCACCAAGGGCAACCTCAGCATCCACATGCAGTCTGACAAGCACCTGGCCAACCTGCAGGGCTTCCAGGCAGGGCCTGGCGGGCAGGGGAGTCCCCCAGAGGCATCGCTCCCACCCCCTGCTGGGGACAAAGAGCCCAAGACCAAATCATCCTGGCAGTGCAAGGTGTGCAGCTACGAAACGAACATCTCCCGCAACCTGCGCATCCACATGACCTCTGAGAAGCACATGCAGAATGTGCTGATGTTGCACCAGGGACTGCCTCTGGGCCTGCCACCTGGGCTGGTGGGGACGGGCCCTCCTCCCCCACCAGGGGCTGCCCCCCCGAACCCGCCTGAACTCTTCCAGTACTTCGGGCCCCAGACTCTAGGGCAGCCTCAGACTCCCTTGCCTGGCCCCGGACTGAGACCAGACAAGCCCCTGGAAGCCCAGCTGCTTCTCAATGGCTTCCACCACCTTGGAGCACCTGCCCGCAAGTTCGCCACACCTGGTAAGCTCCCTGGGTGCTGCACCTCTTCCCGCTTCTTCCTGTGCATGGGCCCACTCTGTTCCCTGCTTTCACACAAATGCCAGCACTCCCCACTTGGGTAACGAACTCCTGAACACTAGCCTACTCATTCGCCCATCTCTCCATGTAGCAAACGGACCCTGCCCCATGTCACCCTTGGGTCACCAATCTGTCTCTGTCCCCCAGCCCCTGGAAGCCTCTCCCCCGATGCCCACCTGCCTCCAAATCAGCTCCTGGGCTCCTCGTCTGACAGCCTACCCACCTCGCCGCCCCCAGATGACAGCCTGACCCTGAAGGTATTCCGATGTCTGGTGTGCCAGGCCTTCAGCACAGACAGCCTGGAGCTGCTGCTCTACCACTGCAGTGTGGGTCGGAGCCTCCCGGAAGCCGAGTGGAAGGAGGTGGCAGGGGACACCCACCGCTGCAAGCTCTGCTGCTACGGCACCCAGCTCAAGGCCAACTTCCAGCTCCACCTCAAGACTGACAAACACGCTCAGAAGTACCAGCTGGCGGCCCACCTGCGGGAGGGGGGCGGGGCTGTGGGCACCCCCTCTCCCATGCCCCTGGGGGACGGGGCCCCTTACGGGTCTGTGTCCCCCCTGCATCTGCGCTGCAACATCTGTGACTTCGAGTCCAACAGCAAGGAGAAGATGCAGCTGCACACCCGGGGTGCAGCCCATGAAGAAAACAGCCAGATCTACAAGGTGAGGCAGGGGTGGGGAGGGCCTAGGAAGGGAGGGGATGGGGGGAGGAGATCGCTGTAGGGAAGTGAGGGGAGAAGCCAGGGTTACAGAAATGAAGGAAAAGGAAAGTGGGCACCAAGGAAACAGACCGCTGGGACAGACATAGAGGAAGACCAGAGGAGAGTGGGTTCTGAAGACGTGGGGCGGACTTTATTCAGCCCCTCTGGTGTCTGGGGTGCAGTGAGGGCTCCTGTCAGCTCAGTTTGTCATGTCACCAGGTTCAAAAGGACTGAACCAGATTTCATTTGCATGCCAGGAAGGGGGTCAAGGATTGATTTGAAGAAGAGGAGGAGGTGGGGGCGAACAAGCAGTAATACTCAGGGGGCCGTAGGAGGGGATGGTGGGCTCACGGGTATGGAAGGGATGGTGGTGCTGCTAGTCAGACTCCGCGACGAGATCTGGAGGTGTCCCTCGGGCCCTGAGCCAGCCTCTCCCCATGGTTCTAGTTTCTGCTGGAAATGGAGGGAGCAGAGGCAGGGGCAGAGCTGGGGCTGTACCGCTGCCTGTTGTGTGCGTGGGAGACCCCCTCGCGCCTGGCTGTACTACAACACCTGCGCGCCCCGGCCCACCGTGACGCCCAGGCCCAGAGGCGCCTGCAGCTGCTACAGAATGGCCCGACAGCAGAGGAAGGACTGCCTGCTCTTCAGAGCATCCTGAGCTTCAGCCACGGGCAGCTCCGGACTGCTGGTAAGGAAGGAGGAGCAGGCTGGAGGACAAGGGCTGGGCAGGGAGCGAGGCTGATGACAGTGACATGAGCAGGGAGAACAGGTCTGCCCTTAGGAGGGAGCGGTGGGGTGAGAAGGCAGGCCAGGGGCTGCTGGAGGAGGGCAGGGAAGGCTGGGACTGTGCCGGGTGAGGTACAGAGCAGGGGGAGGGTGAGGAGGACCACCCCGTGATTCTGAATAGCAATGCTGAGTGCAAGTGTGGGGGCTGACAGACGGGCTGGTCAGGAAGGAGAGGATAGCTAGGAAAAAAGAAGGAACCTGCTCCGTGCTGGGCGAGAACTTGGAAGGAGATGCGAGCTCAGCCCACAGGCAGCAGGGATGGGAAGAGGCCCCCAACAAGCTTCCCAGCCTCCTCCTGTCTCTTAGGTCTTCAGCCCTAAGGCTGGGCTTAGCGTCCCCCTTAGGCATCTGAGGTTGTACCAACAGAGGCCAGAACAGCCGGCCAGACGCACTGAACCAGAGGGTGCGGAATAGAGCCTGGAAGGGGATGCCAGAAGTGGGCATGGGCATCTGGGCTTTGTCGAGGCCAGCGGTGGGCAAGGGTGAGGGTACGGGCAGCAGGAACAGGCAGCATTGACTGGTGCTAATTGAATTGCCAATATGCTGGCTGGAGTTAAGTGCCGGAGGGGCCCAGATCAATAGCTAACGATCCTGGCGCAGGGCTGAATGGAGTTAAGGAACTTTAACACTTTAATTAGGCCGCCACCGAAAATAAATTCCTACACATCTGTCAATTCTTCCTTGAGTGGTAATCTCCTCTCCCAGCCAGCCCTGCAGCCCCCTGCTCGCTGCAGCAGCCGCTTCCATCCCGCCGCAGTCCTCCCTCCTGTTCCCCACTGCATTTCTACGGCTCTCTACTTCCAGATCCATCAAGACAGCGAACTGAGTCGGTCGTTTCTGTTTCCTCTTCCTAGACTTGTTTCTTTGAACGGTTGGGAGGTGGGGCCAGCAGGTGGCATGGTGGCTAAGGCACTGGACTCCCACATGGTCAACTGTGGTTTGAGTCCCAGACCTGGCAGCTTGAAAATCATGCCGGGTGCATATGCGCGTGTCCTCCAAATCCCTGGAGGAGAATGGAGGAAAAGGGACTGGTGTGGCCATACCCCCAGGGGATGATTTCTCACTTTCTCTCCCTATGTCTCTGTCTCCTCTCAGGTGAGCTCATGTGCCCTATGGCAAAAACCTAAAACAAACAAACAAAAACAAACAAAAAGAAACATTGTGGAGCCTCGACTCACACAAGATGATCTCTGCCCCTACCAGTTCTGACACTGGTTTTTGTACCCGCTCTACGGGTATTGCTTAGTGGCTTTGCCTTCTCTCTTGCCTGCTGACTCGGCTGTCCATTCCTCCTTCACTGCTTGTCTGGCTTCCTCCACCCTGGGCCTCCTCTCCCTGGTGCTTCACGTCTTTAAACTGACTCTCCCCCATCCTACACAGGAAAGGCTCCTGCCATCCCCTTAGCGGAGCTGCCCACCCCTGAGAAAGATGCCCAGCACAAGACAGAACTGGGTGAGTCGCTCACCTTGTCCGTCTCCCCTGCCCTGCCCAGGCCTCGTACACTCCGAAGTGCTCGTGGGAACTTGCAGTCATCCAGGAGCCTACCAAGGCCTCCTGTGATGGAGGGGCAAAACCCACAGAAGCGTTCATCAGAAGGAAGGGAGGCCGAGCACTGATGGCTGAGCATGTACATCCTCTCTGAGGACCTGAACCTGGCCATCCTGCTAACCTGGAGCCCGACTCCCTGTCCTAGAAGCCCTCTGATACCACTGTAAGGGTGGAGGGCCTGTGAGAGAAACAAGGCGGGTTGTCAGAGCCACTAATCTCCTGTCCTTTCATCCACAGCTCCTGAAGAGGCAGAGATCAAGACCGACCCTTCCAGAGACAGTGCCAGCCAGACCACGGTCAGGACTGGGCTAACGGGGAGGAGCTGAGGCGGGGTCGGGCTTCACTGAGATCTGCTCGTATTCTAAAGGCAGACCTCCTTTGTCGGTCGTGACTTACTTCCCTCAGCGTCATGTTTAAGGAGTAACACCTAAGCCAGGCACGGTGGTGTATGCCTATAATCCCAGCTACTCGGGAGACTGAGGCAGAAGGAACCAGAGTTCAAGGCCAGTCTGGCAAAAACAGTGAGAACCTGTTTCTTTAAAAAAAAAAAAAAAGGGGGGACCAGCAGTTGGCATAATGGCTGTGTCGCTGGACTCCCATGTAGTTGACTGGGGTTCAAGTCCCAGACCCAGTAGCTTAAACTCACGCTGGGCACATGTGCGTATGTGCTCAAGATCCCAAGAAGAGAAGGGATTGTGGTGTGGCCATCCCCCTTGGGGGGTGATTTCTCGCTTTCTGTCTCTCTGTCTTTCTGGCAAGCGCACGTGCCCTATAGCAAAAACCTCTCAAAAAAATTTATATACACATAAAAAAAAAAAAGCAGAAAAAAAGGAAAGAAACTCCACCTAGGTCCATTATATATGTTTGGTACCATATGGACGAGGTGTCTGAGGGGCAGATCATGCAGGGAATAAAAGGAAGGGGTGACAGGAATGTAAGGGAGAGGTGAAGAGAGGAGCTGTACTGAAGGCAGGAACGACTGGAGGTCGATGGAGGAAGAAAGGTAGGAAATAAGTGAAGAAGGAAGGCAAAAGCACAAAGCCAGCCGCTGCCCAGCTCGAGTCCCCACTCAGGAGCAGACACTAGACAGACGTCCCAACCCCACGAAAGCTCTGAGCATGGATGGAACTGTCCTGGCACCCTCTTCTCAAGGGTAAAGGTACCAGCCAGATGATTTGCCGTGGCAGCACAATCTCTAAGTCCGCAGATTCAGAGCTCGGCAGGACTCAGTACTTAGCTCTGTGGCCCGTCAGTGTGGATTCTGTGGGGACCGCAGCCTCTGGTCCCGAGATGCCGTCCTGCCCCTCACAGCTCTCCAGACTGGACTGCAATATGCAGTTACTGTGTAGCGGCTCGGCTTCTCTGCTCCCAGCTCCTGTGCCCTCCCGCAGCTGTCTGCTCCAAGGCCTAGGTGCATTAGGGGAGGATCCTCTTTAGGCACATCCCTTCCCTGAAAACGGCACAGAGGACAGGAGAGAAGTGAGCCAGGAAGACTAGTCCGATCTCAGGCAGCAGGCGGACAGGTCAGGCAGTCAGGTGACAGCAGGGGCTCATGGTCCCACCCCTCTGGAGGGTTGGGTGGGTGCAGATGTGCTTAGAGGGCCCCGCCAGAATCTTCCTGGGCCACTGGGGGAGCTATTGAGTTTGTTTACAATAAGAAGGGGGGCAGGGGGAGGGAAGGAAAAGAAAGAGAGCTGTTGAGCCTGAGGGAGAATGAGCCAGCTTCTGGTAGGGCCTCTTCAGGTGACAGTTCAGGGACTTGGAGTAGAGTGGGTGGGGGAAAGTGGAGCTGTTTCACTGAGAAGGCACAGGCAGGGTGGTGGCAGGTACAGGACCATCTGTGGGTGGGGCTGTGGCATGGAGTAGGAGAGGAGAGAGAGGGAAGACACCCCAGGGCAACACAGAGAAAGGCGGGAGGGAGGGAGAGGGCCTGGCCAGGCCTCAGTCCCAGCCCAAGTCCCACAAGCTGGCTCTTTCCTCTTCTCTCTGGGACTGGGTCTTCTGTGATGCCTTCCTATCCCGCTTGCTCCCCTAAATTGGGAGCAGGGGACACTGCTGCATTAGGAATCCAGAGGACCCCACCCTTTCCTGACACCCCTCTACCACCTGTGTGTGTCCCCAGGTATACTGCTGTCCATACTGCAGCTTCTTGAGCCCAGAGGCTGACCAGGTGAGGGCTCATGCACTCTCCCAGCATGCAGTGCAGCCCAGATACAGGTGCCCGCTGTGCCAGGAGCAGCTGGTGGGCCGGCCGGCCCTGCACTTCCACCTTAGCCACCTCCACAACGTGGTGCCCGAGTGCGTTGAGAAGCTGCTGCTCGTGGTGAGTCCAGGCTGGCGGGAAGAGGCAGGGACATCCAGGGAGTGTGCGTGTGAGGAGGGCGCTGGTGAGAGCAGCAGCATTTCACAGATGTGAGATTGGATTCGGGAGACAAGAGACGGTCAGAACTGAGCCTGTCGAGCCCCCCTACTCAGGGACAAGAAAACCAAGCCTTTCTTTCGCTTCCATTAAATCCTGAGAAGAGCTGGTTAACAGTAGCCACAGGCCTGCCAGGGACAGCCAGCCTCAAGGAAGGATGGCTTTCAGTCTGGGGAACGAGGGAGCCAGATTAGAGAGGCAGCGGCCAGGCCCTCTGGCCTGCAGGGACAGTGCAGTTAGGCGGGAGGCTTGTCCAGAGAGGAGCTGGGTCCGTGAGAAGGGGGCGTGGCGCAGGCTCAGAGCAGACGGGCCAGGAGCAGCACAGGGCTAGGAGGTGGTGGTGAACCCTGGGACTGTCCCCATTCAGGCCACAACTGTAGAGATGACCTTGACCACCAAAGTGCTACCCGGGCCCACGCTAAGCCCTCTGGAGGATGAGCCAGAAGCCCCCACTCCTGGGCCAGTGCCTGCACCGAGCAGCAACCAGGCAACAGGTAAGAAAGGGGACCTGGGCTTCGTGGGCTAAGAGGAGCTGGAGACAACGGAGGACTGGACCAATGGCCCAGAAACCGAGTGGTGGGGACCGGCATACTCAAGGCTCCCTGCTAATTGTGCCCTCTTCTCTTCCCTAGAAGGCCCTAACCTGACCCCAGAAGCCAGTCCAGATCCTCTTCCCGAGCCTCCCTTGGCCTCAGCTGAGGCCCCAGACAAGCTTTCTGGAAGCCCTGACCAACCCCCTTCTCCAGCCCCATCTCCAGTCCCTCGGCCTGAGCCTGATGTCCACGCTGAGGAAGTAGCTCCTCCACCCACCATGGCTGAGGAGGAAGAGGGCAGCGCCGGGGAGCCCCGCTCCGCAGAGCCAGCTCCCGCAGACTCTCGTCACCCTCTGACCTATCGGAAGACCACCAACTTTGCCCTGGATAAGTTTCTTGACCCTGCCCGGCCCTATAAGTGCACTGTGTGTAAGGAGTCTTTCACCCAGAAGAATATCCTCTTGGTTCATTACAATTCTGTCTCCCACCTTCATAAGATGAAGAAGGCTGCCATTGACCCCTCTGCCCCGGCCCGGGGAGAGGCTGGCGCCCCACCCACCACCGCCTCTGCCACAGACAAGCCCTTTAAGTGCACAGTCTGCCGGGTCTCCTACAACCAGAGCTCCACCCTGGAGATCCACATGCGGTCAGTCCTGCACCAGACTCGCTCTCGGGGGGCCAAGTCTGACGCCAAAGCCGAAGGGCCCGAGCGCAGCCAAGAAGAGCCCAAGGAAGGCGAGACCGAGGGGGAGGTGGGCACTGAAAAGAAGGGCCCTGACCCCACTGGCTTCATACCTGGATTGCCCTTCCTGTCCCCTCCCCCACCACCCTTGGACCTGCCCCGATTCTCAGCCCCCCTCTTCACCCCGCCAGTCCTGCCCCCCTTCCCTCTGGTGCCTGAGTCACTGCTTAAGCTCCAGCAGCAGCAGCTGCTCCTGCCCTTCTACCTCCATGACCTCAAGGTGGGGCCCAAGCTGGCGCTGGCGGGGCCTGCACCCATGCTGTCCCTGCCAGCTGCAACCCCACCTCCCCCACCCCCACCCCCCAAGGCTGAGCTGGCAGAGCGGGAATGGGAGCGGCCCACCATGGCCGAAGAGGGAAATGAGGCAGGGCCCTCCTCACCCCTCCACCCATCTCCTAATGAGGCCGCCCGCACCGCAGCCAAAGCCCTGCTGGAAAACTTTGGCTTTGAGTTGGTGATCCAGTACAATGAAGGGAAGCAGGCCGCGCCCCCTCCCCCAACCCCGCCCCCACCCGAGGCCCTGGGGGGTGGGGACAAGCTGGCCTGCGGGGCCTGTGGGAAGCTCTTCTCCAACATGCTCATCCTCAAGACCCACGAGGAGCACGTGCACCGCCGCTTTCTGCCCTTCGAGGCGCTGAGCCGTTATGCTGCTCAGTTCCGAAAGAGCTATGACAGCCTCTACCCGCCCCCCGTGGAGCCCCCCAAACCTCCTGATGGGCCTCTGGAGTCACCTGCCCCCCAGCTGGGCCCACCTTTCCTGGTCCCAGAGCCTGATGCAGTGGGGAGCTGCGTCCCTGAAGAGAGGAGCAGGGCGGGAGGACGCTGGCCCCCGGAGGAGGAAGAAAGCTCCAGAGGGACTCTTCCCCCCCTAGTACCTGCAGGCCGCCGGTTCTCCAGAACCAAGTTCACAGAGTTCCAGACCCAAGCCCTGCAGTCCTTCTTTGAGACCAGTGCCTACCCCAAGGATGGAGAGGTGGAGCGGCTTGCAAGTCTCTTGGGTCTGGCTAGTCGTGTGGTGGTCGTGTGGTTCCAGAATGCCCGCCAGAAAGCGCGCAAAAACGCCTGTGAAGGGGGGCCTGTGCCAGCCGGAGGTGGCACTGGGGGGGCCTCTGGCTGCAGGCGCTGCCATGCCACCTTCCCCTGTGTTTTCGAGCTGGTGCGGCACCTCAAGAAGTGCTATGATGACCAAGCCCCTGAAGAGGAGGAAGAAGAGGCGGAGAGAGAGGAGGAGGAAGACGTAGAGGAGGAAGAAATAGAGGAGGAACCGGGCCTTGAGACCCCAGCAGGGCCTGAGGGCCCATCACCAGAACCTCCAGATGGGGAGGAACTGAGCCAAGCAGAGACAAAGTCAGGAGGCAAAGAGCCTGAAGGGAAGGCCTCTCCCTCGCCCTCCCCGGCCCACACGTGTGACCAGTGCACCATCTCTTTCCCCAGCCAGGACCTCCTGGCCAGTCACCGCCGACTGCACTTCCTGCCCGCTGTGCCGCCCGGCGCTCCCCCACAGCTCCTAGACCTGCCCTTGCTGGTGTTTGGGGAGCGAAACCCCTTGGTGGCTGGAACCCCACCTGTGCCAGGGCCACCCCTCAAACGGAAGCATGAGGATGGCAGCCTGTCCCCCACAGGAAGTGAAACGGGGGGTGGTGGGGAGAGTGAGCCCCCCAGGGACAAGCGCCTGCGCACCACCATCCTGCCCGAGCAGCTGGAGATCCTGTACCGCTGGTACATGCAGGACTCCAACCCGACGCGCAAGATGCTTGACTGCATCTCCGAGGAGGTGGGGCTCAAAAAGCGAGTGGTACAGGTCTGGTTTCAGAACACCAGGGCCCGGGAGAGGAAAGGGCAGTTTCGAAGCACCCCTGGGGGTATCCCCGGTCCAGCAGTCAAACCCCCTGTCACACCCACCCCTGCACCCTTCCCCAAGTTCAACCTCTTGCTAGGCAAGGTAGATGATGGGGCTGGGAGGGAAGCCCCCAAAAGGGAAGCCCCTGCCTTTGCCTACCCCTCGGTCGCCCCTGGTGCCGGGCCGCTGCCTTTCTTACCACCTGGGAAAGAAGCCACCACCGCAACCCCAGAGCCACCTCTTCCTCTCCCACCTCCCCCTCCACCTAGTGAGGATGAGGGCCCAGAGGAACCATCTAAAGCTTCTCCAGAGAGTGAGGCTTGCAGTCCATCTGCAGGAGATCTAAGTGATTCCTCTGCTTCCAGCCTGGCTGAACCAGAGTCCCCTGGGGCTGGAGGCACCGGTGGGGGACCAGGTGGGACTGGGGTTCCAGATGGAGTGGGGCAGCGGCGCTACAGGACTCAGATGAGCAGCCTGCAGCTGAAGATCATGAAAGCCTGCTATGAAGCCTACCGCACCCCCACCATGCAGGAGTGCGAGGTGCTGGGGGAGGAGATTGGGCTGCCCAAGAGAGTCATCCAGGTCTGGTTCCAGAATGCTCGCGCTAAGGAGAAGAAGGCCAAGCTACAGGGAGCAGCCGCTGGGGGGTCTGGGGGAAGCGGTGAGGGCCCCTTGGCCGCGCAGCGCACTGACTGCCCCTACTGCGATGTCAAGTATGATTTCTATGTCTCCTGCCGAGGCCATCTCTTTTCCCGCCAGCACCTGGCCAAGCTCAAGGAGGCAGTCCGAGCCCAGCTGAAGAGTGAAAGCAAGTGCTACGACTTGGCCCCGGCGCCCGAGGCACCCCCAGCCCCCAAGGCCCCGCCCGCCACCACCCCTGCCTCTGTGCCCCTTGGGGCTGCCCCAGCCCTGCCTCGCTTGGCTCCGGTCCTCCTGTCTGGCCCACCTCTGACCCAGCCCCCGCTGGGCAGCTTAGCTCCTTTCAGTTCAGGTGAGTGGGCAGTGTGGGAGGAGCTGGGCCTCAGACAACACGTCCCGCCAATGACGTGCCTTTCCCATTCCTTGACTCTTCCCACATTCCATCTCCTTCTAGAGCCTTTCCTTGCTTCAGATTCTGGGGGGGAAAGAAGGGAGGGGAAGAGGCATGGCAGCCGGGTGGTAGGAATGGGTGTGTGTGGCTGGAGGTGACCTGTGGCAGGAAGGATGATGGGGACCAGAGGTCACTATATTTCATCACTTCTTTCATCTTCCTAGGCCCTGCAGCCTCCTCAGGCCTCCTTGGCCTTGCCACTTCGGTCCTGCCTGCTACCACAGTGGTCCAGACTGCTGGCCCAGGCCGCCCTTTACCTCAGAGACCTGTGCCCGACCAAACCAACGCCTCCATGGCAGGCGCCATTGACCCTGTCCCAGGCCCACCTACTGAGCCCTCAGGGGACAAGGTCTCTGGTGAGCGAAAGCCAGTTGTAGTCCCCACCAACTCCTCCACTGATGCCCTCAAGAACCTCAAAGCGTTGAAGGCCACTGTCCCAGCCCTGTTGGGGGGCCAATTTCTGCCCTTCCCATTACCCCCCACTGGGGGGGCAGCACCGCCAGCTGTCTTTGGGCCCCAGATACAGGGGGCCTACTTCCAACAGCTCTATGGCATGAAGAAGGGGCTATTTCCCATGAACCCCGTGATACCTCAGACCCTCATTGGGCTGCTTCCCAATGCCCTCCTCCAGCCGCCACCCCAGCCCCCTGAGCCCACAGCCACAGCACCTCCAAAGCCTCCTGAACTACCCGCTCCAGGAGAAGGGGAGGCTGGTGAGATCGATGAGCTGCTAACAGGCAGCACTGGCATCTCCACCGTGGATGTGACCCACCGCTACCTGTGCCGCCAATGCAAGATGGCATTTGATGGGGAGGCCCCAGCTACTGCCCATCAGAGATCCTTCTGCTTCTTTGGGCGGGGCTCTGGGGGCTCCATGCCTCCTCCACTGCGGGTGCCCATCTGCACCTACCACTGCCTGGCATGCGAGGTGCTGCTGAGTGGGCGCGAAGCCCTGGCCTCTCACCTGCGCTCCTCGGCCCACAGGCGCAAGGCGGCCCCGCCTCCGGGGGGCCCACCCATCACCGTCACCAACGCCACCACGGCTGCCACGGCTGCTGTGGCTTTTGCCAAAGAGGAAGCAAGATTACCTCACACGGACTCCAACCCAAAAACTACTACTACCTCTACACTTCTAGCTTTATAAACAGATAAACCAAGATGGGGAGGGGGAAGCCTTAGGGCGCCCTCTTTTACCCCAAGGGGTGTTTGGTGGGAGCTCAAATCCCTCACCCCAACCCCCGGCTCCGCCCACCTCATGGGAATCCTTCAATTCCCACCCTCAGTGGGCTTCACACACCCCACCTCCAGCAGTCCTGCCTCCTCCCCGCCCACCACACTCTGATCTTCATTGTCAACTCCTTGCAGATACAGCCCTTGCTTGTGTCTCCGCACACACACCCGCACCCACCATGGCATCCCGAGTATGCACACGTCTGCCCGCCACACGGAAAACATATCCTTGGTTCCATCTTCTCCACTGAATTCCCCAGCCTCCCACTCCTGTCACACACACGCACATACACGCACACATGCACACACACACGTGCACACAAATCACAGTTACCCCATGCTGTTCCACTGACTGAGAAAACACCAAAAAAAAAAAGAAGGAAAGAAAGAAAAGAGAGAGAAAAAAAGAAGAAAACGAAGGCCCACGACAAAGAAGGGGGAAGGAAAACCTTGCCACTCTCCCGTCTCCTTCCTCCCCCTTGTCTAGAGCGCCATATCGCTCAGACTTTCCAACCACCCAGTTGGCTCCCAAGGTTGGAGCCTGGGATGGGCAGGGAGCCCATAAAACTCGAACCAAACTGGAGGCTGGCAGGGGGAGATGTGCTCCCAACCCACTCTCCCCATACCCCTCCCTCCTAACCCTCTTCTCCCGACAGGGGAGCCCCTGTGGGCTGGACTCTAGGGGATGCCACCACCAGGAAGCCCTCTGCCAATCCCCCCACCCTGCACCCTGGGAACTGCAGTAACTTATTCTCAAAGGCTTTAAACACAGAGATCCTCTCAGCAGCCGTGGGCCCGCCCCTTGTCCTAGCCCTGCCATGTGGGCGTCCAGCCTCCAGGACCGGCGCTGCCCACCAACGGCAAATCCAAAGTTCTTTTAAAAAACTGAAACACACACACAACCAAAAAAATAAAAAAAAAAAAAAAAAGGCGAGAGAGAGCACGCATGTGCACATGTGCACAAGAGAGATGGAGAGACCAGAACGAACTAAAGAAAAACATAAACTTGGAAAATACAGAAAAAAAAAAAGAAAACTCTCCCATCAAACCAGTGGTTTTTTTCCTGTTTGTGTCTCTCCTCCTTCCTTCACCTCCATTTTAAGGGTTTCTTTAAACCACTTCATCTTTGGAAGATCAAATGGCTTTACCACCTTGACATGGGTCTGCTGATCCAGGCAGGAACGAAAGCAGCAGATTCCCCGGGCCACTCCCAATCTCTGAGGCGAGAGCGGTAACGGGGAGAGGAGTCTGGAGTGGGAGAGACGCGCCCTGTCCCCAGAACTAAGTATTGATCGGGACAGGTAATATCCTCTCATTCCCAGCTGTGAGTCAGGAAAGCCAGTGTCTCTCTGCCGTGGTCCTGGGGAGGAAGAGGAGGATGGGCAGTTTGTTTTCTGAACCCAAGGTGTGCGGTCTCTGCCTCCCACCGGCATTTATTCTTTCACAAGCCTTGCTCCCGGTTCCCTGTGCCACGTCACATTCTGCTGCCTCTTGAGCTTTCTTTGCCTGGCGGGGTCCCTTGCCCCCATCTGCGTTTCTTCCCCTCCCCACATCCGCTGCCCTTGCTCCTTCCCACCCTGCCCAGCCTTCCATTAAGCAGCAGCCGTTGGAGTAACCCCGAAAGCCAGGACCTGCCATGAGGTTCACGGGGGTCTAGAGCTAACGCAAGTCGGGATGGGTGGGCAGGATGACTGAAGCACAAGGGGACTCTGATAGGGTGGTATCACCAAGGGAACTAACAGAAGAATGTCCTAGAAGTCACCAACCCTAACCCAACTGTTTCTGTAACCCTCAGGAGATCGTATTGGGAACCCCAAAGCCCAGCAAAAGTGCCATAAAGTAAAGTAGTGTTTTCTCGTAGGAAGGTCTGTAAAATTTCCCACCCCCTCCCCCAGCTAGTTTATCCTACTCCCTTTGTCCCTAAGACTTTTCCCCTTTCAAGGCATTCTCCTTCCATCTTCTCTCCCACAGGCTTCTACCACCATTATCCATTTATTACAAATAGATTCAGCAAGCCCTGGGATTTGGGTCTTCTGGTCTACCAGTTACTTGGCTCTGTGAACATGTTAACACTGAAGTGGTCGGTGGCTTATGTGCACAAGAGATGTGACGGAATGGCTGGCAGGTGGCCTGGTGGTTAAGGGCACTGAAGTCCCACGTGGCTGACCATGGTCTGAGTCCTGGACCTGGCAGCTTGCTTTCTCTCTTTCCTTCTCACTCTCGCTCTGTCTCTCTCTGGTCAAATTTAAGTAAATAAAAAAAGTTAAATAAAATAATAATTTTTTAAAAAGAGAGAGAGATGCAAGGGGACAGAGGAGGAGAGAAAATTCAACCCAATCCCTAGGCCCCATATATGCTGTGAATCTCACTTTCTGTCCCATTTACTTGAAAAATTAAAAACTCGGGACCAGCAGATGGCATAATGGTTGCATCCCATGTAGTCGACCCCAGTTTGAGTCCTTGGACCTGGCAACTTACAACTCACACCGGAAATACGAGCGTGCGTGCCCAAGATCCCGAGAGGAGAATGAGGGAGAAGGGACTGTGTCATGGCCATCCATCCCCCTGGGAGGTGATTTCTCGCTTTCTCTCTGTCTCTTGGGCGAGCACACACGCTCTATAGCAAAAGTCTCTCTCAAAACAAACAAACAAAAAAATTAAAAGCTCTGAGTCCAGCAAATTGGGAGTGGGTAGAACTATTGACAGTTATTCCGAAGATACCCGAAGTGCCAGTTACAGATGTGGGCCCTGGAAGAGAACGGACCCATGGTGTTCCTGCACTCGATGCACCTTTCTTTTCCTCCCTCTTAGCAGCTCTCCTGCACCCCTCCCTCCCTGTCCTTTTCTGTCTCTCGTTAAAATTCTGTATATAAAATCATTTTCTTAGCAGCATGTATATGAGGAAAGCAGCTTTTTCATTTTCTGCTTTCTGGGAATGTGATTTGTGTGTAAAAGTTGAATACAAAGCAAAAAACATCTAGAAGATGGTGAGCTAAGGACGAAACATTTTACAAACACTAGGCATGGGATGATCAGAGATGTGGGGGTCATGCATTTTAGGGATTCACAGCCAGGGCAGGTTTCTTCAGTCTGAACTATGACTGGTTACACCTAGAATGAATGAATGTAGCCAGAAATCCCTCCTCTTGCTCTCCATATTCTTTTACACCTAAACACCTTGGCCTGGAGACACCACGTACATTCGGAACAGTAGACAGGAGGTGACTTACCTAGAACCCTGGAATGTTGGGGCAGAAGAGCTTGGCTGACTGCTGACTTAGCCCATCCTGGAAGGTGCATCATCGTGTGCTCCCAGTAGCTAGAGGCATTCCTCCCCAGCCCTCTTACCCCAGAAGGCCTTAGCAGCAGCACTCCTGTTCCAGGAAGTAACGTGTGGGCGACCATTCTGGTGGGCAGAGACTGAGTCAGCATAGCCCTGTGCACAGTACTGGAGATGACACTGTGCCCAGTCACCAGGATGACGTTGTGCTGCTTCGCCTACGACGTAACAGACTAACTCAAGCACTTGGCCAGCAAACCTATCTTAGAGTACCTGTCTCACCCCAACCCTAGAGTGAGCTTGAACTGATAGCTCATAAGAATGGTCTTTCGAGGCTTAGGGCAAAGTCCCAGGTCTAACTTAACATGAGTCCTAAAGAAACACCCAAATTCAGGTCTGCCCTACTTATTGCTAGAGTCAGTACCAGGAGGCAGGAGGTGGAGGTGATCTCAACTGCCTTTGCTCTAAACCATTGTCTGTGTAGGGATACCTTAAGATACCCAGTCCTTGGAACCAGCAATTGGCATAATGGCTATGTCGCTGGACTCCCATGTAGTCAGCCACGGTTCGAGTCTTAAACTCACGCCGGGCGCGTGTGTGTGCATGCCCAAGATCCCAAGAGGAGAATGGAGGAAAAGGGATTGTGGCGTGGCCATCCCCCCAGGGGATGATTTCTCGCTTTCTGTCTCTCTATCTATCTCTGTCTTTCTGGTAAGCGCACGCGCCCTATAGCAAAAACCTCTTAAAAAAAAAAAAAAAAAAAAAGATGCCCAATCCTCAACTGAAACAAAAAAGTCCACTGGAAGAATATGAGAAAATCTGAAGTTTCAGTGGTCAAATGGGGCAGAGTTAGGAACAGTACCACCAAAAGAAACCTGTTCTCATTTGACCTGTCTAACCCTGGAGTATACTTACAGAAGCTTGCATAAGAACAAGGAAGCCAGTTATTCCAGCATTACACCCACCTGCTTCATTTCTTCCATATTTTCCTTAACCACTTCCAATGCTCATAGACCAGATCATTGATTCCCCAAAACCCTACCACCCTGATCTGTTTCTCTTTGTTTAAATATGCAAGAGGGTGTGTGTGCTCACCAGAGAGAAGAAAAGCAAGAAAGGACTCCCCAAGGGAGATGATCACACTACAGTTACTCCATTTCGCCTTTCGGGATTTGGGGCATGCAAGCACACGTATCCGGGATGTTTTACAAGTTGCCATTTTTGGGACATGAACTACGCAACTGGTCATGTGAAATCCAGCCACCTTAACCACCATGCCACTGGCTGGATTCACCTAATCTGCTTTTTTTTTTTAAGTACTATTCATTTATTTTATTTTTATTTGTTATTATTTTTAAAATTTGACCAAAGAGAGACAGAGAGAAAGGGAAAGTGAGAAAGCAAGCTGCCAGGTCTAGGACTTGAACCACAGCTGGGAACTAGCAGTTAGCGTAATGGCTATGTCGCTGGACTCCCACGTAGTCGACCGTGGTTCGTGTCCCGGACCCGGTGGCTTAAAACTCACGCCGGGCGCGTGTGCGTGCGTGCCCAAGATCCCGAGAGGAGAACGGAGGAGAAGGGATTGCGGCATGACCATCCCCCCAGGGGGTGATTTCTCGCTTTCTGTCTCTCTGTCTCTCTGTCTGTCTGGCCAGTGCACGCGCTCTATAGCAAAAACCTCTCCAAAAAAAAAAAAAAGAACCACAGTTGGCCATGTGGGAATCCAGTGCCTTAACCACCAAGCCACTTGCTGCCCCTCACCTAATGTGTTTTAAGACATATTTATTAATCCAATCATTTATCCTGGTAAGATATGCACTCCTAAAATACAGAGCTTTGTGTATATAAATGCACCAACAAAACAAGCAATCTCTCAGAAACTGCAACGGAACCCAGCAGAGAGGGTTACATATAAATAAGTGCAGGGCAGGATTCCAACATAGAGGCTCAGGGACATGCCTCTAGATCCATACCTACACTCTCATACGCACAGACATCCTCCAATACATGCTAATTTTCCTCACACACAGGAGGGTAGGGAAGTTTATAGACAGAGAGTCAGAGGACAATGTAACCAGTATCAGGAAGGGGACCAAATGTTGAACATTAACCAACGGGGAAAATACCTTAAATTCTTCTGGATGCCAGGGAAGGGAGAGGTAGATGAGAAATCAGGAGGAAATGGGAAAACACATATATCACCCTGAAACACAAAGGCAAATCAGCCTGGAACCCGGCGTTATAGGACGGGCTAGGGATTCAGGGAGTATTTCTCTCAGAAGGAACTAGTCAGAATCTTTTCCGGGACACGAACTGCGGTCGACTACATGGGAGACATAGCCATTACACTAAGTGCTGGTCCCCTAGTCAGACTCTTTTAAGCCGTCGGGGTATCATTTCTAGAGGACTGAGTTAGGAAGAAATGCCCTAATACCTAGGAAGCACTTGTACAACAAGAAGGACTCTAGACCCAGCCTCAAGGTCTATAAGATTATAGTTTGGATGCAGTATGAAAGGATCCAATAAAAGAAAACTTGAGAGAAGACATTTATAGAAGACCTAGACCATGACCTGTCAAGTTTGGGGAAAAAGATGAGAAGTAATCCCAAAGGAAAGCACCTCCTGGGAGATCCCACAATTATGAAGAACATAAACAGGGCGACTTAACTGTGTAACCAGCTAGTGACTCTCCTTGATAAAGAGGACCCAGACAGCCCTGCCCAGAAAACATAGACGAGGCTAAATGTCACTATCCCCTCTCAGTCTGAGCCCGGTGTTTCTTGCCATCCCTCAGTGATAAAGGCGTCTGGTTATAAACTAATGGGGAAGCAGGCTGAACCAGAAAAAAGTTAAACTTTGGGGTTGGCTCATAATCTCATCCGATCATACACAGAACCCTTGCACGACGACTGAAACAGAAATAACTAATCACCAGGGCTCGGCACTGTCCCTCATCTTCGGCCCCTCCCAGATACCAAACTCTGCACTGTGCCTTCTCAACTGGTCTTGAAGAATGACCTATGCTGTGCGTAACTCTGGGTATCTCTACCAGAGGCTCAAACCACGGCATCAGCTGCAAGGTGCTGAGTGTAGGCAGCAGGTGAGGTCCGTATTCTGCTCATGCTCTTCCACTATCGGGCCCTTGGCCTGCCTCTAGGAAGCAGCAGACTGGGACCCATCCTGTAGCTTGCCACACGATCAATACACATCTGGCTGGGCCACAGAGAACAGGCTCCTGGCAACGCTCCTAACCTTTCGGCTTTCAGTAGTGAAGTTCAGAACAATGGGCAGCCAGCCGACAATCTAGGGGGTGAAGGGAAGAGTGACTTTTCGTGATCAGATGAGATCGGGCGTGTTGAGGGTGGTACAGCCACAGAAGAGAATAGTAATTTTTGACCATGCTCTCAAAGGGATCATTCTGTGATAGCTAGTGCTAGTAGAATCACTCTTCTAAGTTACATTTGCCTGATGTGACCTCACAGTTGCTCCTCCCTCTCCTGCTTCCCCCACCCAAAGCACACATATGCACAGCCCACAGCACATATATCCCAAGATGACGGTATAAAGACATGAATACAGTCAGGTAAGAAGAGAGATGGGAAAGGCAGGGTAATCCAGACTAGACCCACTGTCCTACAAGATGACTGCCGTCACTCAGAACAGTGGTTCCCACAGCTTGGTCCACCCGCACCATGGTCACCCAAGTGCTTGTTTAACATGCACATTCTTGGGGCTGGCAGGAGGCGTGGTGGTCAAGGGCACTGGACACTCATGTGGCTGACAGTAATTCAAGCCCCAGACCTGGCGGCTTGCTTTCTCACTTTCTCTCTCTCTCTCCTACTCACTTACTCACTCTGTTCCTCTCTGGTCAAATTTAAACAAATAAATAAATAAAGTTAAATAAAATAATGCTTAAAAAAATAAATAAAATGTACATTCTTGACCTCACCTCAGACTGAAGGGACTGAGAGCCACTGACCTAGAGAGCTCAGTGCCATATGTCCCTAGTACTGCCCCTACTCTCCAGTGCCGGATCCACCTGCCGCCTCAGCGGCTGCCAGGCAGCCGCACGCCTTCATGCTCTCCACCACCACCTTGGATTTGTCTTCGTCATTACACAGACGTCCCCTCCCAACCTCCAACACCATGGAAATCTGATGGTATCTTCTGCTTATACTGGCAATTATTTTTTGTCCAATCGCAAGAGGGTGCATACACTCACCGGAGACAGACAAAAACAGGGGAGGGAGAGAGCACTTTCTAATGGCATGTGGCCACCCCACAATCCCGTCTCCATTCCTCCAACCTGTCAGGATTTTGAGTGCACTGGTGTATATTTCAAGTGGCAGGGTTGGAATTCAAGCCATGGTCAACCATATGGGATCTGGATCCCTTAATCACCAGGGCTGGCCCTGGAAATATTTATATTGTCCTCTCACTCCTAAGCTGTGTGCCTCCCTGCCTTCTCTGCCGTGGAAACCGCCCTGCTTCTTCTAAAGCTGCCATCCACTTCCAAGAGTGTTGAAATCAGAATTCCCCAGTGCCGAGCAGCTCAGCTCAGCAAGGGCTGAACTGTGTCCCAGACTTACTCAGCCTCCCCTCATCCTCACCCATAGCCTTCCACCCAAAGGTCTTTCCAGTCACTGACCTACAGCCTCTGGCTACCCAGGAAGCTGGGAAAGATAAAACTACTGGAAGTCTTCCAGGTGGGGCCCAACATCCAGTTTTGAGGGTGCTGGTCACTGATGCTATGATTTCTCATCCTAGGGCCTTTTCCGTCTACCGGAGCTCATCACTAACTGGTCCTCAGTCTTCTTTCCAGGGACCCATTTCAAAGACAGGAAAATGTACCCAACTCCAGTTGGGGTGCCATTGAGAAATTCCTAAACACAAAATCTCCTTACACAATCTTTCTGCAAAGGTGACTCCAAAGATAGGAATCTATGTCTTCCTAACACCTGCCTACCTCTCTAGGCCCAGAGCACCTGTCTGTCTTTCCAGGACTGCTACTGAATATGGGCCTTTAACACAGGAGACAGAACTGGTTCATGTCAGCCACAGCCACGCACACGGCCCAGGGCAGAATGAAATGCGTAGGGCATCCACCACCCCGCACGGCAGCCTGAGGCTCTCCCCTTCCTACTTCTTCCCTTCCAGTCTCTTCAGTGGTATCTTGATGACAATGTGGCTGATGTGCCTCTCTCCAGGTTCTCCCTTCGCTCTCCTAGTGTGTTTCTGTCCCTTCCACCCAGAGAGGCAACCCGGAGCCTTGGGTGTGGCTATCGCCTGTGCCTTTGTCCCCTCAGCTTCAGTTCCCCTTACATAGCTGCTCAGACACTGAGCATGGTACCATTCAAATCCCTTTCCTGGAGGCAGTGAGGGCAGGAGGGAGGGCTGTCTCACTGGGAGGAAGGCAGAATTGGGGCTGGCCAGAGAGTGCTCAGCCCAGCAGTTAAGGGCACGCTCCCATGCCACTTCCCAGCATAGAGCTCCACCTGAAGCCTGGCACTCTCGCGAGCACAGCCCTATCTCCCTCACTGCCGCCAAGTGGCGTCATGAGCACGTTTGGTGGCTCTGGGTTTGCCGCAGCCCCGGGATCTGAGACACTGTTCACGTGCCAGCGCAGCATTGCCAAGTGTGGCGGCATCCAGTTGGTTGGGTGCCAAGCAGTAGGACCCAGGTGGTGATGGAGAGATGAAAGAGGGGTGAGGCGAAGGGGGGTGGGGAGGAGAGGAAGACGCCAGGGAGGAAAACCAGACACCTCACTTGTTAGAGTCAAGTCCAAATGGGATCTGCAGGAAGGTGCCCTTCCCACTTCAGAGCCCGGCTCAGCAAGCAAGCCCGTCCCTCCCCCCACGCCCGCAAGAGTGGCATCTACAGACCAGGCAAGGGGGTATGGCCATCTTCAGCAGGGAACTGGCTGGGGGCCAGGCAGCACTGCCAGCACTGCCAGCACTCTCCATCCTTCTTCCTTGGGGTCTTGGCAATGGCGCTCCTCCTCCTTTGTGTCCTCACGCCGCTCTCCGTCTGTCGCTCCACTCCCCACACCTAAGAGGCCAGGGGAAGGAGGTCCTGGCAGAAAAAAGTCTGTTCTCCCAAGCAACACACACACCACCTCCCAGTGTCTCGCCTCCTCCCTTCTCACTCCTGGCACAACCACCTCCTGAACCAGATTGGCAAGCAGCACTATTCTGCACAGTGCCAGAGCTTGCACGGGCCCCACAGGCAGTGTCAGTGCCACCCACCCTGCCCCAGTGCCGACAAAGGGCTCGACTATAGTCCAAACAAGTTCTCCCTGGTAGTGGGGCACAAGCCTCCTCCCAGCACTTCTTGGCACTTCCCTGGCTACTCTCTCTACTGCCTTATGCCCCTAGGCTGGAAGAGAACCAACCACCTCAAAGTCCAACCACTTCTCCCAGCTGAGCTTCCCAATGGACAGCAGCAGCAGCACATTTCTGCCCCTTCTCCCTGCCTCCTGGGTCCCCCATATTCCCTATTGCCCAAGCGCTGGGCACCGGTCTGACAGATGAGATGCCAAGAGTGCCTGTGTACCGAGCTCCCCTCCCAGAGCACAGGGACTCCTGCCGCTGCCCCTCCATTCACCTCTTCCCATCTCCATGGGCACAAGGGTGGCAGCTGCAGTGCCAATGCCTGTAAGCAGGCAGCACGAAGCAACTCATGCACCTCTTCTCCCCTCTCAGGCCCCAAACCTCTCCCCTCCTTCTTCTTGCCATCCCTCTGTCCTTCTGGTTGGACACTAGATTGGCAACCGCAATGCCAACCCCCACCCATGCCCAGGAGGCTCACATACAGCACGCACTTATGCGTACATGTACATGCGCGCGCACACACACATACACACACACGGCCCCATGAGTGCCAGGCAGCGGTGGCAGACACACAGCAATGCACAGTGACTGGTACCCGAGGAGGCAACCGGATTCGGCACCTGATCCAGCACCCGTTTGGGATTGGGTGGGTAGGCGGGCAGGCGGGCGGAGGGGTGATGGAGGCAGGCGATGGCCCTAGGTTGGCAGCCGATGGAGCTGGGAGAATGGAGGGAACAGATGCTCTTTGCCCAGCCTCCCTCCCTCTCTCTCCCTGAGATCAGTGCCAAGCTGGGGGGATGGGGAGAGGGGAGGATGGGGGAAGGGTGGCATTTGGAGAGCTGGCAGGCGGGGGGGAGCTGGGTCCGCCCAGGCTGGGCAGTGCCGGCACTGGCTGCCGCCTCTCCACTCTGCCATCTGTCTCACTTCTCTCCCCACCCCCTTTCTCTCTCTTTCTCTCTCTCCTTCATCCACAGCAACATGAAAAGAGGAAAACAGGGTCCTCATACCGCCCACCCCCAACCTCTGCCAGACCCCCCATCTCCTCCCCACAACTCACCACACCATACCACCACCAAGCCATCTGTGCTCTCTCCTCTTGGCTCGGGCACCTTCTTTCACTTGCCTTCACCCTCACACCAAGACGGGTACAATTTTTAAAAACATACATATATATATACATATATACATACATATTTTAAAAAGCAACTTAAAAAAAAAAAAACTATTTTCTTTGGGAATGTCCTGTCCTTCTGAGCCTGGGTCCTCGGTGCCAATGTTTATGGCAGGCAGAGGGAGGGGACCTGTCCTCAGCTGGTGCCCATGAATCCCATGCCAGGGAGGAGGGGTGGCTGGGGCGGGGTGGGGGTGGGGTGGGGTATCGGAGAGCTCTCTTCTCTCTGCGCCTGTGGTTGTTTCTTTTTTTTTCTCCTCTTCCACTTCCGGAGCACATTCAAATAGACCTAGAGCCTTCCCCACCCCCAGCCGCACAGCCCCAGTTCCCAGGCCCCTGTGCCCTTCTCTCCCTGCTTTTGATTCTGTTCCTCGAGCACCCTTTCCTTTTTGTGTGTGTGTGTGTGTGTGTACGGGTGCGCGCGCGAGTGTGTTTGCATCCATGGCGGTGGGCACCGTGCCAGCCACTGCACAGCCATCTGCGATGCCTTCTGCAGCCTCCGCTATTTTTCCCTGCCACCTCCAGCCCCCACCCCTTTGCACCCCAGCTCCACACCCCCCAGTCCCCAATCATTAATTAGCTACTGAATTAATTAAATCGTGAATGCTAATTAACATTCCTACAGGGCAGGCTGCCAGGCTGGGGGGGGGGGGGGGGCGCAGAAGGGATATGAAGAAAGATAGAGGTTGGGATGGGGGAGGAGGAAGGAGAGCCAGTCTGCTTCGAAGAACAAGGGGAGAGAGAAAGACCCCAAAAGGACAAAGAAGAAAGAGGGCCAAGTGACTATGTATGGACAGGGACAGGCTGGGGTGGGGAGTGGAACAGACCAGGCATGGGAAATGGGCTGTAAAACTGTCTGGGGTCCAAGAAGGTATGACCCCGCCCTTCCTGCCCAAATAAGACACAGCCAATTCCTTGTCCCCAAGCTCACGGCCACCACAGCCCAGCCTAGAGAAGCATACATACCTACGGTGGGGGATTCTGACAGCATCTCTTCTCTCTTAAGGAAAACCAATCCCAAACCAAAAGGTCAACAGCTACTATCTGTCAGTCAACAAAGCCACACCGACTCTCAGACCAGGTCACCGTGAGAAGGCTCAGGGCTCAGAGAGGCGCTGTTCACTGCCCTTGTCTACCTGTCTAGGTGAAGGGGGCCTCTGTGGGCACCTGCAGGAAGCTGTGAGGTATTACTGTAGAGAACTGTGAAGGGTGTCGCTCAATGGGAACTCAACAGCAGCTGGGAGAGACCCAACCACTGGTGCTGCCTGTAAAGCTACCTTCAGAACAGCATGACAACACGCTACCCGCCTTTGGAGTTCCAGAGTAGGAAAAGTGCGCACTCCTACCCACTTCAAAGCCCAAGAATTAGGGATAAAGTGAGGAAGGGTCATCTAACTGTGAGTTATTTTATAGAAAAAAAGAGATACCCGCATAGTGAAACTTCTTGCTGGCAGTGCTTTGTCAAACATCCATCTAATGAGATGCTCCTCCAAAAAAAAAAAAAAAACTCGGCTCCAATCAAATTAGTTTTGGAAATACTGCATATTCCTTCTCTTTAGAGAGGCACAATGAATATTGGTATGTTAAAGGCTATGAGAAGTTTGTAAAAAAAAAAAAAAAAGAAACAAACAAACAAACTGGTAACTGTTTAACTTGATTCTCAAACTCACTTGGCCACAGAACAACTTCTTAATTTTTTTTTTTTTCTAATTTGCTAGAGGGCACGTGTGCTCTCGGAGAGGGACGTGAGAAAGCACCCCTCATGGGGGATGATCAGGCCCAAATGCCTTCTCCACTATCGTTTCAGGGTTTTAGGCACAAATGTGGCATGCTTTTCAAGCTGCTGGGTCCAGGGGTTAAACTGTGCAGTTGGCCATGTAGGATCCATATGTCTTAACCACCATGCCACTAATCTAATTTTTTAAATTATGATTTAATTTTTTATTAATTAATTCATTTATTTTAATTTGACCAGAGAGAGACACAGAGAGAGAGGGAAAGTGAGAAGGCAAGCCACCAGGTCCAGGACTCAAACCGTGGTAGACCATGTGGGAGTGTCCAGTGCCTTACCAACCATGCCACCTGCTGGTCCCCATCTAATTTTTAATTTTATTCCCACAGAAGCAGGGTTCTGCTATAGAGAAGCTCTATCAGATGATAAGGGTGGTTGGGCCTATAAGCGGGGCAATTAGCTGGCTCCTGGTCAGCAGGATTCCAGAAGTCCATAAGCAGAGGGTCTGAAGAGGCTCTCTTGTGAACGGACTGCAGGAAGGTACTCAAACCAGCTCATGCTAAAGAAAATGAATCTCTCAAGAACCACAGACCCATACTTCCAGAGCTGGAAAGAGAATTTAGCAACCATTAAGTCTAATTTCCTAGTTTCACAGTAGAAGCAACTTCTCTGAGACTCAAAGAGAAGTGGCTGTCCCAGGTCAAGGCTGATTCAGGACCAAGATCTCCTGACCTGCGACCAGCAGATGCACAGAAGTTAAGGCAGCTAGATCCCACGTGGCTAACTGCATGGTTGTGTTGTTTGAGTCCCACACCTGGCAGCATGAAAATCATAATGGGAGTGTGTATGAGTGCCCAAAGTCCTGAGTGGAGAATGAAGGGACTGTGACATAGTCCTTCCCCCAGGGACCCCCCCCCCCCCCCCCCATGCACACATACCCATCCCTACCCTCATCTCTCTGTTTGTGTTTTTTTTTTTTTTTAATAATTATTTATTTAATTTTATTTATTCATTCACTTATCCTAATTTGACCAGAGAAAGACAGGCATACAGAGAGAAGGAAAGTGAGAAAGCAAGCCACCAGGTCCAGGACTTGAACTGTGGTCAGCCATGTGGGAATTCCAGCACTTTAACCACCACACCACCTGTTGATCCCATCTCTCTCTTTTTTTTTAAGAATTATTTTTTTCATTTAACTTTATTTATTTATTTATTTATTTATTTATTTGACCAGAGAGGGACAGAGTGAAAGAAAGAGAGAGCGAGAGAGGGAAAGTGAGAGGCAAGCCACCAGGTCCAGGACTCAAATGGTGGTTAGCCATGTGGGAGTGCAGTGCCTTTAACCACCATGCTATCTGTTGGACCCCCCTCCTTGTTGCCTCTATAACAAGTGAGAAGGAAGGAAAAAAAAATAAAAAAAAGATCTGACCTCAAGCCTAGCACTGTTTCTTCATTTTTTGCTGTTAAAACTCCAGGGCAGGAGCCAGCAAGTGGCATGGTTAAAGGCGCTAGATTCCCACCTGGCCAACTGAGGTTTGAGTCCTGGGCCTGGCAGCTTGCTTTCTCACTTTCTCTCTCTCTCTGGCCAAATTAAATAATAATAATAACAAATGGATTAGATAAATAGTTATTTTTTAAAAAATCTCCAAGACAAGGGGCCAGCAGGTGGTGTAATGGTTAAGGCACTGGACTCCCACATGGCCAACCACAGTTCTAGTCTTGGACCTAGCAGCTTGAAACTCATGCCAGGCACATGTGTGTGCATGCCCAAAGTCCCAAGAAGAGAATGAAGGAGATGAGATTGCAGCATGGTCATCCCCTGCCCCGGGGGGGTTGATTTCTCACTTTCTCTCTGTGTCTCTCTATGTCTGTGGTGAGCGCATGCACCCCATAGCAAAAATCTCTCTAAAAAAACCCAAAAACTATAGCACAAAGCCAGCATAGGCTCTCAGAGAACCTCACTCATGCCCAGTGATAGGGGCACAAGTGGTAGTGTGCTACTGACAGCAGGCTAGAGACAGGTGGGAGGCCTCAGTTCAGTTCCAGGACCAGCTGAGGCAGGCAGGCACAGTGGCACACTGTATTCCTACTAACTGGCAGGCTGGGCGGGAGGATCATAGCACGGCAAAACTGTCAATGATACCTATCTATTTCTACCAAAGAAAAAGCCTCACTTAGACCCTTGCTCCTCTGCTGACTAAGGCCTGGGCCTGGGCCTTTCTAGCCTTGCTCTTTGCCTTTGCACCCACCTTTGGAACCCTGCAGCATCTACCTTCCTGGGGGACTCTGTGCTGTATTCCTGTGGGGGTACACGACAGGGGTATGAGCTTGGGTTTTGAAAAATCTCCCCCAAGTGTTCCTAATGAATTCAGATCCTTCTTGGATTCTAGGCCATCTTTACCCTCTCTTCTAGGGTACCTCCCCTCCCTGCAAATATACACCATTGATATCAGCCCAAAGCTTCTACTCCCGTCACAACCTCAGTTTCATTCTGGTCTAGAAACTCCAAACGTTTCTTGGGACATCTGCTGAATTCCTAGCAAATTTCTCTTTTCCTGGTCACTTGACATCTGGAGTCCCTGAGGTCACTCGACCTCTCCACCAGCATCCTCAAGAGTCCTTAAACCTGCAGGGCCATGTGACTCGCTAGAGTGAGGAGACCTTGGAGCCAGTTTCCCAGAGCTTCTGAACACCCACCTCAGGAGGGACTGAGCTCTCTCCCGCCACAATGTGAGCCCATCCTTTCTTGGATGGCCCTTGTGGAGCTAGAGAATAATAACAGGTGGAGACCAGCTCATTTTAAAGATTGATAAATATTACTAAATAGGTATTATATTCTGGGTCCTATTATACAGGCTATTACTCCACAACCACTCTCCCAACGTACAATGCCCCCCACAACTTAACAAGAATGATGACTCTCTTCACTAGACAAACTCACCACCTCTCCTTTTTTTCAAATAGTTTTTGCTTTAGAGCATATGTACTCATCAGAGAGACAGCGAGAAATTATCCCCCAGGGGGTGCGGCCATGCTACCATCCCCTTTTCTCCATTCTCCTCTCAGGATTTTGGGCACGCATGTACATGAACCCAGTGTGAGTGTCAAGTTGTTGGGTCTGGGACTTGAACCACAGTCAACCACATGGCAGTCTAGCACCTCAACCACTACGCTACCCGCTGGCCCCATGCCTCACCATTTTAATGAGAGAATAGCTTTGAAACACAACTTTGATTTGTCAAAGAGATCTACAGCTACACTTCAGGTGAGGAGGTTCCTTCAAGCTCTAAAAGTCTATGATTGCACCATCTGAACCTTCTCCTCCTTCCTTCTCCAAAGCCTCCTGTAGAAGCCCCACGTTGCTGACAGCCTGGTAGCCCGTCTACCTCCTCTAGCTGAGGAATTGAGGTAAAGCAGGGACAAATGGGGTCAATAACCTAACCATAAAGAGCAAGAGCCAAAACCCAGATGGTCTCACAGGACATGTTATTTTTTGTTTTTGTTTTGTTTTTAAAAGAAAGCATTACAGGGCTGCTTTTATCCTAGGGCAGCCTCTTTGCTAAATTATCCCTGCTCAGTGGTCAGTAAGAGAGGCCAAAGTCCAAATTGCAGGGTCATGGATTCCAACCCTGTTCACTTTCCCTTCGAGAGCCTATTTTCTCTCTCCAACACCAAGGCACCGAGCTGTTGTCAGTAGCAGAAGCACTCTAGAGCTGTGATATAAATGATTACTGCATTATCAAATAGCATTGCCAAGCCTGGCTGGCTCCCTACAATGGTGGCAACAGAGGCAAGCTACAAAATTCAATATTGATAAGCTGTATATTGTCTTCTGGAACCATAGCTCTGCCTGACAGCCACTCTTCCAGCCTCCCACCATTAGCAGAAAAAAAGGGGAGACACTGGTTAGTAATGGTCCCTCGGGGACAGAGCCAGGAAGCCTTAGAGAAGCTAAGAAGTCCTCAGCAGCCACCACTTCTGGAGTCCCGCAACACGAACCAGCCCACTGTGAGCTTTCAACACAGAGATGCGCCCCACTCAGGGCCTCCGCACTGGCTGTTCTCTGAGCCCAGAGGTTAGTGCATGACCCCTGCCCTCTCCTGCTCTTTCTCAGTAAGGCCTATCTTGACCATCCTATTTAGTGCTGCACTTTGCTCCCTTGCCATCCCCTTTACCCTGCTCTCCCTCTCTCTCTCTCCCTCTCTTGTTTATTTTTTTCATTCCATTTATTACCTTCTAATTACTGTCTAATTTACTTATTTATTATGTTCATGGTCTACTTTCTATTTCTCACCTCTGGCATAAAAGCTTCACAAGCGGGGGCAGGGATCTTCACCTTGTTCACAGATATATCTCAAGTATGGATGACAGTGTCTGACACAGCGGAGGTGCTCAATAAATGCTTGCTGAATGAATGAAGCTAAGGTCGGAACAGTACATGCTTTGGTCCAATTCGATGAATGAATTCCATCTTTTGGGGCGAGGAGTAGGAAGAGATTGACCAGAACCCTCTACCTTTCAGCACTCCGCCCCACACCCACCTCGCATCCTCCTCTGCCTCCACCACAGCCTCAAGAACATCCCAATCGGGAGAACCTGAATGTTTCAACTGGGATGCTTTCTGCTGAATTCCAAGTACCTTCCCAACTTGTGCTTGATGAGTTTGCTTCACCCCCTTCCATAGGCTTCAGTCCCCTACTCCAGGCCACCTCAGACTGAAAAACAACCTCCAGTCCTATGGTCCTCCCACTTGGGAAAGCATAAGAATCGCCTGATAAGCTTGCTGGCATGCTTATTCCCAGACCACTTCCCAGAGACTCTGATTCCAGAGGACATGGACAGTAGCAGATATATGCATTTTAACAGCTCTCTCCAGCTTCTCCTCCCCAGTGTTCATAATAACAAGTACTACCCAGGCCACACTTGGAGGAACTTTGGTGTAGACAGACAGCTAGATGATTTATTACTGAGGGCATCTTACTATTATTTCTGCTGAGTCTTACTTAACTCTAGCATGTGGCTCTGCCCAGGATTAGGACCAGAAGAAGTGGTCCTAGAAAGTGAGACCTCCATTTTCTTTTCCACCAGAGGTACAAATAATTAAAACAGCATTCAGAGAGAGATGAAAAGAACCCAAGGAGAGGGACCAGCAATTAGCGTAATGGCTATGTCGCTGGACTCCCATGTAGTCGACTGCGGTTCGAGTCCCGGACCCAGTGGCTTAAACTCACGCCGGGCACGTGGGCATGCGTGCCCAAGATCCCGAGAGGAGAATGGAGGAGAAGGGATTGCGGCGTGGCCATCTCCCCTGGGGGGTGATTTCTCGCTTTCTGTCTCTCTGTCTCTCTCTGTCTGTCTGGCAAGCACATGCGCCCTATAGCAAAAGCCTCTCCAAAAAAAAAAAAAAAAAAAAAAAAAAAAAAAAAAAAAAAAAAAAGAACCCAAGGAGAAATGCAGCTCTGTGGAGCTAAGGTGAAGCATGAGTAAGGCCATACCCCTAGAATGTCTTGGCCGTACGACCATGTAATACTTTTGACAGCCTTCTTTTAACAATTAGGTGCTAAGTTTAAATAGCTCACCATGGACATTCGGCACATTAAAAACAAGTGTGTCTGGAATGATAAAATTATTTCCTTTTGTCCATTTTACATGAGGAAATTCAGCATAACTCTGAGCAGTAGCCTGGGCCTGAGTGCCAAGTGCTTCCACATGCCAGTCACAGCACAGACTCTTACCCAGACAGAAGCTAACAGACAGGGCCCCAACATGTGACCTGGATCCCACATGGCTGACTGCAGGGCTTGGGGACACACCCGCTACATGCACATATACGCCCAGAATCCCAAGAGAATGGAGGAGAGGGGACTGCAGTGTAGCCATCCTCTCGGGGGGTGCTTTCTTTCTCTCTCTGTCTACCTCTCTCTCTCTGGCAAGTATACTTGCCTTATAGCAAATTCTTAAAAAAGAGAGAAGGAAAAGAAAAAAATGTTATCATGGCTGTCCCAGCATCCTGGGAGCAACACAAGGGCTCTCAGAGCCTAGGCATGAGGGCACCTAGGAGGAGGATGCAGACAGGGATGGGGAACAGGTTTTCTTTCACTTCGCTTTCTTTTCTGGCGCTACCAGACTTCATGAACTTGCTAGAGGCACTACTTTTGCCCATTCCGAAGATGAGGAAGGCTGTCACTTCCATGTAGTGCAGCTAGGTCAGGCCCCAGGACAAGGACTTGAAAAGGAGCCATGGGTTCCCTCTACCTCCAATAGATTAAACTCATAACTGTCACTTGGGAGTCTCCAAAGGTCAGCTTTCTTTCCTACAACAATAGTGACTGACTTTTACTCCGCCTATCCTTCATATCAGGTGCTATATTAACTCATTTAATTTAGCAGCTCTGTGATATAGGAACTGTTACATCCATGTTACTGATGGAGAAGCAAAGGCGAGGAAAGGTTAACTAATAAGAGTACCTGGGATTCTAACCAGGCAGTCTGGGTTCCAGAGTCGACTATGTTGCTTTATTTTATTTTATTTATTTATTTTAAAGAGAGATTTTTTTGCTATAGGGTGGTATGGGCTCTCCAGAAAGGCTGAAAGAGACAGAGGGACAGAAAGCGATAAATCACCCCCTAAGAGGGGATGGGCACACCTCAATCCCTTCTCCATTCTCCTCTTAGGAGTTTGGGCATGCATGCACACGCACCTGGTGTCTCAAGCCACTGGGTCTGAGACTGGAACCACAGTCACCTACGTGGAAGTCCAGCAACGTAACCATTACACCACCTGGTCCCGGAGCCAATTCTTTTAGCTACATTACTTATTTACTGAGCCTGGGCCTAGAGATGGACATCGGTCCCTCCAAGTGATGGTTCCAAGATAAGGTATAAGGTTCCTAAATTTAAGAACAAAGTTGGGACTTAAGCCATAGAATCAAAAGCAAAAAATGTATATTATTAAGTGAGTAGGATACCCATATACCCTCAGGAAATGTTAAGTTCTCTGGATAAATTGATTCCTTGGTATCCTATTCTAGAAGCTCTGAACCTGGAATACTGCTGTATTCCAGGTACATAAGTACATTTAAGTATTTCACTATCATTTGAAATGCAATGAGCACCTACTCACTGTCAGCAACTGTGCTAGGCCTGCAAACCAACAATGACGAGCCCAGGAGCTACAAATAAATTACTGTTGTGCAGTGGGAAGTGCAAGGCAATGTGCAGGAGACAGGTCAGAAAGGGTTTTACATGTACACCACATTAAGAAATGTAAATGTTGGGGCTGGCAGGTGGCATGGTGGTTAAGGACGCTGGACTCCCACATGGCCGACCGTGGTTCCAGTCCTGTACCTGGAGGCTTGCTTTCTGACTTTCTATCCCTCTCTCTCTCTCTCTCTCTTTCTCTCTCTCTCTGTTCAAATTAAAAAGTAAATAAATAAAGTTAAATAAAATAATTCCTTAAAAATTGTAAATGTTGAGCCCAGCAGTTGGTGTAGTTGTTAAGGTGCTGGACTCCGACATGGCCAACTGTGGTTCAAGTCCTGGATGCACAGCTTGAAACTCGTGCCAGGTGTGTGTGCATGAATGTCCAAAATCCCAAGTAGAGAATGGAGGAGAGGGGATTGCAGTGTGGTCATCCCCCCCTGGGGGGGGGGGGGTTTCTTACTTTGTCTTTATCTGTCTCTCTGGTGAGTGCAGGTGCCCTATAGCAAAAATCTCTCAAAAAGGAAAAGGAAAAGGAAAAGGAAAAGGAAAAGGAAAAAGAGAGGAGAGGAGAGGAGAGGAGAGGAGAGGAGAGCGGAGGAGAGGAGAGGAGAGAAGAGGAGAGGAGAAAAGGGAAGGAAGGGAAGGGAAGGGAAGAGAAAAGAGAAAAAAGAGAAAAGAGAAATGAGAAAAAAGTATTGTGAATGTTGGGGCCAGTAGGTGGTGGTTAAGGTGCTGGATTCTTCCCACGTGGCTGACTGCACTTTGAATCCCAAACCTGATGGCTTGCTTTATCACTTTCCCTCTGGTCAAATTTAAAAAATAAATAAATAAAAATTAAATAATTCTTTTAAAAATTTTAAAAAGAAATGTAAATGTTGGCCCCATTACAGTAGCACCAGCAGAAGGGGCACTGTCGCACAAGGCTGGAGCCATCTGGGAAGGCTCTGGGTTTACATCCCAGGTCCACCTGAACACACTGGGAATGCCCCTGGTGTACCTGGGACTCGGGCTAGCTGCAGGGCTGGGGGAATGAGGGCGGCATGAAGACCCTGCAAGGGTGCCTTTCCTCCCTCCCTTTTTCTTGTCTTCTCTTTCTCTCTCACTCTCAGGAAATAAAGAAACTCAAAACATTTTAAATGTTATTCTAAAGGCTATTAAGAGCAACTGCCAGAAAGTGATGCAGTGGTAAAATGTTATGCTTTCTCTGGGAGGCTGACATAGGAAGGTTCTAGACTTATGCTCAGAGACTTCCCTGAGCCACCAGGCATGCATGTGCCCATGATCCATGGCTGGCGGAAGCTGGGGGTGGATCCTGATGTCAAAACCATTCACATTAGGGCTGTTGCCTGTCTGTCTGTATCTCTCTCACTCGTGGAAGAAATGAATAAGTAAATTATAACCAAAAGAGCAATGGGAGAATTTTTAAGCAGAGGAGTAAAGGTGAGATTTATGCTTCAGAGAGATTACTTGGGTGACTAATTGGAGGACAGATGTGAATAGGGACAAAATCAGAAGCAGGAATAAGGATAATGGAAAGTAATATCAGTTTTCCTTAATTGGTGATATACAGGGTAAGTGGAGAAAAAATGCCAGAATGATGCTCAGATTTTGTGCTTGAGTGATTACGAAGATAACAAACCCCCTACTGGGAAAGTGAAGAAAATAGACTAGATGGAAAAAATGATGGAGTTGGCTTTAGAAATATTAAACTAAAGTTACTTTAGATCATCTAATGGAAGTATTCATCAAAAAGGTGAATTTAAGAGTTGGAAGTTCGGGCTGGCAGGTGGCATGATGGTTAAGGGTGCTGGACTCCCACATCACTGACCTTGCTTTCTTACTCCCTTCACTCCGTCCCTCTCTGTTCAAATTTAAATAAATAAATAAATAAAAATAAAGTTAAATAAAATAGTTCTTTAAAAAAAAAGATTTGGAAGTTCAAGGAAGAATTCTGGGGTGATGATAGAGTTTTAGGAATTATCAGAAAACAGATGTGGGGACCAGCAGGTGGCATAGTGGTTAAGGCACTGGACACTTCAACATGGCCAACCACAGTTCGAGTCCTGGACCTGGCGGCTTGCTTTTATCACTTTCCCCTTCTCTCTGTGTTTCTCTCTGGTCAAATATAAAATAAATGAGTGAATAAATAAAATTAAATAAATAATTTTTAAAAAGAAAATAGATGTTAAGATTGTGAAAAATAATAAATAATAAAAAAATGAAATTAGGGACCAGCAGGTGGTTTGGTGATTAAGGCGCTGGACACTCCCACATGACCAACTGTGGTTCAAGTCCTGAACCTGGTGGCTTGCTTTCTTACTTTCCCGCCACCCACCTCTCTCTGTGTCTCTCTCTGGTCAAATTAAAATAAATAAATGAATAAATGAAACTAAATAAATAATTATTTAAAAATAATAAAATAAAAGATGGAATTAATAAAAAAAGATTGTGGGAATGAGTGACATTACTCAGTGAGAAAAATGCCAAAAATTAAACAAAGAAGAGGACAGGCTTTTAAGATACCCCAGGATTGGCAGAAGGTGCTTAAACCAAAACAGAACAAGGAACAGATACGGCATAATGGAACAAGGGTTTCCCAATGGAGTGGGTCAGACCAATGATGCCGTTCTGCATTTAGGTGACCACCTCCCTCTAAAGATTTTTTCTTTCTTTTTAAAACAATTTTTTTTTCTTTTTTTGGAGAGGTTTTTGCCATAGGGCACGTGCACTCACCAGACAGACAGAGAGAGACAGAGAGACAGAAAGCAAGAAATCACCCCCCAGGGGGGATGGCCACGCTGCAATCCCTTCTCCTCCATTCTCCTCTCAGGATCTTGGGCACGCACGCACACGCGCCCGGTGTGAGTTTTAAGCCACCGGGTCCGGGACGTGAACCGTAGTCGACTACGTGGGAGTCCAGTGACACAGCCATTACGCTAACTGCTGGTCCCTCTTTTTAAAACAATTTTAATTGCTGGGACCAGCAGAGGGCATAATGGTTATGTCGCTGGATTACCACATAGTAGACCATGGTTCGAGTCCCGAACCCAGTGACTTAAAATTTACGCCAGACATGTGTGCGTGCATGTCCAAAATCCTGAGAGGAGAATGGAGGAGAAGGGACTGTGGCATGGCCATCCCCCCTAGGGGCTAATTTATCATTTTTTCTTTGTCTCTGTCTCTCTGGTAAGTGTGCACACTCTATAGCAAAAATCTCTCTTTAAAAAAACAAAGGGAACCAGCAGTTAGCGTAATGGCTATGTCGCTGGACTCCCACGTAGTCGACCGCGGTTCGCGTCTCGGACCCGGTGGCTTACAACTCACGCCGGGCGCGTGTGCGTGCGTGCCCAGGATCCCGAGAGGAGAATGGAGGAGAAGGGATTGCGGCGTGACCATCCCCTCTGGGGGGTGATTTCTCGCTTTCTGTCTCTATGTCTCTCTCTGTCTGTCTGGCGAGCGCACGCGCCCTATAGCGAAAAACCTCTCCAAAAAAAAAAAAAACCAAAAAAAAAAAAAAAACCAAAAAAACAAAAATGTAATTGCCACAAGGTGTCCTCACTGAGAGAGCTCCACGCAGCGTGGTTACACTACAATCCTTTTTCCTCCATTCTTTTCCTGCCAGGATTTTGGGTACACACGCATATATGCCTGGTGTCTTCCAAGTCGCCCAGGCCAGAAATCAAACCAGTTGGCCATGTAGGATATCCAGCATCCAATGCACAGGGTTTAACTACTGTGTTCTGGGGCCGGCTCACATTTATTATATAAGTTTATTTGTCCCACAAGAGACAAAGAGACAGTGAGAGGGAAAATGAGAACGAGAGGGAAGAGAAAGAGAGACAGGGATCCCCAACCTGGTCTCCACACCCTGTGATCCACTGTCAGCGTCGGCCAGCCAGGATCATGGGTATGCGTGGACCCTGTGTGTGCACAGGGAAGCTCAGGACACAAAGTCAGGGCTTCCCACGGGTCCAGCACCACAGAGCCTTGTGTTACTGTTACCACTGCATCGCTGTGTGCTCCTCACACAGAGTTTAAAGCACTGAATATACATTTAAGGGCTAAAGGAGTTTTATTTCATCCAGTGATATAACACTATTTCATTAAGGCCTTCAGAAACGGCTTACCGTTCATTGGCAAATCTTAGTAAATCAACTATTTATCAAGGGCTTTGTAAAGTACCTAGCTCCAACCAAGAGCTATAGAGTATCTGCTTGGGGAGGAGAGGGGCATAGTCACAGGTGTTACAATTCCTGCCACTAGCTTCTTTTAATAGTAATTATTAAATTGTCTTTCCTTTTTATTTTATTTTTATTTCTTTTAGAGGTTTTTGCCTTATGGCATGTACACTCGCCAGAGAAGACAGAGAGACAGTGAGAGGGAAAGTAAGAAATCACCCCCAAGGGGGAAGGCCACGCCACAATCCCTTCTCCATTCTCCTCCCGGGATCTTGAGCATGCACACACACCCGGCATGATTTTCAAGCCACTGGATCTGAGACTCAAACCGTGGTGGGCTATGTGTGTCCAGCAACATAATTGCCACACTATCTGCTGGCCCCTTTTATTTATTTATTTATTTTCTTTTTTTTAAATTTAACTTTATTTATTATTATTATTTTCTAGTTTGATTAGAGAAAGAGGGACAAAGAGAGAGAGAAAGTGAGAAAGCAAGCCACCAGGTCTGGGACTCGAACTGCGGTCAGCTATGTGGGAGTCCAGCGCCCCCAACCACCATGCCACCTGCTGGCTCTTGTTTCTTTTTTTAATTGCTAGAGGGCATGTGTGCTCACCAGAGAGTGAAAGAGAGAGAAAGCACCCCTGCAAAGGGACATGGTCATGCTGCAATCCCTTCTCCATTTCTTCAACCTGTCAGGATTGGGGGCACATATGCTTGCTCACTGAGTGTGTTCTACAAGCTACCAGATGTGGGATTTGAAACACAGTCAGCCATGTGAGATCCCTTAACCATTAGGCCATGAGGCTGGCTCCTTTCCTCCTTTATAACCTCTGTAGGCTTTGCCTTGAACCTTGACCACGGGCTCTTGGAGTTAAGTAGTTCTACATGCCCGATTCTCGTACCCTACCTTACACATGGGAGGTCTCAATAAAGCTAGTGATTAACCATTCCAGCTCTAGGAGAGAACTAGGACTTATGCTAGGTCTCAGCATTCTCCAGTCAGGCTTCTTGCCACTCTACCACATCAGATGGGAAGAGGACACGTGACGACAGTCTCTATTTCAGGTGAGAACAAACCACACTATCAAGGCTTCTGGCACAATCGCTCCCTACAAAAGTTCTGCCTCCACCATTGTACCAGGTTTCTGACCCCGAGTCTGTAGACAGCTGAAGTACAGGTGCCCTGCCCCCCACCACACGGGTCTGGACTGAGGTCCCCAAATTCCCTTGACATGTCCCATGGATCCACTCAGCTGACATTACATAGTACCTCATACAAACAGTTCATTCCAGAGCACACGTATGTTGTAATGATTATGTGAACATGCCCAACTCCCTTCCAAATTCACGAACTCCTGTGAGAGGCTCGTGGCTTATGCCAACACTTCCTACAGTGCCTAGTACAAAACCAGTGTTCAGAAAGGATGCATGTCTACTGAATGCTCCCTGTGACAGATATCATGCTGCCCAAACCCATGCCCGGAGTCATTCCCTAAGGTCCTTCTGCAAACAGAGAAAAAAGTTAACATGCCATACCATTAGGAAAGTGACTGAATTTCAAGGTTAGATGTTTTAGGTCCCCAAACCCAAAAGTCATGTGCCACTGTAAATGACCTCCAAACTCCCTTTCACAGCTCGAATGCTCTAGAATTTCTTCAACGATCCCTCAATTTCAGTTTTTATTCATTGATCTGTTTATAGCATAGAGATCTAAAAACTAAACTGACCAATTTGCATTTTTTTATGGCCACAGAGACTAACACTCCCAATTCTGCAAGAATCCTAGATTCCCAGGGCCAGAAGAGACCTCTTATCTGCGCTACACATTTCTTCTTCCATTACTCACACAGGAGAAAAATCAAGAAGGCCTTAAGAAAGGGTCCCAAATTCACCTATCTAGTATTAACTGCAATAACTACTAAGGCAACGGAACTTGCTAATGTAGCAGGGAATGTTTATTACTTCTCATTTATTTTTAGTACTGTTCGTTTATTCCCATGTGCATGGGCCAGAAGTCTACACGGCTTGAAGTTGCCTGTGCCCTTTTCTATGTGTTAGCAGTACTGCCCTGTAACCAACCAGCAAGTCTTTTACTTAACTGATAAGCACACAAATGCACTCTGACCCCACCCTAGTGCTCCCACTCCAAGGCAGGCTGACTCACATTCTAAACAGAAAAAGTACCAGTTACCAGCAAAGACTGTGCTAAAACAAAACAAACAACAAAAACAAGCTATTTTTAAAAACAAAGCATGCCTTCCCCCGTGCCTACAGGTAATGAGAGAAGTCATTCTGACTCGGCCAAGTTATTCCTAAACCATTCCAGGCATATTAGGGACGACAAAATGGAGATGCAGACAGGCATAAGGATGTTCCAGGAAAGGCCCAAGATTTAGACACTTAAGACTCTTAAAAAAAAAAAAAAAAAAGCCTATGTATCTGAGAATAGGCCCTGACAATGAGGTCAGAAATAATAGGGGACAAGTTACCCTAGAGTTTAATCAAAAGTCATCTGTCAATATTTGGCTTTTTCTGCCAAGGACCAGCCAGTAGAAGCAATTAACATAAAGCAAATTCAGGTGAAGAGCCAGTTTGTCCCATGCTGGCAAGGGAAATTGTATTCTCATACAGCCAGCCGGTGGACGTGTAAAGTAGTTTAGCCTTTCAGGAGGGCAACTTCCAACTCCATTAACATTTAAAACTTCTATCCAGTAATTCCATGTCTAGGCATTTATTAGGAAAATGATTCGACATTATTTAAAGTAGCATTGTTTATAATAATTTCCATCATTAGGGAAATGGTTACGTAAACTGCAGACATTATGGAGCAGTTAAAAAATTGAAGATCTTTAAATAAAGACATGGAAAGATTTTCAAGGTACACTGTTTGGTTTTCAATTTGCCAGAGGGCGTGTGCACTCACCAGACAGAAATAGAGAGGGAGGGGAAGAAAATACCCTCCGGTGAGGTATGACCAAACCACCATCCCTTTTCCTTCATTTCTCCAACCTGTCAAGATTTGGGGTACCCACACAGGCAAGCCTGGCAAGGTTTTCAAGCCACTGAGGCCAGGAGTCGAACCACAGTCAGCCATGTGGAATCTGGCTCCCTTAACCACGAGGCTAAGGGGCTGCCCTACAAAGTTTTTTTTTGTTTTTTTTTTTTTTTTGAGAGGTTTTTGCTATAGGGTGCGTGTGTTCACCAGAAAGACAATGAGAAACAGAGACAGAAAGCAAGAAATCACTTCCTCCATTCTCCTCACGGGATCTTGGACACACACTCACATGTGCCAGGCGTGAGCTAAAGCCACTAGGCCCGGGACTTGAACCGCAGTTGACTACATGGGAGTCCAGCAACAAAGCCATTACACCAACTGCTGGTCCCTACAAAGGGTTTTATAACTTGCTGTTTTTCTCTTTAACAATACCTTGGGCCAGCTTTGTGGGCTGGTGGTTATAGGAGCAGGATCCCATATGGCTGACCACGGTCCAAATCCTGGACTCAGTGCCTTGAAAAACACACCGAGCACATGTACATGTGTGCCTAAACTCCTGACAGGATAGAGAAATGGAGAGGGAGCTGCAGTGCAACCATTACCCAGTGGGGGATGCTTTTTCCCTCTTTCCATCTGTTTCTCTCTGGCAGGCATAGAGACTCTCTGGCAATTAAACAAACAAACAAACAAACAAAAACTATGTATAGCATGTTCTCATTTATGTAAAAATAAAATAATAGGGCTAGCAGATGACATGGAGGTTAAGGTGGCTGAATCCCACATGCCCAACTGTGCAGTTTGAGTCCTGGAGATTTGAGAAGGGATTGCAGCATGCCATCCTACCTGGGGAGTACTTTCTTACTCCTCCTCCCACCCCAGTCTCTAGTGAATGCATGCATTCTGTAGAGAATTAAAAAAAAACCTACAAAATACACACAAACCATATATTAATTCTGACATATAATATAAATGCACAGGAAAAATGTCTAGAAAGATAGAAAGATACATGCTAGTTTGGTAACAGTGGTTATAAGAATTTGGGGAGAATCAAGGAGGCCTTCCCTTATCTGTCTTATTTGAAATTTGTTTAGAAATGTGTTCCTGGGGCCAACCAATGGCCTGGTGGTTGAGGTGGCTAAATCTCACATGGCCAACTTCATGGTTCAAGTCCTGGACCCAGCAGCTTGAAAAACATGCTGAACACATGTGCATTACCAAAATCCTAAGAGAGAATGGAGAAGGGGCTGTGGTGTGGCCATCCCTCCAGGGGGGTATTTCTCACTTTGCTTCTCTATCTAGCAAGCACATGAATCCTACAGCAAATTTTTTTTTTTTTTTTTTTTAGAGAGATTTTCGCTACGCTCGCCAGACAGACAGAGAGAGACATAGAGACAGAAAGCAAGAAATCACCCCCCAGGGGGGATGGTCATGCCGCAATCCCTTCTCCTCCATTCTCCTCTCGGGATCTTGGGCACACACGCACACGCGCCCAGCGTGAGTTTTAAGCCACCGGGTCTGGTACACAAACCGCGGTCGACTACGTGGGAGTCCAGCGACATAGCCATTACGCTAACTCCTGGTTCCCAATCCTACAGCAAATTTTAAAAAGAGAAAAAAAAGTATTCATGTATACTGAATAATTACAAATAAAATTTTAAATAAGCCAAAATATAAGTGCTACATTTATACAGAAAATGAAAGCTGTTGAAGAGATGTTACCAATTACCAGGCATGGTACAATATCATGGCTGGGGGCAAAGGAAAGATGAACATCGGCTGGGCACACGAGGTGTGAGTTCGGATCTTCCTCTGCTGCTTACTGATCTCACGACCACTGGCAAGCTGCTTAACTGTCTCCAAAGTCTTCGGTTTAAGAATTATCTAGCCAGGGGCCAGGAGGTAGCACAGCGATAATGCTGAATTCACATGGGAAAGGTTCTGGGTTTGCATCGTGATCTGGGCCAGCTGAGCAGGGGTAGATTATGGCATGAAGACCCTGTTGGGGGGTCTTTATCTCTCATGAAAGAAATAAAAATACATAAAAAACACAATGGGCCAGTTCCATGGCATAGGGTGATGTACTGCTCAAGAGAGGCTGTATCCCTCTCACAGTGACCACGGTTTTAGTCCCTGGTCTAGTCAGCCAGAAACTCATCAGGCATGTGAGTGTGTGTCCAGGATCCAAGGACTGAAGGGAGAATTAGAGGAGAAGGATCACAGCAATCCAGATTCTCTCACAAACATGCATGTATTCTGTCATGACTAAAGAAAAAACTACATTTAGGGGTCAGCTAGTGACACGGTGGTTAAGGGGCTGGATCCCACATGGCTAACTGCGTGATGTGAGTCCCAGATCCAATAGCCTGAAAAACTGGGCACATGAACACGTGTGCCCAAAATCCTAAGAAAAGAATGGAAGGGAACCAGCAGTTAGTGTAATGGCTATGTCGCTGGACTCCCACGTAGTCGACCGCGGTTCGCGTCTCGGACCCGGTGGCTTACAACTCACGCCGGGCGCGTGTGCGTACGTGCCCAGGATCCCGAGAGGAGAATGGAGGAGAAGGGATTGCGGCGTGACCATCCCCCCTGGGGGGTGATTTCTCGCTTTCTGTCTCTATGTCTCTCTCTGTCTGTCTGGCGAGCGCACACGCCCTATAGTGAAAAACCTCTCCAAAAAAAAAAAAAAAAAAAAAAAAAAAAAGAATGGAAGAGAAGGGATTACAACACAGCCATCACCCCTGGAGGGTGCTTTCTCACTCCCTTTCCCCCCAACAGACCCCACTCCAGAAAGCACACACACCTTAAAGCAAATAAACAAAAGAAAAAAAATGAAACTGCATTTTTTTAAAAAAAGGAAGGATCAGGGCTGGCAGGTGGCTTGATGGTTAAGGGCACCGGACTCCCACATGGCCGATTGCAGTTCAAGTCCTGGGTTTGGTAGCTTGCTTTCTCACTTTCCTTGTCTCTCTCTCTCTTTCTTTCTCTGTCCCTCTGATCAAACTGGAAAATAATAATAATAATAAATAAAGTTAAATAAAATAATTTTTTTCTTAAAGACTTATTTATTTAATTAATTATTATTATTTTCACATGAGTTTTGCCAGAGAAAAAGAGAGTGAGAAAGCAAGCCGCCAGGTCCAGGACTCAAACCAGTCGGCCATGTAAGAATTCCAGCGCCTTAACCACCACGGCACCTGCTGGCCGCAAAATAAAATAATTCTTTTTTTTTTTTAAAGAATTATTTTATTTAACTTTATTATTATTATCATTATTATTTTCCAGTTTGATCAGAGAGAGACAAAGAGAGAGAGAAGTGAGAAAGCAAGCTACCAGGTCTGAGACTTGAACAATGGTTGGCCATGTGGGAGTCTAGCGCCTTTAACCACCATGCCACTTGCCGGCCCCTAAAATAATTCTTAAAAAAAAAAAAAAAAAAGGAATTATCTAGCCAGCTCATGGGGTAGCAAGCAGTTTAAATGAGAACATTTAGTCATCCCGCTATCTGCCAAGGGCTGGTTTCAGGATCCCCATGGATACCAAAATCCACAGATACTCAAGTCCTTTATTTAAATGGCACAGTATTTGCATATAATTTATGCACATCCTCTCCTATACAATCATGCATTGTCTAACAACAGGAATTTCTTCTGAGAAATGCATTGTTAGATGATTTTGCCTCTGTGAACGTCACAGATAAACCTGTACAACCTAGATAGTATGGCCTACCACACGCCTAGGCTAGAGGACAGAGCTACTGCTCCGAGGCTACAAGCCTGGACATCGTGTTACTGCACTGAATACCATGCAACTGTAAGAAAATGGTATTTGTATACCTACACATAGAAAAGACACAGTAAAAATATGGTATTAAAGATCTTTAAATGGTATACCTACATAGGGCCATAAATATAGCAGAACTGGAGGCTGCTCTGGGTGAGTCAATGAATAAGTGGTAAATGACTATGAAGACCTAGGATGTTACTGAACATTACACCATAAACTTTATAAACACTATACACTTAGACTACACTCCTTTTTTTTTTTGGATAGATTTTTGGTATAGGGCACATGAGCTCACTGGAGACAGGGAACGTGAGAAACTGTCCCCTGACGGGGGGGCCATGCTGCAATCCCTTCTCCTCTATTTTCCTCTCAGGATTTTGGGCACACATGCACACACGCCCTGCATGATTTTCAAACTGCTGGGTCTGGGACTCCAATTGCAGAGTCAGCTATGTGTGATCCAGCGCCTTAACCACTACACATCTGCTGGCCCACTGGGCTTTGTATTGTATATATTTTCCCCCAAAACTGGAACATAAATCCCTCAGATGATGTAATTCTATCTCAGTTCTTATTTTTTTATCTTACCCTAATGCCTAATGTGTCTGGCAGATAGTAGGTGCTTAATAAATTAGTGATACTCTATGTTCTACAGTTAACATACAAATACTTTTTTTTTTTTTTGAGAGAAATTTTTGGTATAGGGTGCATGCGCTCACCAGAGAGACAGAGATGGAAAGTGAGAAATCACCCCCCGGGGACATGGCCACACTGCAATCCTTCTCCTCCATTCTTCTCTCGGGATTTTGGGTGCACATGCATACTTGCCCGGGATGAGTTTTAAGCAGCCAGGTCCAGAACTCGAACCATGGTCAACTACATGGGAGTCCAGCAATGTAACCGTTCACCATCTGCTGATCCCTGCAAATACTTTTTAAAAAAGAGTTATTTTATTTATTATTATTATTATTTAATTTGCTATACAGGGCACATGTGCTCACCCAAGAGAGAAACAGAAAGAGAGAGAGAAAGAGAAAGTGAGGAAGCAAGCTGCCAGGTTTGGCACTTGAACCACGGTCAGCCACATGGGAGTCCAGCACCTCAACTACCATGTCACCTGCTGGCCCTGCAAATGCTTTTTAAGTGAATTAATTATCACAGCAGGAATAACACTGGGACATGCCACCTAACTATTGATAAGTGAATGATGGCAGGGGAATATAGCACTCCCCCCTGGTGTATTTCAGACTGAAAAAGGTTGGGGTACCTGCCACCAGGAAGCTTGCTAACCAGCTGAACACCTCCCAGACTTCAGTTCTTGACTTGGGGGTGGGTAGCATTATGGAGGCATTTAGGTCTGTATTAAATAACTGCTGTCCTTACTTTTCAGAGGAGAAAAGCAAGACAAGCAAATTGTCTCTATTTTGTTGAGGGTGGACCACAGTAGTGACCTTGGTGGAGTCCTCTGTGCCAGCCAGACCCTTATCAATCCATACCCCGTCCTCCCTAAGATCCGGTCCCATACACAACTCCATGCATTCTCCTGTCTCCTGATAGATGCCATACTAGCTATCACACAACCATCATTTTGAAGTCCCAGCTAGGAATCAGTGCTCTAAACCTCCCAGTGAAGCAATGATGCCATCTGAAGAGAAGGTTCATCCCTAAAATGTTGACAGAACCCCAGAGAGCCAACTCAAATTTCACATTGGAGGCAATGAAGAAAGAACAGGTTCGATCCTAAATTTTCCTATCCTGGACACAGGACATACTACCAGATTAGCATCTGTCTGCCTAGAAAAATCCTTCCACGTGCATCGCCTCCCTTGGCTTTGGACAACCTTAAACCATTCCAAGAAGATAAGAATTTACCTCCTAAAGGGTTCCTTCAGGAGAGCATCTCACTGCCCTGCAAAGAAGTTCCCCTTCATTTCTAACCTCACGCACTCCTATTAAAATTGAAATTTATTTCTTCGGAAGACATTCAAGGCAGCAAATTTGCATCTTCTGTATCATTATTTCTCAGGTTATTCATGCATGCTAATGTTTGAGACTCACACCTCTACCTCCTAACCTTTAGAGGCTTTGAAACTTTCATTTCTCCAATGTTAATCATTCTAATTATTTTCCTCCTTAATAGGTTCCATGATTTCTCTCCTCTGTGTCCTCATACCTCTGACAGGTTTCTTCTTGTTCTTTGGGTATTCTTTCCTCATCGATCCTTTATTCCCCTTCCTACCTTCCCATCCTCACATCTCCTATCCTAAATGGACAGAACCCTTGCTTTACCACCCTCCATTTTTCTGACCTGGCATTCCTCCCTGCAGGAATGTTAATTAGCATGTGGGATTTAATTAATTCAGCAGCTAATTAAAACAGGAGAGGAAGAGTGGGAGAGGAGGGTGGGAAAGACCGAGCCCGCTTCCGTGCAGAAGGCACCGCAGATGGTTCTGGGTTGGCTGGCACCATGCCACCGCCCTCCAGCCCCCCACCGCACGCACGGCGAGGGGGAGGGGCAAGAGTGAGGGGCATAGGCTGGCAGAGTCTCCAGACAGACTCATTCAGTCCTGCCGCTGCTTTGTGCTGGGGAGAGACAGACAGAGAAAACCAGAGAGAAAGAGGGAGAGACATGGACAGACCCACTCTCATGAGGAGCCAAAGAAGAGGGCACCCAAACCAAATAACTCCTTTCCACTTCAACACTAGAAGAAGCCAAGAGGAGAGTCTGTTCATCCCAAGACACGGCCAGCATCTTGGAGTTCCCTGGCTCCTAAGGACCGTGAGGACAAGCAGGAAAACGTAGCCACCGATCCCCCGGAGAAAATGCGATCGCCTACCCTGGCTGCCATTCTTCCTAGCCCATGCTGTTTCCTCAGCATGAGCAGGCAATGAGGAAGATAGCTACTGAGCGAGAGATGGGGCAGGGGGTGGGGTACGGGCACAGATGGACAACAGTGAGCAAAAGGAAGAGGAGGAGGTGTAAAGGAAGAGAAGGGAAGGAGACAAGGGGAGGGCAGAAGAAATAAAGGAGAAGGAAGAGGAGGAAGCCAGGGGCAGAGCCATGCTGTGTTTGCCAAGATGGATAACGAGGGGCCAGATGTCTGTGCAGAGGACTTCCACACGCTGCTCACACCCAGCCTAGGCCAGGCAGGGAGGTGACGGTGCCACAGACACAGGGCAGGAGCAGATCTTCGTGAGGGTCAACCAGCCTGCCGGAGACAGGGAACCAATGCCGCAAGCCCTTCCTGAATACTGGAGATTTCTGCTAAACCAGGAATTTGTCAAAGGCAATGGAGGAAAGCTTCCAAATGAACAGAAAAGGAGGCTAGGATGACAGGAGGCTACAGAATCCGATTCCAGGAGCTCCAGCAGGGAGGTGGGTGAGGAATGGGATTTTTAGCAGCACCCAGCTGGCTCTCTAGGGGTATCATCTGATACTCTGAGGGGAAACACATCCATGGAGGAATCGATTTGAGGATCTGAGGGATGAGAAAGAGAAAAGGCTTGGTTTTAGAAAGTACCCCTCTGGTGGGAGGTATCGAGGCAGCTGTGAGGCTCGAAGCCTCAGGAGGGCAGACCTCAGGAGGGCAAGGAGGAGGGCTACCCTCAGTGACAGGTTACATAAGAACTGAATGGAGGGAACGAAGAAGGAGGGGTGACGCCGGAGGAAGGTTTTCTGGTGTTAACTGCCACAGAGCTGAATTCAGTGGCAGAGGAGGGTCACTGTAGCTAAGAGACAGGGTTTTCCTGTCTAGGAATTCTGATTTGATCTCTTTACCACCTAGGGCTTCCTGTAAGAGCCAGCAGTAAGTGAATCCAAATTGGGAGAAAGGAAGTAGAAACTCAGGGGCTTTCTCTTCTCCTGAGCCCACCCGTGGGGCTAAATCCAGGGCTGGTAGATGAAATGAAGCAGTTCTCAGGGTAAGTTGCTGTGGGCTCAGTCAAAGTCCAAACATATAAATGCTTTTTAAGCCTATTTTCTATTCTAGGTTTTGATTAACAATAATAGTTGCGAGAGAGAGAGAGAGAGAGAGAGAGAGAGAGAGAGAATGTTCATTACTATAGCCACACTGATGGCTTTGCATTAGAAATTCTGAGACTTGGGCACTGGAGGGAGGAAGTGGTCGAGGAGCTCTTTGTTATCTAAGTGGTCCTGGGACTGAGGAGTCTGACAATGAGCCAAGGAGAGAGCAGGGATTCCAGAGTTCCAGCCTGCACCACCAAGTGCCACCAACCAGGAGGGAGTTCAGAGGGGAAGCAGGCTTAGGGGGACATTGGCCCAGTGACACCTGGAATCAGAATCCATTCTCTACCTTAGCATTCTCGAGACCCGTCAGATCAGCTGGAGTGGGTAGGACCTGCAGGTAGGTTACCCCCTTCCCCAGGAGCCAGCCCTCACCTAGCTGCCTGCCGACACTCTCCCTCGAGCCGGTGGTTTCAACACAACACCTGACCAAGGCACTGGCTTCAAGGCTGTCAGCGACTCTGGGGATAAAACGGGGGCACTGGTTTCTAAAGGGTAGATGTCAGAGGATAAAGGCTCTAATACCTACTTAGTGACTTATTTGTATAATCTTGGCCAACTCACTTCCCCCTATAGAGCCCATGGGTGGGAAAAAACAAAAATCAACCAATTTTGGCGAAAGCTTCGTAAGCACTTGGAGAAGAAACAGTTAAAACTTTATTACTCTTTCCAAAGATACTGTTCTCTAATATTCGCTGTAACGAATATTTACTGAGCCCGGCTTTTGAAAGTACCTGAACAGAGATCATCATCTATGCTATAGAAGTCCACAACCCTAATTAGAGTCTCCTGAAAGGACAAGAGAGGTCTCTAAGGGTAGGAGAAAAATCAGCTGAAGAACAAAGGCCACTGGCCCGTCTGCTTCCACCAGTACACAACTTAGGAAGGCAGGGGAGGCAGGCAGCAGAGACAGGCTCCCAAGGCACCTCCAAGGCTGGAAATGAAGTGAAGGAGGCCGTGTCCTAGCCTCCCTTTTCCACTGTGGCTCTTTCCAGGGACATGGCACGCTCAGCCTTGACTCAAGTGCTGGGGAAATGAAAGCCAGTCATTCTGGGACTGCCATTTCAGCTGAGGAAGCTCTCCTCCCACCAGGGTATTAAGAGGCCATACTGTCCACGTTGTGGGCAATTCACGGGACATATACGTAAGGCCAAGAGTCAGTACTACTACTCAGGGAGTTACTAGGGTGCTATCAAGTCATAAAGAATCATTCGATGAGAGGAAAATTAACCAAATTGAGTAACTTTATAATGAACACTGCTGAATTAGCTGAGGAGTCTGGAGTACTGGTCACAGCGTAAGAAGTCTCCAGATAAAGTTACAAAGCAAGGTGAGGCAAGCGCAGGGGATGGTCTGATGAACTTCGGCTGTATTCTCAAAGAGCTGAACAATAAGGGAGTCACGAGCTAAGTGGGCGACCAGGTAAATGCTGCAGAGGTAATGGAGAGACACAGAATGTCAGGAAGAGGGAGCAGACCACGGGAGCAAGCTCAGCAAAGACCGACAGCAAGAGCACCCTCAGGCAGGTGTCAGAGCCGCCCGGCAAGGGCCTCCTGAGCACTAGGAAGATCGATACAAGACCTCTCCTGAGGGAGCACGGGACAGATTTTAGGTCATGGTTTTCCTCCGTCTTCAAAATATTGGATAATCAAAGTATAACTCTTCTTGGTGATCCAAACCAATAGTTTCTGGATGAAGCTCTTATCCAAGCTCTTGATACCCCCAGCTCCCATTTTCCTAGCACGTGGAACCAAATTCTATAGACTCAGCACGGATCCATTGCCAGCAGCTGAACTCTCGGTACCCAAACCCGGGAACTGAGCAGATGCAGACAGCAAAGGCACACTTCCTCCTCCCATCCCCAGCCATCCACATAGAGCTTGTCATCCTCCTGACCTAGGTTTCACTGACCCTTAGGTCCCCTCACCCCATTCTCTTCTAAACCACTCTCACCTACAGCCCCTTCCCTCTTCATAGGCGAGTCATCTGTAAGATACCGGGGGAGAGAAGATAAAAAGAAAGGGGGTAAAGAAGAGAGAAAATTTTAGATAGAGGAGTGAGAAAGCGATCTGGCAGAGAGAGACAGTGAGAGAAAGAGAGAGAGAGAAGCAAGAGAGCTGGAGTGGGGGGGAGGGGAAGAAGATGGCACTGCGGAAAAAAGAGCGCCACAAAATTAATTTGAGGAAGGGAACAGTAGAGGAGACGTTGGTGGAATAACAATCAGGCAGTAGAGGGCTGGGGAAAGGGGGAGGGCGGTGGGGTGGGGAGGAGGATGTTGGGGAGGAGGGCCAGGCCTGCAGAACAACAGCAGCACCACCTACGGGCATGGGGAAGGGATACAGACAGCAACAAAAGAGGCCCCCGCCTGGGCATGGCAGTCTGGGGTGCAGGTTGGGAGGGAGAAACCGTGGCTTCTGCCCTTCAGACCTCTCAGTAACACGACACGCGGGCTAGGAGAATAGCTAGTATATGGCTCTCTTGGGAGGAGAGGGACTTTACAAGGGAAGGGAAGGAGGGCAGAGAACTCAGGGCTTTCTCCACTCCGAGGGGCAAAGCCCTCAGGAGGGAAGAGTAGGGCATGAAAGGGGAGAGACGCCAGGCACTGAACGGAATGTGAGAGCCTGCTGCTTCTTTCTTAGCCACAGATGGGATTTTATCTTTATTTCCAAGTGATTTTCTTTCCCCACTGATGTTGGACTACAGCTCCCTCCCTGGGGCAAGAGATGCCCCCCCACTCAGCAGCTTCCTCCCTGCATTACCTCGAAACTCCCAACCACCATTAGAAGCCCCCAGGGAGCCACCAAGCTCGAGAAGGAAAGGAAGGGAAGGTCCCCCCACCAGTCAAACAGACTGAGGGGGGAGGAGAGGAGGATGAGAAGGAAAGAGAATGCAAAAGCGCTGCAGAGGGAGGGGAGAGGGAAATGTGATCAGTAGTATTTGTTGTGCTTCCAGAGAGGAAGGATCCGTCACATTTTTAATAATAATAAATACATGAAGACAGATTTGCCAGCACTGCTCTGGCTCCTTGGGAAGCGTGGGGGAGGGGAGCCAATGCAGCTGCAACACAGGCCAATATCTCCCCTCCCCTCCCCCATTACATAGGCTCGGTATTGCGGCAGCCTGCCCCTCCCCCTCTAACTGCAGTCCTCCCCTCCACAGCCCACCCTCTCCTGGTCCCTTCACATGGCTCTTCTCCACCCTCCCCTACCTCTCTCCACTCCCCCAGCCCTACTCCATCCTTTCTGCACTGGTCCTGTAACACAGCCCCATACACTAGCTGGAAGAAGCCCAAGTACCCACATCCGAGATCTGCTGGCTACCCCAGCCTGAAGGCCCCGTTCTTTCTGACTAGTGGCCCTCAAGAGCTGACAGCAATCTTCTCCCCACAACACTCCCAGAGAAGTAATCCAGCATATTTCAGCATTTCCTGAATTCTACCAAAAGGGATTGCTTTTTTCCCCATTTTTATCTCAATGTGACCTCCTTCCTCACAGCCTTAAATATAATGGTCATCAAATGTGCTTGTGTTGAGGGGTGTCAGGGCCTCGAGACCCGGTGACTACTGCCACCTATTGACCCAAATTTGTTCAAGATAGACCTTTAATACACTTCTTACACAGCGATGCTCTGTTATTTCAAAAGCATCAATAGCTTAAACATGCAAAGGCATGGCTCTTGGGGCTTCTCTGAGACCCTCTGAACAATGAGATCAAAGAAATACAAAAGCAAGACTGGGCAGAGAGCCAGAGCAATGATGGCTTTCTCTATGCAGACAGAAAAGGAGGCCCAAGGAATAAAAAAGCAACTTCAAGTCTTCTCAAGAGCCTGAAAGCAAAGAAGAGTAGGGGACAGAGTTTTCCTCAAGGGCTGGTAAAATTCTTGTGCATCACAATATGAATAATGCTACCGGCAGAGCAGAAGACAGGGTTTCATTCACACGATTCCATAAAGTTAGCCAAATCCTTGACATGAATCTGAGGTTTACAGACCCAACAGATCTCGGGGAATACAGGAGACACCCAGGATTGCAGCTGACTCTCACCCAAACTGGACCAACCAGAACTCGAGGTTAGACAGATGAACTGAGCTAGGGAAAGGGCAAGTCCACACCGTGCAGCTCTATAGATAGGTTTAGCTATGGACTTTCCACCAACCCACAGCAAGTAATGAGACACCTTGAACTCTCCATGGTGCTGAAAATTGATAGAATCAAATCATTTCTTCTCATAGACAAAACATATTTTCAAATAAAGTTTCCACGAAGACTGCTGTGAATTTCTGAGACGCTTACCCAAGCCTTCATAAAATCCTAACAAAACAAAGCTTTAAAGGAAAAAAAAAAATCAACCCAAAAAGGCCTTGGTCAAATTCTCTTGACCACACCCTAAAATGAAAAGATTAAGGCAGAGATGCTAAATTACTTGTGTGGAATATACCAGGCCTCTCTTACCATCACATGATAACACTGATCAGGTACTCACACGCACTAATGACAGGCACCACTTAGCAAACACCAGCAATGATCTGCCGTCACACTGCATCAGGGAAATCTGACATTTCTATGGGATGAATTATCAGAGAACGGAATCCGTGAGTAGGAGTGAAGGACAGAAGAAAAGTGAACAACAGAACAGTCATAAAGAACCTCTGAAGTTCTTAGTTTCCTCGCCCTACCACCCAACGGCGGCTCTCAAACTGTGATGTACAGAGTTCTGAAGGTTCTTTGGAGCTCCCAAAATTGGGGTCATAAGACCTGGAGGACCCCTCATCCCACTTCAGCTACAGTAATCCCACTTAAAGGTAAACTGCTTTACATATGGAGAAGCCACGCAAAATCCTGTCAATTAACATTCTCTTATTATTTGATGACTGTCCTACAATTATTCTCAGAAATAATTCAGCTTTTTGCTGGAAACTTCTTTTAAATAGTGCCTAATGGCCAGAGAAAACAAGATATCCCGGGACTGACTGAATTAGCATAAGGCCCACGAAGGCCGGGATGTTGCCTGCCCTGAACTGCTATACCACCAAGAGGCCACAAGAGTGTCTGGTTTCCTTGAAGGCAAGGCTTCACACAGAAATAAGGCACTAAGGAAAGGGGTGCTCGATGCCACAAACTACCTACAAATTCAAAACAATTACAACAACATAAACCCTGAAGACTTTGATGAGCCAGAAGACACATGAAGTTCTCTATCTTCTCAGTTCCCCATTTGCTTTATTATATAATTTACTAGTCTCATGACTTTGGACAAGTGTCTCCATTTCCTCACTAATTAAATGGAGAAGTCATATATTTTGTAAGAATTAAGTATAAAGCACTTCGCTCAGTATGTAACACAAGTAAGATCGCAAACAGCAAACAAAAATCAAACTCCCCTTTCCCTGGCAGCTCTCATAGTGTAAAAATCTAAATTAGAAACAAACACAGTGGTTCTAACTAAAGCACTAAGCTGAACCACTTGTCCAGTTTGCTCAGTCAGAAAGGAAAAAGAATCTCTAAATCTGTTCTTGTGGTTCTTTGTTTAGATTCACTGGAGAAAACAGAAGTCCCTAAGATCTGCTAGGGACTCAAAATCAGAGGCCTGAGTAGCCCATCTTGGTGTCATCCACAAAAGCTCTAGGCTCTTTGACATGAAAAGAATCTCAGAGAGTCAGTCTAATGCATTCATTTTCAGCTGATAAAAATTAAATGGTCAAAGATGCTAAAGTGATTTGCCCCAAGTTCATAGTTAGCAGAAGACAGCCATAGGTCCAGTCTTCGAATTGCCTTCTTCAAAGCTGTCACTGACTAAAAACAGATGCCCCACCCCCAACCAGAAAGACTAGTATAAATCTGAATTCATAGGATTCAGAATCAACAACATTTTATGATGTAATGACCTGAATTATATTCTTGCCCACCCAGGGCCCTACCCAGGAATGCCAGACATTAATATCAGATGTTCACGAGACCCAAAGTATTTTTTTTTTAATCTCAAATCAATCAATTTTATTAACCCAACTTCTTTTTTTAATCTCTTTTTTTTTTCTTTCTGTATTAGTCAAGGCCTGTGGGATCTCTCACCAAGAGGTTATTCTCTGGATAGAATATAAGATCTCAGGTGTGTAACTCTCACCAGTCTCCTGACCTTGGTCTGGCTGATATCTCTGTGGGAGTTTCATTCTTTTGGCTATGAAGCTAGGAATCTTCTGTCTGCCTACTTGCTGCCATTCTTCTGCATGCTTTTTGTAAAAGGGCTGGCCTTTACGGACACTGGGGTACTGAATCTTAGCTGAAGGAGGGTCAAAGAGAATAAACAAGACAAGATCATACTGACTCTTCATTCTAGTATCCTTGATTCACTCTGCTATTCTCCACAAACTCTCAGTGACTGACCAAAAAACCAACCCTCTGTGCATGCTATTTAAGAGGGAAAAAAACAAGAAAAGAAAAACATTCAGAGCAGTGGAGACAAGAATAACTCTTGCTGATGTGGAAAGGTTCTATCTTGCTTTTGATGAATCAATGGGCACCAAAGGCTTTCTGAGCCATTAGTGCCACCTGGTGGCCAGGTCAGATATATTAATAAAACCCCAAACTCATGGATTCCATGGAACTGTATCATATTATAACAAATCATACAAGAAGTTGGGGCAATGTGGATCAGAAGAATTGATGCTACAACTCTAATCAAAATATTTTACAACAAATGCCCAATTTATAGTTTTGGGTTAAAGGGTTTTTAAAAAGAATTATTTTATTTAACTTTATTTATTTATTTAAATTTCGACCAGAGAGGGAGACAGAGTTGGGAGAGGAAGTGAGAAAGCAACCAGGTCCAAGACTTGAATCATGATTAGCCATGTGGGAGTCCAGCGCCCCTCACCACCTGCCAGCCCCGTTTCTGAGTTAAATATAGCATCAAAAAAAGAAAATCATAAGGTCGAACTTTTTATACTTGCAGCAAAATCTCATCTTTCCATTTTTATCACTCACTCACCACAAATACCCCAAGCCCACTGATTCCAGTCATACTATACACATATACAAAGGGGCTTTAATTCATACATAAAATTGACTTTATTAGTAAAGTTCATTCCATATGTTCAAAGTAAATAATGAATAAATTCCAAGGGGGAAGAACCTACATACAGTGAAATTAGAAATATCCCAGGATGACAAAAATATATATACATATATACCCTGTAATCACCACCGCCTCCGAAAACCTGAAAGGAAGGGAAATCAAGAATGAGAAAAGGACAGTTGGAAAAGCTAAAGGAACAGGGGAAAAAAAGACACCTATAGAGAAGGGCTCCACAGGGATGAGTCTCCTAGGCAGTACTCTCTGTATCTTCCCAGGACAAAAGACTAGAAGTAGGCATGAAATTAAAATAGGACGGCAATTCCTTCAAGAGACACTTTTACAGTTCTGCTATATTTAAGGAAGCCTGCACAGGAGCTATGGAACCTTAGGGATGAAATCCAGAGATCCTTTTCATGAATGAAGCTGATTTCCAGCTTAGGAGAAAAGGAAACTAAAAACCCACCTAAGCTGATTAATGCCCAGTATGGAAGAGATGGCAAATCTTCAGAGCTGAATTCCCAGTTCATACTCTCTACCTTGAATTTGATCACCTAAGTCCTACTGGTTCACTCACCTTTCTTCTTCCGACCTTTCTTAAGTATCTTCTTCCGCTTCTTAATAGGATTCTGATCCTGGAGATAGATCAAGAAGTGAAGGAATGGCAGTGCGCTTCGGGTGCCGGCATCCCTTCCCAAGTTCCTCATGGGATTAAGCCCCACGTACACCTGGCTGCAAGCAGGAAGGTGGCCTCCTACCACTGTATCTCAACCTCACCTCATCAAGATGCGCAGCTCCTCCTGTCAGTGCACTGATGTCACTGAAGTGCGTGAGGGAGTGAAGCTGAGAGCTCATGACATGTGCTCGTTTTCGCCGTCCTTTCTCTCGCTTGCTGACACTTAAACGCACCATCATGCTCTCCTCGTAGTTAATCCTGCCAGAGAAAAACACACTTCCTAGCACGCTCAGATCACGGAGGTGGGAAGCTGCAGCCGAGAACCTAGGCCCAGGTATTTACTTATCCCTTGTTCAGAGGTCTCAAGAAATTTCATAGCAGATCAATATGGTACTTAATAAAGACTGAGCACCCCCAATTAAATGTCCTTTGCTAGAACTTCCTTCATCTCTAGAGATGAACTCATAGCCTATCCACAGGCCTACTTACATTGTACAAAAAAATTCTAATATTTCTACCCTAATAAGAGGATTTCCTAAATTGGCCTTTTCATGGAAATTTATCAGCTAGAGACTGCAGCTGAGCAAAATCAAAAAATCTGCATTCAGGCTGTAACTGCTTTTCTACTTTTCTTCCCTAAATTTCTCTAGCACTCTTAACCCCATTATAAAAACTGCCTCAGAGACAGCAGATGGCATAGTGGTTACATCGCTGGACTCCCACATGGCAGACTGGGGTCTGAGTCCTGGATCCAATGACTTGAAAATCACGCCAGGCGCATGTGCATGCATGCCCAAGATCCTGGGAGGAGAACAGAGAAGGTTGTGGCATGACCACTTCCCCGGCAGGTGATTTCTCACTTTGCCTCTCACTGTGTCTGTATCTCTGAGCACATGCGCCCTAAGGCAAAACCCTGGTGGGGGAGGGGGGACCTGCCTCTATTGCCTTCTGCAAAATAGTAAGAGGTGGACTTTGGACTTTAAAACCCTACTATGCAGGGCTGGCAGGTGGTGTGGTGGTTAAGGCGGATGGACTCCCATATGGCTGACTGTGGTTCAAGTCCCAGACCAGGCAGCTTGCTTTCACTTTCCTTCTTTCTGGTCAATGTCAATAAAATAAAATAATGTCAATAAATAAAATTAAATAACTGAAAAACAAAAAACAAAAACAAAAACTCTACTATGCAGAACTATGTCCCTCTTCATATGGCATTTGCTTCAGCCTAAACAGTCTGGGAAGGTTTTTTCCCTAGTTTCTGTTCTGTATTTCAAACTCATTTTTAGAAACTATCATCCCACATTTTTCACTCCACTTTCTATATAATACTGGTTCCCTTAGTAACAGACTTAACCACATTCACCCAAAGCACCAAGACAAGTCTCCTCAGTGAAATGTCTAACTGCAGGGGCCCAGACCTGTGCTGGTCCTCTTGACTCTGGCGAGTAACGTGAGGATGCCGAGCATCACGGATTTCCTCTGGAGCATCTGAGTACTGCTCCTTAAGTTCACGAATGACTGAACTGCTCAATGCCCGTCTCTTGGCTCGTTCCAGACGCTTCTTCTCCCGTTCAGCTTCTGTTTCATCTATGTGATTTAAGTCCGCAAGAGTTATCCAAGAAGAGAGAAAAGGAGAAGAGAAATATATCCATGCTGAGGAGGTAGTAGCCACAATTCCTACCATAATGGACAGGAACCAAGCGTGGTGGAACGTATTTCTTAGATTTTGTAGATTTCTTCCCCGAAGCCTCAGACTGACCATCCTCTGCTTCACCTTCTTCCTCCTCATCAGAGCTTAGCTACAAAAGGAACGTAATATCCACAAACTTAGGAAACATTAGGCAGACAGGTGAGATGAAAACCCAAAGCTGCAGTACTCTGGGGGGGTGTGAATATAAACAAACGAGAGAAAGGGAACCTCATACTCATCATTCTAAGGCACAAGTTGTAAAATCAAGTGGTATGAGAATCCAGGAGACCCAGCATCACCACATGACATGTCGGCCCCCTCAGGAAAACCATGAACACAATGAACCCCTTACCTTACTCATCATATTGCTGGGATGAGGCTTAAAACGAAGGGGGTCATTCTCACCTGAGGAAATAAAAGAAGAAATTTTATATGCTTTGGAACATTATCACAGTTCCCACAACTTTATGATAGTGACCCCACTTACTGAGGCTGCCAGTCACTGCAGTCTTGACCAGTTTGTCAATTTGATACTTTAACTTTTGGTCCAAGGGACGAAGCTTTTCCAAAACCTACAACATGGTAGTTTAAACAGAATTACATTTCCTTTCCCCAAATCAAGCACACACACGAGTCTGTATATTAAGTTGTTAGATAACACACCTAAAATATGCACAAAGCAGAGCAAATGAAAACAAAAATACTTTTTCCAATTGGTTTCCTTGAAAATGAGAACATCCAGGGCCAGCTGGTGGCATGGTGATTAAAGGTACTGCATTCCCACATGGCCAACCATGGTTTGAGTCTCGGACCTGGCTTACTTTCTCTTGCTTTCTCACTGTCTCTGGTCAAATGAAAGAAATAATAACAACAACAACAACAAAAAACATTTAATTGATACAAAAATGAAAAAAATAGGTTAAGAAATAGGTAATTTTTTTGGAACAGGTTTTCGCTCCTGTTTTTTCACAAATGAAAAAACATATGCTAATCCATATGTAGCTATATTTATCTCTGTTATCTCATTAACATTTTGTAAACCTCAAATATACCCAATAAAAGACATTTTTAAAAAAATAAAAGAAAAAAAAATAATAACAAATGAAATTAAATAATTATTTAAAAAAAGAAAGAAAATGAGAATATTCACTTACATAAGAACTGCTCTGTAACTGCCTTGAACACCCACTCATATGAGAACTACTCTGTAACTGCCTTGACGTTCAGGATTTAGAAACTGAGAATTGGGAGATACCAAATGCTTCATACCGTACGAATCTCCACCAGTCTCAAAACTGCAGCATGTCCCTGAAGAGACCCTCCTGAAGCTTTGTCCAAAATAAGGTGGCTCAAATCCATAAGATACATGAGCAGGAGCTGGTCTTTCACTTCCAAAAAGCTGAGACCCTGAGGTAGACATAACAGTAAGATGCAGATGCAGTTTTAACTAAAGAATCAGGAGGAGGGCCTGGGGCAAATAGGATAATGTTTTCCAAAGTTCAGGTTGTCTCTAGTCAGTTCATATCAGCTCTGTGGAGTAGGTAGAGTAGTCTCAAGAAGCAGCTATACCTACGGTGGCCACGGAGAAAATGCTGCTGACACATGAAAAACAAAGCTCAGAGTATTACCAGAAGACGAGATCAAGAAATCAATGACGTCGCCCCCTAGAACAACTACAACACTGTTTCTCAATCTTGGAGCTATTGACATTTACAGCCAGGTAATTCTTTGCTATGGAGGGCTGTCCTGGGAACTGCAGGTTTTCAGCACCATCCTTGGCCTCTACCCACCAATGTCCCCTTCCATCCTGTAACAAACAAAACTATCTTCAGGGGCCAGTTGGTGGTGCAGAAGTAACAAAGCTATATGAGGCTGCATCATATGGGAAGGTTCAAGTCTAGACACCTCCCTGAACACACCAGGTGTGTGCATGCTACAGTCCAGGGCTGGCTAAAGCTAGAGGGTAGAGAACAGCATGAAGACCCTGGTGGAGTACCTGTCTCCCGATCTCTCTCTCTCTCTGTCTCTCCTCATGAAAGAAATAAACTTAAATGTTAGATTAACTTGTTAATCAAAATACTTAGTGATTTTACTCCTGTACAATGGAATTATATGATATAGGTAAAAATCAATGATTAATACACACTAATATGAATTTATGTCAACATGAGATGTAGAAAGTGTACATAATATAGTTCCAGTTGTGGAGGGGAAGTATGAAGCACATATTTTTATATGCATAGAAAAATGTCTGGAAGATAACACATAATTAACTGCTATCCCTGAGGTGTGAGATGAAAAAAAGGAAGACATGGAGTGCTTGTAGTGTGAGAAAGTGTTTTTCCAACAAGCATGTATTACTTTTATAATAATGATAATAAAGTTTAAAAAAAAAACACACCCCAGTGGTTATCTCAGAGTGATGATTGTATTGATTTTTCATTTTCTACTTGTGGCTTTATGTATCTTCCAAACTTTCCAAAGTTACAAAGTGTATTATATTTACAAGCAGAAACTCAAGCAAATGTTATACAAGGTTTCTTTAAAAAACAAGAGAAAGTAACATATATGGTCAATGACTCTAGTTACAGTTAATAGGTAAGACAAATGAGTCTTATAACTACATAAAATCAAACTGACAAACTCATAGCCATAAAAAAAAATCTACTTCAGAACAGTAAAACACTTTGGCAAAGATTATACAGTAATAGAAATAGAGCTGGGATTCGAACTCACTCTGATGCCAGCACCTACGTACTAGGTATCTTTAAAGCAATATGCAAAGATCTTCAGATTAGCACTAGTGTGGTACAGAGGAATAAGCAAAAGATTTAAAGACAAACAAATTGAGTTTAAGTTCTGAATTAGGTATCTGATAGTCACTGGATAAATCACCTAACCTATTGATCCTAGTCTCCTTATCTGTAAAATATGTACAATATTTCCTTCTGGGCCCCCAAAGTAATTACAAGGCTCAAATAAGGTCATATGTAACCTGTAAAGCACCTAGTGAAAGTCTGTGATTATAAAAGATAAGTTAATAAATATCTGTTCAATGAACAAACAAACATATAGTGATCTAAGAAGCATGCTGGCAGCCCATCCATCTCAAAAAGGCACAAAGGAGGGGTGGAAGTAGAAAGTAAGAAAGGGAAAGTTTTCACTCTGTGACAAACCTCCACCATCCCTACACACAACATGCACATCCAACCACAAAGATGACTTTCCTCCTTTCCCAAAATACCACTGTGCTTTCAGGCCTTCTGTGCCTTTGCACATGCTGCTTCTGTCCTGACTCCTATTTATTTCTCCAAATCCTGTTACCTCCTCTGAGAAACCTTCCCTGACTCCTTTGGCTCCTCTGACAGTTATTCTCCTTCCTCATGTCTCTGTGACTGCTTTTATCTATGGCTGTGATCTGTCCGGGAAGACTAGACTCTAACACAGAAACTAGAACTTACTCATCTTACTCAAGCTCCCTCACTTAGTACACCTAAGACATGATAGTTCTACAGTGCGATGAAAGAACTATTGAGAACACCAAGTCAGGGGATGCTCATTTTTCCACACACATTACCTTCTCCGTAGGATAGGCTCCAGCTTGAACTCTTTTTGTCAGGGCTTGCACATGTGCAGTTACAGCCATCACCTGAAATTAACCCAAATAAAACAGCTGACAAGACTACATCCAGTCATGTCTGTGAACTGTGAACAGCAAAGCCACACAACACCACCTAAAAGCTATCTGAGACGTTATCTAAACCAGAGTACTACTTTCTCAGTTCTGAAAATAAAAACACAGGAATTGTGGTTTTGATAGTTCTACAAAGGAAGAAAAAACTTTTTGCTTCTTAAAGCAGAAGAGACTATCTTTACCAAACCATAGGGAGAGATGAGGGCTGAGGGAGTGGTGATGGGAGGACTTACCTGTTCTGGTTAAACGCACAATGCATAGAACTATATAATACATATTGGCTGTACATCCAGAGGGCAGATCATGTCTGCTTTCCCTTTAACTATAAAGAATAAAGGAAAATGATTCTGGGAATTTCTTTCTGGAGTTTTCTGTATTCTATTGGAGGCAAAAATCAATTTGAATTCTGACACGAAAGGGTTTTCATTAAATCATTTTACTCTTAACGGCATTTGGCAGCATCTATGCATCTGCCCTCAAATTACCAAGTTTAGGAGTGAGGCACATAAAGTCAACGCCAATCCGTGATTAAATATTCCGAAAGGCTGACAGCACTCACCTGCTCCTGGAGGTTTTTCAAAAGCGTCACGGCACTTGAAAAGTCTGATTCCAGCACTCCCTATGGAAAAGAGAGGAGTAAAGAAACGTCATTCTTTTCTAAGGACCACGAGAAGGCGTAATTTGTGAGTGGAACGCTCCGCTCTCTCCTTCAGATACTCCAAACTTCAGGCCTCCTCACTCCTGGGCACATGCACTTGTCAACTCGATGCCAGCCCCTGCGGTTACTGGAGAGGAGCAGTTAACTCCAACCCTACGTCTCCCTACTGCTGTTTCTGGCCCCTGTGCCAGGGAGGCCACTTGCCTGAAGCAGCTTTTCATCACCGCCCTTCCCTCACACCAATAGTTTGCCCGGAGCGGCTGAGGGTAAAAGAAACGTCAAAAATAGCTCCGCAGGAAAGAAACCTCACCACACTCACCGGCGCCGACATCTTTGCAAAGCCTACCCCTTCCGGTGTCGTCCTTCCTGAGCGCTAGTATCTTCATAGACTTCCTAGACATCCGCCCTTGCAAATCTCAGCCAATAGGAGCAGGGACTCTCTCACTTCCGCCCCGAACAGGATGAACAAGAGGCGGGGCCTGACGCGACCAATGGAATAAAGGAACTGGCTAAATTCGTCAGACTCCGGAGGAGATCTAGTGACGCAAAGATGCTCTTGGAAAGAAGCATGTGATTGGTAGATTGAGCAGAATGACTGAACCTAAACCAATAAAAGCTATGCAAATATTGATTGACACTTAGAAGAACCCAATGGAAAAAAGGAATCAGCGGCGCGAACTGAACGTGTATTGGCTCCCGGATGCCGCAGTACCCAGTCTTTTTCACCGCGCTTTCCCTGTAGTGCCCGAACTGTCCGCTAGGTGCCGGGCCTCGGCTTTGCTCTGTGGTCGCCACATTGCGCAGCCGCCGTTGGTGGCAGTTGTTCGGACGCCGGCCGCGCCAGTCGTTGGAGACCACATAGCCATGGGATCGATTCTGTGACGGGACTCCTAGTGTGACCCTAGAAAAGTCACCCGGGATCCTTTTATATCCGTAAACAAGAGAACTGGCCCAAAAAGCCCAGAGCCGGGGTTTAGAAATGGACCGTAGGAATCCTCGCCCTCATGCGCAGCCCTGGATGCTGCCGAAAGGCCTGCAGGTGCCGCCTCGATGCTGCTTGCTCCTACAAGTTTGGGGACTTGAAAAGGAAAATGAAGAAAAGAGTTCATAGTTACACGACTCACCCCTGGTCAAACAGGTCCGCAGCAGAACCTGGTCGTATCTCAGGCTGTGCATGTTGGCCTGTCTCCGCCTCGTTGTTTCTTGGTACCATCAATATGCTCATTCTGGCGTCTCACTTCTACCAGTGAAGTAGTTGATGAGTATTGACTGTCCCAATAAGCTTCACTGAAGCTCGAAAAGGGCAGGTGACGGTTGTCCTGAATGTTTGCTGCTGCGATCCGAGCAGGCCTAAGATCCCCTGACTTGAGAGCTAGCTGTCTCCCGGAGTTAAGCAAAGAATAATCCCCATGCCTCTGCAGACAGGATGGGAAAATCCTGGTTTCTTAGTCCTACAGGACTCAAAAAGGCAGCGGCAGAAGGGATATCAAGTTCAACACAGAAAGTTAATTAGCCAATAACTTAAAAAAATCATTTATTACCATTATTTTTCAGTTTTGACTAGAGAGAGAGAAAGCAATCGACCAGGTCCAGGACTCAAACCACTGTTGGCCATGTGAGAGTCCAGTGCCTTTAACCACCATGCCACCTGTTGGCCGCCAATAGCTTTTTGTACTATTTATCAGGCTTTGTATTACAAAAAAAGTTCTTATTTCATAAATCTTTTTTTTTTTTTTTTAAAGTATTTTCTCAAATTTATTTTTAAAGACAAGAAGAAAATCCCCAAATAAAATTGAAGGTTACTATTTTTCATTAATTTGTATAAGCTCCCTAAATTTTTTTTTTTTTTATTATCATCATATTCTTCTTTATATTACATTGAATTACATATAACTTTACATTGTATTACATTACTTTTTCAAAAGGGAATGCCATGCATGTCAGTCAGTACAGAGACATTAATCTCCCCGCTTCAACATTCAATATCTTTTCTATGTTTTCCCCAATCATTATTATTATTCTAATTATTTTTTAAGACAGTCCATCGCTATTTCTCATGTTGCTTGTACAAATACTTTGCCCATCATGAAATACTTCTCAGACAAATCCAGTTGAGAATACTATACATGTCAACATCAACAGTTAATAAGCCATATCTGTTTCTCACTAATGTCCTACCTCTCTATTGTTCATTTGTTATCTTTCTCTATCCTCTTCTCTTCACTTCCCCCATTCCACACTGTCCTATTCTCATTAAGTACCTTCACTGCTTTTATGTCCTCCAATTTTTTTTCACTATCATAGAATGCTGATAGACGGTATATATTGAGTGGATACATACAATATCTTTCTTTCATATCCTGGCTTACTTCACTCAGCAATATATCCTCCGTATCTGACCACTTTCTATCAAATTCCAGGGCCTTGTTATTTTTTATGGCTGAGTAGTATTCCATAGAGTATATATTATTTCATAAATCTTCATACCTGTCTAGTTAGATCATAAATAAGCTTTACCTTTCCTTGTAACATGAAATTTAGTTTGTTTACATGTATTATCAATGAGAAGACAGATTACCCTGTCTTGTTTTGGTTTTGATTATTAAAATACTTGTGAGGAGTAGCAGATAGCATAGTGGCTACTGTCGCTGGACTCCCATGTAGTTGACCACAGTTCGAGTCCCAGACCTGGTGGCTTAAACTCATGCCGGGTGCGTGTATGTGTGTGTGCCCAAGATCCTGAGAAGAGAATGAAAGAGAAGGGATTATAGTGTGGCCATCCCCCCAAGGGGGTGATTTCTTGCTTTCTGTCTCTCTGTCTCTCTGTCTTTCTGACGAGTGCATGCGCCCTATAGCAAAAAAAAAAAAAAAAACTTTCAAAAAAAAAAAGAAAATATTTGTCAGTTGTTGTTTGTTACAAGAGAATGTTGAGGTTAACAGTGCAATAAATCTTTGTAAACTCAACCAACAATTATTGACAACACAAGATCATTAAATTTATTGTATTTAAACAATTTCATAAATTATCAACTATTAATCATCATATTTGCAAATATATAATGAGCACATTTTTTAGCTGCTTTATTGAGATTTAATACACATTCTGTATAATTCACTCACTTGATATAATTCATTGGTTTTTGGTATATTCACAGAGTTGTACAAATATCATTATAATCAATGTTAAAACACTTTCACTATTTTAAAAAGAAATTAGTACCCATTAGCATCACTCTTTGTTCCCAACTCCTTCACCTCCAGCCCTAGACAATCACTAATCTACCTTATGTCCCTATAGATTTGCCCATTCTAGATATTTCATTAATATGGAATTAAGCAGTATGTAGTCTTTTGTGACTGACTGCTTTCATTTAGTATAATGTTTCCAAGGTTTATCCATGTTGTGCCATATTCCACTACTTTATTCCTTTTTATTGCCAAATAACATTTCATTGTATAGATGTCATATTTTATTTATTCATTCAGTGACCAGCAGATGGCGGAATGGTTATGTTGCTGGACTCCCATGTAGTTTGAGTCCTGGACCCAGCAGCTTAAAACTCACACCGTGTGTGTGTGTGTGTGTGTGTGTGTGTGTGTGCATGCCCAAAATCCCAAAAGGAGAATGGAGGATATGGGATTGTGGCATGGCCATCTCCCCAAGGTGGGGGGTGGGATAGGAAGAGGGGAGTTCTCGCTTTCTGTCTCTCTGTCTCTCTCTGTCTCTGGTAAGCTCACATATCCTATAGCAAAAATCTCTCTAAAAACAAATATTTATTAATCAGTTAATAGACGTTTAGGTTGTTTCCACTTTTTCAGTATTGTGAATACAAGTGTTTGAGCTTATATACAAGTTTTTGTGGAGATACACATTTTCATTTCTTCTAAGTATATAACTAGGAGTGGAGTTGTTGGGGTCTATGCTGTTTTAACTATTTGAGAAACTGCCACAGACTGTTTTCCAGAGGGCTGCTCCATTTTACTTTCCCACCAGCAATAAAAGGGTTCCAATTTTTACACATCCTTGCTAGTGCTTGTTTAATCCATTTTCTTATTCATAACTATCCCAGTGAATATGAAATAGTGTCTTATCATGGTTTTGGTCTATATTTTCCTAATGACTAAAAATGTTGAACATCTTTTCATGGACTTTTGGGCTATTTGTGTAGCTTTGAAGAAATGTCTATTCAGTTAATTTGCCCATTTTTAATTGGGTTAGCTCCCTTTTTATTATTGGCTGTTTATGCATTTTTTATACAAATTCTTTATATCTTATGGATACAAGTTCTTTATTAGATATATGACTTGGAAATATTTTATTCCATTCCAAGTTGTCTTTTCACTTATTCAAATGATGTCATTTTAAGTATGAAAGGTTTTTATCTCAATGGAGTTCTATCTATCTATTTATTTATTTATTTTTGAGTCAGAGTTTGTGACCCAGGCTGGTCTTGAATTCATGGTCCTCCTGCCTCAGCCTCCACACCACCATGCCTAACTTATGTATTTTTTTGCCTAAGGTTACTCGTGCTGTACATGTCATAGCTAAGAAATTCTTGCCTAATAAGTTTATGGAAGTTTACACTAGAGCCAAGATTCAAACTACAATTGGCCAAGTGTGTTTTAGCTCCCTTAACCACTAGGCTATGGGGTTAGTCTCCCCTCCCCACCTTTATTTAATGCCAAAGAGTATATACACAGCAGGCATGTGTGCAAGTATGTCCCAAATCCTGACAGGATGAAGAGAAGGACTGTGGATAACCACACCCCATTGGGGGGTGCTTTCTTCCTTTTTCTCTCTCTCTGACTCCCAAATGGTGTATATGAGCACCTGAGAGATAGAGAGAGACCCTCCCCCAGCAGGGCTTGGTCACATTACAAGTTTGTTTCTCCATTTCCCTGACAGGATCCTGGCATGAGCGCATGAACCTGGCATGGTTCTCTCTCTCTCTCTCTCTCTCTCTCTCTCTCTCTCTCTCTCTCTCTGTCTCTTTAAATTTGCCAGAAGACATATGTGCTCACTGGACAGAGACAGAAAGAGAAACCAAGAAGGCACTCTCCATGGAGAATGGTCACTCTGCAACCCCTTCTCCATTTCCCCCTCCTTTTGGAATTTCAGGTATGCACACACATGCATCTGGTATGTTTTCCAAGTTAATTGGGCCCAGGCCTCCAATTGCTCAGTCAGCCATATGAGATCCAGCTGACATAACCACAAGGTCACAGGCTAGCTTCCTGGCATGGCTTTCAAGTCACCAGAGCCAGGATTCGAATCACGGTCAGTCGTATGGAATCCTCTTTTTTTTTTTTTTTTTTTTTTTTGCTATAGGGCACGTACACTCGCCAGAAAGACAGAGAGAAACAGAGAGACAGAAAGTGAGAAATCACCCCCCAGGTTGGGTGGCCGCGCCGCAATCCCTTCTCCATTTTCTTCTCAGGATCTTGAGCACGCACGAACACACGCCCCGGTGTGAGTTTAAGCCACTGGGTCTGGGACTCAAACCGTAGTCGACTACATGGGAGTCCAGCGACATAGCCATTATGCCAACTGCTGGTCCTAGGATCCAGCCTCCTCTGTAAAACACTTAACCTCTGCTTTATGAAATTGGCGCTCTCCATCCTTTTCCTCTCAGTTTGGGAAATATCTAATTTAAAAAAATATATATATAATATGTAAATATTATAATAAATATATATTTATAATGTATTATAATAAATATATGTGTGCGTGTGGAACCCCCATCAAAGTCTTAATGCCATGGTACATCCCCGGCCTCTGCCAGCCTAGATTATGGACACATGCATGCTTGGCATTCTCAGGCAGGTCTCTGGAAGTAAAATGTCAAGCTCGCATGTGAGACAGAAAGAGAAACCAATCACAGAACATCACATACTACTGTTGCAACACCATCTAGCCCCAGAAGTTTCTATTGTCATATCTTTAAGCTAAATGATTCTTTCCCAGGCTATGTCCTGTCTATCAATCCATCAAAAGCACTCTTCTTTTGGGACCAGCAGTTGGCATGATGACTGTGTCACTGGACTCCCATGTAATCGACCGCAGTTCAAGTCCCAGATGACTTAAACTCATGCCGGGCGCGTGTGCGTGTGTGCCCAAGATCCCGAGAAGAGAATGGAGAAGAAGTGATTGCGGCATGGCCATCCCCCCTGGGGGGTGATTTCTCACTTTCTGGCTCTCTGGCTCTCTCTGTCTTTCTGGCAAGCACATGCTCCTTATAGCAAAAACCTCTCAAAAAAGAAAAAAAGAAAAGGCATCTATGTCTGGAAGGCTGTGGTCCAAGGCCATTTTGCTGGCTATAAGCAGGGTCTCAGGAACCAAAGGGAGCACACAGCTCTTCTTAAAATTGAAGGTGTTTATGCACGAGATGAAATGGAATTCTATTTAGGCAAGAGCTGTGCTTATGTGAACAAAGCAATAAACAACACAGTGACTCCTGGTGGCAAACCAAATAAAACCAGAGTAATCTGGGGAAAGGTTACCTGTGCCCATGGAAACAGTGGCGCCAGTCGAGCCAAATTCCGAAGCAACCTTTCTGCTAAGGCCATTGGACACAGAATCCATTTGTGTGATACTGTACCCCTCAAGGATTTAAAATAATGAAAAATAAATGAATAAAAATGGGATTTGTATTGTTTTTGTTTTTGTTTTTTTTAAGATCATTTTGGTTATTCTGGCTTCCTTGAAATTCCACGTGAAATTTAGAATTAGCTTTTTTGTCTCTACAAAGAAGTCAGCTGGGATTCTGAGAAAGATTTTATTGAATCTTCAGGTTGGAGTTGAGTCTCAGTCCATCAAACAGAAGTTCCTCTGTTCTCATTGCAACCGTCCATCTGCACAGGGCCCCCTGGGGAGGTGAGTGCTGAAGACTTTGTTAGGGTGATCTGTGTCATGGGCTGAGACGTTGCCTTCCCTCCAGCAGAGTCCAAGATAAGAGAAATATCCAAGGCTGGCTGCTGTGTTTAGAAGGGCCACGGGGACAGAGGAGCTCGGGAGGGTGGTTAGGGAGCTACTGCAGGGTCTAGGGGAAGTTGATGTAGATGCTCCTGGTCAGAGCCCTGGAAATGCTGAGAAAGGGCTGGGCGTGAGGGCAATCTTGGAGGACATGGTGACAGATTTAATGGGTATGAGTCTGTTACAGTGTTTTTGACTTAGAATTTTCTTCTGTTCTTTCCCAGAGTTCCCGTCTCTCTGTCCACTTTACCCATCTGTTCTTGAATGTCATCCTCTTTTTTCATTAGAGCCCTTAATATATTAATCATAATTCTTTCAAATTCCCTACCTGATAATGTATCAATCATGGTATTTATTTTCTGTTATTTGTGATACTTCAACATCTTAGGGATTTTGTTCATTCTAGAATGAGTGCCTCTCCAAAGAGTGGAAAGAGTGCCCAAAATCCTGAGAGGAGACTGGAGTAGAAGGGATTGCAGAGTGGCCATCCCCCCTGAGGATGTGCTTTCTCTCTTTCTTTCTCTCTTATTCTCTGTCTCTGGCAAGTGCAAATGCCTAAAGCAAGTAAAAAAGAAAGAAGAAAGAAATATAATTTATATTTATATTATAATTAGAGTAATGAGTATTTGAATTTAATTGCTAATTATGACTCACATAGTTGTCACTGTAACAGTGCTATCTACATAGAGTATTCAAATAAACACATTAGAATGCTACATTGGGGGGCCAGCAGATGGTATAATGGTTATATCACTGGACTCCCATGTAGTAGACCATGGTTCAAGTCCTAGATCTGGCAGCTTAAAACTCATGCTGGGCACATGGATGTGCATGCCCAAAATCCTGAGAGGAGAATGGAGGAGAAGGGATTGTGGCATGATCATACCCCCTGGGGGGTGACTTTTTGTCTCTCTGGCAAACACATACATCCTATAGCAAAAATCTCTCTCTCAAAAAAAAAAAAAAAAAAAGAATGCCACATTGGATGACCAGCAGGTGGCATGGCGCTAGGACAATGAACTCCCACATGAGCAACCACAGTTCAAGTTCCAGACCTGGCAGCTTGCTTTCTCACCCCCCACCCATGCTTATAGCAAGTTAAAATAATAATAAATAAAATAAATAATTATTTTTAAAATAATGCTAGATTGGTGTGAGAAAAGAGCATTGGGACAAATCAATCTATTGACGCCAACTAGTTTGGTGATGTTTACATATAATACTGGAAATAACACATATTCTTTTTTTTTTTTTTAAAAAAAAAGGATTATAGGGGCCACCAGATGACATAATGGTTAATCGCTTAACTCCCATGTAGTTGACTACGGATCAAGTCCTGGATCCAGCAACTTAAAACTCACACCAGGCACATGTGCATGTGTGCCCAAGATCCCAAGAGGAGAATGGAGGAGAAGAGATTGCTATGTGGCCATCCCCCCTGAGGGGTAAGTTCTTACTTTCTGTCTCTCTTTCTCTACAGCAAGCGCACGCACCCTATAGCAAAAATCTCTCCAAAAAAAAGAGGGAAAAATAATTATTTAATTTTATTTATTCATTAAATTATTTTAATTTGACCAGAGAGAGACACACACATATAGAGAGAGAGAGAAAGTGAGAAACCAAGACACCAGGTCTGGAAATTGAACCGCGATTGACCACGTGGGAGTGTCCAGTGCCTTAGCCACCATGGTTAAGGTCCCCAATTAATTTATTTAAGGTTTGTTTGTTTGTTTTTGCTATAGGGCACATGATCTCACCAGAGAGAGAGAAAGAGAAAAGGAAAGTGAAAAGCAAGCCACCAGGTTCAGCACTCAAACAGCAGTTGGTCATGTGGGAATTCAGCACCCCAACCAGTAGGCCACCTGCTTGCCTAATAACACATATTTTTGTATGTCATTACAATACAATAATATTTTATGTTGGTTGGTTAAAGCAAAACAAGCCTACTGAAAAGAGCTCTATGGAGGTATAATGTACACACCATAAAATTTACCCTATTAAGTGTGCAATTCAATGATTTTTTTAAAAATTTGTAGAGTTGTGCACCCATCACCACAATCCAATTTAGAACATTCTCATCACTCAAACTCTAAAATTGTACTGTGCCTCAGTTCACCTTTTTTTTTTTTTAGATAGATTTTTGCTATAAGGTGCATGTACTCACCCGAGAGACAGCAGAGAGACACAGAGAGGCAGAAAGAGAGAAATCACCCCCATAGGGATGGCCATGCCACAATCCCTTCTCTTCTATTCTCCTCTTGGGATCTTAGGCCTACATGCACATGTGCATGCACATGTGCCCGGCATGAGTTTTAAGCTGCCGGGTCTGGGACTTGAACCACGATCAACTATGTGGGAGTCTAGTGACATAACCATTACACCAACTGCTAGTCCCAAGTTTACCTTTTTTTTAGAGAAAATTTTGCGATAAGGCATGTGTGCTCACCAGGGAGCCAGAAAGGGACTAAGAGACAAAAACAAGAAGTCACTCTCCAGAGGGGATGGCCACCCCGCTGCAATCCCTTCTCTTTCATTCTGCTCTCAGGATTTATGCACACACACGCACCCAATGTGAGTTTCAAGCCTCTCGGTCTGGGACTCAAACCATGGTCAGCCATGTGGGAGTCCAGTGATATAACCATTATGCCATCTGCTGGTCCCTCAGTTTACCCTTTTAACAAAAATGATCGGCTGAGCTGACCTTCCTCTTGGGCATCTTGGCTGCGGACAGGGTGCGTGCTGGGTGCCTGAGAGGCTGTGGCGCGCCTAGAGCCTTTGTGGAGTTGAGTCGATAAACCCTATCTCCTGGTTTTCATTTTTTGAAAAAAGAAATTTTTTTCTTCTCTTTCTTATTGTTTTTGTCCTTTTTTTTTCTTTTCTATTCTTTGCTTATTTTTTTCTATTCTTTTTCTTTTTCTTTTTTTTTTTTTTTTTTTTTTTTTTTTTGACCTTTCTCGCTTTTCTGCTCAGACTCCACACAGATTTTCTAGACAGGTCTAGGTGCTCGGTAGCCAAATATCTGAATACTTTTAGGGTCATATTAACCCTCAGCTTTCACTGAATCAGTTATGCAAAGAGAGAAAAATGGTACTGTGTACAGACTGCAGGTCACCTCCTTCTGCGTTCCTCTGATTGCTCAGATTTAATTCCAAAAAATAGGAAAAAAACATGTAATCCATCAGATGACCAGAAACCACTGCAGAGGCATGAGAAATATGAAAAACAAAGAAAATATCTCTCCTCTAATGGAAAATAATAACTCACCTTCCTCCATAAAGAATACAAGGGAACTCATGAAAATGTCAGATAAAGAAGTTAGAATATTCATGGTGACAAAGCTAACAGAGATACAGAGAACAGAGCCAACAAACTCCAGAAGATGCAGGAGAAAAGAGATGCCAAGTTCCAGGAAGTGAGGAAGTTCTTGCATGATTTGAAAGAGAAGATCCAAATCATAAAAAAGAATCAAGTGGACTTGCTGGAGATGAAGGCTATAATACAGGAAACCAAAATATCCGTTGAGAGTATCAAAAGCAGATTAGACCATGCAGAAGATCGAATCTCAGATGGAGAAGATAGAACCTCTGACCTAGAAAAATTCACCAAAAAGACTGAGAAAAGAACCCTCCCTAAATGAAAATAACATACTGCTTATTCTAGATACCATTAAATGCCCAAACATCTGGATCATCTGTATCCCCAAAGGTGAAGAAGCTAATAAGGGCATAATCTATTTCATGAAATCCTGGAAGGAAACTTTCCAAACCTAGAGAGGCATTCAAATATCCAAACCCAAGAAATACAAAGGACCCCACATAGAATTGACCCAAGAAGATCTTCCCCGAAGCACATCATAGCCAGGTTGACCAAAACCACAGACAGAGACAAGATACTAAAATTGGCAAGAGAGAAAAGTCAAGTTACTTTCAAAGGATATCCCATCAGGCTAACATTGGACCTCTCATCGGAAACAATGCAAGCAAGGAAAGAATGGGAAAATATATTCAAAGTGTTAAGTGAAAACAATTTCAACCAAGAATACTATACCTGGCAAAGTTATTCTTCATATGGGAAAAAAGAAATTCTCAGAAAAACAAAGCCTGAAAGAATTTACCAACACCACACCAGCTCTCCAAAAAGTGCTGAAGGGAGTGCTATCCCAGGAAAACTACAGTTGGATGCACAAAGATAAGAGTACAAGAAACAACCAAAACAATGTCCAGCCTAATGGTAGGGACAAGTCCAGAGTGGAATGTTAACTTCCAGAGTTTAAATGGAAAGATCAGACCACAGTAACACTGCAAATTCAATAAGAGAGAGAGAGAGAGAGAGAGAGAGTAATTACATGAGTCTGAACTAGTGAAATAGAATTTTTTTACTTTAGGCTAAAACATTCCTGATTTTCTTGTATGCTTTGATTTCCATATTTAAAGACTTTTTTGTCTTCTCTTGAACTGTTGTTAGGTTCGTCTACCTGCTATTTGAACTGAATCCTAACCTTTTTCCTGGCTTCAAGTTTTAAGCAAATTTTCTTAACATTTTTTGACATTGATCTATTAAAACTAAATTTTTTTAATTAAAAAATGCATTAAAATACCTATTAATACTTATTTAATGACTGCAGAAAGCTATATAGCCCCAGCGAGGTGCTACTTTATAGTATGTTCACTTCACTCACTGAGGTTTATGCCTAAAATCAGACATGCATTCTTAAATATGTATATATTAACAGTGCTTGATATTGAAAGTCTTTAAATTAATTAAGATCTTTAAAGGTACAATAAAATGTGAAAAAAAATGATGAAAAGCGATGATGTAGATAGTAATGTCTTAGTCTTGACTGATATGCATGGTGCTCGTGCCAGGAAGAGAAATGTAATACACTGCAAAGATATATGTGATTCAATGTAATATAAAAAGAGAATAATAATAAATAAGAGAAGAAAATGATCCTTGGTAAACCCAATCACAACTGAAATTAAATGGTGTATTATGAAAGAAAGAAAAGAAAGAAAGAGAAATCACCACCATGGGAGGATGGCCACACCACAATCCCTTCTCTTCCATTCTCCTCTCAGGATTTTGAGCACACACATGCACGCACACAGAGTGAGTTTTAAGATGCCAAGTCTGGGACTCAAACCATGATCTGCTATGTAGGAGTCCAACGATGTAACCATTACACCATCTGCTGGTCCCTATTATATTATTTATTTATTTGACCAGAGAAAGACAGAGAGAGAGAGAGAAAGTAAGAAAGCAAGCCTCCAGGCCCGGGACTTAAACTGTGGTTGGCCATGTGGGAGTGCAGCTCCTTAACCACCACGCCACCAGCCAGCCCTGGAAATTGCTTAAAATTTTAAAAATATGTATGTACTGTTTCTATTGGCAGGTTACAGGGCCCTCAGCTTCCAGGCTGGGGCTTGAGGGAAAAATCGAATCCCTGAGCAGACAGAAGCCAGAAGAACTGGGAGAGTTGTAAGGACAGGGTGTCTGTCAGAAGCCAGACTAGAGCTCAGTTACCAGACTATGGCACAGGGTGGGGCCCAAGCCTTAGGAACAACATGGAGCTGAATTTCTAGAACTGCAGCACAGCGGCCAGGGAGACTTGATGCTAAGAAGTGTGGGCCAGAGCCCATTCAGTCCCTGCTTCTGGGCCCTGAAGTGGGGCCAGTGCCTGGTGGGGGGGGCTGCTCCTGCAGGTGTGATGAGGCCTGGGAGCCAAGGGGAAGGACGCAGGGGCTGGGGGCCAGACTGCTCCTCATAGTCTTCTTGCCAGGATCCTTGGCACTGCCCAGAGAGATAAGCCCTTCCTAAGACTCACCAGTGTCCTGGGGAGTTTTAGCCCCTTCTCCCTCTTCCCCCCTTTTCTTCATCTCGAGCCTTCCTCCCAGCCTCGGGTCCCCACACGCATGCTCCCTGTTTACATGACAGAATGGTTTCATGTCTCAGGCTGTTGTCCTGTTAAAGAGCTATCAGGACCATAACAATGGCTTTCTAGTTTTCTTTCCTTTTTTCCACCCTGTATTGTTCCCTCTGATTGGCCCGGGCATAGGTTGGGTCTTTGGAAAGTGGCAGCAAGCAGAGGAAGTACTGTCGGTTCAGTGTGGGGCCTGCGGTGAGGAGGAGACGCTCGTGGGAGCAGCACAAAGAGCAGGGAGCAGGCTATTTCAGATGCTCTGGTCTCACACCGTCGCATCAGGAATCCAGCACCCGTGCCACACCAGCTGTCGGCTCCAGGGCTGCATCAGTCAGCAACTATATTAGGATCTTGGCCAGAACTTTGGATTGGCTCTTGGCCAAAGGCCACTCCAGAACAATCACAACAGAGGACAGGTTCACATGTGGCCTTCAGGATAAGTTACAGAATTCAAAACAGAAAAATCACCCAATACTTTTCTGAGCGTGAAAAATGTGGCATTTCAGACCTGGCTTTGCAAAAGAAAGTGTCAGACATCATTATGCCAACGTTATTATTGAGGATAAAGACCTTTTCCCCAAAAAGAAACAGGTAATAACTCTCTGCCATATTAGAATAATTTCCCATGACCCAAGAGCCCACCATGTCACTTCTGGCCCAAGACAGAGTCTCTCTCTGTCTATAACCTACTCTCCCAAGGGGAGGATGGTCTAGGAGCAAAGAAGGGCTGAGATAGAAAGTGTTTGTCGGCATCCTCTTACTTACTCTTGGTCTCTTTGATTCATTTTGAACTGGTTATGATTCATTTTTAAAAGAATTAATGAATTTTATGTGTTATTATTATTATTTTAATTTGACCAGAGGAACAGAGGGAGAAGGAAAGCGAGAAAGCAAGCTACCAGGTCCAGGACTTGAACCGTGGTTGACCATATAGGAGTTAGCACCCTAACTACCACACCACCTGCTGGCCCCAGTTATGATTCATTTTTGAGAGCTGGTTACTGTTTAACCTCTGGAGAGCCTGGTAATCATCCGATGCAAGTCCCTTGAAGCAGGACCCCTGACATTATCCAGGACTTTAGAAGTCTCTAAAACTAACATTTTATTTTTAATTTTTGTCAGAGGGCATGTGTACTTGCGACAGAGAGAGTGAAGACAGAGAGAGAGAAAGCACCTCCATGGGGAATGGCACCACCCAATCCCTTCTCCTTCATCTCTCCTTTCAGGATTTTGGGCACACACACACCCAGAGTGTTTTCCAAACCACCAGATTGGGACTTGAATCACGCAGTAGGCCTATGGAATCTAGTCACTTTAACCACCAGGCCACTACCCGGACTATATTTCTTTTTTTCTCTCTCTTTTTTTGAGATTTTTTGCCCTAGGACGTATATGCTCACTGGAGAGAGAGAGAGAGACAGTGAGAGGGAAAGTGAGAAATCGCCCCCCCCCCCCCCCCCGCCCCGGGGAAATGTCCATGGGCTTGCATGCACATACACCCAGTATGAGGTTCAAGCCTCCGAGTCCAGGACTCAGACTGCAGTCAGCCATGTGGGAGTCCAGCAATATAACCACTATGCCATCTACTGGCACCCATATTTCATTTTTAAGTTATTTATTAAATTTTATTTATTCATTCATTTATTTTTAATTTGACAGAGAGAGACACACACACACACAGAGAGAGAGAGAGAGAGAGAGAGAGAGAGAGAGAGAGAGGAAGAGGGGAAGTGAGAAAGCAAGCCACCAGGTCCAGGACTCAAACCATGGTTAGCCATGTGGGAGTGTCCAGCACCTCAACCACCATGCCACCTGCTGGTCCTCATATTTCATTTTTATACATCCAAGTTAAAGGGAAAAAAATCCCCTCTTGGGGTCAACAGGTGGTGTGATGGTTAAGGTGCTGGACTCCCATATGGTTGACCACAGTTCAAGTCCTGGACCTGACAGCTTGCTTTCTCACTTTCCCTCTGTCTCTCTCTGTGTTCAAATTTAAAATACATACATACATAAATACATAAATAAAAATTAATATTCCTTTTTAAAATGCAAATGTGGGGCCAGCAGGTGGTATGGTGGTTAAGGCGCTGGAAATCCCACATGGCTGACCACGGTTCAAGTCCAGACCTGGTGACTTGCTTTCTCTCTCTCTCTCTCTCTCTCTCTTTCTTTGACCAAACTCATGTGAAATAATAATAAATAAATAAATAATTCTTAAAAAAAATCCCAATGCATATTTTATTTTTAAACTTATTTATTTATTTATTACTTTTTGCTATAGGACATGTGAACTTGCTGAAGAAAGACAGAGATAGAGAGAGAAGGAAAATAAGAAAACACTACCTGGGGAGATAGCCATGCCATAATTCCTTTTCCTCCAGTCTCCTCTCGGGATTTTGGGTATGCACGCACACGTGCCCAGCATGATTTTCAACCCATTGGGTCTAGGACTTGAACTGTGGAGTCAGCTGTGTGGGATCCATCTGTATTAACCTCCACACTACCTGCTGGTCCCCCAATGTGTATTTTATACATGTATACAGAAGGTTCCATGTGGATATACTTCAACTATTTCTTATTTTTTTTTTTTTTGAGAGAGATTTTTGTTATATGGCATATGCACTCACCAGAGAGAGGAAGAGACAGAAAGCAAAAAATCACCCCCCAGTGGGGGATGGCCACACCACAACCCCCTCTCCTCCATTCTCCTCTCTTTGGGCATGCATGCTCACAGATTCAGCATGAGTTTTAAGCTGCCGGGTCCAGGACTTGAACCACAGTGGACTATGTGGAAGTCCAGCGACATAACCATTACACCATCTGCTGGTACCCACTCCAGCTGTTAGCCATAGTTACCTTTAGCAATGCAGTTGTAAATAGTGGAAAGAGCTCCAGTTCTTTTGCCTTAAGAAAGATTGTTTGAAATTTTTAAAGTAACAAGCATTATTTCTATAATTTGGGAGAAAGAAAAGAAGGAAGGAAGGAGGGAAGGAGAGAAGTAGGAAAGAGAGAGATTTGATAGAGAAAAACAGAGAGACCGCGTGAGCAAGCACTAGCCCCACCATCCTCCACCCTCTCCCTAAATGAGATCCAGGGAATCTCATCTATGTCCCTTATCCTGCAGGAGCAATTGGAACTCTCCTAGGAACAGAGAACAGCAGCTGTTCACCCTCTTTGGTACATTATTCATCATGTATTTATTTCATTAGATTTGTTAGTCAGAAGAGTTCAAGATAAAAATATATATAATAACTTTTGGGCATTTTAAATACCAAAACAATGGACAGTAGTTAAGTAGACTGGAGGCAAGAGGGAGGCCAAGGGAAAATACAAAAGGAATAAACTGCTCCAGAAAGTTTCAAGTAAAGAGCAGCAAGTACCAGCCTGCTTTAAGAACCTAGGAGTCTGGGACCAGCAGATGGTGTAATGGTTACATTGCTGGACTCCCGTGTAGTCAACTGCAGTTCAAGTCTCGGTCCCGGCAGCTTAAAACTCACACTGGGTATGTGTGTGTATTCCTAAAATCCCGAGAGGAGAATGGAGGAGAAGGGATTGCAGTGTGGCCATCCCCCTCGGGGTGATTTCTTGCTTGTTGTCTCTCTGTCTCTCTGGTAAGTGCACGTGCCTATAGCAAAAATCTATTTATAAATAAATAAATAAATAAACCAGAGAACTCCATTGCTCCTTGTGTAGGCTATTCGCCTAGAGATTAGGCCAGAAAAGCTAACATAGAAGCCTTGAAACCCTTATTTCCACCAGAAGGCCCCAGCACTGGCAGCTGCTGTGGATGTGGTTCTCCAGACTCCACCTTCAAACTCACCGTCCCCAGGTACCTTGCCCCCTGCCTGCCCTTCACTGACCGCCTGCACATGGCTTTGCTGCGTGCTCCATTTTTCAGTGATTGTGTGCATGCTCACTGCGGCCATCCTGCCCCTCATTATCCTGTGGGTCCTATGCTTATTTGCTGGTCTGAAAACTGAGCACAATAGGCTCTGGCATGCCTCTCTACCCCCTCAGTGTCTTGGTGTTGCCATCCGCAGACAGTGCACAGTGACTCCATTCTCTTCCCACCGCCTCGCCACACTCTTCACCAGTGACATTGCCCAGGAGCTGAAAGACCATGGTTAGCAGATGACCACGTTGTCACGTCTGTCTAATTCCAGCCAAGGGCACAGGGGCAAGGACAGAGCCCGGAGACCCGTGGCCTCTTCTCTAAGAGGACAGGGCTAATAATAGGAGGAGAGATTAGGGAAGGATTTGAACTGCATTGTTATCTCACAGGAATGGCGTTCAAGAGCCTTTTTTTCCAAGCTCTTCCAAGAGCTGCACCGCCCCCCTCCACCCCGTGTCACTGTGGGAGTACCCACCGTCATCGTCCACTTCTCTCTCATCCATCCCCTCACTGTCTTCGTGTCCCCCTGGTCCCTCATTTCTTTATTTCCGTGTCGAGTCTCCTGCACAACCTTCCCTCCTTCTCTACCATGGTGGGCTGTCTTCTACCACTTCCTATGAGCCCTTCCTAAGCATCCTTCAGCCCCCTCTGGTCCCTCAGGGCCCTTTGTTCCTCCTTCTCTCTTCCTAGTAACCTCACCATCCTGAGCTTCAGGCACCAGATTTGTTTTGTCCTTCGTCTCCCTTCCCTTAATGCTTTTGAGCCCGTTTTATGTCTGCTCCTCCTCTATCCCCATGGCTCTGCCTTCTCCCGAAGCACAAGTAACAGAAGTTGAGTGGGCTGATGGCCTCTGCTCCTCCAGCACTGCTAGACACCAGGCTTAGGGCTACTCTGAGAACAAGATCCAGGACATGCAGGCCATGGATTCAGGAGACACCCCCTGAATCTGGCCACAGCTGTTCTTAGAACCTAGCACTACAGAAGGGCCTTTGCTTTGTTTCGTACCACCCCCACAGAGCTGCCCTTGCAGCCAAGGCTGTAATCTCAGAGACAAGGGGCCCAGGCACGGGAGGCTGGGCTGGAACCTGTGCCCCTGCCCTGCCTGCACACAGCCATGAGGCCCTGCCCTTGGACAAGGTCGCCTCCCCCATGACACCCAGACATGCAGCTCTATCGGCTTTGTCCAAGTCACTTCATTGCCTTCCTCCGCTGGGCCTCAGCTCTACCAGCCCCACCCTGGGGCTGCTCCATACCTCCTCCTCTGTTCCACCTTGCTTCCTTCTCAAGATTCTGCTCCAATTCTTTCATAAGAGAGGGAAATAGAGACAGACAGGCAGGCAGGTTCCCCCTTTACCCCCAACAGGGTCTTCATACCATAATTTACCCTCTTCTCTATCAGCCCAGATCACAAACACACATGTGTATAGCTGATATGTGTGGGGGGACTCCAGGGACATGAACACAGGACCTTCCCACATGGGTCCAGTGGCATAATTCTGAGCCACTGCTTGGCCCTGGTCCAGCTATTTGATTCTGGTTAACTCGAAGCCCTTTGTAAAGGCCTTTCATTTCATTTCATTGTTGCAGGTAGGGGGGCTAAGACCCCTGCACTAGCCCCTCAGAGCCTGACCAGCTCTCCATCCCTCGTGGATCCACAGACCCAAGAGGCTGTCTGGCACTCAGGCTCCTGAAATGCTCCCTGCGGAAGACAGCAGCCAGCTCCCTGGACTGCCTTGTTCCAGCTCTCACTTTGTGAGTCCCACCTGGGAGGTCGCTTACCACCCTCTCATGCCCAGAAGGATTTGTACGACACATATATGTTTGCCTACTTCATCAGTTTCTGATTTCTGTGTAGAACTTTGGGGCATGTATAGAATTAAAGTTCTGCTCTAAACCCGGCTTGCACACCCAGCAGCAGGGATATTGCATGTCCCTGTGCATGGGAACACCGCAGAAGGGTCAGCATTCCGCCATTCTTCTGGAACATCAGAAAGAGCCCTGCCCCAAGAGGCCAGGAAGTTATCCCAGACCCTGGTGATGGGTTGGGGTCAATAGAGGCATCTGTACATCCAAATCATGAACAGAAGTCTTTTCTTGCTTATATCAAGGTGTAAGCAAGCACAAGACATGGAGTAACCAGGCAGTACTTATATTTCCACAGCACTCTCTAGGGCTACTCTTTGCCTTCTAGCCCCACTCGAGTCCTCGTAGATGCTAAAACATTCTCGGATCAATTGGTGAGATCCGAAGGATGAGAGCAGTGACTACAGCAAGTTGTGCTCTGAGCTCCCTGCGTGCATATCGGAGATGAGGAGGGAGCCAAGCGAGCCCCCTATCTGCAGGCCCACTTCAGGGTGGTAGGCACCGCAACATTCCAGGTATTCCCAAGCCACCCTCCAGACTTCCAAACCAGAGATGGAAATAAACAGAATCAGAAAGGTCAAAGCGGATGGGGAACAAAACAAGGGCACTTTATCTCCCGCTCTTCACATGCTGAGGCCTGCCCTACCTTGAAAACCAAACCAACCGTGCTACTTGGCCCTCTTCCCTTCTGGTGGCTGTCTAATCTCATTCACTCCACTGCCAAACTCCTCAAATGCACAGTGGACACCCACTGCCTCCACTTCCTGTCCACTCATCCTTTTCTTAATTAACTTGCTGCACCCTGGCTCTGCCTGTGCCTCCGCAGAAGCTACTTGCTCCAAGATCACTCAAGTTCTCGTCCCTGTCTTCCAGACACTCGGACTTCCTTTGGCACGTGACATTACTGGCCACCTGTTCCTCTCAAAATACATCTTTTGGTTTCTAGGAAACTGCCCTCTTCTTGTCCTCCTTGGCTCTCCTGGAGCTGCCCTCTCCGTTCTCTGTGGGTTTCTCTTCCTGCTCCCTTCTCTGTACTATGGTTCTCTCTTCTTCACCTTCCTGCTCGCTCCTCTCCCATGGCTTCTCCCACCATTCTCTGAGGCAGTCGGCTCTCTCCTTCACCAGTACTGCCCATGGATCCCATAATTCCAGCTTTCTTCAAGGATGCAAAACAGCCTCTGACAAATCCCTCACTATTACCTCCAACTCCCCCAAACCAAACCCTCTGTCCCTCCTCCTGCCTGTCTGAAAACTTGTGCCACTATTCCCATCCTTGTCAACATCATGCCATCGTAACTCTTCTGTCCTCATTTCCTGCATCCAGTCTGTCAGAAAGGCATTCCATTCTTTCCTTAGAAATGCCTTCCGGTCTTGCCTTTTCCTTCATGTTTGCGGACGCTGCTCTTCTCTCTGCCTTGACTGCTACTGTAGCCTCCTCTTGGCTCTTCCCACCTCCAGCCTCTTCTCCCTCAAAGCACTCAACCTCCTGCAAGGCCCCTCCAGCTCTGCTTTCAAGACCTGATGATGACGTGTCTGTGGCCTAGAGCTTCAGTGACCCTTCACTGCTTTCAGGATATTGTCCATTTCACTGGTTTGGAAAACATGGCAGGGTCGGGAGAAAACGCTTTGGAGCAAGGTTAGCATTCTGGTGCCACGATTGCCGCTTGACCTTGAGCAAACACCTTCCCCTCTTTGAACCCCATTGCTCATCCATAAAATGCAATTTAAGTGACAGGCTGTTCTGTGTATGAAAACACTGCGTGGAACCTGGCACAGGTAGGCACTCTGCACACAGACAGCTTTCCCCTCCTGCAATATGCCTCCCTTGTCTTTCCAGTCTACGTCTCATAGCACAGTCCGATCAGGTATCTGTTCTTGGAGTCTTTACTTCCTCACCACACTTTCCCCCCTCCCTTCCTTTGGTCATTCTGTGGTTCTTATTGCTAGAACACATCCCAGTTTCCAAGGCTTCTCAAAACCCTACCCACCTTTCAAGCCCTAGTTTCATGTCCCCCACCTTGAAACCTTTGACTATCTAGCCCACCCCAAGCCAGAACTTCTCTGCCCTTGGGCTGTTCCAGACCCGGACCAGGTGCAGTTTAGCCCTGAGCCCTTCTCGCCCAGGTCGCAGTGTGGTACCTTTGTTCCCTAGGCTCTGAGCGGGCCTGGAGTCAAAGGCCGTGTGACCCTCCAGTGGCTCTCACAGAGCCTGGCATGTAGCAAGGGTCACTTAAGTATCTGATTGGCTGTCTGACGGGGACCCAGCTGGGGGTAAAAGGAGAATGAGGTAGGCTGAACAGGTCTGGGGCTGGAAGGGAGGCATTCCTGGTAAGTTCATCAGACGTCAATGCTCTGTCTTAAAAGCCTGCAGAAGGTAGCTCAGTCTCTGTCGTATGCATCTGTGCAGAGATGTACACACACGTATGTGTGTATGCATGTGTAGACATGTGTACATTCACCTGCATTTATGGGAAGAGGTAGGGGTGAGGAGACACTTAAGGGATCCAGGGAGACCTGCTAAGGAGGTGGCACCTCTGACAAAAGAAATGAAGTATAGAACCCATTCTCCCCTCGGAAGAGCGCACCCGGTCACTCGGCCTCTTGGCTCCTCACTGAGCAATCTTCCTCCCTCCTAGTACAGTAAATCCCGGGCTTCTCCATATCCTATGCTGGCCCAGGCCTGGCGAGCACAGGGTACTGCCCCAGGGTTATCTGTGAATCAAGCAGAGGTTCTCAGGTGGAGAAGCAGGGGTGTGCAGCGTGTCCCCAACTGTAGCCCAACCTAGAGAGAACAGTGGACAGGGCTCCGGAACTGGACACCAGTGTCCAGCAGGCGGCTCCAGGATGGTGTTCTTTAGTCTGCCCAGTTCTTTCATATCACAGTGCCTCAGCCATTCTCCTCCCAGGGTTCTCACAGCTCTCAGCATCCTAAGTCCGGCTACAATCCTCCTGGAGGACCCCTGGTCCGCCCATCTCCAGAGGGCCTCAGTTGAGTCTGCCTCCCTCCACAGCCCTGCTCCACCAGGTGTCCATCACCCAGCCAGTGTCCTGGCAATGTCACCATTTTCCTGGTGAGCCTCAGGAAGCACATTAGACGAGTGTCTCTCTCAGCTCAGGCCTGGGCTGGGGGCCTGGACTGGGACTAGGACAGCCTCAGAACTTTGTCCTTCTGGTGCAATATTCCCAGGGGCAGCCACAGTCTGGGTGGCAGAGCCCACAGGACTGCAGGACGCCTAATCCGCCCTGGTCCTGACCATTCCCTGAGCCAAGTGGACTTTGTAGGGGCTAAAGAGATGGGGGGTGTGGTAGGGGGGGCTACGGCAGGATTACTGACCCTCCCTCTGCAATCTGGCCTCCTCGGATCTGTGTGTCCAAGGATAAGAGCTGTAATTGAGCAAGGCCCACTCTCTGATGCGTGCCAAACGCCGTATCCGTGCAGTCCCCGGTGGTCTTGCATTTGAGCCTTAGAGGGCTAGTGCAGGTCTCTGGCAGCCCTGGAAAGTAAACGTGACTATCTTTGTGCTATAGATGACGAAGCTGGCTCAGAGAGGCTATGTGCCTAACCTAGACCACACAGCTAGGAAACAGAGGAGCTGAGGTTTTTTTTCTATTTATTTATTTATTTTTATATATTAGAGAACTCTTTGCTATAGGACACATGCATTCACAGGAGACAGAGAAACCATGCGATAAACCACCCTCTGGGGGATGGCTACACCACAGTCCCGTCCCTCAGGATTTTGGGCACACACTGACATGGGCCCAGAGTGAGTTTCAAGCCACAGAGTCCGGAACTCAAACCGCAGTTGACCACGTGGGATTCCAGCGCCTCACCCACGACGCCACCTGCTGGCCCCTAAGAGCTGGATTTTAAATGGATCTTGAGGACTCTCCAAAGCTCATCAGGCTGCCCCTCCCAGGACCTCTGAGGCTTCCAGCCCTGGGGTCCAGGCTGGCCACTCCCTATTAGCCTCCCTTTTGGTGAGTTGTGACCCTCCCAATACTTTCTGACAGGAAGATCAGCCTTCCCAAACCACCCCAAACGAGACTGGGCCAGCCCCAAACTCTGTCCCCACCCCTCCCATCATCCCAGCTGTCCACTTTCTATTGGAAAGCAGAGACTGTGGGGGGGGGAGTTGGGGGTGGCAAGGAGATACAAAAGATTTTGGATCTAGCAGGAAGACAAAAGAATGAGGAGAAGCAGCAGCTGTTTGTAAAGGGAAACCTGAGACAGGCATAAAGCTCAGCTCCCTAATCCCAGGCCCATGGAGCCAGGGTAGGGTCCCCCCAAGGTCAGGGATTCTCGGGGCAGGCAGAGAGGAGAGCTGCCCTCCACTCCTGGATGGGTCCCCTCTCCAAAGTGCAAACAACTCGTGCCTCATTCCCCTCAGGGCCAAGTCCCCTGTCTCTCTCTGCCCCACTTCTATTCCCTTTCCCTTTTTTTTGGAGGGGGGGAAGACTCCTTTCTGATTTCCCTCTCTCCATGCTGAGGTCCCTAGCCCTCCCCACCCCCAATTCCTGGTAGTAATTTTAGCAACTTTTCCTCTGAACTCCCGCTGGCATGTTCACAGCAAATGGGCCCTGTCTGGGCCTGACACTTGATCAGGGTGGTGACAGAGCCCAGACAAAGCAGGCACAATGCCGGGGGAGGGGGGACAGGGAGCCGGATCACCTTCCTTCCACTCCAGGCCTTATTTGGCCTACCTTGGTGAAGCTGCCCTCCCTCCGGCCCCCTTTTATTTATAGCATTTGCTCTGCTCGCCTTTGTCTTGTCTGCTATCACTTTGTAGTGCACTCAGCACACCCCCACCCACCCCACACAGGGGGCTCTGGCCCCTCACTCTCCCCACTAGGAATATGCCTGTGTGCGCAGGCACTGCCTAGAAGCTCACACCTGCATGCCAATTCCAATTCCAGAATGGTCAAATAGAACTGCCCAGAGGGGGTGTTTTCTTTGGGTCACTATTAGATCCACATCGACTAGAATGACGTCTGGCACCTAGTAGGCACTCAGGCACACTTGCAGAATGAAGGACCCAGTCTTCAGCCTCAGACAGCAGCAAGCAGAAGGGAGGGAATCTTGATGGGACCAAGAGCAGGTGCTGGGCGCTGGGGGCTAAGTGGGGATCTTTAAGGTCATCAGAGACTCCAGCTGTGTGAGTTACAGGCAGGGGACTCAGAGCCAGGGAGGTGAGTCCTACCTCACAGAGGGTATGGGGCACAGTGACACAAAACACCAATAGACCACAGCCCCTCGAACCCGAAAGGTGGCAAACCAAGTGTGACCGATTCTCCGATTGTAGAGAAAGCTTCCCAACTCCACAGCCAAGCGGTGGAGAAGCAGCAAAGGCTCAGAGAACAGGAGAGAGCTTTGGAGCCAGACCTGGTCTCAGCTGGCCGTGGCGAAGACTCCAGCTTTGAAGCGGCTTGGTGGGGTACCGTGTCCCAACCACGCGCAGCCCCGACCATCCTTTATTCATCTCAGTCGCCTTCACCTGTCCCTGAGCCCTGGGGAAGCGGGGCAGGGTGGCAGTTCTGTGCCTGGAAAACTACAGGGATGGATACAAAATGCGTGCCCTTTGTTGCCGATCCCTGAGGACCCACTGGTGGGCCTGATTCCTTAGCACCTGGCAGGGCCTGGCAGGAACCTCCAGAATCTGTTTTGCTAGACGTGTTGGCAGCAGGGCCCACTGGGGCCCCTCGACTACTGTATACCTAAGCACCACAGAGCTGCGCGGCGTCACATGCAGCCCTGTGGTCCATGGCCTGCCTCTCACGTGCCGGCAACACCCCCTCAACACACACACAGCTGCTCCATGTCCTCAGACTGTGCCTCGGTTACCGAGCAGCTCCCACAGGGACCCCCCTCCTGGATTTTGCCTTCCCTTCTGTGCCCACCCCACCTTCAAAATGTACCTGCCCAGAGTCCCATCCCCCAGACCTTCCTCTCTCCTCTCAAGCTGACAGCTAATGAGATAGACCAGTCCACATATGCCGAGGAGCTCTGCTCGGAAAGAAGGGGGGGATTTCAAACCAGCCAGCTAGCGGTTGCCTGGACACAGAGCCAGGCATGCTAGCACACCCCGTTGCTTGGTGCTGGAAAGGCGCAGCGTCGTCTGGTTCTGCGCTCATAGGCTGGGTCTCAGCTCCGTTTGCCCCCTCCTCTGTGGCTGCTCCCAAGGCTTGAAGGAAAGGGGAAGATTCTTCCTATTCTATTCCACTGCCCACTTGCCAGAGGCCCAGGTGTATCCAGCTCTGGACAGCGGTCACCTGATCAGAGGCTGTGCCCTGCTCTCTGCACACAGTGGGTCCTCACCCCCTGTGATCCCAGCCTTCCTTTCCAGGTCTCCCTCCCTGGGCTGAGCACCCTGCAGGTGCCCAGCTTGTCCACCTTGAATCTTGCTGCCCTGATTAGCTGTCCTTAAAGAAGGCACTCATCCTTTCCATAACACAAAGGACTTGGATGGATCACTAAAGGCCACTTTGGCTCCAGTGCTCGGTGACCTCAACACATTACTCACTGGTCCAAGGAAACCAGTGCCCAAGCCAGAGTCCCCAACCCTGAGCTCCCTGTCATTGTTCCTGCCACTTGGCTAGGAAACCTCCTTCCAGCTGTCCACCTAGCCGCACCCTTGGGCCATGGCCCTGCGACTCTGCCCCTCTCTGATACTGGTCTCCAGCCCCTTCCCTTCTCACAGTTGGATGCAAGACCCAGGCCAGGAGAGCAGGGAGCATGCTATGGAAGTGGAGCTAGACCAGCATGGGGATGGGGGAGAGGGGCAGCAGTGCCAGGAGCCAGGAGTTCTCTCCTGCCTGAGGTCGTGGTGGTCGAGGTCAGTTCCCTCTCCTGCCAGCTGTGGAATGTGAGGTCTGGCCTGGGAGATATTTTTGCTGCACTTTGAGCCACCCCGCCCCCTGGAACTCAGACCCTGCACACTCCATGCCATAACAATGACGACCACTTCCAATTGTTTCCTAACTGGAGGGGGGAGGGGGAGCACTGTTTGGGAAGGGGGGGGGCCTGGGGGAAATGCTTCTAGTGACAACAGCCCTTTCTAAATCCGGCTAGGGACTGGGTGCAGGTGGGGGTGGGGACGCCCTGCTGCCCCATATATACAGCCCCTGAGACCAGGTCTGGCTCCAGAGCTCTCTCCTGTTCTCTGAGTCTTTGCTGCTCTCAGGTAGGAGCGGGAGCTGGAGGCCTTCCTCTGGGATAAGGGGGCCCAGGTTTAGGAAGGGGACCCCATAGGAACAGCCAGCTTCACATAGAGCTTAATACACAGTACCAGGTCCGGTCACTGAGCACGCATGTGCAAGTCGAAAGATGCGTGTATGTGTCACGGGAGTGTGGGAGCTGGTATGTTCCCAGGGAAGAAACCTGTGTCTGAGTCTAGGGGACCAGAAGGCATCGAGGTGTGTGTGTGTGTGTGTGTGTGTGTGTGTACAAACACACATGGTCTGAACTTGAGGGAGGATATGTATTTTATTGCCTGTGTTTATGATCATCCCTGAGGATAAGCAGGTCCACTGAGCAGAGGAAGGACGGCAACAGATGGTTATATGGGAGTCGTGCGTGCGTACAAGCGAGTTCTGCGAGGTCTGGTGTGTAGAGCTACCCACATCCATGCACGAGAGGTGCTTATCTGCACATCCAGGAGTTGGGACTGTTACAGCATGTAGCCCCTGCAGGAGCTCACAGGCACACGGGTGTGGATCCTGAAGAATGCGCAGTTGTGCGAGCCTGTTGATGCCACGCACATGCGTAAATGTGCACATCTGCTGTGAGGCATGGATGGCACACCGAGGGTACCGCGTGCTCTTTGTGCGAGACGTGAGCCTGAGCATTGGGCAGCTTGTTCATCAGAGGGCATGTGCGGAGTGCTTGGAGTGAGACGGGAGTGTCCAGCAGAGGAAGCCTGCATTCTCTAAGGACATCCACAGAGTCTGACAGTAAAATGGGGACAGGATGGAGAAGAGCAGACTGTGAAGTCATGAGACTTGGATTCAAGTCTCGGCTCTACCGCTTCCTGCTATTTGCTTGGGGATGAGCAAGCCACTCATCCCTGATTTCGTCATCTGTCCAGTGTGGTGAGGACCGAATAAGAGAACGTGCCCAGGAGTGCTTTGTAGACTGGGACTCACTACAACAAATGTGACTGTTAGTTGCTTCTCAGGTGGCTCGAAAGCAAGGGTAGCCCCATCTACCAGGAGTGAGGAGGATGAGGACTCAGAATTGAGTTGACCAGGAAACTATTAGAACTAATCCTTGGGGAGGAAGGGAACAGTGCTTGGATAGAGGGAGAAAAAGAGGTTGGGGGAGCAGCAGATGGCGTAATGTTTACGTCATTGGACTCCCACATAGTTGATCTCGGTTTGAGTCCCAGTCCAGGCTTAAAACTCATGCCGGGTGTGTATGTGTGTGTGTCCAAAGTCCCAAGAGGAGAATGGAGGAGAAGGGATTGCAGCCTGGCCATCCCCCTGGGGGGTGATTTCAAGCTTTCTGTCTATCTCTCTTTCTGTCTCTCTGACGAGTACACATGCCCTCTCTCTCTGAAAAAAAAAAAAAAAAGAAAGAAAGAAAAGAAAAGAAAAAGAAAAAGAGTATGGGACCAGAAAGGCTGACCCCCACTTACAACCTGTTTTTGGGTCTGGGGGAGGGGTGGGGAGGTGAAAGACAGAGGAAGGGAGAAGCAGGAGGGTGACACACAACTTTTCCCTCTGCAGGTCCCCACAGGCCTGTGTCTCCTCCTCTGTAGACACATTTGAGACACCAAGGTAAGAAAAGCTGAAGATGGAGCATGGAGGGCTCTGGGGAGATGGGGTGTGACACCCCAAAGCCAGGCTGTAGAACTCTAGCTTTGACTCTGCCTCGGAAAGATTATCTTGACTTCCAGGAGCTCCTTTCCGTGGCTAGTAAAGGGTGCCAGGGGTGGATGAGGGTCAGAGAGCGATATAGTCAGATGCTTACTCCCATGAGAAGCCCGAGCACTCTTCCTCCCCTAAGAAAGCTTGAACAAAAGTTAGTGCCTTCTACCCTGGCAGGTGTGCTAGGCTGCTCTTCCAGTTAAAGGGTAAGCCCCAAGAACAAGGGACCTGCCTGTGATTCCTCTTGGCTCCTGAGAATAGTGCTAGGTGGTGGGGCTCCCACTGAAGGGGAGAGTGCAGGAAGGGGAAGAGCAGAGGAGGCAGATGGGAGGGCAGCCAGCTTCTGCTCACTACAGGTGCAGCCATGGTGGATGCGGAGATGGCCGCCTTCGGGGCTGCCGCCCCCTTCCTGCGCAAGTCAGAGAAGGAGCGGCTTGAAGCCCAGACCAGGCCTTTTGACCTCAAGAAGGACGTCTTTGTTCCTGATGACAAAGAGGAGTTTGTCAAGGCTAAGATTGTGTCTCGAGAAGGTGGCAAAGTCACTGCCGAGACCGAGAATGGCAAGGTGGGTGGCAGGGTTGGTGTGAGCCCCTTCCAGACCCTTGCAGACACCAGGGGTGGCCAAGTGGGGCACACCGAGAATCCACTCTCCACAGGGCTGAGGATAGTCCCATTCTCCTTCCTCTGGGTTGGGATCCGGACTCTCCAAAGAGCCCTGCTCCTTCCCCACATCCAGTCTTTCTTCTCTGTGGTTCCTTCTCTCTTAGTCACCATGGTCCTGTAATTCCCCCAACTCCCATCTCCGTTGAGGAAGGAGGGAACATGCACAGGCTGATGGGTGCACCTGTGGGGGGTATGTTGCAGACGGTGACCGTGAAGGAGGACCAGGTGATGCAGCAGAACCCGCCCAAGTTCGACAAGATCGAGGACATGGCCATGCTCACCTTCCTGCATGAGCCGGCGGTGCTCTACAACCTCAAGGAGCGCTACTCCTCCTGGATGATCTACGTGAGTGCCGGCATCCGGGCTCTGCCTGGGACTGTGGGAGCTCCCCGGTCTCCCGTTTCCACCCCTGCAGCTAAGAGTGTCTGTTCTCTGTGTTCAGACAGTGGAACCCTCCATCACAGTCTCCACTACATGCTAGGTTCAATTCCACCACCCCAGGACCTGGCGGTACCCAGACTGAGTGCATTCAGAGGTGTTCTCTTCATCCTGTGCTGTGGTCTTCTCTAACTCTGAAAATTGCCACCCTCTCCCTTCATCACTGGCAACCTACTTCTTTTCCACCCAGACCTACTCTGGCCTCTTCTGTGTCACCGTCAACCCGTACAAGTGGCTGCCGGTGTACAATGCCGAGGTGGTGGCCGCCTACCGGGGCAAGAAGAGGAGCGAGGCGCCGCCCCACATCTTCTCCATCTCCGACAATGCCTATCAGTACATGCTGACAGGTGAGAGGCACCAAGGGGCAGGTCTTCTTGAAGGGAAACTGGGAGAGGCCTGGAAGGAGGGAGAGGAGGAGGTAGACAGAGGCGGGAGGGGAGCATCCTGGGCAGCTCCTGACTTTCCCTCTCCATTTTCTCCCCACAGACAGAGAAAACCAGTCCATCCTGATCACGTGAGTGTAGCCGGCCTGTTGCCTTGCAGAATCTCCCTGGCCCCAGTCCCCAGCCCCCAGCAGGGACCCCAGACCCATGCACCGACTACAGCCCTCCTTCCCTCCACTTGGTCCCCATCTGCCATACTCTGAGCTGTACCCTGATCCTTCTCTTTGCTGCCCTTCCTTTCTGCTTCCCCACCCTCTCCTATTTTCCTCTCATTTCCTTCACCCATTTTCCTCCAGATTATCACTCACTTATCCTTCAGTTCATTATCACCGTGTCTTCTTCACCTCTTCTGATTCTTTCACCTTTTTCTTCAGATATCCCCATTCTTCCAGTCCCACCTGTTCTTTTCAAAACATACCAGGCCCATAGCCTCCAACTGACTTTGCCTAGCCAAGCACAGGCTCAACCTGCCCAAACCTTGAGCCTGCTTGCGGTACCCTTCCTGGCAGCTACCTCGACCTTACACGTGTCAGAGGACAGCTGCGTGTTTGGGGTGCACCTAGCAGCTGCCTGCTCAGGGCTCCTACCCTTGGGTAGGACCAGGCATTCTCTCCTGACTCGAAGCTAATTGGTCTCAAGCAGTGTTGCCCACTGCCTAATCAGCCTCTGACTGTCCTGACAGTGGAGAATCCGGGGCAGGAAAGACGGTCAACACCAAGAGGGTCATCCAGTACTTTGCTGTTATCGCTGCCATCGGGGACCGCAGCAAGAAGGACCAGAACCCAGGCAAGGTAGGCCTGTTGTCTTCCAAGCGCTGTGCTGCAGAAAGGGAGGGGGAGGCCTCTCACTCGCCATCCTCCTTGACCTCCACAGGGCACCCTGGAGGACCAGATCATCCAGGCCAACCCTGCTCTGGAGGCCTTCGGCAATGCCAAGACCGTTCGGAACGACAACTCCTCCCGCTTTGTGAGTGGTCCTTGAGTATGGGCTTGTGACTTGGCATGCTCAGGGGATGGCCTAAATGTGAGCCTTCTCTCAACTCATGGCCACCCTCTTCCACCTCTCTAGGGGAAATTCATCCGAATCCATTTTGGGGCAACTGGAAAGTTGGCATCTGCAGACATAGAGACCTGTGAGTGCCATGAATCTGCGGGGCTCAGCCTGAGTTCGCCCTTGTTCTAGTCACCCCCGTTTTCTCCTCTCTTTTTGTCCCTGTCTCTGGGTGTCTGTCTTTGGTCTGTATATTTGTTTCTCTCTGAGATATCCTCATGGTCCTTCTCTGTCTCCACTTCTATCTCTTTACATCTGTGTCTTCCTCTGGGATTTTTCTTGGATACTATTCATCTCCTCTGGGTCTCTGTCTCTGTTCCTCCGTTGGATCTCTGTATGTCTGGGTACCAGTCTCTCTTTGTTTCTTCCTTGTCCTCTGCCTTTAGTTTGCTACATTTATCAGTCATACCCTTACATTTCCTTATGTCAAATCCTAACCCTTACTTTCTCTCCTTCTCCCTACCTGTTTATAGACCTTCTGGAAAAATCCAGAGTTATTTTCCAGCTGAAAGCAGAGAGAGATTATCACATTTTCTACCAAATCCTGTCTAACAAAAAGCCTGAGCTGCTGGGTGAGTCAGAGCTACCAACGGAGACCAGCTATCTCCATGGCAACCTGGTCACCATGGCTGGTGGCTGGACTCTTGTGGCTTGCCCTGGGTTTTATGGCACTGCCGGATCCAGTTCCATGGCACGTGGGGCTGAGTCCATTTCTATCCTGTGCTTTCCCTCGAGCCATGTGCTGGGGCAGGCGGACCCCTTGGGAGCCAGGGGCATGTGTCACATCCTGACCACATTCCCTTCCCCTAGACATGCTGCTGATCACCAACAACCCCTACGATTATGCATTCATCTCCCAAGGAGAGACCACTGTGGCCTCAATCGATGACTCTGAGGAGCTCATGGCCACTGATGTGAGTGTGTGTGGACTCAGCCAGGGGAAGGACTGGCAGCAACAGGCAAATAGGGCCCACTCCCTCACCTAGAAGAAGAGCTAAGACACTGACTGGCTGTTATACAAAGTGGTGTGGCCCTCCCGAAAGGCCAGAATATGCCTGTGACCAGCGATATGGGTGAGGTGAGACAGGACAAGCCAGTATTGGGCTGAACGTCATGAGGAGAAAGGCAGACAAGCCAAGAAACAAGGCATCACCAAAGGAGGAGGGGAAGGGACAGTCATACAGATGCCATGGGGCTGGGGCAGGCTGTCAGGTGTGGAAGGTCAGGCAGGGAAGCAAGCGTAGGGTCTGGAAACATACGTGGGTAACCCAGAGAACAGCTGTGACCACTGAGCAGGGTGAGGTAGTCTGCGCCCCACTCTGTTGTTGCATCTTCCATCTTCATTTTGCAGTTCCTCACTCAGTATGGAAGTCTCAGAACCATGGGGTTAGGGAGATAGGTTCTCTCTCCTGCTTACAAGGGATCTCATTTACCTGTGTGCTTTTTTTCCTGGGATCCACCTCTATGGGGCCTGTCTACAGAATGCCTTCGATGTGCTGGGCTTCACTGCAGAGGAAAAGAGCTCCATTTACAAGCTAACAGGCGCCATCATGCACTTTGGAAACATGAAGTTCAAACAGAAGCAGCGGGAGGAACAGGCAGAACCAGATGGCACTGAAGGTGGGAGGCGGGAGCGCAGGGAGGCCGCTGTCAAGTCACAGAGGGCCACATCTATAGAGCAGTCACCTATTTACCAATTTGCTACCTGTCTGTTCCTTCCAGAGGCTGACAAGTCTGCCTACCTCATGGGGCTGAATTCAGCAGATCTGCTCAAGGGGTTGTGCCACCCTCGGGTGAAAGTGGGCAACGAGTACGTCACCAAGGGACAGAATGTCCAGCAGGTGGGTCATCTTCAGAAGATAGAATGGTGGGTTGGAGAGCCTGGCAGGGGACTTTATAATTGCTATGTTCCCAGCAACCTGACTCATCTGGTCTCTACCCTACCTTGCAGGTGGCGTATGCCATCGGGGCACTGGCCAAGTCAGTGTACGAGAAGATGTTCAACTGGATGGTGACACGCATCAACGCCACCCTGGAGACCAAGCAGCCACGCCAGTACTTCATAGGAGTCCTCGACATCGCTGGCTTCGAGATCTTCGATGTGAGTCGGGGAGCCCTGGGCGTGGGGAGGAAAAGCGACCACTCACTCATTCACACACTCAACGGTCATTTGTTAGCTATGGGCCAGGCACGGGAAGGCAGCAGGGATTGTGTAGGGACAGAGGCCATCCCTGTCTTCAGGGGAAGCTCTCGTTCTATGCCCTGACATGGGAGGGGACCAGTCACACCTTGCTGGGCACAGCCCTGGGCTGACCCTGATGGCCACTCGCCTCCCTGACCTGCCTCCACCCCTCACTCCCACCGCAGTTCAACAGCTTCGAGCAGCTCTGCATCAACTTCACCAATGAGAAGCTGCAGCAGTTCTTCAACCACCACATGTTCGTGCTGGAGCAGGAGGAGTACAAGAAGGAGGGCATCGAGTGGGAGTTCATCGACTTCGGCATGGACCTGCAGGCTTGCATCGACCTCATCGAGAAGGTGCTGCCTCATCCCCACCACCCAAACTCTCCATCCACACCCCATGTGAACACCCCAGACAAAACAGCAGTCCCTCTTCCCTCTGAGGAGTGTGGTCTGGTTAACAGAAGCAAGGCTGAAGAATCCTGAGCCCTTGTTCTCAGAGCTCTCTGTTGTCCTGAGTTCTCAAGATAGAGTGGCACCTGGGACAGTTGAGTTCCTAGAGCCTTGGGGAGTAGACACATGGAAGATGAGAACCTGGATGGCCTCCCACACCAGCACGTATATTGGCCCTGGTTTAGCATCCAAGGAGCAGGAAGTATGGGAGTGGTACAAAGAAGCATAAAAATACACCTATTTTCAACACCAACACCTCAGGGATCTGGGAGATGGAATGGTGTGTAAAGAACCAATAGCAGCCATATTCACAGACTTTCACAAAGATCCCTGTGTCAACAAACAAAACCCTGCACCTTGGGGAGGCTTAAATAGGTGCCAGTCAGTTGCACCTATTCCCTAATTCCTTAGTACCCAAAGGGGCAACGCCATGAGCAAATGACTGCAGAGCAGGATTCGTCTCTACCTATGTGAAGTGCACTCAGTGATTTTCTCTCCTCCACCCTCAGCCCATGGGCATCATGTCCATCCTGGAGGAGGAGTGCATGTTCCCCAAGGCCACCGACATGACCTTCAAGGCCAAGCTGTACGACAACCACCTGGGCAAGTCCAGCAACTTCCAGAAGCCACGCAACGTCAAGGGGAAGCAGGAAGCCCACTTCTCCCTGGTGCACTACGCCGGCACCGTGGACTACAACATCCTGGGCTGGCTGCAGAAGAACAAAGACCCACTGAATGAGACGGTGGTGGGCTTGTACCAGAAGTCCTCCCTCAAGCTGCTCAGCAATCTGTTTGCCAACTATGCTGGGGCTGATGCTCGTAAGTAGAGATGGGGCCCCAGGGGAATAGATAGGGACAGGGTTTCTACCACGCCCAGTAACTACACTCTACCAAGTCCATGTGTTTGGGCACTAAGTCTCGTAGTGGGATGGAATTGGGTGGATAAGCTGAAGCAGCCACATTGAATACCCTCATCTCAAGCTAAATACAGTGTAAAGCATGGCTGTGAATTTCACCACACGCCCTCACCTCCCCACACACTCACTGATGCTCACATTGTTGGCTTCCCTTCCCACAGCTGTCGATAAGGGTAAAGGCAAGGCCAAGAAAGGTTCATCCTTTCAGACGGTGTCAGCTCTGCACAGGGTGAGTGTGTAGCCGCAGCTCCAGCCTACCTCCTGTCCTCTTCTCTTACTCCCTACCTCACCTCTCTTTCCTTTTCCCTCCTGCTTTCCATTCTCTCTCTCCTCACCCATGACTTCCCCTGGCATTTCTTCGTCCTTTTTAGCTCCTGGTGTTCTCTCTGTCTCTCTTTCCCTTGCTTCCTCTCCTGTCCGTTTCCTACTTCTCTTTCTTTCACTTTCTTTTTTCTAAATTATATCTTAATTTGGGACCAGCAGGTGACATGGTGATTAAGGATGCTGGACTCCCACATGGCCAACCAGGGTTCAAGTCCTGGACATGGTGGCTTGCTTTCTCACTTTCTCTCTCTCTCTCTCTCTCTCTCTCTCCTCTCACTCTGTCCCTCTCTGGTCAAATTAAAATAAATAAATAAAGTTAAATAAAATAATTATTTTTTAAAAAGAAAGAAAATTTTATCTTATTTTATATACTATACTATATAAATCAGTATACATCACTTGCTTGTAAAGTGAAATAAAACCCCAAAAATACAGCCAACTGATTTTTGACAAAGCGTACCACTCAATCCAGTGGGAAAGGAAAAACTCTTTAGCAAATGGTGCTGGAAAATCTGGGTATCCACCTGCAGAAAGATGAACCAGGATCCCTATCTCTCACCATTAACAAAAATCAACTCAAAGTGAATCAAAGATCTAAACCTAAAACCTCAAACTATAAAACCACTGGTGGAAAACACTGAGGACTCTCTGGGAGACATTGGGGTAGGCAAAGACTTTTTAAATAAGACCCCCAAAGCACAGGCAATAATCCCAAAAATAGATAAGTGGGATTACATCAGATTAATACATTTCTGCACGATAAAAGACACAGTAATTCATGTGACTTGACAACCCTCAGAATGGGAGAATATTTTTGTAAATTATTCCTCAGATAAGGGACTGATAACCAGAATACACAGGGAACTCAAGTGGCTAACTATAAGGAAAAAAAAAAAGTTCAACTCAATTAAAAGATAGGAAAATGAGCTGAACAAACAACTCTCTAAGGAAGACATATGAACAGCCAAAAAGTATATGAAGAAATACTCAGCATCCCTCATCATAAAGGAGATACAGATCAAAACCACAATGAGATAGCACCTAACCCCAGTCAGAATGGCAAAGATTAAAAAAAACAAAAAGTGACTAAGTGCTGGCAGGGGTGTGGTGAAAGGCGAACTCTCCTATACTTTCTTTCACTTTCCCTTTCGCTTCCTTGGCCACAGGAAAATCTGAACAAGCTGATGACCAACTTGCGCTCCACTCACCCCCACTTTGTGCGCTGCATCATCCCCAATGAGACAAAGTCTCCAGGTGAGCCCCCACTTACTAGGCACTCGCTGCCCCAGGGGCTCAGTGTCCTAAGGCACTTTCTAATCTACCACAGAGGTGGTTACCAAATCATATTCTCCTCCCGTCCCAGTGAAGTCCCCCATACTACCTCCCCCCGGTGCTACCGTACAGTGGGAGTGTGCAACCTACATTGCTGTGTAAGGCACTGGGGGAACATTACCGCCTCCGCGACTTACAGCCCCCAATGAGATATGTGTTAACTGTTTGTGCATTTCTGATTGATAAAGATTCCTGGGTTCAAGACCTAGCTTTGTTCTTGATCAGCTTAGTGACCTTGGGCAAGTCCTCTAACCCTTCAGGGCTTAGTTTACTCATCCAGATAATAGATATAGCTCTCCTGGATACTGCCTATAATAATAAATATAAACTATATAAAATAAGAATGTGAGGGAACCAGCAGTTAGCGTAATGGCTATGTCGCTGGACTCCCACATAGTCGACTGCGGTTCGCATCCCGGACCCGGTGTCTTAAAATTCACACCGGGCGCGTGTGCATGCGTGCCCAAGATCCCGAGAGGATAATGGAGGAGAAGGGATTGCGGCGTGACCATCGCCCCTGGGGGGTGATTTCTCGCTTTCTGTCTCTATGTCTCTCTCTGTCTGTCTGGCGAGCACACGCGCCCTATAGCGAAAACCTCTCAAAAAAATAAAAATAAAAAAATAAGAATGTGAAAGCCCTTGGTTATTCTTGAAAGCATGGATACAAAAAAATACGAAACAAATGATGGATTAGTATTAGTTGACTTGCTAATGTGACAGGCTACTAAGCGGCAGAGCAAGGATCAGAACCCAGTGCTCTTCTCACCCACTCCTTCCCTTCCCCTCCCGCCGCAGGGGTGATGGACAACCCCCTGGTCATGCACCAGCTGCGCTGCAACGGCGTGCTGGAGGGCATCCGCATCTGCAGGAAGGGCTTCCCCAACCGCATCCTCTACGGGGACTTCCGGCAGAGGTGTGCACGGCGTGCCCCACGCTCAGGGAAAGGGCAGCCTGGGTGGCTTGGTGGGCGGGAGTCTGCAGGTGGGCCGGGATTCAGTGGGCAGCGCAGATCCGTGCAGGACCGGGTGACTGCGGTCTTTTCCCTCCCCAGGTATCGCATCCTGAACCCGGCGGCCATCCCCGAGGGGCAGTTCATTGACAGCAGGAAGGGGGCAGAGAAGCTGCTGGGCTCCCTGGACATTGACCACAACCAGTACAAGTTTGGCCACACCAAGGTGAGGAAAAGGAGGAGACGAATTAATTAAAGGAAGACATTTCAGGACCAGCAGTTGGAGTAATGGATAAGTCACTGGACTCTCATGTAGTTGACCGTGGTTCAAGTCCTGAACCCAGTGGCTTAAACTCATGCTGGGCACTTGTGTGTGCATGCCCAAGATCCCAAGAGAAGAATGAAGGAGAAGGGATTGCAGCGTGGCCATCCCTTCTAGGTTTCTCTCTTTCTCTCTCTCTCTCTCTCTCTCTCTCTCTCTCTCTCTCTCTCTCTCTCTCTCTCTGTCTTTCTGACGAGCGCACGTGCCCTATAGCAATAACCTCTCAAAAAAAAAAAAAAAAAAAAAAAAAGGAGTACATTTCTCGTCCTTTGACTCCTCACTTCTGATTCCTACTATTGCCAATCAGCTTAGGAAGATCTCTGAACCTCATGCTACCTCTCCCAGTGGGCCACCCAGCATCACTTCCTCCAGCTGGCATTGACCTCCTCCCTCCAGTTCCTTCCTAGGTTGTGGCCATCCTAAGATAACCCTCACCACTCCTCTCCCTCCTAGCCCTTCCTGGTCAGGCCTATCACATACCTTCTCTGCAGGTGTTCTTCAAGGCCGGGCTGCTGGGGCTGCTGGAGGAGATGCGAGACGAGAGGCTGAGCCGCATCATCACGCGCATCCAGGCCCAGTCCCGGGGAGTGCTCTCCAGAATGGAATTCAAGAAGCTGCTGGAACGGAGGTGAGAGATCTCACAAGGAGGTTCTCAGCCTCACCGAGGCCCAGACTGGTTCAGGGGTAGTGTCAGGAAAAAGAGCTCACTGGGTCTTCAAACACAGAGATCGGCGGAAGGGACTTATGGGGACACAGGCTGCGCCTAGGGTGGACAGGTCTCAGGGAGGGTGGGCTAGATGAAGGAAAGGGGCCTACCTTGAAGTCAGGATCTCAGATCAGGATGAGGCAGACGGGCTTTCTCACATCCTCTCTCGATGGGCCCCTGCAGAGACTCCCTGCTGATTATCCAGTGGAACATCCGGGCCTTCATGGGGGTCAAGAATTGGCCTTGGATGAAGCTCTACTTCAAGATCAAGCCACTGCTGAAGAGCGCAGAGACAGAGAAGGAGATGGCCACCATGAAGGAGGAGTTTGGGCGCATCAAAGAGGCGCTGGAGAAGTCTGAGGCTCGCCGCAAGGAGCTGGAGGAGAAGATGGTGTCCCTGCTGCAGGAGAAGAACGACCTGCAGCTCCAAGTGCAAGCGGTGAGGCTCTCAGACCATTGTTAGCTCTGCCTACACCTCCCACTGCTCTGCACCTCCCCACCCAACCGCTCTCCCTCTTGTCCTCTTGCAGGCACGGGATTGTGGGAGTCACACTTCCAAAGGTCTCAAAAGAGCTTCCTCAGGAAGAGGATAAGGGAAAAGTAAAAAGAACTAATGTTTCAAGGCGTAGACTTTTTTTTAAAGGCACCTGGGTTCACCCTCGAGCCACAGCCCACTTAATAATGTAGTGACCCTGGACAAACCATGTATCATCCTTGAACCTCAATTTCCTCATCTCTAGACAAGAAATAAAGCTGTGCATCTCATTAGGTTGTAAATGTATAAAGTGCTTGGCATCAGCAAATGCAGTTCCCTCTTTCTTTGAAGAGATTTTTGCCACAGGGCACATGTGCTCACCAGAGAGACAGAGCAGCAGAAAGTGAGAAATCCCCCCCAGGAGGGATGGCCAGGCCGCAATCCCCTCACCTCCATCCTCCTCTTGGGATTTTGGACATGTTCACACACACGCCCTGTGTGCGTTTTAAACTGCCGGGTCCAGGACTCAAACTGTGGTCAACTACATGGGAGTCCAGTGACATAATCATTATGCCACCCACTGGTCCCAGAAGTTCCCTCTTTTCAATGGAGGAAACCAGAGGAATTGAGCCAAATAAAGACTTCTAGTTCTCTTCCTCTCTGTTCCTCTTCCCGGTTCTCACTGCCTCCAAATTCTTCTCCTCCCCATCCTTCTGAAACTCTTTTCAATTGGGCTCCTCTCCTTTTTGAGAGATACACCTCTCTCCTCAACCTGCAAGGATGAGGACTCTGCCCACTGAACAGCCTCCCCTCTGTGCTTTGCCCTCAGGAACAAGACAACCTGGCTGATGCCGAGGAGCGCTGCGACCAGCTGATCAAGAACAAGATCCAGCTGGAGGCCAAGGTGAAGGAGATGAATGAGAGGCTGGAGGATGAGGAGGAGATGAATGCTGAGCTCACTGCCAAGAAACGCAAGCTGGAAGATGAGTGCTCTGAGCTCAAAAGGGACATTGATGACCTGGAGCTGACACTGGCTAAGGTGGAAAAGGAGAAGCACGCAACAGAAAACAAGGTGAGGCAGCTCCAGCTCAAGTCTCATCAAAACTCCCAGATCACACTAAGCCTGACCTAGGCAAGCCCACTAGGAATCCTAAGAGCAGCATGGTCCTTGTATAGGTGTCTCCAGGCTGGTGACCTTTGATGCTAAAGGGAGTGGGGTTTTTGGTTGGCAGGTCAAGAACCTGACAGAGGAGATGGCTGGGCTGGATGAGATCATTGCCAAACTGACCAAGGAGAAGAAAGCTCTTCAAGAGGCCCACCAGCAGGCCCTGGATGACCTTCAGGCTGAGGAGGACAAAGTCAACACCTTGACCAAAGCTAAGGTCAAACTAGAGCAGCAAGTGGATGATGTAAGTAGATCGAGAGTTGCGGAGCCTATATATACCATTTCCAACTGTTCTGGGAGGTGGGGTGTTGGGGCATGGGGATGGGGTTGGAAGGTGTTTGCTTTCCTGATACCTTCCTAGGAGGGAGCTAGGAAATAGAAAGGGGGGAGGGTGTGCAATTCTAAATTATCTAACTAATCTCAGTGAGATGATCAGTAATAGAGAGGGGCCTTCTTATATAGTTTAGGTCCAAGCTCATGCATCTCTGCTTTCTACCACATGATTTAGAGAATTATCTCATAAAAACATGATATATTGAGTTGTCAGAAAAGTCCTGACACATTTTTGCATAGAAAAACACATCATGATTTTTTCAACGACCCAATATTTCTTTGGAGATTTTGTGAGGTTTCGCAAGGAGGATCTTTAAACTTCTGATATTTTATGCAGGAGCCGGTCACAAATAATCATTGTTCCTTGGAGGTACTTACCTCTACTAAATCACTTACAGTTCTTTCAGTATCTCTCTTAGCCTAAAGACTCAAGCTCCCTTTAGACAGGAATTTGGATTTATTCCCTTTTGTGTCTGAAGGTACCTGGTGTTAATAGGATGCTGAATAAAGGCATGCAGATTCAGGGTCTTACCCCACGATCATCTGTGTATTCATCAAACATTTATTAAACATTCCCTACACACTAGGTCCCCTCCTAATCCCCTGGGAACATTTAGTCCACTCTGGGGAAAGTTTCCCAAGTCCTGGACACCCTCTTAGTGTGCCCCAACCCTGGAGTAACTAAATGACAAAATCACCAAGTTAGGATGCTTGGCCACAGTGGGCATGGCTGGTCCTTCTCTCCATCAGCTGGAGGGATCCCTGGAGCAAGAGAAGAAGGTGCGCATGGACCTGGAGCGAGCGAAGCGGAAGCTGGAAGGAGACCTGAAACTGACCCAGGAGAGCATCATGGACCTGGAGAATGACAAGCAGCAACTGGATGAGCGGCTGAAAAAGTACCACATCCTTCCTGTCGCCTTCCCTCCCCTCCCCCAGCCCCTCCCAGCAGCCTGTTCTGCCTGTCCTGGGATAGTGACCCAAGACACACAGCCTTGGAGGCAACGACCTCATGCAGCTTCCGTTAGTGGACGCTCACACTGTGGGCAAGGCCTCCGGGAAGAGACTTCTCCTCCCCAATGCACAAATCGGAGCCCAGTGGTTCTCCCTAGCAAAAGTTTAATTGGAATCCCTCTGACCCTTTCTTGCTGTTGGGCACTCTAAAGGGATGAACATAACATTTGTGCACAGCTCTCCAGAGAGACATAGAGTTGCTTGACATGGAGGAAGGCTCTACACAAATCTTCTCAGCAAAATCCCTCTTGAATTTTTCACGGAGAGTCCAGAGGGCCGCTAAGAAACAGGCCTGCTCTCAAACTCAAGAGGTGGTGGATTTAGGGTCATTTCTTTGTTCTGATTAATTTGTGGTTCCAATCCTATTGCAAGACCCTCTAAAATGTATAGACCCACTTTCTAGGCTCAGTGGGCTTGCAGAACCCATGTTGATATCTGAGAATCTTATGGTGCTTCAGGATCAGGACTTGGAAAGGTTCCAAGAATCATGATGAACTACATCTTCATGGAGCTTGTGTTTGCATGAGGTTTTCACACTTCCCTGGGCACAAAATTTGTTAAATGAATGAAGAAATAGATGATTCCATTTGTTCCTCAACTGTACGTCAAAGATGTTATCTTTAGTCCCACTTTAGCAAAGAGAAAACTAAGACTCAGAAAGTTTAACTTAGTTGCCCAAGTTAACAGTGACAAAATCAAGGACCATCAAAGCTAAAATGAGGGGTCAGCAGGTGGGGTGGTGGTTAGAGCAGCTGGACTCCCACGGGGCTGACAGTGGTTTGAATCCCAGACATAGCAACTTTCTTTCTCACTTTCCCTCTTTCTCTGTCTCTCTTTGGTCAACCTTTTTTTTTTTTTTTTTTTTTTTTTTTTTTTTTTTTTTTTTTTTTTGGAGAGGTTTTTGCTATAGGGCGCGTGCACTCGCCAGAAAGACAGAGAGAGACAGAGAGACAGAAAGTGAGAAATCACCCCCCAGGGTGGATGGCCACGCTGCAATCCCTTCTCCTCCATTCTCCTCTCAGGATCTTGGGCACGCACGCACACACACATGCACCCGGAGTGAGTTTTAAGCCACTGGGTCCGGGACGCGAACCGTGGTCAACTATGTGGGAGTCCAGTGACATAGCCATTACACTAACTGCTGGTCCCTCTCTTTGGTCAACTTAAAAAAAAAATAAAATAAAATCATGACAATGAATACAATTAAATAGAAAAATTCTTTTTTTAAAAAAAAAAAAGCTAGAATGATTTGAAATTATTTAGCTCAAACCCCTTGCTTCATAGATGAGAATAGAAAGACCAAAGAGGGCCAGTCTCACAGAGCCCAGGTCCCGTCACTCCACCCACAGGTTCTTCCCATTGCATTCTTGAGCCTCAGTCTTACAGCAGGAGTGGCACCTTCAGGCACCCCACGTCACCGTGGAAGCTGTTTTTCTCATGAAATCCTGCTGTTTGTTTTATTACCATTTCCAACACTGGTGAACTCTCCTGGGGCCCCACCATCCTCCCACACCTCACCCTCCTTCCTTCCCCATAGGAAGGACTTCGAGCTGAATGCTCTCAATGCAAGGATTGAGGATGAGCAGGCCCTGGGCAGCCAGCTGCAGAAGAAGCTCAAAGAGCTTCAGGTAAGGTCTGGGATACCCAAGGTGGGCGCTGGAGTCCATGGGGAGTTCCTCACTTCCCCAAACCCCTTCTCCAGGGTAACCTGTCCCAAGCATTACAGGAACTTGCTGTGTCCATGAAGGGAAAACTATGCCCATGGAGCTCCTTCAGGAGGGGCTGGGTGATCCAAGGATGACATAAGAAGAGACTTTGTAAAGCTCACAGGACTTCAAGGACAGAAATCCTGGCTCTGTCTCAATTCTGCTTTAGCCAGTTGACCATGGGGAGCCCACTCGAGATGTCTGGGTGTCCTTGCCTCTCCTGTTACCTGGTGGCTTTTAAGGTCCCTTTGGCTCTGATAGTGACTTTAGCTTTTGCCTCTAGAGCAGATATTGTGTTAGGCTGTTAGCTGTCTGGTCAGATATGATTTTCTCTTTTTAAACTTTTATTTATTTCTTCACTAAATTGCTTAAAATAGTCCCACAGGTATTTCGTGTTTCTCTTCAAGAGCAAGTCCCATCCACTCTCCTTCCAATAAAGAGAATACATAATGTCCTACCCTAAATGAAGGCTAGCAGGTGGTTCAACCATCTTAAGCAAATCTATTTCCACCTCTACACTGTTGGAACTAAACTGTTTTTGCTGTCTCAGACAAGCCAGGAGTATTTTAGAGCCCTTGGGGTCGGGGCTCCAATGGAGGGGTCCAGATGTGGGTTCTAGCCCTCCCTGTCCCGGCCCAGGCACGCATCGAGGAGCTGGAGGAGGAGCTGGAGGCCGAGCGGACCGCCAGGGCCAAGGTGGAGAAGCTGCGCTCAGACCTGTCCCGGGAGCTGGAGGAGATCAGCGAGCGGCTGGAGGAAGCCGGCGGGGCCACGTCCGTGCAGATCGAGATGAACAAGAAGCGCGAGGCCGAGTTCCAGAAGATGCGGCGGGACCTGGAGGAGGCCACACTGCAGCACGAGGCCACGGCCGCCGCCCTGCGCAAGAAGCACGCAGACAGCGTGGCCGAGCTGGGTGAGCAGATCGACAACCTGCAGCGGGTGAAGCAGAAGCTGGAGAAGGAGAAGAGTGAGTTCAAGCTGGAACTGGACGACGTCACCTCCAACATGGAGCAGATCATCAAGGCCAAGGTGGGCCCTGCTCAGCCTCTCCCCTCCTCCAGCTCCCTCCAGCCATCTCTAGTTCTATCCATGTTTCTCTCTTCCTCCATGGCTCATTTTCCCATTTCCATGCCTTCCCTCTTTCTTTCTTCTTTAATTCCACGCCATAGGCTCTTTTCATCCATTGTGTAACTCTCCGTCCTCTTTCAGGCTAACCTGGAGAAGATGTGCCGGACCCTGGAAGACCAGATGAATGAGCACCGGAGCAAGGCCGAGGAGACTCAGCGTTCTGTCAATGACCTCACCAGCCAGCGAGCCAAGCTGCAAACTGAGAATGGTGAGCCTAGACCTGGGGCCCCTACGTCTCCCTGACCTCCTGAGCCACCCCCAGCCTTGTTTACACATGCATGCGCACACAGAGAACAGGCCTGAGGGTCAGGACGGAGGTCGGTGGTGAGGAGGAGTGACTGACCTGCAGGAGTTGAGTGTGCCTTCATGCCTTCCCAGGTGAGCTGTCCCGGCAGCTGGATGAGAAGGAGGCGCTGATCTCCCAGCTGACCCGAGGGAAGCTCACCTACACCCAGCAGCTGGAGGACCTCAAGAGACAGCTGGAAGAGGAGGTCAAGGTGAGGCCTGACCCTGGGCCACATGACCTGAGCTAGGAGCACACTGACTGGCTTTTGCATCTACATCACTTCCTTTCCCAGGAATGAGGCTTGCTGTCTATCCATTCATCCACAAGAATTCCAAGCCCTACCACACGCCCCTAAATCTATTCCCCAGGTCATGGCCCTCTGTCTCTCTGGAGCCCGCCCTGAATAAGAGGCAGGGGGTGAGGAGGAGATAAACCAAGGGGGCATGTCACTGCCTTGGCTGGCTGTGGTATTGATGAGGGACTACACAAATGAGTCCTGGAATCAGCTGACCAATCTGAACATCAGGGAAAGAAACTATACTGGAGCCTGTCTTGGCACTGCGCTGGGCTCGTGATAAAGGGGAGAGAACATGAGTTGTTAAAACACCAAGGCTTGGGACCAGCAGCTAGCGTAATGGCTATGTCGCTGGACTCCCACGTAGTCGACCGCGGTTTGAGTCCCGGACCTGGTGGCTTAAACTCACGCCGGGCGCGTGTGCGTGCGTGCCCAAGATCCCAAGAGGAGAATGGAGGAGAAGGGATTGCGGCATGGCCATCCCCCCTGGGGGGTGATTTCTCACTTTCTGTCTCTCTGTCTCTCTCTGTCTTTCTGGTGAGCACATGCGCCCTATAGCGAAAAACCTCTCAAAAAAAACAAACAAAAAAAAAAACACCAAGGCTTGGGCCAACACCTTCTGGTTAGGCATGAAGAAGAAGTCAGATCCCATATAGCCACCTGGGATCTCGGTCTAGGCCCTGTTGGCTTCACACAGGGCATGTGATCATGTGCCCAGGATCCTGATGGGATGGAGAATTGAAGGAAAAGGACTGTGGTGTGACCAGGTCCCCATGGGGGGTACTCTCTCTTGCACATGCATGCACATGTGCGCACACACTCCCTATAGCAAAAAAAAGTTTTAATTATGTATTTTATTTTATTATTATTATTATTATTATTATCATTATTATTTTTAAATTTTGCTGTAGGACATGTGTGCTCACCAGAGAAAGAGAGGGGGTTGGGGGAGTGAGAAAGTAAGCCACCGAGTCTGGGACTCAAACTGTGCTCAGCCATGTGGGAGTCCAATGCCTCAGCCACCACACCATCGTTGGCCCCTAGCAAAAAACTTTTAGACTAAAAAGCACCGGGCCTCCCCCAACCTTGCTCCTCCCTGTGTAAACTGGTGGTGGGGATTATGCCCACGGCAGCGAGGAGCACGGAGTAGAGCGGGCATGGAGTGCTGCGCAAATAGTGCAGTGCTCTATCGGCATTCTTGGTTGCTTGTCCTCAGTAAGCCACTCCACGTCCTCTGGGGATGTGGACATTGGGAGGCCCAAGGACATGGGGTGGCCTTATGGAGGAAGCTGAGCTCACCAGCTGCTGTCTCTCCCAGGCGAAAAACGCCCTGGCCCACGCACTGCAGTCGGCCCGACATGACTGTGACCTGCTTCGGGAACAATACGAGGAAGAGACGGAGGCCAAGGCCGAGCTGCAGCGTGTCCTGTCCAAGGCCAACTCAGAGGTGGCCCAGTGGAGGACCAAGTATGAGACGGACGCCATCCAGCGGACGGAGGAGCTCGAGGAGGCCAAGTGAGTCCCAGGCGACCCGCCTCCGGCTGAGGCCCCTTTGTGGGCAGGGCTGGATCTGGCCCTATCCTCAGTAGACCCTGAGGGGATGCTCAGCTAGTGCTGGACAACACGGGAGACCCCTGCCCCAGCCCCACCTCCTTCTCCTCTCAGGGAAGCTTTTTGCTCGCGTTATGTTTCTCATTAGAATATAAGACGAACAAAAGGTTTGTCTGAGGGCAGAGTGCTCCCGCCTGGGGCAGGGCGCTGTGGTGGACAGGGGAGAGGGGGCTGCACAAGTGCATGTCTCTGCCACATCCACAGCCCAGGGTCAAAGGAACACCACCCGGAGGCCCTGCGGGTGCCCTCCGTCTTTACACCCCCCACTGAGATCCTCTGCCTACCTGGCTCTCGGTCCCAGGGCCTGTCCTTAGGCTTCTCCAACCCTTCTGAGTTTTCAAGGATCGTCTTCTGGAAGGCTCATGGTGTTTCTTCTTGTCCAAATCCACACCTTCCCTCTTCCCCCCACCCTCCCCCACCGTCTCCTGGGCAGGAAGAAGCTGGCCCAGCGGCTGCAAGATGCCGAGGAGGCCGTGGAAGCTGTCAACGCCAAGTGCTCGTCACTGGAGAAGACCAAGCACCGGCTGCAGAACGAGATCGAGGACCTGATGGTGGACGTGGAACGCTCCAACGCTGCCGCCGCGGCCCTGGACAAGAAGCAGAGGAACTTCGACAAGGTGGGCCCCGGCTGGGCGCTGCTGCCAGGGTCGAGGCAGGACAGGGACAGGGCTGTGCCAGTGGGAGGCCACAGCCGTCCTCCTTGGCCGCAGGAGAGGAGGGCAGAGCTCAGTGAGGGGCCCAGGGAAGCCCCAGGATGTGAGGCTGAGGCCGGGGGCCGCACCGTGAGCCATGCCCCCCTGGCAGATCCTGGCCGAGTGGAAGCAGAAGTACGAGGAGTCGCAGTCGGAGCTGGAGTCCTCGCAGAAGGAGGCGCGCTCCCTCAGCACCGAGCTCTTCAAGCTCAAGAATGCCTACGAGGAGTCCCTGGAGCATCTGGAGACCTTCAAGCGAGAGAACAAGAACCTTCAGGGTGTGTTTGGGGCCTGAGGACGGGAGGGGCTGCAGCGGCCACGTCCGCATATGGTACCATCAGAGCTCCAAGAGGAGTCTGGGAAAAGAGGTGTGCATCCCACCCCCTGCACCACAGCAGCCCCTAAGTGGGTCGCCATGTCCCCCACACAGAGGAGATCTCTGACCTGACGGAGCAGCTGGGTTCCAGTGGAAAGAGCATCCACGAGCTGGAGAAGGTCCGCAAACAGCTGGAGGCCGAGAAACTAGAGCTGCAGTCGGCCCTGGAGGAGGCCGAGGTGTGTGTGGGAGGGCTGGAAGGGTGGGGGGACACACAGCTCTGGGCGTGCAGTTTCTGTTTTTATCCCACCTTTATCTGTTGTGTTCACTGTTCCATCCCCAGTGCCTAGTAGGCACATAGTAGGCACTCCACGAGCGTTGTGGAATGCATGGATGACAGGTCACATGACTCCCTTCATACACGCGAACATTTTACCACCGCTTCTTAGACAAGTATGCCTGTTTCCGCTCACCTCCCCTGCCCACCTCTGCCTGCCTCTCTGTGTTTTACACTCTGTGCCTGTTTGCTCCGTTTCCTTGGCAACACCTTTTCTTCATTTTCCTCTTTGTCTTCATAGCTCGCTCTCCCCTGTGAGGGCCTGAATCACCTTTTTGGAGGCTTGGTTTTATTTTGCTTTTAAATTCTCATTTCTTCTTGCCTCTGCTTCTTTGACTGAAACACTTACCTCCCTCTTAAGCTCACTTTGTAGCCATGATTCAGGGACAGACCCGAGCTCCTCCCTTCCACCCCCAACTATCTAGCATTGACCCCACCTTCTCCCCGGCCCCTCCCAGGCCTCCCTGGAGCATGAGGAGGGCAAGATCCTCCGGGCCCAGCTGGAGTTCAACCAGATCAAGGCAGAGATCGAGCGCAAGCTGGCAGAGAAGGACGAGGAGATGGAGCAGGCCAAGCGCAACCACCTGCGGGTGGTGGACTCACTGCAGACCTCCCTGGACGCGGAGACGCGCAGCCGCAACGAGGCCCTGAGGGTGAAGAAGAAGATGGAGGGCGACCTCAACGAGATGGAGATCCAGCTCAGTCATGCCAACCGCCTGGCCGCCGAGGCCCAGAAGCAAGTCAAGAGCCTCCAGAGCTTGCTGAAGGTACACGGAGATGGGGAGCAGGAGGCCGCCTCATCCAGAGAGGGCACAGGCCTCTGCAGGCCTGGTTAAGTGGAGTGCCCCCTGGATCTGGAGGCCCCAGAGCCCTCCTGCCCCTGGGTCATGGCACAGACCTCCTCCAGGCCCCTCCTGAGCCACTGCAGTGGGTGCTCCAGTTCAACCCAATCCCCTTGGGAAGGGCACCAAGGGCTCCGTGTCTCATGCCCATTCTCCGGACCCTCAGGACACCCAGATCCAGCTGGATGACGCGGTCCGGGCCAACGACGACCTGAAGGAGAACATCGCCATCGTGGAGCGGCGCAACAACCTGCTGCAGGCCGAGCTGGAGGAGCTGCGGGCCGTGGTGGAGCAGACGGAGCGGTCTCGGAAGCTGGCCGAGCAGGAGCTGATCGAGACCAGTGAGCGGGTGCAGCTGCTGCACTCCCAGGTGAGCAACCCCCTGTCCATTCCTAGAGGGAGCACAGGCTGGCAGGATTCAGCTGGAGAGGTCTGGAAGCCACTCACGATGTTCAGTGCTTTTCCTGCTGCCACCTTCCACCCCTAGAACACCAGCCTCATCAACCAGAAGAAGAAGATGGATGCAGACCTGTCTCAGCTCCAGACTGAGGTGGAGGAGGCGGTGCAGGAGTGCAGGAACGCTGAGGAGAAGGCCAAGAAGGCCATCACGGACGTAAGTCCCCCTCTCTGCCCGCCTGCTCCAGGCTAGTGTCTCCTTGGGCCAGGCAGCGAGTGTGGAAGGACTTGACCAGGCCACATGTGCCTCTCTCCCACGTGCAGGCCGCCATGATGGCGGAGGAGCTGAAGAAGGAGCAGGACACGAGCGCCCACCTGGAGCGCATGAAGAAGAACATGGAGCAGACCATCAAGGACCTGCAGCACCGGCTGGACGAGGCCGAGCAGATCGCCCTGAAGGGCGGCAAGAAGCAGCTGCAGAAGCTGGAGGCCCGGGTGCGGGAGCTGGAGAACGAGCTGGAGGCAGAGCAGAAGCGCAACGCGGAGTCGGTCAAGGGCATGAGGAAGAGCGAGCGGCGCATCAAGGAGCTCACCTACCAGGTGCGGGTGGGGCTGTGGCTCCAGGCAGGGCTCTTGTACCTAAACCCACAGTGACGACCACCAAGGGAATAAAGTGTCTGCTTGTAGCCTCTTCCAGGATGAGGGTGGGAGTGCAGCCCAGGGCTGCCTCAGTCCTCTCTGCCCAGCCCTGCCCCACCCTGCATGTCCTCTGGCTAAGTCAGTCTTGAGCCTCCTGGCCTGTGAGTTCCACTTCAACATCGGTCTGTTCAGGACACAGCCAGAGCTCCAGGCAGAGCCCCCCAACATAGATCACCAAATTGCAATTACGTCGCCAGAGTCACCCCTAAAAAGACACCACAAGTAGATCTACACCATCCCAGCATCTCCCAAAACTTTCCAGTCAACCAGGGCAGTGTAGACTAGCTTTCCATGGTGTTCTCTAGAATCTGACTTGCAGTATTATTTGTTTCTGTTCTAATCTAGGATATTGCTCTCCCTCTAGACACACTTTGTCCTTAACCTAGATCAAGTCCATGCCACCTTCACTGTAGAGTAGGAAATTCCATCATGCTCACAGCCCCCAGATCTCTCCCGGTACATGCTGGGCTCCAGAACAGAGGAGTTTATTCTCCATGGGGTCCCAGGACACTCAAGGTCCTGCCCCCTGGAACAGTGCACGGATACAATTTTGCACATGATTTTAGAGGTCCCATCAGCTTCTTGGATATTTTCCTGGTACACATCACTTAGAATATTCACACTTTAGAACCAGCAGGTGGCATAGTGGTTAAGGCACTTGACTCCCATGTGTCCGATCACAATTCAAGTCCTGGACCCAGTGGCTTGAAACTCACACCAGGCATATGTGCGTACATGCCCAAAATCCTGAAAGGAGAACGGAGGAGAAGAGATTGTGGTGTGGCCATCCCCCCTTGGGGTGATTTCTTGCTTTCTGTCTCTCTGGTGAGTGCACATGCCCTGTAGCAAAAATCTCTCTTAAAAAAAAAAATCACACCTTTTTGGTAAAAAATTAAAAGGAGAATTCAAGAGTTTGATGAGGGTCAGAACATAGAACTGAGTCAAGATATTAGATTCAGGATAAAGAAGACAAGGGAAGCTTTGTGAAGGAGGAGGGTGCTGCCTCCTGTGGCTGTACCACCTTCACTTCCACCCACCTGCCCCCAGACGGAGGAGGACAGGAAGAACCTGCTGCGGCTGCAGGACCTGGTGGACAAGCTGCAGCTGAAGGTCAAGGCCTACAAGCGCCAGGCCGAGGAGGCGGTGAGTAAGCCTGCTGGGGTCCCGGTCTGGAGGGGGGTCACCAGGGAACTGGTCCCCTAGGCTGGGATGCTGAGAACCCAGGCCCCCTGTCACCTCGTCCCCTCACCCCACAGGAGGAGCAGGCCAACACCAACCTGTCCAAGTTCCGCAAGGTGCAGCACGAGCTGGATGAGGCCGAGGAGCGGGCCGACATCGCCGAGTCCCAGGTCAACAAGCTGCGGGCCAAGAGCCGCGACATCGGTGCCAAGGTGGGTCCCTCCCAGGGCTCCAGGAGTCATGCACCTACTCTGTGGGCCTTAGGCAGAGCATCTCATACCGAGGGTCCTCCTTTACTTTTATCCCCCACAACAGGCAAACCCCCAGAGTCCAAAGTAATTCAGTTCTCTGATTTCTAAAGTTCCTCCAACTCTAAATTTCAGTGATTCTGTGAATCCTAATCTAGGGCAGTCAGCAGCCCTCGAAGACCCTAACTTGTACACACCCAGTGTGCCCTGGTTTCCCTGCTTCTGCTGGTCTCCACTTCCTGTCCATCTGATTTTGACCTACAACCTTGTAACTCAGACCTAAAGTGGACATCCCAGAGAGCTCACCCAGACAGCTCCCATCTGACCAGCCTCTGCCGAATGAGCCCCTCCATAATGACCCCTGCCTCCACCACAGGAACCTCCTCCAGGCCCAGGCAGCCTCCACCCCATCGGGTGCCCCAGGCTCACCCGCGTGTCCTGAGCCCCATCCTTGCCCAATGCTGTCCTCCAGAGCTAATTTGGACTTTGTCTCTTTCCCAAAGGGCCTGAATGAAGAGTAGCTTTGCCACATCTTGACCTGCCCAACCTCAAGGGTGCCAATGAAGTCCCCAGTCCTGGCCCCTTGGGAAGAAGCAGAATAAAACAATTTTCACTGAAGCCAAGATCCTGTCTCCAGACTCTTCTTCAATGCCTGCCAGCCACAGGGAGCCTGGGGGTGGGGGAGGTGGGAATCCAGAGGAGGAGGGATGGCTTCAGAGGCCAGGACTGGGGGCCTCCCTGGGGAGCCCAGGAGGCTCTAAGCCCCCCTGGAGAGGCACCATCCCCTGGCCTTCACCTCCTCCAGCAGAATACAACAGAGAGGTGTTATCTCATCCTCTCCTCCCAGCTCTCCTGGGCCAGCCACACTAAGAGTTAAAAGGAGTTTAGAGAAAGCCCTAAAGCCTGCCTAGAATGCCCTGAGCCCATCAACTGTGGATGAACCTGCACCCTAGTTCCAACAACACTGCCCCCCCCACCGACAATACCTGGGCTGTGCCATAGGGCGTAGGTTTGGAATGAAGGACGCTGCCAGTGCCTTTCTGGGCCCTCAGATGAGTGACACTCTTGGGCAGGTGAGACAATGACTCCCAAGCCTGACCCAGGGACTCGAAGCGGCCGGATTCAGCCACCAACCAACCTCTCCAACACCTCCCCTCCAGAGGACAGATTCCAGCACACACACACACACACACACGCACACACCGTCAGTGTCAGAAGAATGTGCCCTCAGCCCACCTTCCTATCTTCCTCACCTCCTCCTGGGGCCCAGCCCCCTCTGTCCAGGGTGCCCCGCCTCCTTCCTCATTTCTTCCACTGTAACTCATATTTGCAAGGCCCTTCTCCTCTGGACTTACCGGAAGAGGGGGACCTTCGGCCCATTTGTGGCAAACTGTCTCAAGGGGAGGCAGGCAAGCGAGGGAGTGGGGCATGTCACCTGTGAGAGGACCAGGGAGAGGAAGGGAGACAGACCCCTGGAGGGACAGGAGGTAGAGGAAAAAGCACGTCCCACCCCAGCTAATCAGACCCGGCCCCCTCGCAGTGACTGTCTCTGCTGATCTGCCTGGGGCAGGCCTGGGTTCCAGAGCCACAGAGGGCAGGGGCTTGGCAGGCACTGCGACTGTCAGCACTCCTGGGAGCTGGGAACCCCTGGCCCAGCCCCGGGCTGAGCCCCGCCATGCCATCACATCCTGCTCCAGCCGCTGAGCCCTGATCGCTGAGTGCAGCAGCCAGGACAAGGACCCCGTGCCAGGAGGAGAATGCTGGGTTAGAGAACAGCAGGGGAGGGGAGAGGGGAGAGAGGGATAGGAAAGACCTGAGCAGGGCACCAGTGGACAGAGAGCTGGCAAGCCTGGGGGCGGGGGGGCGGGCAGGGTGACCAGAGGAAACAGAGACAAAGAAGAAAGATACAACAAATGAGGAGGGCCCAGAAAGACCTGCAGGCTTCCCACCTTCCTCCTCACACCCTGTCCATTCTCCATCCCTAGGACCTTCCCTTTTCCTAGAAGCAATGAAGAGACAAGTAGAGAAATCGAGCTGTGAGCTGCGTGGGGAAACCCAGGGAATCTAAGCACCAGAGCATAAGAGAGAGCAGGAGATGGGACCAGCAGTTAGCGTAATGGCTATGTCTCTGAACTCCCATGTAGTCGACCGTGGTTCGAGTCCTGGACCCAGTGGCTTAAACTCACACTGGGTGTGTGTGCATGCATGCCCACGATCCCAAGAGGATAATGGAGAAGGGATTGCAGTGTGGCCATCCCCCCTGGGGGGTGATTTCTCGCTTTCTGTCTCTCTGTCTCTCTCTGTCTTTCTGGCGAACGCACGTGCCCTATAGCAAAAACCTCTCCCAAAAAATTTTTAAAAAAAATAAAAAAAGAGAGAGAGAGAGCAGGAGTTACAGATGCCGTGAGGAAGGCCAGGGGCCAGATGCAGGCAGGAGGGTCCAGAGAGAGCCGGAGAGCTGAACCGAGGGGAAGGAGGGCTGGCAAGAGCAGGAGAGAGGAGGAAATGAGAGGGAGCCTGGTCACGGAGCCTGGAGAACTAAGAGGTGCTACTGAGTGGGGGAGAGAACCCTGGGCCACCCTCAGATGCAAGGAGAGTTGGGAAAGCCAAGGGCAGGGAGATAGGAGAGACGTGGAGGAAGGGCCTGGAATGAGAGGTACAGGCAGAGGAGAGGCCCAGCGTCAAGAAGGCAGAGCCTCGCATCAGACCCTGAGCAGGGCAGAGACACGGGCCAGGGAGAATCAGAGGCTGCTCTGACTGAGATGGGGAAGCAGGCACAGGAAAAGGAGAGAGACAGACAGACAGGGACAGACAGAGACATGGGAAGCCAGGCAGAAGAGAGGCACCCTGTGCCCGGGAGGCCAGCCTGCCTCCTGGTCCCCCTCACCTGTGGCCAGAGTGTCCATCGTGCACCGTCACCCCCAAGACTTCCAGCAGAATGTGCGGTGGTTTGGGAGGCAGTGAGGGGTAGAGAGCAGGATGCACGTGGGTGCCAGGGGAGGAGGGGGCCTAGAAAGGGAGAGGAAGGCAGGCCAGACCAGAAGGGGCAGACCCTTCCTTCGTCCTTCCATAAGAGACAGTGGAAACCCTGCCTACCCCTCATACCCACACCCCCCCATCCCGAGTCTGGGCTGCTCAGAGCACAGGTTTCCTGAGGACAAAGCCTGGTCTTTGTCACCTGGATCTGAACCAGCCTGACCTGGTGTCCTCAGCCCCTTATCAGTGCCCAGGGTGATGGGAACCGGGCAGTGACGCACTGGGCTAACACCACCCCCCTTCCTCAGCTTGCACACCGGGGCCTTGAGTGACCTGGACCTGAGGACAGGTGGCCTACATCCCCTGGGGGTAGTGATTTGGCATATGCCCCTGCAGGAAATAGGGATGCGGGGTTGGCTCAGGCCCCTCCAAGGACACTGAATACTGGCTACGGGCCTTCTAGAAAGAGATGTGTGTTCTTGAGGCTGGTAACAGGGCAGCAAAGTGTCCTAGGGAGTTGGGAACCTTAGGGGGAAGCCACATGTTTAGTGGAAAATGCTCCTACTCAAAGAAGCTGACCCCTGTCCGTCCTACCCACCTCCACACTGTGGAGCTATGTAGACGGGGTGGGAGGGGGAGCTGGGACAGCACTGTCAGTGTGGGGGGAAGCCAGAGCAGGGAGTCTGGCATTGTTTCCTGAACATGATGTCCACTTAGTCATAACAGGCACGGCCGCTGAAGACCGACACCTACAGCCTCTGAAAGGGTAGCACTGCTGGATGGGGAGGGGTGCCTCTAGGGCCTGGGGCTCAAGGACACCCATGAAGAAGGGCATGTAAGTATGAGCCTCAGGCGGCTGCCAGGGGACACCCGAGCTCTACCTGCTGAGTAGGGGGCAGACTGCAGAGCCCCCACCCTGCCCCCTGTGGTATGTGGATCCTGGAACACAGCTGGTGTAAATCCCTAGGCCTGCCAGGCGCCCCAGCCATCCTCAGTGGCACCTGCACCCTCTGGCAGCCCTGAGGCGGAAGGGAGCAGTCCCCCACCCCCACCCTGCCTCCCTCAGGCCCCAGGATTAACACCTCCTGCCTCTCTCCACCCCCACCACACACCAGGAGCAGAAGTTGGCAGCGGAAGGGTAAAAGCTCATGTGTGCAAATGTGGGGGTGCAAATCTGTGCATCGTGTGTGTAAAATGAGTAGGGAAATCTGCAAGCATCAGTGGTTAAGTGTGGAGGATCTACGTGTGTGTGTGCACGTGTGCGCGCGTGTGTGAGACTGAGAAGGGCACGGACATGTGGCTGGTGGAGTCTATGGGGGAGGTATTGGACTGCGGTCCCCGTGCAGCTGTGCCCAAGGTGCTGGGGAGAGCCCTTCCCACTCGTGAGGGGTTAGACAGCAGCTACTGCATCAGGAACATCAGCCAACAGGCAGGGGGCTCCAGAGGTGTCCCCAAGCCAGGGTAGCCTCAATCTTTGGGAGGCACCTGTCTGGAGAGGGAGACCAGGAACAGCACTGGTGCAGTGAGGTCAGGGCAGAAATTCTTTTCTGAACAAAGGGCAACTGAGTCGTGGAGCTGCACAGTAGACCCCCCCAAGGCTAGTTGGCTCCAGCTCCCAGTCGCTGGCAATATGAGGCTCCAGGTCCAAAAGCGTGCGGGCAATGCTCCGGCTGGAGTTGTGTGAGGACAAACCAGAGCAGAAAGGACAGGGGGAGAGCAGGAGAGGGGAGCTCGTTGTTGGGGGGCAGGGGACAAGCATTTGGTCTGCAGGAGAATGTGACCCTCTCCCAGTGTGCTCCGCTCACCCTTCAGGGTAAAAATAACCGAGGTGAGGGCCATGGCTGGGTGGGGGAGGTGGTGCGAGAAGGTCCTGTCTTCTCACTATCGTTCTTTGGAGGGGAGGAATGTGCCCAAGGACTAAAAAAAGTCCCTGGAGCCAGAGGGGCTGGGGCACAGCCCTTTCATGGGCAAATCTGGGGGCCCTTCTGTCCTCCTGTCACCTCCAGAGCCAAGGGATCAAGGGAGGTGGGGCCAGGAGAGGACAGAGGTGGGAGGAGGGTCCCTCCGGAAGGACTCCAAATTTAGCAGAGGGTGGGGGAGGTGAGGTATAAAGGAGCCAGAGCTTCGAGGGCAGACAGACTCTTCCAACCCAGGTAAGAGGCGGCTTGCAGGGGATGCCCGAGCCAGCTCATACAGTCCCCACCTGGAGGGACCCTGCCTTCAGTGGGAGTGGGGTGCATGTCAGGCTGAGGCCCAAGGGTCCCCCCAGAACTGCCTTTCTCCAGCTGGGGGAAGTGTCTGCTGACAGGGGGGCTCGATGGAGACACCAGAAACCTTTTCTGTCTCTGCCTTTCCTTCCCTTCACCATCCTTATCTTCTATGTGCTCTCTCCATCTTCCCCCGTCCTGTGTGTGCGTCCTGCCCTTCGTCTCAGTTGCGTGTTGCCTCTTGGTCCTGGTCAATACTTGTCACCATGCACCTGTCTCTCTCCCTAGACCTTCTTGTCCATGGGTTCTAGTCTCCCTGCCTCTCTCTGTTCTAACTCTGTCTCCACCTCCCATCGCTTGCACTTTAACCACAACCCTCTGTCTCTTCCTAACCCCCTTGTTTGGTTTGTCCCACTCCTCTGGTTCAAGCAGGCTCTCCAGGCCAAGCATCCTTCTTCCAGTGAGCCTGCCTTTCTTTATTCTCTGTCTGCTCTTCTCCCTGTCCAGGCGAACCTTGGTGGCTCCTTGTTCCACTTGGTGTCTAGATTCCTTGGGATTCTCTTTGGAGAGACAACCAGGTGAGAACCACTCCAATTTCCTCTGCAGACACAGGAATAGGCATCTTCCCGGAGCCAGGTTAGGGGTTCAGGGGCCACATTCTCTCTTCCATGCAGCTCAGCGCTCCCCTGAGCAAACTCCCACCCCACTCCGCCCGGTACAAAGATGCCCCTTCAGCGTCATCTTAGAGGGCAGAGGTAGCAAAGCCCTGAGTGAGGGAAGTGGGCCTAGGTGGGCAGATGGCTCTCGTGAGATATTCTCAGGGGAGGATGTGGGGCAGGGGGTGGAGGTACAGAGGACAAGGCCACATCCTAGAGCCTGGCCCCTCCTGTCTCTGCTCTAGAGCAGCGACGAGATGACCGACGCCCAGATGGCGGACTTTGGGGCGGCAGCCCAATACCTCCGCAAGTCAGAGAAGGAGCGTCTGGAAGCCCAGACCCGGCCCTTCGACATCCGCACTGAGTGCTTCGTGCCCGATGACAAGGAAGAGTTCGTCAAGGCCAAGATAGTGTCTCGGGAGGGGGGCAAGGTTACCGCTGAAACTGAGAATGGCAAGGTGCGTGGGGCGCAGTGGCAGGCACAGGGAGGGAAGGCTGCTGCAGGGAAGATGCAGGGGTGGAGCCACTCGCAGGGGAAGCTGAGGGGGCTGGAGAAGAGCCAAGGCCAGTTAGAATGCCAGGACATGCTCCCTCGCAGGGTCCAGGATCTGAGCCTTCTCAGTGGGACCTGAACAGGTGCAACAGGGTGCCAGCCCCAGGACACACACCCCTTGCCAGAGAGAGTGTGGTGGAGAGACCTCAGTTTTCCTCAGTGGTCTTGCAGATTTAGAGGGGACAGGGACAGCATTGAATGCAGATTCCCTTTTTTGCACTTGAATCCCTCCTCTCTGTGCCTCAGTTTCCTCCAGGGGTCCACTTTCTCAAATTCCCTGCACCCAAACCAAAAGCAAACTCTTAGGCAGATGCTTTTGAACAGAGCACTCAGTGCTGGTGCTGGTGACACGCTCAGAACCCCTGGTCCTTGTGTCACTCACACCAGCCATGAGAATTGCCACTGGCTACCAGCAGCGACTCAGAGCTGCCTCACAGCCTCGATGACTGTGCATTCTGCCGAGGCATAAAATAGTGGACCACAACCCACCAGGGACTTCGACTCTGATCCCAGCTCTGCCACTAGCTGTCACTGTGCGGGCAAAGGAGTCCATCATTTAGAGCCAAAGCTTCCTCCACCATAAGCAATCCTGGAATACCTATTGGCAGAATACAATGACGTCAGGGCTCAGAAAACTGACTGGTGCCAATCAAACCACACTGACAGTGACTGGCAGGGAGTGTAGGGTAGCTGAGTGATCTGCTTGCCCAGTAGGAATGAAGGCTTGGCCTGAGTGGTTGACACCCTCAAACACTGCCCCCCAGCAGACAGTCTCAGGGTCAGGGTGAGGTGTGTGCACAGATCTGAGAGCAGACAGTCCCCAGGTTTGTCCCTAGACCCTTGAAACATAGAGACTAGAAGATGATGATTACGGGCTCAGGGTCCATCAAGGGACCAGAATCCCTGATGCCAGCAGGTAGCATAGTGGTTAAGACACTGGACTCCCATGTAGTCAACCACAGTTTGAGTCCTGGACCCGGTGGCTTAAAACTCATGCTGGGTGCATGTGCATGCATGCCCCAAATCCTGAGAGTGAAGGAGAAGGGACTGTTTTGTGGCCATCCCCTGGGGGGGGGGGGGATTTCTTGCTCTCTATCTCTCTGTGTCTCTCTCTAGTGAGCGCATATGCCCTATAGCAAAAATTTCTGTCTAAAAAAAAAAGAGAGAGAGAGAGAGAAAGAGAGAGACCAAGACTCTAGGACAGTCTCTAGGGTGGGAGAGACAGTGGGCAGGTAAATCAAGTACAGGAAGTCTCATGGGGGTGCTTACAGGGAACAGCTGGGGGAGCAAGGCCAAGTCATGGCCTATATCCCGGGAGTCCACAGTGCACAGGCAAGGGTCTGTGAAAGTGTGGGCATCCTGGTCCTACTGCCCATGCTCCCTCTCCAGACAGTGACCGTGAAGGAGGACCAGGTGTTGCAGCAGAACCCACCCAAGTTCGACAAGATCGAGGACATGGCCATGCTCACCTTTTTGCACGAGCCTGCGGTGCTCTTCAACCTCAAGGAGCGCTATGCGGCCTGGATGATCTACGTGAGTGCCTCCTGCACACCGGGGACTCCTTGTCCTGGACAGAGGCCAAAGCAGGCTGGGCACTTTCCCAGGGTCCAGGCTTCCTCCCCCACGTCGCTTCCCTAGCTCAGCTGCAGGAAGAGAGGATCCAGCTGGAGTAACCAAGGACACCCCTGCCCACCACTGCTGCCCGTTCTGGCTATCTCTCATGCTCAACCCTGTCTCTTGCTCCAGACCTACTCTGGCCTCTTCTGTGTCACCGTCAACCCCTACAAGTGGCTGCCGGTGTACAATGCCGAGGTGGTGGCCGCCTACCGGGGCAAGAAGAGAAGCGAGGCGCCCCCCCACATCTTCTCCATCTCCGACAACGCCTATCAGTACATGCTGACAGGTGAGCCTGGTGACCTCTGTGCTCTCTCAACCCCAACACCCAGCTGGGCCTTCAGCCCTCACCCTGCTGATTCTTCCTGCTCTCTTTCAGATCGGGAGAACCAGTCCATCCTCATCACGTGAGCAAACTTCAGCCAGCCAGAGAGGGGTTTCTGGTGGGAGGGACCCAGGCTGACTCCTGGGGGCGCAGCTGAGAGGAGATTTTAGCTGTGATTGCAGAGGGTGTGGGGTGCTGGCTCTCATTGGGGGGATGCCAGAGTAACAAATGATGCCACCAAAGCCTGCAGGGTGTTGGGCTCTGATGGAGTTAGACGGTGGGAACTGGGAAAGGAGGCAATGGAGCGCTGAGCTCTGGAGGGAGAAGAGTAGGAATCCTGAGTGTTGATTGGTCCCTGTTACCTCTAGCGGAGAGTCCGGGGCAGGCAAGACTGTGAACACGAAGCGTGTGATCCAGTACTTCGCCAGCATTGCAGCCATAGGTGACCGTGGCAAGAAGGACAATGTCAATGCAAACAAGGTGCCGTGAAGGACAGCCCAGAGCCTGGGGGGCAGGCCGACCTGGGTTACTCCAGCCCCACTACGGAGCAGTGGGGATAGCCCCGCTGAGCAGGCTCCTGGGGTCAGCCCAGTCTGGAAAACATTCCTGGCAGGAGACAGGCCTGTTTGGCCCTGCGGAGCTGCAGACTCGCCAGCAGTTCATCCAGCCCCACTCCCTGTCCCCAGGATCAGGGAAGCTACCCAGTCCTCCCACCCCCTCCTGGAGGTGGACAGAGGATGAGCTCTGAGGTTTTGCCCCCTCCACAGGGCACCCTGGAGGACCAGATCATCCAGGCTAACCCTGCTCTGGAAGCCTTCGGCAACGCCAAGACTGTCCGGAACGACAACTCCTCCCGCTTTGTGAGTGCCCTTGACCACTGCCAGCTGGCCTCCTGTGGCCTTGACAAGTAAAGGGGGCACTGTTTTGCCAACAGAAACCATAGTTGGTTGATTGCAATGTATTTGGCTTTGGGATATCAAGAACTTTGGTTGTGGGACCAGCAGTTAGAGTAATGGCTATGTCGCTGGACTCCCACGTAGTCGACCGCGGTTCGAGTCCTGGACCCGGTGGCTTAAAACTCACGCCGGGTGCGTGTGCGTGCGTGCCCAAGATCCCGAGAGGAGAATGGAGGAGAAGTGATTGCGGCGTGGCCATCCCCTCTGGGGGGTGATTTCTCGCTTTCTGTCTCTCTGTCTCTCTCTGTCTGGCGAACGCACGCGCCCTATAGAAAAAACCTCTCAAAAAAAAAAAAACTTTGGTTTTGGTTGTGCATGTGTGCAAACACACACAGACACACACACATACACACATATACACAGACACATATAAACACAGACAGACACACACAGAGACACATACACACATACACACAGACACACAGACACAGACACACACACACAAACACACACACACAGACACACACACACTTGCTCCAAACCTTCCCTCCCAGCCTGGCTCCCTGAACTGAGAGCACAGGAAAAAGACCCAGAGCGGGTCATTCTTTCCTTTTTGTTAGAGGACACATGCACTCTCCAGAGGGGGGAGAGGAGAAAGCACATCCCGTGGGGCATGGCCGTGCTACGATCCCTTCTCCGCCATCGCTTCCTCCCGCCAGGATTTTGGGCATGCATGCACATGCACCCAGCGTATTTCTCAAACGTCTGGGTTCAGACTCGGACTGTGAGGTTGGCCATGTGGGATCCAGCTGCCCTAACCACCAGGCCACAGGGCTGGTTCAGGTCATATTTAAATGATCCTTATGTGTATTTACAAATCTCACCCCCATAGTGTTGGAGCAAGGCCCTGACTTTCCACTTGCTCAGTGAGGCCCCACACCTCTCGGAGCCCCAGTGCCTTTATCTGACAAGGGGCCCCCCTTGCAGGTGACTGAGAAGACAGCGTGAGATGACACAAGAGGGGAAAATAGCAGGCATCCTATGGGGCTAATCCCTGGGAATTCCTGGGGTGGTATGTGTATTCTTTTCCCTATTTTACTGGCACTAAACTGAGACACCAAATAGGTCATTTTCATTTCCAGAATCATCCAGGGCATTCTGGGTTGAGTTGAGGTCCAAGATTTCATTCTGTCCTTTCTGGCCAGTCCCCTCACTTTGTCCCATCTGCCCCCAGGGGAAGTTCATCAGGATCCACTTTGGAGCCACTGGAAAACTGGCATCTGCAGACATAGAGACCTGTGAGTACCATCAGGGAGCCTGCACTCTCTGGTCCCCGCTCCCGACTCCCGGCCCACCTGAGCGGCCTTACCTCGTCATGTCTTCCCTACGCTTTGTGTACATTCTCCTCTTGGCCTCGAGGTCTTTTGACTTTCAGTCTTCTCACCTGGCTCTCTCCGTTGTGCTATAGGAGCACCCCCAGCCACCCGCTTGCTGACTCCACTCCCTTTCCTTCCTCACCCGCCTTCCTCCCTCCCCCACCTCAGATCTTCTGGAGAAGTCCAGGGTGATCTTCCAGCTGAAGGCTGAGAGGAACTACCACATCTTCTACCAGATCCTGTCCAACAAGAAGCCAGAGCTGCTGGGTGAGCCCGGCCTGCCCCACCGCTCTCCCCAGAGCCCGCCTGTGTGCATGTGGAGGCCTCTTTCTCCTGGCTCTGCCCACCTCGGAGCTCACCTTCCTCATCCTCCTCCTCCTCCCCTGCTCTGTCCTCCCTCCATCTGCTCCAGGGCTGTCTCCCCTTCCCCTCAGGACCTCCCTGCCTCTCCTCTTCCCTCCCTGAACATGCCCACACCTTCTTCCTGACTCCTTTTCACTCTTCCCTTGGCATGTTTCTTCCCCTCTTCCTTGTTGATTTTCTCCTCCTCTTGACCCTCTCTGACTCCCCTTCTCCCACACTGTCCCCAGCCATGCCCCTCTTCTTCCCCTCGGGGACCCTGTATCTTCCCTCCCCCAGCCCCCCTTCTCTGCTTCCATTTCCTTTAAGTTCTTTCTCCAGTCCTTGCTAATTCTCCTCTTCTCCACTTGCCCTGTCTTCTCTGTTTTCCTGGCTCCCATCCCCTACCCTGCCCTCTCCCGGCCCCGCCCCTGCCCTGCCGCTTACCTGGTACAGACATGCTCCTGGTCACCAACAACCCCTACGACTACGCCTTCGTGTCCCAGGGAGAGGTGTCTGTGGCCTCCATCGACGACTCCGAGGAGCTCATGGCTACTGATGTAAGTGAGGAGGCTGGTGCAGCAGAGCAGGAACCGAGAGCTCCTGGAGCCACTGCTGCAACCACACTCTCTGCTTCTCGCTCTAACCCAGAGCGCCTTCGATGTGCTGGGCTTCACTGCAGAGGAGAAGGCTGGCGTGTACAAGCTGACAGGCGCCATCATGCACTACGGAAACATGAAGTTCAAGCAGAAGCAGCGGGAGGAGCAGGCGGAGCCCGACGGCACTGAAGGTGCGAGGGGCGGGGGCAGGTGGCAACTGGACTGCCAGGGACGTGACCGGGAGCTGAGTCTCCCGAGCTGCATCTGAAGGCGGTGCCTTTCAATGATTCTTAAGAAAGTCTCATTGGGTGGTTTGGACTGCAGTAGAGAGTGGAAGGAAACCAGGAGAAATACAAGATGTAGGTGGTCAGAGAGCGGCCACAGGATCAGGCCCTACCCCACCTGGCTCTGCCTCCAGGCCTTCCCCAACCCAGCTGGCCTCTGGTCACTCACTGTCCCAGACAGGCTGGCTCCCAGAGACTAGAGACTTCTGGGGTAGGGAGTGGGTTGAGGGATGAGGAGGGACAGGGACCCAGGAGAGTTGGGAAGACAGGGAGTCCCTCCCCCCACAATTCTGCCAGCTTCCCATCCCCAGCTACACCCCAGGAAACACAGCCCTTGAGCTCCGCACATCACTAATGTGGGGGTCTTGCCTGCTAAGCCCAAGCCCCTGTGAGCCCCTCAAGGGCCTCAGTTTCCTCCTCAGTGAAATGGAGTGGGGTACTTCCTATCTCCTCCTGGGGCTGCTGGGAGGGTCCTTCGAGGAGCTGTGAAGGTGCGAACAGTGCTAGACAGGTACCTGAGGGTATTCTTCTCGGTTGTCCTTCAAGGAACCCTTCTCACGTCTGTCCAGATCAAAATGTCAAGCCTGGGTTTATGACAGCACATCAGTAGGTAGCACAAAATGCTTGGCCTTACACCAGATAAATCCCCTCTAAATGGAGAAACCTACATGTTGGGTGGCCCATTTGGCTGACTGGAGGTGGTGCTGTCTAACACTCTGGGAGCCTTGACTTACCAGCCAGGGACATTGGTCAACCTGTGGATGCAGGGTCCTGGGTTGGATACCGGGAAGGGTAACAAAGGACACGGGGAGTACAGGTCATCTCATCCCATCAGCCACATCCCTGACCTGCACAGGCGAGGAGTGTGCAGTGAGGGTGGGCATTTCTCACAGCATGGCAGGCAATGGCCTGGCCTGGAGACACCCGGCAGACAGAGCTGCAAGGAGCTGCTGTGTGCTGGGAGGCCGTGGGCTGAGTGAGGGGTCCTGGGCGCCAGCCTGACTCCAGCACGCACCACCCTTACGTCTGTGGGCAAGCCTGTGTCCACGCAGGCCTTGACTTCCTCCTCTTGAACGGGACAAGTTTGGACCTGATGCTTCCAAATGTCTCTGGCCCACAGGGAAGAGGGATATTGAAAGTGGTCACTTGGGCCAGTTGGTGGCATGGTGGTTAAGGCAGCTGGATCCCACTTGACCGAATTCTTGATTTGAGTCCCAGACCCAGTGTCTTAATAAACACAGTGGGTGCATGTACGTGTGTGTGCTCAAAATCCTGAAATGGAGGAGAAAGGATTGTGGCATGACCATTCTCCATGGAGGGTGCTTTCTCTCTTCTATCTATCTTTCTCTTCAGCAACATACATGACCTCTGGTAAAATTTTTTTTTCTTTCTTTGGAGAGGTTTTTGCTGTAAGGTGCATGCCCTCGCCAGAAAGACAGAGAGAGACAGAGAGACAGAAAGCAAGAAATTACCCCCCAGGGGATTGGCCATGCCGCAATCCCTTCTCCTCTTGGGATTTTGGGCATGCACGCACACGCGCCCGGCGTGAGTTTAAGTCGCCGGGTCCAGGACTCAAACCACGGTCGACTACATGGGAGTCCAACATAGCCATTACACTAACTGCTGGTCCCGACCTATTGTAAAATTAAGAAAGAAAGAGAGGAGAAAGAGAGAAAGAAAGAGAAAAAGTAGAAAAAGAAAGAAGAAAGAAAGAAAGAAAGAAAGAGAAGGGAGAGAGAGAGAGAGAGAGAAAGAAAAAAAAGAAAAAGAAAAAGAAAAAGAAAAAGAAAAAGGAAAAGGAAAAGGAAAAGGAAAAGGAAAAGGAAAAGGAAAAGGAAAGAAATAAAGAGAAAAAGAAAGAAAGAGGAAAAAAAAGAAGTGTTCACCCACCCCTTCTCTTCTCAACCAGATGCTGACAAGTCCGCCTACCTCATGGGGCTGAACTCAGCTGACCTGCTCAAGGGACTGTGCCACCCACGGGTGAAAGTGGGCAACGAGTACGTCACCAAGGGGCAGAGCGTGCAGCAGGTGTATTACTCTATCGGGGCACTGGCCAAGTCAGTGTACGAGAAGATGTTCAACTGGATGGTGACACGCATCAACGCCACCCTGGAGACCAAGCAGCCACGCCAGTACTTCATAGGAGTCCTCGACATCGCTGGCTTCGAGATCTTCGACGTGAGTCGGGGAGCCCTGGGCGTGGGGAGGAAAAGCGACCACTCACTCATTCACACACTCAACGGTCATTTGTTAGCTATGGGCCAGGCACGGGAAGGCAGCAGGGATTGTGTAGGGACAGAGGCCATCCCTGTCTTCAGGGGAAGCTCTCGTTCTATGCCCTGACATGGGAGGGGACCAGTCACACCTTGCTGGGCACAGCCCTGGGCTGACCCTGATGGCCACTCGCCTCCCTGACCTGCCTCCACCCCTCACTCCCACCGCAGTTCAACAGCTTCGAGCAGCTCTGCATCAACTTCACCAATGAGAAGCTGCAGCAGTTCTTCAACCACCACATGTTCGTGCTGGAGCAGGAGGAGTACAAGAAGGAGGGCATCGAGTGGGAGTTCATCGACTTCGGCATGGACCTGCAGGCTTGCATCGACCTCATCGAGAAGGTGCTGCCTCATCCCGCCACCTTGTCTCCCTCCTCTGTCATCCCAAAGTGGCAGCCCTGTCCCTCCTACATCTGAGAAGCTAGAGTCCCCTGGAATCCAGGCCTCTCTCCGAGCCAGGCTTCTACCCACTGAATTGAGGGCCTGCATGGGCTGAGTCCCTTCCTTGTTTCCCCAGGACGTCACACTTTGTCCCCTGTATGGCGGTCACATGACAGTGTCTTAAGACTGATATGTAGTGAAGAAAAAGACTCCTGGCCCCTCTGATACTCCATGAGAAGCATCATTCTTGATGATTCTGAGCTGAAACTAGAGCCACTCGGCTTCCCATCCCTCCCTGTGTACCAAGAAGCCAGTCTCCAGCCCTCCCCCGCCAGTCCAGAAGCATCCCCAGAAGAGACAAGGGACCTGGAGAGGCTCCCCTGGGCCAGTGCTGACTTGCCCTCAGCCTGCCTTTGTTATTTGCTAACACAGACCGAAGCCCTGAGAATCTGACCCTCGCCCAGCCTAGCCACTACCATCAGGACATGGGCACTTCCCCAAGGCTTTTGGGCATCATCCAGGGACTCATTTCTGTCCTTTTTTTTTTTTTTTTCTTTTTTTTTTAAATTTTACTAGAGGGCACACACACTCAGTAGAGGGAACGTGTGAAAACCCCCCCGGCCCCTGTGTGCAAGCAAGCAGCATGGTCACACTATAATCCCTATTCTATTTCTCCCTCCTTTAGGGATTTTGGACTCCCATGCACACACACTCAGCATGGTTTTCAAGTCACTGGATCTGGGACTCAAACTGCACTGTCAGTCATGTGGAATCCAAGCACCCTAATCACCATGCCACTGGCTGGACCTCCAGAGATTCTTAACCAGGATTCTCATCTTCTAGAGACCTCAGAATCCCCTAAAACTGGAGGTGTAGGGGGGAGCCTGTGTACATACATGTGCACATGTATGTGTATATACATGTGTTTCTCTGGAGAGACAGTTTTCGGCTTCATCACAACCTCAAAAGGATTTTGTCCCAAGAACTGGCCCCAAGGCCCAATGGATATGGAAGCTGGATGATTACAGCTAGAATCCCAGGCCCAGTTACTTGTAAAACATGCTGGGTGCATGTGTGAGTGTGCCCGAAATCTTGACAGGATGGAGAAATGGAGGAGAAGGGATAGTGGGCATGACCACAGCTTACTGGGAGATGCTTTGCTTCCTCTCTCTCCTTCTTTTCCTCTGTCTCTCTGGCAACCACACATATTGTCTGGCAGTTTAAAAAAACAACAACAAAAGATTCCTGCTTCCCAAAAAGTCAAGAGCCACCACATTTTCAGAAATGCAGAGTTTTGTGCCCAACACAGAAGCCACCTAACTAGCCGTCTAAGCATCCCTTGAAGAATTGCTAGCAGTGTCCTGTAGGCAGGGGTGTGGCTGCCCCTGTAGTCTCATGCCTCTGACCCATCTCTGTCTCTGCCCTGGTGCCTCTAAGACTGTGAGCCCTCAGGAAGAAGGGGCTGTGTCACACTCTACTGCGGGTCTCGAGGACCAATTAGGAGTACACGGCTCTCTGCTGGGTCCACTAGAACAGAAAGAGGTTACATAGACTAGACCAGAATGTAATTGGATGGAGGTTAATTCCAGGAATATTGGCTTCCTATCTTGGGCCAGACGTAACAAGACTGGGCTGGAGAGTCTTTTCCCCGTTGAGGTGAGAGACTCTGGAAGCCTGGGAGTGTGCTTAATGACATCCTCTCTACTTCTCACCCTGCTCTCAGCCCATGGGCATCATGTCCATCCTGGAGGAGGAGTGCATGTTCCCCAAGGCCACCGACATGACCTTCAAGGCCAAGCTGTACGACAACCACCTGGGCAAGTCCAGCAACTTCCAGAAGCCACGCAACGTCAAGGGGAAGCAGGAAGCCCACTTCTCCCTGGTGCACTACGCCGGCACCGTGGACTACAACATCCTGGGCTGGCTGGAGAAGAACAAAGACCCACTGAATGAGACGGTGGTGGGCTTGTACCAGAAGTCCTCCCTCAAGCTCATGGCCACACTCTTCTCCTCTTACGCTTCAGCTGACACTGGTAAGGGGACAGCCCCTGCACTGGCTCAGGGGATTTCTAGAGAGGTACAGAGCCCTGGGTCCTGCTTCAAGGCACATGCCTCTAGAGGCAAACAGGGGGAGCTCGTCTTCTGACTCACTTCTCCCATGTGATGTGAGTCAGGAGCTGCCACAGCTGCCGTCTGTACCTCCTCTGGAGGACCTGCCATTTTCCACTTTGTGTACGGACATTGGTGTACGTGCCCTGTGTTTTCTCAAAATTGTGAGCAACTAGAGGACAGCCAGGGTGTCACATCTGTCACTGTACCGTGCCTAGCATAGGGCCAAGCATGCAGGAGCTCTCAATAAACCTTGGGAGGAGATGAACCAATAGCAGAACAAGTGAGCCTCCAGTTCAGAGAAGGAAGGAAAAGGATATGGATCGAAACTAAGAGGATGAAATAGAAGGAAACAGTAGAAAGTGGAAAGATATAAGAATGAAGGAAGGGGTAGGAGAGGGAGACATAGGACAGCTTACATTACTTCAGTGCCTACTATGTGACCGGCATTGTGAGCTGCCCTGTGTGCTTGGTCTTAGCTAACTCCTTTTTAAAAAAAGATATCGGGACCAGCAGATGGTGTAATGGGTACGTCACTGGACTCCCACGTAATTGACCATGGTTTGAGTCTCAGAACTGGTGGCTTAAAACTCAGGTCAGGCGCATGTGCATGCGTGCCCAGATCCCAAAATCCTGAGAGGAGAATAGAGAATAAGGGATTGAGGCATGGCCATCCCCCTGGGAGGGTGTGATGTCTTGCTTTCTCTCTCTATATCTCTCTGGCGAGTACATATACGCTATAGAAAAAATCTCTCTATTTAAAAAAAAAGAATAATTGGGAACAGCAGATGGAATAATGGTTGTGTTGTGGACTCCCATGCAGCAGACCACTGTTCGAGTCCCAGACCCAGTGGCTTAAAACATGCCAAGTGTGTGTGTGCATGTGTGCCCAAAATCCCAAGGGGAGAAGAGATTGCAGCATGGCCATTCCTTCTAGGGGGTGATTTCTTTCTTTCTGTCTCTCCAGCAAGCACACACTCCCTATAGCAAAAATCTCTCTTTAAAAAAATATTTAATTTTACTTATTATTATTTTTAACTAATTTTTTAGAGATATTTTTGCTATAGGGAGTGTGGGCTCACTGGAGAGACAGAGAGACAGAAAGTGAGAAATCACTCCCCCCAAGGGGGATGGCCACACTGCAATCCCTTCTCCTCCATTCTCCTCTCAGGATTTTGGGCATGCACGCTCACTCACCCGGCATGAATTTTAAGCTACCAGGTCCAGGACTCAAACCGCAGTCGACCACATGGGAGTCCATTTTCCTAACCACCATGACATCTGCCAATCCTCCTTAGCTAGTCCTCCTTACAAAGGATTAAATAAAAGGTCTTACTATCATCCTTGTAGAAAACTGAGACTTGGAGAATCATTTGCCCAAAACCACACAGCTATTGAGCAGCACAACCCCACTCCTGCCCGAAGTCTTCTCTGTTTTCAAGCTTTTGTTCACCATTCCTTCTTTTGTTATTAGGAGACAGTGGTAAAGGCAAAGGAGGCAAGAAGAAGGGCTCATCCTTCCAGACCGTGTCTGCTCTCCACCGGGTAAGGACTCCGAGATGCCAGAGCCCTGTGGCAGGTGGGCCAGCCCAGAACCTGTTGTCTATACCACCCTATCCTCATGCTCTGAGTTTGGGGGAGAAAGAAATGAAACTACGTCATCAATTATGTATCCACCCTGTCCTGTCCTTTTGATGATTCCGGTGACAGTGTCCAGAGCCCAGGGGGCCCTAAGGGATCATCCGGTAGCTCCTAACTCCCCACCCTCATCCCCCTCCAGGAGAATCTGAACAAGCTGATGACCAACCTGAGGACCACCCACCCTCACTTTGTGCGCTGCATCATCCCCAACGAACGGAAGGCTCCCGGTGAGCCATGGGATGGGCTTTAGTCTGGGAAGGACACCTGGCACCCACTTACCCCGAGCCTGACCACTCGCCCTCTCCTCCGCCGCAGGGGTGATGGACAACCCCCTGGTCATGCACCAGCTGCGCTGCAACGGCGTGCTGGAGGGCATCCGCATCTGCAGGAAGGGCTTCCCCAACCGCATCCTCTACGGGGACTTCCGGCAGAGGTGCGCAAGGGGCGCCCCACGCTCAGGCAAAGGGCAGCCTGGGCGGCTTGGTGGGCGGGAGTCTGCAGGTGGGCCGGGATTCTGTGGGCAGAGCAGATCCGTGCAGGACCGGGTGACTGCGGTCTTTTCCCTCCCCAGGTATCGCATCCTGAACCCAGCGGCCATCCCCGAGGGGCAGTTCATTGACAGCAGGAAGGGGGCAGAGAAGCTGCTGGGCTCCCTGGACATTGACCACAACCAGTACAAGTTCGGCCACACCAAGGTGAGTCTGGAGCCCTACTGGGTGGTTGCGGGGCAGGCGGCCATATTGACTGGAGCAGCTGGAAGTTCAGAAAGCAGATCCCGATTCCTGGCTTCCCTGCAACCCAAAGGCTAGACCCTAGCTTCCTTCCCATCTTGGCTTACACATGTCACTCTGAGCTCTAGGATGCACTGATGGGGACCCTGGGAGTCATGTAGGATCTCCTTCCCTCTTTCTCCACCCCGAATACCCCTCTCTGAGGCTGCCCACCCCCTCGTCTACCCCTTGCTGGCAGGTGTTCTTCAAGGCCGGGCTGCTGGGGCTGCTGGAGGAGATGCGAGACGAGAGGCTGAGCCGCATCATCACACGCATCCAGGCCCAAGCCCGGGGACAGCTCATGCGCATTGAGTTCAAGAAGATTGTGGAACGCAGGTGAGGCGGCAGGGAAAGAGAGATGTGCCGCCCAGGTGCAGAAGCAGGCAAACTGCCAACAGCGTGGGCCAGAGGCCCTGGGCTCAGACGCCGGCTCCACCACTTACTACCTGGCCTGGTTAAGTTACTTCACTCCTCTGGGTCTCACTTCAAATTATTTTTAAAAAGGAAATTCCCCATCAGGAATTAAAGAGTAAGATTCCAGTAAAATACCATTTAAAAACACTTACGAAGGAGCTGGCAGGTGGCATGATGGTTAAGGCACTAGACTCCCACACGGCCAACCATGGTTCGAGTCCCAGACCTAGTGATTTGCTTTCTCACTTTTCCTCTCTCTCACGCTCTGTCTCTCTCAGGTCAAATTTAAAGTGATAAGAATAATAAATAAAATTAAATAATTATTTAGGGGGAAAAAACACTTACAAAGCCTGACCCATTGCTTGTGAGTATGAAATTAGTGCAGTAACTGAAGTAACTTAACCAGGCCAGGTAGTATATGGTGGAGCCGGCATCTGAACCCAGGGCCTCTGGCCCACCTCTGTGGAAAACAGTTTGTCATTATCTATTAAAGCTGAACAACTGCATAATTTACAATTCCTCTCTGGAGGGCACTCCTGCAGAAAAACCCTTATACATGTACACTGTGAGACAAAAGGGACTCTTCATAGCAACGCTGATAAATAGCCAGTTTCTGGACGCAACCGGAATTTTCATCCGCAGAGGAATGGATGAACAGTATTATACTCATTCTGTGGAATATTATGAAGCAATGAAAAGAACTGAGCTACAACTATGTGGTTTAATGTGTTTAAACCTTGAAAGCATATTGTTATGTGAAAAAAAGCAAGTCCCAGGAGACACAAAGTGGAGTGAAATTTTTATAAAGTTCAGTGATAATAAAAACTGACAATATCTTATTTAAAGATACATATATATGGGGAGGAGTCTTTTAGAAGTTCATGGAGGGCCGGCAGGTGGCATAATGGTTGAGGTGCTAGGTTCCCACATGGTGACTGTGGTTCCAGTCCTGGACCTGGTGGCTTCTTTTCTCACTTTCCGTCTCTCTCTCTGGTCAAATTAAAAATAAACTAATTAACTAATTAATTAATTTAATTTTAAAAGTTTATGGAAAGTGCATATTATATATTAAAAAAGAAAAACTGTGCATGAGACCAGCAGATGGCATAATGGTTACATTGCTGGACACCCACATAGTCGACCATGATTCAAGTCCCAGACTCAGTGGCTTAAAACACACTGGGTGCATGTGCATGCATGACCTTCCCAGGGAGGTAATGCTGCAATCCCTTCTCCATTCTCCTCTTGGGATTTTGGGCAGGCACACACATGAGCCCAGCATGAGTTTTAAGCAACCAGGTCTAGGACTCAAACCACAGTCACCTATGTGGGAGTCCAAAGATGTAACCATTATGACATCTGCTGGTCTCAACTACATAATTTTTAATGTATTCAAGGCTCTAATTAGAATAAAAACACTGAATAATAGACACCTTGTAAGGAGTAGCTTCCGTTACTACTAGTGCCCCAGTAGGGAAGATATAAACTTAATTAATAAATGTGTATTAAGCAACTCCACATTCAGTGCTGTGCTATTGGCAATGGGAGTCCATACAGTGAGTGAGTTTATAAGACAGAGCTCCTGTAGGTCCTCAGGTACCTACAACTTGCTTAGATAGAGGAGCGGGGAAAGCCAAGTGCAGCTGGTTCCATGATAGGAAAGTGCTCTTTCATAATGCCCCTCCCTGTCGCCATGCTTCCTTGTCAGGGATGCCCTGCTGGTAATCCAGTGGAACATCCGGGCCTTCATGGGGGTCAAGAATTGGCCCTGGATGAAGCTCTACTTCAAGATCAAGCCACTGCTGAAGAGCGCAGAGACAGAGAAGGAGATGGCCAATATGAAGGAGGAGTTTGGGCGCATCAAAGACACGCTGGAGAAGTCTGAGGCTCGCCGCAAGGAGCTGGAGGAGAAGATGGTGTCCCTACTGCAGGAGAAGAACGACCTGCAGCTCCAAGTGCAAGCGGTGAGGCCACATGATTATCTCTTCAGCTTTCCCCTCTCCATCCCTAGATTATACCCCACCTCATCATCAGAAAGTGGGAGTCTAGGAGCACTGTCTCTCTCTTTAGTTTTTGCTATAGGGTACACGCACTCACCAGAAAAAGGCAGAGAGAGAAAGAGAGAGAGAGATCAACCCCCAAAGGGGATGGCCACACCACAATCCCTTCTCCTCTGTTTTTCTCTTAGGATTTTGGGCATGCACATACATGCACCTGACGTGTTTCTCAAGCCTTTGGGTCTGGGACTTGAACAGCTCAGCCAGTCATGTGGGATCCAAATGCCTTAACCACCACATCACTGGCTGACTGCTCTTTCTCTCTCTTTAACTGCAAAAAGGCACATGTGCTCACCAGAGAAAGGTAGAGAAACAGAAAGAGAGGAGAAATCATGCACCCTCCCCCAAAATCAGATGTAGTCATGCCCAGTCCCCTCTGCCCCATTTCCCCATTCCCTAGGAATCTGGGGCACATGCATCTTGCATGTTTTTCAAGGTGGTGGGTCTGGGACTCAACAGCATGGTCAGCCATGTGGAATCCAGCTCCCTTAACCACTAGGCTATGGGTCAACTCCCAGCTGTCTTTGAGACCCTGGATCTCTCCTCTCTTCAATCACTAGCTTCTTTCCTGTCCTCTTCATCCAGGAACAAGACAACCTCAATGATGCCGAGGAGCGCTGCGACCAGCTGATCAAGAACAAGATCCAGCTGGAGGCCAAGGTGAAGGAGATGAATGAGAGGCTGGAGGATGAGGAGGAGATGAATGCTGAGCTCACTGCCAAGAAACGCAAGCTGGAAGATGAGTGCTCTGAGCTCAAGAAGGACATTGATGACCTGGAGCTGACGCTGGCCAAAGTGGAGAAAGAGAAGCACGCAACAGAGAACAAGGTGAGGAAGCTCCCTCCCGCCAGATCTCCTCAGGATCCCAGACCAGAACGTGGATGGTCCTGATCTTTAGCATGGAGATCTCTATGGAGGTCTCTATCAATGTCTACCGGCTGGTGACTTTTGACCCTAAAGGGAGTGGGGTTTTTGGTTGGCAGGTCAAGAACCTGACAGAAGAGATGGCTGGGCTGGATGAGATCATTGCCAAACTGACCAAGGAGAAGAAAGCTCTTCAAGAGGCCCACCAGCAGGCCCTGGATGACCTTCAGGCTGAGGAAGACAAAGTCAACACCCTGACCAAGTCTAAAGTCAAGCTGGAGCAGCAGGTGGATGACGTGAGTAATAAAAACCACGCTCCATCTTTAGCACATCAAGATTTTTCAGACAACACCAATGCCAAGGAGTTTCTGATCCCTAAAACTAATATCTATGACCTCCAGAGCTTTATACTCTGCAATTTCTCATTTGGTTAGGTCTCTGAATCCTTGGTGCTTGCAGGATTTCTCCTCTGGTTTGATTTCCAGTCCCACTGGATTTCAAGTTTAGACAGTAGCAGAAGAGCTTGCACTGTGACTTTCAGGTTTTCCATGCTTTGTTCCTTTTCTCTTCTCCATCAGCTTGAGGGGTCTTTGGAACAAGAGAAGAAGGTACGTATGGACCTAGAGCGAGCAAAACGGAAACTGGAGGGGGACCTGAAGCTGACCCAGGAGAGCATCATGGACCTGGAGAATGATAAACAGCAGCTGGAAGAAAAGCTCAAGAAGTAGGAGCCTGTGGTGGTCAAGAGGGGCTGATGGAGGACTCTGGTTGGTGGTTAGAGCACAGGGTGCTTCACTTCCACCAGCTATGGCTGCCCTAGGCACGCTGGGAAGGAGGTTGATCACAGCTCTCTCCTTCACTCTCTTGCCCCGAGGTGGGTGGGAGCTGAGTCTGGCAATCTGAGGCAAGAAGAGAGACTATACCCAAAGAAAAGAGAACCACCTGTCACTATCACCTCCTTTTCCTCTAGGAAGGAGTTCGACATTAATCAGCAGAACAGTAAGATTGAGGATGAGCAGGCACTGGCCCTTCAGCTGCAGAAGAAACTGAAAGAAAACCAGGTGACATTCTTCCCAGTGCAGCCAAGGGGGAGCTCAATGGCCCTGAGATGGGTGGGGCTGTGGGAGCTGTTGAGGCTTCTAGGCAATATCTGGGGCTCAGGCAGCTGCAGTCTCACCCATCACTTGGGAATACCAGCCTTCCCCTAGCAGAGCAAAAATGTGCTATTTCAGCAAGACTCTTTGGAGGAAGGGAAATCATACTCACTAAAAGGGTGCCCTTCTGAGACAGGTTCTGCCTCATAGACTTCCTGCTCTGAACAGATCGTGGTTCTCTTCTAGCCTTGCCTTTGGTACTTCTGCCCTCTGCAGGGAGCATAAGATGAACCTCAATGGGGCACCCTAGTAGGGGCTGGTCTGTTTATACTCCTACTGGTACTAGTCTCAGCCACTGATCTGAGCTGGGGCTGCATAGGGCACCCATGATATGCAGTCAACTCCTACAACCTTGAGCAAATCATGTATCCTCCCTCACCTTCAGACTCTCTTCTCGTCTGTAAAATGAGACCAGCAATACCTGCCTTACAGAGGAGATAATGTATACAAAACCACTTTGTCACCTAGGGAACTACAGAACTGTCACTTTAATATTACCTCCAGGTTAGAGAAGTCATCCAGCTAGCAGCAAGAAGGTATTCTTTTGTCTCCCATATGGCTGTCTCATCCCTTTGCAAGAGGAGATTAAAAGAACAGCCATAGTCTTCCTTGCCTTTGATGTACCTCAAACATCAATGGGCTTTTAGTCTCAGGCTTGTCAGAAGGGCCCTGGAAGTCTGTAAGGCAGTCACTGTCCTCCCATTTTATAGCTGCAGAAGCATCCTGGCCAGGTCTGGACATAGTGACCCCAGGGGCAAAAGACACCTTGTCTGGGGCAGGACCTGATCCTCTCATGTTCTGGGCAGACAGGCTAGTTAAAAGAATCAGCACTTGAGGCTCAGGGTTAGGCTGCAAGGAATATATGAACCTAGTTCCACTCCTCTGGGGTGGCTCAGGAGCTGACCTGTCTTCAGCAATCTTTTGCCTCCCATCTTCTCAGGTGCCCTTTCTGGGGCTTACCAGAATATTGAGCCATCCCCAAGTTTTTCTCCCCAAGGTCTTGGCTACTTCTGTGGCCTCTTGCTATTATCTTTGCTGGGTCTTGGCAATGGACTGTGGCTCCTCCCTCTTCTTGACAAAGCTCCTCCACACACATGTGACTCCCTCCATCCTAGGAGTTCAAGGAATAGTGGTCCTCTCTCCTGCCCCAGAAGCCACACATTCACAGCCCATTAGAACTGTTCATTACTCCAAATGAAGGGAGCCCACCAATCCTCCCCTTTGCTCTTGGCTGACCAGACAATGAATCGAATGGTAGATGGGACACTCTCCCGATTTAGTCAATTCCAAGCTTAAGGCCAGCAAAATGAGGGAAGGACATGATGGAGAGAAGGACACCCTGATAGCATCATCTGGCCTGGAGTGGAGCAACCAAGCTGAAACCCAGCCCTGGGCATAAATAAAGCAAGCCCTGGAGAGTGGGATATATGGTCGATTAGATTTTGTGGTTAACTCAGGAAATTACTAAAGTATTAGATGAAGTTAAGGCATATTATTACAACTATTTGTAAAATACAAACTCCTATTTTCCCGTATTATGGTGAGCAGAGCAGAGAGAATCTGTGAACTCTGAGATTCATGCTATCACAGAATCCTGAGATTGCCCTCCAAACAGATTCTCAGGGTTCAGGACTACAGATGCTCAGACTGGGTCAGGAAATACCTTGAAGACTTGGTTGCAACCAATTCTTATGGATGGCCTGTACACTACGGGATATTCAGCAGCATATCTGGTCTCTACCAAGATGCCAGCAGGAATTCCTCATCAAGTTATGACCATAAGAAATGTCTCCAGATTGTGCCACCTGTCTCCCAGGGCTCAGAAGTGTTCCCAACCAGGATTCACAGTTTGACAGGGATCTGAGTGCTTAGGAGTATTTTAGAGCCCTTGGGGTCGGGGCTCCAATGGAGGGGTCCAGATGGTGGGTTCTAGCCCTCCCTGTCCCGGCCCAGGCACGCATCGAGGAGCTGGAGGAGGAGCTGGAGGCCGAGCGGACCGCCAGGGCCAAGGTGGAGAAGCTGCGCTCAGACCTGTCCCGGGAGCTGGAGGAGATCAGCGAGCGGCTGGAGGAAGCCGGCGGGGCCACGTCCGTGCAGATCGAGATGAACAAGAAGCGCGAGGCCGAGTTCCAGAAGATGCGGCGGGACCTGGAGGAGGCCACACTGCAGCACGAGGCCACGGCCGCCGCCCTGCGCAAGAAGCACGCAGACAGCGTGGCCGAGCTGGGTGAGCAGATCGACAACCTGCAGCGGGTGAAGCAGAAGCTGGAGAAGGAGAAGAGTGAGTTCAAGCTGGAACTGGACGACGTCACCTCCAACATGGAGCAGATCATCAAGGCCAAGGTGGGCCCTGCTCAGCCTCTCCTTGTCCTCTTCTCACTGCACAGCTGCACTGTCCTCCACCTTCTCTACCTGATGTCTCTCTTGTCATTCGCACTCCCTTCATCATCATGTGGTCTTCTCTTCCTCTGCACAGCCCCATCTCCAGTCCTCACCCAGGTCTATCTTCTAACCTTCCTCCCTTTAATTATGTTCTCTCTTCAAGGTGTGCCTCCCACACAGCTCATGTCACCCTCCTGCCCTCGTGATCCCAATCTTGGCTCTCTTTTTTCTGGCCAGTACAGCCCCTCCTCCCTGTCATCCTCAGCCCCTCCCATATTTACCTTTCCTGTGTCCCTTGCTACCTGAAGGCCAACCTGGAGAAAGTGTCTCGGACATTGGAGGACCAGGCCAATGAGTATCGCATAAAGCTGGAAGAGGCTCAACGCTCCCTCAATGACTTCACTACCCAGCGAGCCAAACTGCAGACTGAGAATGGTGGGTGGCCCCTAACCAACCCTGTCCCCGCCCCAGAGTAAAGCACTGGTGGCCCCATCCACAAGAACCCCTCATTCTGCCACCAGGGGAGTTGGCCCGGCAACTGGAAGAAAAGGAGGCGCTGATCTCCCAGCTGACACGAGGAAAACTCTCCTATACCCAGCAAATGGAGGACCTCAAAAGGCAGCTAGAAGAAGAGGGGAAGGTGAGGCCCAGCTGGGGAATAGTGGGCAGGCTGGATGGTAGCCTCTGGACAATTCACCTCAGCACCAGAAGTGGAGCAGCAGCCCTTGTAATGATGGAAAGACTCTCCATCTAGGTTCTCCCTAGCAAGTCATCTGATGTCACTGTCCTTATTCTTAAGGGGTGGTGGCTTAGTCTATTATTTGTGTTGCTAGCAGACATAGCTGAGACTGGGTAAATTTAAGACAGCAGAGGCCTGAGGCAGGCAAGTTGTGTGATGGTTAGGGTGCTGGACTCCTACATGCCAACCATGGTTCAAGTCCCAGACCTGGTGTCTTGCTTTCTCACTTTGTGTCTCTCTGGTGAGTGTGTGTGTCCTATAGCAATTTTTTTTTTTTAGAGAGAGATTTTTTTGCTATAGAGCATGTGCACTTGTCAAAGAGACAGGAAGAGAAATAGAAAGTGAGAAATCACCCCACAGGAGGTATGGCCACACCACAATCTCTTCTTCATTCTCCTCTCAGGATTTTGGGCACACACGCACATGCGCCTGGCATGAGTTTTAAGTCACTGGATCTATGCTTGAACCGTGGGCGACTATGTGGGAGCCCAGTGACAAGCATTATGCCATCTGCTGGCCCCACTATAGCAAATTTAAAATAATAATAATAATAATAATAATAAATAAAATTAAATAAATAATTATTTTTTAAAAGAGAGATAGAGTGGGGGTTTATTGGTAACTGGCAAGTCCAAAGGCACCACAAAATGGTGGAAAGCAAAACTGAGCAGAGCAGAGTGTGGTCTGTAGCCTCCCAGGCTTCTGCCTGCCTCATTGCTTCTATATACACAGCAGAATTCCGTCATGGCGGCCCTACTCGAGTGACTTTATCACACCCAGAGGATCCACCCCAAGACCCACGTCTTCACTTGACTTACGTTCATAGTATAATCAAGTCCTAACACATGGATCTGAGAGACATCCATCACCACCCACTGAGACCAAATTCCAAAAATATGAACCTTTGGAGGACAAACTATTATCCAAACCACAGCAGGTGGTAGGGGCTTGCTGGGAACTACTCAAAAACATCGAGGTTCCACATGATCCCTCATGCTGAACAAGGGGCTCAGTTGAAGTAAATAGATGTGAGAAGGATCACGAGAAGGAGGGAGCAAGGTTTCTCTCACGCCTCCTGGTGCCCACCTCTTCCCAGGCCAAGAACTCCCTGGCCCATGCACTGCAGTCGGCCCGGCATGATTGTGATCTGCTTCGAGAGCAGTACGAGGAAGAGATGGAGGCCAAGGCTGAGCTGCAGCGTGTCCTGTCCAAGGCCAACTCAGAGGTGGCCCAGTGGAGGACCAAGTATGAGACGGACGCCATCCAGCGAACGGAGGAGCTCGAGGAGGCCAAGTGAGATCTGAGGGCCCCCATCCTGATTCTCAAGAAGGAAGGAGCAAGAAGACCTGGGGTGGGACAGAAAAGATGGTCATGGGAAGGAGGCTTGGGATGGGAGATACGAGCGGGGGAAGAGAAACTCAGTGGGCAATAGAGGCGCTTGAAAGACTGGATCCTGCTGTCTGTGAGCCCTGGCTGGCCTGGCTCACTTCCTGTGACGGGCGAGCTTTTGGCCCGGGTTATACCTAATGCTCATGTATAAGACGAGCAAAAAGCTTGTTGGTCAGAGGAGCTACCATCAACCAGCCTGGCATGGAGGGTGGGGTGCTGCCACCCAGGTGCATGTATGGGGGACACCTGGGCAGCCATGCTGATGGACTCTGTTCTAGGAACTGCAGCTCTGGCTCCATCTAGGCTGAGGGTCCAGTATCCTAGGGAGCTGGGAAGAGGGAGTGATCCCCCTCATTTCGGGGGAGGGAGTCATCCTAGCACCTCCCCCTACTCCCAAGAAGAGTCACACACACACATCCACCCTCTCCTGGGCAGGAAGAAGCTGGCCCAGCGGCTGCAGGATGCCGAGGAGGCCGTGGAGGCTGTCAACGCCAAGTGCTCGTCACTGGAGAAGACCAAGCACCGGCTGCAGAACGAGATCGAGGACCTGATGGTGGACGTGGAACGCTCCAACGCTGCCGCCGCGGCCCTGGACAAGAAGCAGAGGAACTTCGACAAGGTGGGCCCCGGCTGGGCGCTGCTGCCAGGGTCGAGGCAGGACAGGGACAGGGCTGTGCCAGTGGGAGGCCACAGCCGTCCTCCTTGGCCGCAGGAGAGGAGGGCAGAGCTCAGTGAGGGGCCCAGGGAAGCCCCAGGATGTGAGGCTGAGGCCGGGGGCCGCACCGTGAGCCATGCCCCCCCGGCAGATCCTGGCCGAGTGGAAGCAGAAGTACGAGGAGTCGCAGTCGGAGCTGGAGTCCTCGCAGAAGGAGGCGCGCTCCCTCAGCACCGAGCTCTTCAAGCTCAAGAACGCCTACGAGGAGTCCCTGGAGCATCTGGAGACCTTCAAGCGAGAGAACAAGAACCTTCAGGGTGTGTTTGGGGCCTGAGGACGGGAGGGGCTGCAGTGGCAGAGGTCATGTCCACCTAGAGGGTACCCAGGCTTTGAATTTCTGGTCCTCTGTTCCTCAGAGGAGATCTCAGACCTGACTGAGCAGCTGGGAGAAGGAGGGAAGAATGTGCACGAGCTGGAGAAGATGCGCAAACAGCTGGAGGCCGAGAAGCTGGAGCTGCAGTCAGCCCTGGAAGAGGCCGAGGTGAGGCCTTGGCTCTCCCTGCACCTCTCCCCAAGTCTGCCCTACTGTCTTCCCTCTCTTCCTCCCCTGTGAATGGCCCTGACCCCAAGGTGAAATCTATTCACTCCTTACGTTCAGTCCAAGATGATCGGCCCACTTCCCGCTAGCCTTGTCTGCCTCTAAGGCCAGGTCTGTACAGAGCGTCACAGTCTGATCATCGGTGGGGCGTTTCAGACTTGGACCCTGGCCATCAGTATGCACACTCAGATGGTGGAGAGGAACATGGGCTCCCAAGGCAGATTTGAGCCTGGCTGGAGGATTTCCACTGTACCTGAAGGGCGAGGTCTTAAACCTCTCAGTACTGTTTTCTCATCTGTAAAGTGGAATTAATTAAACATACTTCATAATATTTTCTGCATGATCACTGTAAAGGTTAATAGGATAACACACTGAAGCACTGAATATACATTAGCTATTATTACTGTCCATTTTTAAGAATCTGGGAATTGGGGCCAGCAGATAGCATAGCAGTTATGTTGCTGGACTCCCACATGGCCAACTGTGGTTCAAGTCCCAGTCGCAGTGGCTTGCATGGGCATGTGTGTGTACATGCCCAAGGTCCTGGGAGGAGAATGGAGGAGAAGGGATTATAGCACGGCCATCTCCCCGAGGGGTGATTTCTCACTTTCTCTCTCACTGTCTCTGTCTGTCTCTCTCTCCAGTGAGTGGATGCACCCTAAGGCAAAAACCTTTTTATAAGAATTATTTTATTTGAATTTGTTTATTTATTTATTTATTTTAATTTGACCAGAGAGAGAGAGGGAAAGTGAGAAAGCAAGCCGCCAGGTCAGGATGAACTGCATTTGGCCATGAGTCCAGCACCCTTAACCACCATACCACCAGCTGGCCCCAGGCAAAAACCTCTTTTAAAAAAAAAAAAAACAGCTCTGAGTCTGGTTTTCTAACTTTTCTCACCAAAAAGTGAGGGACTTGGGAAACAAAGACAAAATTTTAAACTCATAGTCATAAAAATTCTCCGTTTTCTATGATACCTTAAGTGGGTCAGGAATTCAAGCAATATTCATGCTGGAGGGTCTGGCAATTGTGGAGTCTGAACTTTCTCTTTGACAGAGGAAGTCCATCAAGTCCGGAAGCCAGGGGGTCCAGCACTTCCTTCTCCAAAGCCAGTGGTTCAGGTCCCGCCTCCTGTCTCTTTCCAACTCTTCTCCAGGCCATAGTCCTGCCTGACCCCCTGCATCCTCTCAGTCTCACTTCCCACCGCCCTGCACCCTAACTGTTTACCATTGACCCCACCTTCTCCCCGGCCCCTCCCAGGCCTCCCTGGAGCATGAGGAGGGCAAGATCCTCCGGGCCCAGCTGGAGTTCAACCAGATCAAGGCAGAGATCGAGCGCAAGCTGGCAGAGAAGGACGAGGAGATGGAGCAGGCCAAGCGCAACCACCTGCGGGTGGTGGACTCACTGCAGACCTCCCTGGACGCGGAGACGCGCAGCCGCAACGAGGCCCTGAGGGTGAAGAAGAAGATGGAGGGCGACCTCAACGAGATGGAGATCCAGCTCAGTCATGCCAACCGCCTGGCCGCCGAGGCCCAGAAGCAAGTCAAGAGCCTCCAGAGCTTGCTGAAGGTACACGGAGATGGGGAGCAGGAGGCCGCCTCATCCAGAGAGGGTACAGGCCTCTGCAGGCCTGGTTAAGTGGAGTACCCCCTGGATCCGGAGGCCCCAGAGCCCTCCTGCCCCTGGGTCATGGCACAGACCTCCTCCAGGCCCCTCCTGAGCCACCGCAGTGGGTGCTCCAGTTCAACCCAATCCCCTTGGGAAGGGCACCAAGGGCTCCGTGTCTCATGCCCATTCTCCGGACCCTCAGGACACCCAGATCCAGCTGGATGACGCGGTCCGGGCCAACGACGACCTGAAGGAGAACATCGCCATCGTGGAGCGGCGCAACACACTGCTGCAGGCCGAGCTGGAGGAGCTGCGGGCCGTGGTGGAGCAGACGGAGCGGTCTCGGAAGCTGGCCGAGCAGGAGCTGATCGAGACCAGTGAGCGGGTGCAGCTGCTGCACTCCCAGGTAAGGGGGTCTGGGGCTGCCATGTGGAAACTCACTGAGTGTCAGAGCCCATGACAGCTATAGAAACCAGATGTTCTGAGGGAGTATGTCCAATCAGAGTTACAAATTGTGTCATCTGTTGGACCAACTCTCATCTGTTAGTAGTAGCTACCAGAACCACTATCTAGAGAAGAGGGTCTAGACTTACAAGCTAAGAGTGTCATGATTGATTGGTGATGCCTGCCAAAGTCACAAAATGGGAAGTATTGGAATGTATGCTGTTATTTGATATCCTTTATCTAGAAGATAATCTCCAGCTTGCTCTGTATGATGGGAGTGTGAGAATTTAAAGAAGCATAACTGCTTCTCCTTACTCACCAAACTGAGTAGAGCACCTTTTTTTTTTTGCAATCCCACCCAGTGTTTTCAGTTATACTTTGTAGTGAGTTTTTGGGTCCATCTATTGCAACACCCTGAGGAATTTTGTTCAATAATAGTACATGCAGGAATGACCTCACCCACTGACCTCACCTCTCCTTCCTTACTCCACTACAATCTTTCTGTAACTATAATCTCTTCCAGAATACTGTCCTGATCAAAAAGTTGTTGTCCTTTCCTTGGAATATTTTCATGCTACTACATAATTTGTCACTAGAACTACAGCTCCTTTGCTCTTTGAAGTCTTTCTTCAAAGCTGATTTAATTTTAGATATACATTTTGATGAGAAAAAGAAAAACAGGTGCAAAACGAGGAATATTCTAAAAACAGGACTTGCTTTCTTTGTAAGCCAGAGGGCATGTGCACTCATGAGAGAGACAGAGACAGAGGAAGAGATAGACAGGGCCAACCCTAAGTGAGATGTGGTTACACTGCAATCTCTTCTCCTTCATTTCTCCATCCTGTTGTGATTTGGGGGCACACATATACACATTGTGTTTTTCAAGCCACCAATATTGGGATTTGAACAGCATAGTCAGCTATGTGGAATCTGGCTCCCTTAACTAATAAGCCACAGGGTTTGCCTTTTTTTTAGACCACTTTTAGTTCTCTATGGATGAAAGTGTGGAGTCAGATAACAAAGTATAGATTTGATAGTTTTCTGTACCTCTATCTAGAACACCAGCCTCATCAACCAGAAGAAGAAAATGGAGTCAGATCTCACCCAGCTCCAGTCAGAAGTGGAGGAGGCGGTGCAGGAGTGCAGGAACGCTGAGGAGAAGGCCAAGAAGGCCATCACGGACGTAAGTCCCCCTCTCTGCCCGCCTGCTCCAGGCCAGTGTCTCCTTGGGCCGGGCAGCGAGTGTGGAAGGACTTGACCAGGCCACATGTGCCTCTCTCCCACGTGCAGGCCGCCATGATGGCGGAGGAGCTGAAGAAGGAGCAGGACACGAGCGCCCACCTGGAGCGCATGAAGAAGAACATGGAGCAGACCATCAAGGACCTGCAGCACCGGCTGGACGAGGCCGAGCAGATCGCCCTGAAGGGCGGCAAGAAGCAGCTGCAGAAGCTGGAGGCCCGGGTGCGGGAGCTGGAGAACGAGCTGGAGGCAGAGCAGAAGCGCAACGCGGAGTCGGTCAAGGGCATGAGGAAGAGCGAGCGGCGCATCAAGGAGCTCACCTACCAGGTGCGGAGGAATCGGAGACGCTTCTCCAGCCCCACCTCCTGGCTGCTAGGTCCCTTGCTGGGCCTGCTGCTTAAGATACTGTCTGTAGATTCATTTTCTTTCACATTCTCTGGCGTCAGTTTGAGTTCATGAATGTTTCTAACAAACGGAAAATCTACTTCTACTTCCTGAACCTCTTAGATTTAGCATTTGCCCCATGATTTTAACAACACCAAGTGCTACCAGGAAGGCTGCAGGACAGTCCAAAGAACATTTTCACCTTCTCCCTGCTTGGCAGGAAGGGACATTGGGAGGCGCAGGCAGGATACGAGTCAAGTGGTGGGAAAAGACTCAGAGATCTTCGTGGAACTTCTGGGACAATGAAGAAAAGGCCTTAGAGACAGATAATCCCAGAATGCCCTAGAACCACCATCTGCATGGCTCTGAGCTTTTGCCCTTGGCTGTTATTTTTAAAGTGTGCCTGGTCGGGGCCGGCAGTGGTGTGGTGGTTAAGGGCGCTGGACACCCACATGGCCGACCATGGTTCAAGTCCCAGACCTGGCAGCTTGCCTTCTCACTTTCTCTCTCTCTTTCTCTCTCCCCGACCCCGGTCAAATTAAAATAAATAAATGAATAAACAAAGTTAAATAAAATGATTATTTTTTAAAAAATGTGTGCCTGGGAAGGAAAGAGGAGATAAGGATGTCAATCCATTTGACAGATGGATACATAAATGGTGAGCCAGCAGATTCATTGCAGACAGAAGTGAAAATAATGGCCTGGCACATACCCTGACGTGGAGATGGGAAGGGTTGAGGAGGGCATTGCAGCCAGTGATCCTGGTGCCCAAATTCTGGCCCAGAACAATATATAAGAATATCAGGCTATGATAGATCAGAATAATTCAGACTATAATGCCCCCTTCTGCGTTCCTCATTATTCCTCTTCTGGCCACTCCACAACACTGGCCGTGGGCACCTGCGTCACTCTGGTTGGGGCTTTATCCCCCAGATTGGACCTGACACAGAGCTGGTGCCTCCACATGAGGGAATTCCATTTGCCCTGAGCCCCTTCCCCGCGTCCAGCTTTAGGACTGCCCGCCTCATTGCTTTGTGGATCCCTGGCTGAGAACCTTGCCTTGCCCTTTGACCTACAAGTAGAGTCAGAGATGGAATCTTTCCTGCCACCTCCCTGACCTGGGCCCTGGAGGGAGGGACAGCTGATCCATACACAGAAGAGTGGAGTAATGGGAGAGGGAAAGATGATTGCACTTGCTCCTCCCCCTAAACTGGCTTCTTTCACCCACCCGCCCCCAGACGGAGGAGGACAAGAAGAACCTGCTGCGGCTGCAGGACCTGGTGGACAAGCTGCAGCTGAAGGTCAAGGCCTACAAGCGCCAGGCCGAGGAGGCGGTGAGTAAGCCTGCTGGGGTCCCGGCCTGGAGGGGGGTCACCAGGGAACTGGTCCCCTAGGCTGGGATGCTGAGAACCCAAGCCCCCTGTCACCTCGTCCCCTCACCCCACAGGAGGAGCAGGCCAACACCAACCTGTCCAAGTTCCGCAAGGTGCAGCACGAGCTGGATGAGGCCGAGGAGCGGGCCGACATTGCCGAGTCCCAGGTCAACAAGCTGCGGGCCAAGAGCCGCGACATCGGTGCCAAGGTGGGTCCCTCCCTTGGGCTTTGCTAGTCACCTCCACTTCAGCATGGCCCCTGCTGTGAGTGCCCCTCAGAGTAGCACTCTTCTTCCTATATTTGGACAACCCTGAGGGTTCCACAGCAACCACAACCTGAGAATCTACCCTTATGTTCAAAACAGCCCCCCGGGGCCATCTGGTCTCCCACATGGCAGACTGCTGGTGGCTTGAAAATAACACCAGGAGTGCATTCCTACGTGCATGCCCAGAGACCCAGGAAGAGAATGGAGAAGTGACTGTAGCCAGGCCATTCCCCACAGGGGTGATTTCTGACTTTTCCTCTCATTCTCTCTTTCTGTCCCTCTCTGGCCAGCACATATGCCCTATGGCAAAAAACCTGGGGGGGAGAAAGCCCTCTGCAGACCGGAACCTCTGTAGAAAGCCCTAATCCCACCCTGTAAACCACAAGCACCTCTGACATGGGCCCCAAGATCCCTGAGGTCCTAGCCTCGGCCTGCAAGGGCAGCTCCCTTGGGCCCCTGAAAGCCTAGGGATTCCACCCCGTGCCTTCCTCCCTCTTGCCAGCTGCTCCCCTCTCACCTCTTACTCTTTTTTCTTTCTTTTTTTTTTTTTTCAGCAAAAAATGCACGATGAGGAGTGACGCTGTTTGGAGAACCTCACTCCTAAGAACCTAGAATAAATATGAGTGCCAGACATTGCCGGAGCCCCTCTGTCCTTCCCGCTGGCTATCTGTCCTGCATTAGAAGGGTGGGTAGCCTGAGAGGAGGGAGGCCCCATCTCCTGTGTCAGAGCTACAGAAGCCAAGGCGTCCCGTGTCCACAGGGGAGAGGACAGGCACCCTGTCTGTGGCAGGACAGCCTGGCGTCCTGGTTCTACTCCGTCAACCACACGAGGGAGAGAGGGGAAATTTCAAAAATGGCCCTGGAGTGGCACACCCGGTCTGAGTGCCGAGAGAGAGAATTTGGGTGCCAGAGATGGAGCCACCTCTCACCTTCCCCACGTCTGAGGCTGCACATGTCAAGGGGTCCGGGAGTACCCATTCTTTCCAAAATGAATATCCCACTAATGTCAGAGAGGCTTGGAGCTGGCTGGGGATGGGGGGGGCGGTAAGGGTGGGCCAGGTCCCATTCTAGTCAGCCCCTTGGAAGTCACCCACAGGGAGTCCCCTTCCCTGTCATCCCCAGGGATCTGAGCAGCCTCTGTGGTCAAAGCCCCACCAGGAGGTGTCCTAAGACTGGGGGCAGCCGATGCTGAGCCGAACTGAAGTGCGGTGGGCGCTGCTCACTTTCTGGTTCTCACACAGATGTAGACCAGCGTGGGCCCGTGTGCAGGTCCACACGAGTCACATTGCTGCTCTCCCAGTTCCTCCCAGGGACAGTCTACCCCAGGCCATGTAGATGCTCAGCGGCAGGACTGCTGCTCAGAGCAGATCCCTGCCCCCCACTGGGCTTTGCAGCCACCTTCTCAGAGGTGTCTGGCACCCTCCCCCACCCCCACTCTTCTGGCTGAGCCTCTTCCCTCCCTCCTTCCTGCCCACCCCAACTCCAAGCTGGTCAGGCAGCCTTGAGAATGGACTGTGCATGAAGCCCTGAGGACTGTGAGCAGAGACCAGAGAAATACAAAATGCACCTGACTGCAGCCCGGGAGAGGCTGCCAGCCAGACAAGGAGCCAGGACATGAGCCTAGGTGAGCATGAAGCAGGAGGCAGGAGCAGGTGGAACAAGGGAAGATTGTTTGCCACCAAAGGAGACAGGGCACTACCATGGTTCCAGATCCAGGGGCCCAGCAGTGCTGGGGGGTTGGGACCTGCAAAAAGCATCCCAGAAGAAGGACGGTATTTCAGGGCAGGAGCAAACAAGCGTAGATCAGGGACAGTCACTGAGCTCGACCAGGCTGGGCTCTGGCTGGGCAGGGATGCCCTGGCTGCACCAGAGCATCAGGGTCCTGCAGGGCTGACTCCTGCTGCAGCAGGCCCATCAGTTATCTCTGAACCCCTGGTGCCCAGCACGGGGTCTGCTGCACACAGGAGACACTCGGGTATGTGTGCTGAGGAGCTGGCAAGCTTGGAGGACCCACTGGTGGGGGCATCTATGAATGAGGCTGGGGCCACATTTTCTGCTAAGGGGACTCAGTACAGGATCCAGAACACCCATTCAGCGGTCAGGAGAGCTGGGTTCTAGCCCTGGCTCTGTCACAAATGAGGAGGTGACTTCCCCTAACGAGGCTTGTTTCCTTTTCCATGGAATGAGGGAGGGCATTGGGCCAGCTGCTACCTGAGGGCTCTTCCAGTACCAGCACTTTGGGACTCTCTCCCTCCTCTGATGCCACAGGCTGCACCACCCCCAACCCCGCACCCCACCACCCAACACACAAACCCCACAAGGCTGGCAGGCCAAGTCCTCCCACACCACAAGGGGGAGCTTTATACGCACAAGCGCCTCTCCTCAAGCCCACTAACCTGCGCGCACAGGAGTGGCGGGTGGGCCCTACGTCAGGAAGGCTTGCGCCTTCAACACAGCACTTCTGGTGCCCAGCCGCCAGATACACCACAGAGTGACTCTGCACACACAGAGTTGTGGTGGAGACGTTTTGTGTTCTGATCGAGTCCCAGAGGGGGACCGTCATGCTCTAGGCTGCGTTTCCTTGAACACTCCTTGTCATTCCTGATGTGCCTGGTTTCTGGTGAAGAAAAAGACTTACCAGCTGGATTTGAATCTTTTAATTTGGGAATGCCTTAGAGCCAGCTTCCCCCACCCACTTCCACAAGTTCCCTTGCTCTGGCCACAGCCTCACTGGGAGCCAGATCCCAGGGCACCAGGCTCCACAGAGAAGTCCCCAGTGACTTTTCAGGCCAGGCGTCTTCACAGGCCCAGGGTGAGGGCGATAGGCTGGGGGGACTAGTGACTCCAAAGGCCACGTATCTGGGCTCCACTACCCCGTTTGGCTGCTGGCCTGGAAGCCAGGGAGCCCCGGACTCACTGCTGGTCCCCTGTGAAGAGGGAGCCAGGAGGGAAGGCCACGTTAGTTAGAATGGGGTAGTTGGGGTGGGGGTGGGGAAACATCCTCTCTTGGGAGCACAAGCACTCACCCTGGGAGGCCCTGGGCACCATCTCAGTCCGGTAGATCTTGAAGGCATCATAGGCAAAGATGGAAACCAGGATGATGCCAAACACCTAGGGAGCAGGAGCGGGGAGGCACGGCAGAGCTATTGGGCCATTGGATTAAGGAGGGGGAAGCAGGGCGAGGTGTGAGCCAGAACCCGGGCCCTGGCTTTAGCTTTCACACAGGAAGTGTGCAAGCACCAGCCAGAGGTCTTGAGGGGCTGGAGAGCCCTGCAGGCCTGGACTCACGAAAGCAGCGATGGCAGCTCCATCCCGAGAGGTCACAGCAGCAAAAGAAACCACCAGGAAGATGATGATGGCACTGACACAGCGGAGGAAGTCCTGCAGGGCCAGGGTGCAGGGTCAGAGGGACAGAAGGCAGAGAAGCACCACCTTGAAGCTTTCTAGGCTGACCTCAGGCACTCGGAAATCCTAAATGGCATTACCCTGGACACAATACAAAACACTTTCGAGAGAGAGAGAGAGAGAGAGGGCTCTGACTGCTACCAAGGACATGGAAGCAGATGGATCCAGAGCAGCTAGGACAGCTCACAGGCATGGTGGCTGGAGCCTGGGAACACACCAGCCAGGAGGGCCAGGGCAAGGCTCGGGCAGGACCTTCGGCAAGAAGGAGAGCAGATCTGAAGGACGTGCATCCTCCTTGTTGCCAGTGGCCCCGCAATGTGAAATCTGGGAGTCACAGCACGTGGGACAAAGCCCAGCTGGGGTGTGGAAAGGAGGGAAGCTGGGAGGGCCGGGAAAACTCAGCATTCAGAGGAGAAGGAAGGGACTAGAACAAGATGAAGGAGGCAGAGCTCCTCACCAGACAGGGCCAGTTAAGCCGGTCAAAGCGCTGGTAGTACTGTGTGGCGTAGAGGAAGAGGAAGGCGAGTGTGATGAAGAACTCCAGCAGCGCCGCGGCCATGTAGGCAGAGATGGAGGCCGTGAAGCAGATGAAGATGATGAAGGTCAGGGCCTGCAGGACCGGGTCACCATTCCCAGCCATTTGCCCACGGAGGGCAGTCTTCAGCCTCCCACCCCTGCCAGCTCAGATGTTCCAGAAACCCTAGCAGTTTGGCCAAGCCACTCAGCTCCAGGGGGCATTACCCTACGGTAATGGCGTCCCCCAAGAGCACAGAGCACCATGAATACCAACCCCGTGGAGTTGTGCCGAGGGGGTCCTGCACCCTGGAGGCACCCACTGCCCATAACGCTTTCCCACTGCTTGTTGCCTAAGCCCCTCTGACAAGGACCAGAGCCCCTGAGTCCACATCAAGAAAGAAGGCTTAGAAGGCAGATGCTCCTGGTGGACTGGCTCCCTTTGGCTCTCGGATAGAGGATGGCACACGTGTGGAGGCCTTAACTTTGCACTGCGGTCTTGCTAAGTAACCCAGGGGAGAGCCTTTCCTGACAACTATGTCCATGCACAGCAGACAACAGATAAAGTGCGGCTGCAGGAAGTCTGCCTTTTTCGATAGCTGGACTTCTGGGACATGCCAAGAAGTGGCCATCTTAGAGTGCAGGGAAAGACAAGCCAGCGTTATCCCTGTCCCATCCCTGTGCCTCACACTCGCTCAGTGACCCAGAGAAAACTGTCCTAACTTCAGCCCTTCCTGCTGTAAATAAAACCTGTTTCAATTGGCTCCAGAGAGAAGCAAGAAGGCTGAGTAGATGAAGACGGGCAGCAGGGGCAGGAGAGGTATCCAGAAAGCCTGGGAGGGGAGACCGTGGGACTGAGTCTGGGGGACCCAGCTCAGCGTTGGGCCAGGGAGCCAGGGATGGGAGCGATAGAGGCACCAGGTCAGGGAGGCAGCTGTTACCAGCTCCGTTTCCAGCAGGATGCCTTTGAGGGAGGAGAGGAAGGTCTTGTCCACAGCGAAGCCCTGGAGCTCTGCAGCTGCCCCCTCCTCAGGGGGCCGGTCCCGGCGATCCCGTGCACTGAGCATCTCCGTGGGGCCCACGGGGCACAGCCCCCCACTGCCACCAGCCCAGAAAGGGAAACGGAAACTTCGCAGGATGGGGAAGCAGGCAGGAGCAGGAAGGCACTTGGAGAAGCCTGAAAATAAAGTGGGGAGGTTTGCCCGTGGGGCCCCCGGAGAAGGCAGAAGGCAGTGGGGAGGCTTGCCCAGATGGGCCTCCACCCTGCTGCCCAGAGTGCCTCTGCAGTTGCCAGCACCGGCCCCCTAGGAAGCACACGGGGAAGGGAGTGGTTAACCCCTCCCCTTACTCAGCCCAACCCTGCCTGGGAACAGGGTAAAGGGAGGGAGGGAGGAGGAGGAGGAGATTCAAAAAGAACCCAGGAGCAGCTGGGAGGTGAGCGGAGAAGCAGAGGCAGGATAGGAGTCCCCCAGGGACCTAAGCCTGAAGAAGTTTGTGCCTGTCCCCTAACCCAGCTCACTTCCTTAGCCGTGCTCTCTCCCTTTTCCTTTAGGGAGGGTGGGAGTTGGAGCCCTGCCCAGGCGGCACCCCCCAGGGCCACGCTGCAGCAGCCAGGGCCCGAGGACAAAGGCGGATTGTTGGGGGACAAGGGGGTGCTGTGTGCCTGCCGCAGTGCCTCAATGGGCCTCTGTCTCTCCTGCCTGCCAGGAGCGCAGCCTGACCCCCACCCTGGTGTTCGGGGTGGGCCAGGGAGCAGAGAGGGTAGAAGATGAGAAGGAGCTGCGGAGACTCAGAGGCAGGGAGAGCCGGCAGCGCGGTGGGGATGAGGACACGGAGTGGGGAGGAGAGCATGGGGGACCACAAGGCATTCAGGCACCACGGATGCCAAAGACACATCAGGCCATTTTAAAATGCAGATATTTATTTGGGTACATTTCTCCATGTTCAATGACAGCCTCCTCCTCCGTCAGAGGACTGGCAACTCCATCAGAATGTGTGCAAAGTAGACGCTCCCAGTATTTGACGAAAGAATGAACGAGAGAACAAGTGACATGGGGGGGGGGGGTCTCCATGGACAAAGGAGAAAATATCCAGAAAGTGCCTGTGCTGTGCCCGGGCAGCTGGGGATGGGCAGAGAGGAAGGGACAGGAGAGTGGCCTCCAGAAATGGGCAGAGCTTCGAAGACCTTTCCCAAGAGGGAACGCCAGGACTCCAGCCTTGAGCAGCAGCTGCTCCCTTCCAAAGTGCTTCTAAAAGTGCAAAAGTGAGGGTCCCCCCAGAGCCCCCCATCCTGTCCCAGGATCCTGCGGCTCCAGGTGGTGCTTGGAGGTACATTCAGGTGTCCAGGCCCATCGTGGCAGGTGGTTGTACACTGGCTCCAGTTTTCCAACAAGGGCAGCCTCAGGCGGTCCCAACTAGGCCATCACTCGGGGCCGCACACACACGCAGGCCAGGGAGACGCGGTACAGCCTGCGTTCCAAGCAGTAGCCCTTGTGGGCACCCCGCTCGCCGTGGCACGGCCGCCGGTAGAAGACAGTCTGGTTGTGGTAGAGCAGCTCTGAGTTGCCCAGGGGGTCCATGTGGGAGCCGGTCTTTAGGCTGACACAATGTGGGCACAGGCAGCGGGCGTGGTACAGGTCCTGGGGCAGCCGGTTCAAGTCTCGGTCCAACCTGTGGGGGTGGCATTTGTCAGGCCCTGGAGGGAGGGGCCTGACGCAGGAAGGGCCAGGTGGGGTAGAAAAGCCAGAGGCGGAACGATGCAGCTGGGGGCCCGGCTTCTAATCTTAGTTCTGGCACTCACTGTGTCACGTGGAACAAGTCACCCCCTTCCTTTCTGGGATTTATTTTCCCCAACTGTGACTGAAGTTAAGGAACGAAGAGTGGCTTTCAGCTGGCCCCAGGTCTGCTAGGGAGGCAGGGAGGCTGAGCAGACTCCTGCCTCGGCCACCACAGCAGCTCTGCTTCCACCTGATATAGACGCTGGGCCCCAGCATGAGATTTCTTATAATTATCACATTTTTAGGGCTTTTTAAAATTCTTATTATTGCAAAAGTAAAAATTGCTCTGCCATCCAAGTATAAAAGAGTATAAGCTGAAAACTAACAGTCTTGGGACTAGTAGATGGTATAATGGTTACGTTGCTGGTCTCCCACATGACCAACTGCAGTTCGAGTCCCAGACCCAGACGCTGAGCACATGTGTACATGTGCCCAAGATCCCAAGAGGAGAATGGAGGAGAAGGGATTGTGTGCGGCATGGCCATCCCCCCAGGGGGTGATTTTTCACTTTCTGTCTCTCTGTCACTGTCTCTCCAGAGAGTGCACACACCCTATAGCAAAAATATCTCTTAAAAAAAAATGGAAAGAAAACTCTCTCCCCACCAGTCTCACTCCCTGGAAGGAGCCATTGTCTACCATGTCCTGCTCCTCTTTCCAGACACTGTCCCAGCGTATACTATAAGCACACTGAAGAGTGCACAGGAAGACTTTGCACTCACTCCAAAGTGCTTCCAAAAGTGAGAGGATTTCATGACCAGAAAAGGAGAGAGAGAGAGACTCAAAAACTACTGAAAAGTAGATGCACCTAGGTCTGAACTTCAGGGGCCTAGCAGGAAACAGCCCCAGGTTATAGGACCATACCCCATAGAGACAAGCCCTGGAAAATGGGTCCAGCTAGTGCAGCAATTCCCAAGTGGAGTCCCTAATGACACATTGGAAGGAAAGGTGTCTTGGGGGGGGTGCGTAGTGGCGCCCACCCTGTGGCAGAAAAGGTGTCTGGGGTCAAATGAGTTTGGGAAACTCTGAGTCTGACAATTTCTTTTCTGCAGACTGCACTATACTAAGGCATCATGGATCTCCAAGGGGTGGGGGCCAGAGCAGTCTTTTCCACATTTATTTGACCCCCTCACTTTTCTTTGAGCAGCAACTGGTAGGAGGAGTATTTGTATTTGCACCAAATACAAATCGGGAAGTCCAGCTGAGTGACTATTGGGGTTCACAGCCTCCTAGGAGAGGTCTGGACCACAGCCGAGTCGGCCATCACACAAGCCATCCCTAAGAGCTTCCATGCCGTCAGATTTGGCCCCGGACCCAGAGAGCATGGTCTGAGTGTCCGCCCTAATCTAATCTCAATTAAAACTGATCCCTCCTCCATGGCCTGGTGGTTGAGGCAGCTGGATCCCATATGACCATGGTGGTTCAGGTCCTGGACCCCCAGTGGCTTGGAAAACATGCCAGGTCCATGTGCAAGCATACCCCAAATCCTGACAGGATGGAGAAATGGAGAAAAAGGGATTGCAGTATGACCATTCCCCATTGCAGATTCATTCCCTCTCTCTCTCTCTCTCTCTCTCTCTCTCTCACACACACACACACACACACACACACACACACCCTCTGGCAAAAATTACAAATAAAGGGGCCCAGCAGGTGGTGCTGTGGCTAAGGGACTGGACATGTGGCCGACCATAGTTGGAGTCTCGGACTTAGTGGCTTTCTCTCTCTCTCTCTCTCTCTCTCTCTCTCTCTCTCTCTCTCTCTCTCTCTCTCTCTCTCTCTCTCTCTCTCTCTCTCTTTCTCTCTCTCAGTGTGTGTCTCTCTCTGGTCACATTAAAATAAATGGATGAATAAATAAATTTTTTTTTAATTACAAATAAAAATAAAGTTGACTCTCTCCCTGCCCCACTGAACTTCTCCAGGGTTAAACCAGAACTAGACCTATGGGGAATGGGAATACAGACACCCAGTGAGGACACAAGATAGAAGAAGAAAAACACTGGCATCCATAAGGCCCTAGTTTTTTGTTTGTTTGTTTGTTTGTTTAATAATTTTATTTATTCATTCATTTATTTTTAATTTGACCAGAGAGACACATACAGAGAGAGAGAGAGAGAGGGAAAGTGAGAAAGCAAGCTGCCAGGTTTGGGACTCAAACCGTGGTCAGCCATGTGGGAGTGTCCAGCACCTTAACCACTACGCCACCTGCTGGTCCCCAAGGCCCTAGTTTTATAATACTTTGCTTCATTGTCCCTATTTGGTGCTTCCTAATAATTATCACATTACAACATAGTAGAGAGTTGTAATAATTGTGTGACATGCTCATTGAAAGACTCAAATATATACCATTATGATCAAAGATAGCCAGCTGGGGCCCAGCCACCCCACTGCCCTAGGAGTTGGGGATGGCTGTCTTCGTCCACTTGTAAGCCCTCCATGGCCAGGGCAGCACCACTTGCTATTGGGATGCCTCATGCTGCATTAGACATTATTTTCTGACATTTTAGTTAGAAAAACATGAACCATTATAAGGTTAAAAAGGAAAAAAGGGGAGAGAACCAATAAATATATAGACTTTACTTATATTATTTCACTTGATCTGCCCATTAGTCTTGGGGTCTTACATCGTTACACAAATAAATACAAAACGAAACCCTGAGCTTTGAAAACTTGAGTAATTGGCCCAATGTCCTGGCACCTAAGTTGGTGCTAGCGCTCAATTCCAGGTCTTATCTAACTCCTAGACCTATGTTTTCTTTGAGATGGAAAGGGGCAGGGCGGCTAGACTTGAGGGGACGCTCCGGTCTCTCACACGCACTGACGGCACACGTGGGGAGCGCGTGCGGGCATCCAGGAGGGGCAGCACACTTACTCGTATCTCCAGGGAGAAATGGCCCTGCTGCTGAGGGGTCCGTCTTCACTGGCCCTGCACGATTCTGAGTGGTAGGCAATGCTAGTAGGCTCAGGAGGTTGCACAGGCACGGGGTTCCACTGCATCCACTCCTCAGGGAATTCTTGCCCTTTGCTGGGACAGCAGCTAGGCCAGTGGTGGCAGTCCTTCAGGGATCGCAAACTGAGGGTATGTGTCCCCAGAACCATTGCCAAGAATGCAACCACCTGTAGGAAGAGACCAGTGAGAGAACTGCTCGTTCCTAATCTGGTCCCCCGTCCTCCTCCCCCGAACTGTTCCCTGAGACCCCAGTTCCTAGCTCTGCCTGGGCCCAGCCTCAAACCCAGCAGCCTGGCCAACTCTACACTCCGTGACATCTCTGCTCCCAATAGCCCTACTAAAATAACTTACAATAATGCATTTCTACATATAGCTACGAGCCACATGTTTTAATCACATATTTCTGAATGAACTACTCTCCGCACCTTCCCTCACCCGGCCTCGGCCAGCCCTCAGTGAACTCACCTGGTGCATGCTGGACGCTGCTCACTCAGCCACAGGTACTGATAGACTGGCCCGTCTGTGAGAGCAGGCTGACTGGAGCACTTTAGGAGTCCTGGTTTTATTTTCAGCAAACCTGTTTTGTTTATTCAAATTTATTTCCACTATCTTCTGGAGGGAGTGACTTGAGATGAAAAAACAAAACAAAACAAACCTGAAAGTGTTTCCAAAAGCTGCTTGAAAGGTTACACTCATGGAAGGCGTAATGAACCATCATTATAAGCCTGGTGGTCGACTGGGGACTTTGCTCTTCATACTTTTCCGGTCATGGGGTCAAAGCAATAGCTTCTATGATTCCGTCTTTGTGACCTGGATTTGTGAATAGGATTTCCCTGGGAGGTTTGGTACCAAATCAGGAAAGGTCACCCTGGCTTCTCACAAGGCCTCGTTTCCATGACTCCCTGTTGTGCCCGCCCAGGCTCTGGTCTCCACTATTCCCATTCTTCTGAGATGTACTTTTTTTTTTTTTTTTTTTAAGAGGTTTTTGCTATAGGGCTCATGCGCTCACCAGAAAGAGAGAGAGAGAGAGACAGAAAGCGAGAAGTCATCCCCCAGGGGTATGGCCATGCCACAATCCCTTCTCCTCCATTCTCCTCTCGGGATCTTGGGCACACACGCACATGCGCCCAGTGTGAGTTTAAGCCACCGGGTCCAGGACTCAAATCGCGGTTGACTCTATGGGAGTCCAGTGACATAGCCATTACACTAACTGCTGGTCCCTCAGATGTTCTCTTGATCACCCACCTTGGGGAACACTTTCCTTCCCCCTTGATCTCCTTTGATCCACATCCTCTTTGTTCTCTGACCCCTGCCCCGTCTTTAATGACCCCAACCTCTATGACCCTAGTCATTTATGCCTTCTTTCCCACTGTCCACTCCCTAACTTCCCTCCACCCTCTCCAGTCTCTGCCTCCACCCCCACACTTCCCCTGACCTCTCCCTTGGGTTGGAAGTACAGCTTTAACCCTGCAGGACTGCCAGGGAGGCCCTGAATCCAGGAGCTTGCTCTCTGGATGGGCAGGGCCAGCTGGAAGAAGCTGTGGGTGAGCGTTCCATTGCACAAGTGAGAAGGTGGAGCAAGGCCGAGAGCCACCTCACTAAGACCCAGTGAGAGATCCCGAGGTGCCTCCACCCCGCTCACAGGCCCATCGCAGGGATAGCCGCTGCTGTCAGGCCACAGGGTGAACCCGCTTAGCCTCAGTACTCCCAGCAGCGTGGCCACTGTCAGCCAGGAAGGAGAACGAGTGCTCTGGAAAGGATCAGAGCCAGACCTGACCCCAAAGACACAGAGCAGCCAGGGTGCAGCCTGCTGGCAGGTGCCATGCCCAGAGCAGGCCAAGCTTACGTCCCTGTAGGCCTCTCTCTTCACCCTCACCTAGCTACCCCTCCAACCCCCACACCCCAACACACTCACACACAGACGTTGTCTCTAGAATGATGCTGCCTGATTTGCATGTGCTTTCCCTCTAGTAACCATGGACACAGAAAATAAACAAAGGGAGCCAGGGATAACCTAAGATATGTAGCAGGAGGGAATTCTCCAAATGCATGAGGGCAAAGCAGCCTCAGAGGAGAGGGGCGAGGTCAGAGGGCAGTCTGGACAATGGGGAGAAACTGCTTTGATGAGTCTCCGAGGCCCTGAAATTTGGGGGTGGTGGTGGGGGCAGGGTGCTGGGAGAGTGATGAGGCCAGGAAAATCATCGCTCCACTCCCAGCACCTACCCCTCAGCTCCCAGTGCTTCTAGACATCCTCTTCTTCCACATCCTGCCCGCCTCAGCACCCCTGCACTGACTCGTGCCAGGCATGGCACTAGGCCATAGACACGGATCGTGTCATTTTGTCCATATGCTACAACCATAGCATGGAAACTAGCATCCCCATAGTACAGATGAGGAAACTGAGACCCAACAAAATGTATTAATGGCCCAAGTCCACACAGTAAGAGGCCAGTTGGTTTTTCATTCCAGCCCTGCCCGTCTCCAGATCTGAGCTCCTGGCTTGGCGGTCTACACTGTGCCCACCCCCAGTTGGCTGCAAGTAGAAGGGGAGTCCCCACAGAGAATGCTTTCCTCCCCACCTGGGCTTAGGCTGGGGCAGGTCTCGCATGCACCTGCCTGAGGTCACGGAGCATTCCTGCCCGCATCAGCATTTCGCCCTGCTGGCTGGAATCCACAGCTCCAGCCTTCAGCTCTCTAGCCCTCCGTCTGGAACACAGCCTCCAGTGGCTTCTGGTGTCCTGAGCAACCTTCAACCCCAGAATAGGCTCTTGAGGGTCAGTGCGATTTCAGAAGAGCTAGATTCCGGTGGGTCTCCCCAAAACCCTTCAGAATCTCAGGGCTAACGGAGCAGAGCTGGAGGAAGACATTGGCCTCTATCTCCTAACCATGGCCCCTGTCTGGGAGGGGTGATCAAAGGGACTGGACACAGTCCCAGCACTTGTTAACCTGCTGTGACTGCAGAATGGACCCAGCCTGGGTTACCGGGGGCTCTGCCCATTAGAAGAGGCCTTAGGGTATTCCCCTGCCTCTGTACATCAAGGGTTTTCTGAGCACACCGTCCCTCCAAGCACACAACCCCTTCCTGGGGTTGCCTTCTGCTACCCTACGAGGACCAGGGCCAACCACAGACCCTGAACTCTGAGCCACAGGCCCCCACCCGCTCACCTGCTCAGCCTCTGCCCTTATCTCGGCAGCAGCTTTGTGGGACTCCTTAGGGTGACTCGCTGCCATGAGAAACATTTTCCAGAGGGTTTTCCTCACTAGTTTTGGAATCCCTGAGTCACTTCAGCTTCCAGGGAATCCTTGGGGGTGTGGAGACATGGGAGTGGCAACAGGGAGAATGCTGGAGGCGGGAACAAAGGAAAGTTTGCCTGGCACCTGACATCAAGGGCACCCTCCCGACATGTCCTCACCTGCCTGCACCTGACGTTTCTGCCAAAGAAGGCTTGCTGGGGTTCCTACGTCAGGGCCCTGGAAAAGGGCAGAGCTATGATGGAATTCACCTCCCACCCTTATCTGGAAAGCCTCTTGGGGTTTGTAGGAAGATATGGTGTCCTGCCCCTTTCTCAGACAGACACTCAAGTCCTCACTGCTGCCTTGCAGCCTTGGCCCTGGTTCAGGCCAGTTCCTGACCTTGGGCACCCTCTCCGCTCCTTTCTCGTTCGTAGAAATGTAGCATCTAGGTGGAGGGCCCGAGGGCGGTGATTGGGAGGATTATAAAGGGGCCAACCAGCTTAATTGCTCTGGACCTCAGCTCCTGAAATAGTGCTAAACCCATCTGGGCAGGGTCTACTGGTACTCACCTGCGCTGACCTTTGTGAGCCTGGGGCACTGATGCTAAAATGTTGAGATGCTTTGGGACCAGCACATGGTATACTGGTTATGTCACTGGACTCCCACACAGTCAAATGCGTTTGGAGTCCCGGACCTGGCAACTTGAAACGTGCCAGACATGTGTGCGTGCTTGCCCAAAATCCCCAGAGGAGAATGGAGGAAAAGGGATTGCAGCGTGGCCATCGCCCCTGGGGGGTGATTTCTGGCTTCCTGTCTCTCTGTCTCTCTCTATCTCTCTAGCAAGCACACAAGCCCTATAGCAAAAATCTCTCCAAAAATAAAAAATAAAAAGTTGAAATGCTTTTGCACCAGGGCTGGCAGGTGGCATGGTGGTTAAGGGCACTGGACTCCCACATGGGCGACCACAGTTCGAGCCCCGGACCTGGTGGCTTTCTCTCTCTCTCTCTCTCTCTCTCTCTCTCTCTTTCTTTCTCTCTCTCTCTCTCTTTCTCTCCCTCTCTGTCTTTCTCACCAAATTAAAATAAATAAGCAAATAAAATAAATAAAGTTAAATAATTCTTTAAAAAAAAGAAGAAAGAAATGCTTTTGCACCTGCTGGTAAGTAAATGCTGCCCTCAGCCTTGGGGCACCCCCTGCCACACCTCCCTTTGAACCAGCAACTAAAGGATAAACAACTAAAGGCTCCGCTGGAAGCCTCCAGAACGTTACTTCCAAGTTCAGATTGGTAGGTAACAATCACACTGTTCCCTAATTATTTTTAATATCACCTTGAGCTACAAAATGCGGAGGCTCCAAAGCCTGGCTTCAAGGAGAACCTAGTTTGGCCAGAGACACAGAGAAACAGCAGAACAAAGAGCCCGACACCCTCTTGACCCCAGCCTGGGGCTGGTGCCTGCACACGGAGAGCCCTCCGCTTACTCAACTTTGTCCTGAGGCCACGGCTGCCCGTGTTCGCTCATCCATACACCAAGTATTTATTGAGTACCTACTATACACCAAGCAGTATTATAATGCTAGGAATGCAGAGGAGGACAAGCTAAAGTCCTGCCTTATGAAACTTACATTTGAGGAGACAGATGATCAACAAGGAAACAAGATCATTTCTGATCCTACTAAGTGCTGTGAAGAAAATGAAATAGTGTTACAAGGTAAAGAGTTACTATGGGTGGATGGGTTGGTGGGGTGAGGAGCTGGAGAAAGCACCTCTAATTTGGAAAGCAACAGAAGACCTTTCTGAGACACATGCAGCATTTGGCATGATGATGGGCAGGGTGTGGGGAAAGAGTGGTCTAGGCAGAGGGATAGAACATCTAGAGGCCTAGAGAGGGAAAAAGCTTGGCATACTTGAGGAACAGAAATGACAGTATGGATAGAAAACTAGGGGTAGGGCCAGGAGGTAGCCTGGTGATTAAGACAGCTAGATCCCATATGGCTGACTCTACAGTTCAAGTCCTGGACCTGGCAGCTTGAAAATCACACTAGGTATGTGTGTGCGCATGCCCAAGTAGGTATTGAGGTGTGGCTGACATCACTGGGGATGATTTCTCACTTCCCACCCCCTCCCGCCCCGTCTCCCTCTATCAAGTACACATGCCCAATGGCTATGTCGCTGGACTCCCATGTAGTCGACCGCAGTTCAAGTCCCGGACCCGGTGGCTTAAAACTCACGTCGGGCGCATGTGCGTGCGTGCCCAAGATCCCGAGAGGAGAATGGAGGAGAAGGGATTGCAGCGTGGCCATTCCCCCTGGGGGGTGATTTCTCGCTTTCTGTCTCTATGTGTCTCTCTGTCTGTCTGGCGAGCGCACGCGCCCTATAGCGAAAATCTCTCCAAAAAAAAAAAAAAAAAAAGGAAGGGAGGAAGGAAGAAAGGAAGGAAGGAAGGAAGGAAGAGAGGGAAGGAGGGAGGGAAAGAAAGAAAGAAAAGGAAAGAAGAAAGGGAGGAAGAAAGGGAGAAAAGGAAAAAACAGGGATAAGGGGAGAATGGGAGAAGATTGTGTGGGTGGAAGAGGTGGGCAGAGACCAAATCCCACGAGGTCTTGCAGGCTATATGATCATAGTTTATAGGCTACATAGCAGCATTTGGATTTTATTTCAAGATGAGTGGGGAGGTATTGACTAGATTAAAGCACTGTAGACATGATACGAGTTTCCTGAAAGCAGGCATCATGTCTTTGACATTCTGGTGGCTCCACAGAGCTGGCGCCAAACGGCGATTACAGGGCTGGCCTCGTAGCACAGTGGATCAGTGCTGTGCATTGGGAACCAGGTCCCACTTGACCTACTGGTGGTTTGAATCCCAAACTCAGTGACTTGAAAAGCACACTGGGCACAGGTACGTGCATGCCCAAAATCCTGACTAAATGGAGAAATAGAGGGAAAAGGACTGTTGCGTGACCACACCCCAGTGGGGTATGTTCTCTCTCTGTCTGAAGCACACATGCCCTATAGCCAATACATATATAATCAATAATAATAGTTGCTCCGGGGATCAGGCAGCAGTGTGGTGATGGCACAACTGGACCCACACGAGAAAGGTCCTGGGTTTGCATCCCAAGCCAGGACCTCTCTGAGCACATCAGGGGCTGGCCAAGACTGGCAGGTTGTGTCAGGAGGACTCTGCTGAAGGTGACAGTCTCTGCCTTTATCTTTCGCTCATGGAAGAAATAATGAATAAAAACTCCCCCCCCCCCAAAAAAAAATAGCTGTTTTTGTCTGATATTTCCACATATGGGCCAGATGCTGTTCCCGGGATCCTCTTGACTCTCACAACAAGCCAGTGCTCTAGGTTCCATTAGCATCCCCATTTTAAAGATGAGGAACAGCGGCTCCAGGAGGTCATGGGGTTGGCCAAGGTCACTATCTACTGTCGGAGCCACGATTAGAATCCAGGCCATGTGGGTGCTGTGGATCCAAAGAAAGGAGGCGTGGAAGAATTAGTGAGAAGCCTGGGGTAGCAGGAGGGACAAGAAGTCTTAGGGTGGTGCGAGGGAGAGGACAACTGGTTGGACCGTACTGAGTAGGGAAAAGAAAAAGAAGGGCAGGCTGGGTCTGGGAAGCCAGATGCAGAGGTTCCTTCCTTTCAACTCCCTGACTGTGGAAAGGGCAGAGCTGGAGGCCCCACTGACCGAGGCTGGTGTCCTCCCAGGACCTCAGCTATCCACCTGACCTGCGTTTTCAACAAACATATCCAGAGCCCAGAGCTCTCCTTAAACCAGTGAGACTGAGACTAGCCGGCCGCATGGTGGTTGAGGTGGCTGGATCCCACATAGACAGCTCTGCTGTTTGAGTCCAAACTAGTGGCTCGAAAAACACACCTGGTGCACGTACATGCGTGCCCAAAACCCCAAAAGGAGAGAGAGAGATAGAGCAGAAGGGATTGCAGTGTGATCATCTCTCATGGGGAGTGCTCTATCAATTTCCTTCATGCTCTCTCTGTCCCTCTCCAGCAAGCGCAAGCACCTTCTAGCAAAGGGGGAGAGGGGGAAGGAATTAAACAGTCCGACAAGCCTTCGACCTCAGTGTGTGAAGGAGGGAGCAGAGATCAAGGTGTAAGGACGGAGGCGAGGCTCCTCCTGGTCTCAACAAAGAAATCCTTCCGATGACTTTCATAAAAGCACAGCTAGAGGGGAGCCGAGGTAAACGGGGAAAACGTAGGGGACAGAGCGTGGTGCTAGGCACTCTGCCTGCCTTGAGTCTTCACCAAAGTCCTGTGACAGATGAGGAGCTGAGGTACAGAGCTGTCAGACCCTGACCACGGTCGCACAGCCCGTAAACCAGCACTTACTCCAGAGGCTGCCTGGTTCCATCTCAGGCCCGGACTGCCCAGAAGCACGTGGGATTCTCTGGCTGACCTACACTCTGCTGTCCTGCACACGCATCCCACCAGGCACGGAGCTCCAGCCGCGAGCCCGCGCCCCATCTCCCACTGAGCTTAGCAGCTCTCCTGCCTCGCCTTTTCTGGCCTCTATTTTCCCTCGTCCCAGTCAGAGGACAAGGTTTCCTGCCCACCTCCATCTTTGGCCCCCATTAGCCATGGCAGTGCCCTGGGGAGGGATTATTCCAAGTCACTCCCTGGCAGTTGAATGTCTCTGTGCCCCCCAGGGCTGGAGTCTGGAAGCAGTGGGGACATCTTCCCTAGTAGTCAGTCACTTTCACTCAGGCTGGAGCTCGGATGGCGGGGCTCTCCCTTCAGCTTTACTTGAAAGTGTAACAGTTCCTCTACTGGGCCAGCTGGGGTGGCGTGGTGGTTAAGGCGGCCGAATCCTACATGGCTGACTATGCAAGTTCGAGTTCCAGACCTGGCAGCTTGAAAGACACGCTAGGAGTGCATATGCACGTGCCCAAAATCCTGGGAGGAGACTGGACTGTGGTGCGGCCATCCCCTGAGGAGGGAGTGATTTCTCTTTTTCTCTTTCTCCTTCTCTCTCTTTCCCATCTCTCTCCAGCAAGTGCATGCACCCTACAACAAAAATGAACTAAATAAATAAAAGTTCCACTACCATCCTAATGTAGTCCGAGTCTATCCAGGATTCCCAGCCCCCATGCCCAGGTCCACACTCCAACACTGAGAGCCAAGCCCAGAGCCAACACAGTTCATCCCCAGGTTCAACCCCAAATTTCTCCCCGATCCACCCCAGAGGCTCCATACCTCCCCTCTACTGAGTTCCTCAGTAGATGCCAGGGTGACGGGGTGAGGAATGAGCTGGAGGAGGTACCCTCCCTTGGTGTCCTGGGAGATGCCTGCGTGTGTGGCTCATGTGTGGCTCTAAGCAATGGGGGTTGGGAAGTATCCGAGGGCTCAGTTAGCAAAGCGCCTGAGGTTAGACTCCTGATGCTATCTACACAGGAGGTTATGCACAGTCACGGTCCACGTTATGTGTTTGAAGTGTTAATTTTTTTAAGTTTATTTATTTATTTCTTCCATGAGTGAGAGAAACAGAGAAACAGCACCCCCAACAGAGTCCAGCCGCCACAATCCACCCTCAGTCTCCAAGCCCAGATTACAGGCACCAGCGGGCCAGCATTCTCAGGGGCAGCTCGGGCAGAACCTGGAACCTCCCACCTGGGTCAGCATTCCCGCATTTCCCTGGGGGTCAGCTGGAACCCTGAAGTGTTTATTTGTTAAGTGCAAACATTGAGAATACACCGACTTTTCAACCCTGCTTGGCATCTTGCTTCTTAAATAATCTCTAGAATGGAAGAAGGCAGGCTTTCCCCTGGCCTGTTAGAGACCCACACGTGTGCCCCAAAGGGAGATCCAGGGAAGGGCGATCCTGCCAGGAGGAGGCAGCATGCTCTAAAGATACAGAGCGAGAGAGGACCGAGAGGCTAAGAGCACAGCGGGTTCCTGAAACTCTTCTGCAGGAGTTCCAACTGCCGCACCCCTGCAGCTGCAAGAGCGAGCCAGGCTGAGGGAGAGGGACAGGCCCAGACTGGCTGGGAGCGAAGAGGCCGCACAGCCCGCCCGCCTGCAGCCCTGCGGCCAGAGGCTGCGGCTTCACGTTCTCTGCCAGGGCCAGATTCCCTCCCTGTCCAGCGCCAGACTCCCGGCCAGTCCCCTCAAAAGAAGACCCTGTCACCCCTGCAGAAACAGCACCAAAGAGCAGGACAGAATTGCTAAAGACCCCAGCGAGGCGGAAGGAGTGCGCTCCCTCCCGGGGGAAGGACAGATGTGGGGTTAATGAAAGGGAGGCAGAGGCGCGGGCTGGCGCGGGGGAGCGGGGGCGTGGCGGGAGAGGGACTCCCAGGAGGGAGAGCACCCGACCACCAGGAGGTCTGTCGCCAAGTCTGGAGGAAGAAGGCGCCGGGAAGAGGGCCCGGGAGGAGACTTGCAGTTGGGCCCGAGGGTCCAGAGCTGAAACTCAACACCCGCCTTTGGAAGGATCGTCCCCCTTTCTCCCCCGCCCCTTCCCTTTCCTTCCCCTCCCCTCCCCTTTCCCCTCCCTCCTTTCTCTTAATCCCCAGGACCAAGGCCCGCGCAGAGGAGGAGAGGGCCCGAGGGGAGGAGGAAGAAACGCCCTGGGAGCCGGGAGCCGGGGAAGGGGAGGGAAGGGAGCCGCGAGCCAGGGGTGAGCCCCGGGACCACGCGCGACGCCTGGAGCCGTCCCAGCCCTCTGAGTGTCCCACCGGCCCCCAGGCGAATCCACGGGCCCCTGGCCCCCACACCTTTTTCTCTTGCCTCATTTTGCTTTGGCCTTTCTCTTCGTTCCCAGAGACACCAGGGAGCTGCTCCCAGCTCTGGGGCGCTCCGGGGGGCCCTGCCCAAAGTGCGTGTGAGCTGAGGCGGCGGGGCCGACGCCGGGGGCCAGGGGCCAGGGGCCGAGGGCGGGGGCGGGAGCTCGTGGTCCTGCGGCCGAGGGGGACCCGGGCAGGGCCCCTCTGCCACCTGGGCGCGGGCAGCGAGCTGGGAAAGCGGTGCGCCCCCTCGGCTGGTGGCTGCGAGCGGGCTGCTGCAGGCCTGGCTGTCCCCTGCGAGGGGCTCCCGCGGCGTCCGCGACCCCGGGCGTGCTGAGCGCGAGCTGTGCGGACGCGCCTCACTCGGCCGGCCAGCCTAGGCCGCGCTCCCGGGGGCCTTTGGTGCCAGTCTGGCCCCTTTCGCTAACTTGGGCGCCGTCTCAGTTCTCGCCCTCACTCCCTCCCGGCGGTGCCGCGGTGCCCGCCGCCAGGACCAGAGCTCTGCTCTCCGCTCCGCGCGGCCCGCGGCGGGGAGGGCTGGCGCCCAAACTCGCTCGTCCTGCCCGACCGCCCCGGCCGCTTCTCCCAGCCCTCGGGGCTGCCCTGAGCGCCCGGAGAGGCGTCGAGCGCAGCTCCGGCTCCCGCCTCGCACCTGCCCCGGCCCTGGAAGGGAGCTCTCGGCCCATGCGGGCCCGGGGGGCCTTCGCGGCCTAAAACAGGCAACCCCGGGGCCCGGCCAGCCCGGCGGCCCCGGGAGGCCGCGGGGACAGTACGGAGCGCGCGCCCTTGGATGAGGTCCCGCAGCGACGCCCCGGCCCGCCCCGCTCCTCCTCCTGCCTGGCCAGCCTGCCTCCCATTTGGGAAGTTTTGTGGGTTTTCTTCCTCCTCCTCCTCCTCCTCCTCCTCCTCCTCCTCCTCCAACCTCGGCGGAGGCCACGACTCAGGCGCCACAACCGGGGGCGGCCTCCTTGCCTGGAGGCCGCGGACCATGGTGCAGGGCAGCCACCGCTGAAGTCAGCGAAACCGAGCCTGGCCTGAAGCAGGCCCAGGGGGAGGCCAAGGCCATGGCCATTGCCACGTCGGTGAGTCCACCGGGGAGAGGAGGCTGCCGGGCAGAGACCTCCATGGCCCGCCTCGTGCTCCTGTCACTTTAACGTCCGCCCTCTCTTTGTCTCTGTCCTTGGTGCCTTTCTTCTCCGTGAAGCTGTTTGCCCCTCTTCTCACTTTTGTTTTCCTTCTCCCTCTTACTCCTCCTGCCTTCCTCCTCCAGGCCCTGGATCCCTCCCTCCTCCCGCCCCCTCCCCATTCTCCTTTTCTTTCTGGAGCCTGCGCCTGGATGGAGGGGAGGGGGCCCATGTAGCCCGAGCCCTAGCTGCTTTTTTCTGGGCGGGAACAGATGGCCACTGGTGGTTGGCAGGGGCTTGTGATTGGAAGGCAAGTAAAAGGTTGGGAAGGGATGAAAGCACCAATGGTTCAAGGAAAACGGACCCTAGAAGGCCCATCTCTGGAGGAGGGATGGAAGGAAGGGGGGAGTTGAGCAGAGGGAGATGGGGATGGAGAAAGGGAAAACAGAGGGAGGAGGAGAGGTGATGTCAGCCAGCCTCAGGCCACTTTCCAGGGACTGGGGACAAAGGGAGGAGACAGCTGGCATGATGGGACAGTGGGAGGAGGCCTCCCGGAGAGCTCAGTGGCCCACTGCCACCCTATTAAGCCAGCCATTCGGAGTCAGCTGGGCCCCTGAGGAGGGTGGCGCAGGGGTGGCCCCGCCCATCATCAATCAAGCTATCAGCACCTCTGGCCTGGGCCCCTGCAATTGCTGAACCCAGAGGTTTGGCCCCATTGGATGGAATTCAAACCTAACAGGGAGGAGCGCTGTGGAGCCCCGCCTGTGCTCTCTGTCCTGCACTCTGCTGTCTGAATCCAGGCAACCCTGTCCCCTTTCTACCCTTCCCTAGGCCTTGCCTAGGATTTCCCAAAGAGGCCACCACCCACTTTCTGGCCTTCTTTGAATGGGGACTCTTGAAAGGAAACCTGTGAAGCTGGAAAGAGCATGGAGCCATCCCATCCTCCCATATCCCTGTGGATGGGATCAATCTTAGCCCCTTCTCAGACAAAACTCCTTTTAGTTCCCCAGCCTGCGTGTTGTCTAGAAGACCCTCACCCAGAGGGGAAAGGGGGAGGTTCCCTGGAGGGTCGAGTACCTCTGGGAACTCTGACATAAAGATGCTGGTCCAGGAGCCAGCCGGGTAGCTGGTCAGCTTTATAGTCCCAGGAGCAGATTTTTCTCTTTTTTTTTTTTTTTTGGGGGGGGGGGGAGGAGGAGTATTTATGCTAATCAAACTCGCAGGATCCTAATGACAGCTAATGTTTATTAAGCATTTACTGTACCTGGCCTGTGCTGAGCTTTGCCGTGGCTTTCTGACACATGCTCTCACCCAGTTAATGTGAGGATAGTAATGTTAGTATCAGAAACTGGCTATTTGGATATGAAGCTGGAATTCTACAAAGGGAAATTTGTTAAACCACCTATTCAAAGGCACCCAGCAAGAAAGGGAAAGAACCAGACTCAACCCCAGATCGGTCTGTCTCTAGAATTGTGTTTTTAACCCCCTGGTTAGATCTAAAACATCGATTTATCATTCACATTGGAAGAAAAGTGCAGAGCTAACCCAGAATTAGTGTCATCTAGCAATAGTTAGCATGTTTTCTTCCTGTGAGAGAATGCTCTTAGAAGCCAAAAGTAGTCAGAAAGTGGTTTCATGAGTTTGGGATCAGGCAAGAAGAGGAGTCAGTCGTTGTTAAAAATCACCCTGCCATGAAGGCCTAGGTGTCCTCCCCACCAGCAGGAAACCCCAGCCACGAGGGAGGGATGCTCAGTCCTGCTGGCCAAGTGGGCGTCCTGCTCCCCAGTTCTGGGGCAGCCTGTCGGAGATTCTTAGCTTGAGGTTTTTGGCTTTTTGTTTTTTTTAGCAAATTAGTCAGTCTACATGTTTAGCTGGCCAGTAGCATCCTAACTAGCTGCTCTCCAGTGCTGCCCTGTAAGCCACCATGCCTGGGACCTACACCAGCAGGCATATCATCTGACAGTCATAACTGAAGCTGAATAGCATTTGATATTCCAAGTAGCTTAAGCCTGATTCTACCGAAGGGCAGCATGGAACAGAAGCACCGTGTATTATTGTGGGTTATTGCAAGGGGAGACTGGGGATAAGGAAGCTTTCATATGCGCCTGACTCAGCTTTGAGTCATGGACCCTCTCCACTCAACCACTGTTACTAATTAACAAGCAAACAAAAAAAGTAGATCCATGCACTTGAGAGGCATGAAGGCGAGAGATCGCGTTGAGTGCAGGCCCTGGAATCCAGCAGCCTGAGGTTCAAACCATGCTCCACCAGCTGCGTGTCATTGGGCAAAGCAGTAACCTCTCTGTTAGTTTCTTTTCCAAAATAGGGATGATAGCGTCTCCTTCAGGAGGTGGTTGTGAGAATTAAATGGGATGAGATGATTAATGATTAATACAAACCCCACCCAGTGTCTTGACACCTCATTTGCACTTGGTATCTGTGACTTATTACCTGAGCATGTGGCCCTTGATGGAAAAAACTTAGATGCCCCCACCCCATCGGACTGGACACAGGCTGATAATTGTCTCTCTGGTTGGCCTGCCAGCCCCTCTACAGACACACACACACACACACACACACACACACACACACACACATGCACGACAGCATATATACTTTTCTCCATGGTAACCTCAGCCTCTTCTGGGAGAACATTATTTGCTCAGACTGAGAACAAAGCAATTGCTTTGGTTTCTGTTTTCTTTTTATTATGCCTAGGTGCTCTGCCTGGACTAAGCTTCTCCCAGCCTCTCTCAGAATGTAGGGTCTCTGCTTTAGGAATAGGTTAATCTAACCTTTTGCTTATAAGGGATAGCAGCTGGGGAATAGAAAGGAGGTGAAGGAGGATCTATGGGGGACCTCAGTGGGACTCCTTTGTGGGCTTTGGAAGAAATCCAATCAGCATGTGTGTATGAAGACCAGTTCTGGGACAGGCCCAATTGCTGGGCTGTAGGACCCTGTTCTCATAAGGCTTATAGTGAAAGGGAAGAAATTGATCATTTAAAAGGTAGACAAATGAAAGAAAGTATACAAAAGAAACAATAAATGTGGACAGGCAGAGAATGGGGTCGGAGAAGAGTGAAGAATAGTTGAAGCAGAATTGAAGGATGAAAGGGGACCAGTCAAGGGAAGAACATTCTAGGCAGTGGGAACAGGTGCAAAGGCCCTGAGGCAGGAACCAGCTTGTCTAGTTCAAAGACAAGGAAGGGAGAGTGTAAGAGATGAGGCCAGAGGGAAGATAGGGCCCAGCCAGGAAGAGCCAAGTCAGTTCAGAGTTGAGCTTGAGGGAAATTGGGAGCTCTGAAGGGTTTTGAACAGATGACATGACCTGATATCTGTGTGAAGACTGTCTCCCTACTCCCACCTCACCCACCAGGCCCAGCTGGCCCGGGCCCTGTATGACAACACCGCTGAGTCCCCCCAGGAGCTGTCCTTTCGCCGAGGGGATGTCCTTCGGGTTCTGCAGAGGGAGGGCGCTGGCGGGCTGGATGGCTGGTGCCTCTGCTCCCTGCATGGGCAGCAGGGCATCGTGCCTGCCAACAGAGTGAAGCTCCTTCCTGCTGGCCCAGCACCCAAGCCCAGCCTCTCACCACATCCAGCCCCAGAGCACAACGAGGACCAGGAGGTAAGAGCTAGAGCCTCCCTCCCCACAAGCCCGGAGAGCCCATCTCACTCCCCTGCTCCCCTGGGCCTAGGGGCAGGGTGAGCCCTGAGACCACGCTCTTCACTGCCCTTCTGCTGAAGTCTGTCCACACCCCATGGAGCTCTCTCCCTGTGGGGACGTGGCCGGTGCCTCCAGGGCAGACGTTAGTTGAGTCACTGACCCATCCACTTATCTTGATCCCCCCAGGTGTATGTGGTGCCTCCCCCAGCTCGGCCCTGTCCTGCCTCAGGGCCTCCAGCCGGACCCTGCCCACCCTCCCCTGACCCCATCTACAAGGTCCCCAGAGGCAGTGGGACCCAGCTGGCTGCCCCTGGAGATGCCTTGGAGGTGAGGGCTAGAGGCCCATGCATGTGCTGGGGGAAGGACACAGGCCCTCAGGAGGCCCACTGCTGAGCTAACTGACCATGCCCTCTCTTAGGTCTACGATGTGCCGCCTGCTGCTCTCCGGGTTCCCTCCAGTGACACCTATGACTCCCCTACCTCCTTCTCCCGCCCTCGGGTAGCACTACAGCCCCCTGGAGAGGAGGAAGCTCCCTACGATGTACCTCTGGCCCCAAAACCACCTACAGAGCCAGAGCTGGATTTGGAGTGGGAAGGGGGCCGAGAACCAGGGCCCCCCCTCTACGCTGCCCCTTCCAATCTGAAACGGGCATCGGCCCTCCTCAACCTGTACGAGGCGCCTGAGGAACTGCTGGCAGATGGGGAGGGCGAGAGCACCGACGAGGGCATCTACGATGTGCCCCTGCTGGGGCCAGAGGCACCCCCCTTCTCCAGAGCCCCCAAGAGGCTCAGCCACCAATGACCTAGACAGCCTGGCCCAGCTTCTGGCCAGAAGCCCTCCAGCCCCGCACAGGCCCCGTCTGCCCTCAGCTGAGAGCCTGTCCCGCCGCCCTCTGCCTGCCCTGCCTGTCCCTGAGGCCCCCAGCCCCTCTCCGGCTCCCTCTCCTGCCCCAGGCCGGAAGGGCAGCATCCAGGACCGGCCTCTGCCCCCACCCCCACCCCGCCTGCCTGGCTATGGGGGTCCCAAGGTCGAGGAGGCCCCAGAGGGCAGAGAGGTGGAGGACAATCCAGCAGGACACAACGAGTATGAGGGCATCCCGATGGCCGAGGAGTACGACTATGTCCATCTGAAGGTGCGCTCCTCCAGGAGGGCCCCAGTAGAAGTGCCCCAGGGGCGCAGGGGGAGAAGCAGGGAGGCCTGGGACACTGATGCCCAGCCTCTCTGCCTCCCTATGTCCCTCCTCCCAGTGGCCTGGGGCCACCAGAGCTCCTCAGACCTAGAGTCAAGGGACTGCAACCTCTGGGGGCATTCTCAGGAAGGAACTGGGATAACAGAGGGGCAGAAGGTCATGGGGGCCACCCTGCCCTGCTCCACTCCCCTGCACTGAGACTTGCTCCCCTTCTGCAGGGTGTGGAGAAAGCTCAGGGAGCTAGGCCTCTGGAAAAGGCCTTCCCAGGGGATCCTGAACCGCTGGAAAGGGGGCTGCCGGAGCACCAGGTACCTGGTGGGAATGGGGCTGGAGAAGCAGCCAGGGAAGGAGCAGGAACTTGGGAGGAGTTTTCTTTTTTAATTATTTTACTTAATTTTATTCATCATTGTTATTATTTTTTAATTTGACCAGAAAGACAGAGAGAGAGAGAAGACAAGTGATAAAGTAAACTACTTAGGTCTGGGACTCAAACCACCGTCAGTCATGTGGAAGTCCAATGCCTTAACCACCGTGCCATACTGGCCCCGAAACTTTATTTATTTATTTATTTATATATTTTTTTAAAAGAATTATTTTATTTAACTTTATTTATTTATTTATTTATTTATTTTAATTTGACCAGAAAGGGACAGAGCAAGAGGGAGAGAAGAGAGAGAGAGAGAAAGAGCAAGCCGCCAGGTCCAGGACTCGAACCACAGTTGGCCATGTGAGAGTCCAATAACCTTAAGCACCACGCCACCTGCCAGCCCCCTATTTATGTATTTATTTTTTAGAGAGTTTTTTTTTTTTTTATATAGGGCACATGTTTTCACCAAAGACACAGAGACAGAAAAGGAAAAATAACCCCCCCAGGGGGATGGCCATGCCACAATCCCTTCTCCTTCATTCTCCTCTTGGAATTTGGGGCACGTGGCACATGCACCCAGCATGAGTTTGAAGCTGCCAGATCCAGGACTCAAACTGTGGTCCACTATGTGGGAGTCCAATGACATAACCATTATGCCATCTGCTGGTCCCTGGGAGAGGTATTCTTAACTGAAACCTTGAGGGGGATAGATTGGGAGGAGGTGAGAGTTCAGTGAAGCAGGGACAGAGTACAGAGGAGTTAGATGTAAACAGGATTGGAACTTGGAAGAGGATGTTAGGAATTCAGAAAGCTGGGAAAGAATGTGTTGGAGAGGAGTCAGAAGGCCGGGCAGCCAGGGGAGCAGAGTTTCGGGGCTGTGGGTCAGAGTTGAGCCTGGTCACTGCTGAAGCGCCTTCCAACTGTGAATTCCTGTGTTCCTTAGAGACCTGGCTCCTAATCCCAACTCCACTGCTAAGAAGCCAGGGGCTCTGAAACTGTCAGTTAATCTCTTTGAACCTCAAGAAAGTGAGGTGGTTTCCTCCACCGTGCCCAACATGGTCCTAGCACAATAGCTACCATTTATCAGGTATTTACGGAGCAGCAGGCCCAGCGAGGCCCAGCGGTCTGTACTGGTCTGTACTGGTCTGTACTGGGATGCGGCAAGTCTACACTGAGGATAATGGGCACATGGGGTTTTGCAGATGTAGTATGGAAAAAACTCAGTAATTTTCACAGTAATTACATGTTGAAATACATTTTTTTTTTTGCACCAGAGTTAGATAAAATGTACCACTGTCTTTTTACTTTTCATAATGCAACTACTAAAACATTCTGAATTTTGTGTGCATTTCACATTATATTTACATTAGACCGTGCACTTCTAGACTCCCTGTTTTATAGATAAGGAGACAAAGAGGTTCAGAGACTTGTCTGGAGTCACGTTTGAGGTTATTTGAATCTAGATCCACCTGCCATGGCATCAAGTTGGGGCTCTTCATAGCCATTCTCTACGAATCTGAATTTTCTGGTGGAAGGAGGGAAGGAGAGAGGAAGTGACTCTATTGAGAATGTTCCCAGTGACTGCCCTTCTCGCCCCTCAGGAGGCCCTGTCCCCAGAGGAGCCACTGGTTCTGTCCTCCGGAGATCTGCAGCTCCTACACTTCTACGCCGGACAGTGCCAGAGCCACTACTCGGCGCTGGAGACAGCCATGGCGGCCTTGATGTCCAGCACGCAAACCAACCAGCCCCCTCACCTCTTCGTGCCCCATGGCAAGAAGGTGGTGGTGGCTGCTCACCGCCTGGTGTTTGTGGGGGACACCCTGGGCCGGCTGGCAGCCTCAGCCCCTCTGCGAGCACGGGTAGGGGCTGCAGGTACAGCACTGGGCCAAGCACTGCGGGCTACCGTGCTGGCTGTCAAGGGGGCCGCCCTGGGCTACCCATCGGGCCCGGTGGCCCAAGAGATGGCACAGTGTGTGGCAGAACTGGCGGGGCAGGCCCTGCGGTTCACCACCTTACTCACCAGCCTGGCCCCCTGAGGGTCCCTTGGCAAGGCTCAGCGCCTCCTCCACAGGAGCCCCTGCAGGCCTTGAGTGGTTGGAGGGCCCTGTTACAGGAACTAGGGGGCAGAGCTGTCTTCCCCTTTCCCGCCCCTTCTGGACATCTCAGCCTCTCACAGAGGCATCTCCTCCTCCCAACCCGCAGCTTTTTGTACGAGCCATTTTGTATAAATTATTTATATTTAATATTATTCTGGGCTTTATCAGAGACAGTTACCAGGCCCTCAGGGCCAGGGAGGAACTGGACTCTCCTCCTCTCCTTAGCCTGGGGTGGAGGTCCCTGCACTGCCACTCCCCTCTGGAAGTTTGGCCACACAAAGAATCAGGTGGCATTGCCCTGGGGCCACACAGAGCCTCCCTCTTTTCCTGTCTGGGCATCGTGAACACTAGCACCTCACTGATGGCCGAGAGTGAGGGCAGGACATTGATCGCCCATACTGTGAAAGGCTAGGAGAGACCAGAGGGTTCCTCCCGCAGAAGGCCAGGAGCCAGGCCTCAGGCATGGGCATGCACCTCAATAAACCCTGCTGTCTGGTTCGCTGACTCTGCTTCTTGGGAGCCTGGGAGGGTGGGGAAGGCCTGGCACGCGGGACACATACTGTGAGCAGGGTTTTGAGAAATGTTTGCTCCTTTACTTATTCTCTGGGCATGTCTCTTCCCATGATGCACCAGGCACAGTTCTGAAGGTACATCATGTGAACCATCCTAGTTAGGGTGGGATATAGTCACAAACAATTCCTTTAAAGCAAGTTTAACAGGGTTGGCAGGTGGCATGGTAGTTGAGGTGCTGGACTCCCACATGGCCACCGATGATTCGAGTCCCAGACCTGGTGGCCCCCAAAATATCACAACAAATAAATAAAATTTTTTAAAAGTTTAATGGAACCAGCAGGTGGCGTGGTGGTTAAGGTGCTGTATTTCCATATGGCTGACCATGGTTTGAGTCCCAGACCCAGCTGCTTGAAAATCACAACAAATAAATAAGTGTTAATAAATAAATAAAACAAGTTGAACAAGAAAACAAAAAACTGCCACAGACTTGGCAGTGGCTGGTGATAGGAATCAAAAGAGTGATGTGAAGAAACTGACCAGAGGAAAGGAAGGGCTGGGGAAGGAGACTAGACAAGGTTGGTTGGGAGGTGATATCTGAGCTAAAAACCGGAGGAGAGAACTGAAAAGTCTGTATGTGGACTGTTATTTCAGAAAGTCGGCCATACTAACCTAGGACCCTTCCTCCAGGCGTTCACAATTTAACATCCTTAGAGGTAGGGATGCAGGCCGGCTGAGGTGGTGCAGGCTGTAGGGCACTGCTGGGCCATATGGGAGCTATACAGGAAGGCCCTGGGTTTGGTACCTACATTGACTTGAACTTGCCCAGTGCCCCCATGATCAGAGTGTGACCCTGTTGGATGTCACTCACTCTCAATAAACTTTAAAAAGAGATGTAGAAAGGCCAGCCATACCAGAGTCTAGAAAGGTGCCATCCTGGAAAGGCCAACACTCCAACTAAAGGCCTGTCAGTTGTGCACTACAGAACAGCTCTGGGCACCCTAATTCTTTAGGTGACCCCAAGAGAGTCTAGTACCTTACATGCCACTTCCCAGGTTTCCTGATCATCCTGGATAAATCAACCTGTAGAGGAGCCAAGGAGGTAAATGAACACACAGTGTCAGAAGTCCACAGTCCACAGATCTTCAGTGAAATCCATGAGACCACAGCTTAGGTGAGAGGTCACGCCAGCTATTGGAGAAGTCCCAGCCACAGAGCCATAGCTTCAGTCTGTTTTCCCAAAACAAAACCTGGCATGGTGACTCGACTGGAAGCATGCCAAATTTCAGTGACAATCTTAGTCTTTGACAACCCTACGCATTTGCCTCCAACTTGGGGTCCTTTTTTTCTCATTTTACTCTCAAACAAAAACTTATCTGAGGGCAAACAATTCACCTATATGGATTGAAGGCAATCCGCCATCTTCCAGACAGTATTTTTTTTTTTTTCAGACAGTATTTTTTTTTTTTTTGGTAGAGCTCCCCACCCCCGACAGGACATGTTCACTCACCAGAAAGAGAGACAGTGAAAGGCAAAATGAAAAATCACCCTCCAGGGGGATGGCCACACCACGGTCACTTCTCCTGGGATCTTGGGCACTCACACACATATGCCCTATGTGTTTCAAGCCACCAGATCCAGGACACAAACCACAGTGGGAGTCCAGCAACATAACTGCTATGACATCTACTGGCCCCTCCAGAGAGTACTTCAAGAGATTAGCCTGGAATTAGAATCCGAGTTCAGCTCGAGTCTGAGATCTGCCATGTTCTTGTGTGTCCCTGGTAAATCATTACAGGCCCTCTGTGGTCTTGTCTTTAATATGAGGCTGACCACAGGGGTCTTACAGGGACGTCATAAGGACCTAACAAGATGATCCACACGAACGCTCAGCACCACATAAAATTGGATTATTATTCTAAGACAGACACAAGGACACAGACAAATCCCAAAGAAATGTTGGCCACTGGGACAAGTAGTTGGCATAATGACAGTCACTGGACTCCCACGTAGTTGAGCGCAATTTGAGTTCCAGACCTGGAGGCTTGGAACTCACGTCTGGTGCATGTGTGTGCGTGCCTAAGATCCTGAGAGGAAAATGGAGGAGAAGGGATTGCGGCATGGCCATCCCCTGGGTGGTGATTTTTCACTTTCTGTCTCGCTGTCTCTCCAATGAGTGCATATGCCCTATAGCAAAAATTTCTCTCTCAAAAAAAGAAGGAAATGTTGGCTATGACAGCCCCCTAGTAAATCCTGAAGAGATGTTGAAATGAATTGAGTGAAGAGAGGTGGTGGGAGGCTGCTTGATGCCTTAGAAAAGAAGGGCTTCCCATATTTGGAAATTTTTTAAGCAATGGAGACAAATGTAAGGTGTGGTACAGTGAAGAGAAGGGGGGATGATTTCCTGACTGAGACTGGCAGGACATTCCTTCCCAGCCCTTCCCTGGGATTAGAGAACAAAGTACATATCCGGTATCAGATCTCTTAGAGAAACACATCTCTGACTTTAATGCATATGCACCTGGAGAGCTAGTCAAAATACAGATTGTGAGGGCCAGCAGATGACATAGTGGTTATGTCACTGGACTCCCACATGGCCGACGGTGGTTCAAGTCCTGGATTCAGTAGCTTAAAACTCACACCGGGGGGCCAGCAGGTGGTGTGGTGGTTAAGGTGTTGGGCACTCCCACATGGTCAACTGCGGTCCAAGCCCTGGCCCTGGTGGCTTGCTTTCTCAGTTTCCCTCTCCTTCTCTCTGTGTGTCTCTCTCTGGTCAAATTAAAATAAACAAATGAATAAGTAAAAATTAAGTAAATAATTATTTAAAAAAAAAAAAAAAAAAAAAAACTCACACCAGGTGCGTGTGCATGTGTGCTCAAGATCCCGGGAGGAGAATAGGAGAGAAGGGATTGTAGTGTGGCCTTCTTCCCTGTAGGCTGATTTCTCACTTTCCCTCTCACTGTGTCTGTCTCTCTCTCTCTGGCAAGCGCATATGTCCTAAGGCATTTTTCCTTCCTCTAGGGAAAAAAAAAAAAATTGAAAATAAATAAATAAATAAAATTTCTATTGTGATTTGAGATTGAGTCATAGAGATTATGCATTTCTTTCTTTTTAAAATTGTGCTAAAGGGGACCAGCAGTTAGCGTAATGGCTATGTCGCTGGACTCCCACGTAGTCGACCGTGGTTCGAGTCCCGGACCCGGCGGCTTAAAACTCACGCCGGGCGCGTGTGCGTGCGTGCCCAAGATCCCGAGAGGAGAATGGAGGAGAAGGGATTGCGGCGTGACCATCCCCCCTGGGGGGTGATTTCCTGCTTTCTATCTCTCTGTCTCTCTCTGTCTGTCTGGCGAGCGCACGCGCCCTATAGCAAAAACCTCTCCAAAAAAAAAAAAAAAAAAAAAATTGTGCTAAAGGACATGTGTACTTATCAGAGAGAGACAAAGGGAAAGTGAGAAAGCACCCCCCAGAGAGGATGGCCACACCATAATCCTTTCTCCATTCTCCTCTTGGGATTTTTGCTCATGCACATACACACAGCCTGCATGTTATTAAAACCACCAGGTCCGGGACCCAAACCATGCAGTCGGTCAAGTAGGATCCAGATGCCTTAACCTCCATGCTATCAGCTGGTCCAGATTCTGCATTTCTGACAAGCTCCTGGTGATACAGGGGCTGCTAGTCTGTGAACCACATCTTGAGCAACAATTCTAATGGTTAGGAAAGACTTCTCTGAAAAAGATGCTTGAGGGACCAGCAGTTAGCATAATGGCTATGTTGCTGGACTCCCACATAGTCGACCGCGGTTCGAGTCCTAGACCCGGTGGCTTAAAACTCACGCCAGGCGCGTGTGCGTGCATGCCCAAGATCCCGAGAGGAGAATGGAGGAGAAGGGATTGCGGCCTGGCCATCCCCCCTGGGGGGTGATTTCTCGCTTTCTATCTCTCTGTCTCTCTCTGTCTGGCGAGCGCATGTGTCCTATAGCAAAAACCTCTCCAAAAAAAAAAAAAAATGCTTGAGCCCATAGCCAAAGACTGAAGAAAACTTAATTTAGGTTTTGGGACCAGCAGGTGGTGTATTGGCTATGTCACTATATTCCCACGTAGTCAACCACGGTTCAAGTCCTCGACCCAGCGGCTTGAAACTTAAACTGGGCGTGTGTGCATGCATGCCCAAAATCCCAAGAGGAGAATAGAGGAGAAGGGATTGCAGCATGGTCATTCCCCCCTGGAATGATTTCTCACTTTCTGTCTGTCTGGCGAGCACGGGAGCCCTATAGCAAAATCTCTCTCTTTAAAAATAAATAAATAAAATAAAAAGGCTCCTAGGCACAGGGAATGACTTGTGCAAAGACCCTTTGGCATTGGAAAAACCGAAAGGCCAGTGTAGTTGGAGTGCTGAGAGCCTGGGGGGGAAGTGAGATTAAGATGTATGAAAGGGACCAGCGGTTAGCGTAATGACTATGTCACTGGAGTCCCATGTAGTCTACTGCAGTTCAAGTCATGGTCCTGGTGGCTTAAACTCACGCCGGGCGCCCGTGCGTGTATGCCCAAGATCTCAAGAGGAGAATGAAGGAGTAGGGATTGCGGCATGGCCATCCTCCCTGGGGGGTGATTTCTCACTTTCTGTCTCTCTGTCTCTCTTTGTCTGTCTGACAAGCGCACGCGTCCTATAGCAAAAAAACTCTCCAAAAAAAATTTTAAAAAAGATGTATGGGAACCAGCAGTTAGCGTAATGGCTATGTCGCTGGACTCCCACGTAGTCGACTGCGGTTCGCGTCTCGTACCCGGTGGCTTACAACTCACGCCGGGCGCGTGTGCGTGCGTGCCCAAGATCCCGAGAGGAGAATGGAGGAGAAGGGATTGCGGCATGACCATCCCCCCTGGGGGGTGATTTCTCACTTTCTGTCTCTATGTCTCTCTCTGTCTGGCGAACGCACGCGCCCTATAGCAAAAAGTCTCTCCCAAAAAAAAAAAAAAAAAAGATGTAAGAAGATGCAACCAAGCATGCGGAAACCATGTACAAGGTTCTATTACATTAGTGTTTACCGGGACCAGCAGGCTGCTGAGGTTTCTCAGAGAGCAAACAATTGCCATGATTGGTTTCCTTCAAAAAACCTGACCTTCGGGACCAGCAGTTAGTGTAATGGCTATGTCGCTGGACTCCCACGTAGTCGACCACAGTTTGCGTCCCGGACCCAGTGGCTTAAACTCACGCCGGGCGCATGTGCGTGCATGCCCAAGATCCCGAGAGGAGAATGGAGGAGAAGGGATTGCGGCGTGGCCATCCCCCCTGGGGTGTGATTTCTCGCTTTCTGTCTCTCTGTCTCTCTCTGTCTGTCTGGCGAGCGCACGCGCCCTATAGCGAAAACCTCAAAAAAAAAAAAAAAAAAAAAAAACCTGACCTTCGAAACCTTGCTCTGATTGGCCACTAGAATCCCTCAGATTTGCATATCTGGCACCTCATGATTGGTCCAAAAGCAACCAATCATAGCCCACCATTTACAACCAATCACGGCCCACCGTTTACAACCAATCACAGCCCACCATTTACAACCAATCATAATCCACCTTTTACGATCCTTCATTCAACCTATCACGGCCCACCAGCGTGTATATAACCAGGATGCCTGGCCCACAGTAGCCAGATGACCAGAAAGACAACGAAGACCACACAGAAGACCAGGAAGACGACGACCCTGGAAAGCCCGAAGAGTTGTAACACTACATCATCTCCGGACAACCCTGAAGAGTTGTGACACCGTGTCGTCTCCGTGCTGCTCACAACAGACGACGCGACCCTGAAGAGTTGTAACACTGCGTCGTCTCCGTGCTGTACCGTGCTGCCCACAATAAACAGACGACACTGTGTCGTCTCCGTGTTGTGACACTGCGCCGCTTGTTCCGGCTCTCACTCCTTCCCTCAGGAAACCTGTTTGACTGTCCCCCTGGGTCGGGACAAGCAGGTGGCGTAATGGCTATGTCGCTGGACTCCCATGTAGCTGACTGCCCTTCGAGTCCCAGACCTGGTGGCTTAAACTCACGCCAGGCGCATGTGCGTGCATGCCCAAGATCCCGAGAGGAGAATGGAGAAGGATTGCGGCGTGGCCATCCCCACAGAGGTGATTTCTCGTTTTCTGTCTCTCTGTCTTTGTCTCTCTCTCTTTCAGGTGAATGCACACACCCTGTAACAAAAATCTCTAAAAAAAAACCAAACAAACAAACAAAAAAAAACCAAACCACATTAGTGTTTACCTTGACAGTGAGGTAGGCCATGAGGCAGGAAAGGGACATGAGCAGATCTGCAAAGAATTCAACATGGTGGTCAGGAAGAGAGAGTTCTAAGGGCTGTGGCCTGAGCATGTGGCCACAGTCGGATGATGGTGCCATCCCCTGAGGAGAACAGCTCTGAAAGACAATCAAGTGATGTGGGGAATCGCACAAGCAGGAGATCCCTGTGAATCGCCCAGGGGAGAAAGTCAAATAAGAGGGGATCTGGGGCTCAGCGGAAACGGGGGAGCTGGAGATGTGAATGTGGGAGTTAGCCTTGTGTTGGTCCATCTTGTTTACTCGGTGGCCATGGGCATGGGTGAGATCCCGAGAGGAGACAACAATGCGAGACGAGAGGGAGTCGAGTACCAAGCATCTGAGGGTAGGTGCCACTGAGTGATGGTGGGGAAGAGAAGGACGAGCCTGCAGTGGAGAAAAGACGAGCAGGAGAGGAAAACCAGAGTGTGGGACTGCGCTGCCAAGGAGGAAAGTGCCCAGGAGATGGGGTGGTTAGCAGCACCTCTTGCTATTGAGAAATGATGGAGATTCAGCCAGCATGGGGTGGTAAGGCCCAGAAACATGATCAGCTTGTAGAGGACCGAGGCTGGAGCTGAGAACAGCCAACCCCACAGTTCATATGCAGAAGTTCTGCTGTATTTGTGAGTTTACTCTGTCTCCTCCCACTAGCCTACCTCCTCCAAGGTGGGTCTTGTCCACCCCGCCATCCCATGGAACATAGTAGACACTAAATAAATGTACTGCCTAATAAATGAGTGGGTGGATGGATGATGGTAAGGGAGAACTGGAAGCTAAGGAGGACGCCGGCGTCCCAGAGCTAGCTACTGTCCTTTAGCTTCTTCCGCTTTTTACCGCAAAGGCCCGCAGACCAGGGAACAGACAACAGAGCCCCCAACCCCGCCCTCCCCTGGGCCCCGGCCCCCCTTTCTCTCTCTGACGAAGAGTCTGGACCGAAGGTTCTGCTGACGTGGGAAGGGGAGGAGAGTCTGGAGGAAGAGGAGGGGAAAGCAGCGCAGAGATCGCAGAGACCAAGGAGGCGCCCGCCGCTGCCAAGCTGCAGAGCGGGGTCTCCAGCTTTCAGTGTCCCGGCGCCGGGCGCGCAGCCGGGCAGAGCACAGCGCATCCATTCGGCACGGGCCTGCAGGGCCCTGCGGTCGGCGAGCTGGCTCCCCGGGTGGCCACCGGGACCCCCGAGCCCAATGGCGGGGGCAACAGCAAAATCGACAGCACTGTAGAGATCACCCCCAGCTCCAACGGAGTAAGTGCCCGCACCTCAGGAGGCGACGCCATCCTCTTCCCGCACCCCCGCCCCCAGCCCGGCTCCGGCGTTTTCCACCCGCGCATCCCCGAGCCCCTGGCTGCCTTCCTCGTCCTTGCTGCCGCCCCGTCCCCTCCCCTTGCTCTGCGGCTTTCCCCGCTTCACCTTCTCCTGCCACCCCCACCCCCACCCCTCAGCAGGTCGGGACCCTCGGAGATGCGGTGCCCACGGAGCAGCTGCAGGGTGAGCGGGAGCGCGAGCGGGAGGGGGAGGGCGACGCGGGCGGCGACGGACTGGGCAGCAGCCTGTCGCTGGCCGTGCCGCCAGGCCCCCTCAGCTTTGAGGCGCTACTCGCCCAGGTGGGGGCGCTGGGCGGCGGCCAGCAACTGCAGCTCGGCCTCTGCTGTCTACCCGTGCTCTTCGTGGCGCTGGGTATGGCCTCGGACCCCATCTTCACGCTGGCGCCCCCACTGCATTGCCACTATGGGGGCTTCCCGCCCAATGCCTCTGGCTGGGAGCAGCCCCCCAATGCCAGCGGCGTCAGCGTCGCCAGCACTGCCCTAGCAGCCAGCGCCGCCAGCCGCGTCGCCACCAGTACGGACCCCTCGTGTAGCGGCTTCGCCCCGCCGGACTTCAACCATTGCCTCAAGGATTGGGACTATAACGGCCTGCCAGTGCTCACCACCAACGCCATCGGCCAGGTGAGGCAGCCCCGCCCCCCCTGGGCCTGGGGGCGGGCTGGAGGCGGCGAGGGCGGGCCCTCACTCCTGCTGCACCCTTCTCACTTCCCCAGTGGGATCTGGTGTGTGACCTGGGCTGGCAGGTGATCCTGGAACAGATCCTCTTCATCTTGGGCTTTGCCTCCGGCTACCTGTTCCTGGGATACCCTGCAGACAGGTGAGGGCTGTTGTGGGGGCAGGGCCCTTAGAGAGGAGGGGATGCTAGGGAAGCTAGCCCAAGCAGCTGGCATTTGCAGGAGGTTGAAGACCATTTGCTGGACTCCGAGGTCTTCTCTGGATGTGTTATTTTCAGTGATCTACCCCAGTCTCAACTTCGGTCCCCATCAAGAAATACTCTTTCCATACCTCTTTGGCACAAGGGAATGACCCCACCTCCGTGAACTATTAGCCCCGTTCCCACTGATCAGTAGCCCCATAGCAACAGAAAAGATAAAGGTCTCATCCCTGCTGACCAAAAATCTGTCTCCATAGATCAAAAGTCTTATCTGTCCCCTGATTGTCCTGTTACTCTTACCACCTCCCTTACCGTCTTCATGCACTAGTAGACTCATCCCTGTTGACTAAGAGCCTACATAGACTGTTAGCTGCATCTCAGTGGCCTCATTCCTAAAGATCAGTATGTTAATTCCTAAATACCAGCAGCCCATTCCCACTGACCAATAGTGCAACTTTATAAATTATCCCATCTCTGACCCTCCCCCGCAAGTCAACAACTATCTCCAAAGAGTGGAGATACCCTCATCCCCAATAACCCATAGTCCCGTGCCTGCCACCAAATGACTCCATTCCACCTTCTTGGATCAATAGCCTAACCCTCCTGGATTTGTGACCTCTATGGATTCCTCAGAAATTAATAGTCTTATCCTCATGGATCCTCAGGTATCTCAGATTCACTAAGACCAAAATTCCCATTCCATTAATCAGTGGTCTCATCTCCAAAGATCAACAGCCCATCCAATAATTCTCGCCCAGATCAAAATTTCCATCTCCGTTGATTCTGGACACCATCACTATTGACCAGGTGCTCAACCCCACTGACCATCCTCATGATTTATTAGACTCACCCCACCGACCTACAATGCCACCTCAATGGACTCATAGCTTGACTTCCACGGATCAAAGGCATCCCAACATTCAGTGGTCCAGTTTCTTAAAATTAATACCCATTCTTGGGCCAGCAAGTGGCGTGGTGGTTAAGGGCGCTGGACTGATCATGGTTTGAGCCCCGGACCTGGGGGCTTACTTTCTCTCTCACTCTCTCTCACTCTCTCTCTCTCTCTCCCTCTCTGGTCAAGTTAAAAATAAATAAATGTATAAATATTTTTAAAAACAATACCCATTCTCGGGACCAGCAGTTAGCGTAATGGCTATGTCGCTGGACTCCCACATAGTCGACCGTGGTTCGAGTCCCGGACCCGGTGGCTTAAACTCACGCCGGGCGTGTGTGCATGCGTGCCCAAGATCCTGAGAGGAGAATGGAGGAGAAGGGATTGCGGCGTGACCATCCCCCCTGGGGGGTGATTTCCTGCTTTCTGTCTCTCTGTCTCTCTCTGTCTGGTGAGCGCACGCGCCCTATAGCAAAAACCTCTCCAAAACAATAAATAAATAAAAATAATACCCATTCTCATTTCCCAATAGTCACACAGCTAATAGCCCATCCCCATGCATCATAGCCTCATTTCCACAAACCAATAGCCTCATTCCTAGGGAAAATGGCCCCATTCACAAAGATTAATAAGATAGTCTCCCAAAACCAGTATCCTTACTCACATTAACTGATAAGCCCATCATAACCTGTCCCATTGGGTCAGTAGCCTCATTCCAGAGGATCAGGATGACCTTTCCAATGACCAGAGGCCCTCAATCTTCATCTCTCCAGATCAGTGGCCTTATCACCCGAAATCAATAGCCCAGCTACCACAGATCAGTGGTCATACCCTCACTAACTCATGGGCAGTTACCATCATCACTGACCAAGAATCTTATCTCCTCTGGTATGTGATGCAATCCTTACTGATTATTGCTATGGATTAAAAGAGTTATCCCTACTGACCAATATCCAAAGATCAATAATCCCATCCTCACTGATCAATAGTCCTACTCCATCGATTAATAGACCTAGACCCATTCCCATGGACCAGCAACTCCACCTCTTAGTCAGTGGCCTATCACCACGGACCCTCCATATGTATTAAAACACCCATATCCCAGCTCCATGGAACAATGGCTTCATCTGTAGAAATCAGTCAGTCCCCTGCTCTGTCTTTACTAGTACTATCCTATCCCTATGGACAAGAGGCCAATGGTCTCACATCTACAGATCATTAGCTCCAACTCCATGTACCAATGACCCCCATCTCTAACCAGTCTGACAAGACAAACTTCATCCCTACTGGTCAATAGTTTCTGCCTCTAAGTATCATTGGTCCCAAATCCCCTAACCAGTATTTTATCCCCTCTGATGGGCGGTCTAGCCAGACATCACCCATCAATTGTCTCCATCTCTTCCCATCTTCTCTAGCCTCAGTCCAACTCTTACACCCAGAACTGCATTCTCACACCTCTAGGTTTGAAGGTGGCAGCTGGGTCCACCCACAGCTCCTTCCCCAGGGAGCCTGGGTGATCAGAAGCTCTTCCACTTTTTAGGTTTGGCCGTCGTGGGATTGTGCTGCTGACCTTGGGGCTGGTGGGCCCCTGTGGAGTAGGAGGGGCTGCTGCTGGCTCCTCCACAGGCGTCATGGCCCTCCGCTTCCTCCTGGGCTTTCTGCTTGCTGGTGTTGACCTCGGTGTCTACCTGATGCGTAAGTGACACCTGCCCAGAGGTCCTTCCCTTGGGTCTCCTGTCTGTCTGCATCCCCAGACCATTCCCTGCCACCTAGGGTCTCTTCAATGCCTTCTACAGGCCTAAATTTTAGCTACCCAGAATCTCAGCCATCTCTCTGCTCAGGCCTTTGAAGGATACAGGGGTCCAGCTTCTCTGCACACCTTCCTCCCCTCCCCCGTGACCTAGAGCCTTCCTTGGCCTGGACTTACCCTCAGGAAATAGCATCTTATTTAAAAAAGTGAAATCCTGAATAGCTGTGTGACCTCGGACAAAGGTTGACATCAAGGTCCAATAAGAGGTCCGATGTGGACAAGGCCTGTAAACTGGGAATGCTACACACCCACCAGAGACTCTGACCCTAGACTCTTCCCAAATTTGAGTGGAAGAAGAGAGAGGATTCAACCACCTCTCTACTCCTTGCCACCCAGAGTCTAGTCTGTGGGAGGCGATGGCTGCAGCCTCCACTCAGGGTCTGACCTCACTCTCTGTCCTCCTCCCTCCCTCTCTCCTCTTCTCTCTCATGCCTTCTTCCTCCCTCTGCCCCTGCTGTATCTCCAGGCCTGGAGCTGTGCGACCCAACCCAGAGGCTTCGGGTGGCCCTGGCAGGGGAGTTGGTGGGGGTGGGAGGGCACTTCCTGTTCCTGGGCCTGGCCCTTGTCTCTAAGGACTGGCGATTTCTGCAGCGAATGATCACCGCTCCCTGCATCCTCTTCCTGTTTTATGGGTCAGTATTGCCCTTTGCCTGTCGTCGCGTCATTTCCATGTCTATGTCCAGCGTAGCTCTAGCCCAGAGACCCCTTCTCTTTTCCAACGGCCCCTGCTTTCGGGGTGCCTTAGCCCCAGTTCCTCAGAGATGGGAATTTCCCATCCCTGGATCAGGAGAGGAGAGACTTCATGGTGTACCCCACCCACCCTGCCTCCAGCTGGCCTGGTCTGTTTCTGGAGTCTGCACGGTGGCTGATCGTGAAGCGGCAGATCGAGGAGGCACAGTCAGTGCTGAGGATCCTGGCTGAACGGAACCGGCCACATGGGCAGATGCTGGGAGAGGAGGCCCAGGAGGCCCTGCAGGGTGAGAGGCTGGGTCCCTCGGAGTGACGCCTCCCATGTACACATGATGGTGCCTTCTGCATGTTGTAGCTGTGCCACCTTCACCACCCACATGGGAGGATCCTGGCTTCTCGGCTGTTTCTTCTAACAGCGCCTCTCTCTCTCCCAAAGACCTGGAGAACACCTGCCCCCTCCCTGCAACATCCTCCTTTTCCTTCGCGTCCCTCCTCAACTACCGCAACATCTGGAAAAATCTGCTTATCCTGGGCTTTACCAAGTGAGCCTGGGCTAGGCCAGCTGCTGGGATGGAGGCTGGCTGGGGGTTGGAAGGCCCAAGGCCCCCTGCTGAGGACAGCCAGGGTGGCAGAGGCTGTGGAACGGGATCCAGATGCTGCTCTTTGTACCCTAACCCTTCTCACAGCTTCATTGCCCATGCCATTCGCCACTGCTACCAGCCTGTGGGAGGAGGAGGGAGCCCATCAGACTTCTACCTGTGTTCTCTGCTGGCCAGCGGCACGGCAGCCCTGGCCTGCGTCTTCCTGGGAGTCACTGTGGACCGATTTGGCCGCCGGGGCATCCTGCTGCTGTCGATGACGCTCACTGGCATTGCGTCCCTGGTCCTGCTGGGCTTGTGGGATTGTGAGCATCTGCCCTTCCCCACAGTATGGGCTCAACAAGGACACCCCAGCAGAGGTGCCTCAGATAGGCTCAGCCCTGCTCCTGGCACAGGCCTCCCAAGACAAGACCAGACCCTACGAAGAGCTTCCATGAACCTCCACATGGCCGCACAACCCAGTCTGTCCTCCCAGTCAATTAGTAAATGCCCAGAGCCCACCAGCTAGAGCCACAGGGTCAGAGAGCCAAGGGGGTGACCCTGGGGACTAGGCCAGGCGTGATCTCTCCACCTCCATTCACACCATCCCTTTTGGTCCTCCAGATCTGAACGAGGCTGCCATCACCACCTTCTCTGTCCTTGGGCTCTTCTCCTCCCAAGCTGCTGCCATCCTTAGCACCCTCCTCGCAGCGGAAGTCATCCCTACCACCGTCCGGTGAGAGCAGGGTGCCGCCAGGGGAAGGGCCAGGCCACTTGGCCTCTGGCTGAAGATAGGGCCTGAGGGGTGAAGAGGGGAAAGCTACTGAAGGACGCTGGGTGAGGCCACAGCTGCAGGCTGAAGGCCTCCTCCATCTCTCCCAGGGGCCGTGGCCTAGGCCTGATCATGGCCCTGGGGGCCCTAGGGGGGCTGAGTGGGCCAGCTCAGCGCCTCCATATGGGCCATGGAGCCTTCCTGCAGCATGTGGTGCTGGCGGCCTGTGCCCTCCTCTGCATCCTCAGCATCATGCTTCTGCCAGAGACCAAGCGCAAGCTCCTGCCCGAGGTGCTCCGGGATGGGGAGCTGTGCCGCCGGCCCTCCTTGCTGCGGCAGCCACCCCCTAACCGCTGCGACCATGTCCCGCTGCTTGCCACCCCCAACCCTGCCCTCTGAGTGGCCTCTGCACATCCTGGCGGGAGGCTGACCCACACGGAAAGGTGGCGTAGGGCCCTGGCAAGGAGACTGGGAAGTGAGGAAGGCAGGGCTGCTGAGAAGGCTCAGAGGCACCTCACGCCAGCCGCTGAGGAGAGCTCAGAGGGCTGTCCCCACCCCACCTCCTCCCTGCTGCTTCGTCTTCACTTCCTCCACAAGAGTTAGGGGACAGGGAGAGAGCTCCACACTGTAACGGCTGGTCTGGGCTCATCCTCTGCCCGAAGACATCCTCCCAGACCACACTCTTTCTTGCTCTATCATTCTGTTTCAATAAAGACATTTTGAATAAATGAGCATATCAGAGCCTGGACTTCCCTCCCTTCTGTTGTCCTTCCCTTGGGGGAAGGTTTCTCTCAGTGGACTCCAAGCCAGTGACAACCTCCTTTCCCCTCCCTGTACGCTGCTGGCCAGTGTGAACCTGCAACACCTGTCGCTGGTTACTGACGGCCTGCTGCGTTGCCAGGACTGGACGAAGCGCTTTGTGCACCTGGCGCCATGTAACCCTTCCAACACTGCAGGGTAGGTGTTTGGATTCATTCGGGTTTTGCTGTTGCAAACAATAAAATTGACCCTAATGGACTCAAACAAAAAGGGAACTTATTAGCTGCGGTGGAGCAGCCATGGGGGTGGAGGGAGCCTCACAGAACTAGACATAGAAGGGCAAGATCCGAGAGGTCTCCTGGTCCAGGGTGCAGAAGCTGGCAACATTTTCGTCAGGGCTTCCAAGTGAATGTACTCCAGTGGGACTCAGTCTCTGGGTCACCCCACTGAAGATCCATCTCATCTTTTTTCCTCCCTTGGAGTAAAAGGGTAGAGTCTCTCAACACTCCTGGGAGGTGCCAATAGGAGACCAGGGCTTCTACCTCAGTGTCAGTGCCCACCTCTTACACTAGCCCTGGCCCAAATCTAATCTCCCACCTCCTTCAAGGGTTGTGATGAGGATTAAGCGAGATATTGTATTCTGGGCCAGCCAGTGGCTTGGTTGTTAAGGCAGCTGGACCCTATATGGCCAAATGCAATTCAAGTCTGGACCCAGTAGTTTGAAAAACATGCTGGGCACGAGTACATGCATGCTCAAAATTCTGAGAGAATGGAGAAGGGGTTGTGGCATGGCCATCCCCCACCCTGGGGGAGGTGCTTCTCACTTTGACTCTCTCACTCTCTCTCATGCACACACCCTACTGGGGGAAAAATGTATTCTAAGTGTCTTTTTTTTTTCCTTTTGGAGAGGTTTTTGTTACAAGGTGCATGTGCTTGCCAGAAAGACAGAGAGAGACAGAGAGACAGAAAGCAAGAAATCACCTCCCAGGGGGGATGGCCACATCGCAATCCCTTCTCCTCCATTCTCCTCTCAGGATCTTAGGCACGCACACGTGCCCTGCGTGAGTTTAAGCCACTGGATCCAGGACTTGAACCGTAGTCAACTACATGGGAGTCCAGCGACATAGCCATTACACCAACTGCTGGTCCCTGTAAGTGTCTTTTAAACTACCACACTATGTGGTAACCTCGAGGACAGGAATTGTCTTATTCAAGTTTGAAACACCAGTGTCTAGAGTTAGCCCTTGGCATGGTGATTGAGGTGGTTGGATTCCACCAGCACGTTCCTTCCTGTGGTTGATCTGCAGACTAGTAGCACCCTAGATACTTCGGACGCAGGCCATCTGCAAGGAGCTACCTTAAAAGCCACCCAATGCCAGGAATATTGATTAGGAGGAAGAGAGGTCAGTGGTTTGGAGCACCAAGAAGCTGCTTCTTGAAGGAAGTGAGACATCACTCAGAGAGGCAGGAAGTCTTTAGGCAAGAGCTAGGGAGACAGGCAAAGGCCTCAACAATACTCTCATCTCTGGGAAGATGGCATAGGGTGAACAATTCCTGGAGGAAGGAGGTGACATTTTCTTGACAAGAGTGGTCCAGGAGAGAGGGATTCTTGGGGAAATGGAAGTCTTGAGACTAGCCCTTCAGAACAAGGAGGCCCAGTCCCCACAGATTCCTGCCGTCCCAGTGTGCCTTTCTCCCTCCCTCCACCAGCCACGTCTGAGGCGCAAAGCTCTGGGAACTAAAGCAGGCTACTGAGCTAATAGTCACATTCCTGAAGAATTCATAAAGACCTTTCTCATGTAACCTTCACAGCCCTCTGATAAAAGTAGGGATTTTTTTAATCATTGTTTTACTACTGAGGAAATGGAAGACGAGCAGAATTAAGGGGTTTGCCATTAAGTGGTAAAGCCAGGGCTTAATCCTGGCTTGGGCCTTCTGGCTCTCCTGCTCCACTCCAGTCCCTTCACAGTTATTCATTCTGTAGAATGATGTTTGTGGGGTTTTATCTGAAAACACTTTTAGCTAAAAAACGTGTTGATTTTTTAGCTTTGGATAGTCAATTATGAAATAAGAAATCATACTCATCACTATCTAACTCCAGAGATTCTGTAAGAACAAACAAAATGGCAGATAAGAAAGCTCTTGTCTTTTGAAGAGCCCACATAAAACCAATAGTTATTTATATACTAATGACACTGTCTGAGCCACTCTGTGAGGAGTAGTGTCAATGAACCCACTCGGCACAATCTCTGGAAAAGGGTCAGGGAAGGAAAGCAAAACAATCAGAAATCTAGAGCAGAAGCTAGAGCAGCTCCCCCACAGAGGCTTAGGGGGAAGGGGGAAGGATTTTTATTTCAACCAAAGAGGTAAAGGTAAAGGAGATAGAAGCATGTAAGAAGCATCAATTCAGGACAAGCAGATGGTGTAGTGGCTATGTCGCTGGACTCCCACAGGCCGACCACAGTTTGAATCCTGGATCTGGTGGCTTGAAACTCACGCCAGACACAGGTACGTGCGTGCCCAAGATCTTAGGAGAAGGGATTGCAGCGTAGCCATCCCCCTGGGGAGTGATTTCTCATTTTCTCTTACTATCTCTGTCTCTCTTTCCAGTGAGTACACATACCCTAAGGCACAACCTCTAAAAAGAAGCATCAATTCATAGTCTAGGTGGAAATGATCAGTGCATGTAGCTGAAACAACTGGTATTTTATCAGTTGCTCTAAAACTCACCAACCACATGATCTCATTGGATCTTTATCAATAACCCCATGAAAATGGCTATTATTTATTAAACTTTTAAAGACGGAGAGACCGGGGCCAGCAGATGGCGGTGGTTAAGATGCTGACTCCCACATAGTCAACTATGGTTCAAGTCCTGGACCTGGTGGCTTGAAATTTACACCAGGTATGCACGCATGCATGCCCAAAATCCCAGGAGAAGGGATTGCGTTGTGTGGCCACCCCTCTGTCGGGAGGGGGGTGGTTTCTCACTTTGTCTCTCATTGTCTTTCTCCAGTGAGTACATATGCCCTATGACCAAAAAAAAAAAAAAAAAAAAAAAAAGATGGAAAGACCAAGGCTTGGATAGGTGAGTACTTTATTCTAGGTTCAGTGAATAGGAAGTAGTTGGAACAGACAGATCTTGAGAACTGAGAGCCTGCAATCTCTGCCAGGTAGAAAATATTTCTAAACACTGTGAGTCAAAGTATTACCTACCTTGTAATACTAAATTTAGAAGGTACTCTAGAAATTAAAGGATAGTTTTCAAACAGATAAGAATAATGATTACTTTTGGGGCTGGCCAGAGGCATAGTGGTTAAGGGCTCTGGACTCCCACATGGCTGACCATGGTTCAAGTCCTAGACCTGGTGGCTTGCTTTCCCACTTTCCCTCTCTCTCTCTCTCACTCTGTCCCTCTCTGGTGAAATTAAAATAAATAAATGAATAAATAAATAAAGTTAAATAAAAGTAATTCTAAAAAAAAAAGTTATGAGAGGGATCGGCAGATGGCATAATAGTTATGTTGCTGGACTTCCATGTAGTCGACCGCAGTTTGAGTCCCGGACCCAATGACTTAAACTCACACTGGGTGGGGTGTGTGTGGGTGGGTGCCCAAAATCCCAAGAGGATAATGGAGAAGAAGGGATTGCAGCATGGTCAGTCCCCCTGGAGGGTGATTTCTCACTTTCTGTGTCTCTGTTTCTGTCTCTCTGGCGAGCACATGTGCCCTATAGCAAAAATCTCTCTCAAAAAAAAGAAGTTATGCGAACTAGCCAGGTGGCATGGTAGTTAAGGTGGCTGGATTCCACATAACCAACTGTGTGGTTCTAAGTCCCCAGCAGCTTGAAAAACATACCAGGTGCATGTGCATGTGTGCACAAAATCCTTAGAGAATGGAGAAGGGATTGCAGCACATTTGTTCCTTCTGGAGAGTGCTTTTTTCTCACTTTCCTTCTTTTCTTATCTCTCTGTTTTTTTGACAAGCACATGAGACATATGGTAATGTGTGTGTGTGTGTGTGTGTGTGTGTGTGTGTAGGCCAACTGGTGACACGAATTTAAGGTAGTGAGAGCCCACATGGCCAACTGTGTGGTTTGAGTCCTAAACCTGTTAGCTTGTAAAATAGATGCATGTGCCCAAATCCCAAAAGAACGAAGGAGAAAGGATTGTGGTGTGGCCATCCCCACGGAGGGTGCTTTTCACTTTCTCCTTCATTATCTCTGTATACGTGCCCTATAGTAAATGTTTAAAATTTATATTTTTTTAAGTTTTGGGGTCGGCAGGTGGCATGGTGGTTAAGGACTTTGGACTCCCATGGCTGACTGCGGTTCAAGTCCAGGACCTGGTAGCTTGCTTTCTCACTTTCCCTCTCTCTCTTTCTTTCTCACTCTGCCCCTCTCTGGTCAAATTTAAATAAATAAATAAATAAATAAAGTTAAATAAAAATAATTCTTTTAAAAAATTAAGTTTTAGCTTTGCGCAGTGGCAGTATCTTAGCCAATGAAGTTTATCCGAGGCGCGATTATTGCTAATTGAAAAAAATTAAGTTTTATGGGGCCAGCAGGTGGCGTGGTTGGTTGAGGCATTGGACTCCCATGTGACCGAGCATGGTTCAGGTCCCAGACCTGGCAGCTTCCTTTTTCACTTTCATTTTTTCTCCCTCTCTGTCTCTTTCTAGTGAGCACTCGTGCCCTATAACAAATAATAATAATAAATTAATAAAATTAAATAAATAATTCTTAGGGAGAAAAGCAAACGTTTGTTTAGTGACATAAAGGTCACTCCCCTGCCTTACCTTATCAGTCTAGCCTGGCTACTATAGCTTATCTGTTTTTAAAGAATTACTTATTTAATTTTATTAGTCATTATCATTATTCTTCATTTTGCTACAAGGTACACATGCTCGTAAGAGCAAAAGAGAAAGAGAAAGTGAGAAACCAAGCTGCCAGGTCTGGAACTTGAACCATGGTCAACTATGTGGGAGTCCAGCACCTCAACCACCACGCCAACCGCTGACCCCGCATGCACCTAGCTTTTACAGATTAGCTTTTACTGTCTCTGGTACAGCCTCAGGAATGAGGAAGGGGCACACGTTATCCTCATCTGCAAGAGCTTAGTCTGGGTGAAGACTGAGAAAATAATTAAAATTCTATATGGCTAATGCAGAAAAATGTAAAAAGTGACTTGGTAGCTTTAAGAAGGGAAGGTGCCGCAGTCTTTTTAGGGCTGTTACTGGATGCTTAAAAACAATAGAGGGAGGGACCAGCAGTTGGCATAATGGCTATGTTGCTGGACTCCCATGTAGTCTACTGTGGTTTGAGTCCTAGACCCGGTGGCTTAAACTCACGCCGGGCGGGTGTGCGTGCGTGCCCAAGATCCCGAGAGGAGAATGGAGGAGAAGGGATTGCAGGGTGGCCATCCCCCCTGGGGGGTGATTTCTTGCTTTCTGTCTCTCTGTCTCTCTCTGTCTTTCTGGCTAGAGCACGCGCCCTATAGCAAACCCCCCCCCAAAAAAAAATATATATATAAAACAAAATTAAATAAATAAAATAAAAACAATGGAAACTTCTCTCACAGTTCTGGAGACTGGGCCATTCAAGGTGAAGATGCTGGCAGACTCAGTGTCTGGTGAGGACCCACTTTCTGGTTCATAGCTGGTGCCTTCTAGCTGTATCCTTACATGTTAAAAGCAGGCAAGACAGTTGTCTGGGGCCTCTTTCATAAGGGCAGAGCCCTTGTGACCTAATCACTTCCCAAAGGGCCATCTCCTAAAACCACCATGTTGGGTATTGGTACCAGCAGATGGCATAACAGTTACATCACTGGACTCCCACATAGTTGACTGCAGCTTGAGTCCTAGATCCAGAGACTTAAAACTCATGCTAGGCACTTGTATGTGCGTGCCCAAGATCCTGAGAGGAGAATGGCGAAGAGACTGCGGTGTGACTATCCCCCACAAGGGGTTTATCCCCCACAAGCGATTTATCACTTTCTGTCTCTCTCTGTCTCTCAGGCATGCTAGCACACACACCCTATAGAAAAAAATCTCTCTATAAAAAAAAATCTCCCTATAAAAAAAGCCCATCATGGGGCCAACAGATGGTGTGGTGGTTAAGGGCACTGGACTCCCACGTGGCCTACTGTGGTTCAAGTCCCAGACCTGGTGACTTGCTTTCTCACTTTTTCTCTCTCTGTCTCTCTCTGATCAAATTAAAATAAATAAATAACTTTTTAGAATTTTTTTAATAATTATTTCATTTCATTTATTCATTCATTTATTTTTTAATTTAACCAGAGAGAGACAGAGGTTGAGAGTGAGAGAGAGAAGAAGTGAGAAAGCAAGCCACCAGATTCAGGACTCGAACCCTGGTCGGCCATGTAGGAGTGTCCAGTGCCTTAACCACCACGCCTCCTGCTGGTCCCCAAAACACAAAACTGTTAAGGGGACTGCAGGTGACACAGTGGTTAAGGTGTTGTACTCCCACATGGCTGTCCATGGTTTGAGTCCCGGACCTGGTGGCTTGCTTTCTCACTCTTTCTCACTGTCTCTGTCTGGTCAAATTTAAAAAATAATAATAATAAAATAATTTTTTATTAAAAAAACTATTGAAAATAAGTAAGTTCAGCAAAGTTATTGAACTTGCAGGATATAAGATTAATATAAAAAAATTCGGGAGGAGGCATGGTGGTTAGGACGTTGGACTCCCACATGGTCAACTGTAGTTCGAGTCCTAGACCTGGAGGTTTGCTTTCTCATTTACCCTCTCTTTTTCTCCCTCTCTCTCTGGTGAGCCTATGTTCCCTATAACAAATTAGAAACTAATAATAACAATAAATAAAATTAAATAAATAATTCTTTAAAAAATAAAAATAAATTGGGACCAGCAGGTAGCATGGTGGTTAAGGTGCTGGACACTCCCACATGGCCAACCACGGTTCAAGTCCAGGACCTGGTGGCTTCCTTTCTCACTTTCCCACTTTCTCTCCCTCTCTCTCTGTCTCTCTCTGCTCAAATTAAAATAAATAAATGAATAAAATTAAATAATAAAATAAATAAATACAAAATAAATTGGGCCAGGGCCAGCTGCTGGTGGCATTGTGGTTAAGGCAACTGGACGGCTGAATGGCCAACTGCACAATTTGAGTCCCAGACTAGCAGCTTGAAAAATATGCCAGTTGCATGTATGTGCATGCCCCAAGTCCCAAAAGGAGACATGGAGAAAGGATTGTGGCATGACCATCTCCCATGGGATGAGGGACGCTTTGGTGCTTTCTTACTTTTTTTTCCCTCTCTCTCTAGTACAAACACATGCCCTCTAGTAAGTTAATGCCATAGCAATGAACAATCTGAGAACAAAGTCAACAACTCCATTTACAAAAGCAAGTAACCAAAAATACTTAGGAATAAATTTAACAAAAGAAGTGCAAGTCTTGTACACTATGAAACACTGTTGAAAGAAATTGAAGATCTTAATAAATTAAAAGATATCCTGTGTCCCTGGGTTGGAAGACTTGAAATTGCTAAAATGGCAATCTTCCCTAAATTGATCTACATTATAAATGCAAACTCTATTATATTCCAGCTGACTTCTTTTTGCAGAAATTGGTAGGCTGGTTCTAAAATGCATATAGATATGCAAAATAAGGGAAAATATCCAAATAACCCTGAAAAAGAGAATTGGAGGAATCACACTTCCAAAATTTCAAAACTTACCACAAAGCTATGTAATAAAAATAGTGTGATACTACCCTAAGGACAGCCAGGTAGATCAATGGAATAGAATCGACAGTCCAGGAACTGTCAATTGATTTAAAAGGGGGCCAAGACCAGTTAGTGGGGAAAGGACAGTCTTTAACAAATGGTGCTGGAACAACTGGTATCCACATGCAAAGGAAGAAAGTTAGACTCCTTCCTATACATAAAAACTAACTCAAAACGGGCCAATAACCTAAATATAAGATCTAAAGCTATAAAACTCTTGGGAGAAATTTTTAAGACTTTTTTTTTTTTTTAATTTGCTGTAGGGCATGTCCACTCACTAGAAAGACAGAGAGAAAAGGAAAGTGAGAAAGTACCCTCCACGGGGAATGGCCACATAGCAATCTCTTCTCCATTCTCCTCTGGATTTTGGGTACACACACACATGCACCCAATGTGTTTCTCATGCCATCAGGTCTGGGACTTGAACTGTGTGGTCAGTCATGTCGGATCCATATGCCTTAACCACCATGCTACAGGCTGACCCACTTTTCATGAGTTTTGTGCTTCAAAGGACACTATCAAAAAAAGTGATATTTTCTCTCAGAGAAAAAATATTTGTAAATCATACCTCTGATAAGAGCCTACTATTCAAAATATATAAAGTCTTTTAAAAAGACAATTTGGGAACCAGCTGGTGATGTGGTGGCTAAAGTACTGGGTGCTCCCAGATGGCTGACCATGGTTCAAATCCCGGACCTGGTGGCTTGCTTTCTCACTTTCTCTCTCTCTCAGGTCAAACTAAACTAAATGAATGAATAAATAAAATTAAATAAATAACTCTTTTAAAAAAGACAGCCTAGGTTAAAACTAGGAAAAGGATCTGAATAAACATTCTTCAAAGCAGATGTACAAATGGCCAACAAGGGAAGCCAACTTTAGTTGTCAGATGCAAACCAAAACCACTTTACACCCCTAGGATAGCTATCCAAAAGACTGACAATGACAAATCTGGCAAGGATATGGAGAGATTGGAAGCCTCATACACTGCCTGTGGGAATGAAAATAACATAACTACTTTGGAAAACAGTCTGGCAATTCTTTAAAAAGTTAACATAGTTACCATGTCTTAGTACATTGGTTTGGCCTGTTACAACAAAATACCACAGACTGGGTCATTTATAAACCTACCTAATCACCTTCCAGAAGGTCCCACCTCCTAATATTATCATTTTGGGGTTAAGATTTCTACACAGAAATTTGGGGGACGGGAGGACATAAACATAAGACCTTAGCACCATGACCCAGGAACTCCACTCCTAGGTATATAGCCAAGAGAAACAAAAACATATGTTCACACAAAAAATTGTACACAGATGTTTAAAACTTGATCATGATTTGAGACTTATTTTAACTATACATAAAAGCAAAGAAAGCTGTAAAATCCCAGTGATTTCTTTCTTCCTTCCTTTCTTTCTTTCCTTCTATTTTTTTATTTTAGGTTTTTGCCAGTGGGTGCATTGTGTGCATAGGGAAAGTGAGAAATCACTCTCTGGGGAAATGACTGCCACAATCCCTTTTCCTCCATCCAGCTCCCAGGTTTGGGGCATGCATGCACATGCGCCTGGCATGACTTTCAAGCCACTGGGTCTGGGACTCAAACTGTGGTGGACCATATGGGAATCCAACACCCTAACCACCATGCCACCTGCCGGCCCCAGCAATTGCTTTTCTATTGCCAATGTCAAGTTGAGCAAATTCTGCCTAAAAAGCACTGGGTTGTCTTGAACCATGGTTAGCCATGTGGGAGTGTCCAGCACCTTAACCACCACACCACCTACTGGTCCTGCAAAACCTCTTAAAAAAAAAATAGGGCCAGCAGGTGGCATGGTGACCAAAGGCACTGAACTTCCACATGGTCGACCATGGTTCGAGTCCCAGATCTGGCAGCTTGTTTTCTCACTTTCCCTTTCTCTCTCTCTCTCTCTCTCTGTCCCTCTCTGGTCAAATCAAAATAAATAAAGTTAAATAGAATAATTATTTTTCTAAAAAGATAGAAACTAGCAGATCCAGAAAAAAGGGAGCAATACTGTTGTTACTGCCTTGTCCAGGACAGAGCAGGCAGACACTAAGTAGGTAGATACAAAGGCACAATCCACGATTTAAAGGAGCTCAAAGTCTAGTAGGAAAACAGAAATGTCATTATTTTTATTATAAAATGCTTAATTATAAAAGCGTGGAGTACTAAATACAGATAGAAATTATCTATCCTGAGCACATGAGTGTTTAATTTGAATGAGTCGACAAAGGGTTCATGACCGCGGTATCTGGTTTCCACTTTAAAAGATGTGTGTGATTTCAGTAAGAGGTTGGGATGGGTACAGCAGGCTACAGGGAACAGCATGAGCTATACAAGAAAATAAAGTAGGTGGCAGGGTGGTTAAGGCAGCTAGATTCCCACATGGCCAACTGTGAGGTTCCAGTCCCAGACCTGGTGGCTTGATATGTGTGCGCATATCCAACATCCCGAGAGAATGGAGAAGAAACTGTGGTGTGGCATTCCCCATGGGAGTGATCTCATTTTTCCTTTCTATCTCCTTCCAGCAAGCACACAAGCCCTAGAGGGGGGGGGGGGGGGGGGAACCTAAAGTAGGAATGGAGAGATGAAAATGAACAAGATACAGTAGGATTTTTTTTTCTTTTTAATTTGCTGTAGGAGCCGTATGCTCATAGAAGGTGGGAGTGGAGTGAGAAAGCACCCCCTGGCGGGGGTAATGACCACATGGTAATTCCTTCTCCATTCTCCTCTTGGGAGACCCAAGAAAATAAAATGAATACTCAGCAATCAGCATATTTTTTGAGCTGTTTCATCCAAGAGTCGAACCACACAGCCAACCATGTGGGATCCAGCTGCCTTAACATGCCACCTGGCTAGCCGGAACAGAACTATTTTAACTGAAAATTAAAAACAGAAGTCAAAACACCCACTCTCAATTGGTAGACATATTTTTAGGCTAGCCATTTACTGCCCCCTAGTGGATAGATGAGTCCTTCCCAGCATTAACAGCATCAAGCCACTACAGATGTTTCACGTCCTCCAGTAACAAGTTAGCATTAAACACTTCGGGTCCAGCAGATGGCGTAGTGGTTATGTCATGTCACTGGACCCCCACATAGCTGATTGTGGTTGAGTCTCGGTGCCAGTGGCTTGAAATTCACACCAGACAAGTGTGTATGCATGCCCAAGATCCCGGGAAGAGAATGGAAGAGAAGGAATAGGATTATGGCGTGCCCATCCCCTCTAGGGGGTGATTTTTCACTTTTCTTCTCATCTCTGTCTCTTTCCCCCAGCAAGTGTCCTAAGACAAAAACCTCTCCCTAATCAGCCTCTGTAGAAATCTCCACACTGATATAACTAGCCAGAGAATCTAGTTAGGAGAAAAGATAGTCTCAAATGCCTATCTAATCAGACACTAGTAGGTAGTATAATGGTCAGCACTGACCTGAGAATTCACAATCAAAGGCACTTTGAGGGGCCAGCAGGTGGCGTGGTGGCGTTAAGGCACTGGACACTCCTACATGGCCAGGCATGGTTCGTCCTAGGCCTTATGATTTGCTTTCTCATTTTCCTTCTCTCTGTCTCCCTCTGATCAAATTAAATGAATAAAATTAAGTAATTCTTAAAAAAAAAAAAGGCACCTCAAGAAGTGTAAGTTTTCACTTAAACAAGATAGTCATTCTTTTAACCTAAGATTTTTTTTTTCTTTTTCATTTAACTTGTTATTACTATTATTTTTTAATCTGAGCAGAGAAAGGGGAAGTGAGAAAGCAAGCCGCCAGATATGTGACTCAAACCACAGTAGGCCACGTGGGAGTCCAGTGCCCTTAACTGCCACGCCACCTGCTGGTCCCCCTGGTAATTTGACCAGAGAGGGACAGTGTGTGTGTGTGTGTGTGAGAGAGAGAGAGAGAGAGAGAGAGAGAGAGAGAGAGAGAAAAGGAAAATGAGAAAGCCAGCCACCAGGTCCGGAATTCGAACCATGGTGGTCATGTGGGAATCCAGTGCCTTTAACCACCATGCCATTTGCCAGCCCCTAAGATTTTTGAAGGAAAGAGCATTCAGGTCAGAGGCACTCATGAACAAAATATCCTGAGAATTAAACAGGAACGTAAGAGTGTGCAGAAGTTGATATATTTAGAAATCCCATAGGAACAGTATATGAATGCTTGAGCATGGGACTACTACAGTACCCAAATACTTAAAGTATTATTTTATTGGGACCAGCAGATGGCATAAGGGTTATGTCACTAGATTCCCACATGGCTGACCATGGTTCAAGTCCTGGACCCAGAGGCTTGAAACACAGCAGGCCCATGTGCATGTTTGCCCAAAATCCCAAGAGCAGAATGGAGGAAAAAGGATTGCAATATGGCCAACTCCCTGGGGAGTGATTTCTCACTTTCTGTCTCTCCAGTGCACACACACCCCTGAAAACAATCTCTAAATAAATAAATAAATAAATAAATAAAAGCCCAAGTATTTAGTTTTATTTACCATCATTTTCAAATTTGACCAGAAACAAAGCATGAAAGCAAGTCACCAGGTCCAGGACTCAAACTAGTCGGCCATTTGAGTCCAGTGCCTTTAGCCACACTACAGTACCCAAATACTTTAAGACCAACCTGACATTAGAGTGTAAAATGGAGAAACAAAGGTTAAGGTGACCAAGTAAATACCCAACACAACTTAGATACAAATACAATAAAAACAGTAAAAGTCAGATGTAGTTTTTTGCTATTGAGTGCCTGCACTTGCTGGAGAAAGTGAGAAATCACCCCCTAGAAGGGATGGTCACATCCCAACCCCTGCTCCTCCATTCTCCTCTTGGGATCTTGGGCAAGCACACATGCCCAGCATGAGTTCTAAACTGCAGTGTCTGGGACTCAAACCAGACAACTATGTGGGAGTTCAGCAACATAACCATTACACCATCTGCTGGTCTGTAAAGGTTATTAATGGAGTGATCTGATCCTAAACAAGTTAGCTGAATACACGAGGTCACTTGGCATGGCTGGAGCAAACCTCTTAAGTTACGTAACTATCTTTATGAGGTAAATTTTGCATTACTTGAGTCCACCTTGGGGTAGCAAAAACACGAAAGGTAACCCATACCCCTGTCTAAGAATCTGTGACTACTAGTGTGGATAGTTTCACTTGCATGCAAGTCGCATCAGGAACACATACCAACTGCTATTAGATCAGTCTAATCTGGCTCTTTCCCAGGCTCATTTACCTTTCAAAAGCCAACCACACTAGCGAGAAAACCCATCATCCTCAACTAAATACGTAATGTTCCTGCTAGATGGAGTTTAATTCCTACTCAATTCAGAAGTGAGAATTCTCCCTCCACACCACCAGTACTTCTACAAAGTAGCAGTAAATCATCTACTATCTAAGAGTACAGTAGACAGACAAAATAATCATTACACCCAAAAGGCCCAACAATTTTTTTATTTTCAAAAACAACTTTATTCATGACACATATTTAAAAAAAAATTCCCACCCCTGGAAATGAGCTAAAAAAAAATAAACAAAATCCACCTCCCACCTCCCTGTTTCCACTTCCTCCCATTCCCTCCAAATAAAAGGGAAAAAAAGCAAAGGAAAAACAAAACAAAACAAAACAAAAAACTGAAAAACAAAAAACACCCCAAAACCCCCAAAACAAGGTAGTGCATTTCCCCAAGGGGAAGGGGAATTTACACTGGAGCCGCTGGGAGCGGAACGGAGATCTTCCGGCTACAGAAACCTGCAAAGAAAGACACTCAAAACAGAAAAAGAAACACAAAGGAAACAAAATAGATCACCAGCCAATCTGGAAGGGCAGGGAGCTGGCAAAGAGGGGTGGGGTAGGTGGTAGACCTGGCAGGACAGAAGCAGGCAGGAGGGGACTGTGAAAGGCAGGGAGAAGATGGAGGGAAGGTAACAAGCAGAACAGTTTGGTGTCCTTCCAGAGCCCTGGGTAAAAAAAAACCCTACCACCCATGCCCACCTACCCTTGAGCAGCCCCCAAGGGAGTGAAGTGGGGCAGGGAAACGTGGGGAACAGCTTGCGCAGTTGAGACGTGTCCATGACGAATCCCCAGTGAATAAGCAGCCCCCTGCCCCACTCCCTGGGCCTTCCCCTACTCCCAAAGCAGGTCCCTCCTCAGCAGTTAGTTATGGGATTCTCCCCCCTTCCACAGTATATCTTTTTTTTTTAAAAATATTTTTTTTTCCATCAAGGTCATCTTCTGTTTTTCTTTTTTTTTTTTAATTCTTTTTTTTTTTTTCCTTCTTTCCTTTTTTTCCTCTCTCTCCTCCTAATACACACTTTTTTTAGTAAGGGGAATACCATGATGTCGCTCTAGCCCGGCCCCTGGAAGAAAGAAGGAGAGTTAGGTGTTAACATGATCACTAGGTTGTTCAGTACAAGTCCCTCCCCGTGGACCCTTGCCCCAGGTTACTGTGAAGGGAAGCAGGGGAAAAGAAGTGTCCTAAAATTGACCCCTAAATCCCAGAAACGGACACATCTGCCAGTTGTGGGGGGACGATGGGTGGTAATGGTGGTGAACAGAATATGCCACCTAATAGAGGCAATAAAGAAGTGTATCCTGAATACAGGGGCAAGAAAAGGAACCATTATCAGTTCTCCACAGCTCTGAAACTTGAGGCCCTTGCCAATAGATCCTCCCTAACTCCTGGGAGAAGATAAGTAGATCTTAAAAAGTTTATGTCTGGAAGGGATTGCGGCATGGCCATCCCCGGGGGAGGGGTGGTTTCTCACTTTCTGTGTCTGTCTGTCTCTGTCTGGAGAGAGCACGCACCCTATAGCAAAAAAAACCTCTCAAAAAGAGTTTATGTCTTATCTAAATTCAAAGAGAAAAGTAGAGCAGAGTAATAGCAAGGGCACCACACCAGGCCCAGTGAAAAAGTTTACCTTACGAAAGACTGGCTCACATGCAAGGTAAGTATCTCAAAATCCTCCCACATGGCTGATGGGAGGATCAACCAGTCTCTGGTATTCTTCCAAAAGAGGTTCAAATTTCAACCTCTCCCTAACTCTAGGAATAGTAGTAAATATCCAAGCCATGGTTTCAATGTCCTGAGGTCCTGTTCTCCATGGCTTTCTGTATAAACAGCTTTGCTGCCACTGAAGGGAAGAAAAGACTAGGAGAGGAAGCATCTCTCAGAACAGAAGATGAGATCCAGCCCTTATCACCAATTCCTGCTCCAAGAAAAGAGACTGGCCTCCTGGGCTGGCCTGCAACTATCTTCCTCACCCTGCACAGGCAGGAGACCAAGTCCCTGGAGACCAAGGGGAGGGGACGGAAGGGAGGTGCCTCAGATAAGGAGAGAAGGAAGCATATAGGGCTAATGGGGAGGTGGGGGGGAGGAGCAGCCCATCTATCCTGACCTGTAGACACGACCCCGGGGCCTGCTGTTAAAACCACTGTAGAATCGAGAGCGGGAGCTATTGTAATTGGTGGTCCGGGCACGGTAGCGGGCTCGTGGGAAACCTCGGTCTGTTGTACTGATGCCTGGTCTGTTGGTTCGTTTTGGGATCACCTGCATGTAAGGGACATACAACAGAAAGCCAGTCAACCAGGTAAGTTTACAAAGAACCACAATAACAACAGAAACAGAGCTTACCTTGATTTGTCTTCCTCTAAACAAGGATTCATCTAAGGCCAGGGATGTCCTCACTGACTCTTTGTCTGAGAACTCTATATACGCAAACCTGAAAAGTAATTGTCTATCTCTGAAAATGCAAATAGCTCATAGGTCAAATCCAACTATAGGCATGATTTCTTTGAGTATAATGTATTTACATTTTTAATTATTTATCAAAATTTAATAAATGGAAGATTTTAGGCACTGTGGAAAGCTATAAAACAGGACATACAGGGTCTAGATTTCCATAAAGTCATAACCAGCTGGGGCCAAATAGAAGCTCTCTCCTAGCTTGTTATTCCATTCACACCTAACTTTCCTTTTTGTTATCTGTCTGGTTCCCAAAGGTATGTATGTGTAACACCTAATAAATATAAGACAAAAACCACCTGTCTCTACAGCAAATAATTTACTATACAACATAAAACATAACTTACCTATTTTTTTTTTTTTTTTTGAGAGGTTTTTGCTATAGGGTGCATGTGTTCGCCAGAAAGACAAGACACAGAGAGACAGAAAGCGAGAAATCACCTCCCAGGGGTGATGGCCACACCACAATCCCTTCTCCATTCTCCTCTCGGGATCTTGAGCATGCATGTACACGTGCCCAGCACGGAGTTTAAGCTACTGTGTCTGGAACTTGAACTGTGGTAGACTACATGGGAGTCCAGCAATGTAGCCATTACGCCATCTGCTGGTCCCATAACTTACCTATTCTTAATCTGATTAAAATTATCTCAACTTACTCCCTATGATGAATCGAATATATTCAATTCCCCCTCAATTCATGTGTTAAATGCCCCTCAAATTCATGTGTTAAAATTTGGCGACCCATTCCAATGGTGTTGAGACGGTTAAGAATGAATCTGATTATGGCACTGAACAGTGGGCCTCTGGAACGTGCTTAGACATAGGGTGATGGCCCCCACAGCTGCATGCTGAAGGGTTTATATGAACAGGGAGGGAAACACACTTGCTCTGCACGCACTCCTATGCTTTGCCATATTACCTCAGCAAGAAAGCCCCCTCAACCAACAAAGAGAATCCCTGGGCCTCCAAACCCTACACTGAATAAATCTCTATTTTTTACACAGTATTTGGATTCAGACGTTTTTGTTATTACCAACAGAATACACTAAAATAGTCCTCTACTTACCCTTTAGGATGGCCACTAAATTTGTCACAGAGTATGGTAACACGATTGACTGAACCACAGCCATGAAAGTGTGCTTCCAGCTCTTCTGCTGTTGCACCATAGTCAACCTGAGGAAAGGGGGGACATGTAACAGATACTGGGCAAACTCCTGACTCAAAAGGTACAACTGCCTAGCCTTTGGTCTGGACTATCTATACTTATAGGTATATCAAATCTAGTTCTTCCAATCCCAGTCTTTGCTAAATCGTTCCCTTACCTTTTATCTACCAACCCTCTCTCCACACCCAAAACTACCACTTATCCTAGAAATGTTCCTTTTAAGACTATTTAATAACTTTCCCTAACAATAACTTTCCCCAAACCCCATCAGAGCCCTAGTACATACATTGCCAACATAGATGGAACGGGCATCAGCTTCCATCTTCTCCTCAATGGACATAATCACAGGGCCAGCTTTGAAGAAAAAAGAAAACAGAACAAAGACAGAAAAAAACAAACAAACAAACACCACCCTTGTTTTCTACCTGACCAACATAAGCATGTCTGTCACCATCCCTTACTATTAGCTGAGTGAAAGATTTTTTTTTTCTGTTCCTTGCTGTTCTCATTCCTTAGAACAGTGCCTAGCACATGGTAAATGCTCGCTAAAATGTTTGACAAATCAAGGATTAATACCTTCTTAGAAATCACAGAAAACGATATAGGAATCTCCCCACCCCCAACTCAAGTTGCGACTCAATAGCTTTGGATGAAATGCCTTGAAAGGGAACAAAATTAAGTGGGCCAAGACTCGACATTTCTAGATTAAAGAGGAAGCCCTTGGCAGCCAAGCAGTTTCTTTTAGGGGTTCTAACTAGAGAGTCTCCAACTAAAGGGAAAATTACAGGGCTTGAAGGTCAAATATCAGCAGGCATCCTCTCACAGAGGGTAGAGGTAGACCAAGAACAAAGAGCAACACATTTTTAACAGGGACAAAGGGAAGCACAAGACTACCATCACCAAAACACAGGTTCTGTCTCACGAAGGTCAGAGGAACACACAACGGACTACGACCGCGGCACCTGCCCGGTAATCGCTCAGACAAGCAGCACTTGGGTCCGAGGCGTCTAATCCCACATCTCCCGCACTACATGACGACCCGGGCTCCGCGTGCAACCGCCAGTTACTCACCATTGCCTGGAGGTGGGCTCATATTCATCTGCTTCTCTACCTCGTTCTGTAGCTCCTTTAGCTTCTCAGCTTCTTCCTCCATCTCCCTGACTCGAGCTTTGATCGCTTCCAGCTCCTACAACGAGTGGGGTGGGTATGGAGAAGAGCTTAAGAGGAACCAACGCAGGGGCTATGCCCTGCTCTCGGTTCGCGCGTGGCCCCAGCCATGCTCGGCCATTTAGCTCGCCCTACACGAGAGTCGTGATGAAAAGAAAAGCATGCTACCTTCTCCAGAACGACACTAGGCACCCATGACTACCGAATTAACCCAGCCGGGCCCCTTGTGGCGAACGAAGACCCGGCTCGGCCCCAGCCACGTTATTCCCCGCCCAACCCCACCCCCCCCGCCTGCCTCCCGCTCGCACCAGCTCTGGGCCTCCCATGACCCAGCCGGACGCCGGCTCGCTAGTTCGCCCTCTTTCCCTCACCGGGTCCTCAATGGCGCCGTCCCCCGGGTCGCCCTCGACCAGTCCCGGCTCTTCCTCCTCTTCCTGGCTGCCGGGGGCTCCCGAGCCAGGCCCAGGGCCCGGAGCTCCCGGGGGGGCGCGGGGCCGGGGCGGCTCCTCTTCGGGCTCGGGCTCCGGCTCGGGCTCCAGCAGCAGCTCCTCAGGCTCCAGTTCCTCAGACTCCAGGCCGTTCCCGTAGTCCCCTGCGCCCCCCGGGGCCCCCTCCCCGGCCTCCCCACCGGCCCCGGGCACAAGATGGCGCCGCCGCCCCGGCCCGGAGCCCCGACCGCCCGCAGCCCCCGCTGCTGCTGCCGCCGCCGCCGCCGCCGCCATCGCCGCTCAGACTGGGGCCCGCCGCCCGGCGATTGGAGAACTGCGCCGGTCACGCCGAGGATTCATTAGTCAATTAGCCTGCCCGTCACCATGAGCCAGGGCTCTATTGGAGAATATTACTTGGCAATCAAATAAGACCCCGCCCTAAGGGCGGGGCACTGCGCCAAATTCTCAAATCCTGGTAGGTGAATTTGTCTATCAATCAACACACGTCCCGCCTCCTCTAGAGCCCTTAGGTAACAATACCGCCACGCTGTGACGACATTCCATCTTCTCTCTAGCCTACAGGCTGGTCCTCGAAGTATAGGACGCTTCCTGATTGGCCCACGGTTAGGAGACTGGAAAGGACCAATCTTCCGATCGCCTCACCGCAACGACCCAGTTTTAGATGCTGATTGGCTCGCAGTATTTGAAGGGCTGACAGCCATTAACTTGACAGGCGGACCTTGCCCCCGAACGGACCTGGGGACTTCAAGATAAGGAAACCCGAGGTCACATGACTAGTCAGGCTTCAGGGGGCCGCCATCTTCATTCTACTGCCACTACTACTAGCCAATTAGTGAGCTGTTAGAAGGCGGAGGCTCCAAACAGAGCGGCTTTTTCTGATCCAGAAAGCACCAGTACATGGGATGTTGCCGGAAGCGAAGGTTCTGAACGGAGCACTGTGGAAGGGACCTTACTTTTCTCATCCAAGTTGATGGTACCATTCTCCCAAACCAGAGGGAGAAATCCTCATTTCAGAGCTACTGGTCACAAGTCCTGTCTTGCAGAGGCCTTGCAAATCTTCTGTACCTAAGCAGTTTCAGCCTGTGTATTCTCTTCCCTGGACTGTGCTGCAGATCCCTAAGAGGCATCTCAGTTTTCAGTGTCACCTCTCCAATCCACAGTGCTACCAGACTCGTACACTTCAGTGGCCGGGTAGTCTCAAAACTCCTTACCATAGCCTTAGACACCCGGGGGCCTGGCTACTCGCGAATGTTGTTTCCACCTTCCTCCTGCTCCCAGGATGCACCTGCAACCAGTTAGTGCTTTCAGTCAGTCCCTCTGCAATCATGGCTGCAAACCCCAGCATCACTTCCAGCGAAGCATTCACCAGCCTCCCCTCCTTTCCCATAATAAATAGGCCTACCTCAACCGTGTGCTTAATGGTTTTATGCTACATTTCCTAACTAGGTTGTGTTTGTATTGGAGGGGCTGGGTTCTATTTATATTTGCATCCCCACTGTGATGTGATGCCTAGAACAGAGTAAGTGACCTATTGAATGTTTGTTACCCTAAAGATGTATTGGGAACCTAGGTGCTACACTTCAACACTTTCTCAGCCTCCAAAGTCTTCTTCAGAATCCAGAGGAATTTCTCCTGGCTGTTTGCCACCATACCACTGTATCCAGAGATACTAATGAGACCTAGCCCGGGAAGGCAGGGTTTCCACAGTTTAGTATAGCGATCCTACATATTTATTTAAAAGACAGGAATAGCAGTGCTAAGTTTACAAAAGAGATTTTTGTTAGCAGACCAAGCTATGGTTTGTCAGACTCATAAAAATCCAACCAAAAAGTTAAACAAGCATGGTTGAGACGGGAAAAGTGAAGAACTCAACCCCACTCTTCCCCTCACCCCCACTTTTTTCTCACAATTCCTTACCTCAGGAACTGGAGAGCGTGAAGCAGAGTCCCAGTCGCTTAAAATTTTGCTGCAAATCACTTCATCAGCCATCTCAGCTTCAGTGATCTGGGAGAACTAGTTGAGCACCGAAAACAAGCCTAAATAATTGAGCTCCCTGGAAGAAAAGTCTTTCATACTAATCTTAATCTAATCATGATTTGACTATTTTATTGGCACCTAGTTTGTGCAAACTAAGGAAAATGGGATTTAAAAAAAATACCTTTGAATCTGAGCATTTGGTTTTGTTAACAGGGACCATACCTTATTATTATAGTATCTCACTGAATTCTTTTTTTCTTTTTTTTTTTTGAGAGGTTTTTGCTATAGGGTGCGTGCGCTCACCAGACAGACAAGAGAGACAGAAAGCGAGAAATCACCTCCCCAGGGGGATGGCCAGCCGCAATCCCTTCTTCTCCATTCTCCTTTCGGGATCTTCGGCACGCACATAAGCCACCAAGTCCAGGACTCGAACCGCGGTCGACTATGTGGGAGTCCAGCGACATAGCCATTACGCTAACTACTGGTCCCCTCACTGAATTCTTAACAACCCTGTGAAGCAAATATTTCCAAAATTCTATCTTTTTTAGGGAAAAACCAAAAGGTTTGAAAGAAGTAAAGTAACTTGCCCCAAGTCATTGAGTTCATTAGAAGTGTGCAGGTAATTCAAGCCAGTTTTCAAAGCTCAAATCAAAACTAGTATAAAGTACACTTTAACATCAAAATTACGTATGTATGATGTACCTCTTAAAAGGCTTAAATGTGTAATAAAATATGTAAAAATAATTCGTGTTAGACCAAATGTAAAATTGACATAAAGTATGATCACAATTTGTATATGATTTAAATAAAAAGGAACAAGAGCCGGTACAATCTATTTTGGCAGTATACCAAAAGCTTATAAAATGTTGAGGCTCTTAGCCCAGTAATCCTATTTTTTATCATCTGTTCTAAAGAAATCATCTAAAAAGTGAATAAATATATTTATCAGAGTGAAAAATGTAAACGACTTGGGGCTAGCAGGTGGCATGGTGGGTGACACTGGACTCCCACATAGCTAGCTGTAGATCAAGTTCTAAACATGACTGCTTGCTTTCTCACTTTCTCTACCTCTTTCTATCTCTGGTGAGTTAAATAATTTTATTTAACTTTATTCATCTTTTTTTGTTGTTTTAATTTGACTGAAGAAAGACAGAGAGAGAGAGAAAGTAAGAAAGCGAGTTGCTAGATCTGGGATTTGAACTGCAGTCAGCCATATGGAAGTCCAGAGCCTTAACCACCAGACCACCTGCTAGCCCCTCTCTGGTGATTTTTTAAAAATATAGATATAATTAAATAAATAATTCTAAAAAAAAAGAAATATATATATATATATATATATATATGACTTAAATTTCCTAGTGAGCATTAAAATTATTATTTAATTATTGTATTTAGTTATGTTGTCATTATTATAATATTTTAATTTGACCAGAGAGAGACAGAGACAGAGAGTAAGAAAGCAAGCTGCCAGATCCGGGGCTCAAACCATAGTCCATCATGTGGGAGTCCAGCACCTTAACCACCACGCCACCTGATGGCCTTGAGCATTAAAATTATTGTACAGGGCCAGCTGGTGGCTTTATGGTTAAGGTGACTGGATCCCATAAAGCTGACTATGCATTTTTATTCCTAGTCCTAGTGGCTTGAAAAATATGCCAAGCATGTGCATGAGGCACATGCATGCTCAAAATCTTGACAAGATGGAGAAATGACCATGCCCCAATTGGGGTGAGGAGGGTTCCCTCTCTCCCTCTCTCTGGTATGCACACATGGCCTCTGGCAAATTTAAATAAATATATAAAAATTAAATAAATATGGGTGTGAGATTTACCCATCATTACAATTATCTTTAAGTAATAACCTATAGAGGACCATGGTGTTTTGGAAAAACCGAAACTCAAATAATGTTGTGCCCCAGAAGAGAGAAAAATGAGTTAGTAGAAGTGAGTGGTGGGCCCAGCAGGTGGCCTGGTAGTTAAGAGCACTGGACTTTCACATGGCCAACAACGGTTCAAGTCCTGAACCTGGCTGCTTCCTTTCTCACGTTCTCTCTTTCTGTCCCTCTCTGGTCAAATAAAAATAAATAAATAAGTTAAATAAAATAATTCTTTTTTTTTTTTTGAGAGGTTTTCGCTATAGGGTGCGTGCGCTCGCCAGACAGACAGACAGATTCATAGAGACAGAAAGCGAGAAATCACCCCCCGGGGGTGTGGCCACACCGCAATCCCTTCTCCTCCATTCTCCTCTCGGGATCTTGGGCACGCACACACACGCACCCGGCGTGAGTTTTAAGCCACCGGGTCCAGGACTTGAACTGCGGTCAACCACGTGGGAGTCCAGCGACATAGCCGTTACACTAACTGCTGGTTCCCATAAAATAATTCTTAAAAAAAAAAAAAAAGTGAGTGGTTAGTGGAGTTGATAAAAGGGCAATTAAAATGAATGTAGGCATCTTCAGTTCTATCCAGGAGAGAAAAGCTTTCTCACTAGACAGCATAAATATTTGGTATTTCTGTAGTTTCATCACTATTCTTAACTCCTACTTTAAAATTTATATAAACTATCATAATTCTAAATCTAGTCTAGAACTACATCGTTTAATATGGTAGCCACTAGTCACAAGTGGCTACAGAGCACGTGAAACATGAATAGTTTGGTTTGAAACACATTGAAATTGTAAAATACACACCAAATTTCAAAAATTTGGTATTAAAAAAATGTGAAATAACTAAAAATTGTTTAACATTAATTATAAGTTGAAATAATATCTTATATAATATGCTAAATAATTATTAAATTAACTTCCTGTTTCTTTTTGCATTTTAAATGAGGTTTTTTTTTTCTTTCTTTCTTTCTTTTTTTTTTTTGAGAGATTTTCGCTATAGGGCGCATGCGCTCGCCAGACAGACAGAGAGAGACATAGAGACAGAAAGCAAGAAATCACCCCCCAGGGGGGATGGTCACGCTGCAATCCCTTCTCCTCCATTCTCCTCTCAGGATCTTGGGCACGCCCACACACGCGCCCGGCGTGAGTTTTAAGCCACCGGGTCCAGGACGCGAACCGCGGTCTACTACGTGGGAGTCCAGCGATATAGCCATTACACTAACTGCTGGTTCCCTTTTTTTTTTTTTTTTGAAGAGTTTTTTGCTATAGGGCACGTGCGCTTGCTGGAGAGACAGAGACAGACAAAGAGACAGAAAGTGAGAAATTACCTCCCAGGGGAGGATGGCCATTCCACAATCCCTTCTCTTCCATTCTCCTCTCAGGATCTTGGGCATACATGCACAATGCGCTTGGCATGAGTTTTAAGTGACTGGGTCCAGGACTCAAGCCACAGTCAACTACATGGGAGTCCAGCAATATAAATATTATGCCAACTGCAGGTCCCTTAAATGAGATTTCTAGGAAATGTATAACTACGTATTTGGCTTTCATTGAATTTCTGTCGGACAGTGCTGACATAGAACCTTGGAAGCTTTATCCTGTACTTACCTCTATTTTGGAGCAAACACCAATTCTTTTCTAATGTAGTTTGGCCCTACTTACTTCAACTTCCTAGGTCCACCTTTGCATGAAGTAGGGTGGCCATTTAAGTGTGAAGCTGTGTTGGGCTCCTTAATTTCCATTCTCCTTGATCAAGTTTTTAAAAACTTTTAAAAGTTTTTTGGCCATAGGGCATATGCACTCCCAAGACAGACAGAGGGAAAGTGAGAAATCACCCCCAGGGGGAATGGCCATACATCAATGCCTTCTCCTCCATTCTCCTCCTGGGATTTTGGGAACTCACACAAACATGCCCTGCATTATTTTCAAGCTGCCAGCTCCAGGACTCAAACTGTGGTAGGTCATGGGGGAGTCCAGCGCCTTAACCACCACACCACCTGCTGGCCCAACTTTTAAAAAACCTTGTACCTGAAAATTTATTTTAATATACTGTACCAGATATCTTAATTATCAAAAAACAAACAATCAGAAAATATAGCAAAAAGAACAGAATAAAATCACTCATCAAATCCACCACTCAGAGATAATCGCTAATGATTTTTTGAACTATACCCTTCCTGAAATTTTCAGTATACAAATATATAAAGAGGAATACATATATTTTAGCAAAATGGGATCATACTATATATATATAATTTTCTAATCTATTTTCTTTTTTACCTATAAAATACACAGACATCTTTCCATGTCAATAAATATATTTTTCCAATTTTATTTTATTATTTTTTAGAGGTTTTTTGCTATAGGGCTCATGCGCTCGCCAGAAAGACAGAGAGAGACAAAGAGATAGAAAGCGAGAAATCACCCCCCAGGGGGATGGCCACGCCACAATCCCTTCTCCTGCATTCTCCTCTCGGGATTCTGGGCACACATGCACATGCACCAGCATAAGTTTAAGCCACCAGGTCCGGGACTCGAACCGCGGTCAACTACATGGGAGTTCAGCAACAAAGCCATTACACTAACTGCTGGTCCCCCAATTTTATTTTTTATGGTTTTACTCAAAAGTCACCTTAGGGGCCGGCAGGCGGCATGGTTAAGGGTGCTGGACTTCCACATGGCCGACTGGTTTAAGTCCCGGACCTGGCAGCTTGCTTTCTCTCTCTCTCTCTATTTCTCTCTCTCTGTCTTACCCTATCCCTCTCTGGTCAAAGTAAATAAATAAATGGATAAATAAAGTTAAATAAAATAATTCTTTAAAAAAAGTCACCCTAGAAATGAGGTCTTCCCTGACTATTCAATTTAAAATGAAAAACAATATCTTCCCGGGACCAGCAGTTAGCGTAATGGCTATGTCGCTGGACTCCCATGTAGTCGACCGCGGTTCGAGTCCCAGACCCGGCGGCTTAAACTCACGCCGGGCGCGTGTGCGTGCGTGCCCAAGATCCCGAGAGGAGAATGGAGGAGAAGGGATTGCGACGTGGCCATCCCCCCTGGGGGGTGATTTCCTGCTTTCTATCTCTCTGTCTCTCTCTGTCTGTCTGGCGAGCGCACACGTCCTATAGCAAAAACCTCTCCAAAAAAAAAAAAAAAAAAAAAGAAAAACAATATCTTCCCATTTCTCCTTCAATGAGGTTTTTTTTTGTTTTGTTTTTTGTTTGTTTTTGGTTTAGTTTTTGCTTTTTTTTTTGAGAGGTTTTTGCTATAGGGCGCATGCACTTGCCAGAAAGACAGAAGAGAGAGACAGAGAGATAGAAAGTGAGAAATCACCCCCCAGGGGGGGACGGCCACGCCGCAATCCCTTCTCCTCCATTCTCCTCTCGGGATCTTGGGCACGCGCGCACACGCGCCCGGCGTGAGTTTTAAGCCACCGGGTCTGGGACGCGAACCGCGGTTGACTACATGGGAGTCCAGCAACATAGCCCTTATGCTAACTGCTGGTCCCCCAGGTCCAGGACTTGAACTGTGGTCGGCCATGTGGGAGTGTCCAGCACCTTAACTACCATGCCACCTGCTGGTCCCTAAGATAGTTAATTTATTTATATATCTTTATCTTATCCATATTTAAGGCAGCTTTTAAAGTTTTCAAAGGATCTGCTATTAAGTAAAAACACAGAAAGTCTACAACCCACCAATTTATTGGAAATTGTAACTGAATGTTACCCCAATTTTATAAAAAATGCAATTTGGAGAAATAACATTCTCGGAGAACTGTCTGAAGGGAACACAGTCCATCCATCCCTTCAGGTAGTTTAAAGTTTAGCCCTGTACTATATCGGACCAGAGCATCACAGAGCAGCATGTTTGGGCTAAATTGATGAGCTTCATAGCACAGGCTTGGTACTAGGCCAGAGGTGGTGTGGTGGTTAAGAAGCTGGGTTCCCACATGGCAGACCGCAGTCTGAGTTCCAGACCCGGCAGCTTGAATATCATGCCAGCAACGTGTCCAAAATCTCTAGAGATCGGAGAGGAAGGGATTATGGCATGGCCATCCATTCTAGGGGGTGATTTCTTACTTTCTCTGTCACTGTCCCTGTCTCTTTCCAGCGAGCACATGCACCGTATGGTAAAAAAAAAAAAAAAAAAAAAAAAAAAAAAAGACTTAGGACTCTGACTTCTCATTATGGTGTTTCTAAGCATTATATTTGCTGTTAGGTGTTAAAGGGGGCATCATCTACTATATCATTGAGTGTCTTCTCAGAAAAGCAACAAAACTTTTTGCCCCTAGTGAGTAACTGATAGGCTATTGTAAATCCTAAGAATGATTTGTAAATCTCAATTTGTTTCAGCTGCCAAGAAGGTCAGCGCTGACTTCATTGCCTAACTTTAGCATTTGGGAATACTACTTACAGAATGCTTTTCTATGCATTAATTTTCCGTTTGTTGTGATCTTACTGTAACGTTTCAATTTCCTTTTTATGCCTACTTTAAAAACCATTCCCCTATTGTTTTTTCTCTTTTGTATAATATTGTAACATGTTGCAAATGTTTTTTAGAACTAGGCAATTAAAGTTAATCAGTCCTGCTGTAGGGGACATAAATGCATTAACTATCATACCTGATGAAACTCTTAAGAACACCTAATTCTTTCCCCTGGTGCCATGCTCACCAAGCCACTTTCTGATTGATTAATTAGTCTATTAATTAGAGACAAGGTCTACCTATATTGTCCAGGCTGGCCTCAAACTTGAAATTCTCCTGCCTAAGCCTCCTAAGTAGCTGGAATTACAGACATGTACCACTGTGCCTAGCTCTCTGATTTTAATGTGGTTTCCCCCATAGATTTTTCTGTAGGGAGAGAATAGAAAGGCAACACTGAACACTTCTAAGCAATTGTATTTTTTCATAGTTCAACACAAACCCAAATTCCAGTTTATTGCATTGGAATATAGAAAGACTAGAAATTCCCATTAAATTCCTGTGAGACATGATGTTGATGTAGTTCTAGACTAGAGGTACAGAGAGATGTGTTGGTATTCCTAGCGAGTCCATCCAATTTAGAAGTTTGCATTAACCAAGTGTTCCAGGGGAACAGGAGAGGAAGCAGGGGCTTTGTTTTTGCCAGACTTATTTTAAGCCTGAAGTAGGCAGAAGAGCATCAGGGTAAAAATGCTCATTCTCACATACTTCTGATTAGAAGGTGATCCACAACTTGGGACTTGATGACTAGCACACGAAGATTTTGACAAGTTTTCTTTGTGGCAGAACCAAAGTACCATATACACACACCTCTCAAGACTTGGGCTGGGAGTTGGAGTTCATGGCATTTGGCTAGGGTGGGGTGAGTAAGGAAGGTAGAGGAATGACCTTGATTTTCTTCTTTTTTTTTGGAGAGGTTTTCGCTATAGGGCGCGTGCGCTTGCCAGACAGAGACAGAGAGACAGAAAGCGAGAAATCACTCCCCAGGGGGGATGGCCACGCCGCAATTCCTTCTCCTCCATTCTCCTCTTGGGATCTTGGGCACACACGCACACGCGCCCGGCGTGAGTTTAAGCCACCGCGTCCAGGACTCGAACCGCGGTCGACTACATGGGAGTCCAGCGACATAGTCATTACGCTAATGGCTGGTCCCAATTTTCTTAATTATCTCAACATATTTCCAAATCCCTGTTACTTTAATTCTTGCCTTTAACAAGGTCATGAAGTGATCAAGCAATGTCCTGACCCCAAGCTACACAGTGTAGAAGTCACAAACCCTACTCAGGCCTTCTCATTAAACTTCTGGGCTTTATTTATTTTTTAATACGACCATTACATATTACACAAAAATAAAAGTCAAATGAACTTGGTATTTATAAATTATTAAATAAAAATACAGGAATATATATTTATATTTATAGAGCTTTTTCTTTTCTTCTATACTAACCAAATCTGTTCTCCTGCCGTTTTGTGATTTAAAAAAGTAAAATAGTGTATGTATGCCCTAGAATAAATGGGGAGTGGGCTAATAATCGCAGGACCGAGTTGCCCTACTTTCGCTCCTTCCTTGGCCTAAGCAAAGTCCCTACTTGTCCCTTTGGGCTCTGGAGAGCAAGAAACACCCTCTCCACCTATTTAATCTTTGAAAAATGGTAGTTATATTTCTTTCCCTCATTAAAAAAAAATGAAATGGATTTAAAAACTGGGAGCCATACTTAGCCTTCTTGGCCAAGAACTAATCCCAAAGAACGATATGGCTCTAGGAGAGAGTCCCTAGTTTTCCCTGACAGAACAGTCTCTGGGGTTTCCATTGCTCCTCCAGCTAAGAAGGGCAGGCAGGTCAAAGCTGCCCGCTGTGGTCCCATTCAAGCTATACTTCTGGCAATCAGGACCAACCCTTTTACCTTTTCAGAAAACAGCCTCTCCTTCCACCCAGGTGTAACGGCCTCAGAGTGGGGCATTTCAGTAACCAGCCCATGGTCCCTGCTGCCTGTTTGCTAAAGGCCCCCAAGAACCCTAGCAGGGATAGGCGTCCTGTGGCAGAGGGCAGAGTGAAGAGTCAGCCCCAAACCTGGGGAGCACAGGCTCCAATTTGGAGCTGATGGTCTAGTCAGTGGTTTTCCAACTTATTTTCAGCAGCAAACCCCTTAATGGAAATAAAATCTTACCCTGAACCCCGATACGTAAGACAGCTACAAGGGGAGCTGTTCTGTTTGAAGGCAAGTTGCCCAGCCTGCTCAGCCCCCACCCCCTTCATCTCCCCTAGGACTCCTGAGGCAACCCCTAGGAAACTTCGGGGCTCTGCCAAGCAGTTTGAAAACCACTGGCCTAGTTTGTCCTGAGCAAGTCAGAGACCCCCCCACCCCAACTGCTCGCCACAGACCGGCTCTGAGTTTCTGGCTCAGCACACTCACAACAGACCAAGTGGCACATGCAGTCTACCATCCCCTACAAATACCATTAAAAAGTGCAGCCCTCTCTCAAAAGCAAAAAATCTGGACTACACACCTGAGGCCAATTTGGTCCCACATTCTAGCGAGCACAACTATGTTGCCACATCCTGGGACCAAGTGAAAATCTCCAACATGAGTCAACCATGGTCTAGCTAAGATGGTCAGTGCTCAGGACGACGGGCAGGGTTCTAGAGCACTGTGAAGTCAGCACTGGAGAGCAGCAATGTGAGCACCTTAGAAAGTGCAGCAGTGAGGTCTGGCTCAGGGCATGCATCTGGAGTGAATCATTGCTTCCTCAAAAGAAAAAGCTATGCTCAGATCTGTTCTAGAGGACTGTGAGTTCTACAATGAACATCCTCAGGCTCTGAAGTACAGACAAGTAACACCCATGCAAATAGCGTGGCATCAAAGGAAACATAAATGCTTCTAGGTTATAGTAGGTACTCAAGAACCCATACACCTGGCCCCAGATAAAGCAGCACCAAAGCCCTCCACACAGAATAGGCCAGTCGTTTGTGCCTGTCACCCTCACCCCCATGGGCTTCAGAGCTGGAATGATCCTCTCAAGGCGTCAACAGTCTCACTGAGACACAGCATGGGCCAAGGCTATCTTCTAGACCAGCATTTATGTCCACACCCTCAAAAGGGAAATTAGTTAGAGCCCCAATTTAGAGTTTAAGTTTGGGTTCAGAGGTCCCAGAGATAGAAAACACTTCAGGCACCATTGTGCCCTAGTGGAAGAGAGGGCAGCAGCCAGTTCCAGCTACCGAAGCCTCTACCCACCCAGGCGCCACAGCCCGCCCTCTTGTCAGAGCCCAATAGGCAGCAGCAAGTGTGTGATGCACAAGGAAGGGGGATGATGAAGGAACAAGGCCAGCTGCAGAACTGCTCTTCTTTCCAAAGCCCTGCCAGTGACTTTCTGCGGAGCAGTGCCAAAGCCCTGTGACTGGATACAGTGTATGTCCCTTAGCCTTGAAGCAACAGGACAAAGGGAGGAGGAAGGAGGAGTGGGAAGGTGGGGCAGAGAACTTCCCCTTCTTCTTGCCACTGTGAGAGGGAGAGTTTTCTTCTGGAGGAATCCTGCCACCACTGGATTAGACAAGCAGCCCAGCATGCACACAAGCACACGTGCACATGCACACGTGTGTCTAAGCAGCCCACTGTCACAGCCACCTCTCCCTATCACCCAGAGCCCTGAGCTCCCACTCCAAAGGGATGTGCCTTCTGTGTTCCCCAAATCCCAACTCTTCCAATGGAGATGCAATCCCGTATGCAAGTTCACCTTCCTCAGGGCAGCAAACCAAGCTCCATATAGTTTCATGTGCCCATACCTATGGCATGACCCTCCCACCTCCCCCCAACCCTGGAATGACTCCATCTCCTAACCCCTTGATCATCCCTAAACATTACCCAGTGTTTCCAGCTTACTCTTCAAACCACCTGCCTGGCCTGCTCAGCTCCCTCACACACTACCTTTCCCCTGTCCATGCCTGCCCTGTTCCCATCCATTCACTTCACTTCTTCCAAGGGCATTTCTTTGTTCTATTCCTGCTCTCCTGGCCCACAGTCTCACCTAGCCCCACCTGGCCCTGGCTTTCTCACTTGCTAGCAAAAAAGGCCCCTACAGTCACCAGGGCCCCCAATGCCACAGCCCCTGTCAGCACTGTCCTCACTGATGCCCAGTTCCCCTCCCGCAGACGCCGTGCCTCCTCCAGGGCCCCGTCCCCGTATAGAGCTGTGAACTCCGCCTGTGGGAGAGAAGGGAAGTAGGAGAGAAAGGAGGAGAAAGGGATATCAGGAGAGGAAAGAATGGAGAAAAGAGGAGAGGAAGAGTTCCAGTTCCATCCACTGTAACCACTACCCCACACCCAGCTCCTCTCCAGCAAAAGCTCTCCTGGCTGCAAGCCCCTCTGATGACCCCAGGTACTCCCACCCTCAACCCTGAGCATCTAGCTCATTGGCCTTCTCTGCCTGTGAAGCCCACCTTTATGGAGCAAAAAATTCTGCTCAGAACTGGCATCTTTTGCCAAGACTGGCCTGAACACCACCCATCCCTGATCCTCCCCAATGCCCATGCCATGTACTCAGGTGTAATAAAAGGACCTGACACCATTCTTTGCAGGCACTCCCTGGGTACTGTACATTCTGTCCTCTGCTTGGGACATGAGCCCATCCAGTAATTACTGCATGGCAGCCTGGAGTGCAGAGTCCAGTGTGATCCCATATGAGTGCACCTATCAGTCCGATTCCACCCAAACAGGGAGACTGCCCCATGCCTCATCCCCTGCACAGCTGCCCCAGCCTCCAATCAGAGCCCCCAGGTGCTCCCCGCTGGAGAGCAGTTTTGCAGAGGGATGCGCAGAGCAGCAATTGAGAAGCTTCTTACCCAGCCCCCACTGCTGTGGATCCAGTCAGCCAGCCGTGTCTCCAGGTAGGCCACCATCCACTCCTGCACTTGTCCCACCAGTGGCTCCATCTCCTTGTTGACACTCTCAGCACACAATGCAGCCCCAAAGACAAAGAAGGCCACAAGGCGGCCCCAGTTGGGGCCCCCTTGGAAAAGTTCATCAGAGACCTGGGTGAAGCGCTGCTGGGCTGAGCCTGGGGTCACATGCAGCTGAGCTGCAAGGTCAGAGAAGGTGCGCCGGAAGCGGGTCTCAAACTCATCTCCAGCTGCCCGCATGGCTTGGTGCAGTGGGTCAGTGGCTGGGCCTTCCCCAGGGCCAGCTCCACAGACATAACCCTTCTGCCTCAGCTTATAGCCTACAAAGTCTGCCACCAAAGCCCGTGTGTCTGGGGCTGAGGCTGGGGTCGCCATCCGGGCGGCTGCAGAGGCAAGGATGAAAGATTGGCATGAATATATGGAATGTATGGACAGGGATCCGAGAGGGACTTCCGGTTTTTGCCAACTAAGTGAGATGGGGAGTGGGGGTGGGGAAGATATGCCCAGAGATCACTGGGCAAGGAGGGGCAAGAACAAGGAAATTAAGATATGGTGTGGGGGCCAGGGCATAAGGGGCTGGCCATTACATTCATATTAAATGTAAAACAAGTACATTTTATTTTTAAAATACTTTTGATTCTTATCATAAGACAACAACAGCTCTATGAAGCCCTTACAAGCCCTCCTCCCCCCTGCCCAGTACACACCTTTTTGGTTAGAGGAAGGGGCTTAGGACCTCCCCAGAAGCAAAATGTGAAGAGCTGGCAGAGGCACAAGATGGGGGGGAGACAGGAGCTGAAGAGAAAGGTGGAAGAAGCAAAAGACTGACCAGAACAGAGGGGAAGGGGATACTCACCCAGCCTGGATGGCAGCTCTTAGGACCCAGCGCTGGTGGCAAGGAGTACCCTGCTGGGGCCTTTCATCCTCCCGGCCAGCGGCCAGCGTGGAGCCCTGGGAAGGGGAGGGGGCAATCAGAACTAGGCAGAGAAGGCCAGGGATCAGGGTCTGGCCTGAGAAGGCCTGGGGGTGCAACTGCTGGGAATGGGCCCCTGTCCCCAGCGCTCTACCAGCTGTGTGACCGAATCCATGTTTAATGACTGCCCTCCCGGGAAACCCAGGGCCAAAGGCTTCCTGCCGACACCATCTCTACTCCCAGCTTCCTCCAGGAAAGCCTAAAGGCCCAGCTTCTCCCTTACCCCCACCCTTAGCCAGTCGCCAACCCCGTCTGCCTGCCAGGTTAGGGATCTCACGGGTCAGGCCGCTGCTGGGATCCGGCCGTTTCCTGGTGCAGGAGCTGGGAGGGAGGGAGAGAGAGAGGAAGGGAGGGAAGGAAAGAGGGAGGAGAAAGGGGGGGGGCAGGAGGGAGGGCCTGGCGGCGCCGGGTGATGATGGGGCCCAGAGATGCGTCCAGAGAGAGGGGCGGGGCTGGGACGCAGGCCTAGGAAGGGCCACAACTCGGGAAGAGAGAGGGCCTCTGAAGGAAAGAAGGGTTGGACAGAGAGGGCACCATGGACTGCGCTGGTTTTAGCTCCTGAGCCTCGAAGCTGCCCAGAAAAGGGCGCTGGTTCTCAGGACATCTGGGAGCAAATTCAGCATTTCCAGGAGGTCTCTGATGTTCCATGCACTTGTTGAACTTTTCCAGGCCTGGATCGTGTGCCTGGAAGAGAGGAGCAATTTCCATTTCGCTGGAAACTGCTTACCAGGTGCTTTACATTTCTGGGACTAGCAGCGACGCCAACCTTTTCCATCGTTTTTTCTCTTGGATCTTCAATCCGGTGCTCTCTTCATGGGCTGGGGCATCAGGCAGGAACAGGGGAGCCAGAACTTGGATCGCAAACAGTTTCTGCAGGTATTTTTCATCTTCCTTTGTAATTAGATAGATTTTCTTTTCAATTTCTTTTATAACCCAGCACATGAATTCATTCTCATTATGAAAACAAACAAACAAACAATAAAGAGGTGCCCAGTAGTAAAATACAAGTTCTCAAACATACACACAGACATAGATACACACAGGCCCAATTTCGCTCTGTCCCTGTAGCTTGATGTTTACCCCTTCAGATTACATGTGCATGTGTAGAATTTAAACATGGCAGTACAGTTCTACAGGGCAGTTCACAGGGTGTGAAGCAGTCTGACCACAGCTGACCCATGAGGGCACACACAGGCATTCCGACTGGGCCCCTGGGGCTCTTGGGGCTGGCACTCTTTCAGCTACTCTGGAGAAAGCCCCAACCAAAGGTCAAAAAGAGACAACCCAATTCTCCTTTCTTGCTGGTTCTCTTTGCTTTTTCCTCTTCTCTAAGCCGTGGTATTCCTATCTGCCTTTATGGTCACTATGAAGCATGAAGACCTCCATTTTGAATTTGACTCCTTTGCCATTTCCCTTTCCCTGTAACCTGACCCGTATGTGCCTCCTGGAAATTCCTCACGGAGTGCTTATCACCAGTAGATGAATGTTGCCATCTATCCCTGTCTTCCTAAGCAAATATTTATCACCAGCAGATGCAGCCAATAATAACTGTCCAGCCAATTATAACTGTCCTTCCTGATAACCTGCTTTTTCGGCTTTTGTCAACTGCTCTCACATCATTAAAGCCTGTATTTTCTTAGACGTGTAGTTTTTTTTTTTTTTTTCCTTTTTGGTTTTTGCCTTTATAAACCTTCCTCCCCTGCTTTGGGGCTTTGGAGTGACACAAGTCCTCTTGTAGCTGCCGGCTTAATTAAAAAGCTCCTTTCATTTGGCTAAAACTGGATGTCCTCTGTTTTCTCACAGATTTGAATATAACAACTAGAGAAGCAAGGCCTTTTCTATAGCAATAATATTAACAACCAACACACTTGGAAGACCTATTAGGGGCTAAGTGCTTTCTTTAAATATATAATATTCTAGGACCAGCAGATGGCGTAATGGTTACATCGCTGAACTCCCACGTAGTCAACTGAAGTTTGAGACCCAGACTTGGTGGTTTAAACCTCATGCCGGGCACATGTGTGTGCGTGCCCAAGATCCCGAGAGAATGGAGAAGAAGGGATTGTGGCATGGCCATCCCACCTGGGGGGTGATTTCTCGCTTTCTGTCTCTCTGGTGAGTCCATGTGCCCTATAGCAAAAAAACTCTCTAAAAATAAATAAATATATAATATTTTATTCTCACACCAATGCTTTTGCTGTTTTATTCTCATTCTAAAGATAATTAAATTGAGGCTTAAAGAGGTCAAATAATCTATTCAAATCTATATACCGATAAGCTAATAAACCAGAGCTTAATCTAACTCTATCTGACCTGAACGTTTGTCTTAACTTTGGCTCTGTATTGCATCCAAATCACCTCTTCCCTTCAGGTAGTCGATGCTGCCTCACAGTCAGAATCTACACCATCTACAAGTCCACGCGCGGTCTTCTCCTCTCTTCTGAATGTACACCCTACTCTGCTCTGCTCCTTTATGGCTGTATCCTTTCAACCGTTTTCATTTCTTCTTTGCCCCTGGGTGGACCATTCAGCGGCCACCAGCAAGGTTGCCCTTCTTTAGAGAATAACATAGTCTAGGCCTTTCCTCACAATCCTGATTTCTTTTAGACACTTTTTAAAAATTTCAAGTAAATGTCTTAGAAGATCCAAACAGGGCCAGCAGGTGGCATGATGGTTAAGGTGCTGGAAGCCCACAAGGCTGACTGCAAGGTTTGAGTTCCAAAACCAGCAGCTTGAAAATCACCCCAGGTGTGTGTGTGTGTGTGTGTGCATGGCAAAATCCCAAGGAGAATGGAGGAGAATGGAGGAAAAGGGATTACTATGTGGCCATCTCCCCAAGAGGGTGGTTCCTCACTTTCTCTCTCTCTCTGTGTGTGACGAATGCATGTGTTTTATAGTTAAAAAAAAAAAAATTAAAATCCAAATATATTTTTGTCTCCCTATATATTTAAGCTTCTTAGGAGGAGGAACTGAGGGTCAGCAGATGACATGCTGGTTAAGGCACTGGACTCTGACATGGCCGACTGTAGTTTGAGTCCTGAACTCGGCAGCTTGAAAATCACACCAGATACATGTGCGTGGAAGCCCAAAATCCCAGGAAGATAATGAGGAAAGGATTGTAGCATGGCTATCCCCCTGGGGGGTGATTTCTCACTTTCCCTCTTTCCTTGTCTCTCTTTGGCAAGTGCATACGTCCTATAGTAAAAACTTTTTTTTTTAAGAGGTTTTTGCTATAGGGCACATGTGCTTGTCAGAAAGACAGACAGAGAGACAGAAAGTGAGAAATCACCCCCCAGGGGGGATGGCCACACCGCAATCTCTTCTCCATTCTCCTCTCGGGATCTTGGGCATGCATGCACACGCACCCGGCGTGAGTTTAAGCCACCGGGTCTGGGACTCAAACCGTGGTTAACTACATGGGAGTCCAGCGACACAGCCTTACGCTAACTGCTGGTCCAGTAAAAACATTTTTTTTTTTTTGAGAGGTTTTTCCTATAAGGCACAAGTGCCCTCCAGAAAGACAGAGAGAGACAGGGAGACAGAAAGCAAGAAATCACCCCCCCGGGGGGGGGGGGGGGGGGATGGCCACACCACAATCCCTCCTCCATTCTCCTCTCAGGCACACACACACACATGCGGCCGGCATGAGTTTAAGCCACCGGGTCTGGGACTCGAACCACGGTGGACTATATGGGAGTCCAGCGACATAGCCATTATGCCAACTGCTGGTCCCAGTAAAAACAATTTTAAAAAGAAACAAAAATATCCAAATATATTTCTATCTGCCTATATATTTAAGCTCCTTAAGAGGCAGAACTGGTGGTGGCTGACAGATGACATGGTGGTTGAGGTGCTGGACTCCCACATGGCCGACCATGGTTCAGGTCCTGGACTCAAAGCTTGCTTTCTCACTTTCCCTCTCTCTGTCTCTCTCTGGTCAAATTAAAAATATATAATAATAATAAGCAAGGTTAAATAAAGAATTCTTTTTAAAAAATAAAGAGGAAGAACTAAGGGTCAGCAGGTGGTATGCTGGTTAAGGTGCTGGACTCCCACATGCCCGGCCACAGTTTGACCAAGCTCCCAGACCTGGCAGCTTGAAAATCATGCTGGGTACATATGTGTGTGAGCCTAAAATCCCAGGAGGAGAAAAGAGCAGAAGGGATTGCAGCGTAGCCATCCACTCTGGGGGGGGGTGATTTCTCACGTCCCCTCTCACTCTCTCTCTTCAAGGAGCACACATGCCCTATGGCAAAAACCAAAATAAAAATAAGAAGAGGAACTGAGTTTTCATTCACAGTGTTTTCATGACCTAACAGACCGTCAGTAAATATTGATTGAATGAATGAATCAATCAATGCCTCTAACCAGTTATTAAATAGTCTCAGCAAACCTTTGAGGATTACTCAGTAGCTGTTTTAGAAATAAAGACTAATTTGAAGTAAAAGTTCCATGTCAGTCTAAGCAATCAGAAGAACAGAGCTTCTGGACCAACACAACTTATATCTGGTCCAAAGCCTTGTACTGGAAGAATCTCAGACCAACACCACAGAGGCAAGGGATGATAGTTCAACCTGCACACGATGCAGCAGAGCCTTTAACCTGAAGCCATATGTGCTGGCCTTGCACTTTGACTTTACTTCAGTGGCACATATTTACCAGAGCATAGAAGACTGGTTTAAACTGCTTGACTATAACATTATTAGTGTATGTCTATTTTGCACTCTATAACCTGAAGAGAACGTGTCCATGGAATTTATATATTGGGTCATCAGGAAAGTCATGATACATTTTTTAAAAATAATTATTCTATTTAATGTTATATATTCAGTCATTTATTTTAATTTGACCAGAGAGAGACAAAGAGAGAGAGAGAGAGAGGGAAAGCAAGCCACCAGGTCCGGGACTCAGGTCCTGGACCCAAAGCTTAGTCCAGGACTTGAACCATGGTCAGCCATGTGGGAGTGTCCAGCACCCTTAACCACTATGCCACCTGCTGGTCCCCAGTCATGATGCATTTTTGCTTAGAAAAACGGAAAAAACACATCATGACTTTCCCAATGACCTAATATTTGTATAGAATTAGAAAATAAAACTCAGTATTACATTTTTTTCCAGAAAAAATTTTGCTATAGGGTATGTGCAATTGCCAGAGAGACAGAGACAGAAGGCAAGAAATCAACCACCCCCTAGTTGGATGGCCATGCCACAATCCCTTCTCCTCCATTTGCCTCTCAGGATTTCAGGCATGCACACACACGAGCCCAGTGTGAGTTTTAAGTTGCCAGTCTGCAACTTGAACCACGGTTGACCACGTGAGAGTCCAGCAATGTAACCATTCCACCATCTGCTGGTCCCACTCAGTATTACTTTTAAAATTAATACTGGTTAAACAGCATTGCTATAGTTAATATGGTAGTGAAAATGCAGAAGAATGAATTGTACAGTAATAAGTCTTACTGAGACCAGCAGGTGGCATGGTGGTTAAGATGCTGGACACTCCCACATGGCCGGCCACGGTTCAAGTCCTGGACCTGGTAGCTTGGTTTCTCACTTTTTCTCTCTCTCTGTCTTTCTCTGGTCAAATTAAAATAAATGAATGAATAAATAAAATTAAAAATAATTATAAAAAATAGTAAGCCTTGGGACCAGCGGTTAGCGTAGTGGCTATGTCGCTGGACTCCCACGTAGTCGACTGTGGTTCGTGTCCCGGACCCGGTGGCTTAAAACTCATGCCGGGCGCGTGTGCGTGCATGCTCAAGATCCCGAGAGGAGAATGGAGGAGAAGGGATTGCGGCGTGACCATCCCCCCTGGGGGGTGATTTCTCACTTTCTGTCTCTAATGTCTCTCTCTGTCTGTCTGGCGAGCGCATGCGCCCTGTAGCGGAAACCTCTCCAAAAAAAAAAGTCTTACTGTTTATTTCCAATATAACCATTTGTGATTTTACAGTTAAACTATCCTGCTGTTTTAAACTGAGATTTAATTTCGACTCTAAGACTCCTCATTTTAATACTCTGAAGATATTAATTTATCACTGAATGTTTTAATCTTATTTAACCAAGTGGGTAAGAGTATAGACTCTAAAGTTGGACTGCTGAGGTCCTAATCCCAGCTCCTTAATTATTAACTATGTGACCCTGGCTTAGGGTCCCATTCCCTCTCTCCCTTGATTTTTCTCATCTGTAAAATAGGTATAATAATCATCTCAACTTCCATGATGATTGTATTACATGAATTAATACTTGTAAAACTCTTACAACAGTACCCAGCACATTTTAAGTGTTAAGAACTTAAAAACCCTTCACATGTTTTTTCCACTATCATAGGAAAAAAATGAAAGGCAAGCCACCTGTAGCCTGGTGGTTAAGGGATCCAATCCCACAAAACCGCTAGGTTGGAGTCCCAGCCTTTTGGCTTTAAACACACACCAGCCATGTGTGCCTGCATACCCAAAATCCCAACAGGATGGAGAGATGGAGGAGGGATTGCAGCTTGACCATGCCCCACTGGGAGATGCTTTCTCCCTCTTCCATTCCTCTGGCCACACACTGTCAAGGATTTTTAAAAAACAGTGAAAGGGAAAAAAGTCAGCTCTGTGCCATTCTTGGAAGCTTCCAATGGAACCAGAATCCTACAGTACCAGCTTCAAGAGTTGTGTGTGCTCATTCATTCAGTAATTTGAGGGCCTACCAGGTGCTGACCATGAATCAGCTGTCCCTCAAAGGGCTTACAGTGGGGTTAGAGGGAATTCTATAACTCACTTTTTTACAGATGTGAAAACAGGTCCTGAGCTGCGCCTTGCTCAAGGTCACTCTGCTAAATAGCACCAGATGTGACACTAGAGTTAGGCCTTCCTACAGCTCTCAGTTTGGGACTCTACCCACCCTCTTGAGTGTTGCAGCTCCCCTTCCATTTTGAAAGCTCTACCTAGCTTTCATGCCCTTTCCTGCTTTGCACCCACCACTACTCCCTCCTAAACCTGGAACCTAGGTTTAAGAAAACAGAAAGACCGGCAGGCAGCTTGGTGGTTAAAGGCGCTGGACTACCAATGACCCACATGGTTTAGGTCCCAGATCTGGTGGCTAGCTCTCTCTGGTCAAAATTGAAATATAATGATAATAAAAAAAAGAATTCCTTAAAAAAAATTTTTTTTTTTTTTTAAAGAAAATGGTGAGTCCTGAATACAAAAGTCCCACGCTGGGCACTTTTAAAACCTTCCTTTACAAGAAAATTGAAGGTTATTCTTTCCTCCCTACTTTAACCCTTCCCATGCCAGAGAGGTTGAGAACGTTGAGGGGAAAATACTGGTGGCCTCACCTGGGACCTAAAGGGTAGATAGAGTCCCCGCCCCGTGGTGCAGCAGCGAAGACAGATGCGGAGCCACCTGTCAGAGGGCTGTGGGCGGGAGCGATGGCCGAATAGGGCCACGGAACCAGAGGGTGAGCGCCTTTGAGCGCACGCTCAGAGCAGACAGCTCGCAGGAGGCAGGATGTGATGGTCTAAGACCCTAGAAGCTGACGGCCAGTGGGAGGGAATGGTGGTGACGGAGGCGAGGCAGAGCAACTGGAGGTGAACGACCCTGGAGGTGACAGCAAGGAGAGTACCGCGAAGGACTGCTTTAGCGCACCCGGCGACTCGTGCTTGGTCGCGGAGCGGACGCGAGAGGAAGGGAGGGCAGCGCGCCGGCGCTGCGGGCTGACTTCACCGGGGCGGGGGAGTGCCATGTCCCGCGAGCGGCCGCCCCGCACCGACATCCCCCGCAACCTGAGCTTTATCGCCGCGCTGACCGAGCGCGCCTACTACCGCAGTCAGAGACCTAGCCTCGAGGAGGAGCCGGAGGAGGAGCCAAGCGAGGGCGGGACACGGCTAGGGGCCCGATCCCGCGCTCACGCCCCGAGTCGGGGCCGCCGGGCCCGCTCTGCGCCTGCTGGAGGTGGTGGAGCCCGGGCGCCCCGCAGCCGAAGCCCGGACACCCGTAAGAGAGTGCGTTTCGCCGACGCGCTGGGGCTGGAGCTGGCCGCCGTGCGCCGCTTCCGCCCGGGAGAGCTGCCCCGGGTTCCTCGCCACGTGCAGGTACAACTGCAGAGGGACGCCCTCCGCCACTTTGCACCGTGTCAACCCCGCGCCCGAGGCCTCCAGGTAGGCGGTGGGGGCACGCCCCCTCTCGAGGACCTCCCCCAATGGGCCGGGCGGGCATGTGGGAGTGCGTTTGTCAAGGAACACCCCTTTCCATTCCCAACCGCCTGCTCACGTCTTTTGGGGGATCCCCATTCGCGAGTGGCTCTAGGCCATTCTACCACTTGGGCCCCGCTGGCAACTCGGATACCGAGGTCGGCCTGTGATTGGCCCAGTGCCTCGCTCTGATCCCGCCCTCTGTCTCTCTCCTCCCTCCGCCCCCTCTTCTTTCCTCCTAGGAGGCGCGCGCCGCCCTGGAGCCGGCCAGCGAGCCCGGCTTCGCCGCCCGCTTACAGGCGCAGCGTATCTGCCTGGAACGCGCCGAGGCGGGCCCGCTGGGCGTGGCCGGGAGCGCGCGCGTGCTGGACCTGGCCTATGAGAAGCGCGTGAGTGTGCGCTGGAGCGCCGACGGCTGGCGGAGCCAACGCGAGGCGCCCGCCGCCTACGCCGGCCCGGCTCCGCCCCCGCCGCGCGCAGACCGCTTTGCCTTCCGCCTGCCGGCGCCACCCATTGGGGGCGCCCTTCTCTTCGCCTTGCGCTACCGTGTGACGGGTCACGAGTTCTGGGACAACAACGGCGGCCGTGACTATGCTCTACGTGGGCCCGAGCACCCGGGCAGTGGCGGAGCGCCGGAGCCCCAGGGCTGGATCCACTTTATCTGAGACCAGGCGCCTGCGACCGACGGCGATAAAAACCAAAGGCATCTGGGGGTGGGGGAAACGCGGTGTGGCGGGGAGGAATGGGAGAAGCCAATCTTGGCGGGAAGTGGACCAAGAGAGTCAAGTCGGGGAGGGCCGGGAGGGTGGGAGAAGTCAAAGCTATGAGAGGGTGGACAGACTCTATGTAGCTCGAGGTGATTGGAGTGGAAGGCGCTGGTGGGAGGTGAGTGGAAAGAACCCGAGATATAGTCTGCAAAGGGCGCTGAAGGGATTTGAAAAGAGCAAAAAGATGGGCTGATGGTGGCACTCCACCAAGTGGGCACGGGGAGAAGGTGAGTAGGCCTGTCAGGCCTAGACAGTTCAAAGATTAAGAAACCTCTTTGGGATTGAGGAAATATGCGAGAAGTAACCCACCCACTTAAAGTCATTTAGAGTGCTAGATCATTCTTTCCTATTCTCCTTTGCCATCTCAGGTCCTCCAGTCCTGCCTATCCTAGCTTTAACTCAGCCATAATTGCCTTGCTTAATCCCAGGAACTTGGCCATTGCTCCCTGGTCCCTGGCATCATGACAGGATTCCTTTGTCACCCCTGACAGTTTCTGGCGTCTGTCTCCACAGACTGATTGGGGAGTAATGACAGGTAGCAGCCAGAGCTCCTTCCTCCAGGCAGCCTTGGGAATTAAAATAGAGGAAAAAGCAAGGCGGAGCCTGTCCTTGTAGCCAAATAATGAGGTGCCTAGGGTTGGTACTCTCAGGAGCTTCCAGAAAAAAACGCCAGCCTTACCTTTCTGGAGTGCCTTCTAATAACCTCTAAGCACTTTATGGACTGTGTCTAGGGTCAGTGAATTACAGGACTTACCATTCTGATTCTTTCTGCTTCCAAAGAAAAGTCACTGGCTAGCTGTGCAGCTTCAGGCAAGTTATTTCACTTCTTTGGGCCCCAGCTTTCTCCTTGGGAAATTGGGTTTGGGCTAGATGATCTGCTAAGGCTCCTTCTTATTTGATAGTTTATGGTCTGCATAGCAGAGAGCAGATTTGAGCCACATTCTCCAACCTAGTGCTAGTTGAAAGCACACAGCACCCAACTGTCTGGTTGTGTCTGTGGCAGTCTTCTAGTTTTTGGTAGAGGCATTCCAGAGCCCAAGAAGTATCCTATAACCAGCCTGCAGCCTCAGGATATTCCAGATCCTCTTCTGAACCTCAGCTCATTCTTTGCCTCTTGCTTTTTTGCTCCTGCCCTCATAGACTTGCCTAAATGCTCTGAGATCACTTTGGAGAGGTCCATCTCTGTGGTGGAAAGTGATGCTTGAGCACACCAAAGATGAAAGGAAGCAATATTGGGAATCTCATAAGGATTATGGGTATAAGGAAAGAAAAACACCTGAAATCAAGAATCTAAACAACTTGAAAATTAAATGGCACCAGAAGATGGCATTGTGCTCCATTCCCCTGAGCAAGTGAAATGGGAAAGCTAGACTCTTCTGGTTAACATTTATGTGGGAGTTATTCTTTTTCAGTTGCTTGCTTTTCTTTTACCCTATTCCTAGCCTCTTTGTTTTTCTCTTTTGTTCCTTGTCCTTCTCCCTCATTGCTTTTTTTCTTTTAACCTGTAGGGAATTTACCTTCATTTCTCTATTTACATTTGCCTTCCTCTTCATCCGTGTTGATCTCTGCTATTTCTTCTCCCTTCAGAAGGGGTGGAGAACCTATTTCCTTTTCTCCAAGGCCATGGTTGATCCACCATCCTCCCTCAGGCTCCTTCTTGACAGTCTTCTAGAAGAGAGAAGAGTGAAAAAAAGCAGTTCCCGATGTTGCAGATGAACACAGAGCTTTCAGGTAACCAGTTCCCCGTGCCTTTTTCTGTAGTTAATTTTTCAGAGAAAAATTTCTGAATCCCCCTCTTCCTCATCACCGAGTGAAGAAGGGGCAGGCACATTTGCCCACACATTCATTCAAAATAAGAGTATGGAGTACCTTGCCCCTCCTGTCCACAGTCTTAATCTTTTGAAGAAAGATGGCTGAAAGATAGGAACTCCTGGTCGTTCCTCAAATAAACGCCTATTTAAACATCATCCTTATTTTGTGAAGAAAACAAAGGATTTCTTGCATCTGTGGATCACCTTCAGGTCAGAGTTCCAGCAAAGTGAAGAGAGGAACTGTACTGGAAGCCACGAAGCAATGCACTGTTGAGTCATCAATGAGGAGCCCAAGAGAGGATAAGAGAGGGAGACTGGATCAAGGCTCAGTGTGAAATAATCTCTTGCTAATGTGTATGTGTTACCGTTATGTCATATTAACAATAATGATAGCTCACATTTACTTAACAGTTATTTGCAAAAATCTGTTCTTCATGCATGCTCAAAACAACCCTATGAGTGGAACATTATCATTATCCCTGTTTTAGAGTTGAGGAAATAGCCTCAGAGAAGCTTGGTGATTTGTTCAAGATCACACAGCAAGTAAATGGCAGAGCTAGGATTGTGAACCTAGGAAATCTCCAGAACCTCTGTACATAACTTTCATAATATTATATATTTTTTCCTCTGAAAGCAAAACTAGAAACCTTGCTATATATCATCTATTAGAAAAAACTATAGTTTCTGAATGCACTCTGCCTTCTCATTCTCCCAGTCTCTTGAACTGGCTTAGAGAAGGCAAAGAAAGTATCAAAAGATGGTGCCAAGCTTTGTCTGTTCTTCCCAGGATCTTTGTGTTATCTCCTATGCCAATGTCCCAGCTGGGCAGGATCAGCAAGGGACCACCCCACCAACTTATTAGAGAACTTGGGAGTCTTTTTTTTTTTTTTTTTTTTTTTTTTAAAAAAAAAAAAGAATTAATTTGGGACCAGCAGATGGTGTGATGGCTATATTGCTGGACTCCCATGTAGTTAACTGCGGTTCGAGTCCCGGACCCAGTGGCTTAAACTCATGCCGGGCACGTGTGTGTGCATGCCCAAGATCCCAAGAGGAAAATGGAGGAGAAGGGATTGCTACATGGCCATCCCCTGAGGGGTGATTTCTCACTTTCTGTCTCTCTGTCTTTCTGGCAAGCACACGCACCCTATAGCAAAAAAATAAAAACTCACCAAAACCCAAAAATAATTCATTTTATTGTTATTATTTTAATTTGCTATAGGGCACATGCACTCACCAGAGACAGACAGACAAGGAGGGAGGGAGGGAGGGAAAGAGTAAGCCACCAGGTCTGGGATTTGAACTGTAGTCACCCAAGTGGCAATCCAAAGCCTTAACCACCATGCCACCTGCTGACTTCTTGGGAACCTTTTTAAACTAGCCTTTTCAGACATCAGAATTCTCTCCTGACCTTAGCCAACCCTCCATACCTGTTGGCATGCCATCTCCATCTTACCCACTAGCTTTGAACAGGCAAATTCTCTAAAGTTTCCATTAGAAGGTCCCTGATGAGGACAATTCCTGCATAGTCTGTGTTGGGGCCCTCTCTGGGAACCCTTGAATTACTGAGTGGATATATGAAAACTCTAATTTGGGGCAGGGAATCAAGGACAGTCCTGTTTGCTGAGTTCCTTCTCTGTAAGAAGCATCATAGCCCGTGTATACTCCAGATCTCACCTTGATAGAGCATGTGAGTCTTCTGGTTCTTCCTATATTGAAGTGCCCCAGTTCCTGGGGGTAAGATGATAGTTTCCCCCATTGTTACCTGAAGGGTAGGCCTGGACTAAAGCCTTATATACACAAATAATGGGTCCCTCCCTCTTCAAACCTGAACTAAGTCTCCTAACATAGAGAAGGAACTAATATTTTGTGAGTGGCTTGTGTGTGCCTGGACCTTTTCAGATTCTCTGGAGGACTCCCCTGCCCTGATTCCCATGATGTATATTCTCCCAGGACATGAATACTGAGATTTCCCTACTTCTGGCTTTTCCTCACTTTGGGCTGAGCTGCTGCCAGATTATCTGAAAACCCTACTATCTGCAAATCGATGAGTACATCCTTTCCTTCCTGCATTGCTCTTAACAAAACTTCCACTCACACTTCTTACAGCCTCAGTAAGCAAAGCAGAATACACATAGAGCTGCAACCAGTGGTTTTTCAGCTGTTTCAAGTCTGATCTGACAAAGGAAACACTAGGAGTTTGTGGGATTCTTTAGGGGTCCTGTTCTGTGTTATCTATTAGGCATCGTGATGGAGACTTTCTCCTAAATGCTCCTGTTAATTCTGAATGGGAGCAATTCAAGGTATCTCAGTTGTGGACTGGGAAGTACCTTAAGAGAAAATACGACGATTGCCAGGGACTTGGTCCTCAGGGAAATCCAGCAGGAATACCGTAGTCCTTTCCTTTCATCCATACCCCATGTGTTTTCTTATGCCTACCTGTCCCATAGCCTTCCTCTTCCAATTTTTCTTTGTGAATGTAGTTAGAAAGCCTAACTCTGGCTTTCCAGTCTATACTCACATCCCCTTACTTCTAACTCATTCATTTATCTGGATTCTTGCCATTCACAGGTCATAGAATGATAGACTTGTCTTTAGAGATCATTGGGTCCAGGCTCCTTTACAAATGACACAGGTCCAGAGATGAGAAGAGACTCCAGCAGGGTCAGAGAATGATTAGTGCAGCTGAAGATGGGGCTTAAACCCATGCCTCCTGGCCACATCCCATTTCAGACTCAGAAACAGGTCTCTCTCAGGCCCATGATTCCTCATGTCAAGGGATAACAAATACTTGAGTTTCTGGACCAGCCTGTGGTATGGTAGTTAAGGTGGCTAGATTCCTACATAGCCAATTGTGTGGTTCAAGTCATGTACCAGGCAGCTTGAAAAATATGCTGGATGTGTGTGTGTGTGTGTGTGTGTGTGCCCAAAATTCCAAGAGGAGAATGAAGGAGAAGGGATTGCAGCATGGCCATCCCTCTGGGAAGGAAATGTCTTAACTTCCTTCTCTTTCTCTCTCTCTCTCTGGCAAGTGCATGTACGCTATAGCCCAAAAAAAGAGAAAAAAAATTGTTTTTTTGCTATTAGTTTACATTCCTTCCCCCATCCAGGCATAAAGAGAAACAAAAGACTGATCGTTTTCTCTATCCCCACCCTTGGCACCGTTTCTGGTGATGTTGATAAAAAACAGTGACCTTGCTAAACATGCTGAATAATCCACCCATTGAATAGCTAACCTTGGGAAGAAATAAAAATTTGCTATGTGAATCCCCTCCCCGCCCCCAAACCACTGTTCTCACTAGGCCCTTTAAGAGCCACATTAACCCCTTGACAGTGCAGCCTTATGCACTGGGCCTGAAATCCACATCAACTTCCTAATGCAACTGCCCTTCCTTCTGGATATAAAACTTGATATTTGAAATAAAGATTAACTATGAAAATGACATATTCAGAAATATTCTTTCTTTGGGTTGAGGGTGGCAAGAGACCCAGAGCCAAGATTTTCTCAACTGCCCCCCACCCTACACACAGCTCTTGATCATTTCATCTCTTAAAAGTTCTGTTCCCCTTCCATATGCAAAAGTTGGATGGGAAGGAATATGGGGGAGTTGGGTAGCCCTGGTATAAGACACCCTAGCAGGAAACTATATGCATAAAAAAGTTAGGTCAAGGTGTAGCCTATGAGGTGGAAAGAAATGGGCTACATTTTCTTCCATAGAAGGAAGTAACAATGTTAACTTCCATGAAACCTGGGAGTCCAAGGAGGGTTTAGTAGTAAACTGGGAATAGAGAGCCTGGTTGAATTAGGCCATAAAGCACACACACACCGCTCATCACCCTCAAATACCTATTAACCCACACATTCATACCACCATTTGGTTTGAACTAGAGCCCAACTCTAGTTCCAGCTGCTGGAACTAAAGGGCACAGTTTGCAGGAAGCCCTTGCTTCCTCAGGTGGGGGACAGTCTTATCTGAATTACATTCTGCTCCTTAAGTACTGAAGGGAAGAGCAAAGCCCTTTCCTTGTTAAGGGCAGCCCTAAAGCAAATAATGAAAACTGGGTGGGGGAGCGGCAGGTGGCATGGTGGTTAAGGGTGCTGAACTCCCACATGGTCAATCATGGTTTGAGTCCCAGACCTAGTGGCTTGCTTTCTCAATTTCCCTCTCTCTCACTCTGTCCCTGTCTCATCAAATTAAAATAAACGAATGAAGTCAAATAAAATAATTTACATTTATTTATTTTGCTATAGGGTGTGTGTGCTCACTAGAAAGACAGAGAGAGAAAGCAAGAAATCACCCTCCTGGGGGGATGGCCACGCTGCAATCCCTTCTCTTGGGATTTTGAGCATGCACACACATGTGCCCAGCGTGAGTTTAAGCCACCAGGTCTGGGACTCAAACTGCGGTCAGCTACACGGAAGTCCAGTGGCATAGCCATTACACCAACTGCTGGTCCCCAAATAAAATTATTTAAGAAAAAAAAAGAAAACTGAAGAGGAAAAGCCAAGGACTTTTGTCTAATCCAGAATGGAGTGATAAAATAGATAATAAAGGGAAGGAGTCTTTGAAAAAGATCAAGTTCTTTTTTTTAATCTATTTAATTTGATTTATTCATTCATTTATTTTAATTTGGCCAGAGAGAGACACAGAGAATGAGTGAGAGGGAAAGTGAAAAAGCAAGCCACCAGGTCTGGGACTCGAACTGTGGTCGCCCATGTGGGAGCGTTCAGTGCCTTAACCACCACGCCACCTGCTGGTCCCCCCCAAAAAAGATCAAGTTCTAACAGGATTAACACCCCCCCACACACATTACCTGAATGATGAAAGAATCCAATTACCTGCACCGCATTCCTAATAAGAAAACCCTAGCTGGAGAACAATCCAATACCTCAATGCATCATAATGGTCAAGTTGTGATGTCACTCAAACACCCACTCTTCCGTATGTGTTGTAAGTGAAGCCAGATATGCTGCAGGGTACAGTCAGCATGAGAAGCAGACACCCAAAGAGAGGTAAGTGGGGCCTTTTGGGGGGTTCTCACCATGGGTTACTGCCTAAGGTCTCTGGGGCCGTAACCTCTTTCCAGACTTCTCACATCTTGTAGTGTTTGGTAATAGATTTGTCTGAACTTTCCTCCACAAATATCTTCAGTGAAGCTTTTGCTGTCCCAAATCCTCAATACTTGCCATTCTGACTAGTCAGTTCTCCCAACTTTCTCCAGCTTCTTCCAGCTCTATTATTTCTTAGGAGGTGACAGAATGCTGGGGCAATTTCCCCCTAAATGGATCAGAAACAGCATATCTGTTTGGCTAGTCCCAGGGTAGATCAAGGTTTTTGGGTACCACAAGCATACAACTTTTGGAGTCCCTTTTAAGAAAAATACAGAAGTTGGCCTTGTAATGCAGTGGTAAAGGACTGTGCATAGGGAACTGGATCCCATATGACTGACCACGGTTCAAATCCTGGCCTGGCAGCTTGAAAAACATAACTATAACTGGGTACACGTGCATGACTAAAACCCTGATGAGGAGAAATGGAGGAAAAAGGATTATGGCATGACCATGCCCCATTGAGGGGTTTTCTTTCTTGCTTGCTCGCTCTCTCTCGCTCTCTCTCGCTCTCTCTCTCTCTCTGTCTCACAGCTGCACATGCCCACTAGCAATATGTAAAAAGAAAGGAAAAGTAAAAACAATAAAGCAAAATTAGCGCCAGTCCGCAGCATGGTGGTTAAGGCAGCTGGACCTCATATAGCCAACAGCATGGTTCGAGTCCAGCAACCTAACCAGGACGCCATCTGCTGATCCCTATGATCATAGTTTTCTATAAAGAGTAAGAAAGGTCATTCAGTCTTCTAGCATGATTGATTTTATTTTGATAATTGATAATTCACAAAAATTTCACACCTTGTAAGTGATAATGTCACATGAATTTTTAGGATTTTTGTCAAACTTGGAAAAACCTTGTTTCTGGGACTGGCAGGTGGCATGGTGGTTAAGGGTGCTGGCTTTCCACATGGCTGACCACAGTTTGATCCTGGACCTGGTGACTTTCACACCTGCAGTTTGAGAAACACGTGTGTGCGTCCCCTCTAAATTCCAAAAGGAGAATGGAGAAGATACTACAATGTGGCCACCTGCCAGCAGAAAGGGAGGTGTGTGCTTTCTCACTTTCTCTCTCCCTCTGTCTTCACTGAGCACACATGCTGTATAGAAATGACTTTTTTTTTTTTTTTTTTTTGGAGAGGTTTCTGCTATAGGGTGTGTGCGCTCACCAGAAAGAGACAGACAGAAAGCAAGAAATCACCCCCTGCCCCTGGGGATGGCCACGCCACAATCCCTTCTCCATGCTCCTCTCCAGATCTTGGACATGCACACACACACACACACGTGCCTGGTGTGAGTTTAAGCCTCCCAGTCTGGGACTAGATCCATGGTCGACCACGTGGGAGTCCAGCAACCTAACCAGTACGCCATCTGCTGATCCCTATGATCATACAGTTTTCTATAAAGAGTAAGAAAGGTAATTCAGTCTTCTAGCATGACTGTTTTTATTTTGATAATTCACAAAAATTTCACACCTTGTAAGTGACAATGTGACATAAATTTTTAGGATTTTTGTCATACTTGGAAAAACCATGTTTCTGGGGCTGGCAGGAGGCATGGTGGTTAGGGATGCTGGCCTCCCACATGGCTGATCACAGTTTGATCCTGGACCTGGTGACTTGCTTTCTCAGGCCCCCCCCCCCCGTCAAATTAAAGTAAATAAGTAATGTTAAATAAAATAATTCTTAAAAGAAAAGAAAAAACATGTTTCTGTGGCTTAAGATTTTGAAACTTTTTAGAAGAGATTTTTGCAGGGCCCAGCAGGTGGCATAGTGGTTAAGGCGCTGGACACTCCCACATGGCCAACCATGGTTCAAGTCCTGGACCTGGTGGTTTGCTTGCACGCTCCCTCTCTCTCTCTCTCTCTCTCTTTCTCTGTGTGTCTGTGTCTCTCTGGTCAAATTAAAATAAATGAATGAGGGACCAGCAGTTGGCGTAATGGCTATGTTGCTGGACTCCCATGTAGTCGACCACGGTTCGAGTCCCAGACCCAGTGGCTTAAACTCCCGCCAGGCGTGTGTGCGTACATGCCCAAGATCCTGAGAGGAGAATGGAGGAGAAGGGATTGAGGCGTGGCCATCCCCCCTGGGGGGTGATTTCTCACTTTCTGTCTCTCTGTCTGTCTGTCTGGCAAGCACACGCGCCCTATAGCAGAAACCTCTAAAAAAAATTAAAATAAAAATGAATGAATGAATAAAATTAAATAAATAATTCTTTAAAAAAAAAAGATTTTTGCTACAGGGCATGTAAGCTCACCAAAAAGACAGACAGAAAGCGAGAAATCACCCCCTGCCCCCTAGGGGAGATGGCCATGCCATAATCCCTTGTCCTCCATCTCTTGGGATTTTGAGAGGGTATTTTTTTTTTGGGGGGGGGGGAGGTTTTTGCTATAGGGTGCATGTGCTCGCCAGACAGACAGAGACAGAGAGACAGAAAGCGAGAAATCACCCCCCGGGGGGATGGCCACGCCGCAATCCCTTCTCCATTCTCCTCTCGGGATCTTGAGCACACATGCACATGTGCCCAGCATGAGTTTAAGCCACCGGGTCTGGGACTCAAACTGCAGTCGACTACATGGGAGTCCAGCGACATAGCCATTACACCAACTGCTGGTCCCAAGAGGGATTTTTATAATATTTTTAAATTTCATTTATTCATTTATTTTTTAATTTAACCAGAGTGAGACAGAGGTTGAGAGAGAGAGAGAGGAAGTAAGAAAGCAAGCCACCAGATTCAGGACTCAAACCCTGGTCATCCATGTGGGAGTGTCCAGCGCCTTAACCACCATGCCACCTGCTGGTCCCCGAGAGAGAGGGATTATTTTTTTGAGGGAGAGATATTTTGCTATAGGGCAAGTGCACTTACCAGAGAGTGACAGAGACAGAAACTGAGAAGTCACCCTCTGAGGGGATGGCCATGCTACAATCACTTCTCTTTCATTCTCTGCTCAGGATTTTGGGCACACAGCACATGCATCCAGTGTGAGTTTTAAGCTGCCAGGTCTGGGATTCAAACCACAGTTGACTACATGGGAGTCCAGCACCTTGCAGCTTGGGAGACACGTGTGTGCGTGTCCCCAAAATCTCAAAAAGAGAATCATTATGCCATCTTCTGGTTCCCTCCTGTTGGGATTTTGGACATGCACGTGCATGCACCAGGCATGAGTTTCCAGCCACCAGGTCCAGCATTGGAATCATGGTCGACCACATGGGAGTCTAGTGCCTTAACCACAACACCTGCTAGCCCCTGGAACTCTTCAAAGTTGCAGTGATTAATGACATACACTCTGAATTGATGACATTAGGAGTATTACTAGAAGTGGGGCCAGCAGGTGGTGTAGTGGTTAAGGGTACTGGACTCCCACGTGGCCGACCACAGTTCGAGTTGTGGACCTGGCGGCTTACTTTCTCACTGTACCGTTTTTTTTTGTTTGTTTGTTTGTTTGTTTGTTTTTCTCTCTCTCTCTCTCTCTCACTCTGTCCCTTTCTGGTCAAATTAAAATAAAGAGATAAAGTTAAATAAAAAATAATTCTTAAAAAAAAAAAGTATTGCTGGGAGTAATGTAAATTTCCTACAGTTGCCATACCATGGCTTAAACAACACAAATTTGTTTTCTTAGTTCTGGTGGCTAGAAATCCTAGATCAAGGTTTCCAGAGTCGGTTTAATTCTTTTTTTTTTTCTTTTTTTTTTTTCTTTTTTTTTTTTGGGGAGAGGTTTTTGCTATAGGGCACGTGCGCTCGCCAGACAGACAGAGAGAGACATAGAGACAGAAAGGGAGAAATCACCCCCCAGGGGGGATGGCCACGTCACAATCCCTTCTCCTCCATTCTCCTCTCAGGATCTTGGGCACGCATGCACACGCGCCCGGCGTGAGTTTTAAGCCACCGGGTCCGGGACGCGAACCGCGGTCGACTACATGGGAGTCCAGCGACATAGCCATTACACTAACTGCTGGCTCCCAGTTTCATTCTTTTTTTAAAAAGTTATTTTATTTCGGGACCCGTAGTTGGCATAATAGCTATGTGGCTGGGCTCCCATGTAGTCGACCGCGGTTCGAGTTCCGAACCTGGTGGCTTAAACTCATGCCAGGCGCGTGTGCATGCATGCCCAAGATCCTGAAAGGAGAATGGAGGAGAAGGGATTGCGGCATGGCCATTCCCCCTGGGGGGTGATTTCTTGCTTTCTGTCTCTCTGTCTTTCGCTGTCTTTCTGGTGAACGCACGCACCCTATAGCAAAAACTTCTCCCTTGGAAAAAAAAAATTACTTTATTTCATTTTGTTTACCATCAGCATTATTATTTATTTCTATTTGCTGAGAGAGAGAGAGAGAGAGAAAGCCACCAGGTCTGGGACTTGAACCATGCTCGGCCATGTGGGAGTCCAGTGCCTTTAACCACCACACAACCTGCTGGCCTCTAGAGTTGGTTTCACTCTGAGGCCTTTCACCTTGGCTTGTAGATACCCATCTTCTCCCAACATAGTCATATAGTCTTTCCTCCATATGCACATGTCTGTGCCCAAATTTCCTCTTATAAGGACATGAGTCATATTGGATTAGAGTTCACCCTAAAAGACCTCATTTTAACTTAATTACCTCTTTTTGTTTGTTTGCTAAAGGGCACGTGCACTCACCAGAGAGGGAAAGAGAAGTTGCCCCCTGGGAGTATGGCCATGACACAATCCCTTCTCCATTCTCCTCCAGAGACTTTGGGCATACATGTACACATACCCAGCGTGTTTTTCAAGCTGTCAGTCTGGGACTGAAACAGTGCAGTCGGCCATGTGGGATCCAGCTGCCATTATCTATAAATATGGTTACACTCTGAGGTATAGAGGCTAGGACATTATCATGAATTTTGGGAGGAAACAGTTCAGTCCAGAATATCATACCTACATGAGGATAATTTATTTACAGAAGTAACTACAAACCACCTAAATAGATCTACTAAACCCATACTAAATGTATCCCAAACTCAACTTCCTTAGCCAAATCCAAAATGTCTATGGCCTCTTTCTTGCTACCTGACCAAAAAAAAAAATGTAATGGGAGGGGAAGTGAGACAGGAAAGAGACCTCAATCCTAACCAATTCCAGTTTAAATACATCCCCCGCCCAGTATTACAAAAGCCCATTACCAGGTTAACATGTTGCTAGGTTTCTACAGCGCCTTGGAAGAAGTCTGCAAGGAGGCCCCTGAAACCAGATTCCTTAGCAAATAGGATATATACGCCCCTGCTCAGCCCAGCTTATATCTGCACCATACAAAGAGAGGAAATTTTCACCAAAGGTGGAATATTAATAACTACATTGAGTCCCCATTCTTTAGCATCAGACCCCGAAAGAGAGGGGAGGGTTATTGTCCTGCCAAAGGAAGAACCCTCCCTTTTCTTATACTGTCATCCTAGACGCCTACTTTTCCTCCATTTCCCCATACCACTCCACTCTATCTTCTAAAAGTACAAAGTGAAACTCATAGAAGGAGGCTTCAGCCTGCACTCTAGAAATGGTTCAGGGGCTTCTTCTTCCTTCCTGGGATTCCCCAACTCCTAAATCTGTCTTTAATTCTCTCCCTCACTTACGTCTCAGGAGATAAGTGTTTTCTCAGACAAGAAAAGTAATTAGAGTCGTACACCTTTATAACTCCAAACCTATCATCAGTATGCCCAGAGTGGCTCGCTGAACCCTCCAGGCTCAGGTGCTTAGTTCTCATGGTTCCTGCCTGGGTTTCCAACCAAACAAGTGTGAGTTCTTCTCAGTAAGTCTAGTCTCAATAATTGTTTGGATTATGACAGAATGACCTCTCTACTGGTAACTGAGGGTTGCTCCTGCCAAAAATGTTTAACTTTTCCCTTTATTCCATACAAATCATTGTACTACTCATGATTTAGGAGAAAGTCTGTTTTTATGCCACCAGTCCTAGCTCAAACACTGAGGAATCAAATGTTTCCTACGTTAAAGCTGAGTGTCCATCTTTCCATTTTTTGCCCTATTGTCCCGACCCGCAGGACAGTCGAACAGTCACCCGAGGGAGGGAGTGAGAGAAGGGACAAACACACAGAGACAAGACAAGGTGCTGATCAAGTCTTGTTTATTGAGGAAGTATGACAATCTTATATGCGCTCAGGAATAGGTGTGTCTGCTTATGCAGACAGGTTTTTAGGCAATGGGAGGGATGGTTGGTCATGTGGTTTTTGGGAATCGGTTTGCTCGGTGGGGAAATAGAAACTTAAGGTCTCCTTATACACAAAATGGTGGAGTACCCAAAATGGCGGATAGCTCTTAAGATGGCTCCTGTGTTGCTCAATTAATGCATCGCCCTCCACATGTCCCCCTTTTTTATTTTATAAAAAGAGGAGAAAAGCCTGGGGGAATCGTGCCTGTCTTAGGTTGGAGTCATTTTTAGAGCCACATTTCTATCCTTACTTGTCATTGGAGAATCCCATTGTGATGATGGGTTTCCTGTTTTAGGTGGAAGGACAATACAGCCATTGGGCTCAGACTCTCTTACCCGTCATTGGCTAACCAATCCAGCGCCTTAGGCGGGGAACAATCTAGGCTCTGTGTTCCTCCATCTCTAGTTTATGGTAGTGGACTTGGATAGGCTGTATTTTTATTGAGTTGATTTGTTGTTTAAGGAATGTCATGAGCTTATTAAAAAAAATAGGCCCCAAAGAGCAAACAATCAAAAGGCCAAAAAGAGGACTGAGTAAGGGGATCAGAAATGGGAGAAGTCCATTCTACGTGGTCCATAAGGAGTTGTCGGCGAGTTGTTTTCTGTGCTTAAGAATTTTTTTTGTAGTTGATTTAGCTTATCACGTACTATGCCAGACTTGTTGGCATAAAAGCAGCAACGTTTCTGTAAAGCTAGACAAAGACCACGTGTCCCAACCCGCAGGACAGTCGAACAGTCACCTGAGGGAGGGAGTGAAAGAAGGGACAAACACACAGAGTGGAGACAAGACAAGGTGCTGATCAAGTCTCGTTTATTGAGGAAGTATGGCAAACTTATATGCGCTCAGGAATAGGCGTGTCTGCTTACGCAGATAGGTTTTTAGGCAACGGGAGGGATGGTTGGTCATGTGGTTTCAGGGAATCGGTTTGCTCGTTGGGGAAATAGAAACTTAAGGTCTCCTTATACACAAAATGGCAGAGTACCCAAAATGGCGGATAGCTCTTAAGATGGCTCCTGTGTTGCTCACTTAATGCATCGCCCTCCACACCCTATACATATATATATATATATATATATATATATATATATATTTTTTTTTTTTTTTTTTTTTTTTTTTTTTTTTCTTAATTTGCTATAGGTTGGGGACCAGCAGTTGACGTAGTGGCTATGTAGCTGGACTCCCATGTAATCGACCACGGTTCAGTTCCCAGACCCGGTGGCTTAAACTCACACCGGGCACGTATGTGTGCGTGCCCAAGATCCTGAGAGGAGAATGGAGGAGAAGGGGTTGCGACGTGGCCATCCCCCCTGGGGGGTTGATTTCTCGCTTTCTGTCTCTCTGTCTCTTTTTCTGGTGAGCACATGCACCCTATAGCAAAAACCTCTCCCCCCAAAAATATTTTGCTATAGGGTATGTGTGCTTACCAGAGAGACAGGGGGAAAGTGAGAAAGCACGCTCCACCCCCAAGCGGGAATGGCTATACCACAGTTCCTTCTCCTTCATTCTCGGGATTATGAGCACGCAGACACATGCACCTAGACTGACTCTCAAGCTATATGTCTGGCACTTGAACCATGCAGTTGACCGTGTAAGAGCTAGCCACCTTAATCACCACATCACCAGCTGACCCCTATCTTTTTTCCCCTTTAACCAGATATCATTTTGAAGGACATGGCATTTATGAGTTGAGATTGTTACTAAATGTAATGAGGAAGAGTGGGGACTCAGGGACAAATACAAGGCCACAACAAAATAAGGCTCTGCACTTAAGCAGACAAATTTATGACCTGATAAGAGTTATAGATTTTAGGATGGAGCAATAAAGACTGAAAAGTAAGAGTTAAGGTGCTTGGTTTCGGCAAAAAAAAAAAAAAAAGAAAAAGAAAAGAAAAGAAAAAGGGACCAGCAGTTAGCGTAATGGCTATGTCGCTGGACTCCACGTAGTCGACCGCGGTTCGCGTCCCGGACCCAGTGGCTTAAACTCACGCTGGGAGCATGTGCGTGCGTGCCCAAGATCCCGAGAGGAGAATGGAGGAGAAGGGATTGCAGCGTGGCCATCCCCCTGGGGGGTGATTTCTCGCTTTCTATCTCTCTATCTCTCTCTGTCTGGCTGGCGAGCGCACGCACCCTATAGCAAAAACCTCTCCAAAACGAAAAAAAAAAGGTGCCTGGTTTCTTGGGTATTTGTAAGGAACAGGAGAGGTAAGGTCTGACAACACAGTGGAAAGTCTGAAATTGTTTTACATATTGTAGTTATACACAATTACGTTATTATAATTATAGTTATACTAATTAAGTAACCTAAATAAGAACAAGTTTAAAAGTTTTTTTTTAGCTTTTGCTATAGGGCATATGGGCTTGTGTTATTCTTTGATCACAATGCTTGTTACTCCATTTTGTATTGCTTGACATATGTTACTCCATTTTGTACTGCTTGCAAGATGCTTGCCAAAAATATGTTAGGAAAGATATCTCCTCAACACCAGCTTGAGATAGACACCTGTCACGCTATCAGCCTAAGATATGATGTGCTGACACGGACTGAGATAAACATGTTAGAGACACACTCGAAATGGCCCATAAAACCGAGGTCTTTCGGAACATTCATTGGAACCAACACTAGCTGCCAGAGGAGCACATGGAGAGCTGCTCCTACCAAAATTGGGACCCTTGTTCCTCGCAGCCCCGAGTCGCTCTACTTGCACTGACAGCCGCTGCAGTCCTGAGTCACTGCCTGACTTGCGGAACAGCCATCCTCGCCGACCAGATTCTAGCTGTATCGGCTGGGTGCCATTAGCAACCTACGCTAGTTCCTGCCCAGCCATCGGTGCTCGCCGGTTCACCACTCCATGCTCGACCTGCCTTGAGTTCGCTTCACGTTGACTGGGCTCTCGAGTGTCCAGACCTGTCACGACTTCCTAGCTCCCAGCCTACGACCACCCATGCCCTCGCGGATCGCTTAATTTGTGAGTGTACCCGCTTGCTAATAAATGGATGTAAAATGCAGAATTGTGTAGGTCTCTGTGCGTAGGACGCTCAACCAGGGAACCTTTATTGTCCCTGACATTGTCCCCGAACCATAAGCCGCTACTAGTTACGTCGCACCTCAAGGTTCCCGAGAATCCTAAATAAAATATAAAAAAGATATTTGCGACAGCTTGCCAGAGAGGGAAAGTGAGAAAGCATCCCCCTAGCAGGGATGACCATGCAGCAATCCCTTTCCCTCTATTCTTCTCTGTGATTTTGGGCATGCACATACACGCGATCCTGGATTCGAACCACAAGGTCAGCCATGTGGAATCTAACTGCCTTAACCATGCCAGCTGGACAGCCCAAGAAGAAACTCAAAAGCTAACGGGGGAACAGAAGAGTCACTTCAGGAAGTATTCGTTCCATGATTTAGTCAGACGATGGGGAAATCCTAAATATGCAAATTTTGGGGGTAGCAGGTGCCCTAGTGGTTAAGGCGTTGGGTCCCACATGGCCGACTGTGGTTCCCGACTTGGCGGCTTTCTCTCTCTCTCTCTCTCTCTCTCTCTCTGGTGAATTAAAATAAAAATAATAGCAAAATATGCAAATTTTGGCCCACACTTCATGCTCTGTCAGATACTGCTTTGATGGACAGTCCTTTATTATCCTTTCCCGAGAGCAAAAGCCAAGGACCCCAAATATGAGGAAGGGCTTCAGATCCTCTTTACTAGGGTAGGGAGGGGAGCCTGAGGTGGGTAGGTCCCAATGGGGTGACTGCTCCAGAAATCCGCCTTTAGGAACACCTGCCTGGTGCCACTTTGACCCGGAAAGCGACGAAAGTTACCGGGCTCCTAAGATTCTCCTCTTTCCGGGGTGGTAAGATATCTGATCCCGAGAACAAGTCCCGGTTGCTTTAAGCGTTTCGTTATAGATGACGCTGAGGGCGGCGGGCGGGTTCTGAAGGTTCTGTTCGGTGTAATGCAGTGGAGGGGATGCTGAGGTCGTTCTTCCAGGAAGGCTTTTTTCAGGTGAAACAAGTGGAGAGTAGCTGGCAGTTCAGACAGTTCAGCAAAGTGCTTCGTCTTTCCTGCGGGATTTCAGGAGGAACCCGGCAGGGGTACCCCGAAGGTCCGGCGCCGATAGGTGGAGGTTAGGGGGCGGTACTATTCACGGCACCCTGGCCCCGAGGGACATCTTCCCTGACCCTCGTAGCCAATAGCTGACCCCGACTGAGGCCCACGCAGCCAATTACCAGCCCCAGCCGAGACCTACGCAGCCAATGATCGGCCCAGCGCGTTCCTCTAGGCCCCGCCTGCTAGTGCTCACCAATCAGGGCCCGGGTAACCTTGGCACCGCCCCTGGGTGCCCGCCCCACCCATCCGCCCCGCCTCCAACTCGCTGGAGCAGGACTGGGCTAGACCCGCGCGCTCTTGGGGGTTGGGGGGAGCAATCCTAGCCCCGGCCCTCCGCGCGGGTGGGCTGGAGCAGGCCGCGCCGGGCAGCAGCCCCCATTCCTACCGGAGGCCCCCCCTGCCCTCTCCCCCTTTCCCCCTCTTGGCCCATGGTGCGAGGCTGGGAGCGGCCGCCCGGGCCGGATCGCGGTGAGTGATCCCCAGCCCCTTGGACTTCCCCTCCCGGCCAGTGTACGATCTCCGACCTCCGGAGTCCCATCCCCGCGCTGGGGGGGAGGAGAATTCTAGGTTTGAAGTCGCCTGGTTCTCTCTCCTTTCTCCTCTGGACTTTTCAGCGCCCTGTTGTAACTGGTGGAGGGTGAGTGGGTGTGTTAGGAGGGGAAAGGCTGGGTTGGGACGCCCTTGTCCAGGGGAGGATTGAGATTCGCCTGCCTTGTGGGGCTCGTCGCCCCATGAGCAGCAACTTTTTGTTCTCTGACCCAGTTCGGAGCCCCCTAGATGGCCTGTGAAATGGAGGAAAGAAAATACGTTTCCTTCCCAGGTCTCCCCTCAACCCCCATGACTACCTCCTAGCAACCTCAGCACACGTATAGAACCCGGCATTATTTCTGGGAGCAGTGGCCTTTGAGAATGAATGGTTTAGAAGAACCTGCCCTTCTGGCTCCAACCATACTCAGAAAACCAACCAGGAAACTGACAACCCGAGTCCTCAGAGGTTCCTGGTGTTGCATCCTAATCTGAGACTTCTAAACAGAAAAAAAGACTCAAGCCTGAGACCTGTTTGGTAACGCAGGCCCAGCTCAGGAGATCTTTTTATATCATGTGAACCTCTTCACCAAACATTTGAAGCCCCTTTATATTGTATCATTAGGATAGGTAGCCGGCAATAATTGAAAAGGTCAAAATGGAGAATTTTTAAAATAATGCATACATATCTTAAACATCATACGTTCATTTCACCAATCTTGCAGTGTAGTGCCAAGATTTTTGTAAGTATGTTGATTGGAGTTCCCAGTTGTCTTCCCTAGTATTAACTATACAAGGAAGTCTCAAATCTACACGCATCCATAAAACTTTTTAAAACTATAGATGCCGGGGCCTCAGTCCCTACGGCTAAAATCAGAACAGAGATGGCGGTGGCCTGCTTTTTAAATTTCCTCGGTAATCCTAGTGTATAGTCTGAGATGAGAGCCACTCACACACACTTTCATCTATCATTTCCAGTTTTAAGTGAGAATTTAGACACATTTGAAGCAATCTGAGTACAGAATACTTCTGAAAATGTGTGTGTGTGTGTGTGTGTGCGCGTGCGCGTGCGTGTGTGTCTTTAGACAAGGTCTCCCCCGTCTCGTGATCCTCCTGCCTTAACTTCCCAAGTAAGAGTACTTGACTTTTTAGGGTGCACTAGGAATCAAATCAGGTCTCCTGTGCAGCCTCAGCCTGCTGAGCAGTGGTGTCCAGCATGTACCACAGCCTGGCCTACTTTTGAGATTTTTAAGTCTTAGCTTTCAATCTTTTGCAGGTGGCTTGTCCACGCCTAACTCAATCTGAAAATGTATATTCTCCTTTATGTTGTGTCTCTCCAAAGCATTTGACTTAGTTTTCATATGAACTTTTTAAAAAATATATTTAATTTTATTTATTCATTTACTTATTATTTTTAATTTGACCAGCGAGAAACACACACACACACGGGGGATTGGGGGGGGAGAGTAAGCCACCAGTTCCGGGACTCGAACTGTGGTCAGCCATGTGGGAGTGTCCAGCACCTTAACCACCATGCCACCAGCTAGTCCCCATATGAACTTTTTTTTTTAAAAAAGGTTTTTGCCTTAGGGCATGTGTGCTCACTTGAGAGAGAGACAGAGACAGTAAGAGGGAAAGTGAGAAATCACCCCCCAGAGCGGATGACCACACACAATCCCTTCTTCATTCTTTTCCCAAGTCTTGGGCACACACACACACACACACACACGCCCAGTGTGATTTTTAAGCTACTAGGTCCAGGACTCAAACCGCGGTTGGCTATGTGGGAAGTCCAGTGACCTAACCATTATGCCATCTGCTGGCCACATAGGAACATTTATTTTCTTTTGATACATTTTTGCTATAAGGTGCCTGCACTCTCCAGAAAGACAGAGAATCAGAGAGACAGAAAGCGAGAAAGCACCCCCCCAGGGGGGATGGCCACACTGCAATCCCTTCTCCTCCATTCTCCTCTTGGGATCTTGGGCACGCATGCACATGTGCCTGGCATGAGTTTAAACCACTGGGTCTGGATTCGAACCACGGTCAACTACATGGGAGTCCAACAACATAGCCATTACGCCAACTGCTAGTCCAATATAGGAACATTTTTTAATGTAGTGGGTTTTCATAGATTTATGTGATTGTTTAACTACATTATACAGAAAAGCCATGAGCATAAGCAGATTTGGTATCCCACAAAATTGACCCACACAGGACAAGTGAATGGAGTAGATGATTTCTTGTATTAGAGAGTAGCCTAGAGACCTCTAGTTTCCAGTACACTCTGGGTACTGGATATAATCCATTGGATCAGTTAAGCCAGGCTTCTGGCCCAGTCAAGCACCCTTCCCACTCTCTCCAACTAATATCACAAATACCCTGTCCCTTTTAGACTTGTTGATATTCCGTTGAATCTTCCATCCACTCTTTCTATTCATTCACTAGAATAGTTTGTCATTTTTAAGTGACCGCCACTGCTTTCATTAAGTTGGGAGGATGTAAGACAAGTTCTTTTTTTTTTTTTTTTTTTTTAAGTTTTTGTTATAGGGCATGTGCACTCACCAGAGAGAGCCAGAGAGGGAATGTAAGAAATCACCCCCCAGGGGTGATGGCCACACCACAATCCCTTCTCTTCCATTCTCCTCTCAGGATTTCAGGCATACATGCACATGTACCCGCTGTGATTTTCAAGCTGCTGTGGCCAGGGCTTTAATTGTACAGTTGGTTGGCCATGTGGGATCCTAACTTCCATGCCATCAGCTGGCCCCAACACAGAGGTTCTTAACCTGGCTTTCTGGCTCTCAGTGAACCCCCTGAGGTCACTGTGAGAGTGTGAATGTTTATTTGTGGGGAATTAGGAAGAGTCATAACTTTTGAGGCTCAAAGTCATAACTAATCTGAATTTCAAAGAGGTTCATCATCCAAAAAGTTAAGAAGCATATACATTTAATATTACTGAAAGTCCTTAAGGGGCCCTAAAAGTATATCACTAAAACACATTTGAGGCAGTACTTCAGATCTTCTCTCAATAAAGATTTAGGGAATCCAGCATGAACATTTCTAATCTCTCCCTTTAATGATCTCTAACTTTAACCATAAGCCTAGCTTCAGTCTAAATTCTTTTTCTTTTTTGAATTTGCCAGAGTGCACATGTATTTGCCAGAGAGAGAGAGGGGGAGAGAGAGAAAGAAGGAGGAAGAGGGAGGAAGCATCCCCCAATAAGGCATGGTCACACTACAGTCCTTTCTCCATTTCTCCATGCTGTTAGGGTCTTGAAGGCACACACGTGTGCCCAGTGTATTTCTCAAGCTAAGGCCAGGACTGAACCGTGAAGTCGATCATGCAGGATCCAGCTCTCTTACCTATCAGGCCACAGTAACCTAAATTCTAAAGTCCTAGGGTTTTTCCTAGGATTATGTGAACAGTGAAACTGGAAGTTTAAGACAATCCATTCTTTCCTGCCATCTGCCCAGGGAAAAATGGAAAGCCCCAAGCAAAGAATAGCATACTAGGGATATCAGCAGTTGGTGTAATGGCTATGTCGCTGGACTCTCATGTAGTCGACTGTGGTTCGAGTTCCGGACCCAGTGGCTTAAACTCACGCTGGGCACGTGTGCATGCATGCCCAAGATGCCAAGAGGAGAATGGAGGAGAAGGGACTGCAGCGTGGCCATCACCCCTGGGGGGTGATTTCTTGCTTCCTGTCTCTCTGTCTCTCTCTCTCTTTCTGGCAAGTGTACGTGCCGTATAGCAAAAACCTCCAAAAATAAAAAATGAAAAATCACTCCCCGGAGGCGATGGCCATGCCACAGTCCCTTCTCCATCCTTCTCTCTGGCTTTTGGGCACACATCCACATGTGCCCAGAATGAGTTTTAAGCTGCGGGTCTGGGACACCAACCATAGTCAACTATATGGGAGTACAGCAATATAACCATTATGCCATCTGCTGGTCCTGATTCCCTTTTTCTATCTAATCCAAAACGGAGACATGAGAACACAAGTGTCCTCGTCATGGTCTTGATTACTATAGGGTCTGTGCTACTTGTTATAATTTTCATGAGGTACTTTCTGTAGTTTTCTCCCAGTTCAATGCCAGCTTCTTTCAGGGAAGTACCAGTTATACAGCTGTGCCTTGACTTAAACCATCATTCTGTTCCAGAAAGTTTTCTATGATGTATGTTTTGTGCAAGTGAATACTAGATGTATACAGTACAGCAAATATGTTATTTGCATTAATGCATATTACACTGAAATATCAAGCTGATGCTAGAATCTGAAGGCTACCAAACCATATGAATGAAAGTAAAATGCATCCTTGTAGGCTATGGCTGTGCCTGCCTGCTATTCCCATCTCACAGATTTCATTCTCACACTAGACTGTTTTATTCCTCAGGGTATATTTTTCTCATACCTAAAGTGTTACCTACAGAATAAGAATTAACAAAAATGACATTAAGTAGATGTCAAGCATTGCTATCATTATTCTCCAGCTTGAATATTTTTTTTTAGAATTATTTATTTTTTATTTTAATTTTATTTACTTGTTCTTTTTTTTTTTTTTTTTTTTTTTTTTTTTTTTTTTAATTTTGACTGGAGAGAGTGAGGGAATGTGAGAAAGCAAGCCACTAGGTCCAGGACTTGAACTGTGGATGGCCACATGGGAGCGTCCAGTGCCTTAACCACCACTCCACCTGCTGGCCCCTCCAGGTTGGATTTTATGGTACTCCTGGTGGCGAACAATTTCTAAATGGTGGTTTAGCATCTGGCCATGCAGTCAGTGCCTCATAGGCCACTCAACTCTAGGGTGTTTACACTGGCAATTCATGAGGCAATTCAAAAAGGATTCAGTTTATGAATTGAATTTTTTTTAAAGAATTGTTTACTTAATTTTATTTAATTATACATTTATTTTAATTCAATGAGAGAGAGAGAAAGCAAGACACCAGGTCCAGGTCTTGAACCATGGTCAGCCATGTGGGAATGTCCAGTGCCTTAACCACCATGCCACCTATTGATCCCCCCCCATTTTTTTGGGAGAGGTTTTTGCTATAGGGCACATATGCTCACCAGAAAGACATAGAGAGACAGAAAGTGAGAAATCAGCCCCCAAGGGGGATGGCCACGCCACAGTCCCTTCTCCTCCATTCTCCTCTCGAGATCTTGGGCACGCACACACACGCACCCAGCATGAGTTTAAGCTACCGGGTCTGGGACTCAAACTGTGGTTGACTACATGGGAGTCCAGTGACATAGCCATTACACCAACTGCTGGTCCTGCAATTCTTTGTTTGTTTGTTTGTTTTTTTAAAGAATTATTTTAACTTTCTTTCTTTCTTTCTTTGACCAGAGAGGGACAGAATTAAAGAGGGAGGGAAAATGAGAAAGCAAACCACCAAGTCCAGGACTTGAACCACAGTCAGCCATGTGGGAGTCCAGTGACCTTAACCACCACGCCACCTGTTTGCCCCTATGAATGCAATTCTAAAGCAGTGGTTTTCATACTTTTTTTTTTTTTTTTTTTTTTTTTTTTTTTTTTTTGCTAAGAGAGCAAGTGCACTTGACAGAGAAAGCACCCCCAATGGGGCATGGTCATGCTACAAATCCCTTCTCTTCCATTTTCGCATCCTGTTGAGATTTTGAGCATGCATGTGCACACACCTAGTGTTTTTTTCAAGCTGCTGGGACCAAGACTTGAACCAGGCAGTTGGTCATGTGGGACTCCCTTACCACTAGACCATGGGGCCAGCTCTAGTTTTCATACTTCTTAAAAGCAGCAAAATCCTGAATTCTAAAAATTTTGAAATTGTATCCAAACCCCCCAAAAAAAGTATAAAATCATAGACACCCTGATTTCCTCCACTGCTAGCTAGAATCAGGACTAGAAAACAAGTCATTTTTCAAGGACTCAATCTTTATCCCATTTCCTCCATTGTCTAGGACAATCCCATGTAGCTAAAATAGTGATTAAAAACTATTTATTTAGCCTTTACTTTTTTCTAGGCATATTATCAGGTGCATTTTTTTTTTTCATTTGATCATAAACTTTTCCAGTAGGTGCTATTATGACCTCCTTTTTTCTCCTGAGAAACCAAGGCTTAGAAAGGTTAAGAAATTTGGGGACCAGCAGTTTGCCTAATGGCTATGTCACTGGACTCCCATGTAGTCGACCGCGGTACGAGTCCCAGACCTGGTGGCTTAAACTCACACCGGGTGCATGTATGCGCGTGCGTGTTCAAAATCCCAAGAGGAGAATGGAAGAGAAGGGATTGCGGGATGGCCATCCCCCTTGGGGGTGATTTCTCGCTTTCTGTCTTCTGTCTCTTTCTGGTGTGCAGCAAAAACCTCTCCAAAAAGAAAAAAAAAAAGAAACTTACCCAAGGATAAGCAGTAGTCTAGGAAATGGCACAGCTGCTATTAATCTCAAACCCACACCCAGACTGCCATCTCTAACAGCTGCTTTATTCCCTGCCTATGCATAACACCTAGCACATGGCAGATTCTTGGTAGAAATGTCTTTATACACACACAGCACTGTCACCATTTTTTACACATGAAGAAACTGGTTCATTTAAGTTCACTAACTTCTGTCCAAGCTCACAAAGCTGGGAGAGGTAGAACTGGGATTCAAACTCACAGATTAGCCTTAACCAGTAATTCATATTTCTACCCTCCATGCCATACTGCCTCCATTTATTTACCCTCAAGGTACTCTTCAAGCTGTATTGCTTTTAGGATCTCCATGGCCTTCAGTTTGTTAGATTTGCTTGTCAAGAGGTAATGGGGAGGGACCAGCAGTTGGTGTAATGGCTGTCGCTGGAGTCCCATGTAGTCAACTGCGGTTTGAGTCCCCGATCCAGTGGCTTAAACTCACACCGGGCTTGTGTGCGTGCATGCCCAAGATCCTGAGAGGAGAATGGAGGAGAAGGGATTATGGAGTGGCCATCCCCCCTGGGGTGTGATTTCTCGCTGTCTCTCTGTCTCTCTCTGTCTTTCTGGCAAGCACATGCACCTTATAGCAAAAATCTCTCAAAGAGGTAATGGTGGGAAGAGGACCAGCAGATGGCACAATGGTTACATTGCTGGATTCCATGTCCCATGTAGTCAACTGCAGTTTGAGTCCTGGACCCGGTGACTTAAAACTCACGCCAGATGCATGTGCGTATGTGCATGCCGAAGATCCCGGGAGGAGAAGGGATTGAAGTGTGGCCACCCCGCTGGAGGATTATTTCTCACTTTTGGTCTCCCTGTCTCTCTCTTCAGCCAAGTGCTCATGCCCTATAACAAACATCTCTCTTTAAAAAAAAGAAGGAATGGTGGATGTCAGCCCCATAGCCAAGTGGTTAAAAGAGCAGAATTCCAGGGACCAGCAGTTAGCGTAATGGCTATGTCGCTGGACTCCCACGTAGTCGACCACGGTTCGTGTCCCGGACCTGGTGGCTTAAACTCACGCCGGGCACGTGTGCGTGCGTGCCCAAGCTCCCGAGAGGAGAATGGAGGAGAAGGGATTGCGGCGTGGCCATCCCCTCTGGGGGGTGATTTCTCGCTTTCTGTCTCTCTGTCTCTCTCTCTCTCTGTCTGGCAAGCGCACGCGCCCTATAGCAAAAACCTCTAAAAAAAAAAAAAAAAAAAAAAAAAAAGAGCAGAATTCCACATCACTGAATGTTTGATTCGAATCCCAGCCCTGGCCACTTGAGAAGCATGCTGGGTACTTGTGCATGCGTGCCCCATGGAGAAATGGAGGAAGAAGGATTGTGAAGTAAACATGCCCCATTTTATTTTGTTTTGTTTTGAGAGATTTTTGCTATAGGGTGCGGATGCTCACTGGATACACAGAAAGCAAGAAATCACACACACACACACACACACACCCAGCAGGGATCGCCACACCACAATTCCTTTTCTTCAATTCTCCGCTCAGGATTTTGGGCATGCATGCACAGGTACCCAGTCTGACTTTTTTATTTGTTTTAGAGAGGTTTTTGCTGTAGGGCACGTGTGCTCACCAGAGAGGCAGAGAGAGACAGAGAGACAGAAAGCGAAAAATTACCTCCTCAGGGAGGATGGCTACGCCGCAATCCCTTCTCCATTCTCCTCTCCAGATCTTGGGCACACACGCACATGCGCCTGGCGTAAGTTTAAGCCACCGAGTCCAGGATTCGAATCGCGGTCAACTACATGGGAGTCCAGCAACATAGCCATTATGCCAACTGCTGGTCCCCCTAGTGTGACTTTTAAGCTATCAAGTCTGGACTCAAAGCACTGTGGGAGTCCAGCAATGGACCCATTACACCATCTGCTGGTCCTGACCATGCCCCATTAAGGGTCGCTTTCTCCCTCTCCCTCCATCTCTTTCTGGCTCTCTCTAGTGATTATGGAGAGAGTACCCCTTGGCAAAAAAGAAAAAAAAAAAAAAAAGAATGATGGGGGCAGTCCCCATAGCATAGCAGGCATTACATGAGGATGCTGGATTCTACATGGCCCAATCTGCTTGAAAAATACGCTTGCCTTGTGCATGTGCGCCCAGGATCATGACAGAATAGAGAATTGGAGGGAAAAAGTGCAACATGACAGGGTTTTTGGGAGATGCTTACGTGTGCATATGTCTCTCACACATGTGCCCCCTGAGATGATTTTTTTAAAGTAATAGTGGGCTGGGCTAGCAGCTGACATGGTGGTTAAGATGCTGGAATTCCCACATGGCCGACCACAGTTCGAGTCCCGGACCTGGTGGCTTGCTTTTTCACTTTCTCTCTCTCTGTCTTGCTGTGGCAAAACTCATGTGAAATAATAATAAGAAAGAAAGAAAAATAATTCTTTAAAAAAAAAGTAATAGTGGACCTATTTATAAGCCATGCTATTAAGATACTGTGGTCCACAGGTTAGGCCCACATGGGAGGCCTAGATTTTATTCCCAGTCCAACCTAAAGGGTGGTGTGGGGAGGGTGACATGGTGGTGTGCAACATAACAAGACCTGTGTGAAAATGAGGTGGTTGTGGTGGGCTCCTGTAGTCCCAACTGGGAGGCTGATGCAAGAGGATTGAGTGAGACCCTGTGAAAAATCTCTTATTTAAAAACATTTTTTTTAATTAAAAATTTTAAAGGGGGAACCAGCAGTTAGCGTAATGGCTATGTCGCTGGACTCCCACGTAGTCGACCGCGGTTCGCGTCTCGGACCCGGTGGCTTACAACTCACGCCGGGCGCGTGTGCGTGCGTGCCCAAGATCCCGAGAGGAGAATGGAGGAGAAGGGATTGCGGCGTGACCATCCCCCCTGGGGGGTGATTTCTCGCTTTCTGTCTCTATGTCTCTCTCTGTCTGTCTGGCGAGCGCACGCGCCCTATAGCGAAAAACCTCTCAAAAAAAAAAAATTTTTAAAGGGAAATTGACATGCATTAGAATTCTGAATTTTTTCCAATCATATAAAATTCCTACTACACTACTCTAATTTGATAGACTTGAGATTTATTTTCTCAGTTTATCATGTAGCATTTACATAGAAATCTTGCCCTATCCTTAAAAGATCTTAAGTTATGTATTAATAATATAAACAGATAGGATACTCTTAAGAGGAAAGGGTAATATATGTGTTAAAGGGTCTCTGATACCACACTGGAAGCTAAATTTAGATTATCAACAGAATATTTTGGGTTCAGGAATTAACCAGTCAGGGGGTCACAGTGGTGCTGCTGGGTGGCTTGCAGGAACTGGTTACAATTTTTTTTCTAATCAACTGAATTTTATTTGTTGCATAATACGCCACCTAACAGATTTCAGTGAAAAAAATACTAAATTTGAATAAAGATATCACAAAATGAATTAGAGCCTAATTAAAATTAACTTTGGGGAGGGAACACAATTCTACTCAATTAAGGAAAACATTTTTATAGACAACAGATTAATTTATTTTTAACAACCATCATGCCATGAATTCATAGGGAATAGGTTCCAGTAGCTCAGGCTCCTTTCCATTGGTTCTCACAAAGTGTGCTTCTCTGGGTGGAGCAGGCTGGCTCTTCAGTTGAACCCAGGTACCTTTTTCTTTGGCTTCCTTCTTTTTCTGATAATTTTCCTTCACACATTTTAGGAAGCTATCTCTGCTCTTAGGATGCTTAATATGCTCAACATGCACACTAATTCTCTTGGTAAGAATCTTGCCCCTAACTTTGGTTTGTTTACAACCATGCCAACAGCAAGCTGGGTAACATTATAGACTCTTCCAGTTTTGCCATGGTAATATTTGTGGGGCATTTCTTTTTGAACAGTACCCATTCCCTTGATGTCTACAATATCACCTTTCTTGTAGATTCCCATGTGTTGCCAAAAGAACCACTCCATGTTTTCTAAAAGGTCTAGAGATAATATATATGGGGTGCCTCTTTTTCCCTTTGTGTTCATCATTTTGGTTAATTACTGGAAGATGGCAGTTCCAGCCAAAAGGGTGGAACTGGTTACAATTTATAATGAGTTGTATACCTGGCCTTGAGGGGAAAGCTGAACTGAAAAGATAAGAGCAGGAGGCCTCCACCCTGTGTGGAAGGGGCCTGTTTAGTGTCTGAGGGAACTCTGGGCTCCCTGGAGAGAGGCTGCACAGTTGGAAGAGACATGGGGGATAACCTCTGTTCTGGAGCTAACTCGGGGAGGAAACATTCTCCTTGCCACTTTCACAAACCCTGAAGAAGTGAACCCCATTTATCCCAGACATTTGACCTTTCATCATACTGAGATAGAAAAAACAAAGCGATCAGGTTTGGGATTATAGCTTAAAAGGTACTATCATTCCTTTCCCTCCAACACCACCACCAATAAGGGAATGAGAAAAAGGGCTGGGGGCTGGGCAGAGGACAGCGTGACCTTCCACTTAGTCACTGGTTGTAGTCCCAGTGTATCCCCACTCTATAGGTTATCACAAAGTGTTAGGAGCTAAAGAGTTAGTAACAAGTCTGACATTGTTGCTTTCTGTGTTTTTGAGTCTTCAATGTGTGACTATTATTCCATGAATTTAAAGGGTGAGTGTTTGGGGATAGTTTCCATAAGTGAGTTTGAATTGAGAGGAGAAAGGCTATATAAGATTGAATTTTCCTGGGACTAGCAGTTGGCTTAATGGCTATGTCGCTGGACTCTCATGTAGTCGACCGTGGTTCATGTCCCGGACCCAGTGGCTTAACACTACGCCGGGCACGTGTGCGTGCATGCCCAAGATCCCGAGAGGGGGAACCAGCAGTTATCGTAATGGCTATGTCGCTGGACTCCCACGTAGTCGACCGCGGTTCATGTCCTGGACCCGGTGGCTTAAAACTCACGCCAGGCGCGTGTGTGTGAGTGCCCAAGATCCCGGGAGGAGAATGGAGGAGAAGGGATTGCGGCATGACCATCCCCCCGGGGAGTGATTTCTCGCTTTCTGTCTCTATGTCTCTCTCTGTCTGTCTGGCGAGCGCACGCGCCCTATAGCGAAAATCTCTCTCAACAACAACAACAAAAAAGATCCCGAGAGGAGAATGGAGGAGAAGGGATTGCGATGTGGCCATCCCCCCAGGGGGGTGATTTCTTGCTTTCTGTTTCTATCTTTCTGTCTGGCGAGCACATGCGCCCTGTAGCAAAAACCGCTCCAAAAAAAAGGTTGAATTTTCCTTTTTTTTCCCTTAGTTTTTTGTTTTGTTTTGTTTTGTATTGAGGGGGGCCATAGGGCATGTGCATTTGCAGGAGACAGAGAGAAGCAAAGTGGAAATTCACACACACACGCCCCCACCCCACAGTGGGGAACGGCCATGCCGCAATCTCTTTTCCATTCTCCTCTTGGGCTTTTGGGCAAGTATGCACACTTGACCAGTGTGACTTTCAAGTTGCCAGGTCTGGGGCTCCAACTGCCATTGACCATGTTAGAGTCCAGCACTGTAACCACCACACCACCTACTGGCCCCACTAGGTTATGAAAATTAAATGAAAAATTGAAATATTTTAAAAGCAATGCTGCGAAATACAACACAGAAACAATAGAGTTATTTGGCTATCAAGTTTGTTTGGTAGAAACTGAGTGCTTTGCCAAAAGAGGAACCCCAGTGATCAAGCCATTTCTCTTCTTATTACAGCTATCTCTGAAGGGCACAGATCTGAAAGCACTATGCCTCCTAATAAAGAGACCAGCAGTCTTAATAGTTCACCGGCAGGGCTCATCTGCCTCCCTCCAATCTCTGAGGAGCTACAGCTTGTGTGGACCCAAGCAGCCCAGACCAGTGAGCTGGATAGCAATGAACACCTGCTACAAACTTTCAGCTACTTTCCCTACCCCAGCCTAGCAGACATTGCACTTCTCTGCCTACGTTATGGGCTGCAGATGGAGAAAGTCAAGACCTGGTTCATGGCCCAGCGCCTCCGCTGTGGCATTAGCTGGTCATCTGAAGAAATAGAAGAGACTCGAGCCAGAGTGGTCTACCATCGGGACCAACTCCATTTCAAATCCCTTCTCTCTTTTACTCATCATGCAGGGCGGCCCCCAGAGGAGGTGCCTCCTTCTCCAGTGCCACCTCCAGAACAAGTCGGTCTTGGAATAAGTCCTTTGGCTCTTGGTGCGCCTACCCAGAAAAAAGGATTGAAGGTAGAGCCCGAAGAGCCCTCTCAGAAGCCATCACTGCCACTGAGTCAGAAAGCAAAGGAGCCCCTGATGGCACCTGACAGTGGAGCATTCCCCCACCAGTCAGATTTTTGGCAGGATCATCAAAGCAGTGGCTTTTCTAAGGATCAGGCAGGCAGGGGTCCTGACCAGTCACATGGCATAGGTACTGCGTCTTGGAACCACTCTACAGCTATCCACCAGCCACATGCTCAGGACAAGCTCCCACCAACCTCATTACTCACCAGTAGTTGTAAGGAAGAGTCAGCATCTAGTGTGCCTCCTTCCTCCTCTTCTACCTCTTCCTCTTTCCAGGTACTGGCTAATGGAGCTACTGCCACCTCTAAACCTCTTCAGCCACTGGGCTGTACCCCACAGTCACTGTCACCAAGTGAACAGGCACTACCCCCACATCTGGAGCCAGCCTGGCCCCAAGGGCTACGGCATAACTCAGTACCAGGTAGGGTTGGCCCTACAGAATACCTTTCCCCAGACATGCAACGCCAACGAAAGACCAAGCGCAAAACCAAAGAGCAGCTGGCTATCCTAAAATCCTTTTTTTTACAGTGTCAGTGGGCACGGCGTGAGGATTACCATAAATTAGAACAGATTACAGGTTTACCTCGGCCGGAGATCATTCAGTGGTTTGGTGACACACGCTATGCCTTGAAACATGGGCAACTAAAATGGTTTCGGGACAACGCAGTACCTGGTGCACCCAGTTTCCAAGACCCAGCAATTCCCACACCACCACCGTCAACCCGCTCCTTGAATGAATGGGCTGAAACACCACCTCTGCCAATCCCTCCACCCCCACCAGATATACAACCGTTGGAAAGGTACTGGGCAGCCCACCAACAGCTACGAGAAACTGACATACTTCAGCTGAGTCAGGCATCAAGGCTTAGCACCCAGCAGGTACGGGATTGGTTTGATTCTCGATTACCTGAGCCAGCAGAGGTGGTAGTTTGTCTAGATGAAGAAGAGGAAGAGGAGGAGGAGGAACTGCCAGAAGATGAGGAAGAAGAGGAGGAGGAGGAGGAAGAAGAGGATGATGATGATGTGATCATACAGGACTGAATGGGGGGCCAAAGGAGGGACGTTCTGTTACTAAAAGATGAACCACTTAGTAACTGTTTAAACAAAGAAACTGCATTTTTCTAATTACCTTGTGGCAAAGAACTAAAAACCTTTGTGTTTTTTAGGGTGGGCAACGGGAATGTAGTGAGGGTGGAGCAGGGAGGATGACCATAGAAAGTTGGGATTGGATTGGCAGAAATCAAAGCCTCTAACCTCCAGGTAGAAAATGCTAAGGACCTAGATAAACTAACAGCTAGGAAATGGCTCTTGCTGTCCTCATATCTGCTGTTCTTCTCCCTTAGTGTACCTCAGAAGGGCCAGAGCTTGGCCCCATATCTATAGGAGGATTAGCAGACCAGAGTAAAGAACTCTCTTTCAACTGATGATTCCAGTGCGTCCCCAATCCTGCCATTTTCCCTGGAATATAAGGCTGCCTTGTACCCCTTTCTTCTTTGACCACAAGTCCATGCATAATACACCTAAGAGCTGGTATATCCCAGTCTCATCACAAATACTTCCTCATAACAACTGATGTTCTGTGTTTTACCTGCTTAATTATTGACTCACACAGTTAGCAGAATGTTTCCTGATATGGGGACCACTTTGCCTTGTACCTCTTGATCGCTTTCCAAAATCCCTTCACTATGTTCACTGTTTTTCACTATTTGTCTCAGGGTAAATCTTCCCTATAGAGATTGTGAAAAGGTTTAATGACTGGGTGGAGAGTAAGTTTGACTGGATATTTATTGCAGGTGGGAATTAGAGATATCCTTTTTTAAAAAAGAATCATTTATTTTTTATTTTATTTACTCATTTACTTTTTTTTTTTTTTTTTTTTTTTAATTTTGACCAGAGACACACAGGAGAGAGAGGGAACGTGAGAAAGCAAGCCACCAGGTTCAGGACTCAAACCATGGTTGGCCATGTGGGAGTGTCCAGCGCCTTAACCACCATGCCACCTGCTGGTCCCTGAGATACCCTTTTTAAAAAGTAGAGTTATGTTACAGAGGGATAGAAGAGAGAGAATGGTTTCCTCTGGTTAAAGGGTAGTGAAAGCAGGTTTGGAGTTTGGTTTTACAAACCTGACACTACTTGCCTGTCCAGCTAGACAAGATTGATTTTTTTTTTTATCTTTTGGCTGTATCTAGAAAAGAGACTTTTTCTTCTTTTTATAAAGTCTTGGGAATAGAGAGACCATGGTCTTTAACTGAATTAATTGTTGATGTTTTAAAATGGTTTTAACCAGCTGGAATCAGATTATTTTTTAAAATAGACATTAATAGGTTAGTCATCTAAAAATAAAAGAGTGGAATCCCCCAAATTGCTAGAAGAATAATAAAAAGGCCAAAAATAAAATTGTCTCTCTCTCCTCCACTTTGCCACTTACCCGATTTAGAGATCAATGGAGCCAGATCCATTAAAAGTATGATTTAGTATACTTTATTTTTTTTATGGTGCAAGACTTTCTGTAAGTTAAAAGAAAAACAAAAACTTTACAAAGTCAGCATCTGTCACCAAACATAGTTTTTCCCAGCCATCAGGTGGTAATGATTAAAATTTCTGAGTTTTCAGCAGTGATAGACATATAACAGTCTGAGAAGTAACTAATTGTTAAAGCACAGGCTCTTGTTCAAAAGAGAAGACATTGGGGTTGGCAGGTGGCGTGGTGGTTAGGGGCACTGGACTCCCACATGGCCAACCACAGTTTGAGTGCCAGACCTGGTGGCTTTCTTTCTCTCTCTTTCTCTCTCTCTCTCTCTCCCTCCCTCCCCCCCCCCCTTTCTGGTCAAATTAAAGTTAGAATTAAAATAAATAAATAAAGTTGAATAATTTTTTTTAAAAAAGACATTTAGAAATGCCTTTAAAAATAAATTCAGTACCAAAAAGGATAGTAGGATCCTAGTTTAGATATAAGGTCATTCACAAGACCTAATTTACTTCTGACAGATATCTGCTGTGTTTATGTTTTTACAGTATTTTTGCTTAAGGCCTGCCTATGAGTAGCCCACCCATTTAATTCCTCATTTCTACTCCATAGTGCCTAAAGTAGAATAAATGTTTGACTGGTCTCTGTGGTGGTGTTCTTTGCCCAGTCCACCATTCTAGGGCTTGTAATAGCAATAGAGTTGCAGCAGCAATAAGAGGGCATCCTCTTTATTATCTGTATACTTTAGTAATCGGAAAAAATCTGTATCTCCAACTGTCACTTTGACAGAAAGGAAGGTAACAGTACTATATTTAATAGTCATTAGGCATAGAGGAAATAATAGGCAAACAAAAAGTTTGAACATGGAACAGTTATTGCTTAACATTGACAATGGGACACTATATCCAAAGCAGAAAAATGAAATCCAGAAATGAAATGTAGTTGACGAGTATATTACCACACATACACCCAAGCATGATGCCAAGAATTATTTTTACAACCTTGTTTTAAGTTGTAAATGAGGGGAACCTACATATGTCTTCTGGGAGAGAAATACTAATATCTTCCTAAAGCTAGGCTTACATAAAACTTGACCACTATGGGAAGTAATATAGGGTGTATAAGATAGAAATCGAGATAGAATAAAGTACAGAGTGCAACCAAGCAACAAAGGAGGGATACATTTTCCAAGGCCATTTTCTGATGTGTACTGGAGGTATAGTCCAACCTTCAGGAATATGTATAGATCCGACCTTGAAGGTGGTCTATCTGGAAGTAGTCCATGTTTCTCTCCCCCTGGCTAATCCCATCTGTCTCTGTTGTTGGTAGAGAGTCTGCAGCAGAGGATGGGAAGACAGATATGGGTGTTCATAACAACAAAAAGGCAAGTAAGAGTCTCTGCAGCCATTGTATGAAGTTTATTGGGATGGGAGAAGGGGAATAAATGCTATTTTTCCCCCATAGTTTTCTCCATTGCATGATAACTAACTTTTCCAAACTAATATTTGATACAAAGGCTTTGTTGCTACTTATGAAACTCTCTGGAACATTTCAGTGGTTTACAGTGATGGAAGGTCAAATATTTGAAAATCAAACTGTTCTGGAAAATCTGGAATATATGATTACCATACCCAGAGATGATTGCCAGGGAGGCAGAATTGTTACACCTCTGGGGAGGTGGGCCTTTCTTCAGTAACCAAAACAAAACAAAACAAAAAACCACAACTTTTTAATAGAACTTTCCAAAAAAATACAAATGCAGAATAGTATAATGAACTTATGTGTCCATAACACAACTTCAACAAATAACTCATGGCCAATCTTTTTTCTACCCTCCCCCTCTCTACTAAATTTTATAAAGCAAAATCCAGACATTTAATTTCCCACCCATAAATATTTTAGTATGTTCTTACACAAGATAAATGCTATTTTAAACATTATAACTACAATATCATACCTTAAGAAACCCCAATAGTACCAGTTTTTAATATCAAATGTCCAATAGATACTCAATTTTCCTCAACTGTCTCATGTAGGCTTTTTTTTTTTTAACAGGGTTTTTTTTTTTTTTTTTTTTTTCCAATTAAGATCTGTTTAGGAGTCATTTATAGATGGTTTATAGGTCTCTAGTCTTTTTTCATATGTAGGTTAATTGGCTATTCATAAGTATTTAGGGGTCGATGTTATTTCTCTAGTATTGCCTGTTAGACCCTAATTTCTTACTGATGAAAATAAAAGTCATTTAGAATATGGGGGCAAAATATATATCTACCTTAGTATGAATGAGTTGTCCCTGGGACTGCTAGGAGCTTGGAGTGGAAAGGGCCTAAATATTCTCAAAACCCAATCTATAGAAGTTAACTTAGAAGGCAAGACTGGATTTTCAGGTTAACTGAGCTCCTTACAAATGTCTCCTCGTTACCAAGCCCCTTTCCTTTGTTACTTGGATCAGAATCATAGTCCCATAAATTTACAAAGCATTAGTCTAGCTATCTATGGAGAAGTACATGTGGTTCAAACTACCACCATTCAAAAGATACAGTCCATTGAAAATTCTTTATTGTGGAACTAGTAGGAATGTCATTGTGTCCATACTTACTCACTCTGGTCAAGACTTCTCAGTTGAAAGCCTTTCGTGACCATATGACTTAATTTAAAAACCCCAAACCAGAAAGTTAATTTGACAGTAGTATAGAATCTTTGAAATTGAGACTATTTTGGAAAAGTGTATACATATGGTTACCACAGTTAAAACTCATGTCATTCTCCTTCTGTTACATTCTGCCACTCAACTGTATGGCCAGAATGAGGCATGTATTGTGCAGGCCTAACTATGTTTTATGCACAAATTGGACTAGCCAGGTCTTACCTGCAGGACTGGTAGCTGGAAACCAGGAACACTCTCAGATACTGTTCCACTCTCCCTCTGACCTGAAGGATATAATGGAATGGTGAAAGATAACTTATGTGGGTAATCTCTCAGTGGTTTTATTTGTGGGTCAAGGTAACTAGGTAGTTTTTAATGAAAGGAACACTACTCAAAAGGGAAAAGCAAGAAGGGAAAAATTAGCAATTTAAGAAATAACTTAAAAGTTCATTATTTTCTTGTGAAGGCACAGTGCTGAGGTCTAAGATTTGAGTATAACTGATTGAAAAACTATAGAGGCAATATAAAGATATAGGTGAGCTATGGAAAATGCAACCCCTTATTAAGATAACTGGCAGTGGGACCAGCAGGTGGCGTGGTGAATAAGGCACTGGACACTCCCACATGGCAGACCACGGTTCAAGTCCTAGACCTGGTGGCTTGCTTTCTCATTTCCTCTCTCTCTCATCAAATTAAAATAAATGAATGAGGGACCAACAGATGGTGTAATGGCTATGTCACTGGACTCCCATATAGTCAACTGTGATTCGAGTTCCAGACCCGTTGACTTAAACTCACGCCGGGCACGTGTGTGCGTGCCCAAGATGCTGAGAGGAGAATGGAGGAGAAGGGATTGCAGCGTGGCCATCCCCCCCAGGGGATGATTTCTTGCTTTCTATCTCTCTGTCTCTGTCATTCTGGCATGTGCACGTGACCTATAGCAAAAATCTCTCAAAAAAATAAATAAAATAAATGAATAAATTAAATGAAAAAGTATTTAAAAAGAGACACCTGGTAGCAGAAGTACCTTACATAAAAAAGAAAAATAGAAAAGAAAGGATATCACTTTATAATCCTTAGAGCTGAGCTCTCAATATGTTCAACACAGGGATTTTTTAAAAAATAAAAAAGAAACCACTATAACAAAAAAATCCCATTTAATCCTGCAGGCCGAACTTCTGTCTAAAATAGTAGTGTTCAGCTGGTGACACGATGAATACTATTCAGGCAAAAATCCAGAGCCTCCCTTCACTGTAAACTGGGATGACTCTTACAGAATATTAAGAAACCAAACTAGACACAATGTTCTCTGGGGGGCAAATCTCAAATTCCTGTCACCTTGAAAAGTCTTCATTTTTGTATGTGAGTCCATGGTTGAAGTTCTACTCCTTTGGGGATATTATTTAACTTACCAGAATTGTTAGGTGTGTGCTGTCTTGTGTGGCTTGAATTCCCATTCAGGGCTGGTCTGAAAGAAAAAATTCCCTGTCCAGAGGAGGCAGATGAAGGTCTAAGGAGGAGAAATAAAAGTATCAGAGAGAAAACGAAAGGTAAAGGTTAAAAGCCTATGTAAAGGAAGGGCATATATGAGAGGACTTTTAAAAATCCACAGAAAAGTGGAATTAAAGTATGAGTTCATTTTGGTGGGAAAAAAAAAAGTTTGTGTATATTTTCCATATTACATATTTTCCATGAACTTTTTAAAGACACTCCCCCCTCAGATATTTAGGCCAGAGAAGAAAAGAAATCCCCTGCTTGCAACTGAGAATAAAATTAAATAATTTGGATGTATATTAAAAATGGTGCTAACTTTCTCTCTTGTTTATGAGGCAAATTATAAACCCCAGTGGTATGGGCCAGAGAAGTAACCCCAGGGCTGCTGGCAGAGTGTTGGTATGAAGAGATCCCAAAAGAAAGGAAGAATATTGTTGCTCACCTATAAGACAGGCTGTGAGTTGAAGCTGGTGAAGGGGTTTCTGAAAAGCATAAAAATCAGACAGAAAATTTATGAACTGGAGAACAGATTCAGTTATTGGAGGCATGGGCAAAGGAAGTGGGAATCAAATTTTTAGTACGTATATTAGGCTTCTGGGCTAATGGCCAGTGAAAAACCTCACAAATCACCCAGCAGTCTCATAAAGGTGCTTTGCTCTCCATCAGTCTATGGGTTAGGATCCATCATAGCCTTATTGTGCTCTAATGTGAGTATGCCTCGGCTTCCCCTCTAAGATGGAGAATACTGATTTAGAGGAAAGGGTCATTGAATTGGCTTGGAGTGACATCAGCAAAAATGGTGGTGTAAAGACTTCCAAAAATTCTCTATAAAGGCAATAAGGAGGGACCAGCAGTTAGTGTAATGGCTATGTCACTGGACTTCCATGTAGCCGATCGAGGTTCAAGTCCCGGACCTGATGGCTTAAACTCATGCTGGGTGCGTGTGCGTGCGTGCCCAAGATCCTGAGAGGAGAATGAAGGAAAAAGGATTGCAGCATGGCCATTCCCCCTAGGGGGTGATTTCTCGTTTTCTGTCTCTCTGTCTCTGTCTTTCTGGTGAGTGCACACGCCCTATAGCAAAAACCTCTGCCAAAAAAAAAAAAAAAAAAAGAAAAGAAAAAGCAATAAGGAAAGTGGCAAGCATGATCAGAATCAACTTTTTCAGAACACCAGAAATTAACAAAGAGCTTGCAGCAATGTGGGGAATATTTATTCAGAAAAAATAGCTGAGGGAACAAATAGTGGAACAGCAGTAAAACATCTCTCTGCGAGGTAATTCCTGATTCAAGTCCAGAGATGATCTTGAGTGCACTGGGTAACTGAAGGCTAGGCATCAGGACCTTGTTGGGGGTGCTGTGTCTATCTCTCACTCATGGAAGAAAAGAAGAAAGAAAGAAAGAGAGAGAGAGAGAGAGGGAGGGAGGGAGGAAGGAAGGAAGGAAGGAAGGAAGGTAGGTAGGTAGGTAGATAGATTATTGGGGCCAACAGGTGGCATAGTGGTTAGAGTGCTGGATTCCCACATGGCCAACTGCAGTTCAAGTCCTGGACCTGGCACCTTGCTTTCTCACTTTCCCTCCCTCTCTCTCTGGTGAGTGAGCATGTCCTATAGCAAATTAAAACAATAATAACATGGAGTCAGCAGGTGGCATAGTGGTTAAGGCATTGGACTCCCACATGGCCAACTGTAGTTTGAGTCCTGAACCCAGTGACTTGAAACTCACACCAGGTAAGTGTGCATAGGTGCCCAAACTACCAAGAAAGAATGGAGGAGAAGGGACTGTGGCATGGCCATCCCACTTGGGGGGTCATTTCTCACTTTCTCTCTCTCTGTGTCTCCAGTGACTACACATGTCCTATAGCAAAACACTTTCTTGGGAACCAGCAGTTAGCGTAATGGCTATGTCGCTGGACTCCCACATAGTCGACCACAGTTCGCGTCCCGGACCCGGTGGCTTAAAACTCACGCCGGGCACGTGTGCGTGCGTGCCCAAGATCCCGAGAGGAGAATGGAGGAGAAGGGATTGTGGCATGACCACCCCCTCTGGGGGGTGATTTCTCGCTTTCTGTCTCTATGTCTCTCTCTGTCTGGCGAGCGCACGCGCCCTATAGCGAAAATCTCTCAAAAAAAAAAAAAAAAAAAAAAAAAAAGCAAAACACCTTCTTTAAAAATAAATAAATAAATAAAATAAATTTTTAAAAAATTATTATTTAGGGGGACCAGCAATTAACATAATGGCTATGTCGCTGAACTCCTATGTAGTCAACCATGGTTTGAGTCCCGGAGCCAGTGGCTTAAACTCACGCCAGGTGTGTGTGCGTGCATGCCCAAGAACCCGAGAGGAGAATGGAGGAGAAGGGATTGCAGCGTAGCCATCCACCCTGGGGGCGTGATTTCTCGCTTTCTGTCTCTCAGTCTCTCTCTTTCTGGCGAGTGCATGTACCCTATAGCAAAAAAAAAACCTCTCCCCCCCCAAAAAAAATTATTATTTAGGGACTGGTAGGTGGCATGGTGGTTGGGGGTGCTGGACTCCTATATGGCTGACCGTGGTTTGAGTCCTGAACTTGACAGCTTGCTTTCTCACTTTCTCTCTCTCATGCTCTGTCCCTCTCTGGCCAAATTAAAGTTAGTAAATATATAGATAAAAGTAAATAAAGTGTTTCTTTAGCGGGGGAAATGATTATTTTAAAAAAAGTGGTTGATGGAGCCAGAACGTTGCATGGTGGTTAAAGGTGCCAAACTCCCACATGGTCAACTGTGGTTCAAGTCCTGGATCTAGTGGCTTGCTTTCTCGCTTTCTCTCTCTCTTTTTCTCTCCCTCTCCTGATCAAACTGGAAAATAATAAATAAAAAAATTCTTAAAAAAAATAGCTGAATGTTAGTAAAAATAGTAAGCGTTGTGGCATTTCAACTTGACCTACTCTCATTTTTACTTTTTCAGTTTTGTGGTAACTGTGAAAATCAACACGCAGTAACTATATAATTAAAACTATCAGTACTGGGGTCGGGGGGAGGCCAGCAGGCAGCATGGTGGTTACGGGCACTGGACTCCCACATGGCCGACCATGGTTTGAGTCCTGGACCTAGTAGCTTGCTTTCTCACTTTCCTCTCTCTCATTCTTTCCCTCTCTGGTCAAATTTAATTAATTAATTAAGTTAAATAAAAAAATTTTTTTAAAGATTAAAAAGAAACTATCAGTACGCAAGGCTGGCAGGTGGTGTGGTGGTAAAGGGTGCTGGACTTCCACATGGACAACTGCAGTTCGAGTCCCGAACCTGGTGGCTTGCTTTCTCACTTTCTGTCTCTCTCTCACCCACTTGGTCTGTCCTTCTCTAGTCAAAATAAATAAAGTTAAATAAAATAATTATATTTTAAAAAGTAAAAATACAAACACACAAAACTATCAGTACGCAATCACGGAAGGGGATAAAATAGAATTAGAGCTCTTTCCAATTAATAATTCAAATAATTCATTCCCAACAAATTATTATTATTTGACCTGTCTAGTGGTTCTTCAAATACCCCACTTACAAGGCTGTTTTTATTTGACTTGATTTGGAATTCAAGTTCACTAGGACTTGAAGAACAGGGTTCACTAATGCAGAAAAACCTTTCCCCAGGAGTGTGTTTAAAACCATTATAGACACTTGTTTTGGCTGTCTAAGATGAGTATCAGTTGTGGTGAACAATACCAGGAGGTCTTTAAAAAGTTCACAGAGAGGGAACCAGCAGTTAGCGTAATGGCTATGTTGCTGGACTCCCACGTAGCCGACCGCGGTTCGCGTCTCAGACCCGGTGGCTTACAACTCACGCCGGGCGCGTGTGCGTGCGTGCCCAAGATCCCAAGAGGAGAATGGAGGAGAAGGGATTGCGGCGTGACCATCCCCCCTGGGGGGTGATTTCTCGCTTTCTGTCTCTATGTCTCTCTCTGTCTGTCTGGCGAGCGCACTCGCCCTAAAGCGAAAAACCTCTCCAAAAAAAAAAAAAAAGTTCACAGAGAGAGACCAGCAGTTAGCGTAATGGCTATGTCGCTGGACTCCCACGTAGCCGACCGCAGTTCGAGTCCCGGACCCGGTGGCTTAAACTCACGCTGGGTGCTTGTGCGTGCGTGCCCAAGATCCCGAGAGGAGAATGGGGGAGAAGGGATTGCGGCGTGGCCATCCCCCCTGGGGGGTGATTTCTCGCTTTCTATCTCCCTGTCTCTGTCTGTCTGGCGAGCGCACGCGCCCTATAGTAAAAACCTCTCAAAAAAAAAAAAAAAAGTTCACAGAGGAGGCAGCAGGTTGGGATGCTGGACTCCCATATGGTTGGACCACGGTTTGGGTCCTGGACCTGGCAACTTAGAAAATGGCTTATTATGGGGACCAGCAGATGGCATAATGGTTACATCGCTGGACTCCCACTTAGTCTTCTGCAATTCAAGTCCCAGACCCAGTGACTTAAAATTCATGCTGGGCACATGTCCACATGTGTCCAAAATCCTGAGAGGAGAATGGAGGAGGGAGGATTGCGGCGTGACATCCCTACTGGGGAGTGGTTTTTCGCTTTCTGTTCTTCTGTCTGTTCAGCCAGCACGTGCACCCTATAACAAAAATCTCTCTCAAAAAAAAAAAAAAAAGCTTGGGACCAGCAGTTAGCGTAATGGCTATGTTGCTGGACTCCCATATAGCCAACCGCGGTTCGCGTCCTGGACCCAGTGGCTTAAACTCACGCCGGGTGCGTGTGCGTGCGTGCCCAAGATCCTGAGAGGAGAATGGGGGAGAAGGGATTGCGGCATGGCCATCCCCCCTGGGGGGTGATTTCTCACTTTCTGTCTCTCTGTCTCTCTCTGTCTTTCTGGCGAGCGCACGCACCCTGTAGCAAAAGCCTCTCAAAAAAAAAAAAAAAATGCTTATTATGGAAGAACTTTGTATGGATTCCAAAAACTTTTGCACCAAAATAAACTCATGCTTTAATTCCATTTTTCCCATAAGCTGTTTGAAGTTCCCTCATAGGCTAACCCAAAAGCATTAAATAAAAGGCTAGGGAATAAGATGATCTTGGAAGCTTTGAAAAGTTCCAACACTTTCCTGAGAATTTAGAAGACTATTTGCATGTCCAGGAGGACCATGCCACACTCAGGAAAGACCTGAAAAGGTCCTCAACTCAATCTATACAAAGAAATAATAAAGACCACCAATAAAGGTAATTTCATAATACAAAAGACAACATAAAAATGTATTTATGTAACTTTTTCTCCCTATGTGATTTTTTTAAGTCTTTTTAAGAATTATTTACTCAAGGGACCGGCAGGTGGCATGGTGGTTGGGGGCGCTGGACTCCCACATGGCCGACTGTAGTTTGGGTCCCGTACCTGGCGGATTGCTTTCTCACTTTCCCTCTCCCTCTTTCTCTGTCTCTCTCTGATCACACGAAAATAATAATAAATAAAGTTAAATAAAATAATTCTTAAAATTTATTTAATTTTATTATTAAAGAATTTTTTTTTGAGAAGTTTTTCCCATACTACATGGGAGTCCAGCAACAGCCATTACGCTAACTCCTGGTCCCAGCAGCTGTAATATCTTTATGTTTACTACGCAGTGAAAAAACTGGGCACCTTTCACGCTAACATTCCACAATGTGTTAATCTTCAGTTTATACCTGACTTGTACTGCCATCTTGTGGCAATTTAAAAAATTCAAGTCAATTATCTTACTCAAAAGTTATCTTCCATCTGACCAGAGTTTTTTAGTGACTTTCTATCACTTTTTTTTTTTTAATTTTTACAAGATGCATGTATCGGGACCAGCAGTTAGCGTGATGGCTATGTCGCTGGACTCCCACGTAGTCGACCGCGGTTCGCGTCCTGGACCGGGTGGCTTAAAACTCACACAGGGCACTTGTGCGTGCGTGCCCAAGATCCCGAGAGGAGAATAGAGGAGAAGGGATTGCGGCGTGGTCATCCCCCCTGGGGGGTGATTTCTCGCTTTCTATCTCTCTGTCTCTGTCTGTCTGGCGAGCGCACGCGCCCTATAGCCAAAACCTCCCCCCCCCAAAAAAAATAAGATGCATGTATCACCAGAGAGAGAGAGAGAGAGAGAGAGAGAGCACGTGCACGAAAGGACAAAGCAACCCCCATGGGGAATGGTTACGCCACAATCCCTTTTCCACCTCTCTCTTATTTCTGGATTTGGGGCACATACGCACACGTCTAGCGTGTTTCTGAAGTCCTGGGTCCAGGACTCAAACCACATGGTCATCCATGTGAGATCTAGCTGCCTTAATCCTACCAGACCACACAGCTGGCTCTGCCACTCAAATTTTTATCTTCTCCTTACCATTTTGAGAACAAACATGTAATTATTTGTAAATTTATAATATGTTTGTGTATCTGGAATCACTCTCTGGAAAACAAAGTGAAATGGCATTAATAATATAAGTGCATAGAAAACCAGAATATGTTGACTTCTGATACCTTTTTATAGCCTCTCACCAGTATAAGAGTCTCTAGGGGTGCTCCTTTCTTGCAGGCCTCTGCCTCCCTAAAGGACAAATAATGATAAACATCAATTAATAAATACATACTAGTTGTCTGGCTTCCCTGTTCCCTGCTCTCTCTGTCATCTATACATTCTCCCAGAGCAGGCATACTAGTCTAAGAAGGACCCATTCTCTATACTTCTAAATGAACCTAATAGATGCTATCACTGTAGCCCTTGAACATTCCCACTATTTCCACCCTGTTTATTCTGTCCACTTCTAGTACCAGGCCTTTATTGACAAAAGAAAATAGGATCTAGCAACACATCGGATAATTTATACGCCAAAACCAATACAAACGTAAGATTCTTAACTTAAAACACTGCTTTCATTTATTATGTGATTGGGAAAGTCATGACATATTTTCTGTTATTGTATACAAAAATATGTCATGATTTTCCTGACAACTGAATAGCATTAGAAAACTCAGTCTGGAAGAAGAAGGTGAATATTACTTACTTGTCCCGAGCTACCAAAGCCAACCACTCTATAAGGGATAGACTCCACTGAGGAAGATCGACTGTACAAGGTGAGATAAAAAGACACACAGAGCAAAACCTTGTATTAAACTTTTTCTGGGTTGATGGAAAAGTCATGACGCATTTTGCATAGAAAAATACGTCAAGACTTTTCTGGCGATCTAATACTTAACGTCACTTCAGTCTGGGGACCAGCAGGTGGCACAGTGGTTGGGATGCTGGACTCCCACATGGCTGACCACAGTTCAAGTCCTGGACCTGACAGCTTACTTTCTCACTTCCCTTTTCTCTCTTTCTCTGTCTCTCTCTGGTCAGATTTAAAAAATAGTAACAAATTAAAAAAATAATTATTTTTAAAAAATCACCAGTCTGAATCTAAGCTACATAGGAGTATTTCTTTCATCTTCCAATTTTTCCCAATAGTTTTTTTCTTTTTTTGAAGAGGTTTTGCTATAGGGCACATGTGCTCACCAGAAAGACAGAGAGAGACAGAGAGACAGAAAGCGAGAAATCACCCCCCAGGGGGGATGGCCATGCCACAATCCCTTCTCCTCCATTCTCCACGCGGGATCTTGGGCACGCATGCACATGCGCCCGGCGTGAATTTAAGCCACCGGGTCAGGGACTCGAACCATGGTCGACTACATGGGAGTCCAGCGACATAGCCATTACGCCAACTGCTGGTCCCAGTTTTTTCTTTTTTAATTGCTGGTGGGTGCGTGTGCTTGCCAGTGTGAGAGAGACAGAGGGAAAGCATTCTAAATAGGACATGGCCATCTTGCAATCCTTTTTCCTCCGTATTTCCATCCAGTCAGGACTTTAGGTACACACAAACATACACCTGGCATGTTGTTTAAGCTGCCAGGGCTGGGACTTGAGTCTCAGTAGTCCAGGGGATCTGGCTTTCCAAGCACAGCACCTAATGGCTATGCTATAAGGCTGGCCCTGCCAAGAATTTTAATGTTGCTATAGGCTTTCTACTCACCTGACTACCTGGCTGCTATGCTGGGAACTGGGTCTTGGGGTAACTGAAAAAGAATAAAGTACAGAATGAAAAGTTGCCATCAATGATGCACCCTGCCTGCCTAGCCAAGATTGTGAGTGGTTATCAGGCTGTATGATTTTTTATATCATACACATTAGAAAAGTCACATTATGGTCTCTGAGAGGGAACTATCTTCTACATACGGAAAGGATATTTAGTCCACAGATAACTTAGGCAAAAAATGTTCTCTACCTGACTGTGATGGAGAAGTGATGCCTACTGGTCGAGGTGTAGTTAACCTGCAAGAAAAAAAAAAAGGCAGCTCTCACCTGGCTAAGCAAAAGTTAAGTACAACTTTAGAGGATCAATCAGAGATCTTGTCTATAGGAATAATAGCTTCCTCCCAGCACAAATGTCTTACTATCATGTATCTCATGCTATATTATTTATATCATCCCAAAATATGAATGCAGAGCTAGCAGGTGGCATAGTGGTTAAGGTGCTGGATCCCATGTGGCCAAATCCACAATTCAAATCTCAGATCCAACGAAATGTGTGTGTGCATACCCAAATCCCGAGAGGAGAATGGAAGAGAAGGGACTGTGGTGTGGCCACTGCTCTGGGAGATGATTTCTCGTTTTCCCTCTCTCTATCTATCTCTTTGGCAAGCGCACATGCCCTAAGGCAAAAATCTAAAAAAAAAAGAAATATGAAAGTTAAGTTTCCATGTGAGCTTTCTTTACCCTCCAACTCCCTAGTATTAATAGAAACTTCTCTTTTTCTCTATTGTCCATGATAGTATACTTTTTTTTTCTTTTAGTTTTTTGTTAGAGAGTGCATGCACTCACCGGAGAGAGAGGCAGACAGAGAGATTGAGATCGACAGAAAGTAAGAAATCACCCCCTCAGTGGGGATGGCCATGCTACAATCCCTTCTCCTCTACTCTTGGGATTTTGGGCATGAATACACATGTACTTAACATGATTTCAAGCTGTTGGGTCCAAGACTTGAACCATGAAGTTGGCCATGTGGGATCTAGCTGCTTTAACCTCCTGCTGGCCCAACAGGAGACATTTTGAAGTATACCCTTCTTCCTTTCCTCAATGCCTTACCAAATACCATCAACTTTATTTCTATCCATTCATTCATACATCTGTCCATCCCTCCCCCATCCATTCAGCAAACATTTATTTAGTGTCCGTAAGTCCTAGATCTTGAGATTACAAAGATAACTAGAACAAGTTTACTATCTTTTTACATATTACCACCGGACATGTGTGCTCACCAAAGAGAGACAGAGAGAGAGGGAGACGGGAAAAGCATGCCCCAACAGAGTGTAGTCATGCCACAATTCCCTCTCCTCCATTTCTCCCTCCTGTTGGGATTTAGGCATGCATACACACATGCCTGGTGTGTTTTTCAAGCTGCTGGGGTTGGGATTTGAACTGCAGTCACCCATGTGGGATCTGACTCTTTTAACCAGGAAGCTATAGGCTGGGGCAAGGTTCCTATCTTTGAAAGTCTTACAGGCTAGTGGATGAAGTAAAACAAAACAAAACAAAAATCGGAGCAATGTTTGTCATAATGAAAACATCAAAACCACAAAAGAATACTAGACTGAAACTTCTTCCTTTTTTTTGGAGATGATTTTGCTATAGGGCATGTGCACTCACCAGAAAGACAGAGAGAGAGACAGAGACAGAGAGAAAGACAGAGACAGAAAGTGAGAAATCACCCCCTGGGAGGATGGCCATGCTGCAATCCCTTCTCCTCCATTCTCCTCTCAGGATCTTGAGCACGCATGCACACGTGCCCGGCATGAGTTTAAGCCACTGGGTCTGGGACTTGAACCACAGTCGACTACATGGGAGTCCAGCGACATAGCCATTATGCCAACTACTGGTCCCATAGACTGTAACTTCTGTGAGTGCAGGGTCCATGTCTTTTTTTAATCCCCAATACAGGACTAATATTAAAAATACTTAACAGTGAGACCAGCAGATGGCGTGACAGTTACATTGCTGGACTCCCATGTGATTGAAACAGTTCAAGTCCCAGACCCAGTGGCTCAAACTCAAGCCGGGTGCATGTGCGTGCATGCCCATGATCCCAAGTGGAAAATGGAGAAGGGACCATGGTGTGGCCATCCCCTCGGGGGGTGATTTCTTGCTTTCTGTCTGTCTCTCTGTGTCTCTCCAGTGAGTACACACACCCTTTAGCAAAAGTCTCTCTTAAAAAAAAAAAATTAACAGTTGGTAAGGCATAGGTATCACCAATTAGAAAGCACTGGTGCTATACCTTCAGCATCTAACATAGTGCCTGATAAACAGAACACACTTGATGGATATTCAATGAATGAATGAATAGGACATCAAACTCCACCTAATGTGGTCTTGACAGAAGAAATGACATGGGTTGAATTTTGAAGGACAAGTGGGATTTCATATTATGACAATCAAGTGTGAGCATTACAATCAATATTTCACTTCAGTCCTTTTTGGTGAGTAACTCACAGAGAAGTGAAAGATAAATTCATCAACCATTTTCTCCATCTCAGAGTTCACACAGCCAGAAGTAAAAAAGGAACAGCAACTTTCAAAGTCAGGGAGGGCAGTATGAACACTGATAAAACTGACCTGCTTCCTTGGTACCGACTTGGAGATTCCTGTAGGTGAAAAAATGGGAGTGAAGGAAGCTGCAGATCAAGAATCCTAATCAATAACTCTCAGTCTTATATTTGAAAAAAAAATTGCTAGAAGGCATGTGTGCTTGCCAGAAAGGCAGAAAGAGGCAGAGAAGAGGAAGAGAGAGGTAAGTGTTCCCCATGGAGAGGTTGCACTTCAATCCAGCCAGGATCTTAGTATTACTTCTTAGATAATTATGCTGCAATGAACCCCTAGTTTTTTTGCTAAGATTCCCAGTAGGGGAAAACATAGTAGCAATGTGTCCTTAGAAAATTAACTCTGAGTGAGGGACCAGCAGTTAGCGTAATGGCTATGTCGCTGGACTCCCACGTAGTCGAACGCGGTTCGTGTCCCGGACCCGGTGGCTTAAAACTCACGCCGGGCGCGAGTGCGTGCGTGCCCAAGATCCCAAGAGGAGAATGGAGGAGAAGGGATTGCGGCATGACCATCCCCCCTGGGGGGTGACTTCTCGCTTTCTATCTCTATGTCTCTCTCTCTGTCTGTCTGGCGAGCGCACGCGCCCTATAGTGAAAACCTCTCCAAAAAAAAAAAAAAAAAAGAAAGAAAAAAGAAAAAGAAAATTAACTCTGAGTGAATAAAATTTTAGTTTCTCTTCATAAGAGTACCTTCGGAATCCTATAGACTAATACATGTGGTAAAATATGGAGAGTCTATGGGGAGAGAAAGGAAAATTACACCATTATAATGTGTTAGAGTAGTTACAGGGAACAACAGAAAACTACATAAATAGCTTGAAAGAAAGAAATGTTGGGGGCCAGCAGGTCCCCTGAAGTGGTTAAGGCGCTGGACTCCCACATGGCCCACTGTGGTTCAAGTTCTAGACTTGGAGGCTTCAAACTCATGCCGGGCACATGTGCGTGCATGCCCAAAATTCCAAGAGGAGAATGGAGGGGAAGGGATTGCAATGTGGCCGTCTCCCCCAGGGGGGTGATTTCTCACTTCTCTCTCTATCTGTGTCTCTGGCAAGCATATGTGCCCTATAGAAAATAAGTCTCTCTTAAAAAAAGAAAAAAGAAAGAAAGAAAGGTCTAGGAAATAGTGTGAAAAAGGAAGGGTACTGAGGTATCTTGGAATTCTTGAAGAGAAAGTTTAAGTTGTTTCTTCTATAAGAGAGCTTCCCAACTGGTATGTCATGATTCACTGATGTATGAGAATGGGTTACATGCTAAACATTGATCCCTTCAGCCCTCCAAGGTCTCCTGTGGCCTTGTCTACTTACTGCGTTGTGCTCGTTGTACAAATGTTACCAGTTTCTATGTGTGCCATGAGGTGAAAAAGGTTAGGAAACAACTATTTTATAGTCAGCTACATAGATTGGAAAGTAAGAGAGAAAAATAATAGTATAGAAAAATTATTTCATTCACCTTTAGGATGCTTAGAAATTTCTTCAGTTCTCCATTCTCTTTTCTTAACATTGACAGCTCTCTAGGTAAAAGATGGAAACAGTTACCTCCAGCAGTTCCAAGGGATACAAAAATCTGCTTTTTATTATCAACATCTAGTTAATGCTTACTAAGAGGTGCTTGCGGTTGTACAAGATATTTCTTTATTTTTCAGAGAGAGATTTTTGCTACAGGGCACATGCGCTTGCCAGAGAAACAGAAAGCAAGAAATCACCCCCTGGGAGGACGGCCACGCCACAATCCCTTCTCCTCCATTCTCCTCTCAGTATCTTGGGCATGCATGCACAAGCACCCAGCGTGAGTTTTAAGCAACTAGATCCAGGACCTGAACCGTGGTCAACTACATGGAAGTCCATCAACATAACCATTATGCCATTTGCTGGTCCCCATACAAGGTATTTATTTCTACCAGGAATCTGGAGATTCATGGAGACAATAACTGGGTTTCAGCAGTGAGAACAATCAGGTGGACAAAATAAACAGTCACTTGGTGTGATTTCCAGGGAGTTTGCATAAAATCCCATTTCCTCACCACACAAGCATTCATAGCCTGTTCATGTCTAAAAATTCCCAGTAAGCATGCCATCTTTTAACTCGAAATTTCCAAAATATACCCTCCCAGAAATAACATTTTTTTAAAGAGAGATTTTAGCTATAGAGCATATGTGCTTGCCGAAGAGACGGAGAGACAGAAAGCAAGAAATCAACCCCACCCCCACCCCAGGACGAATGACCATGCCGCAATCCCTTTTCTTCCATTCTCCTCTCAAGACTTTGCACATTCACTCACACACGCCAGTGTGAGTTTCAAGCTTCCAGGTACGGTTGGCCATGTGGGAGTCCAGCAACATAACCATTATACCATTTGCCAGTCCCCAGAAGTAACATTTTAAATGTTATATCTCGGGAACCAGCAGTTAGCATAATGGCTATGTCGCTGGACTCCCATGTAGTCGACCGCGGTTCGCGTCCCGGACCCGGTGGCTTAAAACTCACGCCGGGTGCATGTGCATGCGTGCCCAAGATCCCGAGAGGAGAATGGAGGAGAAGGGATTGCGGCGTGACCATCCCCCCTGGGGGGTGATTTCTCGCTTTCTGTCTCTCTGTCTGTCTCTGTCTGTCTGACGAGCGCACGCGCCCTATAGCAAAAACCTCTCAAAAATAAATAAATAAATGTTATCTCTCATTTTTTATCAGTGTGAATCAACTACATGTCAATTCTCTGAAGAATTAGTTTTTTTGTTTTTTTTTTTTTTTTTTTGTTTGTGTGTGTGTGTGTGTGTTTAGAGGTTTTTGCTACAGGGCACCAGAAAGACAGAGACAGAGAGACAGAAAGCGAGAAATCACCCCCCAGGGGGAATGGTAACGCCGCAATCCCTTCTCCTCCATTCTCCTCTTGGGATCTTGGGCACGCACAAGCACGTGCCCGGCGTGAGTTTAAGCCACCGGGTCCGGGACTCAAACCGCAGTCAACTACATGGGAGTCCAGTGACATAGCCATTACACTAACTGTTGGTCACAAAGCAGGTATTTTTTTTTTTTTTTTGAGAGGTTTTTGCTATAGGGTGCATGCGCTTGCCAGAGAGACAGAGAGACAGAAAGCAAGGGTGATTTACCCCCCAGGGGGGATGGTCACACCTCGATCCCTTCTCCTCCATTCTCCTCTCAGGATCTTGGGCACGCATGCACACGCACCTGGCGTGAGTTTAAGCCACTGGGTCTGGGGTTCGAACCGCGGTCGACTACATGGGAGTCCAGTGACATAGTCATTATGCCAACTGCTGGTCCCAAAGAAGCAGATTTTGACACAAGGTAGTAGAAGAGGGAAGCTATAAAGTAAGGAGGGAAGAAAGAGAACACTAAAATGGAGATTTAAGGGAGTTTCCTAAAACATGGAGTAATTTTTGGGTTTTTAACCAAAAGGAAGTAAGGACTATGGTTTCTCTGAAGGACAAAAGCTATAGAGGGATTTGATCTGTCACTTACTTGTCCTGGCTGGCCACTGTTTGTTGTGCTTCCTGCATAGCTGCTTCTAATTTTGTAATTCTATTCTTATAAAAGGCGATGAGGAGATCTGTTTGTTTCTTCTGGAAACTCCACACCTACTAGAGAAAGACAGGCCTTTGACATACACTCCCATAACTCCATTACCCTCACCTCTGGTAACAAAGGTAAATCCATCAATTTATACTTTATTACGGCTCAGTTTCTTTTGGAACATCTGGCTAACTCACAAAACTAGAGAGCTCAGCACTATGGAAGGTAAAAGCTTTTCATTTCTAGAACAACGGCTTTCTAATATCTTTATGACACTACTCTGCCATAGTAGAACAGCCCCATAAAAAATACAACCTTGGATCAACTAGTGATGTGATGGTTGGGGCTGCTGGATTTCACATGGCCAACTTGGCCATTTGGAGTCTGTACCTGGCAGTTTGAAAAACATGCCAGGTGCATGTGTGTGCATGCCCAAAATCCTGAAAGAACAGAGAAGGGATTATGGTGGTGTGGCCATTCTCCCCAGGGGTAATTTCTCTCTCTCTCACTCTCTCTGGTGAGCACACACACCCTATAGCAAAAAACAAAACAAAACAACAACAATAAAAACTCCTTTCTGGCCAGCCTGTGGTACGGTGGTTGAGGCGGTTGGATCCCATGTGCCCGACTGTGTGGTTTGAGTCCCAGTCCTTTGGAAAAACATGTAAGACACATGTTTCAAATCTTGGAAGGAGAAATAGAGTAGAAGAGATGGCAGTGTGGGCACTTCCTATGGGGATTGCTTTCTCACCTTCCCTGTCTCTGTTTCTCTCTGGTGAGTGCATGAACTCTCTGGCAAAATTTAAAAAAAAAAATCTTTAAACCCAGCCATAGAGGTACAAGCAGGCAGTGCCACTTGCAGAGACTGAGGCTACACACGAGGCCTAGGTTCAGTTCCCAGCCAACATAAATAAGTTGGACATGGTGGCACCTGCCTATGGTCCTGGCCAACTGGAAGGCTGGGGCAAGAGGACTGCGATGTGGTGAGACCCTGTCAAAATAAAAAACAACTCTCTCTGGGGCTTGCAGGTAGCACGGTGATTAAGGCACCAGACACCCACATGCCTATCGCAGTTTGTCCTGGACCTGGCAGCTTGCTTTCTCACTTTCCCTCTCTCTCTCTGTCCCTCTCTGGTGAGTTAAAGAATAATAATAATAATTTCTTTAAAATACCTCTCTCTTCTCTCTGAGATATTATATATAAAATGTATTTTACATATGTATAAAATCTTTCATCCTGAGCTAGAAGTGTGATACCCAAAAAACTGTTTTTCAAGCTTAGAATTCTAACTTGTCTATTATTAGTTTGAACTCAGCTTTCACATTTCTAGCTACTACAGAGCACTGGTGACTAATTTACTTTCACTGAAATACTTGCACAGAGTCCACTGCAGGCTACAGCAAAGGGTAGAGAGGTACTGAAGGTCACTTACTCCCGAATTTTATTTTTGGGCACAGATACATAATTTTATCTTTTGCTTCACTTTATTATTTGCTGTAGTGATGGGACTGCTGAATCAGATAAAAAGTTAATATTTAGAAAGTGTTTTAACTTTGTTAGGTCTACTTTTGAGTACATGGCAGTATTTATGTCTCATCTCTTTCCTCCCTGCACAGACTATAAACCTTTTGTCTAGGGTCCATCCCTAGTTCTCTTTATGCTTCCCATAAACTTTCTGTTCTCACCTTATTTGCAAAATTTTTTTGCCACTCTACTATAGAATTATACTTAAGAGTATATAGTTTATAGCCTTTCCTTTCTACATAAAGGCAAATTAAACTAGTTCTAGATAGATAAAAATTTATTGGTTCTAATTTTTTTTTTTGGGGGAGAGTTTTTTGCTATAGGGCGCGTGTGCTCGCCAGACAGACAGAGAGAGACATAGAGACAGAAAGCGAGAAATCACCCCCCAGGGGGGATGGCCACACCGCAATCCCTTCTCCTCCGTTCTCCTCTCGGGATCTTGGGCACGCACGCACACGTGCCCGGCGTGAGTTTTAAGCCACCAGGTCCGGGACGCGAACCACGGTCAACTACGTGGGAGTCCAGCGACATAGCCATTACGCTAACTGCTGGTCCCTGGTTCTAATTTATTTTAAAAAAACCCTGTTGTTGGGAACCAGCAGTTGGCGTAATGGCTATGTCGCTGGACTCCCATGTAGTCGACCGCGGTTCGCGTCTCGGACCTGGTGGCTTACAACTCACGCCGGGCGCGTGTGCGTGCGTGCCCAAGATCCTGAGAGGAGAATGGAGGAGAAGGGATTGCGGCGTGACCATCCCCCCTGGGGGGTGATTTCTCGCTTTCTGTCTCTATGTCTCTCTCTGTCTGTCTGGCGAGCGCACGCGCCCTATAGCGAAAAACCTCTCCAAAAAAAAAAAAAAAAAACCTGTTGTTTTTAATAAAGTAAAACATGTTTATTTTAAAACACTGAACAGTGGAGAAGCAGAAAAAAAATCACTTAGAATTTTCAGAGTTACCTAAAATGGTAGATGACCAGGGATGGGGAACAATAGCTATTATAAAAACGACAGCTATAATAGATAGCCAGGACACTGTATTCCTAATATCCTATCCCTACCCTTGGGATCAGTCTATAGTAAAATTAAGTTAGTTATCAGGCTGACATCAAGAAAACCCGAATCTGGGCCAGCAACTGTAGCCTGACGGTTTAAGGGAACTCTCACAATTTGAATCCCAGAACTGGCAGCTTGGAAAATACACTGAGCACATGTATATATGTACATGCTGAAAATCTGGACAGGATGGAGAAATGGAGATGAGATTGAGGCATGACCACAGCCTATCTGGGGTCACTTTCTCCCTTTCCTTCTCTCTGTCTCTCCCTAATGAATGCATGCACCTTCTAAAAAATTAAGTTAAAAAAAAAAAAAAAAAAAAAAAAAAAAAACGAAAAGAAAAGAAAAGGAAAAAAACCCAAATCCTTAGACTAGTTTCTTTTCCCTTTGAAATCATGAAGGGTCGGGACTCGCAGTTAGCATAATGGCTATGTCACTGGACTCCCATGCAGTCAACCACGATTGGAGTCCCAGAGCCAGCGGCTTAAACTCACGCCAGGTGTGTGTGCATGTGTGCCCAAGATCCCAAGAGCAGAAGGGAGGAGAAGGGATTACAGCATGGCCATCCTCCCTGGGGGGGTGATTTCTCGTTTTCTGTCTCTCTGTCTGTCTTTCTGGCAAGTGCACACACCCTATAGCAAATACCTCTCAAAAAAAAAAAAAAAAAAAAAGAGGGACCAGCAGTTGGTGTAATTGCTGTGTCACTGGACTCCCATGTAGTCGACCATGGTTCGAGTCCTCAACCCAGCGAGTGCATGTGCCCTATAGCAAAAACCTCTCTCTCAAAAAAAAAAAAAAAAAAAAAAAAAAAAAAAAAGAAATCACCAAGGGTCATATGTGCAAAGAGAACAGACCCAACTGTGGAACTCCTGGAGCCAGACTACTCCTGGAAGGCCTTTGCCTCAGCCTAAGCAGGCTTACTGTGACCATTATAAGAGGAAAGACCAATTCAGAAAACCATCACCTGCAAGTAGTATTAGAGGAGAACTAGTGTCTTTTTTTTTTTTTTTTTGGAGAGATTTTTGCTATAGGGCGCGTGCGCTTGCCCGACAGAGAGAGACATAGAGACAGAAAGAGAGAAATCACCCCCCAGAGGGGATGGTCATGCCGCAATCCCTTCTCCTCCATTCTCCTCTCTGGATCTTGGGCACGCACGCACACGCGCCCGGCGTGAGTTTTAAGCCACCGGGTCCGGGACGCGAACCGCGGTCAACTACGTGGGAGTCCAGCGACATAGCCATTACGCTAACTGCTGGTTCCCGAGAACTAGTGTCTTTACCTGATGCTCAAACACAAATGTTAGCCTATTTCAAATGCATCCACTAAGGAAGATTCTAAAATCTAACTCAGTAATGTATCTCAATACTTAAAAAATCCCCATTAGTAAACAATCATTCAAATCTGTCAGCCTAATAAAAAGGCTGACTTTTTTTCCCCTTTCATTTCCTTCTTTTTTTTTTATCTAAACAAGGATACATTTTGGTTGCTTGCTCTCATTTAAGGATATGATTATTTTGGGGTCAGCAGATGGCATAGTGGTTAAGGCACTGGATTCCAACATGGTCGATCAAGGTTCAAGTCCTGGATCCAGAAGCTTGAAATTCACCCCAGTTTGCATATGTGTGTGTGTGTGTGTGTGTGTGTGCGCGCGCGCATGTTCCTAAAATCTGAGAGGAGAATGGAGAAGGGATTGCAGTGTGGCCATTCCCCCTGGGGGTTGGTTTCTCAGTTTTTCTCTGTCTCTGGTGAGTACAGGTGCCCTATAGCAAAAATTTCTCAAAAGAAAAAAAAAGATGCAATTATTTTGTTAATACAGTAAGCACAGATCAGATAATAATTAAAGTAGTTCTGCTGATAACACTAAACACTGTCTGGATCCTGCAAGTAGTAAATATTGTTTGCTTCACTGAAATACTATGCAAAACTACCTACTTCTAAACCCAGATTCCTTTCCTTTACCTCCTACTAGGACCAGGTAAGGGTATTATGTCTTCATGCTTTAGATTCCTACTCCTTTTAGAATTAATAACATGGGGGCAAGCAGATGACGTAGCAGTTCTGTCACTGGACTCCCACATGGCCAACTGTGGTCTGAGTCCCCCACTCAGTGGTTTGAAAATCATGCCAGGCAGGTGTGCGTGCGTGTGTGCGTGCCCGAGATCTCAAAAGGAGAATGGAAGAGAAGGGACTGAGGCATGGCCATCCCTCCACATTTCTCACTCTCATTCTCATGGTCTCTGTCTCTGTCACAATTTCAGAACTGGGCAACACCTAATTTGATAAAATAGAATGAGTGTTCCAATAAGCTGAGCAGAGGTTGTGCTTTCTATGCAATAAAAGGGCTGAAGAAAGCTAAGAGAACAGAAAGTAATGGGTCATTTCAAGTTACTTTTCTTGTAAAGATTAAAGCAGAGAGGATTTTCTAAACATTCTGGCCAACATTGATTTGTTTGGGGATTTGGCTATCCTTTCTCCCAATTCCTTGTAAAGTCAGATAAATAACTATTTGTGTTGTGAAACGTCTGTATGAGTAACTCCAATTTGGTTTGGTCTGTTGGGCCTAGTGCAGGAGCTCAGTTCAAACCAATGACCTCTTACAAGTTTTATTTAACATATGGAATATAATTTTTATTTACCGAAGAATATTCAGTTCTAAATTAGGTCTAGCAAAAGGTTGGAAAGGGTAAGGAAGAAATCACTGAAAGATGAGAGAGGCACAGTAATGAAAGCAAAGGAAAAGTTCAGTAGATTTTCTATAAGACATATAATATTTTGGTCCAAAGTTATTAAAAATAAAAGATGGGGGGACGGGCAGCTGGTGTAACGGCTATTTCACTGGATTCCCATGTAGTCGACCATGGTTTGAATCCTGGACTCGGTGGCTTCAACTCACACCAGGTGTGTGTGCATGCATGCCCAAGATCCCAAGAATAGAATAGAGAAGGGATTGTGGCGTGGCCATCCTCCCTGGGGATTGATTTCTCGCTTTCTGTCTCTCTGTCTCTGTCTTTCTGGAGAGTGCACACGCCCTATAGCAAAAACCTCACCAAAAGAAAAAGATGGGCCAGCCTATGGCATGGTGGTTAAAGTGGCTACACCCCACATGACCTACTACGTGGTTTGAGTCCCAGACTTGGTGGTTTAAAAAATATGCTGAGCACATGTGCATGTGTGTCCAAAATCTTGAAAGGAGGGAGAAACAGAGGACAAAGGATTGTGGTATGATCATTCCCCATAGAAGATGCTTTCTCACTCTCCCTCTTTCTCTGTTTCTCTCTCTCTCTCTCTGTGTGTGTGTGTGTGTGTCTCTTCTGGCGAGTATATACATATACTCTAGCAAAAAATAATAATAATAATAAAATTTTAAGGACTTTGTTTATAAAAGGTATATATGCTTTGAAAATGATGACTAGCTTATCTTTTTTTTAAAACTTAACTTCATTTATAATCATTATTATTATTATTTTCCAGTTTGATCAGAGAGAGACAGAGCGAAAGAGAGGGAAAGTGAGAAAGCAAGCCACCAGGTCCAGGACTCAAACTGTAGTCAGCCATGTGGAGGAGTTCAGCACCTTTAACCACCACACCACCTGCTGACCCTAGCTTGTCTTCTTTAATCTAACGAATGAGTTTCCTTATTCTTAGTTTTAAATGTTGGAGTTTTTATTTAGTTAAAGATTTGTTTTCCCATGCAACCTGTCATGTTTTTAACATTTGCAAAGAAGTTGCTAAGTTTTAGAAATTTACTTCAAAGATAGGGCTGGCAGGTGGCATGGTGATTAAGGGCGCTGGACTCCCACATGGCTGACTGCAGTTTGACTCCTGGACCTGGTGGCTTGCTCTCTCTCTCTCTATCTCGTGCTCTCACTCTGGTCAAATAAAAATTAGTAAAGTTAAATAAAATAATTATTTTTTTAAAAAATTTACTTTAAAGATATTGGTATATTCACTGTCTCCTTTGTTTTCTTTCTTTTTTTTTTTTTTTATAGAGGTTTTTGCTATAGGGCGCGTGCGCTCACCAGACAGACAGAGAGAGAGACAGAGAGACAGAAAGCGAGAAATCACCCCCCAGGGGGGATGGCCACGCCGCAATCCCTTCTCCTCCATTCTCCTCTCGGGATCTTGGGCATGCATGCACACACGCCCAGCGTGAGTTTTAAGCCACCGGGTCTGGGACACGAACCACAGTCGACTACGTGGGAGTCCAGCAACACAGCCATTACGCTAACTGCTGGTCCCCACTGTTTCCTTTTGATATTCAAAATTTACTAGTTTTGCCTTATCTATTTTTGTGAAACTGACACCCTTATTCCATAATATCTACAGGTCTTAGTATTTTTGGACAATATCTTAGGGTTGATAAAAGAACATTTCTATTTAGAAATATTCTAATTTGGCACCAGCAGATAGCATAATGATTATGTTGCTGGACTCCCATGTAGTCAACCACAGTTCGAGTCCCAGACCCAGCAGCTTAAAACTCACATGCCAGCTATGTGTGTTTTCATGCGTGCCTAAAATACTGAGAGGAAAATGGAGGAGAAAGGATTTTTGGCGTGGCCATCCCCCTCTGGGGGCTGATCTCTCACTTTCTGTCTCTGTCTCTCAAATGAACAAACATATACATCAAATATCTTTTTTAAAAAGGATTCAATGTTTTTTGGTGAAAGGCTTTTTATTTATTCTTTCTTATTTTTTACATTCAACATTGAAAATGAATTTTTCCGTCATTGAAAGAAAAATTGAAAATTAATTAAAACATTGAGGGGCTGGTAGGTGGCATGGTGGTTAAGGGCACTGGACTCCTACATGACCAACTGCAGTGTGAGTCCTGGACCCAGCGGCTTGCTTTCTCACTTTCCCTCTCTCTCTCACTCTATCCATCTCTGGTCAAATTAAAATAAATAAATATATAAAGTTGAAATAAAAATAAAAAAGAAAAAGAAAGACACATTGAACAACAACATTGAAAAGAATTTTCTGGGACAAGCAGACGGTGTAATGGTTGCATCACTGGACTCCCATGTAGTCAACCGTGGTTCAAGTCCTGGACCCGGAGACTTAAACTCATACCGGGCACGTGTGTGTGTGTGCTGCCCAAGATCCTGAGAAGAGAATGGAGGAGGAGAGATTGCTGCATGGCTATCCCCCCTGGGGGGTGATTTCTCGCTTTCTGTCTCTCTTTCTGGTAAGCACATGCACCCTATAGCAAAAAACTCAAAAAAATAAAAAAAAGAAAGAAAGAAAGAAAGAAAGAAAGAAAGAAAGAAAGAAAGAAAGAAGAAAGAAAGAGAAAATGAATTTTCCATGGCAAAAGAATGACAGAATTAGAATACCAGCATTTTGCAACTTCTGAATTAACAGATCTCTACAAAATTCATCAATGGTTTCCGTTGTACAAAATGAAAGACAGAAGACTATTAAGCACCTCTTAGTAGAATACAACACTGCCACAAAATAGTTTTGCCCCACCTCCTCCTAAATCAAAGAATGGTGATTAAGCCTAAATCTACCTATCAATTTATAGGAAATAATGTACAGAGAAAAATATAAAATGAATCCATAGATAGAATGAACACAATCCACACTGTGAACAACTCTAGTATACAAAAGACCATTTTCTTTCAAAATAAAAAAAAAAATGAGAGGAAACTTATAGCTTAAAAAAAATCGATGGGACGGCCCTGTAGACTGGTAGTTAAAGGAGCCAGGTCCCACATCACCAAACAAGATTTGAATCCCGGCCCCAGTGGCTTGGGAAACATGCCAGGAATACGTGTGTGCATGCCCCACATCACAAGGATGGAGAAATGGAGAAGCAATTGTAGCATGACCATGTCCCATTGAGGAGTGCTGTCTCCCCCAACCTCCCACCATCCCCTCTTTCTCTGCCAAGCCCACAAGCCCTCTGGCAATTAAAAAGGAAAGAAAACTTACGACACATAACAAGCTATGTGGATTTTACTGAAACCCAAGGCAAAGAAACTTCTAAAGTAAGTATGAGACAACTAGGGAAATGTAAAGGCTGACTTTGATAATAATAAGGAATTATTATTTTAGCATGGCATTGCGATATTTTAAAAAAGAGTCCCTATCTTTCAGAGAAATACACTAAAATATTCACAGTGTAAAATAGTATGACATCTGGTTTTGGCTTCAAAATAACCTCGGTGGGGTTGGAAGAGGTACAGATGAAGGAAAATTAGTCATCAGCTGATAATTACTGAAGTGGAGTGACAGATACATGTAAATTCATTATATTATACTATTCTATCTTCTTTTACCTATTTGAAATTATCTATGAGAAAGGTTTAAGGTTTAAGAACTATATTTAAGGGCAAGGAGGAGGAGAAGGAGGAGGAGGGAGAGGGGGAGGAGAAGAAGAAATAATTCTTTTTTAAAAACTATGCTAAAATTTTATTTTTTTATTTTGAAGGCATCCTAAAGAGACTAAAATAGCTACTAGTGTAAAATGGTGCAACCACTGGGAGAACTATCTAGCAGTTCCTTAAAAGGTTAAAATTTTTTAAAAGAATTATTTTATTTAACTTTATTTATTATTATTGTTTTCCAGTTTGGTCAGAGAGAGAGAGAAACTGAGAAAGCAAGCCATCAGGTCTGGGACTTGAACCGTGGTCAGCCATGTGGGAGTCTAGGGACTGGACTAAGCACAAAGATTTTTTTTTTTTAGAGAGGTGTTTCTTTTTTGGTTTGCTTGTTTTTTTTCGCTATAGGGTACGTGTGCTCGCCAGAAAGATAGAGACAGGGAGACAGAAAGCGAGAAATCACCCCCACCAGGGGGGATGGCCACACCGCAATCCCTTCTCCTCCATTCTCCTCTCGGGATCTTGGGCATGCACGCACATGCAACTGGCATGAGTTTAAGCCACCAGGTTTGGGACTCAAACTGCGGTCAACTACATGGGAATCCAGCGATTAGCTATTACGCCAATTGCTGGTCCCTTAAAAGGTTAAATATAGAGTTACTGTTTGATCCACCAATTCCATTCCTAGGTACATACCCGAGAGAAATAAAAATATATGTCTATACAAAATATTGCACATTAATGTTCCATACCAGAACTATTCATAATAGTCGAAAAATAGAAACAACCCAAATGTCACCAATAAGTCAATGGGTAAAATATATATAAATTTATTTAATGGGATATTATCTGTCCATAAAAAGAAATGAAAGGGGCCAGCAGGTGGCATGGTGGCTAAGACTCTAGACTCCCACATGGCTGACTGTGGTTTGAGTCCTGGACCCAGCAGCTTGAAACTCACACTGGGTGCATGTGCATGCATGCCCAAAATCCCAAGAGAATGGAGGAGAGGGACTGTGGTGTGGCCATCCCTCCTGGGGAGTTATTTCTCACTTTCTCTTTGTCTCTGTCTCCCTAAAGAGCAAAAATGCCATATAGAGAAAACAAAAACCTCTCTCTAAAAAAGAAGAAATGAAATCCTAATATATACTACAACATGGAGGAGCCTTGAAAACATAATTACTGAAAGCAGCCAGTTGAAAAAGACCATACATTATATAAAATTCCATGTTTATGAAATGTCCCAAATAGACAAATGTACAGGGACATAAAGTAAATTAATGGTTGCCCAATGTTGGAGAGGATGAGGAAGATTTGAGAAGTGTCTACTAATGAGAAGATTTCTTTTTGGGTGATGAAAATATACTAAAATTAAGTAGCAGTGACTACACAATTCCTTGAATATTTTTTTGTTTTTTTTTTTCAATTTATTTATTTGCATTCATTCTCTGAACATCATTACAGCATACAAAATGAGATTTTCCATCCAAATTACACTATATATTGTCTCAATCAAGCACATCAACAAACATGTTATTGTCAGCAAATGATCTTCCATTTCTTGTCTTCTGTATGTTTTGCTTTTTTCCCCCCATCCTAGATTCTCTATCTCTTACCCTCTGCCATCTCCCACTCTCCTCCCACAGTCTCTGGTAACTATGTTTGCTTTCTATACTGTTTTCTCCTCACATTTTATTGTAACGCCAAAGACCCTAATCAATCCAAATACCCTCATAGCAAACACAGGTGATACCCACATTTCCATGAACACAAGTCTTACTTTACGCATCCTATAAAGTAGCACCTAGCTGTGGCTACATATCCTACTGCAGTCATTGAATAGATATATATTTTTTTTCTGAAACTTTTTTTTTTTTGTAACTCAATTTACATTCCTTCCCTAAGCTTCATCACAGCATACAAAATGCAATCTCCCATCCAGTACACACTGCATAGTGATACAATCATGCACATTACAAAAAATTTTCCATTACTAGTTCCTAGAATTACTTCCACCCCTCTTTCTGACCCTCTGTCCCTTCCCACCCTCCTCTCACACCACCTCCGGTGTCTACAATTGTCCTTCATTCCCTTCCCACCCACGTTGCATTGATCACACAATTTCCTACATAATCTAACTACTTTCAATGGTGAGTTCACTCATTACTACTAAGAAAACCAGTTTTAACTTAACTCAAAGAAATGCCAAGGAACTTTGCTTAAAGCCAGGAAACAAGTTAGGATTCTGTTCAAATGGAAGGTGCATGAACCTATCAGTCTCATGTACTTTTATCTTCTGTTCTGGTTCAATTTTCCTGATTAAATTCTGGGATATAGTATTCAACTCCAGACTTGTCCCTCTGATTAAGTTGGCCACTTTCATAGTTTTTTGACTCTTATTTCCGTGTGTCTGTGTTTAATTTTCTTGATACAGCACACCCTTGAGAACTTCTTGGAGATCTGGTCTGGTGCTGGTAAATTCTTTCAGGTTTTGTTTATCTGAGAATGTTCTTGTCTTTTCTTCCCACCTGAAAGATAATCTTGCCGGGTACAGTATTCTTGGCTGAAATTGCTTCTCTCGTAACACTTTGAATATATTTTCCCATTCTCTCCTCGCTCGCATTGTTTCTGATGAGAGATCTGCTGTTAGCCTGATGGGATGTCCTTTGTAGGTAACTTGATGTTTCTCTCTTGCCAATCTTAGTATCTTGTCTTTGTCTGTGGTTTTGGTCAACCTGGCTATAATGTGTCTTGGAGAAGATCTCCTTGGGTTGATTCTATTTGGGGTCCTTTGTATTTCCTGGGACTGGATCTTCGAATGCCTCTCTAGGTTTGGAAAGTTTTCTTGCAGGATTTCATGGAATAGATTATCAATGCCCTTATGGGTCTCTTCACCTTCTGGAATGCCAATTATCCGGATATTTGGACGTTTGATGGTATCCAGTACTTCTCGCATATCATTCTCAAATTTTTGAGCCATTTTCTCAGTCTTCGTGGTGGACTTTTCTAAGCCAGCCATTTTCTCTTCTACATCTGAGATTCTATTTTCTGAATGATCTAGTCTGCTTTTAATACTTTCAAGGGAGATTTTGACTTCTTGTATTATAGACTTCATCTCTAGCAGTTCCATTTGAGTCTTTTGTAAAGTGTGTAATTCCTCTTTTAGATCTTGCAAGAATTTCCTCATCTCCTGGAACTCGGCAACTTCTTTCTCCTTTCTCTTTAGCAGTTCATTATCTCTCTTTTCTTCCATCTCTGTTAGCTTCGACATTACGAATGTTCTAAATTCCTTATCAGACATTTCCATGACTTTCACCGAACTGCTTGTGGATGAAAGAGAGTTACTCTTTTCCATTGGAGGAGAGGTATTTTCTCGTTTTCCCATATTTCTCGTGATCCGACGGTGATTTCTTGTCATCTGATGAATGGCGTGTTTCTTTCAAATTCTTGAAGTTAAGCCTCAACGTTCAGGAGCAAGCAGACAGAGGTGTTCTAGAATCTGATTGCCGTTCTGTTGTGATTGCACACTAGCTTTGCTTGCTGGAGGCTGAATTATGAGTAGAAAATCTTCATTTCTCCTGTGCCCTGAAATATCTAGTTCCCAGTTTCCATGAGGAATCTTCTCAGAGAATGGCTCAACTCTCCTGCCACACTAGCTTTGCTTGCTGGAGGCTGAATTATGAGTAGAAAATCTTCATTTCTCCTGTGCCCTGAAATATCTAGTTCCCAGTTTCCATGAGGAATCTTCTCAGAGAATGGCTCAACTCTCCTGCCACACTAGCTTTGCTTGCTGGAGGCTGAATTATGAGTAGAAAATCTTCATTTCTCCTGTGCCCTGAAATATCTAGTTCCCAGTTTCCATGAGGAATCTTCTCAGAGAATCAATTCCTTGAATATTTTAAAAAGCAGTGAATTGCATATTTTTCAAAGAATTGTTTATTTATTTAATTTTACTGTTATTATTATTATTAATTTTTTATTTTGACCAGAGAGAGAGAAAGAAAACATGAGAAAGCAAGCCGCAAGGTCCAGGACTGGAACCACAGTTGGCCATGACGGAGTCCAGCACCTTAACTAGTGACAAAGAGAGACAGAAAGCGGGAAATCACCCCCAGGGGAGATGGCCAGGCCGCAATCCCTTCTCCTTCGTTCTCCTCTCAAGATCTTGGGCACACACGCACATGTGCCTGCGTGAATTTAAGCCACCGGGTCGGGGACACAAACCGCAGTCCACTACATGGGAGTCCAGCAATGTAGCCATTACGCTATCTGCTGGTCCCCTGAACTGCATAGTTTAAATGTGTGATTTTTATGGTATCAAAGTATCTATCGATAAAGCTGTCATCAAAAAAGTAGATGGGAGGCCAGCCAGTGGCATGGTGGTTAATGTGGCTGGATCCCACACAGTTGACTGCACAGGTTGAGTCCTGGACCCAGCAACTGGATATGTGTGCATGCAACCCAAAATCCTGAGAGTAGAATGGAGGAGAAAGGATTTCAACACGGCCTTCCTGCATGGGAGATGCTTTCTTACTTTCCCTCTCTTTCTGTTTCTCCTGATAAGCGCACATGCCCTATAGCAAATTTAAAAAAAAAGAAAAGAAATCAAGTATTTATACTTCTCTGTGAAAACAATAAAAAAACTTTAAACTTATACTTTAATTATTTTCCTGTGAGTTTTTGATCTTTCATAACTCACTATGAATTTTCCACATTTTTCTTTCTTTTGAGAATTATTTATTCAATTTTATTATTATTATTATTATTTTTTTTTAGAAATTTTTGCTATAGGGCACATGCACTTGCTGGAGAGACAAAGAGAGACAGAAAGTAAGAAATCACCCACCCAGTGGGGGATGGCCATGCTGTAATCCCTTCTCCATTCTCCTCTTGGGTTTTTGGACATGCACACACACACACACTCAGTGTGAGTTTCAAGTAACCAGGTCGGAGATTCGAACCACAGTCGACTATGGGGCAGTCCAGCAACATAACCATTATGCCATCTGCAGGTCCCTTATTATTATTATTATTTAATTTACTATAGGACATGCATGTTCACCAGAGAGAGACAGAGAGGGAGGGAAAGTGAAAAAGCAAGCCACCAGGTCTAGGACTCGAACTGTGGTTGACCAAGTAGAAGTCCAGTGCCTCAACCACCATGCCATCTGCTGGCCCTCCACATTTTTCCTTAAACTAACAACATATTTTACAGCTTTCAGAAACATTATTTCATTGGACCTTTACAAATAGGATGAACATTATTATTTTATATTCCATGTGAGGGAGTCTGACTCTTTCAAAGAAATGTTACCAGCTAGCAGGCAAATTTGTACATTACCTTTCTTTTTCTTTTTAAGAGAGATTTTTACTCTATGGCACACATACTTGCCAGAGAGAAAGAAAGTGAGAAATCACCCACCAGAGGAGATAGCCACACTGTAATCCCTTCTCTTCCATTTTCCTCTTGGGATCTTGGGCATGCATACACATGGCCCTGGTGTGAGTTTTAAGCCACCAGGTCCAGTCCTAGAGCCACAGTCAACTACACGGGAGTCCACTGCCGTAACCATTATGCCATCTGCTGGTCCCTGGACATTACATTTCTACTGCAGTAGTTGTCCCAATAGTATTATTTTGCCATATGTCATGTACATTTAAAGGAAATTCTCAATAATGAAGATTATTCTTTCAAAAAGTGATTTATTGAATTATTCTATGTTTACTGGTTCTCTGATATATAAGATGAATAAGAATGATATTGAAGTGGGGACAAGCAGTTAGCATAATGGCTATGTCGCTGGACTCCCACGTAGTCGACTGCGGTTTGAGTCCCGGACCCGGTGGCTTAAACTCATGCTGGGCGCATGTGTGTGCGTGCCCAAGATCCTGAGAGGAGAATGGAGAAGGGATTGCGGCGTGGCCATCCCCCCCAGGGGGTGATTTCTCGCTTTCTGTCTCTCTGTCTCTCTCTGTCTGTCTGGCGAGCGCACGCGCCCTATAGCAAAAACCTCTCCAAAAATAGAAAAAAAAAAGAATATATTGAAGGGGTGGGACCAGCAGTTGACGTAATGACTATGTCACTGGACTCCCACATAGTCGACCGTGGTTCAAGTCCCAGACCCAGTGGCTTAAACTCACACCAGGTTCGTGTGTGTGTGTGCATGCCTGCCCAAGATCCCGAGAGGAGAATGAAGGAAAAGGGATTGTAGCATGGCCGTCCCCCCGGGGGTGATTTCTCACTGTCTTTCTGGAAAGCGCACGTACCCTATAACAAAAACCTCTCCAAAGGAAAAAGAAAAGATATTGAAAGGGGACCAGCAGTTGGCATTATGGCTATGTCGTTGGACTCCTATGTAGTTGACCACAGTTCGAGTCCTGAACCCAGTGGCTTAAACTCACACCAGGTGCGTGTACGTGTGTGCCTAAGATCCTGAGAGGAGAATGGAGAAGAAGGGATTACGGCATGGCCATCCCCACTGGGGGGTGATTTCTCACTTTCTATCCCTCTGTATCTCTCTGTCTTTCTGGCAAGTGCATGCACCCTATAGCAAAAACCTCTCCAAAATAAATAAAAATAAAAAGATATTGAAGGGGCCAGCAGGTCCAGCCCATGCTGGACTCCCACATGGCCGACCATGGTTCAAGTCATGGACCTTGTGGCTTGCTTTCTCACTTTCTCTGGTCAAATTGAAAAACTAACAACAATATATAAATAACATTAAATAAATAATTTTTTTAAAAAAAGAATGATATTGGCCCTGTCTTCTGGGAGAATGCAGACAAATAAATAGAAAATTACAATACAGTGCAATATACTGTGTATTTATCCATTTATATGCTTGAGGTCAGGAATGTTCCAGACAGATGGAACAGCATGTACAAGAGGAAGCAACAGAGAAAATGATGCATATAAATAATTAAAATACAACCAGTCAATAAGTTGAGGGAGATGGATTCCATATAGCCAATTGTGGTTCATGTCCTGGCCCCAGCAGCTTGAGAAATATGACAGATGCATGTGCATGTGCCCAAAATCCTGACAGGATGGAGAAATGGAGGAAAAAGAATTGCAGCATAAACATACCCACTAAGGACACTTTCTCTCTCTGTGGCAAGTACACATACCCTCTGGCAATAAAATTATTTTTAATATATAAATAATTGAAATAGATTCAATCTGTCTGTATTATAACTGAAGGGCAAGAGGAATGAGAATAAGAGATGAAACTAGGGACCAGCAGGTGGCATGGTGGTTAAGAGCGTTGGACTTCCACATGGCTGACTGTGGTTTGTGTCCCAGACCCGGCAGCCTGCTTTCTCACTTTCTCTCTCTCTCCTTCTCTCTCCCTCTCTGGTGAAACTAAAATAAATGAATACATAAAATAAAGTTAAATAAAATAATTCTTTTAAAAAAAGAGAGAGATGAAACTAAAGAGATAATCAAGGACAAAGCTTGTGTACCCTTATAGGCCATGTTAAGGGTGTTGGACTTAATTCTCAAAGCAAAGGTTATACTGAATGGTTTTGTGTTTTATTTTGTTTTTTAGGTTTTTGCCAAGGGCATATGCGCTCACCTGAAAGAGAGAGAGAGAAAAGGAGAGAAGGAAAGTAAGAAATCACCTCCTGAGGGAATGACAGTGCCATAGTCCCTTCTCCATGCTCCTCTCGGGATTTGGGGCACACACACACCCATGCCCAGCATGATTTTCAAGCTGCTGAGTCTGGGGCTTAACCCACAGTCGGTCATGTGGGAATCCAGCACCTTAACCACACCACCTGGCGGTCCCCTAAATAGTTTTAAATAGGGAAATAATATGATTATACTTGTATTTAAAATGATCTTTTTGGCTTTAAAATGGAGGACTAATAGGAAAAGACTGGAGTTAGAAGATTCATTAGGAATTTATAAATACCATAATAATCCAGATGGAAAACTATGGTGGCCTAGGAAGTTGAAGATAAAGTGGATAGAGTTGAGATATTTTGGAGAAACAGAACTAACATCATTTAATAATGGATTAGATATATGAAAAATTGTATGGAGGTGGTTATCATTCACCATGACAGAAACAGGAATAGTACCCAGTTTTCCTGTTTATATAGGTGGGGGGAGGGGTAGGATGACAGGGTAGAAGGGTGTTAAGAATAATGATTTTGAGGACTACTGAAGACTCTGCCCAGACTTCACCCTCCTGCCCCCCAGATCTACCCAGGGTCAGAGTAACACTCAATTTCCATGGAATCTGATGCACGAAGAGAAAAACGATACTGCTTAGAGATTGCAGGTCACCTTCTTCTGCATGCCTCTGAATGTTTAGTTGAACTCCAAAAACTAGGGGAAAAAAGTACAATCATTCAGATGACCAGAAACCATTGATCGCAAAGGCATGGAAAATTTCGTTCCCTTAAGGGAAAAGAGTAACTCCTCATCCTCTACAGACAATACAAGGGAACTCGTGGAAATGTCAGATAAAGAATTTAAAATATTTGGGAACAGCAGTTGGCATAATGGCAATGTCTCTGGACTCCCATGTAGCCATCCACAGTTCAAGTCCCGGACCTGGTGGCTTAAACTCACACCAGGCACGTGTGAGTGTGTGTGCCCAAGATCCCAGGAGGAGAATGGAGAAGCGATTGCGGCATGGCCATCCCCCCTGGGGAGTGACTTCTGGCTTTCTGTCTCTCTGTCTCTCTCTGAATTTCTGGTGAGCGCACACACCCTATAGCAAAAACCTCTCCCCAACAAAAAAATAAATAAAATAAATTAAAAAGGCTTCTGAATCTGTATTTTAACCAATACGCATGCCAGTGTCTCTTGTGTCTTCTTTACAATTTGCTCAATTCTCCCCAAATTAAGAGTGCTCCTCTGCCAACACTGCTGTCAATCACGGCCAAGATACTAGCACACTGTGAGCCTACTAAGCCTTCTAACACATTGGCAAAGAATAGTACAAACCAGAGAATAGGTATACTTGTACAAATGAGAGAATACAGGTATAAATGGTTACAAAGGTAACTGGCAGTTTTGATAACACGATTTTTGTTTGTTCTTTTAAAGACTTAAGCTTGGCATACACATACTAAAACTATGACTATCTCGGGACCAGCAGATGGCATAATGGTTACGTTGCTGGACTCCCACATAGTCAACTGTGGTTCAAGTCCCGGACCCAGAGGCTTAAAACTCACGCCAGGCATGTGCTCGTGCATGTCCAAAATCTTGGAAGGAAAACAGAGAAGGGATTGCGATATGGCCGTCCCTTCTAAGGGGTGATTTCTTGCTTTCTGTCTCTCTGTCTTTCTCTCTCCACTGAGTGCACACAAATACAGCAAAAATGTCCCTTAAAAAAAAAAAAAAAAACAGGGGTCAGCAGGTGGCATGGTAGTTAAGGACACTGGACTCTCTCATGGATGACTGCAGTTTGAGTCCAAGACCTAGCAACTTTCTCATTTTCTCTCTCTCTCTCTCTCTGTCCCTCTCTAGTCAAATTAAAAATAAACAAAGTAAAATAATTCTTAAAAAATAAAAAATCTATGTCTATTTTGATACGTAAATATACCAAAAACAAAAAATTCCAACTATGAAGAAAAATAAAGCAGTGTGAGAGCAAAAAACGTTAAGGCTACCTTTTGGATTTGCGAGTTAGTAAAAGTTCTGACTGAGGAAGGGAGTTTTGAGCAGAATCCTGAACAAAGCAATCTAGGTATTACTTGGATCAGTTATTTACTTCCCCGATTAGGAAACACATTTTCTGACTTTGCTGACTTCATCAAACTGGCCCTTCATAAAACTGATGATTAACTGACTCTCCATTTTTTTTACCTTGATTACTTGACCATGTGTAATTGGCCCCATGATTAGGCAGGTTAGGATTCAGACTACATATAATTTCCCTACTGATCATTAACTAGCCCTGGGTTTAGCTATTAACCAAAGGTCTGCTCTTTCTCTTGTTCATGTGACCTTGTTTACATTTGGCCTTGAGTCTCAGCTGGATTTTATCTCCTTGTAATGTTAAGTATACTACTTCAAATACAACAGTCCATCCAAGCAGTTAAAGACAAGATGAAGCCAAAATCTTATTCCCCTTACTCTATACCTAGTTAGGATTGAGTGGTAAGACACCAGAGAAAAATTTAACCTTCTATCTTCAACCAGAAAATGGCTAAAGATCATCTCATTTTTGGAAAAACATACTCTCATAAGAATAAGAAATTAGAGTACAGAAAAAGAACAGTGATAATATCTCAAGAAATATGCCAAGATAGAAATCCCATGAAGCTATAAAATAATCTCAGTGGAGAAAATGGAGAGTGGAAAGAAAAAAACCAAAGTTTTTACAACATGAGAATTCTCTCAAATGGCTGCTCTGTCTTCTGTCTACCGTATTCTCCATTCCTATCGCTCCTGACCAAGTTAATGGTATGCCACTATGTGACACATCAGGAAAAGAAAATTACTTTCTAGAATTCTGGGTTAGCTGTGTGGTGCATCAGTAAAATGCTGCTCAAGCAAAGCTAGATCCATATGCAAGACTGCAGGGTTTGGTTTGCATACCCATGGTCCTGGCTGGCTGGGAGGCCTGGGGGAGAGACTGCAGTGAGACCCAGTTGAGGGTACTTATCTCCCTTGCTCTTTAAAAAAAAAAAAAAAAAATTATTTTAACTTTATTTATTTTTAATTTGACTAGAGAGGGACAGAGTGAGAGCAAGAGTGAGAATGTAAGAAAGCAAGCCTCCAGGTCCAGGACTCGAACTGCAGCTGACGATGTGGTAGTTCAGTGCCCTTAACCACTATGCCACCTGCTGGCCCCTCTCCCCTACTCTTTCTTTCTCTTTCATATCTTCTTTAAGGTATACTTTCTAATTTTAGAATTATTTTTATTCAACTTTATTTTATTTATTATTTTTTTAAAAATCTGACCAGTGAGGGGAACCAGCAGTTGGCATAACGGCTATGTTGTTGGACTCCCATGTAGTTGACCATGGTTCGAGACTCGGACATGGTGGCTTAAACTCATACTGGGCACATGTGCATGCGTGCCCAAGATCCTGAGAGGAGAATGGAGGAGAAGAGATTGCGGCATAGTCATCCCCCCGGGGGGTGATTTCTTGCTTTCTGTCTCTCTGTCTCTCTCTGTCTTTCTGGCGAGCACATGTGCCCTATTGCAAAAACCCCTCCAAAAAAAAATCTGACCAGAGAGGGACAGAGAGAGAGAGAGAGAAAGTGAGAAAGCAAGTTGCCAGGTCCAGGACTCAAACCACGGGCAGTGAGATAGGAGTCTAGCACTCTTAACCACCATGCCACCTGCCAGCCCCTAAGATGTATTTTCTAAATTTCAAGAACCAGCAAGTGGGGCCGGCAGGTGGCGTGGTGGTTAGAGGTGCTGGATTCCCACATGGCTGACCGTGGTTCGAGTCCTGGACCTGGCGGCTTGCTTTCTTTCTCACTTTGTCCCTCTCTGGTTAAATTGAAATAAATAAATGAATAAATAAGTAAAGTTAAATAAAATAATTCTAAAATTTTTTTTTAAAAATTAAAAAAAGAACGAGCAGGTGGCAGGGTGGTTAAGGCACTGGACACAACCGCATGGCCAACTGTGGTTGAAGTCCCAGACCTGGTGGCTTGCTTTCTCACTTTCCCTCTTCTCTCTCTGGTCAAATTAAAATAAATAAATGAATAAATTAAATTAAATAATTCTTAAAATAAATAAATTTCAGGTAGCCAGTTGTGAACCTCAAATGAAGAATTAAATATTATTAGAAGGGTTATTGAAAAAATGAGAATAGAAAACAAATACCTTCATAAATGTAAATCTACAAGCAAAAGTTTGAGAACTATACTGCCAAAGCCATTGTTTACATGGTTAGGTCAGGAATATATCAATCAAAGCAATTTTTAGCAGATGCTTGTATCTGCAGGTAAGGATGATAAAGCTCCCTAGCACATTCTTTAGTCTTTTTTTTTTAAAGAATTATTTTATTTAACTTTATTTATTATTATTATCATTATTATTTTCCAGTTTGATCAGAGACAGACAGATAGATAGAGAGGAAGTGAGAAAGCAAGCTGCCAGATCCGAGATTTGAACCATGGTCGGCCATGTGGGAGTCCAGCGCCCTTAACCACCATGCCACTTGCCGGCCCCGACATTCTTTAGTCTTATACTACTTAGGAGAACTAAGAAGTACAAGGCAAGATGTTAGTTAGTCTATTACAGATCCTGGGTCTGTAAAAAGTTAACTGAGTGAGATCTGTATCATGAAGGAAGGAAGCAAAGAGCACGTTCGATTTCTCTCCATTATACACAAATGTAGTCTAAAAGAACCTTTGACAAATGAGTAAGATGCGACTAGGTTTTGCCTGGAGAATCAAATGTTCTTCACTTTTATTTCTCATACCTGAGAGATGTGACTGAAATACCGCAAAGTTGTCTCTACAGGGCTTTTGAAGAACATCTTCTCCTGAGGTTTCAGCTATGAAGAGAGTAAGACATAATGAGATTATCCACAATGGAATGAAATAAATACTGACAAATATGGCAAAGAATGCACCACACTTTTAAAGTGTCTGGTATTATTTCTACTCTGTAGGTAAGAATTCAAATTTTCCTGACCTCACACTGCTGTTAGCAGTTGTCACAAATAATTCTTCTATCTGGTGTTTATTCTCTTTTTATAATTGCTATCTGCAAGTCTGCTTCTTTTCTTTCTGTATATTTTTTTCTTTCCATATTTTAAAGAAGTTTATCATCAGTACTTTGTTTATACTACAGGCCAGGGATGGGCAAGATAGAGCGCTTATGGCAAGGAGAGGAAAACTTACATTATCAGAGAGCGCCAGATGCTTGCAGGCAGTTCCACAAACAGTACATTTTTCTAGGAGAAAAGGGGAAAATATTGTTGGATTCTCATGATCATGAGGTAAGATTTTCCTAAAATACATAGTAAAGGCTGAGCAGACCATCAAGACAGAAAAGGTTTCTTACTGAATTTATAATACCATTATGCTAGAAAAGGGTATTAAACTGAGCTATGTACTCTAAATTAGTATTTCCAAACTAATATGTTGAAGTACAAGTAAAGCTTTCACATTATGCCTCTACCCATCTCCCTCTCTCTTTTAAAATTCCCAATTTTGTTCTATGGAACAGAAGCGACAATTCTTGACTTTGAACGGGAATGCTGGAGTACATTTACAAGTGTACTGGGAAGAGTACCAATGGTCTTCAAGTTACTCTTCCTCATCCTATCTACCTGACAGCAGGCACACACTGGGTACTGTAAGAAACTCCCCAGTTATTACCGCCTGTTTTCACTTTGCTAATATTTCTAGATCTTGTTTTGAACTCTCCTACTCTCACTCTCCACTTAGCCTAGTCTGAAAGAAGCAAAAATTAACATTCCCAATGTTTCCTTGTAAAACAAAATTGAAGAAGTGCTGACTCTTGAGTAAGATAAATGCTATGCCAGAAAAAACATCACATGGCATATGGTTCACAGACAAACCACTCTAAAGTGAGCTGCTGTTACCATGGTAAACAGCTTTGTTACATTAGCAGGTAACTGAAAAGGGTCATGAGATTTGTATAGACAAATAAGCTTCTCCAGAGGCTGCCCAACCTGACTGTTCTTTTCTTACAGACTAAAGGTTTTCCCAGTCTGTCCTACAATTGTTGCCAGAATGAGCCAAGAGTACAAATCATTCTTCTACTTAAGAACAAAACAAAACAAACTGTCACATCTCTTCATCACCTCCAGGGTAGAGCCTCCAAGCATCTGGCCAGTAGCCTCATCACTGATCATTTCTCACCTAACTCTTTATTCTCTTCCGATCCAAATTATGTGTAGTCTCTGTACTATGGTTTTATGATGTAATATGTCTTTACACAAGCGTGTCTCTTACATTAGAATAATCATCCTTGCCTTATCCACTTGAAAACACAGTTAACTATTCAAAATCCTATTAAAGCAACATCTTTCTTGAGAAGTCATCCCTTATTCAAGTCTCCTTTCTAGAACTTAATAGCTGTAAGAAGCTTGGCCAAATCACTTACTCTCTCTGGGCCAGTTTCCTCATTTGTAAATATTTCTATTAATAATTAGCACCAGGGATTGTAGTGAGGTGTACATTAAATTGGTACAGGTGAAAATGTTTTGTAAACTAAAAAAGTATCATTATTATCTTTTTTTTTCTTTTTTTTTAAGTGAGAGATTTTTGTTGTAGGGCGTGTGCGCACACTAGAGAGACAGAGAGACAGAAAGCGAAATCATCCCCCCTGGGGGGATGGCCACACCACAATCCCTTCTACTCCATTCCCCTCTCCAGATGTTGGGCACACACGCCTGGCCTGAGTTTCAAGTCTCTGGGTCTAGGACTTGAACTGTTAACTATGTGGGAATCCAACCATTACACCATCTGCTAGTCCCAAAAGAAGTATCATTATCATCATTTCTAAACATGTTGATTCATGGGCCAGACCACATCCCTTTAGAAATGATCCTGCATTGCATTAAGCAGTTAAATGCTATGAATAGGGAGCCAGATTTCATATGACCGACCATGGTTTGAGCCCAGTGGTGTGAAAAATGTACCGTTACATATGTGCACTCAAAATCCTGATGGGATGGATGGGACCAGCAGTTAGCATAATGGCTATGTCGCTGAACTCCCATGTAGTCGACCACAGTTCGTGTCCCGGACTCGGTGGCTTAAACTCACGCCAGGCGCGTGTATGTGCGTGCCCAAGATCCTGAGAGGAAATGGAGGAGAAGGGATTGCGGTGTGGCAATCCCCCCCGGGGAGGTGATGTCTCACTTTCTATCTCTTTTTCTCTCTGGCAAGCACACACGCCCTGTAGCAAAAATCTCTCCAAAAAAAAAAAAAAAAAAAAAAATCCTGATGGGATGGAGATGTGGAAGAAAAAGGATTATGGCATGACCATGACCCATTGTGTGTGAAGGGTTCTAAACTCTCTGGCACGTACACATGCCCTCTGACAATTAAAAAGAGAACAAGAAAAAAAAGAAATAGGAGTTGTTATCAACCAAGGTTTTCCCTATTGTTATTATTATTGTTATTCTTTCTCTTTTTTTCTGATCAATCTGACCCTTTGTGATTTTTCCCAGCCACAGACTTCAAACCATTGTCCAGTATATTTTGGTGCTCAAGTAATAGATTTGCTAAATCATCTGCTAAATTATCATACACCATTCTTTTTTTTAATAGACCATAGATTAGTTTATTTTTAACAAGCACCATGCCATAAATTCATAGGGAATAGGTTCCAGTAGCTCAGGCTCCTTTCCATTGGTTCTTACAAAATGTGCTTCTCTGAGTGGAGCAGGCTGGCTCCCAGGTAACTTTCTCTTTGGCTTCCTTCTTTTTCTGGTCATTTTCCTTCACACATTTTAGAAAGCTATCTCTGCTCTTAGAATGCTTAATATGCTCAACATGCACATTAATTCTCTTGGCAAGAAACTTGCCCTTAACTTGTTTGTTTACAACAATGCCAACAGCATGCTAGAAAACATTGTAGACTCTTTCAGTTTTGCCATGGTAACATTTGTGGGACATTCCTTTTTGAACAGTACCCATTCCCTTGAGCTCTGTAATATCTCCTTTCTTGTAGATTAGCATGTATGTTGCCAAAGGAACCACTCCATGTTTTCTAAAAGGCCTAGAGAACATATATTAGGTGTCTCTCCTCTTTCCCTTTGTGTTCATCATTTTGGTTAATTACTGGAAGATGGCAGTTCCAGTCAAAAGGGACACACCATTCTTTGTTAATGGAGTCTTTCAGTTCCCCAAATTGACAGTTCCTTCAGTACCCACACCACCATTGGCCTACTAAGTGGCTTTTATCCTAGGCCACACAGACAAATGGCTAAGGATTATATCTAGGTTGAAAACATTTTTGTCTAAATCTGAAAATAGTTAAATCACTCACCCAGAGTTACACACTTTTTACAGAAAATATGGCCACAGCTGGTGACAAAGAAATGGGTCCCATCTTTTCGAAAGCACTGGTTGCAGTGAAACCAATCCATTCTGGAGCAGATAAAGAAAAAAAGGTTAACATGGGGCATTTTAATTATAGCTGTTCCACAATCTATGTAACAGTATTTATTTAGCTTTAATGGCTTATTAGGATATAACTATATCATTGTAGGTATTCCAATTGTTCATAAGGAAGTATATATACCTATAAAGTAAAAAAAAAGAAGACTGTAGACTATTATACCATTACTTTAAAAAGAAATATATAGGGACCAGCAGTTGGCATAATGGCTATGTCACTGGACTCCCATGTAGTCGACTGCAGTTCAAGTCCTGGACCTGGTGGCTTAAACTCACACTGGGTGTGTGTGCGTGCATGCATGCCCAAGATCCCGAGAGGAGAATGGAGAAGAAGGGATTACGGCATGACTATCCCCCCCCCACCCCAGGGTGGGGGGTGATTTCTCCCTTTCTGTCTCTCTGCCTTTCTGGCAAGCGTGCCCTATAGCAAAAGAAATGCGAAAGAAAGAAAGAAAGAAAGAAAGAAAGAAAGAAAGAAAGAAAGAAAGAAAGAAAGAAAGAAAGAAAGGAGGGAGGGAGGGAGGGAGGGAGGGAGGGAGGGAGGGAGGGAGGGAGGGAGGAAGAAAGAAAGAAAGACAGACAGACAGACAGACAGACAGACATACATCTAGAAAAATAATAAGGAGAAGGCCGGCAGGTGGTGTGATGGTTAAAGGAGCTGGACTCCTATATGGCCAACTGTGGTTTGAGTCCCGGACCTGGCAGCTTGTTTTCTGTCTCTCTGTCTCTCTCTCTCTCTCTGTCCCTCTCTGGTCAAATTAAAATAAATAAAGTTAAATGAAATAACTCTTTAAAAAAAAAGAAAAAGAATAGGAAGATAGTGATTTAGAGTGGTAAGGTTCTAAGTATTTGCATATGTGTAAATGGTATGTGTTCTGCCTTTACACTTTAATTTATTTTCCAAGTTTTCTGGATTAATTCATGTGCCAATCTGTAATTAGAAAAACAATCTCTTTTTTTGAGAGAGATTCTTTTTTGCTATAAGGCATGTGCACTCGCTGGAGAGACAGAGAGAGACAGAGAGACACAAAGTGAGAAATCACCCCCTAGGAGGGGATAGCCATGCCACATCCCTTCTCCCCCACTCTCCTCTGAGGATTTTGGGCACGCTCACACACAAACCCGGTGTGCGTTTTAAGCTGCCGGGTCTGAGATTCAATCCGTAGTCGACTACATATGAATCCAGTGACGTAACCATTACACCATCTTCTGGTCCCAGAAAACAATCTTAAAAACATCAAAAACTTGGGACCAGCAGATGGCGTAGTGGCTATGTCGCTGAACTCCCATGAAGTTTACCATGGTTTGAGTCCCAGACCCAGTGGCTTAAACTCATGACGGGCGCGTGTGTGTGTGCGTGCCCAAGATCCCAAGAGAAGAATGGAGGAGAAGGGACTGCGGTGTGGCCATACCCCCTTGGGGGTGATTTCTTGCTTTCTGTCTCTCTGTTTCTCTCTGTCTTTCTGGTGAGTGCACACACCCTGTAGCAAAAAAACCTCTCAAAAAAAAAAAAATCAAAAACTGGGCCGGTTCATGGTGTGGTAGTTAAAGCAGCTGGATCCCACATGGCCAACTGCATGGTTCAAGCCCCAGATGCCAGTGGCTTGAAATATACACTTTTTTTTCAGTTTTCAGGTGTCTGCTCTTCTTTGTTTCATGTCTTCCAAGGCCAGAAATTTATTCGTAATACGACATTTAGTGTCACTTTAATAGAAGTTGAAGGTGGTATTCTTTGTTTCCTATGCTTCACAAAGATGAGAAAGACATACCTTTTCTCTGAAAGAGTTACACAATTCAGTAGGGGATGGGAGAGTAAGATTAGAGGAGCTGGAAGAAGAGATGACAGGTACACAGGCTCCTTTACCTTAAGGCAAGATGTAATGTCACAGGAATAGTACTCAAACCTGCTATGTGTGTAATGTGGAGCTTAAATCCACTTTAGGGGCAGCCTTGAGAAAAGAAAATGAGTTATTAGGAAAAACTGCATGTAGAAGGTCACATCTGACCTGGTCCTTGAAGAGTAGGCACAATATTGCAAAGCTGAAGATTGTCTCAGGGACGAATGAATAGCCCATTTTGGCTGGAAAGCAGGTTACTTGAGGGAGTTGATAGAGATAAGAATGAAAATATGCTCTGAGAGAAGTTTGGTTGAGGAGTTTGATCTTAATTTATATACAATGGGAAGTCACTGAAAACTGCTGAGTAGAGGGGCGAGATGCACTCAATTACCATAGTTTTTCCACAGGCCGTATTTATTAGAAAGAAACAAAAGGCAAATAAGTTAGCTGATATAGAGGTCTTATTTCCATGAAAAAAAGAAAAAAGATGTGGGACCAGCAAGTGGCATGGTGGTTGGGATGCTAGACACTCCCACATGGCCGACCACAGTTCGAGTACCGGACCTGGTGGCTTGCTTTCTCACTTTCTCTCTCTCTCTCTCTGGTCAAATTAAAAATAAATTAATGGGGGGGGGGGGGGCTGCCAGGTGGCATGGTGGTTAAAGGTGCTAGACTCCCACATGGCCGACCACGGTTCAAGTCCCGGAAGTGGTGACTTGCTTTCTACTTTCACTCTGTCCATCTCTGATCAAATGAAAATAAATAAATAAATGCATAAATAAAGTTAAATAAAATACTTCTTTAAAAAATGAAATGAATGAATAAATGAAATTAAATAAATAATTATTTTAAAAAGAAAAAGATGATGTGCCACAGAACTAATTATGTCTCCTTCTTTTTTGGAGAGGTTTTTGCCATAAGGGCATGTGCGCTCGCCAAAAAGACAGAGAGAGACAGAGAGACAGAAAGCGAGAAATCACTCTCCCCATTCTCCTCTCGGGATCTTGGGCGGGCACACACACACGCGCGCCCAGCGTGATTTAAGCCACCAGGTCCAACTCGAATCGCGGTTGACTACATGGGAGTCCAGCGACATAGCCATTATGCCAACTGCTGGTCCCATCTCCTGTACTTTTGAAATGAATGTTACTGGGACCAGCAGGTAGCATGGTGGTTAAGGTGCTGGACACTCCCACATGGCCAACCATGGTTCGAGTCCTGGACCTGGTGGCTTCCTTTCCACTTTCCCTCTCTCTCTTTCTTTCTCTGTGTCTCTCTCCACTCAAATTAAAATAAATGAATAAATAAATAAAATTAAATAAATAATTCTTTAAAAAATTAAATGAATGTTACTTTGTACAATATATAAGGCTTATTCATATTGATGGCATGAGGGTTTGTAAAGTACTACTTCTGGAATCGGCAAAAGAAGATATATGCGGGGCCAACAGGTGGTATGGTGGTTAAAGGTGCTGGACTCCCACATGGCCAACCGTGGTTGGAGTCCTGGATCTGGAGCCTTGCTTTCTCAATTTCTTTCTTTCTTTTCTTTTTTTTTTTTTTTTTGGAGAGGTCTTTGCTATAGGGCACACGTGCACACCAGAAAGACAGAGAGAGACAGAGAGATAGAAAGCGAGAAATCACCCCCTACGAGGAATGGCCACGCCACAATCCCTTCTCCTCCATTCTCCTCTCGGGATCTTGGGCAGGCAAGCACACGTGCCCAGCATGAGTTTAAGCCACCGGGTCTGGGACTCGAACCATGATCGGCTACATGAGAGTTCAGCAACATAGCCATTACGCTAACTGCTGGTCCCACTTTCTCAATTTCTATCTCCCTTTCTGTCTCTCTCACTTTGTCCTTCTCTGGTCAAATTAAAATAAATAAATAAAATAATTCTTGGTACCAGCAGTTAGCGTAATGGCTATGTCGCTGGACTCTCACGTAGTCGACCACAGTTCGAGTCCCGGATCCGGCAGCTTAAACTCACGCCAGGCGCATGTGCGTGCGTGCCCAAGATCCCGAGAGGAGAATGGAGGAGAAGGGACTGCGGCATGGCCATCCCCCCTGGGGGGTGATTTCTCGCTTTCTGTCTCTCTGTCTCTCTCTGTCTTTCTGACGAGCGCACGTGCCCTATAGCAAAAACCTCTCTCAAAAAAAAAAATTCTTAAAAAAATATATATATGCAACTGCAACAATGTCTATGAATCTCAAAGGAATTGTACTAAGTGAAATCAAGCAGATTGAAAAGATTACATACAGTATGAATTCATTTATGTGACATTCTGGGAGAGGTTTTTGCTATAGGGCGCGTGTGCTCGCCAGCCAGCCAGAGACAGAGAGACAGAAAGCAAGAAATCACCTCCCAGGGGGGATGGTCACGCTGCAATCCCTTCTCCTCCATTCTCCTCTCGGGATCTTGGGCACACACACACATGCGCCCAGCGTGAGTTTTAAGCCACTGGATCCAGGACACGAACCACGGTCGACTACGTGGGAGTCCAGCGACATAGCCATTACGCTAACGCTGGTCCCAATTTATGTGACATTCTGAAAAAGGCAAAACTATACAGGATTAAAACTGACTAGTAGTTGCCACTGGTTATGGGTGTGAGAAAGTCTGAGACAGAAGAGTTAACAGGGAGGAATTCTTTGGGGTTTTTAGTTGTTCTATATTCTATTTACGATGGTGGTTACAAGAATCTCTGCATAAGCTATAACTCATAGAACTGAATGTCACAAGTTTTACTATATGTAAATCTAAATATGAAGAAACAAGGGGTCAGCATGTGGCAGGATGGTTAAAGTGCTGGACTCCCACATGTTCGACCACGATTTGAGTCTTGGACCTGGTGCTCGCTTTCTCACTTTCCCTCTCTCTTTCTCTCTCTGGTGATCTCTGGTGAATTAAAATAATAATAATGAATCAAATAAATAATTCTTTAAAATTTAAAAAAAGAAATAAGAAAAAGAAATTTCAAATCTTTAGTTAATTTTCTGGAATAATTTTTAAAAGAATTATTTCATTCCATTTGGGTTTTTTTAGAATTATTTTACTTTATTTATTTATTCATTTGTTTATTTCAGTTTGACCAGAGAGGGACAGAGATAGAGAGGGAAAGTAAAAAAGCAAGCCACCAGTTCGGGACTCAAACTGTGGTTGGCAATGTGGGAATCCAGAGCCTTTAACCACCATGCCAAATGCTAGGCCCAGATTTGTTATTATTATTATTTTTTAAATAATTATTTATTTCATTTCATTTATTTATTTATTTTCACTTTACCAGAGAGGGACAGAGTGAGAGAGAGCACGCAAGGGAAAGTGAGAAAGCAGGCTGCCAGGTTCAGGACGCAAACTGCAGACAGCCATGTGGGAGTCCAGCCCCATGTTATTATTATTTTTTAATTTGACCAGAGAGAAAGGGAAAGTGAGAAAGCAAGCCGCCACATCCAGAACTTGAACCATGGTCAGCCATATGGGAATCCAGTGCCCTCAATCACCATGCCACCTGTCAGCCCTGGAATAATTCTTTGCTGTTCAAAAAAAAAAAATTTTTTTTTGGAGAGGTTATTGCTATAGGGCGCGTGCACTCGCCAGAAAGAGATACAGAAAGTGAGAAATCACTCCCCAGGAGGGATAGCCATGCCGCAATCCCTTCTCCTCCTCTCCTCTCAGGATCTTGGGCATGCACGCACATGTGTCTGGCATGAGTTTAAGCCACTGGGTTGACTACATGGGAGTTCAGCAACATAGCCATTACGCTAACTGCTGGCCCCCAAAGTGCCATCTTTAGTTTATAGTAGCTCGGGGATTAGAAGCCAAGTCTCCCAATTCCCCATGTATGTAGTTCTTGCTCCCACATTTACATAGGCTTTGTGTCCAGCAAGGTAACTATATATGCTATATTTTTTTCCAATACCAATTTCATATCATTTGTTCAGTATAAAACTAAGTAACCATGACTTCGTAAGTTTTTTTTAAAAGAATTATTTTATTGGGGCCAATGGGTGGTGTGGTGATTAAGGTGCTAGACACTCCCACATGGCCAATCATTGTTCAAGTCCCCAGACCTGGAGGCTTGCTTTCTCACTTTCCCCCTCTCTCTGTGTCTTTCTCTGGTCAAATGAATAAATAAATAAAATTAAATAAATAATTATTCTTAAAAATGATTATTTAATTAATTTTTAAAAAAGATATTTATTTATTTAATTCCATTTATTATTATTATTATTATTAATTTGACCAGAGAGACACAGAGAGAGAAAGAAAGGGAAAGTGAGAAAGCAAGCTGCCAGGTCCAAGGACTCGAACCATGGTTGGCCATGTGGTAATCCAACACTTTTAACCACCATGCCACCTACTGGTCCCTATTTATTTATTTATTTATTTATTTATTTATAATTTGACCAGAGAGGGACAGAGCGAGAAAGTGAGAGAAGAAAAGTGAGAAAGTAAGCCTCCAGGTCCAGGACTCGAACTGCAGTCGGCTATGTGGGAGTCTAGCACTCTTAACCACCATGCCACCTGCTGGCGCCATTTTTTATTTTTTATTTGCCAAAGGTCATTTATGGCATGTGCTCGAACAGAATGAGAGAGAAGGTGATAAAGGACTCCCCCTCCTTTAGGAATTTTGGACACACATGCACATGGGCACAGCATGAAACATGCCAGATCCAGGACACCAACCACACAGTTGGCCATGTGGGATCCAGCTGCCTTAATCTACGCCATTGGTTGGACTTTAGTAAGATTTTTTTTCTTGTAAGAGAAATTTTTGCTATTGGGGATGTGAGCTTGCCAGAGACAGAGAGACAGAAAGCAAGAAATTATCCCCCAGGGGGATGGACACGCGCAATCCCTTCTCTTCCACACTCCTCTCAAGATTTTGGGCACGAGGGACCAGCAGTTAGTGTAATGGCTATGTCGCTGGACTCCCACGTAGTCGACCGCGGTTCAAGTTCCGGACCCGACGGCTTAAACTCACGCCGGGCGCGTGTGCGTGCGTGCCCAAGATCCCGAGAGGAGAATGGAGGAGAAGGGATTGCGGCGTGGCCATCCCCCCCTGGGGGGTGATTTCTCGCTTTCTATCTCTCTGTCTCTCTCTGTCTGTCTGGCGAGCGCACGCGCCCTATAGCAAAAACCTCTCAAAAAAAAAAAAAAAAAAAAAAAACTCATGCCGGGCGCGTGTGCGTGCGTGCCCAAGATCCCAAGAGGAGAATGGAGGAGAAGGATTGCGGCATGGCCATCCCCTCTGGGGGGTGATTTCTCGCTTTCTATCTCTCTGTCTCTCTCTGTCTCTCTGGCGAGCGTACGGGCCCTATAGCGAAAACCTCTCCAAAAAAAAAAAAAAAAAAGATTTTGGTCAAGCATGCACACAAGCCTGGTGTGAGTTGTTTCAAGCCGCTGAGTCTGGGACTCAAATTGACGTTGACTATATGGGAATCCATTTGCTGGTCCCCCCTAAGATTTTTAAATGAAGAAATTAACATATCCAAACCACAGAATTGAGCTATAGGGCTGGCACCGAAGGTACTGGGTCCCCTGCGGCCCACCAAGGATTGATTTTCATCCAGGCCCCTTGAAAAACAAAGCAGGTCCATGTGCCCCAAATCCCAACAGGAGAAACAGAAAAGAGATTGTAGCATGGTCACACCCTCTGGGAGGTTTTCTCCCTCTCCCTATCCATGTGTGTGCAGCAGCCTAGAGAGATTTTTTTGAAAAGAGGACAGGCCGGCAGGTGGTCTGGTGGTGAAGGGCGCTGGACTCCCACTTGGCAGGCCACAGTTCCAGTCCTTGACCTGGCGGCTTGCTCTCTCACTGTCCCCACAAACACACCCACACACACCTCTCTCTGATCAAATTAAAATAAATAAAATTAAATAAAACAATTCTTTAAAAAAAGGATATATAATTCACATGTGTAATGAAACACGTTTAACTTAATGACTATGCGATCCAAGAATGTAATATTCACTAGTTTGATTTCCTTTAAAACTAAATTGGAAAACAGAAAAAGGTCTTTTCTCCCCTAATAACATCTTCTCCTGTGAAAAAATCGTAAGCGGTTTTTTGGAGAGGGCAGCTGAAGAAACGAATGTGCAGCACCCTTTAACACTGTCACAGCTGGCGAATTCCATTACAGCTCACCGTGGAAACAGGACGAGGCCAAGGCATCCCGGAGCCACAACCCGGGTTTCTATCGCTCACCACGCGCTCTTACCCGGAAGTGGGGCTAAAGAACTCCTGAAGACTCCGCCCTACACTCGCCCGGTTCGCTCAGGCGCAGCGACAATCCAGTCACAAGGACTGGCGATGAACCCCACACACCAGGCAGTTAACAGGGTAAGACCATCCCTGAGGGCAGCACCCGCCTGATTCCCGGGGGTGATAGGACTCGTGGTCTCGAAATGCCCAAATGGTCTTTTTCCATCTACCTTCTCTACGCACTTGGCTGCTGTGTTCCCAGAGGGCCTTACCAAATCATCCAGTTCTCTTCGCGAAGAACTGGAAATGGCGGGAAAATGAAGAGCAGGCCCAGCACCTGGGAGAGAGGCCAGGCAGAACGTGGCCTCTGGGCATGCGCGAGCGTGGGTGGGGCGCGCCCGCCCCGCCTCCAGGGGACATGCGAGGTGTGGGCGGGGCCTCATAGATCCTGGAGAGGAGGCTGTGGGTCCCAGCGGTCGGTCGGTAGGTCGGGGAGAGACTAGGGTGCTTCTTTCTACTCAATAGCCCGGGAACATCTGAAGACTCGGGGGTCATAATCTAATCCCCTACATGTTACTGAGGAATCAAAAAGGTGAAAGTAAACCTAATAACGTTCCAATAAATAATGAGAACACTAGAAAATGTGTTTACAAAGTAGATAACAATTTTAACCTAATGTTTTAAAAATGAAGAAGATAAAAAATGCTTTTAAAGAACAGCATCTGACCAACAGGTGGCATGGTGGTTAAGGCTCTGGACTCCCACTTGGCTCACTGAGGTTCAAGTCCCAGACCTGTGGCTTGCTTTCTCACTTTCTTCTCTCTTTCTCTGTCTCTCTCTCTCTGGTAAGTGAACTTGCCCTATAGAAAATTAAAACATTGGACCAGCAGATGGCATAATAGTTGAGTTGCTGAGTTCCCATATAGTCAACCATCGTTCAAGTCCCAGACCTGGTGGCTTAAAACTCATGCCAGGTTCCTGTGTGTGTATGCCCAAGATTAGAGAGGAGAGTGGAGGAGAAGGGAATGCAGAGTGGCCATCTTCCACCGGGGCAGGGGGTGATTTCTTGTTTTCTGTCTCTCCGACGAGCACATGGGCCCTATAGCAAAAATCTCTCTAAAGAAAAAAAAAATTAAATGGAATGATAATTATAAATTAAATTAAATAATTCTTTTAAAATTTAATTTGATTCATTGTCATTACTTTATTTATTTATTTATGTATTTGTTTATTTTTAAGTTGACCAGAGAGAGACAGAGAGAGAGAGGGAAAGTGAGAAAGCAAGCTGCCAGGTCTGTTACCTGAACCATGGTCAGCCATGTGGGAATCCAGCCACCTTAACCACCATGCCACTTGCCAGCCCCTAAATAATTCTTTAAAAAAAAAAAAAAAAAACAGCATCAATCAGCAATAGAAAAGCTCAAAAACAATAGTGGTAAAGAATGGTTAGGTATTAAATGAGAACTAACAAATCTGAGAAAAAAAATATAACTTTTTTTTCAGAAATAATGAGAGAAAAGTTTAGTTAAGAAAATAAAGAATGAGGGGCCGGCAGGTGGCGTAGTGGTTAAGGACGCTAGATTCCCACATGGTCATCATGGTTCAAGTCCCATACCTGGCAGCTTGCATTCTCACTTTCCCTCTCCCTTGCTCTCTCACTCTGTCTCTCTCATTTAAAATAAATAAATAGAGACCAACAGTTAGCATAATGGCTATGTGCTGGAGTGGCCATCCCCCTGGGGGGTGATTTCTCGCTTTCTGTCTCTCTGTCCAAAAAAAAAAAAAAAATGTTGAGGACCATTTCCCTGCCCTCCCCCTGAAGGAGCTTATGTTTAAATGGACTGTATCTATCAATATTTAGCTTATTAGCAATTAAAAGTGAAAAAAAGGGGGGGGCCAGCAGGTGGCATGGTGAAGGGTGCTGGACTCCCACATGCATAGCCACGGATCAAGTCCTGGAACTGGCAGATTACTTTCTCGCTCACTCGCTCTGTCCCTCTTGTCAAATTTAAATAAATGAATAAATAAAGTCAAATAAAACAATACTTTCTGGGGGTGTGGGGACACGTTTAAGAGAGAGAATCTGAGGTGTGGGGACATGCTCTGAGCAAACACCACATGCTCTTTTGGGGTTTGGCAGAACCTTGTAACTTGTCTTTCCTTGACCTTGGCTGCAGACAGAGCAAGGGTGGAAATTGCTAGGGGCGTTCCAACAGACACATGTGATAGACTTCAAGAAACATCTTGGCAAAATCCAATCCCTGCTCTGCATCTGAAAGGTTCCTTAGCCTACTCTGGGTGTGGTGGTGCGAGAAGATCTTTAGCTCCTTCCCCACACCTAACAGCTAGTTCTTTGCATTAGAAAGGAAGATGAGATTTTCTCTTGATGGGATTATCACCAAGGGATACACCTGGCCTGGTATGACTAAGCCCTCATAGATTTGTTAACTGCTTCCTATTGTCTGTAACCTGGCAACCAATGTATGAAGTGTCGTAAAACATACATGTGTAATGTCTCCTTGTTCTATAAATAAAGACGTCCAGTTCATCTGGGCGGCACAAGTTGCTTGGGCTACCTAGGCTCAGGCTGCCTATGTCCCGTTTCTACTCTATCTTTTGTCTAATTTTTTCTGCTTCTTCCATAGTAGTGCCGAGCCTGGGGGCGGATGCCGACATGGGGGAGAGGTTTTTGCTGTATGGCATGTGTGCTCTTTCAGAAAGACAGAAAGAGAAAGAGACAGAAAGTAAGAAATCACCCCCCCAAGGGGGGATGGCCATGCCGCATTCCCTTCTCCTCCATTCTCCTCTCAGGATCCAGAGATCCAGCATGAGTTTAAGCCACCGGTTCTGGGATTCAAACTGCAGTCAACTACATGGGAGTCCAGCGACATAGCCATTACACCAACTGCTGGTCCCTCTTTTAGTCCTTCTTTACCCCTTGCTTTGATTGCCCTCATGGTCTCCTAACTGTTCCTTACCTCTAGGTTTACCTAGTTCCATTCCATCCTACAACCACTGCCAGACCCAACCACTGTTCTGCTTAAAATTGACCAACATGGGAACCAGCAGTTAGCGTAATGGCTATGTCGCTGGACTCCCACATAGTCGACCACGGTTCGCCTCCCGGACCCGGTGGCTTAAAACTCACACCAGGCGCGTGTGCGTGCGTGCCCAAGATTCCGAGAGGAGAATGGAGGAGAAGAGATTGCAGTGTGGCCATCCCCCCTGGGGGGTGATTTCTCGCTTTCTGTCTCTATGTCTCTCTCTGTCTGGCGAGCGCAGGCGCCCTATAGCGAAAATTTCTCCAAAAAATTGACCAACACTTTTAAAGGCAACTTACTAAACATGACACTTAAATTATTTGTGATCTATGCTTCCTTTTGCATCTTTCTTTTTTAAAAAAGAAAATTATTTATTTATTTAATTCCATTTGTTATTATGATGATTATTTTTTAAATTTGACCAGAGAGAGACAGAGAGAGAGAAAGTGAGAAAGCAAGCCGCCAGGTCCAAGACCTGAACTGCAGTCATCCATGTGGGAGTCTAGCGTCCTTAATCCCCACAACACCTGCCGGCCCCTCTTTTTTTAAAAAAATATTTGTTTATTTGTTTGTTTGGAGAGGTTTTTGCTCTAGAGCGTATATGCTCGCCGGAAAGACAGAGAGAGACAGAGAGACAGAAAGAGAGAAATCACTCCCCAGGGGGATGGCCATGCCACAATCCCTTCTCTATTCTCCTCTCGGGATCCCGGGCACACACGCACGCGCACCCGGTGTGAGTTCAAGCCACCGGGTCCAGGAGTCAAACTATGGTCGACTACATGGGAGTCCAGCGACATAGCCATTACGCCAACTGCTGGTCCCTTCATTTTTTTTTTTTCTTTTTCAAGAGATATTTTTGCTACAGGATGTGTGTACTTGCTAGAGACATAGACAGAAGGTGAGAAATCACCCCCCCGGGGGGGGGGGGGCGATGACCGGGTCACAATTCCTTCTCCATTCTCCATTCTCTTCCTGGGTTTTAGGCATGCACACACACGCACCCAGCATGAGTTTTAAGCTACTGGATCCAAGACTCGAACCACAGTCAATTATGTGGTCGACTGTGTTTGAGTCCAGCAATATTACTATTATGCCCTCTGCTGGTCCCTCTTTTTGCATCTTTCAATGTTTGGTTAAAAACACCACATACTTCTGTCACATTTAATTTTTTTTTTCTCCTCAGTAGGCACGTGTGCTCACCAGAGAGACAGAGAAAAAAGGCAAAAAACACCTCTCATGGAGCATAGTCACGCCACAATCCTTTTTTCCTTCTTTCACCATTCTGTCAGCATTTGCGACATGCAAGCACATGTGCCTGGCATGTTTTTCAAGCTGTGTTGCTGGGGGACCAGCAGTTGGCCTAATGACTATGTCACCGGACTCCCACGTAGTCGACCACAGTTCAAGTCCTGGACCCTGTGGCTTAAACTCACCCCGGATGGATGGATGTGCGTGCCCAAGATCCTGAGAGAAGAATGGAAGAGAAGGGATTGCAGCATGGCCATCCTCCCGGGGGGTGATTTCTCTCTTTCTGTCTCTCTCTCTGTCTTTCTGGCGAGTGCACACGCCCTACAGCAAAAACCTCTCAAAATAAATAAATAAATAAATAAATAGGGACCAGCAGTTAGCGTAATGGCTATGTCGCTGGACTCCCACGTAGTCGACCGCGGTTCGAGTCCCAGACCCGGTGGCTTAAACTCACGCCGGGCGCGTGTGCGTGCGTGCCCAAGATCTCGAGAGGAGAGTGGAGGAGAAGGGATTGCGGCATGGCCATCCCCCCTGGGGGGTGATTTCCTGTTTTCTGTCTCTCTGTCTCTGTCTGTCTGATGAGCGCACGCGCCCTAAAAGCAAAAACTCTCCAAAAAAAGAAAAAGAAAAAAATAAAATAATAAATAAATAAATAAATAAATAAGCTGTGTTGCTGGGATTCGAACCACAGTCAGCCAAGTGGAATCCATCTCCTTATGAACAGGGCTTAACCATGTTCATGTTCAAGTACATGTTCTCGCACCTATGGGACTTTGTGCAAGTAGTTTCCATTGCTTGGCATATTCTCTTTATTGGTTTTATTTGTCCTTCCAGACTTGTCTCAGAAACCATTTTCTTTTTTTTTTTTTGGAGAGGTTTTTGCTATAGGGCGCATACGCGCACCAGACAGAGAGAGACAAAGAGATAGAAAGCGAGAAATCACCCCCCAGGGGGATGGTCACGCCACAATCCCTTCTCCATTCTCCTTTCAGGATCTTGGGCACGCACGCACACGTGCCCGGCATGAGTTTAAGCCACCGGGTCCAGTACTCGAACCACGGTCAACTACATGGGAGTCCAGTGACATAGCCATTACGCTAACTGCTGGTCCCAGAAACCATTTTCTCCAGATGCGTACTCTGACCTTCCTCACTTAGGTGTGCCCCAGAGCATCCTTTGAATATTGCTATCACAGCCCTCGTCTCACCTGACATCTTTGTTGGCTTACCTCTCTCTCACCAAACAGCCTGTCTCTTTTGTTTTTGAGATTACTATGCTTTCCACAGTTTCTGATATGTAGTAGGTACTCAGTAAATATTTGGTTAATAATGGAATAAGAAAATAAATGACCAAGGAGAATCTTACCCTACTTCCAGGCCCATTTTTAATACACCAAAACAGGGGACCAGAGAGTGGCATGGTGGTCTGGACTTCCACGTGGCCAACCACAATTTGAGTCCCATACCTGGTGGCTTGCTTTCTCACTTTTCCATTCTCTCTCTCTTGCTCACTCTGTCCCTCTCTGGTCAAATTAAAATAAATAAGTAAAGTTAAATAAAATAATCTCTTTTTTGGGGGGAGAAGGTTTTTGCTATAGGGCATGTACGCTCACCAGAAAGACAGAGAGAGACAGAGAGACAAAAGGTGAGAAATCACCCCCCGGGGTGATGACCACGCTGCAATCCCTTCTCTTCCATTCTCCTCTCCGGATCTTGGGCACGCACGCACATGTGCCCAGTGTGAGTTTAAACCACCAGGTCCGGGACTCGAACTGCGGTCGACTACATGGGAGTCCAGCGACATAGCCATTACGCTATATGCTGGTCCCAATAAAATCTTTAAAAAATAAAAAATATGCCAAAACAGAAATAGATCTCAAAAGGAAAAAGCAATGTAGGAATAAAATGAAGAAGACTGGTGGTTATATAAAGTTGCCATCAGTAAAGTACCATAGGAGAAGGCTGTATCTATCAATAAAGTAATTTATTCCATAAATATTTTCTGAACAAATACCATGGAATAAGCCCTGTTCTAACCACTGGATATACAGCAAGGGAGAGGAGAAAGTTTTAGCATGCATGCAGTTGACCTTTTTTTTTTTTTCTTTCAGTTTTCTAAAGGACACATGTGCTTCCCAGAGAGATACAGAGAGGAAAGTGAGAAAGCTTTCCCATGAGGGAGGGCCACACCATCATCCCTTCTCCATTTGGGGCATGGTTACACAAGTACTTAGCCTGTTTTTCAAGCTGCTAGCTCCAAAACTTGAAGTGTGCAGTCGGCCATGTGGGAGCTAGCAGCCTTAACCACCATGCCACTGACTGATCCTTGTTATCGTTTTTTAATTGTCAGTGGGCACTACACTCACCACAGAGATGCAGAGAGACAGAGAGGGGTTAAGCACCCTTTGATGGAACATGGTCATGATATCTCTTCTATTTTTTCCTCTTTTTTGGGATTTGGGGCACACACACACACACACATGCAAAAGGTGTGCTTCTTAAGCCTCTGAGACTGGGACTCAAACTGCATGGTCAGCTATGTGGGATCTGGCCACATTAAGCACCATGCCGCAAGCTGGTCCAAGGCATATTTTCTATGTTTTCTGAAAACCTATGACCTGGGGTCAGCAGATAGTATAGTGGTTATGTCACTGGACTCCCACATGGCCAACCATGGTTCAAGTCCCAGACCCAGTGACTTCAAACTCATACTGGGTACATGTGCGTGTGTGCCCAAAATCTCAAGAGCAGAATGGAGAAGGCATTGTAGCATGGCCATCCCTCCTGGGGGGTGATTTCTCACTTTCTCTCTCAGTCCCTCCAGCAAGCACACACACCCTATAGCAACAACAACAACAAAAAAATCTCTCTAAAAAGAAAATTTTAAAAATATGACCTAGGGGCAGGGAGTGGTGTGGTGATTAAGTGTGGATTCCCACAAGGCTGATCATGGTTTGAGTCCCAAACCTGGCAGTTGCTTGCTAACTTTCCCTTCTCTCTCTCTTTCTCTCTCTCTTTGGTCAAATTAAATAATAATAATAATAATAATAATAATAATAATAAATAAAATTAAATAAATAATTTTTTAATTACCTAAAGGATAATCCAAATGTATATGTAGTTACATGTAATACAAAGCAGACTATGTGATAATTTCAGAAATATTCGTTTACCCAGGACCAGCAGTTGGTATAATGGCTATGTCACTGGATTCCCATGTAGTCAACCACAGTTTGAGTCCCAGACCTGGTGGCTTAACTCATGCCGGAAACATGTGCATACATGCCCAAGATCCCGAGAGGAGAATGGAGGAGAAGGGATTGCACCCCTCTAGGGGGTGATTTCTCGCTTTCTGTCTCTCTGTCTCTGTCTTTCTGGCGAGCACACACACTATAGCAAAAACCTCTCCAAAAAAAAGAGAAACATTCGTTTACCCAATCAACAAATAGTAATTGAGCTTTTATATTATGTGCCCACTGTACGTAGTAATAGCTATGGCTCTTTCCTTCAAGGCACTTCCAGTGTAGTAAGAAAGAAAGACATTTTCGGTCTCAAAATAGCAATGTAATCATTAAGGATGTTAAATATCATCATAAAGGACAAAACACCAGGAACTAAGAGAGCAGATAATTTGGGAAGGCTTCCCTGAAGAAGTAAAGAATTTCTGTGAGAGCACAGAGAAGAGAGAGATCAGGTTCATTTAGGCAGATTTCCTAGAGGACCTGATGTTTGAATGGGCCATAAACAATGTGACGTGTCATCCTGCAAGATAGGTAGGAGAAGAATCCAAGCAGAAGACAAACCTCAGTAAAAGTATTAATATGGCAAAGTATAGGGCAGTCCAGTGTGGCTGAAAGGAAGCATCAAAGGGACATCACGAGGGATGGTGGAGAAAAGAAGATGTTATGGGACGAATGGAGAGAAGGATTGAACTCTACACAGGAGTTTAGACTCTTTTTTAGAGAGAGATATTTTTGCTATAGGGCACATGTGGCACCAGAGAAATGGAAAGAGAAAGTGAGAATTCACCCCCACGGCCATGCTGCAATCCCTTCTCCTCCATTCTCCTCTAAGGGCTTTGGAGCACACATGCACAAGCTCTTGGCTTGAGTTTCAAGTCACCTGGTCTGGGACTTGGACCATGGTCGGCCATGTGGGAGTCCAGCACCTCAACCACCATGCCACCTGCTGGTCCCTAAACTTTATTTTATAATTTAGTGGTTCTGTCAAGCAATAGGCTGATCCACTGAGTCAGAATCTCAGAGGCAATCTTGTGGGTAAACAGAAGACTGGCCATTGCATGAAGTTGCCACCAGAGGGTACCAGAGCAGAAGGTCTACCTGAGAAATGATTGAGGACTCTCCCAGTGCCACACAGAATTTTCAAAGTTCCTCAGTGATTGTGATGCTCGCTCCACCAGTCTTAGGGACCACTGCTTTATACCATGGGAACCATCAAAGGCTTTTGAGAAGGAGGAAAACATGATCAACCCGTGTTTTATGAAACAACCGTGGAAACAATGAAAGGATGAAAAGTCACATATGGTGAGATGAGAGGGTTGCCTGTTCCAGTGGGACAGGAGAGAGATGACTAGTTCTAGGGCAGCATCCTTGTGATGGAAAAAAGTCAGATGTGAGATCATTTTCAGAGGCAAAACCAACAGGACTTGGTAACCCTAGGACATGGGGCTGAAAAGGGAGAAAGGGGACTGGAGGGTGGTGATGCTCTTCCAGGCTGACTCACATGGAAGTTGCATGTGAGTCGATCCAGAATACACCAGGCATGTGCATGCCCATGACCCAGGGCCAGCCGAGGCTGGTGGTGGATTGCAGTCTGAAGACCCTGTTCGGGATATGCACTCTCTCTCACTCTTTGTCACTCAAGATCTAAATAAATAAATACAACTTTCTTTCTTTCTTTCTCCTTTCTTTCTTCCTTTTTCCTTCTTCCTTCCTTCCTTTCTTCTTCTCTCTTTCTTTTTTCTTCCTTCTTCTTTTCTTCCTCCTCCTCCTCCTCCTCCTCCTCTTCCTTCTTCTTTTTGTTTGTCTGTTTGTTTTTAAAGAGAAGAGGAAGGAACAAGATGAAGGTCCCCAGCCTGGGTGGTTGAGAGCATGGTGTTCTGCCATCACTGGAAATGAGGAGCACAAGAGGAAGAACAACTGTTCAGGGAACTGAAAGGAGTTTGTTTTGGGTTTGTTTTTTTTTTTAATTTTTTGCTATAGGGCACATGCACTCACCAGAGGGAGACAAAGAAATGTGGTTATCCCCCTAGGGGGTGATTTCTTGCTCTCTTGTCTATCTCTCTCTGGCAAGTGCATGTGCGCTATACCACATTAAATAATAATAATAATTAATAAATAAATCATTTTTTAAAAAAATCCTCTTGGAGAGTACTGTCTTTCACTCTAGGAAGAAATTTTTTTTTTAATAACTTTCTCGGGACCAGCAGTTAGCATAATGGCTATGTTGCTGGACTCCCATGTAGTCGACCGCGGTTTGAGTCCCGGACCCGGTGGCTTAAACTCACGCTGGGCGTGTGTGCGTGCGTGCCCAAGATCCCGAGAGGAGAATGGAGGAGAAGGGATTGCGGCGTGGCCATCCCCCCGGGGGGTGATTTCTCACTTTCTGTCTCTCTGTCTCTCTCTGTCTGTCTGGCGAACGCACACGCCCTATAGCAAAAACCTCTCAAAAAAACAAACAAACAAACAAAAAAAAAACCTTTCTCTATTAGTCTGATAACTTCTATACTATTGGAAATCTAAAAGACCATATTGTCTTACCCTGAATTTTATATTCTACATTAGTGACCACCAAACTATAGTCTAGCAAAACTTTAAAGTGACTGGGTCCATAAATTTTCAACAAACTAGACTTTTGCGTTTCCTTTCCAACTTTACTACACACTTCGGAAATCAGTTGATTGTGATTTGGTAAGAAAGAAGTAAGACAAAATAAATTATATTTTAAAAAACTGGTCTTGAGGGCTAGCAAGTGTCATGGTGATTAAGGCGCTGGACACTCCCACATGGCAACCTAGGTTTGAGTCCTGGACCTGGTGGCTTTCTTTCTTTCCCACTCTTTCTCTTTGTGTCTCTCTCTTGTGTCTTTCTCTTTGTGTCAAATAAAAATAAATGAATGAGTAAGTTTTTTAAAAAATGGTCTCAAGAACAATTAGGCCTACAGGCAGTAGCATAATGATGTGTTGGAAGCTACATGGCTGTTGCAGAAAATCAGACGCTGAGGAATGGAAAGCAGCACTTGGAAAGATTAGAACTGTTTATTTTATTGGCGGGCACAAAGCAGTTAACACTCTAAATCTACAGCCCAGCTGGAGGTTGGACACAGTCTTTTATGGGGGAATTGGGAAGGGGAGGTCTCCCGTTGGAGAATGGGCTCAGAACTGGCTCTATGCAGCATCAAAGGGAGGAGTCAGAGAAGCAGGAAGTCTAATCTATTCAAGACACTAATCTAGTCAAGGTACTAATTTATTCAAGGTTTTCAGGTTACCCTGTAGCTCTGGGGAGGGGCAGTAAGTTTGCTGGGATGGAGGCTAATTTTCTTTTCTTTTTTTTGGAGAGATTTTTGGTATAGGGCACATGAGCTCGCCAGAAAGACAGAGAGAGACAGAGAGACAGAAAGCGAGAAATCACTCCCCAGGGGGTTGGCCACACCACAATCCCTTCTCCTCCATTCTCCTCTTGGGATCTTGGACACGCACACACACGCGCCCGGCGTGAGTTTAAGCCACCGGGTGTCCGGGACTCAAACTGCGGTCGACTACATGGGAGTCTAGCAACATAGCCATTATGCCAACTACTGGTCCCAATGGAGGTTAATTTTCTACTGAGTGTTCAGAGAAATCCTATGTGAGAAGTCAACATTTCCTGAGAGACGTGCACGACAGGAGGGACTGAGGCACTCTCCTGTGACTGTCTACAGGAAGAGTATCCTTGACAAAGGCTTCACCTAGGGTTTTGTGTTCAAGGAATGGGAAGTAAGACTATGAAATTGGAGAACTAAGTGAAAGAAGAGGAGACGGATATGAATTTAGAGTGGTTACAGGGGCCATGATAAAGAAGACTTCAGATTTCATTCTAATTAGGTGATGGACATTCATTGAGCAGAGAAGTGACACAATCTGATTTATGATTGTAAATAATTATTCTGACTGCTATGTAGAGAATGGAGAGTAGAGAGCATTTGGAGGACAAAAGTATATGAACATGGAAACTGACTAGAAGGCTATTGGAATAGTTCAGATGAGATTTAATGGTGAGGTGGAGATGGTAAGAAGAGATTAGTTTCTACACATAATTTGAAGTTATAGCTGCTGGGGTTGCCTGATGAACCAAGGGTATGTGACAAGAAGATAAATCAAGGTTGACTCCACAACATTTGGCCTGATAATGCCATTTACCAAAGTGAAGAATACCGGGAGAATATCAGGTTTGGAGAGAGAAATACTCTCTTTTGGACATATTAAGTGTCAGGATACTATTAAAAACCTAAACAGAGGCGCCAGCAGATGGCGTAGTGGTTATGTTGCTGGACTCCCACATGGCCACCAGTGGTTTGAATCCCAGACCTGGTGGCTTGAAATTCATACTGGGCACGTGTGAGTGCCTGCCCAAGATCCTGGGAGGAAAATAGAGAAGGGGTTGCGGTGTGGCTGTCCCTCCCAGGGATGATTTCTCACTTTCCCTCATACTGTCCCTGTCTCTCTCTAACGAGTACATGAGCCTTAAGGCAAAAACCTCTTAAAAAACAAAAACAGAGGGACCAACAGATGATGGTTACGTCACTGGACTCCCTTGGCCGACTGCGTTTGGAGTCCCAGACCCGGAGGCTTGAAACTCTGTCAGGTGTGTGTGTGTGTTTGTGTGTGTGCCCCCAAAATCCCAAGAGAATGGAGAAGGGATTGTAGGGTAGCCATTCCCCTGGGGAGTGATTTCTCACTTTGTCTCTTTCTCTGTCTCTCGTGCACCCTATAGCAAAATAATCTCTCTTTAAAGAACAAACAAATGGGGCCCAGCAGGTGGCATGGTGGTTCAGGTGCTTGGACACTCCCACATGGTTGACCGCAGTTTGAGTCCCAGACCTGGAGGCTTGCTTTCTCACTTTCCCTCCCTCTCTCTGTCTCTGTGTGTGTCTCTCTCTGGTCATATTAAAAATAAATTAATGAAGGGAACCAGCAGTTAGCGTAATGGCTATGTCGCTGGACTCCCACGTAGTCCACCGCGGTTCGCGTCTCGGACCCGGTGGCTTACAACTCACGCCGGGCGCGTGTGTGTGCGTGCCCAAGATCCCGAGAGGAGAATGGAGGAGAAGGGATTGCGGCGTGACCATCCCCCCTGGGGGGTGATTTCTTGCTTTCTGTCTCTATGTCTCTCTCTGTCTGTCTGGCGAGCGCACGTGCCCTATAGCGAAAAACCTCTCCAAAAAAAATAAAATAAAATAAATCAATGAATAAATAAAATTAAATAAATAAGTCTTTTTAAAAAAGAAGAACAAACAAACTAGGCAGTTATATAGCTGACTTTAGAGTGTACAAGATAAATGAGGGCTGGATCTATAAATTTGGGAAATATTAGGGTATAGATGCTAGGGAAAGCTGTGAGACTGAATGAGATCACCCAGGAAGTGACGGTGGATAGACAAGAGGAGAGGTGGGAGGAGAAAAGGATTCAGTTAGTAAACTGAGAAGAAGCCAATGAGGTAACAGGAAGCCAGGAGAGTGGGTGCCCTAGAGTCATTAACCGGCCACATGTTGTTGTGAGAGTGGTAAGATAAAAACATCCCTAAATCGTACCATTCAGTGGCTATTAGTGAGCTTGACAATAAGCTTAAGGGGTGACAGAGACAAAAGCTTTGGCATAGTGGATTTGAGTGCAGATGGTGGTGATGAAGTGGAGATGGAGAGAAGTTGGAAAGGAATGTAGAGTTAAGGGAAGTTCTTTTTTTGTTTAACAGATGCATATTTGCTGATAGGCTTAATCCAGCAGGGAATGAAAAACTGATGATGTAGGAGAGACAGGAACAATTCCAGAAGCAGAGTCCCTGTTCAGCTAGGACAGGAAAGCTAGTGCCCAAGGAGGGAGATACACAGGAGCACAAACAGCACGTCTGAGATGAGGGAAAAAGCAGAGTAGGTAAAGCTATAGGCAGACTGACAGACGGAGTGGGTGGAGTATGTGGAACTTCTCTTCTGCCTGTTCCTATTTTCTCCAAGAAATAATAGTCAAGACATCAACTGAAAGTGAAGATTTGTGGGGTGGTGCTGGTCGGAGGAGGAGAAGGAAAATGGAAAAGTCAGTTGACTACATGATTGGGGGAGGATTGCTAGGCAGTATTAAGGGCCTGCTTAAGATCAGTGCCATACATGAAATAACCTTCAAAATCAAAACTTTTGATTATGGGGCCAGCAAGTGATATAGTAGCTAAGGTGCTAGACTCCCATATGGCCAACTGCAGTTCGAATCCTGGACCTGGCAGCTTGAAAATCACACGAGGTGCATGTGCGTGCATGCCCCAAATCGCAGGAGAATGAAAGAGAAGGAACTGTGGCGTGGCCATCCCTCTGAGGGGGGAGTTGATTTCTTACTTTCCCTCTCTGTGTCTCTCTGCCAAATGCATGCATCCTATGACAAAAACAAACAAAAAACTGTGATTGTGTGCGTGTGTTTTAAATAATTATTTTATCTAACTTTATTTATTTATATATTTTAATTTGACCAGAAAAGGACAAGAGGGGGGGGGGGGGAAGGGAGAAAGCAAGCCACCTGGTCTGGAACTCGAACCGCAGATGACCATGTGAGAGTCCAGTGCCCTTAACCACCACACCACCTGCTGACCCCTTGATTGTGTTTTTCTCCTCTTTCTACAGTCCAGCCCTTGTTCAGGCTCTGAGGGCTACATCTTCCTACAATTAGTTGGTGTATCAACCAATCATTAATTATTTTATTTATTTATTGTGCATTAATGCACATCACCACTTATTCATTCATTCATTAGATCATATTTATTTATTTATTTATTTTATTTATTTTTTTAAATTATTATTTATTTTATTTACTCATTCATTTTATTTTAATTTGACCAGAGAGAGAGACACACACACACACAGAGACAGAGAGGGAAGTGAGAAAGCAAGCCACCAGGTCCAGGACTTGAACCGTGGTTGGCCATGTGGGAGTGTCCAGCACCTTAACCACCACGCCACCTGCTGGTCCCATCATATTTATTTTTTTTTATTAAACTGAGGGCTGACTCAATAGATCGCAGCGAGGGAGCTGCTCTGCTACGTCTTTTTCTTTCTTTCTTTTTTTTTTTATTAAAGATCATATTTATTGAGTGCTAGGTGCTATTTTAGGCACTGGGATGATAGAGGCGAATAAAGCAGGTCTCTGCCCTCATGGAAGTTTCCTTCTAAATATGAGCACCATCTGTGGTGCATATAATGAAAACCAATTAGGAAATGGAAGTTCCATATGTAACTACTCTGAACTGGAGTCACCTAAATCTTTAGAAAGAAGACTATTCAGGCCCACGGCAGACTGCGCCCAGGGAAGGAGTCGGAGTCGGGCGGGAGGGAGGGTGCCTGCCATAGGAGTGCATCTTTATTTCTTTCCCACTACGGCTGGGTTAGTCAGTGGAATCCAGCCAAGTGCAGCAGACAGAAGAGTAATCTGCTGGAATTTCTGTCTCTAGTGTCAGAGCAAGGATTCATCATTATCTCCAGCAGAGCATGAATTAATTAACCATCCTAACAAAACAGGGTCTGCTCTATCCAAACTCTCAGCACTGAATAAACCCTAGAAGATACAACTTCCTTTGAACTTATGAATATGTCCAAAAGGCAAACAGAGCATACACTGAAAAGGGCTTATTAACCGACAGAGTCTCCTCATTTTATCTTCTTTTCTTTCTTTATGACGTGTTTTGGCCTTTTCTTTTTTTATTTCCTTTTCTTTTCATACTAATTTTCATCTGCTTTCCATTTTTTTAAAGAATTATTCATTCTTTTATTTTAATTTGTCCAGAGAGAGACACACACACAGAGAGAGAGGGAAAGTGAGAAAGCAAGCCACCAGGTCTGGGACTCGAACCACAGTTGGCCATGTGGGAGTATCCCAGCGCCCTAACCACCACGCCAGCTGCTGGTCCCGATCTGTTTTCCATTTTTAAGTAAAATAAAAGCTCCTAGGACCACTGGCTCAGGAAACCACCATCTAATCAACCATAGGCAGTGGTCCTCGGAGCTCTGGAAAGAGAGCTGGCTTTACCTTAAGCAGGGATTCCTTAGGACTTTGGCTTTGTACGTCTGAGAGAAGTGGAGTGAGAGCATAGACTGTGAGCTGACTCTGGGAGAGATTTGGGTCCATCATTAGTGACCTCAGATATCATAGCCCTGACACAAAGAACAAGAGTCAAATGCTGTCTATTTCTTTCTCCAGAAAAAAAAATAATTGGGGGGGAGGGGGAAGTGAATGAGCTTTGTGTTCTGTTCCTTTGTGTTCACTTCTTACCTGTTGTTCCAAAAAGGGAATATTGGAACATGAGTGTTTTCGTGCTAACTATCGCAAGTAGCATGTCCCCATGCCATATCCTTCTTTGTTCAGCAGGTGTCAGCCACACACAGCCTTTTCTTCCTAAATCCATATTTGTAAGAAAATCACACTTTTACCCATCTTTTTCCTGGTTAAAGAGATCAATTTCTTCCCATTTTAAGTATGCAAAACAACTGTAAATACTCACCCAGATATTGGAAACAGAGTTGTACTAGGCAATGACCAACCTAAGGACTATCTGAAGGGAGGGACAAATGTTGGTGAACCCAGATGAAATCCTCTGGGTTTCACTGAACAGAATGTTAAGTGCTGGTATCCAGGTGAGTCTCTTCAAAGCACAGTTATGACACCTACTCAAGAACATGTAGGCATGGCCCCAATCAAGTCTTCTGTTTCTCTCAAGTGAAAGAAGTTGAGACACCAACTAGGAGCTATAATATCCTGGAAAAAAGTGTTCAGTGTAAACCATTGATATTCTGCTTATTCTCAAATAGATTGTCTTGTTTTTGACCTCAAGTAAGGCATTTAATTGAGCTTGAGTTTCCTAATCTTTACTTTCTTTAAAATAACTGCCTCATAGAGCCCGCAAGTGGCATGGTGGTTAAGAGCACTGGACTCCCATATGGCCAACTGCAGTTTGAGTCCTGGGACTGGTGGCTTGCTTTCTTTCTCTCTCCCTCTCTGGTCAAATTTAAATAAATAAATAAGTAAAGTTTAAAAATTAAAAAAAAAAAAAAAAAACTGCCTCTTGTATGCAATGTGTTTAATGAGAAGGGGAAAACATGAGATATTGTTGTTTTTGTTTTGCTTTTTGAGAGGTTTTTGCTATAGGATGCGTGCGCTCGCCAGACAGACAGAGAGAGACAGAGAGACAGAAAGCAAGAAATCACCCCCAAGGAGGGATGGCCACGCCGCAGTCAATCCCTTCTCCATTCTCCTCTCGGAATCTTGGGCACACACACACACTCCTGGCGTGAGTTTAAGTCACCGGGTCCGGGACTCGAACCACGGTCAACTACGTGGGAGTCCAGCGACATAACCATTACGCTAACTGCTGGTCCCGAGATATTGTTAATAAAAAATCTGTAGCCTGTAAAGAACCATTTAAATGTTAAGAGTAGAATAAAAATATAAAGGCAGATGTAGAATAAACATATGAAGAAAAAAACAATTCAGTGCTCAAAATTTAATAAACTTCAGTTCATATATTTTACAGATTTTTCTCAAAATATACTTTTCTTTCTCGCCAGTGTCCAACATCAGACACATAGAACTTTTTTTTTTTTCAGAGAGTTTTTTGCTATAGGGCGCGTGTGCTCGCCAGAAAGACCAGAGAGAGACAGAGAGATAGAAAGCGAGAAATCATCCCCCGTGGGGATGGTCACGCTGCAATCCCTTCTCCTCCATTCTCCTCTCAGGACCTTGGGCACGCACGCACACGCGCCTGATGTGAGTTTAAGCCACCAGGTCTGGGACTCGAACCATGGTTGACTACATGGGAGTCCAGCGACATAGCCATTACGCCAACTGCTGGTCCCTAGATACATAGAATTTGACACATTTAGTCATATAACATGAATAATGGTCCCTTAGAAGGACGAGAGATTCCTTTCTTTACTTTTAAGCTGCACCATTAATAGATACCACAGCCCATTTGTAAATTGTAAATAATACAGAAATAGAAGGGATCAGCAGATGGCATAATGGTTAAGTTGCTAAACTCCTACAGAGTCCCCAGGTGCATGTGTGTGCATGCCCAAAATCCCGAGAGGAGAACGAAGAAGAAGGGATTGCGGCATGGCCATTCCCTCTGGGGGATGATTTCTCACTTTCTGTCTCTCTGGCTGGCTAGCGCACGCACCCTATAGCAGAAACTTCTCTACAAAAAAAAAAGGCAATATTAATTTCCAACAATACTTCCTTTCCAATTACATGGTATCACTATATCCCAAGAATGTACTTAATCCGTAACCCCACTTAGCTTCTTGGTGCACAAATTGGGAGAGCTAAAGCCTACTAAATTGTCAGTTTGCAGCACTGATTTTGACCAAAAAAATCCTCAAATTTATATATTCATATTTTATCCCAAATTATGCCTGCATCATTGAAATTAAAACTACAAAACATTAGTGAAAGAACTCACGTTGAGAAGCAGAAACATTTGTTTTACACCTTGATGTTGAAGTCTGAGGGGTTTTCAAATCAGACTATTTAAAAATGAATCCATCGAATTTTCCCTCAGAGCTTTCTTTTGAGCCAAGGCCAGAGGGAATCCAGAATTTTTTCATTTCCTATGATTCATCCCCTCCTGTGGAGTTTTGTGCTATATATTCCCTGTGTTGTCTGTTCTTCTTGTTGAAAATCCGTATTCACTCCCCCCCAACTGGTGGTTTTTTTTTTTTTTTTTTTTTTTGCTGAGGCATTCAGTTTGCTATATCTTGAACTAGCAGAAGAAAAGGTGGAACTCCCAACCTTTGAAACCTTTCAATACTTGCTGAGTGATCAAGGGGCAGACTGGAAGAAAGATCGCTGATTGGACTTTACCCATTGCAAAAGCCTTTGTTATGATAGCTGGACAATTTTAAGGAATTTATTTTTATTTAAAACTAAAAACCTTTAGGAATATTTTTCAAAAAGTGAAGCTAAATTTTTATAGTTAGTTCCTTTGAGGAACTTTATTTATTTATTTATTAAATAATTATTATCTTACTTAACTTTATTTATATTTTAATTTGACCAGAGAGGGACAGAGAGAGGAAGAGAGAAGGTGAGAAAGGAAGCCACCAGGTCCAGGACTCAAACCGCGGTTAGCCATGTGGGAGCCCAGCGCCCTTAACCACCATGCCACCTGCCGGCCCTAAGGAACTTTATTTTTTAGACCCACTTTAAAATGAATTAATTTTGCATAATTTGTTTAATAAGATTAAAAACACTTTTATTTTAAGCTTATAGCATTATCTGTTGTATTGCTTCATGTTGTTTTTGTTTGTTTGTTTTAGAGAGTTTTTTTTTTTTTTTGGTATAAGTCTTATGTGCTCAATGAAAAGAGAGACAGAAAGCGAGGAAATCTACCACCAGGGGGATGGCCACTCCGCAAGCCCTTTTCCTCCATTTTCCTCTTGGGATCTTGGGCACACACACACACACACACACACACACACACGTGCCTGGCGTGAGTTTATTTATTTATTTTTTAAGAATTACTTCATTCAACTTTATTTATTTATTTTAATTTGACAAAGAAAGGGAAGCAGAGAGGGAAGGATAGTGAGAGAACAAGCCACCAGGTCTGAGACTCGAACCGCGGTTGGCCATGTGGGAGTCCAGCACCCTTAATCACCATGCCATTGTTAGTTTTAAGTGACCAGGTCCAGGACTTGAACCGTGGTCGACTATGTGGGAGTCCAGTGATTTAACCATTATGCCATCTGCTGGTCCCATGCTGTTTTTTTAAAGTGCTTTACCACTATATTACATTTCCATCACGTTATATTTACAGTTAGAGACTATAGAACTGGGTTAAAGGCAGCAGTAGTATCTGAGTAAGTCTTCAAAGGGAAGACACCACGTCATAAGTTAGTCCTTTCTTAACATCAAGTCTGCTTCGTAATCAGTATGGTGCTGAAAATTCTCCATATCCTCTTTCCAAATAATTTAGGCATGCAAAAAAAAAAAAAAAAAAAAAAAACATATTAGAAGTTGTGGAACCAGGGTCAGAGTCTATTTTCCCCCCTATTTCAGCCAGCTCTAATCTAGAGCTGTGAACAACGGGGCTACTACCTCTTTCTGGTGATTTTGTTTCTTCTATACTCTTCATAGCCTACAATTACACGAAATGAACCTCTTTTCCATTGGTATTAATTCCTTCTATTCTCTTCCCGCACACGTGGACCGCCCCCCTTCACCCACCTTTAAGAAACTTGAAGGTGATGTCCCTCCACCGTCTCCCTTGTATCCTCAAATGATCCAGACCTAAATATTTTAATACACTGGCCATCTTATTCTGACGGCATTAAAAGTGTCTGCGCAACTGTTCCCTTATTTTATAAGGCTCACAAATGCTGTGTGACCTGTAACGCTATACTAGCTAATGAGCGCTCCCGAAGCAGTCGACATAGAGGATTTTTGCTGCCACTTGCTTTCCAGGAGGAAGACGGAGAAAGAGAGACGATTGCAAAAATGAATCGAATGCATTTTCTCGGCGACCTTTAGGGGCTATGTGCTTATATTTAAATTGAAGTGGAGGAGGAGACTGCACTGAGGATGGAGAGGCACCGAGGAGGTGGGGGCGGAGCCTCGTTCAGTAAATAAAACCCGCGGCTAAAAGGGAAGCCGGTTCGTGCGTGGAGAAGCTACTCTCCTGTAACCCTGAGAGATGGGGCAGTCTGTGCCGTAAGGACGGAGATCTGAAGGGGGAAAACAAGGACAAGACAAGCGAGACAGCAGAGGACATCTGGAAAAAGCGGAAGCGGAGACGGGAGGGGAAAAGAAACCCACAGCAGGTGGAAACCAGATCTAGAGCAAACCGGTCAGGTCCTCAGTTTGTTTTTCTGGAAGAGAAGAAAAGTGCCCGAGGATTGCTTTTTTTTTTTTTTTTTCTTTTTTCTTTTTTTTCTCCTTCAGTTAATGAAAACTACTTTTATTCGTATCATGAAAGAAACGTCTTAAGGGGAGGAAAGGCAATCTCTGTCTTATTAGGAGAGCTGAAGGGAAATCCAGACTCTCTTTTTGAGGCGTCTGAAGCAAGCCACTGCCTGGTACAGAGCGGAACCATTCCTGGTTTCTGAAGATACATCCCTTTCGGGAGAATTCCAGCCGGAGTCGCTGGTATAGTTCTATTTTGCTATTTAGACGTATATGTCTTCCCCACCCATCCCCCTTTAAACACTGTCCTTGTTTATATTCAAGAGTGACAAGAAAGTGTCAAGACGGAGTAGGGGTATTTTAAATTTTCTCTTCAAGCTGCTTATCCTTTTTTTAGAGGGTAGGAGTGGTCCCTATTTGGAAAAGGACATTTTCTTTTGAAAGCTTCTCTCCTTCAATATACTTACACGCATACGCATTTAGAAAGAGAAATCACTTTTGGAGGTTGAAATCCTATTGAGAAAGATGGAAAAAGGGACCAGGCACCGAAACAACACTGAAAAGAAGGACCCAGGTGGCAGCGAGTCTGAGGCCAGTCCAGAATCTGGTTCCAGAGGGGGCGGAGTAGCCCTGAAGAAGGAGATCGGATTGGTCAGTGCCTGTGGGATCATTGTAGGTGAGTCCTTCCCTTTTCCCACCACTCTTTCCTCTCGCCAGCTGGTGGTCCTCTTTGGGGTCCTTAGCCCCTTTAAAGCACTTTTGTGTTTCCTACTCCTTAAGAAGAGATGGTCTGCACTTGTACTGGACAAGTTTAAGCGGGTTGGGAAATGATACATGTCATATGTCTCTTCCTCCAAACCAGGCTGAACAGTTCTGTCCAGTGTTCTCCCAATGGAACAAATAGGCTGACCCTGGGACCTTGTTACAAATACTGGTCTCTGGGTTCTACATTTGGAAGATCTGATTCAATAGGTTTGAGTTGGGACTGAGGAACCTGAACTTTAAACAAACTTTTTTTTTTTTTTAAGAATTATTTACTTATTTAATTCCATTTGTTATCATTATCATTATTATTTAACTTGACCAGAGAGAGACTGAGAGAGAGAGGAAGGGAAAGGGAGAAAGCAAACCACGAGGTCTGGGACTCAAACCACAGTCGGCCATGTTTCCCACATGGGAAATCCAGCGGCTTTAACCACCACACCACCCGCAGTCCTTTTAACAAGCTTTTATGCAACCACCCTCAGCGGACTGGATGCTGACTGGTCTTTAAGACAGATTTGGTAGAGATTTTGTTTTATGTTATATGAAAAACTCTGGGCTGTGTAATAAAATAGCAACAATGGCAGTAATAATGCCTTGCTTTCTTATAGCTTTTCTCCTCTTGCACAGCCATTTCACTAAGTACAGCTGTGACAGGGCTGTTAGACCCATTTCACAGATGAAGAAATTCTGGAAGAAAGGCGAGGACAGATTGTACCTTTTTGTAAATAGCTAGTTTGCAGTTTCTGTAGTGGCCTAGCGAAGTCTGCCCGTCACTTAACACCTACGGCAGACCCTGTGAAGTTCTGTGAAGTTCTCGAAGGGAAATGGGGGTAGCTATTGATATAATAGAATGTAGAGTTGAGGAAGAACTCTGGTAAAATGTGTGTCCCAGCTGGGGAGCTCTGAAGTTGAAGTCTGGGTGGCCCCTCAACCACACTCTACAGGGCAGGGGGTCCCTAGTACAGCTCTGTCTCTAGCCAACACGTCCTTTTATCAAGAAGACCCTGGGATGGATGGTGGGCTCATTCCTGCTCTCAGTTCGGAGTGTGGGAGTTTCTATCTTGGGGAGAGGACTTTCCCTTTTACCCAGAGAACAGTGCAATAGGGTCAGGCCTGGATATATTTCTGTGTCATCTCTTTAGAGCTCTGTGAAGGTTTATCGTGTCTATGAACTAGTTTCACTGGACGACACCATGTTTTATGCAGTAGCTTAGAGACATTTTGGCACCCAATAGTGACATTGGAGAACCTCTTGAAATCAAATAAAATCAGTACAGTATTCAGATAATCCTCTTCACCTCACCACCCAGACTTCAGTGATCATGTTATCTCCAATCTCTTTTCAAGATGGAATCCCATTTTATCTAATTCTATGGCTGGGAGATTTTTCCAGGCATCTAAAGTTATAATGCTATTTTTTAAAAAAAGTATAGTCATGATCTGACTCTCATTACTTTTTCTCATTACATTTTCTTTGCCTCTCCTTTACTTTATCTTAATTGCTCAAAAAATGAAACCAGCTCAGCACTCTATGCATAGCACATGGCAATTTAAGGTCTATAAATAGCCCAAGAGCCTATTACCTTTTTCCACCAGTTTGATTGAAAGGATTAAGCATTTTCCTCCCTTTGGGAAGATTTCCATTCACATGCATGTCCACAAGCACAAGCAAACCTCCTTCCTGCCTCAGCCTTACTCACCTATCCCTGCATCCGTACAGGTATTCAAAGGTAGGGGACATTTTTCTATATACTGAGGTTTTGGTCTCCTTAACATTTTTTCCAAAACTGTGAAGAAGTTGGTGTGTTCAGGTATAATAACTACAACTTCAGTTTGGTGAATGTTACTACTGAAATGGCCACAATCTTCTGTATGCTATGTCAGTGTGGAATAGTCCCCAAACTCCCTATAGTAACATTACAGTAAAAAGAGTAACAACTCAGGCCAGCCAGTGGTGTGGTGAAGGTGGCTAGGTCCCACATGGCCAGTTCTGCAGTTTGAGTCCTAGACCCAACGGCTTGAAAAACATATGTGTGAATGTGTGTCCAAAATCCTGACAGGGTGAAGAAATGGAGGAGAAGGTATTGCAGCGTGACCATCTCCCCTGGGAAGGGGGGTGCATTCTCTCTCTCTCTCTCTCTCTCTCTCTGTCTCCGGCAATCACATAATGACCTATAGCAAATTTTCTTTTTTATATTAAAAAAATTAAACAGAGAGAGACAGAAAGTGAGAAATCACCCCCCAGGGGGCATGGCCACGCCTCAATTCCTTCTCCTCCATTCTCCTCTCTGGATTTTGGGCACGCACACATGCACACGTGCCCAGCATGAGTTTAAGCCACTGAGTCTGGGACTTGAATCAAGGTCAACTACATGGAAATCCAGTGACATAGTCATTACACTACCTGCTGGTCCTGCCCTATAGCAAATTTTAAAAAAATAAAATTTTAAGAAAGAACTCTGGCGTTCTGCGGTAGAAAGAGATTCCAAATATGCAATTTCAGAAAAATCAGGATATTTTTCAAAGTGAGAATTCTTGTAGAGTTATAGGAATTATTCTTCCTCCACTCAAACAAAGATAAAACACAAAGTTCCCTTTTAAAATGATACAGTAGCACAATCCTTTTGGCTTCCTCTTCTGCATGGCTGTTGATTATCCAATGTGCTTAGAAGCTGCCTTGTCCAGTGGATGATAGTGATTCAGATTTTTTAAAGACCAACTGCACAAATAGAAATGGCATTTTCCATGCAGAATTCAGTGATCTGGTGTCAACACTATAGAAGAAAGAGGTGAAAAGCAAAGAGACAGGAGATTTCCTAAGTGAATCAGGTGATGTGGTATGGGAAAGTAGTACTTTCCTCAAATCTATCATACCCAAATGACTTAGATTATATATTTCCTACAAGCTCATAAAATTTCATTCACAGTCATCATGTTTATTGACAGAGGAAATAAAAGAAGGACAGGTGGATGGGAATATAAAATGAACTAAGACTCTTGCCCAAGAGTTGCTTATCTGATTGAAGAGATGAGATTCACGTGCCTTAAACAGAGAATGTTGAACATTAATAGTATGGTTTGTTGTGCAAGAGCTTCTGAAGAAGGGCAAAGCTAGGTGAACAGTGGAAAGCACAGAGAGGTTTTATCAAGAACTAGATTGAGGCATCTTGAAGGAGTGGGGAAAGATGGAGTAGGGAGATGATTCTGGGATATTTTATAGGTAAAAGAGGGCTAAACTGATATTTCTTTGTGCAAAAAATTGTGTCATACATCTCTGAATCTTTTTCTTTTTGGGGGAGAGGAGAGGTTTTCGCTATAGGGCACATGCGCTCACCAGAAAGACAGAGACAGACAGAGAGACAGAAAGCAAGAAATCACCCCCGGGGGGGATGGCCACGCCGCAGTCCCTTCTCCATTCTCTTCTCGGGATCCTAGGCTCACACGCACACACACACACACACACACACACACACACACCTGGCATGAGTTTAAGCCAGCGGGTCCAGGACTTGAACTGCGGTCGACTACATGGGAGTCCAGCGACATAGCCATTACACCAACTGCTGGTCCCCATTTCTGAATCTTTAGTGCTTAGCAGAGTGCCTGATAGGGAACAGCTACTCAAATGGTGGTTGCAGTTATTTGAACTGGACTAAAAATCTGAAGATAGTAATAATAAGAAGCATTTATCTGATAGGTTGTTGAAAACCTGACCTGAAATTTTTTTTTTTTTAAGTTTTGCTATAAGACATGTGTGCTTGCTGGAAAAAATACAGAGAGAAATAGAAAAAAAAAAAAAGAAATCACCCCCCAGGGGGGTGACCACACTGCAATCCCTTCTCCTCTATTCTCCTCTCGGGATCCTGGGCGTGAACACACATGCATCTGGAGTGATTTTCAAGCCATGGGGTCCAGGACTCGAATGGCACAGTTGGCCGCTTGGGATCCAGCTGCCTCAACCTGCACCCTACCTGCTGGCCCTGGCTTGAAAATCTTTAAGCCAGAGATCATTTAACCAACCAGAGGGCATGTACACTAATGGGGGTGGGGAGATGGAGAAAGCACTCTCCTACAATCACACTGCAATCCCTTTTCCTCCCTTTCTCCAACTTGTCAGGATTTGAGGCAAGCACGCACATGCACCCGGTGTGTTTTTCAAGCTGCTGGGGCTGGGACTTGAACCACATGACTGACCATGTGGATCCAGCTCTGTTAACCACTAGGTCATTTATATATTTTAATACCACCATCACTTTAACCTAGCCAGGCTATTGCTCTCCAGGTATTCAGCTAACAAAACCTGCTGACAGAAGAGCTTAGCTTTCACCACGAATGTGGAGTATCCCCCAAAGCTAAAGCGGGTGTGAAGAACAGCAAAATGTATTTATTAATGGTACCAGAGCTACTGTTAATAAGTGTTATTATTAAACATTATTTGCCAGGTACTTGTCCACTACCTAATATACATTATCTTATTTGTCCCTTGCAATAATCCTTGTATGGCAGGCACTTATCTCTTCCTCCAGATAAGGAAATAGAGAGTCAGAGGTATAAGCAACTTGCCAAAGGTCACACAACTAAAAAGTATTTGAGCTAGGACTTTTTTTCTTCTTTTTTCATGATAGAGTATATACAGGTGTATAGGAGAATGAGAGAGAGAAAGGAGAGGTACTCCACACAGAATCTGGTCACACCACAATCCCCTTCCTCCAGTCTTCCAGCCCTTGAGATCCTGGGTACATGCACATGCCCAGTATGTTTCAAGCTGATGGGGGTAGTGGATTTGAACCAGGGTTGCCATGTGAGATCTGGCTGTTCCTGAGCAGTGTGTTATCATTGCACCAAGGAGAGCCAGCCCTCGAGCCAGAATTCAAATGCAGAGCTTATCTGAATTCTCAATCAAATTCTTAAGCATTATTCTCTACTAGTTCCATGCCCTAAAGGGGTTCCTTTAGAACCCAGGGGAGGCCCTTATTCCTTTTAATAGAGGAAGCAGTTAATGTGCTCTCAGTGGGGAAGTTTCCCAGTATAAGTAGGAGCCGGGCATTGGCTTGGAGTGGAAGAAGGTAGTGTTCTGGTGCAAATGCAGGAAAACCAGGGCCTTGGATCTGGCTAGCATAGACCTTGTTCCCATTAAGTCCTCCTCATACATACCTTTTTTTTTTTTTTAATTATATATATTTTTTGGGGGGAGGTTTTGCTATTGGGCACATGCTCTCGCCAGAAAGACAGAGAGACAGAGAGACAGAAAGCGAGAAATCACCCCCCAGGGGGATGGCCACGCCACAAATCCCTTTTCCTCTATTCTCCTCCCGGGATCTTGGGCACGCACGCACATGCACCTGGCATGAGCTTAAGCCACCGGGTCTGGGACTCAAACCGCGGTCGATTACATGGGAGTTCAGCGACATAGCCATTACACTAACTGCTGGTACCCACACATACTTTTCTTTAATGGACCAGCATCCCCAGACATGTTAGATGAAAATAGGTATTATTGGCCAGCCAGTGGCTCATGACGGCCGTTGAGGTGGACTAGATCCTCTAAGTCCAACTGCACAGTTTGAGTCCTGGACCCAGCAGCTGGAAAAATGTGCTAGGTGATGTGCATGCATGCCCAAAATTCCAAAAGGAGGGAGAGATGGAAGAGAAGGGATTCTGGCATGACCATTTCCCATGGGGGAGGGGATGCTTTCTCATTTTCCCCCTCTCTCCCTCTTCTCGCTGTCTTTTTTATGGCAAGTGAATGTGCCTTCTGGCAAAAATTAAAAGAAAGAAAATAGATATTATAATCATCTCTACTTTAAACATGGAAAAATTGAGCTACAGAGCTAGTAAGTTATTTGTCTAGGATCATACAACTGATAACTGAGGTGGCCTGACTCCATACCAAAATACTTAACCTGCTTAACCGTTTCCCTTTTCTTTCTCTAATTGCCAGAGGATATGTGCAGTTGCCAGAGAGAGAGAGAAAGCACCCCTTCTTCCATGGGGCAATTGCACTGGCAATCCTTTTTCCTTTATTTATCTATCCTGTCAGAATTTGGGGCATATATGCCCTTGGTGTTTTTCAAGGCTCCAGGGCCAGGATTTGAATCACAGTGGGCCATAAGGATCTTTTTTTTTTTTAAGAGAGATTTTTGCTATAGGGCACATGAGCTCACCAGAGAGGCAGCGAGAAAATCACCCTCTGGGGGATTCCTCCATAATCCCTTCTCCATTTTCCTCTCAGGCATGTACAGATACATGCCCGGCAGGAGTTTTAAGGTGTGGGTCCAGGATTTGAACTGCGGTCACCCACATGGGAGTCCAACGTCTTTAACTACTATGTCACCTGCTGGCCATGGGATTAGGATTTGGTTCATTCAGGATGAAAACATGATTAAAACTCTCATTGTTCTCGAAGAAAACTCTGGACTAAAGCCAGCTAGTAGGCATTTCAAGACAAGCACATCTTGGGGAGTAGTGAAAGGCCGTATCCACCAGGTTCATAATAGTAAATGACTACCATTTACTGAGCTTCTGTGCACCAGGTACACAGTACCTCATCAGTGCTTTCCGGATATTCTCAGCTAATGTCATGCAATAAGTACTGTTATGGGTATGAAAGGTTCTAGGTAGAGGCGGAGAGCCCAGCTTCTCACCCAGCTAGTTGAACTCTGAAGCAATCAGGCTTAAACAAAACGTTCTACAACCTGGGGTGCGAGGTGGCTAGGACGGGGCTGTTACATGCTTCCAGCGTCTGGGAACCCTAGGGCTCAAGGAGCAATTTAGGTGAACCTGCAACTTTCAGGGCTACCATATGTTCTCTCAAAGAGCAGAGGTACGCAGAATGAATGACCAGTGAGAGACATTTAGAGGGGAAAAGAAATAGGAACCCAGCAGGTAAAATACTGCTTCTAATAGACAGAACCGTTCAGCCCATTTTACTTAGAAAAACATCCTACATCCAAATCAGATGACTGTGTTTGTTTGTTTGTTTGTTTGTTTGCTCTAGGGTGCATGTGCTTAACAGAGGAGGGAGCAGGGAGAGAGAGAGAGAGTGAGAAAGCACCCCCTCCCCCCCAGAGGAATGGTTATACTGCAATTCTTTCTTCTCCATTCACTTCCGGAGATTTCGGGCACACGAGCACGCACACACACACACACACACACACACACACACACCCTGGCGTGCTTTTCAGGTTACTGAGTCTGGGACTCACACCATGAAACTGACCATGTAGGATCCAGCTGCCTTAATCACCACTGGCTGGCTCAGATGACCTTCTTTGAGAAACCAACAGAGTCTATACAACTTTGCTGAATTAAATCGGCATACTGAAGTGGGAGAGAGGTGTGGGACTTACTGGTTGGGGCTTCTCAAGTTGCCAGGTTTTCCGTTTTCTGCTTTCCTCTGAGGGGTAATCCAGCAGCACAGCTGTCTACAAAGAACTGCCTCAGGAATCTGTGTTGTTACTGTCCTGTTGTGGTTATTGTGGGGGGCGGGTGGAGTAGATCTAGAAAAGCAGGCAGCGGCACGTGATCGCAGGCATATATAGAAAACAAGACCTACTCAGGAACCCAGGGACTAGAAGCTATTCTCTTCCCACTTTTAACTCCCTCTTGACTATGCTGAGCAGGAAGGGCCATGCCTTCTTCCCCTCCCAGAATAAGCTTGAAAGGAGCCTCCCTCCACCTCCTCCAAGTCCCTTTTCCCTGGAGATCTGGATGGTGAGCTACAGGCTACTTCCTGGGACCAGGGTGGGGACTGCTAGTCATAGGATTTGGGATTATTCTCTATTTTAACACTCACTGAGCATATTATTTGTTAGGCCTCTTGCTGAACAGTGGTGAATTTTATAGAAGCAAAATAAGCCTTCAAATCTATTTTAAGCTGCTTTATATATAGAATGGGTGAAGTTTGAGCTGAAAAGCTTTATCGATCACATCTCACTCCTCTTTCTTCATCATAGTCACAAGTCTTCCCATTGGTTTGTTCCCTGCTTTAAATATCCTCAGCGTTGGCAGTGACGTCACTTCTGGGAGAGGGTTTCACAATATGCTGAAGATGTACCCGGGAGAGCAGCCTCCCACTGAGCTGTACATGGTGAAGGCAGATTACTCCAAGTCCTGTTGCTACAGAATTATCAGTGTGCTTTTCCTACACATATCGGTACATACTTTAAGGGGTTCTGTGTCTGTTTCTGTAGAGTACTACTCAGTGTAGGATGTTCAGTATGCAGCTGTATAGGCGGTTGGGTTGCCTTGGGGATAAGGAGGCGTTTGAGCCCTGGCGCTGCAAGTAAAAAGCTTGAAACAAAATTTTCCAGGATTTGCATCTGTGTGCTGTAGAAAGGGAGGAGCCATCTCAGATACAGCATAGAGGATGGGCTTCAGCGTTTATCTTGGGTTTGCAAACTGCTTCTCTATTTATAATCTTTCTATCTTTGAACAAGTTTATTATATCTATTTAGCTATAAAATGAAAGTTGCCTGTGGAATATTAAAAACAAAACCCTTACCCTATGGATATGTTTGATAAATTGTAGTTTCTTTTTCTCCTTAAGCTCATCCTCCCCCACCCCTAACCCATACACTCACTAATTCTGGATCACAAATTGAGATTGGATTGATCAGATGATAAGAGCTGCCTGATTCAGCCCAAGTCTGGTCTGCTCAGCCGCCAGCCAACTGTTTTTTCTTTCCTCTCTGTTGATTTGAGTCTATTTACTCATCAGCTTCCCCTCTCCCAGGAAGCCTTTTCTGAACAGCTCATGCCAGTGACCTTTTCCATCCGCAGTATCTCGTCACATATTGCAAAGCTCTCATGCAACTTCTTCTCTATCTGCTGTTGCCGGCTCTGTGTCTGCTTCTATGTGTCTTCTCACACAATTCCTCGAGAGCAGGAACTGAGACACGTTTTTGTATCCCCACCTATTTAACTGAGCACATGGTAACTGCTTTGAAAGTGTTGATTAAATAATAGCAATAGAAAACAATTCATCTGTTAGAGATTATTTCACAACCTTGGAAATTTCCTTAACACTACTGAAGTGTAGACTTTAAAATAGTTAAGTGGTTATTTATTTATTTATTTTGGGGGGAGAGATTTTCGCTATAGGGTGCGTTCACTCACCAGAAAGACAGAGAGAGACAGAGAGATTGAAAGCGAGAAATCACCCCCCAGGAGGAATGGCTACGCCTTAATCCCTTCACCTCCATTCTCTTCTCAGGATCTTGGGCATGCACGCACATGCACCCTGCGTGAATTTAAGCCGAATCTGGAACTCGAACCGCGGTTGGCTACATGGGAGTCCAGCAACATAGCCTTTACTTTAACTGCTAGTCCCAAGATAGTTACATTTTATGTTACCTTTGTTTAAGCTCAGCAGTGGGTGCAGGTGCTCATCACAGAGACAGTGAGAGGGAGAGAGAGGGGTAAAGTGAGAAATCACCCCTCAGAGGGGATGGCCACACTGCAATCTCTTCTCCTCCACTCTTCTTTTAGGATTTTGGGTACACAAGTACTTGTCTGATTTTCAAGGAGTCAAATTATGGAGTTGGCTTCTGGGATCCAGCTGCCTTAACCTCCACACTACCTGCTGGCCCTGTGTTAGGTGTTTTTACAATAAAAACAAAATTTAGTTTAAAAATGAATTACGCAAGTTGGGCTAAGGGTTAAGGCAGCTAGATCCCACAAGCCAGCTGCGTGGTTTGTGTCCTGGACATGGCAGCTTGAGAGGAATGCCAGGCACTGTGTACATGTGTGTCCCAAATTCCAAAAGCTGGGAGAGACGAAGGGGTTGTGGTGTGATCGTTCCCCATGGTGGGAGCTTTTTCCTCTCCTTTCTCTGTCTCTCTGAGGTAAGCGCACATACCCGTTAGCGCACACACACACACACACACACACACACACACACAAAAATAATAAATATATAAATAAAGTGAATTATTCCGATGAACAATACATTTTTGTGTTCAGCTAAAAAAGAAAGAAAAAATCATCCAGGTTCAAATCTGAGAGAGACTTTGGAGACTAAATAGATGGTAACATTGAGGCTTGATGGTCAAACAGAGCTTCTCGACTTTGGCTCTATTACCCTTTGGGCCAGCTACTTCCTTGTTGTGGGGTCTGTCCTGTTCATTTTAGGGTTTTTAGCAGCAGCCTTGGCCTCTACACCCTAGGTGCCAGTCGCACCCCCACTCCAGATATGATAATCAAAAGTGTCTACAGACATTGCCCACTGTTCCCTTGAGGTGGGATACAAAATTGTCTCTGGTGGAAAACCACTGGAGAAGACAAAGCCTCTCACTGCAGGTGCCTGGTTCTCCATCCAGGCAGGGAACTGCCATAGGCAGGATGTGAGGTCTTAATGGGCATGTTTGAGGGCTCCGAGCTCTTAGCCCTGCGGGCTGCAATGCCTGTCTTTCAGTGGCTGGTGGGTGGTGGTTGACTGCATCTGTTTCATTAAAAGTCCATGTGTGAACAAGTGCTTTCCAATTACCTTCCAAAGCAAGCATGTTCAGAGTGGGCGCTCAGTAAATACTCTTTGAGATTCAATTACCTGCTGCCCGCCCACCTGCAGCATCTAACAATTATATCTAGACAAGGAGACAAATGACTCAGAAAATACCTCATGGTCCTGGCTATCTAGTGCTGTTTTAGAGCCAAGCTTCCAAAGCAAGCCCATCAGATTCTTCTAGGGCTCGTCTCTGTCCCTACTGCTACAAATCTGAGTAAGTCCCTGTATCTGTTAGCATTTCACAAATTATAAAGTGCCTCACATACATGTGATCTCTCTCGATCCTCACAACAGCCCTGTGAGGTGAATAGGGCAGAAACAATGATCCCCCTTCTACAGATGAAGTGGTTTGTGAGTGGTCGGGCAAGGACTCAGTGGCTCTTTTCACATTTCCAGTAAGAAATCCATTGTGAAATCCTGCAGCACCTTCCACATCTCTGTTCCGTAGGAAATGGAACTCTGCAGAGCATATGTCAGAGTCTTAGTCTGCCCTGAGGTAGCTGTTTGTTCTGTCCTGATGGGGCAGTGTATACAGGATAAGAAGCATGGTGAGCTTCCAGGCCTGGTATGAAAAACAAAGCCTAGCCCCAGCACACTACCCCCTAGTCCTGAAAACCTCTGAGACTTCCCCAAGCACTTTATGGAAGAAGCACAAGCAAGTTCACTTCTGCTTTCTTTGGACATCATGGAAATGGTCAGAACCTCCAAGCCCCAGGAGAAAGCTGTGGCTAGATTTCAAGACTAGTGAGGAAGGCCAAAGCCTTTTGGATGTAAGTGCCAGTTGGGTATTAGAAGTCTGTAATCCCATGCCCTAGGAAATACTTTGATGGCTACAGCATTCTAGTGTGGACAGGCCTATATGTGAGTAATGCCATAATGAGTGTTACATGGCTATAGGCCTACAGGTGGGGAAGTTAGTGATTATTCATGGCAAATACGGATTTTCTCAATTCCAGCAATTTTTCTAGTGAAGACTTGCCTACTGATACAACTTGGCCCTTTTTAATGGAATGGTTTGCTTGGCTTTTCTTTCACAGAACAAGCCAAGCTGGGCCTCATTATCCAGGCATCTTAAAATCCATTTTTCACTAAAGATCTGTGTGATAAGATGACTGCTTGATTAATTGGGGTGGATGGAAGCAGGACTAAAACCTTGACCTCAAGTACCTCAGCAATACCATACAGATGTGCCTCTCATTTCTTTTTTTCTTTTTTTTGGAGAGGTTTTTTTGCTATAGGGCACGTGCGCTCGCCAGACAGACAGAGAGAGACAGAGAGAGAGAAAGCGAGAAATCACCCCCCAGGGGTGATGGTCACGCCGCAATCCCTTCTCCTCCATTCTCCTCTCGGGATCTTGGGCACGCACGCACACGCGCCCGGCGTGAGTTGTAAGCCACCGGGTCCGAGACGCGAACCGCGGTCGACTACGTGGGAGTCCAGCGACATAGCCATTACACTAACTGCTGGTTCCCAGCCTCTCATTTCTTTAATGGCTTTATAGACCATGAGTCTAAGAGTAAAACAAAGGAGAAAAAAAAGATCCTTACAGTAATCAACTTTCTTCCTATAACTCCAAGAAAGGTTCAAAGTCAAGGTAGAAGAGCCCTTTCCCAGTTCTCCTTTACAAAGCTACTCCAGGAAAATCTCATTTGGACAGTGTCCTAGTTTAAAGGCCTGCAGTTAAAGTATCTGTGGTATAATTTTCAGAGGAGAGGTTTTATGGAGTTGTGGAAGAAATTCTGGGCCAGGAGTCCAAACACCTGATCTCTCCTCCAGGCCTTGCTACTTGTGCAGGCATAAGTCTCTTTACCTCTCTGAGCCTCTGTTTCTGCAGAATAGAATAGGAATGATAGGACCTGTGCTGCAGGCCTCAGAAAGAAGTCATGAGAATGAAGAAGGTAATAGGCGTGAGTGTTTTATAAACATACCTCACCACTGGAAGAGGGGTTGCAATAGAAGAAGGAATCCGATCTGTCTTCCAATTCTGTAATGAGTGCTTTTTGAGAATCATTCCCACCGCCTATAGAGCATGGAGGACAGACCCCAGGTGACATAAGATCTATTTTCAGAGAAAAGCTTGAGACTGTGACAGACAGAAGATACAGGTTCCAGTCCGGCTACTACTAACTTACCCTGTGATTTAACCAAATAATTGCCCGTAATATAGGGATAATAGTATCTCCTTCATTTTCCCCATTTGGAAAATGGGAATGATAGTCACTCTATTTTCTTCTCCTGTAACTTGGTGATGACTATAATAGCCAGTCTGCTTTCCTCAGTAGTAAAAATCTCAGGATTTTGGGCACTCAACACATGCCTGGTGTGATTCCCAAGTGAGTTGCTTTACTCAACTGCCCACAATACACACTCACCATTTTCGTTGCTTTTTTTTCTTTTTTTTAAGAGAGATTTTTTGCCATAGGGTGCATGTACTTGCTGGAGAAACAGAAAGACAGAAAGTGAGAAATCATCCCCCAGAGGGGACGGCCACACAGAAATCCCTTCTCCTCCATTCTCCTCTCAGGATTTTGGACACACATGTACAAGCACCCGGCATGAGTTCACACTCACCATTTTCACAGGATTTGAAGTTCCTAAGAAACAGGTATGTTTAGGGCCAGCAGGTGATGTGGTGGTTAAAGTGCCAAACACATGGCCAACCATGGTTCAAGTTCCAGATCTGGCAGCCTGCTTACTTTCTCTCTCTCTCTCTGTCTGTTATGTCCCTCTCTGGTGAGTGCACGGGCCCTACAGCAAATTTTAAAATAATAATAAATTAAAAATTTTAAAATAATTCTAAAAAAGTAAAAAGAAAAGAAACAGGTATGTGAACTTGCTGTGTCAGACAACATTTATGTCATCACAAACATATGAGGTGAGAGAAAGCAGCATATTTTCTGGTTCATGGAGCTTGCAGTCAATCTAGTGGGGGAAATCATGAATATTAGCCAAACAGTCACATTAAAGATTGGGTACGGGGGCCAGCAGTTAGCGTAATGGCTATGTCACTGGACTTCCACGTAGTCGACCTCGGTTCGTGTCCCGGACCTGGTGGCTTAAACTCACGCCGGGTGCGTGCCCAAGATCCCGAGAGGAGAATGGAGGAGAAGGGATTGCAGCGTGGCCATCCCCCCAGGGGGTGATTTCTCGCTTTCTGTCTCCCTGTCTCTCTCTGTCTGTCTGGTGAGCGCACGTGCCCTATAGCAAAAACCTCTCCAAAAAAAAAAAAAAAAGATTGGATACGTAGATATTAATTTTTAATAAATTTAACATAAATTTTATTTCAGACTCAGAACATAGCTATGAGTGACATTCCTCTCCTGCAGAGGTTCCTGGGTCTACTAAGATGGAGGAAATGTCCTTAGAGACTCTGGTTTTCTGGGTTGCGGCTTCTCAGACTCAGAAAGAGGCATCCTCTTATTCCTGGTGCTCAGTTTAGGCTAGATAGTACTTTTCTCTGTTTTTTAGATTTTTTTTTTTTTTTTTTTTTTTTTTTTGCCACAGGGTGTGTGCACTCACTGGAGAGAGACTGAGAGAAAGTGAGAAATCACTTCTCAAGAGTGAGGGCCAAGGTGCTAGCAGATGGCATGGTGGTTAAAGGCGTTGGATTCCCACATGGTTGACCATGGTTCATGTCCCAGACTCTCTCTGATCAAACTGGAAAATAATAATAATAAATAAAGTTAAATAAAAAAGAGGGAGGGCCATGCTGCAATCCCTTCTCCTCCATTCTCTCAGGATTTTGGGCACTCAACACATGCCTGGTGTGATTCCCAAGCCAAGGGGTCTGGGACCAAACTGTGGTGGGCCATATGGGAGTCCAGTGCCTTAACTACTATGCCACCTGCTGGCCCATGACCCAATTTGTATAAAACTGAGAACTTTGGGACCAGCAGTTGGCATAATGGCTATGTCACTGGACTCCCATGTAGTTGATTGCAGTTCGAGTCCCAGACTCTGTGGCTGAAACTCACACTGGGTGTGTGTGCATGGGTGCCGAAGATCCCGAGAGGAGAATGGAAGAGAAGGGATTGCGGTGTGGCCATCCCCCTGGGGAGGTGATTTCTTGCTTTCTATCTCTCTGTCTCTCTCTGTCTGATGAGTGCATGTGCTCTATGGCAAAAAAACCTCTCAAAAATTTTTAAAGTTTAAATTAAAAAAAAAAATTGAGAACTTTTGTTCTAATGCCAATCTACTGTGACTCTCACAATCACTCTGGCAGCTGCCTGGAATGTCAGGGAACCTCCAAGAAGAAGTAGAGGCAGGAAGTGGGTGCCCTCAAATGGTAGTTAGTGTTCACATTCCACCTTCCAGGGGCTCTTGCCACCTAGAACACTAGAGAGAGCGTACACATTCTGAAAGTATCTGAGCAATGGCAGAAGAGACATGCTTACTAATTCCGACTTAACTGATCCCTATTGCAAATGTTTGTTTTTCCAAAAACCCTTTGTGGAACATTGACACTGTTCATTCCTGAGAAGATCAGATCTTTCAAATAACACCCACCTCCACATTCTCCTTGGGGCAGCCACTCCTGGTTCTAAGAAATACTTAACAGTTCCCCTCCCTTTTGAGTACCTTGAAGACCAAAGTCAAACCTTGTTTTTCTCTTGGTATCCATTGTTTATCTAACCCCTTGAGCTCGTTTTATAACCCTAATTCAATGCTCTTTTCTTGGCTGGTTTTAGAATGCCCTATAGATACCCTTTTGATAATTTCCTGCTAGGCAAGGAATTTACTATCATCTTTCAGCAATATTAGCAACTCTGTCTGTCATTCTCTCATTCCCTAGTACTTGGTGTCTTTATGGAACAGCAGCACATTTAATTTTGGCAGGGGAAAAGTCACTTGACAGGGTGAACGTGTCCAGGGTCCTAGGAGACTCTGAGCATATCTTTTAGTCTCCACTAACCCAACACATCGTGCAAAGCACACGTGGGGACTGGTTGAGAAGAGAGGAGGGCCAGAAATGTCCTTGCATTCCTACTGTCAGACTTACGTAAACATACAAGAAAAGGAAAAATCTTTGCAAACTGGCGGCATGCAGAACCTCCTTTATCTTCTCTTTGCCTGGTATGTAGATCAGATCTAATGATGGAGCATTTTCTTCTATTAGCAGCTGTTTTCTGCGGGGACAGACTCTTAGCACCAATTATAGAAAGACACATTGGAGACAGATATGTGCTTCCTTTTCATCTGTGCCTCGCTGTGGCCCCACGCCCTCCGATTCCACATTTCAGTCTCTGGTTGCCACTGCCTTTCTGCCCTTGCCGCCCTTCTCCCGCTCATTCATCATTTCACACTGTGGTTTTTGTTTGGAAAGTGATAGCATATTCTGTGTACCCGAGGAAGAGAAAGTTACTGCTTTTAGAATGTGGATGTCCTCATCTCTTTCTCTGTAACTGCAGTAGAGAGATGCATGGTCCTAGATTGAAAGTTGAATTTTGCTTTAAAGGTAACAGTTTCGGGTCTGCGTTGAGGTTGAGTTAGGGTTGAGATAAAGTCAGTTTTCGAAAGTTGAGCATTGAACTTTACACTCTCCATTTCACTGGTTCCAAACCACTCGCGAGAAGGTGGGAGTCTTAAATGTACTCAAGACATTGTCAAATCCAATTGGCCTTATAGTACTCCAGTTTCGTGTTTCTACCCAAATCCATGTAGGCCTCTTCCCTCAGGCGTCTAGTGTGTGTGGGGGGGCACAAAGAGAGCGTTTCCCAAGTGCCTATTCAACAGACTTTGATTACCTGCTTTAATCAGAAGATGTGGACAAAGGAAAAGTTTGGAAGAAGCATGTGGGGAACTGCCCCCACACTCCCACTTCTCCACAGCCTAACACACACAGCCTGATAGCTAAGCATTCAGTACTTGCGGCTGGCCTCACCTCCTAGGAGAAAATTGGCCCCTTGCATACGGAGGCAGAAGTGGATTAGTGGAAAGCGCCCGATTAAACATCAGGAGACTGACTTCTAGATCCAATTTTACCCATGAGTAGCTGTGGAATTTGGAGAAAGCCACTTAACCCCTCCATAGCTTACTCTTTTCATTTGTAAAATAGAGAAATGCTTGCCTTCCGCCTTTGTCTCAATTCTGTAAGGTGATTGTGTCACATGAAACAACCACAGGAACGACCTTTGGAAGAGTATAGTGCTGAGGCTTTGCACATATCACAGTCCTACAAACCACGTCCAACCTACTAGACTGTTTTATAGGGTTATTACATGTTCTTCACCACGGGTAAGGCTACTGTGTCTGGAGCAGAAGCCAGCATCCGGGAGTGCTGTCCACACTTATAAGTCTTGAAAACCCCCAATCACAGGGTGTGACTGCAATCTGTTAAAAAGTATTGCCCTTTGGCTCGTTTTTGAAGCTTTCTTAACTGGCAGATGGTTTCTGAGAGCAGCCCACTTTTCCAGTTCTGCCATTTTCAGCCAATCTTGAGGCCCTTTTCACCTCTGGCAGACCATGTTTAGCCCAGTTAGAGGGTCCTGAGGTTCAGTACTGACACCATCACTTACTGCTGTGTGGATGTAGATGACTCGCATCCGACTCCATAGGGTTGACCTAAGGATTTATGAGTACTGGAAAGTATCTGGCCAAGTTCCTAGTCAATATATGTCAATTCTCTGCTCCTCTTTTTTTTTAATAATTAATTTTTTAAATTATTTTTATTTTTTAATAATTATTTATTTAATTTTATTTATTCACTCATTTTATTTTAATTTGACCAGAGAGAGACACAGAGGAGGAAAGAGAGAGAGGGAAAGTGAGAAAGGAAGCCACCAGGTCCGGGACTCGAACCGTGGTTGGCCATGTGGGAGTGTCCAGCACCTTAACCACCACACCACCTGCTGGTCCCATTAATTTTTTTATTTTTAAACTTTATTTATTTCTTTATTTATTTTAATTTGACCAGAGAGGGACAGAGTGAGGGAGAGAAAAACAGAGAGAGACAGAGGGGGGACCAGCAGTTAGCGAATGGCTGTGTCGCTGGACTCCCATGTAGTTGACCGCGGTTCCAGTCCTGAATCTGGTGGCTTAAACTCATGCCAGGCGCGTGTGTGTGCGTGCCCAAGATCCTGAGAGGAGAATGGAGGAGAAGGGATTGCAGCGTGGCCATCCCCCCTGGGGGGTGACTTCTCGCTTTCTCTCTCTTTTTCTGGCGAGTGCACACGCCCTATAGCCACAACAACAATAACAAAAAAAACAGCTCTCAGAGAGAGACAGAGGGAAAGTGAGAGAGCAAGCCGCCAGGTTTGGGACTTGAACCATGGTCGACCATGTGGGAGTCCAGTGCCTTAACCACCATGCCACCTGCCCGCCCCGCTGCTCCTTTTTTAAAATTAATTTTCCAGAGGGCGTGTTCTCTCACCAAACAGATGGAAAGAGGGAGAGGGAGAAAGCACACCCTAATGAGGTGTGGTCACACTGCAATTCCTTCACCTCCATTTCTTCATCTGTTGGGATTTTAGGGCACAAACACACATCCTAGAATGTTTTCAGACTGCTCAGGCTGGAATTTGAACTGTATTAGCTATATGGATCTGACTCCCTTAGCCAATAGGCCATGGGCTGGCCCTGCTCCTCTTTACCCTGTCTAGGGAGAATTATTGCTAGACACACCTGCCTAAAGATCACTTACACATCTCAAAGGCATTTTAGAATCAGCTCAGAGATGAGACCACCCTGCAAATGCCAATCCTGTCGCTGCCTGACCGTTTTCTCTCCTCCTCACCCTGGTGTCTCATGCAGGGAACATCATTGGCTCTGGAATCTTTGTCTCGCCAAAGGGCGTGCTGGAGAACGCCGGCTCCGTGGGCCTTGCTCTCATCGTCTGGATCGTGACAGGTCTCATCACAGCTGTGGGAGCCCTCTGCTATGCTGAGCTCGGGGTCACCATCCCCAAATCTGGAGGTGACTACTCCTACGTCAAGGACATCTTTGGAGGACTGGCTGGGTAAGAGGATCTATGGACGTCTGAATGCTCTAGAGGAAAAGGAAAAAGGTGGTGCAGAAAAAAAGTCAGATTGGAGGAAGCTGAGACCGGTTCGAGTCCCGTCTCCAGGGTGCTGCTCCTCTCTTTTGCCTCTGAGTCATCATGGTTGCTGTGTAATTTTCTGTCCTCTTGATAATCCTAAGAGTAACAGAGGAACTGGTTTGTAGTTTTAATTGCTATGCTCATCTTAGTGGACAAGATTTGATGAGTGAGAGCAAGCTTTGTGACAGCACTGACCACAGACTACCAAGGAGAGCACATCCCAAATGAGGGTGACCGTGTAAGATACGGCACACCGTCTTCTCACATTACCAAGGACAATGGCCTCCCTGATCTTGAATTTCCCCAGCTTCTCTGTCCCTGCTGTGGAAGAGGTCAACCCTGACCACTGGGCCAAAGGGTGTGGAAGATGCTTCCCCAAGAAACCCGCACTCAGAGCCCCTCCTGGCAGTTGCATGAGGGCCACACCCTTAGCGTGTCCTAACTGCCGGAATTCTGGAGTTACATGTTTTATTTTTCCACCACTGGGTGCTGAGGGCCAGAGTGTAGAGGAGATGATGAAAGGAGAGGGGAGAGAGAAAGAATGCCAAGACTGTTAGTGCTAGTTGAAACTTAGCTCTTCATCGTTAAACCATTTTATTGTCATTGCAGAGGGCCGGATGTCTCATGTGGGAGTGGGAGTGAGGGCTGGGCTCTTCAGCATCTCTGAAAACAAAAAGGGAGATGCGTGCCTTTAGCCTGCCTGTCTCTGCTAGTGGCTGCCCACCGGCCTGCCTGGGCTTTCCCCTGATGCCTCTGATACCTGCCATGCCTGTTGGCGGGGGGGTGTTCTGTTCCTCCTCCAGGTTCCTGAGGCTGTGGATTGCTGTGCTGGTGATCTACCCCACCAACCAAGCTGTCATCGCCCTCACCTTCTCCAACTACGTGCTACAGCCGCTCTTCCCCACCTGCTTCCCCCCAGAGTCAGGCCTTCGACTCCTGGCTGCCATCTGCTTATGTAAGTGTCACCTGGGTCTTGCTCTCAGGTCAGCCTCTTTTAGCCTTCCTGGTGGGCTCATGTTTCTGATGCACCTTCCTTCCCTCTTATTTTTCCCAATTATTTTTCTTTTAACTCCCTACCAGTGTGTTTTGGATGAATGGCTTCTGCATGCAATGACCTGGTGTTTAAAAAAAAAAAAAAGAAGAAGCAGCTTAGGGCCAGAAGGTGGCATGAAGGTGAAGGTGCTGGATCCACTGTGTGGTTTGAGTCTTGGACCTGTTGACTTGAAAATCATGCCAGGCGCATGTGTATGAGTGTCCAAGATCCCAAGTGGAGAATAGAGAAGGGATTGCAGCATAGCCATCCCCCCTGGGTGATTTCTCATTTTCCCTCTCTATGTCTCTACCAAGCACAGGCACCCTATGGCAAACCAAAAATAAAAACAAAAACAAACACAAAAAATAAAAGAAGCTTAAGGAACTCCTTAGAAATACAGCCATTTTAACTGGCAGAATTTTTTACATTACGCAAAGCACTTTCACCTGTATTGTCTGATTTGACCCTCATGACAATCCAGGAGGAAAGCTAGGCCAGTATTATCATTTTCCTAGAACAGATAAGGAGACAGAGCCTGACAAGTGACTTGCCAAGGAGACAGTCCCTGAGTGGAGTCCAGGTCTCCTGATTCCTTCTTTTCTGGCAATGCCAGAGCATGCTGGCTTCTCACAGCTGCTGATAGGAAGATCGCCCCGGCCTCCTGGCAGTAGATGCATGTCTCCTTCTACTGCAACTTGCCAACTCACACTTTAAAATCTCTTGAGGAGATTTTGTCCCTGCTTCCTGCCCTTGATGAGTTTCTAAAGGGGTAAAAACATATAGACAGATCCCATGTTTGGGATCTAATTGCAATAAAAATTCAGAGAAGGTGAAAAAACCTCTCTGAGCTGGAATAGGTTAAAGAGGCTTTATAGAAAAACTTCTGAAGGGCCAGGCAGTGGTGTGGTGGCAAAGGCAGCTGGATCCTACATGGCCAACCACAAGGTTCAAGTCCCAGGCCTGGTGGCTTGAAAAATACACTGGGTACATGTGCATGCATGCCCGAAATCCTGAGAGGAGAGTGGAGGAGAAGGGATTGCAGTGTGATCATCCCCCTGGGAGGTGCTTTCTCACTTTCCCTCTCTTTCTGGCGAGCACATGCACCCCATAGCAAATTTTTTGAGGAAAAAAAAAAAAAAAAAATTCTGCAGAGCCACATTTCCAGGAAGTTTCAGCACTTAATCTCTGATGCTCTGATGTTAGTGATCTCAATGGATTGGGGTATTTTACACCTTTAATCAAAAACTGATTTCCAAGGCTGGGTGGTGGCATGGTCGTAACACAAATGGACCCACATGGGGGAGGTCCTGGGTTGAAATTCTGCAGCCTCTCTGAGCACACTGCCAGCTAAGATTGGGGACAGATCACCAAGAGCTTAAAAACCCTGTTGGGAATTCCTGTCTTTCTGTCTGTCTGTCTGTCTGTCTGTCTCTCTCATGAAAAAAATAGATAAACTTTTTTTTTTTTTGAGAGGTTTTTGCTGTAGGGCGCAAGCACTCACCAGGAAGACAGAGTCAGAGAGACAGAAAGTGAGAAATCACCCCCAAAGAGGGATGGCTACGCCGCAATCCCTTCTCCGTTCTCCTCTCGGAATCGTGGGCACGCACGCACACGCGCCCAGCGTGAGTTTAAGCCACTGATACTTGGGCCATGGTTGACTACATGGGAGTCCAGCGACAGCCATTATGCTAACCGCTGGTCCCAATAAATAAACTTTAAAAAAAACTGATTTCTTGGGACCGGCAGATGGCATGGTGGTTAAGGGCACTGGCCTCCCACATGGCCAATTGCAGTTCGAGTCCAGACCTGGGGGTTTGCTTTCTCACTTTCCCTCTCTCTTGCTCTGTCCCTCTCTGATCAAATTAAAATAAATAAATAAAATGAAATAAAATAATTATTTTAAAAAAAACTAGTTTCTCGGGACCAGAAGTTGTCATAATGGCTATGTCACTGGACTTCCATGTAGTCAACCACGGTTCAAGTCCCAGACCCAGTGACTTAAAACTCACACTGGGTGCGTGTGTGTGTGCATGCCCAAGATCCCGAGAGAATGAAGGAGACGGGATTGTGACGTGGCCATCCCTCCTTGGGGGTGATTTCTCGCTTTCTGTCTCTCTGTCTCTCGCTGTCTTTCTGGCAAGCACACACGCCCTATAGCAAAAACCTATCTCCCCCCTAAAAAAAAAAAAAAAAAAAAAAAAAACAATTTCTTAAGCACATATGGGGATATACTTTGGAGGTTCCTTGTGTATAGTTAGTTCAGTCCTTACCTTCCCACACGTTTTTTCTTATACAACCTACCTGAGCATGCCCTTTTCCAGGTCCTGATACTTTTCTCACGCTGGTAGATTGGGGGAAGCAGGAATCACTCATCCACCCCAATAGCCTCTCACAGGGCAGGCAACTAGGGCCAGGGAATGTCATCCATGGTGTGTATGCCCTTCTTGGCCGTGGTGGTCAGCCCTGGGATAGACCCCATGGCCGAGGCAAGTTGTTATACTGGGCTAAGACACTTGTTTTGGGCCATATTCCTGTGCTTGGTCAGGCCACTTGCAGATCTGGAGGCAGAGAAATGCGGGCGCCAGATCAGCTCCCTGAACCTGCATCTTCACTGCCCCAGCATGGAACAGTGGTGACCAGTGCTCAGCAAAGTTACTCTCCCCACCCCCTGTGAGATGGGGGCTGTCACCCTGCCTGCCTCGTGAGTCGGGGTTGTAAGGGTTGCCGGAGAAAGGGAATGCGATGCCCTCAGCACACTGTTGGACGCCTAGTGTAGTGGCTGGTGGGAGGCTGCGGTGTCAAGCTGCTGGGCCTCTTTGTCCTTTCCTAGCTGATGCAGAGCCGAGGGGGGCAGACGGAGGAAGGAGGGCGTGGGAATGCAGGAAGAGTTGCTGTTTCTGCCCTCAGACAGGCTAATGGGGGGAGGTGGGAAGGGGACCACATGAGTGCTAGCCACTGCTGTTTCGGCAGCTCATCACGCAGACAACTTCCTTTTTCCTGCTGATGTTGCTAAAGTGTCTCAGACGAGAGGCCACCCTTACCCTCCCACTAGAAGTTAAGAAAACTGAAGCTGTTCAGTCATCCCCTTGGAGGGAAGCCAGGCCACGAAGTGGATTCCTTGGGCAGCTAAGCCCTATGGCTTCCTTGTATTCCCCCAACCTGCTGAGGGTTTGATCCTTTATAAAAGACCCTCTGGTAATAGTGTGTCCCTGTGGGCCTCCCCTCAGGTCGGAGAGATTCATATTCTCCAGGAGAGAAGAATGCCTCCTTCCTGAAACAGAGCTCCAGAAAGACAGGTTACACCTAGTCCTCTCTGCAGCCTCCCCTCACCTAGGTACTGCTAGCACCAAACCAGGAAGAAATGTAGATACTGGCTGATGACAAAAATGACAAGATCCTGCCCTCTTCCCCAGACCTACTATAAAAGATTAAGGGGACCAGCAGTTAGCGTAATGGCTATGTCATTGGACTCCCATGTAGTCGACCGCGGTTCGAGTCCCAGACCCGGCGGCTTAAACTCACACTGGGCGCATGTGCGTGCGTGCCCAAGATCCCGAGAGGAGAATGGAGGAGAAGGGATTGCGGTGTGGTCACCCCCCAGGGGGTGATTTCTCGCTTTCTGTCTCTCTGTCTTTCTGGCAAGCGCACATGCCCTATAGCAAAAACCTCTCAAAAAAAAAAAAAAAAAAAAAAAAAAGATTCAGTAAAGCCTGTCCTCTGGCTCGTAAGTAGAACTGCAATGACATTATCTCCAACTAAAGAGCACTCAGTCTTAATGTGTTCACGGAGCCAACTGGTGGTGTAGTGGTTGAGACAGCTGGATCTCACATGGCCAACTCCCTGGTTCAGGTCTCAGACCCAGCTGCTTAGAAATCCTACAAAGAGAACAGAGAAGGGATTGTAGTGTATCCCCACTGGGCGGTGATTTTTCACTTTCCCTCTCTCTCTTCCACCCCCAACACCCACATATGAGCACCCTATAGCATATTTAAAAATAAAAGAAGAAAGAGGGACCAGCAACTGGCATAGGCTATGTCACTAGACGTCCATGTAGTCGACTGTGATTTGAGTCCCGGACTCGGTGGCTTAAACTCACGCCAGGTGCCAGGTGCGTGTGCGTACGTGCCCAAGATCCCGAGAGGAGAATGGAGGAGAAGGGATTGCGGCGTGGCCATCCCCCTTGGGGGGTGATTTCTTGCTTTCTGTCTCTCTGTCTCTCTCTTTCTGGCAAGCACACGTGCCCTATAGCAAAAAGCTCTCCAAAAAAAAAAAAAAAAAAAAAAAAAAAGAAGAAGAAAGAAGTGTTCAAATATTTTTTACCTTTGTAAGCAGAAAAATCTTCTTAACCCCTTCCCATTTCCAAGTCTATTCCTCCTTATTTCTTTCAGCAGAAGTATTGGGTCACTGGGAAAGTCATGACACATTTTTGCATAGAAAAGCATAGAAAAATATGTCATGACTTTCCCAACAACCTACTAGAATACAGCGCTGTTCCTCTCCCTCTTCAATGTTCCTATCCTCCTGACCACAAAAGCAGTGGGAAGCCTCCAATTCTTCTCCCCACAAGGTGCACAGAGAAATGTATGAAGCCACACACACTTCCTCTCTCCACTTTTTTTTTTTCTTTTTTTTCTTTTAGTTTTGCTGTTGAGTGCATGTGCTTCCTGGAGAGAGACAGAAAGAGCTAAAGAGAGAGAGAAACTGGGAAATCACCCCCTAAAGAAGGCTAGCCATGCTGCAGTCCCTCTTCCTCTATTCTCCTCTTGAGATTTTGGGCACATGCCAGTGTATTTTTAAGCTGCCAGGTCTAGGATTCAAACTGCACAGTTGGCCTTGTGGGATCCCGCCGCCTTAGTCTCCACGCCACCTGCTGGCCCTCTCTCCTCCTTAGGCCAGATGTTCCCAGCTGCTGGAGTCTGTATACAAAGACTGTGTTTTCTGGTTTGTTGAGTACTTTTTTTGTAACCTACTTGTATAGTTCCCTCAAATTATTATTATATATATTTTTTTGGACAGGGTTTTTGCTATAGGGTACATGTGCTCTCCAGAAAGACAGAGAGAGACAGAAAGTGAGAAATCACCCCCCAGAGGGGATGGCCACGCCGCAATCCCTTCTCCTCCATTCTCCTCTCAGGATCTTGAGCACACACGCACATGCGCCTGGCGTGAGTTTAAGCCACCGAGTCTGGGACTTGAACCACGGTCGACTACATGGGAGTCCAGCGACATAGCCATTACACCAACCACTGGTCCCAACTCAAATTATATTTTAAAGTATTGAGGAAAATAAGAACTAGGCTGTTGGGAAGGCTGGGTAGAGCTATCTTTTATGCCAGAACCTCTCCCCCAACCAACCACCCTCACTAGCATCCAGCCTACCTCACCCTCCTAGCAGGTGCCATATAAGCCAGTTGCCTTCTTTGGAGGTAGACATGAGAGTCACCCAGCCTAGACATATTCTTGAGAAACAGTCCAGAGCTTGGGTCTTGTGTGAGTGTATTTACACAAGGATCTGCTTTCTGCTGTCTTGTTTTGGCATGCTGATGACGGACTTGATTCACTGTGCTATGAGAGGTTTTAAGAAGAAGCCACTCTCTGGGGAGAGGTCACTGGTATATGAAGGAGGGCGCTGGAGGACAGGACGCAGAGCCCAGCTGGGAGTGCTGGTGTGGCAGAGTCCCTGGCTAGAGTCGCTGTGGAAGGGAGGAGATGAGGTCAAGTCTGATTCGTGGTGAGGCCGTTTTGGAAGAGATTGGATGAGAAATGAAGTTGGGACAAGCCAGATGGTGGGGGTGGAGAGGCTGAAAGAACCTGCTGTAACTGGCTTGCCTGCCCGGAGCCTGGAGCGGGTGGGGGAGAGGAGAAGGAGAGAGAAGGAACTGCAGATTTGGATCATGCTTATGCAACTGCAGCTGCCACTTTGAGTTATTCTATTATTTAGGTCAAAGCTGATTACTCACTGCTGAGTCAGCAGAATATCCCTAGCCACAGGCTGTAAAAAAAAAAAAAAGTATTTTACATTTTAATTAAATGAAAAGCCTTTCTTTTCAAGAGCAAGCATATTAGTGAGAGGTGGGAGTTAGGAAAGAGGGGACTGGGGGTGCTAGAACCTGGTTCTGGTGCCCTCTTTTGTGATTTGCTTGGGTGTTTTTTCCTACTTTCTTTCTTTTTTTTTTTTTTTTTTTTTTTTTTTTTTTTTGAGAGGTTTTTGCTATGGGGCGCGTGCGCTCACCAGAAACACAGAGAGAGACAGAGAGACAGAAAGTGAGAAATCACCCCCCAGGGGGGATGGCCACGCCGCAATCCCTTCTCCTCCATTCTCCTCTCGGGATCTTAGACACGCACGCACATGCACCCGGCGTGAGTTTAAGCCACTAGGTTCGGGACTTGAACTGTGGTCAACAACGTGGGAATCCAGCGACATAGCCATTATGCTAACTGCTGGTCCCCTTTTGTATTGTTTCGTGAGTAAAAGACTATATCCACAAAGTAAAGGATTCAGGTAACAGGCAGGCTCCACAGTACAACAATAACATGCTGCTAAAGAGAGGCCAATCCCGCTTGACCACTGTGGTTCAAGTCCCTGCCCAGTCAGCCTGAAAACACACGAGGCACGTGCATTAGTGCCCAAGATCCCACGTCCCACAGGTTGGAGAACTGCAGGAAGGTGATTGGGATTACAGCATTACCAGACTCTGTGGAAGCTCTCTCCCAGTGCACAGTCATGTGCTCTATCACGAATGAAGGGGAAAGCAAGACTCAAGTAAGACAGAAAGACAGTCAACGGTGCGTGTTGCCCTTCCTTCCATGAAGTGCATCTGTGGAGAGATACATTTCTGGGTGTAAAAATAAACATACTGACAGGTTATTTCTGCAGCTTGCTCTTTTGTCATGTAGCCGCATCCTCTGCCTATTACCTGAGTTTCTAGTCATAAGCAAATTGGCCACAGTGACACACGGGGAAGGCCAGGTATCCGGAGTGTGCCCTTCCCTAGAATCCTGTATAGATATCTTGCTACCTAATTCAGGGTTTTCCTTTAAGATTGGCTTGTCCCCATTCTTCTGTGGGACTCGGCCACTTTTCATTCAGACAACTCCCGGCCTCTTTCCTCCCTACAGAGCAGAGATCACATCCAGCCGAAATAGAATCTTTGCATTCAAGTCCCCTTTTTCCCTGAATGCTTTGCCCTAAAGCTCCTTTTCCTTCTTTACTCTGAGTAGAGAGGAACACCCTGCCTGCTTTCCACAAGGAAGAGAAATGCTTCTAATCGTGTTTTCTATCTTTCTACTGAGATTCTTAAAAGGCCAGTTTTCCAGGGCTTCAGATTTCTCCTCCTTCTTCCTTGAGCTATTTGGAAGGGAAAGGACTTGGTGTACTACATCTCACCCTGAGCTGCTCTGCAATTCCTCTACAGAAAGCCCCCAACTTCCCAGAGCAGGATACTGTGATAGAGAAACTTGCGCTGTGTTGTTTTGCAAGTCTCTTACAAATTAATCCCTTGACATCAGAGGGTTCAACAGTCTTTCCTAGCTTCTAAATCCCTTAATCTCAGTTCATTTTCTCTTGAGCCTTCATGTTCTGTAGCCCCAAACTTCTCATCCCAAACACTAAACATATGGCCTTAGATACCTGAGCAGCACTGCCTTTTTTACTTTTTGGTTTTGTTTTATTGTCTTTTTAGTTTTTACTTATTTGTTTCATGAGAGAAAGAGAGAAGAACAGATTTAGAGAGACAATACAGGTACCCCTGACAGGGTCTCAGCGAGTAGTAATATCCTTCCCCAAACTCTCCAACAAGGCAAGATCTTAGGTGAGTATGCCCAGAGCATTTCAGGTTGCCTTGGGATACAAACCCATGGTCTGCCATGCGCCTTCCAGCACTGCAGATCAGTTCACTACAACCCGCACCACCACTCATAGGACCAGCACTGCCTTCTTCGGATAGCTAGTCAGCCTTGTATATAGAATTCAAACAAATACAGACGAGCCTAGCTTTTTTTTTAAGAATTATTTTATTTAATTTTATTTATCAGTATCATTATTATTTTATTTGACCAGAGAGAAACAGAGACAGAGAGAGGAAAAGTGAGAAAGCAAGCCACCAGGTCCAGGACTTGAACTATGGTCGGCCATGTGGGAGTCCAGTGCACTTAACCACCATGCTACCTGCTGTTCCCACCCCAGACCGGCCTAATTTTGATTCCCATACAACCAAGACCTCTTTTTTCTCTGTGCATCATCTAACTAGACAGTGTTTAAAATCTAAATGTTTGAAAATCTCTTGATTTGGAGACCAGCAGAAGACATAATGGTTATGTCGCTGAATTCCCACATAGTCGACCGCAATTTGAGTCTCAGACCCATCAGTTTAAAACTCACACTGCAGGGGACCAGCAGTTGGTGTAATGGCTGTGTTGCTGAACTCCCATGTGGTCAACCGTGGTTCGAGTCCTGGACCCAGTGGCTTAAACTCACGCCGGGCGCATGTGCGTGTGTGCCCAAGATCCCGAGAGGAGAATGGAGGAGAAGGGATTGCATCGTGGCCATCCACCCTGGGGGGGTGATTTCTCACTTTCTGTCTCTCTTTCTCTCTGTCTTTCTCATGAGTGCAAGCATCCTATAGCAAAAAAACTCTCAAAAATAAATAAATAAATAAATAAATAAATAAATAAATAAATAAATAAATAAATAAGACTCATACTGGGTTCATGTGTGTTTGTGTCCAGAATCTCAAGGGGAAAATGGAGAAAAAGGGATAGCTGCGTGGTCATCCCCCCGGGAGTTGATTTCTTGCTTTCTGTCTCTTTCTCCATCTCCAGCAAGAACACGTGCCCTATAGCAAAAGTCTCTCTCTAAAAAAGAGAAGGAAAGGCTCTTGATTTTTTTACTCAGTGATCAATTTAACTAAAATTTCATTTTTTGTGCTTATGATGCACTAAAACTAAAATTCTGTAAGTGGATTTCCTTAGAAAGAAAAAATAGAAAATCCATCAGCTAACCACCATATTGAGCTCCTACACTGAATGGGGATAAGACATGATTTATAGAGTCTTCGAAAAGATTAAAGTCTGGTGAGATCGGTGTGTAATTACAGTACAGTCTGATAGAAACGTGTACAACACAGAGAATGGGCCTTTGAAATGGGGGAGTGCTGGGGAAGACTCCAAGATTGAGCAAATTTTTTTTTTTTTTTTGAGAGGTTTTTGCTATAGGGCACGTGCGCTCGCCAGACAGAGAGACAGAGAGATAGAAAGCGAAAAATCACCCCCCGGGAGGATGGCCACGCCTCAATCCCTTCTCCTCCGTTCTCCTCTCGGGATCTTGGGCATGCACGCACACGCGCCTGGCGTGAATTTTAAGCCACCGGGTCCAGGACGCGAACTGCGGTCGACTACATGGGAGTCCAGCGACATAGCCATTATGCTAACTGCTGGTCCCACAAATCTTTTTTTTTAAGAGAGATTTTTGCTATAGGGTGTGTGTGTGCTTGCCAGAGAGACAGAAAGAGAGAGAGAGAAAAAGCAAAAAATAGCCCCCCCAGGGGGTATAGCCACACTGCAATCCTTCCTCCTCCATTCTCCTCTTTGGATTTTGGGCATGCATGCACACGTACCTGGTGTGAGTTTTAAGCCAACAAGTCTGAGACTCAAACCGCGGTCAACTATATGGGAGTCCAGTGATTTAACCATTTTGCCATCTGCTGGTCCCCAGATTGAGCAAATCTTTTTTTTTTTTGTAGAGGTTTTTTCCTATAGGGCGCATACGCTCGCCAGAAAGACAGAGACAGAGACAGAAAGCGAGAAATCACCCCCCAAGGGGGATGGCCACGCCGCAATCCCTTCTCCTCCATTCTCCTCTTGGGATCTTGGGCACACACGCACGCACATGCGCCCGGCGTGAGTTTAAGCCACCGGGTCTGGGACTAAAAACCGTGGTCGATTACGTGGGAGTCCAGCGACATAGCCATTACACTAACTGCTGGTCCCCAGATTGAGCAAATCTTGATCAGTGTGTAAGATGGCTCCAGGTGGGCATAAAGTCAGAAAATAGCCAAGTAGAGGGAAGGGCTCAGGCAAAACTCAAGGTCAGAAGAGAAATAGCCTGTTGGAGAAAGATGAGTACTTTGGTGTGCGTGGAGTCTAGGAGGGTGACCAGAAGTGAGACTGAAGATTGAATAGGCAGTCGGGAGTCAGATCTTACGGGGTCCCAAGAACAGAGAGTCACTGAAGAATTTTGAGCAGAGGAGGAACATGATTATATTTGGGTGAAGAAATGACCATGAAACTTGAAGCAGGCTAAGCATTTATCCAGGCCAGAGAGGTCATAGTCTGAACTAAAAGCAAAATAACAAGGACGGAGTGGTGACAAAAAACTAAGAAAGATTTAGGAGCAGAATCATCTGGACAGGTTGATAGACCAACTGCTAAAGGGGAGGAATTTATTATAGTTCATTGACAAATCAAAATGAAATACATGAGTTGGCCCGGTAGTCTAGGGACCTGGACTTGGATTCCATAAGCCAATTGCAGCTCAAATTCCAACTCTGCAACTTGAATCACACGCCAGGCATGTGTACATGCATGCCTGAAATCCCGACAAGATGGAGAAATGGAGGAGAAGGAATTGTGACATAACCACCCCTACTGGGGTGGGGGGGCTCTCTCTCTGTCAAGCACACACTCTCTGGCAATTAAAATTTATGTGTGTGTGTGTGTGTGTGTATATATATACACACACACACACACACACACATATATATATTTCAACCTAATTGTCTCCAGTGTTCATGATGAGCAGTTAGACTGTGTTCTCTCCATTTCTGCCTCTGTGTCTTGGCCATAGCCCTGAAGGGTACTGAGCAGGTCTTTGGTTAGAAGTCTTCCTCAGGGCAGTTACCCAAGGATCCTGCTCAAAGCCTGCTCTAGAGACATATAACTTAGAAAGAGAGTAGGACTCTTGAGAAACATTACATAAATGAAAATCATAACACCTTGTTCATTCAACAAACATTTATCAAGTGCCCATGATGTGCCAGATACTGTTCTTGGCACAGGAGAGATGGTAGGGAACGAAAAAAGTCCTTTTTCTCATTGGAAGTAGCAACATCACAAAATTAAGTTTTCTCTCTTAACAAGTATTTGTTGAATCCACTTGTGTGTCCTCTTTTGCTACTGCAGGGCAAATCATTTGATTATTATCAAATATTTGAGTGTCTATTGTGCTTCAGGCACTGTGCTAAGCATAGGATACTTAGTTCCTGTACTAGGAAATTCTCAATCCAATGGCTGGTTCTGAATGAGTACAGGGAATTTCAGTTCAAAGAGGTTAATTTCCCCAAAAGGACACCATCCCAGAGAGCTAGTCATAAGAGAAATGGAGGCAGGAAACTGGAGTTCATGAAAATCTTGGACAATGTGATATGTAAGTTGAGGCTAAAGACTAGTTTGAAGTAGCCGATGTCCAACATGGAAAGCAGAGTGGGGAGAATGTTCTAGTAGGTGGGATTAATGTGTGTCAAAGTATGGACTCCTGAACACATCTCCTAGAGAAAGGAAGGGAAAATAATGTATCAAGGTATAGGGACAGGAAAGAACACAGTCCTTGTTGGGAACTATTGGTAGTTTAGTATAGCCACAGCAGAGACTAGGAGGTAGGAATGTAGGTAGAAGTGGAGATTCCATCATGAAGAGCCTTAGGGGCCATACTGAAGAGACTGGGCTCTACCCTAAGCACAATGGCAAGGCACTGAAGGCCCTTCCTTCTTCCTTCTTTCCATTCTTCTCTCCTTCCTTTCTTTTTTTTTTTTTTTTTTTTTTTTTTTTGAGAGATTTTTGCTATAGGGCGCGTGCGCTCGCCAGACAGACAGAGAGAGACATTAGAGACAGAAAGCGAGAAATCACCCCCCAGGGGGGATGGTCACGCCACAATCCCTTCTCCTCCATTCTCCTTTCGGGATCTTGGGCACGCACGCACACGCGCCCGGCGTGAGTTGTAAGCCACCGGGTCCGAGACGCGAACCGCAGTCGACTACGTGGGAGTCCAGCGACATAGCCATTACGCTAACTGCTGGTTCCCTCTCCTTCCTTTCTTTCTGTACTTTCATTTATTTCATTCATGATTGAGAGCACATGGTGTATGAAAAAGAGACAGAAAAAGAGAGAAGCTCTGATCACTTTGCATTTCCCTTCCTCTAGCCCCTCCTGCTCATCAAGATCCTGGACATGTACATTTTTCAAGTCAAGTGGGCCAGAGATCTGAACCCACAGTTGGCCATGTGGCCTCCAGCACTGTAGTCCAGTATGCTACATACAGACTGCACCCCAGAGGCTGGGCCTATTGAAAGGTTTCAAATAGAGGAGTAACACTATTGTATTTGTATTTTACTGGATCATCGGATAAGTCGGGATGCATTTTTGTGTAGAAAAACAGAAAAATACATCATGACTTTTCTGATGACGCAATAGGTCATACTGTAAAGGTAAAAAAGATGGATTGGCAAGGGGAGTGAGATCAGAGGCAAGAATACTAATTATAATGCGAGAATCCAGGTGAGATAACAATGATGTGAATCAGGGATGGGGCCATGGGAACAGAGAGAAGTAGATGCGTTTGGCATTTAGGAGGTAGAATTGGCAGGACTTGGTTATTAAGGGGAAGGAGTCAAAGATGGCTTAGTCTCATTGAGGATACAGGTGAAAAAAAAATTAAGAACAATAGTTGTTTTTGTTTTGTTTTATTTTGTGTTTAGGTTTTTGCCATAGGGCACCTGTGCTTGCTGGAGAGAGACAAAGAAAGGGAAAGTGAGAAATCACTCCCCAAGGAGGATGGCCATGCCATAGTCTGTTATCCTCTTCCAGGAATTTTGGGTACATGCACTCAGGGTGATTTTTCAAGCCACCAGGTCTAGGACTCAAACCACAGTCGGCCATGTGGAAATTAAGTGCCTTAACCACCATTCCACCTGCTGGTCCCAATAGATCATTTTTTAATGTCTTCTCATTGTGTGGTCCAGAATGGTCCAGTCGGCCCCTTTGCCTTTGCCACCCTTTCCATTTATTCTCCCAAACTTACCTGTTGCTGAGTCTTGAGGAAGGCATGCATCCCTGTGCTTTTTGACTTCATATCTATAATGGCAGAGTAAACACCCACTCTTTAGTGCCGTTTAACCACCCTGCCCCCTAAAGGCCTATGCAGTATTCCTTATGCCTACACTCCTGGAAATAAAGGTATCTCTATTATCTTCATTTTACATTTCTGAAATAATGACTTAGTCTTGAGAAGAACAAACTATGGGATAGTGTTTTATAGTTTATCATAGTAAATAATTACATAGATTGCAGAGAATCCAAGCTTTCTGAGGCCGTCTTCCCTAGTGTATACTGGTATTGGACACTTCTGTCCATTGGTTTAAATCCTGGCTGTGTGAGAAGTAGCCCTCGCTGGCTACGTGAGAAGTCAGAGTCTTCTTTTAGTTTCAATATGCTTCAATTCCTGGTGCAGACCACCTCCCCTTTCCTGACTTCCCGTGGTGTATCTTCTGGTCTCTAGCTTTTACTCTCAGACTGGAATTCTGCCCTTCAAAGGGGGTGCCCACATAGCCCACACCCTAGAAACTGGAAGATGAAGGGCTCGTTTCTGAGAAACTGTCCACACCTACTTGGGAGAATGACAAATGGGACTGAGGTCTCTGAAACGGGAAGTTTTCCTGGAGTTCTGCTTCCACCAGGATGCTAATTTGCTTACTCAAGCCTAGAAGTTTAAATTCTCCTCTGACCTTTGCTGCTGACTCATAAGGATCAATCACTTGGTTTTTCCCAGAGGAGTCAGTGCCTATGGTCTGTGAAGTCACACATTGGTTGTGTCTGGTAACTTTTTTTCTCCCCCGAATTTGCTATAGGGCACGTGCACTTGTTGGAGAGAAACAGAGAGAGAAAGAGAAGGTGAGGAAGCATCCCTGAGGAGGGATGGCCATGCAGCAATCTCTTCTCCTCCATTCTGCTCTCAGGATTTTGGTCATGCACACACACGCGTCCAACGTGTTCTTCAAGCCTCCGGGTCCCAGACGTGAACCTGTGCAGTCAGCCATGTAGGATCCAGGATGCCACCAGTGGGCTCTCTGGTGAAACTTTAAGGGCTAACATGACAACAAATTTACATCCCATACCTAAGAACATAAAGTCAGGGGACCAGCAGTTAGCGTAATGGCTATGTCGCTGGACTCCCACATAGTCGACCGCGGTTCATGTCCCGGACCCGGTGGCTTAAAACTCACGCTGGGCGTGTGTGCGTGCGTGCCCAAGATCCTGAGAGGAGAATGGAGGAGAAGGGATTGCGGCGTGGCCATCCCCCTGGGGGGTGATTTCTCGCTTTCTGTCTCTCTCTCTCTCTCTCTGTCTGTCTGGCGAGCGCATGTGCCCTATAGCAGAAACCTCTCAAAAAAAAAAAAAAAAAAAAAAAAAAAAAAAGAAAGAACATAAAGTCAGAAGACTATGGGTGGGACCAGCAGTTAGTGTAATGGCTATGTCACTGGACTCCCACAAAGTCGACCGCGGATCGTGTCCCGGACCCGGTGGCTTAAAACTCACACTGGGCACGTGTGCGTGCGTGCCCAAGATCCCGAGAGGAGAATGGAGGAGAAGGGACTGCGGCGTGGCCATCTCCTCTGGGGGGTGATTTCTCGCTTTCTGTCTCTCTGTCTCTCTCTGTCTGGCGAGCGCATGTGCCCTATAGCAAAAACCTCTCCCCCCCCCCAAAAAAAAAAGAAGACTATGGGTATGAGGCCTCATGGTATGGGGAACTTTGGGGGAAAGTAGAAAGGGTGAGGTGTTTTTTTGAAAATTTAGCAAGTTTTGAGTATTAGTAGCCCTGGGAACTGGTTATAATGGAATCATTTTGGGGAACTTTACAGTGTGGGTCCCGGTTCATAGACTTTGGTGAACACTAGCAGGCCCCACTAGCTTTCCAGTCCAAGAACCGACTAGACCTCCTAGGACCCACACCCTCTCCTCTAAAACGGAATGTGATGAAGGGTCAGCCCATCCTGGGGAGCTCAGCACAAACCCAACAGCACCACCCCCATCCACCTTGCTCAGTGTCTTAGTGGCCAGCTCTGAGATCTGGGACATAAGGAAACAGGAATTTTCAGGCCTGCACTGAAAAAGCAACGAGTAGGGGCTCCTCAGGGTGCCATAGTGTGTCACCTTGACTTTCCAGGGTCTTCAGTTCTTTTCCCCCACCCTACACAGCCCAGCAGCCATGTCTACCTAATGCTGAAGAGAGAATCAGCTCTTGGAAAATGCTGAGCTGTGTGTTCTGGCTTGTTGGCAGAACTAAGTACTGGATAGTGATTCAGCAGAAACTCCAGGTCCAGCAGCTGGCACTGGAGGACACAGGATAAGAGGGAAGAGGAAGAGAGAGCCAGGAGGAATGAAGGGAGGTGGTGGGGCAGCGTGGGCGGGAGCTTAACTGGAAATGTCCAGGGAAACTGCCTGGTTTAGGACCTCCGGAACACACAGAGCTTCTCTGCACCCCTCCTCTGCTTGTTTGTCCTTCAGAAGGCTTAGAACCCCTCCTCTGAGTGTCTGAGATTTCCTAACTGTTATCAATGCTGCCAGATGAAAAGGACTGGAGAAGGGGAAATGTTATTATAGTTTTGTAGGCCAGATCTATTTCAAAACTAAACTCCCCATTGTGTGCTTTATAGAAGCTGGGATCAAAGCGTGGTTTATCAGGAAGGGCCGCTGAGATGTTTTTGGTTGCTGTCGTTGCGTTTTGATGTTTTATTTGTCTTTCACCAGTCAGGTTATTTTCATGTGTAAATTCGCTAGTCAAGGTCTATTACGTGTATAATAATATAAACCTTTGTTTTAGGTACACAAGGTACCTGAGGACTTTAAGATAGGCTCTTCGTTTCATAAGAAAAATGCTTCTGGGAGCAGGAAAGGACTACAGGAGGATTCTAGAAGGCTTACTCCATGTCTTCCTGCTCTTAATCTCCCCCGCCCGCCCCTGCCGTCGCCCTCGCCCCCGCCCCCGCCCCGGCTCTAGGAGGTCTTTCGGGAGAAAAATGGCTCAGTCCAGCTTGTAAGGGCAGAACTGGACCCTTATCAGAGCCTCGGTTTGTGCGTGTTAGAACTCAGAACAACACAAGGTGTTTTCTTTGCCTATCGGCGCCTTTTGGCAGCTGGCACCGGTTACCTCCTAGATCTGGAAACGGCCAAGGTTAGACAGGCCAGGCCGAAGCAGCTTTTCCACAATTAGAAACGCGTGCCCGGCTCCTTCCACGCGCGGGGGCGGCGGCCCAGGAGCCTGCCCAGCCTATCACAGAGCCGAGCGTTGCCACACCCCTCCGCAGGCTGGGCGCGCCTGCCCGGCGTGGGCACCGCGTAAGGTCCCGCGACCCTTTTGCTCCAGCTCCAGAGGGGAGGGAGGTGGGGGGAGCTGGCCAGAGCGTGGCAGAGGAAGAGAAGTGCATGCCCCAGCAAAAGGTGAGGCTGAGAAACCAACCCTCCTGTCAGGCCGTGACCAGGTGAAATTTATGGCGTTCAGAGGGCTCGGGAGCTCCATCCCGGAAAGGTGCTTATTTTGAAGTTCTGTTAAGGAACAGGGTGTTCTGGTTTCTTCAAAGTGGCGTCACTGCTTCCTTTTTCGGCAGCTGTCTGCTTAGTACATTCCATCTTTCTCTTTTTCTATCCTGGCCTTCTCTCTGTTTGCTCCCCTAAAGCTTTTTTTTATCTCATTTACATTGCTCCTCCTCCTTGCCGCTCCCACCCTGTTGTTTTGGATCTTCCCGTTTCCATCTATCTTTTTGGACCTTGGCAAGTATGGACATCCCCCCCAGCCCCCACCCCGCCATCTCTACTGCCGGTTTTCACTTATCTGAAAAGATGAGGAGGAAAGACTTGATTCTGGAACTGTTAAAGAAAAACTAGCCTTTCGAGCCGCCTCCGGCCACTCACTCCTGAGAAAGCTGCACGCCCAGCCCAGCCAGTGAGACCAAGAAATCCAAATGGAGTTTCCAGAATGCCAAGGGAAAGTGCCGCTGAGATTTAAAGGGTTGCTTGGTAGGGGGGACAAGATGGTGAACCAAATCTCCCTGTGAGAATTATTTTGAAAGCCCTGGGGGTGAAGGACAATTCTTTTGGTTTCTGAGGAGTAGCCACTTCAGTCTTTACTTTTGCCTGTATTATTTTCTGCTACCCAGAAAACCTTGAGTTGGGAATGGGCCAGTATTTTCAGGTGACAGACTCAAGAGTCCCAAGTGGCACCAGCAGCAGTGACCATGGTTACCAATGACAGGCATGGAGAAGATAGGGAATGTGAGAGTGGGCGAAGGGAAAGAAGAGCCATGTGTTACAGTGAGAGGAAGGCTGGGGTGGTGGTAGAACAGCCAGCTGGGGGTCAGGGGCCACCCCAGTCCTGTCTGTGCCACTAATTAGCTGGGGCCTCACTTCACTCACACACAAAATGGGGCTCTGAGTTTCTAAGGTCATTACTAGCTCTGATCACCCATAGAGTTGGAACAGGCCTCTGGGTAGTAGGGCATAGGTGTCAAACATCTCTAATGTCAAGGAGAGCCCCAGCTGGCTCATTCTTTTTTCTTTTTTTTTTTTTTTTCTTCAATTTGCTGTAGGGCATGGGCACTTGCTGGAAGGTGGGGGAACAGTGAGAGCTCCCCCCAGTGGGGGTGGCCCTGCAGCAGTCCCTTCTCCATTCTCCTCTCAGGATTTTGGACATGCTCAGCCATGGGCCCAGCATATTTTTTTCAAGCTGCCAGGTCCATTACTGGAACTGTACAGTCGGTCATGAGATCCAGCTGCCTTGACCACATCGCCACTAGCTAGCTCTGGTTCATTCTTAGCACTTACTTTTTTTTTTTTTTTTTTTTTTTTTTTGAGAGAGAGATTTTTGGTATAGGGCATGTGCGCTTGCTGGAGAGACAGAGATAAACAAGAAATCACCCCCCGGAGAGGATGGCCATGCTGTAATCTCTTTTCCTCCATTCTCCTTCAGGATTTTGGGCATGCATGCTTACACATCTGGCATGAGTTTCAAGTCACCAGATCCGGGACTCAAATCATAGTCAACAATGTGGGAGACAAGTGTTGTAACTGTTATGCCATCTGCTGGTCCCAGCACTCACTTTTTTTTTTTTGAGAGAGAGGTTTTTGCTATAGGGTATGTGTGCTTGCCAGAAAGACAAAAAGAGACAGAGGACAGAAAGCAAGAAATCACCCCCAGGGGGGATGGCCATGCCTCAATCCTTTCTCCTCCATTCTCCTCTCAGGATTTTGGGCACACACGCACATGCGTCTGGTGTGAGTTTAAGCCACCGGGTCTGGGACTAGAACTGTGGTCAACTACGTGGGAGTCTAGCCACATAGCCATTATGCCATCTGCTGGTCCCAAGCACTCACTATTCTTATAAGAACCAATCCAACCCCTATCCAAATTATCTCATCCCAGCTTTCACCTGTCAGATCAAAGCAGTGTGGTTCAAGGAACAGTTGCTAAGTTGACAAAAGGAATGAGATTGATTCAGGGATTGTGCAGGAGAGCATTCATGGGCCGTCTGAGGAAGGCACAAAAGGACCCTTTGCCAGCCCAGCTCAATGAGAAGCCAGAGCCCTGTATCTAAAAGCAAGGGAGTTCTTGAAAGCAGTCATCCGGTGGTCTCAGGGGATAACCTATACCTTGTGAACGCTCTTCGGGCAAGACGCAGCAGCCACAGTATGTACCCTCCTCCCAGTACTGTCTGGCATCTTGCCTGCCTTGCTTCATGGGGCCATCCCATGAGTGGAACACCCTGATAGACACTCCCTGGAACAGCTTAATGACTCCCGGGAGGCAACCTCCTGATATTTTCTGCATAGACTCACCCACCTATCCATCTTCTATTCAGTAAGCTTTAGCACCTGCTGTGTGCCAGACAGAGTCACAGGATCTGAAACCACACAGGACATTGTTGATGGCTGTGTGTACATTGCTGGTGTCAGAAAGCACAGGACAGTTCCATTCTCTTCTGGGCCTGTGGAGTAGAGCTGCAGCAGACACGGTGCTTCTTGGCTTTCCGGGGGGCATTCCTTCCTAGCAGCTGGAGGCACTTGCTGTACGGCTAGTGTAGCTTTCTCCTACTTGTGGAAAGTGAGGCATAGGGACTTGCCTCACTATCTGGGCTCCTGGCCCAGTGCCTTCACCTTAAGCTCATCAGCATCACACCCCTACTCCATCCTCATGCCTGTGACCACACTTTCATATAACTTGGGTTGAAGGACCCCAGAGCAAATCATTTGTAGAGGAGCATTCGCCTGAGAACAAGATAAAACAGATTAGAAATCACTGGGCCAGCAGGTGGCAAGGTGGTTAAGGTGCTAGACTCCCACATGGCTGACAACGTTTCAAGTCCCAGACCTGGCCACTTGCTTTCTCCCTTTCTCTCTCTTTCTTTCTCTCTTGTGAGTGCACTTGCCCTATAGCAAATTTTAAAAATAGTAATACTATGCTAAATAAATAATTTTTTAGAAATTAGAAATGGAGACCAGCAGTTGGTGTAGTGGCTATGTTGCTGGACTCCCATGTAGTTGACCACGGCTCGAGTCCCAGACCCAGTGGCTTACACTCACACTGGGCACGTGTGAGTGCGTGCCTAAGATCCTGAGAGGAGAATGGAGGAGAAGGGATTGCGGTGTGGCCATCCCTTCTGGGGGGTAGTTTCTCTCTTTCTCTTTTTAGCGAGCACACGCGCCCTATAGCAAAAACCTCTCCAAAATAAATAAATAAATAAATAAATAAATAAATAAATAAATAAATAAATAAGAGAAATCAAGAAAAAGAGTCAGGAGGAAGCAACAGAGGAGCAGGAGGACACCAGCGCACAATGTATTGGGTCATCAGAAAAGTCAGGAAGTATTTTTTCACGTTTTCCTGTGCGAAAATGCATCATGACTTTTCCAGCGACCCAATAGCTGGATGTGTGGTATGGCCTCTCTACGCCCCTCCAGATAGTCCCCTTTTCCAGCTGCTCTGCTTTACCTCTTACTGTCAGCATGATACTGAGCAAATCATGTCCTCTTTTGTGTTCCAGTGTTTTAGTATCTTCACAGGATTAAAATGGAGCATGCGTTTTACAAAGAGGGAAGGGAAGCTCAGAGAGGTTAACTGACTTGTCCAAGTTTCTTGAGAGTAAGTGATTAAGATGGGGAGAGAACCATGGCCACTGGGTTTTTTAAAGGCCATCCTAGTGGCCTAGTGGTTAAGGGAGCCAGATCCTACCTAGCAGCTGCACTTGAATCTTAGACCTCCCTGCTTAAAAAACATGTCAGGAACGTGTGTGTGCATATCCCAAACCCCAACAGGATATAGAAATAGAAGGGATTGCAGTGTAACTATATCCCATTTTGGGGATGCTTTCTCCTTTTCCCTTTCTTCTCCCTGACAAGAATACTCATAAGAATACTCATACTATGACAATTTTTTTTTGAGAGCTTTTTTTGCTATAGGGTGTGTGCGCTCGCCAGAAAGACAGAGAGAGACAGAAAGCGAGAAATCACCCCCCAGGGGGGATGGCCACGCCGCAATCCCTTCTCCTCCATTCTCCTCTTGGGATCTTGGGCACACATACATGTTTGCATGCATGCCCCAAATCCCAATAAGATAGCAAAATAAAGGAAAAGGGGTTGTAGTATGACCATGCCCCATTGAAGGATACTTTTCTTGTCTCTCTGGCATAAGTCTACTGATGGGACCAGCAGATGACATAATAATGGTTAACGTCGCTGGACTCCCACATAGTAGACCGTGGTTCAAGTCCCAGACTGGGCCACTTAACTCACACCAGGCATGTGTGCGTCTGTGCCCATACCCAAGATCCTGAGAGGAGAATGGAGGAGAAGGGATTGTGGCATGGCCATCCCCCCTGTGGGGTGATTTCTCTCTTTCTTTCTCTCTGTCTCTTTCTGGCAAGTGCACATGCTCTATAGCAAAAACCTCTCTTTTTAAAAAAAAAAAAGTCTACTGGCAAAAAAAGAAAAAAAAAAAAAAAAGAGCTGGTGAGCAGGTGGCATGGAGGTTAAGGTGCTGGATCCTACATGGCTGATGGCATGATTGAAGTTCTGAAGTTCCAGATCCAGTGGCTTGAAACTCATACTGGGCACATATATATGCATGCCAACAATCTTAAGAGGAAAATGGAGCAGAAAGGATTGCAGTGTGGCTGTCTTCCCTGTAGGGTGTTTTCTCACTTTTTCTTTTTCTCTCTTTCTTATCTCTCTTTCTAGGGAGTGCATCTTATAGCAAAAACTTAAAAAAAAGAAAAATTTTTATTTTAATTTTATTTTTTTAAAGAATTATTTTATTTAATTTGACTAAAGAAAGACAGAGAGAGAGGAAAGAAAGTGAGAAAGCAAGTCGCCAGGTCCAGGATCCAAACCATGGTCAGCCATGTGGGAGTCCAGCACTTCAACCACAATGCCACCTGCCAGCCCCCCAATCCCTTTTTTTTTTTTTAAGAGAGATTTTTGCTATAGGACGCATGTGCTCAGCAGAGAGACAGAAAGCGAGAGTAATCACCCCCTCCCCCAGGGGTGATGACCATGCTGCAATCCCTTCTCCTCCATTCTCCTCTTGGGACTTTTGGCATGCGTGCACGAGCACACACACACACACACACACATGCCCAGCGTGAATTTTAAGCCACCGGGTCCAGGACTCGAACTGTGGTGAACTATATTGGACTATATTGGAGTCCAGCAACGTAACTATTATGCCATTTGCTGGTCCCCATTTTTAAAACTTTCTAAATGGAGAGTTGTTCATGCTAGTGATTCACTGATACTCTATTTCAAAGTACACTATTGAGATTATTTTTTTTTAATTGCCACAGGGCACATGTGCTTGCCAGAGACAGAGAGGAAGAGAGAAAAAGCACCACTCCCCAATGGAAAATGGTCACGCTGCAACCCCTTCTCCATTTCTCCACTCTGTTAGGATTTGGGGCATATTTGCACATACCCTAGTGTGTTTTTCAAGTCACTGGAGCCAGGGCTTGAATCATAGTTATGCAGGATCCAGCCTCTCTTAACCACTAGGCTACAGGGCTGATCCAAGAGGTTAATTTTTTTTTCAAAGAATTTTTATTTAATTTTATTCATTCACTCACTTATTTTAATTTGACCAGAGAAAGACAGACACTCAGAGAGAAGGAAAGTGAGAAAGCAAGCTGCCAGGTCTAGGACTTGGACGATGGTTGGCCATGTGAGAGTGTCCAGGACCTTAACCACCAGGCACCTACTGACCCCCATGAGAGTAATTTTAAATTGCCTCTTTTACCTATGTTTATAATTGATTAAAATTTTTTAAATGCCCCAAGATGTCTTTCCTATGCTTCCCTTCCAAAAGTTACAATCCTTTAACCTTGCATGCCTCACTGCCTACTGAACTGGTTGGGTTGACTTAGCCTGGGAAAGTCAGAGCAAGCTCCACCAAAGTGTGTTTGTATTGTGCACCACAAGACCGTCCTAGTATGGCCACTCTGTACCCCTCTGACGTGAGGAGTGAATTCGGACTCTCAACTCTCGACTCTTGAGATCATCTCTTGGCCTTCCATTTTGATCTCTTTTATAGCCTTTGTAGCCTCTGACTGGTAAAATATGAAGAAGCATGTCTGTGAATGGCACTCTGCTGCCTTACAGGGAATTTGTAACTTGTGGGGTTTGGTTTGCATGTGGATCTGGGTTGTGTATGTAGGCTTGAAGTTGTTAGGAAAGTGGAGGAGACTAGAGGAAAACCTGGGACTAGTTACAGTAGTGATACAAGGGACCAGCAGTTGGTGTAATGGCTATGTCGCTGGACTCCCATGTAGTTGATGTGGTTTGAGTCCAGAACCCGGTGGCTTAAACTCACGCCAGGCGCTTGTGCGTGCGTGCCCAAGATCCTGAGAAAAGAATGGAGGAGAAGGGATTGCGGTGTGGCCATCCCCCCTGGGGGGTGATTTCTTGCTTTCTGTCTCTCTATCTCTCTCTGTCTTTCTGGTGAGCACCTGTGTCCTATAGCAAAAACCTCAAAAAAAAAAAAAAATTTATAGGGGCCAGACAGTAGCAGAGCAGTAACACACCATGCTTTGTGAGGCAGATCCATGTGGGAAGGTTCTGGGTTCACATCTGGAAACATCCCTGAGTATGCTATGCACGTGTGTGTCTTTGATCTGGGCAGGCAGGCTAGGGGTGGATTGTGGCATTGAGACCCTGTTGGGGGTTCTCTGTCTCTCTCTTTCTCTCTCTCTCTGGAGAACTAAATAAGCTTTTGTTTAAAAAAATGTTTTTTCAACTGCAGAAATTTATTATTTTACGGTTTTGAAGGTTAGAAGTCCTAAACTTGTCTGTCTGCAAGGCTGTGTTCCTTTTGGAGGCCCCAAGGATTATTTCCTTGCCTTTTCCAGACTCTGGGGACCTCTTCCGTTCTTTGATTCATGGCCCCTTTCCAAGCTTCAAAGCCAGCAGTCTAGCATCTCTGAATCCCTTTCTCTGGCTTGTTTCCCCACATCTCCTTTTGTAACTCTGACTCTATTGTCTCCCCTCCTATGTGGACTCCAGTGATTACGTCTGGGCCTACAGACTAGGATAATCTTCTCATTTCAAAATCTTTCATTTAATCACATTTGCTGAGTTCCTTTTGCCAGGTAAGGTAACATAAATACAAACTCCCAAGATTAGAATGTTGACATCTTTGGGATGGCCATTATTCTGCCTTCCTGCAAGCCCCATGAGGTCTACTGTCATTGTCATAGAGAGGAAGTGAAGGGGAGGCTTCTGTGATTCCCAGGATCAAAGTTTGCCCACCCTCTCCGCAGGGGGGCAAGCATCTCTTCCTGTCCCACAGCTTTCCCAAGGGCAGAGAGCTTTGAGCCTGTCTCTCCTACTTGGCAATTGAGAGGTCCTGGGCTCTGGGCAGGGCCCCCAAATGGCTGGGTTCTGAGTTCCCTGCCATCTGCCTCACTCTTCGGATTTCTCCTGTCACCTTGATGTTGAGTTCTTCAGACTGGGTGAGTTAAGTAACCAAGCCCTGCCTTCAATATCTTCTTGAAGTCTCATCTTCCTGATAGTCTTTTCATCTTATTTTTTGCTCAGCCTTAAAAAAAAAAGAGGGTGGAAAATGCCCATGCAATACACGTAAACCTGGGCTTCCATGGCCCCTGTAGAACAGTAGCAACCGCTGTCACACTAGGTCACAGTGGACAGGAACCAAATCCGTAAGCCTTTCTATCTTGTCCAGCTGGACCAAAATTATACAAGTGTCCGTGTGGCTAGTGTTTCCTCTTCCTATATGAAGTGCCTCTGATTCCCCTAGGCTGAGTTAGGGGCCCCTCAGGGACACTTGTGAACTCACACAGTTTCGTGGTCATCACTTAGATCAGCCATCTTCCCCATTAGACCATCCACTTCCTGAAGGCAGGGAACTTGGACGGGACCCTCCCATTTCAAGATGGGGACCCACTGGTCCCCATCTCCATGTGGGTTCCTTGGGGTCTCTCCATCTCAGGCATACAGAATTCATGGTCTCACTTAGAAAAGAGAAAGGGACAGAGTTGTCAGCAGCAGAAAGGAGAGCTGTGTAGCAGATGGGCTGCAGCACTCCTGAGCAGGGCAGGGCTTGGCAGACAGCTGAGTATTGCCTTGACTCACTGACCTTTCCTCTCTGGATGGAAGCTCAGGTTTCCGCCTGATGTGAGAGAAGCTGCCCAGGGGCACCAGGAGACTGCAAGTGCCCTCGTTCCCCTCAGTCACATGCTGTGATCACCCAGCTGCAGGCCAAAGGGTCAGACCTGAAACCTGTAGCCATTCTTCTTTTCTTTTTCTTTCTTTCTTTCTTTCTTTCTTTGTGTGTGTGTGTGTGTGTGTGTGTGTGTCTGTCTGTCTGTCTGTGTGTTGTGCAACCCACCCAGTCGGCATTTTATTGTGCCTGAGGATAAGACAGCTGCTTAAGTCTGTAGCCATTCTTCTAAGATTAGGTGTCACAAAGCCCTGCCTTTACATATCTCATTCTCAGAATTTCTCTTCATTCTGAAAGAACTCACGTAAAGGTGAAAGGTTAAATATTAGTCAAGGTCGAAGCTCTTGGGAAGTTGCAGAGATTAGGCAAGGTGAGACTGAAGACACCCACAGCAAGATCCACAAAGCATCCCTCTGCTTCACCCATCTCTGGTCACCCCTGGGATTCAGTAGAATTGACAGTTTAAAGGAACCTTGGCAAGATCTGTCCTGTAAGAAGCTTTTTTTTTTTTTTTTTTTTCTATCCCAATGCACAGGGAGGTGGCCACCTACCCTCCCTCCTACTTCGAGAAAGAATTCGAGTTGTCCTATTCTGTCCTCATTGTCCTCAGACATGATCTTGTCACCTCCCCACCATGTCCTCTCTTCCCCTTGGTGGAGGATTTTCTTCTCCGAGATCAACGTTCAGTTACGTGCTCCGTAACCCTTACCTATCCCTGAGACACCGGGGCTTTGTTTTCTAATCTTCCTTCCTTTCCATGTCTTTTAGTCATCACTGCTTGTGTCTGCCTGAATTCCTGGCTTCCGAAGCCCAGGCTCATCCCAAGCATGTCGCTTGGCCCTGGAGAGAAGCTGAGATCACGGGCCTGGTTGTTTAGAGTGACTTGGATGGTTGTCACCAGGCGCATGATCCTGAAGCCCTTATTGAATTGAGTAAGATAAACCAGATGTGTATTTATCAGGATGTCTCAGTCCATCTAGAACCTTCAAGTATTTACAGAATGTTCTCCCTGTTCAACCTCTTGAAATCCTTCCTCTGACAACATGTTTTGACCCTCCTTATATGACACCATCTTGGATAACGGCCCCTCTGTGAGGAGTCAAGAATTTCTGCTCATGAAGTCAAGCTTCCTGTTGTTCTTTCACTCTGTGAAACTAGTGAGGGAGCGTGTCTCCTTGTGATGAGATTCCTGGAGAGCAGCAGAGATTGACAGACTGAGTGAGATTGGAGGGCTAATGAATGATGACATCTTCTTTATTCATTTATTAAATATTTGTTAAGCACCTATCATTTGCAGGCACCAGAGATAGGCTCTGGAATTAAGAACACCAAAAACGTCCCTGCCTTCCTACTGTACAAGAAAAGAAGGGGGAAAAAAAAGAAACGGTTTGAATACAAAGTAATAAATGCCAAAATTAGATGTAAACAAAATGGTCTAGGATTGTTCTAGAGAGGAGGAATAAACTTTGTCCTTCCTCTGTAATGTGGCTGATATGTCTCACTTTGCAGGCAGGTAGTTAGGAATAAATAAAATGATAAAGGCTTAGAGAGCAGGTGATATTGGAGCTTGAAAGATGAGAAGGAGTTTGCCAAATGGAAACACTGCATGAAGTAAGGTTACAGATATTTCTACCATGCTAAAATGGTCTCAGAATCAAGTAAGACTGGGAAATACTTGGAAAATAAAAGTACAGTTTAAAAATAAGGTGCCAATGGGAACCAGCAGTTAGCATAATGACTATGTCGCTGGACTCCCACGTAGTCGACTGCGGTTCACGTCCCGGACCCGGTGGCTTAAAACTCACGCTGGGCGCATGTGCGTGCATGCCCAAGATCCCAAGAGGAGAATGGAGGAGAAGGGATTGCGGCGTGACCATCCCCGCTGGGGGGCGATTTCTCGCTTTCTGTCTCTCTGTCTCTCTCTGTCTGGCGAGCGCACGCGCCCTATAGCAAAAACCTCTCCAAAAAAATAAAAAATTAAAAATTTAAAAAATAAATAAATAAGGTGCCAATGATAAAAGTCGGTCAAGTAAACTCAGAGTCCCAGTCGGAGGCTAGAAGAGAGAAGAAGTAGTCTCATGCTTTTTATACCTTTTTTTAAAAAATTTATTTATATTTGATCACTATGCATCTTTTTATTATTTTTTCTTTTATTTACTTATTTTTTAAGTTTTTTTTTTTGTCTTAGGGTGTATGTGCTCTCCAGAGAGAGAGACAGTGAGAGGGAAAGTGAGAAATCACCCCCTGAGCGGATGGCCATACGGCAATCCCTTCTCCATTCTTCTGCTAGGATCTTGGGCATACATGCCTGGCGTGAGTTTCAAGCCACCAGGTCCAGGATTTGAACTGCGGTTGACCATGTGGGAGTCCAGCGACATAACCTGTGTACGCCACCTGTTGGCCCCAATCGCTGTACATCTTTACAGTATACAGCATGGCTTTTCCCAGCATGAATAAGGTACACATTAGTCAAGTCAAAGACTTTACCGTATACATTATCATCAACAGATAACTTTGCATTTTTGTATCTATTAAATGTTTTGTTTTTTTCTTTCCTGATTCCCTCCCTCCCATCCCTGTATTTTTTTTTTTTTTTTTTTTTTTTTTTACCTTTTGAGGACTAGGGGATGTCCTGGTCATTGTTTCAGGAGAAGGGGAAACAGGAGGATTTTAATTTTCCCCTCTTCTATTCTTAAGTATGTCCCAGCCATCAGGACACTTGAGAGTCTGCTCCTGGAGCACGGAGCTCCGGCCCATTCCTGCCAGCGTGGCAGTCAGTAGTGAGAGCCTCTCCTTCCTAGTGCTGTGCCTCTGAACCCTCCTCCAGTGCTTGGAGGTTCCATGTTGGGATCTCTGTGGGAGCCCCGTGACGCCGAGGTGAGGAGGCAGAGTTAAAACCTCTCATATCTGCTTTCTCACTTTCCTTCCCTCTCTCTCTTTTTCACTCTGTCTCTCTCTGGTCAAAAACTCTCATATCACCAAAGAAGATATACAAATGGGTGGGGATTAAGCCCATGAAAAGCTGCTCAACATCCTTAGTCACTAGGGTAAACTATTGTGTGCCTATTAGAACAGCTACATTTTTGAAACTGACAATGCCCAATGCTGGCTAGGATACAGAACAATAGAAACTCATACATTGGAATGATTGGAATGCCAGTTTGGCATTTTCTAATCAAAATGAGATGACCAGTTTGGAAAACAGTTTGATAGTTTTATAAAGTTAAACATACATTGAACATATGACCTAGAATCCCATTCCTGAGTATGTACTCAAGAGAAATGAAAAACCCACTCAAGGACTGCCAAGGTCCATACAAAGGCTTCTGTGCAACTGTTCCCTGTTCTACAGCAGCTTTGTTCACATAATAGCCCCAAACTGGGAGCAACCTGAATACCCATCAGCTGGTGAACGGAAGGACAATCTGATACATTCATACAATGGAACGCTATTATTTGACTATCAAAAGGAACAATTCACTAATATATGCAGGAACATGAAAAATCTCAAAAGCATTATGTTAACTGAAAGAACCAGACAGAAAAGGTCACATATTGTATGATTTAATTTATGTAACATTCTGGAAAAGGCAAAACCACAGGGACAGAAATCAAATTAGTGGGACCAGCTGATAGCATGGTAGAAAGGCTGCTGGATCCCAATGGCTGACTTCATGGTTCGTCTCGAACCTGGTGGTGGCTTGCCAGACATGCTGGGTATGTGTGCATGCACATGTGTCTAAAGTCCCAAAAGGAAGCGGGAGAAAAGATGGCGGTGTGACCATGCCCCCATGATAAGTACTTTCTTTACCTTTTTTTTTTTTTTTTGTCTTAGGGTGCATGAGAGGGACAGAGAGAGGAGAGAAGTGCTTTCCTACTTTCCCTCCCTCTCTCTCTATTTATATATGTATCAAGCACAGGTACTCTCTGGCAAAAAAGAAATCAAGTTAGTAGTCGCCAGAGGTAGGGGAAGATTGCTTACGAAGGAGCATAATGCATAAGATAATTTTTGGAATATCAGAAATGTTCTGTGTATTGACTGTGGTGGTGATAAATTAATTAAATATGTTTGTCAAGTCTCATAACCTGTGCACTTAAAAAAGTGAAATTTGGGGGACCAACAGTTGGCATAATGGCTGTGTCGCTGGACTCACATCCATGTGGTGGACTGCAGTTCGAGTCCTGGACCCAGTGGCTTAAACTCATGCTGGGCGTGTGTGCGTGCGTGCCCAAGATCCTGAGAGGAGAATGGAGGAGTAGGGATTGCAGCGTGGCCATCCTCCCTGGGAATGATTTCTCGCTTTCTGTCTCTCTGTCTCTCAGGCATGAGTACACGCCCTATAGCAAAAACCTTCCTCTCCCCCACCAAAAAAAAAGTGAAATTTGGGGACAGTTCATGGCAACGTGGTAACGTAAGGCTCTGCAATGTTGGAGCCACATGAGAAGGTCCTTGTTTTGCGTCTGGAACCTCCCTGTGCAGGTGGGCCCTGCTGGGCACACACACGCCTGTGACCTAGGCCGGCTGAGCTGGACCACAGCGTGAAGACCCTCCTGGAGGTGCCCCTCCCTAGTTCTTTCCCTCCTTTCCTCCTCCTCTTCCCTTCTCTCTCTCTTTCAAGAAATACACTTAAGGGCCAGCTGATGACATGGTGGCTGGGTGCATGTGTGTACATGCCCAAAATTCAGAGAAGAGAATGGAGGAGAAGAGATTGTGGCATGGCCATCCCCCACTTTAAAAAAAAATAAAAGTAAACTTACTAGATGTAGATTATACTTCGATAAACCCAAGTAATTAATTGTACTTCTGTTGCCTCACAGTCAGACTAAAGATGATGATATCTAAAATCCTACCAGCTGTTCAAGGCTTACCTTGGACAGATAATGATTTGAAGACAAAGCCTGTACTCATAGCCTGATCAAATGTTGATTTTTTGGGGGGGTGGGGAGAGCTTTTTGCTATAGGGCACGTGCGTTCACCTGAAAGAGACAGAGAGACAGAAAGTGAGAAATCACACCCCCCCCAGGGGGTATGGCCACGCTGCAATCCCTTCTCCTCCATTCTCCTCTCAGGATCTTGGGCACACACGCACATGCGCCCGGTGTGAGTTTAAGCCACCGGGTCTGGAACTCGAACCACGGTCAACTACATGGAAGTCTAGCAATATAGACATTACGCCAACTGTTGGTCCCTATGTTGATTTTTTTCTTTAAGTGCATTTATTTATTCCATGAGTGAGAAACAGAGAGAGAGACAGACAGACAGACAGACAGCACCCCCAATAGGGGCTTGATGTCATGATATGCCTGCAGACAACCCTGGATCGTGGTTTGTGTGCATGCCTGGCACACTCAGGAAGTCTCCAGTTGTGAACCCGGAACCTTCCCATGTGGGTCAGCCGCACAGAGCATTATGTTTTACTGCTGTACCACCGTCCAGTCCTCTGATGCTGATTTCCCCCCAAACCAGTGCCTACATTTCCGTGCCTACTTCTTGCTTCCGTGCCCCTGGGCAGGGCATGTTCTGACCACGCTCTAATTTGGGGCCTATAATCCTCATTTGTAACCTATTAACCCAGCCAAAGTCTCTGGTCACTGGGACTGAGCTGGCAAGGTATTTGGATCCCGTCATCAAGAGCAAGGAGCATTTCTGCTTCTGTGCACAGGGCATTAGGCGACCTCACATGGCCCCAACTGTACATGTGGTTGTCTGTCGTTTCAGTGCTTCTCACATGGGTCAACTGCTCCAGTGTGCGGTGGGCCACCCGGGTCCAAGACGTCTTCACAGCTGGAAAGCTCCTGGCCTTGGCCCTGATCATTATCATGGGGGCTGTACAGATAGGCAAAGGTGAGTAGCTTGAGAACAGGGCCTGCCTGACTCTTCCCCCACCCCCTTGCATATCCACACACCACACTTGGGAAATACGTATACCCTGAAATTTCCCAACTCTGGCCTTGAGTGATTTCACTTGCTTTGCTTTCCCCCTTTTTTTTTTAGAGAGAGAGAGAGTTTTTTTGCTATAGGGCACATGCGCTTGCTGGAGAGACAGAAAGTGAGAAATCACCCCCCCCCAGGGGGCATGGCCACACTGCAATTCCTTCTCCATTCTCCTCTCAAGATTTTGGGCACATATGCACACCACACCCGGCGTGAGTTTTAAGCCACCAGGTCCAGGACTCACACCACGGTCAACTACGTGGGAATCCAGCAACATAACCATTACACCATCTACTGGTCCCCACTTACTTTTCAAAGAGGATGAGAAACTGTTCTCCAAAGGCTGGTTGCAAGCAGGAAGTACTCCTGTGTCGGCAAGGTCATTCCTCCCGTGTTCCTCCTCTAGCACAGCGAGGGGAAGACCTCAGATCTCTGGAATTCTATTGCCCTTTTGCACCAACCCCAGGATACTTTTTGCATCTTATATTGTTTCTTGTCCATATCTTAAAACAGAGGATAGAGGAGGAGAATTTCCTATGTTTCAGAATTACTCATAATCTGTGCAAGAGAGAGCTCTGCATTCCCGGGGCCCCTGCCAACATTCCCCACTGGATTTGGTCCTTTCCAAGCCCGAGTCTGTGTTTGGTTTCCATGGGACCCATGGCACCACTAGACTCTGCCCAGTGTCACTGCCTCAGAGAGAAAGTCAGATGACAAGCAAGGAGACCTCCCACCCTCCACAAGCCCTACAGGCAGTGTAGGGAGTCCAGATTTTGACTCCAGGAAACAAAATGAAGTTTCTGCTATACAATGTGCCTGATTATTTCAGTCAGCTGGATTAAGCTCTTTAGCAAGTTCTATTATGCTCAGGAATTTAGATTTAAGACGGTCACTCTGCTATCTTTTCAGAGATAGGGAGTCCCTCCTAATCTGGTCTCAGTTATTTTTCCTGGTCACTCTAATCTCCTTACTTCCTGTCCAAATGCTGGAATAACAGATGAAAACATATGTTCAGTAACTGTATCTTATTACAACCTTGGTCAATCAGTCACCTTTTCCGAGAGCCCACTGCGTGCAGGACGCAGTGCTAAGGGCTGGCTAGGAGTTCTTTGCTAAGGATCCTTGTCCTCAGGGAGTCAATACCCTGAAAAGGGAGACCACACAGCATTATGGAAGCTCCCTTGGAGGTGGTGTTCTCGATGCCTTCTTCATGCCAGTGTACAAACCTAGGTATCACAGAAGGTGTCAGGAGACTGCCAGTGACTAATCATTTGTCTCCAAAGCTCAGCAAGCCAGCCTCCCAATTTAGCCAGGTCTTGCCTTCCAAGGAATTTTGACTTTTAGAAAAGAACATTCAGGAGCAAGCCCCATGGCCTAGAGGTTAAAGGAGTGGGGTCCCATATGGCCGACCACATAGTTAGAATCCTTGACCCAGTGGCTTGAAAAACACTCCAGGCACATGTGTGTGCCTGCCGAAAATCTCACAAGGATGAATAAATGGAGGAGAAGGAATTGTGGCATGACCACAGCCCATGGGGGGGTGTTTCTCCCACTCTGCTGGTCTCTGTCTCTTTCTTTTGGTCTCTCTCTGGCAAATGCACACATCCTCTGGCAAATTAAAGAAGAAGAGCATTAAGAGCTGTGCCCATTTGAACTCATAGTTACCAAGCTCTGGGAGGTCTTGGACCTCTATTTCCCTGCTCTTTAGCCCTGCTTCTCCTGTACATGGGGTTGACTGGAGACCAGACAGAGCTGGCATCATTGTTGCAGGTTGGGGCAAGAGACCGGATGAGGCAGGCCAGGTGCTGCTGGGCCTCTGACTTGTCTTTCTGAGCAGCCCCCTTCCTGTTGTATCCACAGGAGAATACTTCTGGCTAGAGCCAAAGAATGCATTTGAGAATTTCCAAAAACCGGACATCGGCCTCATTGCACTGGCTTTTCTTCAAGGCTCCTTCGCCTATGGAGGCTGGAACTTTCTTAATTACGTGACTGAGGAACTGGTTGATCCCTACAAGTGAGTTAAAGAAGCCCAGCTCTTCCTCCTTTGAAAGGCCACAGCACTGCTGGTGGAGAGTCAGAACGGAGGCCCACTGCCTGCTTCTCTGCCCCCAGCCCCCATTCTAACTAGGCTCTGGTCATCTTGAGGTAGTATTCCATCTCCCAGAACGTAAACCATTTGTTACTCATCCTGCCAGGAGGAGAAGGGTGGTCCAGCGCCTGTCTCAGAGCCGCAGTGGCGCTGAGATAACACCACTGGCTTAGAGAAGGAAAGTGCTCCGAGAGGCTTCTGGGCATCCTACCTACTTCCAGACAGGCTGGTCTTTGTGTCTGGAGCAGGGGAAGAGGGCATAGTGGAAATTTGGGTCAAGGAGAGAGAAATAAGTGTGGAGGACATTTCTAGCCTAAGCTGTTTTCATTTCCTTTAAATTATCCTGCCCGGTTGAAACAAAACCCACCTCCCATGGAGAAGAAGCCTTCTTAAAGGCTGCGAGGTCAGCCTTGTGCAGACAGAAGGCTCTCCCTGGGTCCCATGGTATGGTGGGTGTCCGGATGCCAGGCCTTCCCCTCACCTCCTCTCCCTCTACAGGAACCTTCCCAGAGCCATCTTCATCTCCATCCCACTGGTCACGTTTGTGTATGTCTTTGCCAATGTCGCTTATGTCACTGCAATGTCCCCCCAGGAGCTGCTGGCATCAAACGCAGTCGCTGTGGTAAGAAATCAAAAACTCCCGGTCTCAAACCAGGAACGCTGACCGCGTCCTGCCTGCATAGCCCCACTCACTTGCTCCTGTTCCATGGCCTTGTGGAACTGGAAGTAATCCCAAGTCCTCGGGACAGAAACCACGTGTGTCCTTGCCAGGGCCTCTTCAAGTGCCCAGGAGCAAACCGATAGCTAGGTTTACCTGGAACTGAGGCGTTGCCACGGAGACCAGAGGGTCTGAGAAGCTGAAGTTTTTACCAACTCCTGGTCTAGGGTACTTTAAATGTGAGGGAGACAGGCTTCTCTTCAGAATTACACCCTCTGGCACATTTCTCTCTGCCTCCATTTCCTCCTCTGGAAAATGTGCAGCCCAATTTTCCCCCCATCAGAGAAAAGTGGGTGAAGATGAACAATTTGAAAGTGGAGCAATTTGTTCTCTTTGGAGAGAAAGATCATGCAGGCCCACGGGGCTGGGATTCTCGATACCGAGAAAGCCCTCTGAGCCACTTTGCCCCCTCGCCTGGCTTCAGGCTGGGCCACAACCCCACCCCGCCACTGTCTTTGAAGATAGTAAAGAAAGGGACCTTCCTTCGTAGTGGCCTGTTTCTGTGACCAGCACCCTTCTCCAGAAGGACATCTATTCTAAACAACCCCCTGCAGTCACGCGCTCTAGGCCTGCCCCAGAGAATGTCAGAAGGGCGGGCCCCTTGCCTGTCCAGCCCTTCAGCACAGGCACACTAGCCTGTAGCCTCACAACCTGTTCTTTCTCAGCCTAAGGAGGAGCTCGTTCTTACTGGTTTTCTATTTCTATGAATTTAGACATTCTTTCTCTAGGAATTAGGGTTCATCCCTATTTTACAGATGGAAAACAGAAGTTCAAAAATTACCTTGCTTACAGCTCCTAGTTGGAGGGCTAGGATTTGAACTCAGATCTGTCTGACTCACAAACCTACGCCTCTCCCTATGCTGCAGAAATCATATGATATATGTATGGCCTGGACTCACACAGCCTGGCCTCCTACCCGGCCCCTTCCCTTCCTGGGTGTGTGATCTTAGGCAAGCTATTAATCACTATGTGCCTCGGTTTCCTCACCATGAAACAAGGGTAGTAAGTGTTAGTTCATTATTATTATTTCCTCTACACAGTGCCTCCTTCAGTAAAGTAGCCTAAAACATGTACCTACTCCCCACTGTGGGAAGCCTTTAAGGAATTTAGCCTGAGAAAATCAGCAAGGGTGGAGACTACAGAGACGTATTCCCCAGGGAGAAGTGCAGGCTGAGGGTGGGGGTGTCGGAACCTCTCTTCTGCTGCTCATCCTCTCGTTTTCTCTCCTAGACTTTTGGAGAGAAGCTCCTAGGAGTCATGGCCTGGATCATGCCCATCTCCGTGGCCCTTTCCACATTCGGAGGAGTTAATGGGTCTCTCTTCACCTCCTCCCGGTGAGTCCTACCTGGGAACCCCCCACCCTGGGAAGACCCCTACCCTGGGCCAGGGGCTGCTCTGCTGTGCACATTGCTCTGTGTGTATTGGTGGATTTGTCTCTGTCAGCGGGGGTCTGTGTGGACACTTCGGTGATGGCCTTGCAGAGGGGCAATTGCAGGCTGAGGGCTTACATGTCCGTGTGGATGCTGAGGGTGTGTGCTACTCACGTGACCTACGATGTGTGTAGCATGCAGGTCTTAGGTGCTTTACATAGAGTAGTCCGCACCTCATTTCAAAAGGAGCAGAGGGCTGAGGGGGCCTCCAGCCTGCCGATGCAGCCCCAGGTTGGGGACTGTGGGTGGCAGCAGGATGGCCTCTTAGCTGTAGCCCCAGAGTGCACTTTTCTACTTGCCTGGCTAGAAAGGAACCCCACTGTGAAAGGGAGCCAAATCCCACCTAGGTGGCGATGCAGTTAGAACATTTGACCCAGGGGCATGAAAGACACTCCAGGCACGTGTGCATCAGGGACACTTACGCCTGCGGGCCTCCAAGTCTGACCTCCCATGAACATTCTAGAGCCAGGCTACAGGCAGGATGAGATCACTCAGTGTGCTAAGAATGCAGGGCTCTTCCCCACTCAATAAAGTGGCTGCCCTGGGAGGCCTTTACATGGAGAACTGTGAAGTGAGAGGGGTGGGAAGAGCAAAGAGAAAACATTTGTTCAAAAGAGACCATGGGAACCAGCAGTTAGCGTAATGGTTATGTCGCTGGACTCCCACGTAGTCGACCGTGGTTCACGTCCTGGACCCGGTGGCTTAAAACTCACGCCGGACACGTGTGCGTGTGTGCCCAAGATCCAGAGAGGAGAATGGAGGAGAAGGGATTGCGGCGTGACCATCCCCTCTGGGGGGTGATTTCTCGCTTTCTGTCTCTATGTCTCTCTCTCTCTGTCTGGCGAGCGCACGCGCCCTATAGCGAAAACCTCTCCAAAAAAAAAAAAAGAGACCACAACCCCTACCCCAAAATGCTCTGGAATGCCAAAAACCCAAGGGGATCCAGCAGCATTCAGCTCCTGCCTCCACACGGCCAGGGACCTGGGCCTTCTCTGTGTCTCTTTTCACTGTCTCCTAAGTGGGCAGTTGAGGCTTGTGGATGTTGGCTGAGTTCCATTTGTGTGGTCCCAGGGGTCTTCCCTGGGTCCTTAGAAAGCCTCCCTGACCTCAGGGCACGGTGCTACTCCAGATGAATCCCTGAGTTCTGCTTCCAAAGCCACTTAGCACATCAGTAAGTTTTTGAGAAGTGAGAAGGGAATGCCATGTTTTCAGGCTCAGGGCAAGAAAGAGGTAGCATGGTATCCCCTGTACCCTAGGACCCAGTGACGCTCACCCACAGCAACCGTGTGTGCGTGTTATACAGGAGCAGTGGCCACCTGGAGGCCCCCGCCGAGGGCAACAGTGGAAGACAGTGACCCATGAGGCTCCCTGGCTACAGTCACTTTAGAGTGGGGTTTGTCCCTCAGGCAGGCCAAGCAGTGGTCTGCGTGCATGTGGTAGGGTTGCGTGTGCATGTGGACGATGGTGGTGCATGGTTTGTTCAGCCTCTGACTCAGAGGCATCACCTCACTCACCCAGGCCTCTTGCTCATCTTCTGGTTCCTTTTTTCCTTCCTCCTTCTTTCTTCTCCTCTTTTGTGTCCTGGTGTATGGAGAGGATGATCCTTCCTGAGGAGTCGGAGTGTATGTGGGTGTGTGTCATGCTTAATGTCAATGTCTCCTCCGTGGTCAGCTAGCTAGGCAAGGATTGTCTCCTGTGAACTTGACACTTGCAAGTGCCGTGGGACCTGGACTGTTACACTTGGTCCTTGCTGCATGTAGAGGAGGGATGCGAAGGCGCGCCCCGGCTGTGTGCACGACGTGGCTCATGGGGCCCTGGCTGAGTCTGGAGCATGAGGCCGCACTACGGAGGGGCAACGGCATGGGGGCGCAGGGTGCGTGTGGCTGCATGAAACCAGTGACGCTGGCCTTGGTAGTTCATGATGGCAGCTGCTTGTGGGGACTTGGGGGCACAGTCAACACCCACACTCTGACAAGCTGCTGCTGTTAGCTTGTCATGCAAATTACAAAGTAAGTGACAATTGTCTTCAGACCTCCCAGTGTGCTGATTCCATGTTTCTCTCCCTGTCACACCATTTCCTTCCTCTCATCCCTTAGGTGCTCTTTTCCCTAGAAAAAAGAAATAGTGGTCTAATTCCCACTAACATGTAAACATGTAAATATGCTAACAGTGTGGAAAATTCTTTTCTCTCTTGGGAGAGAAGGAGGACTGCTTTTTTAGGTTAAAAAAAAAAGTTTTAAAGTTTATTTCATTCCATGAGATAGAGAGTAAGAGACACATCCACAGAGACAGAGATAGAGGCCCAGCGGGGGCTAACGCTGCAGTCCACCTCAAGCCGCACCTAGGCTCATGGACGTGCTCCTAGCCTGTACAAGGAGAGCTCAGGCCATGAACCTAGACCTCCCATATGGCTTCAGCATCACAGAACACTGTGTTCCCGCTGTGCTACCATCGCCGGCCTTTAACCATGGCTTTTAAATATTAATAGTCTAGTTCTGCTCCTGCACTGTACATTTGCAGTATGTTACCAATGGAGAAAACTGGGTAAAGAATACACAGCATCTGGGGCCAGGAGGTGGTGTGGTAAAGGCACTGGACACCCACATGGGTGACCACGGTTCAAGTCCCAGACCAGGCAGCTCGCTTTCTCTTTCTCCCTCTCTTTCTCTAGTGAGCACAAATTTTTTTTAAAAAGAATTATTTAATTTTGTTTATTCATTCATTTATTTTAATTTGACCAGAGAGAGACACAGAGATAGAGATAGAGAGAGATAGAAGGAAAATGAGAAAGCGAGTTGCCAGGTCCAGGACTCGAACTGTGATCAGCCATGTGGGAATGTCCAGCGCCTTAATCACCATGCCACCTGCTGGTCCCTCTAGTGAACACAAGTTTAAAAAATAATAAATAAAACTAAATTTTTAATTATTTAATTTCATTTATTATCATTATTATTTTTCCTTTTTTGCTGTAGGAATGCATGATCACCAGAGAGAGAGCAAGAGAAAAAGTAAGCCTCCAGAGAGAAAGTTGGAAAACAAGCCACCAGGTCTGGGACTTGAACCTCAGTCAGCCATGTGGGAGTCTAGCGCCTTAACCACCATGCCACCTGCTGGCCCAAGACAAAATAAATTTTTTTTAATTTAAAGAAAAAAAAAAACATAGCATCTCTCTGTATTATTCCTATAAAGTATAAGAAAGAAAATGAAAACTACCTGTAATACTGCTTACCATAGAAATCAGTTGGCAATGGGGCCAGCAGGTGGCATGGAGGTTAAGGGCACTGGACTCCCACATGGTTGATCACGGTTTGAGTCCTGGACCTGGCGGCTTGCTTTCTCACTTTCCTTCTCCCTCTTGTTCTTTCTGGTGAAATTAAAATGAGTAAATAAATAAATAAAGCTAAATAAAATAATTTTTAAAAAAAGAAATCAGTTTGCATTTTCTGGTTTATGTTTTATAATATATTTTAATGTATTTTTACATACCTATATATTATATTTTTATTTTTTTCCTAGCAATGTGTGCTTATTATAAAGTTTCATTAAAAGGTATAATTTTAATTTTTTTTTACATTTTCCCACAAACATTTACTTTATGTAACAAAAACTTTTGCTCATACTCCATAGTTCTTGTCAGTAATAGATAAGCTTTCAAATTTTCAAAAAACTGAATTTTAGAGATAAATGTCAAAATATTTGTCATAATTTTGTTTGCGACTGTAATAACAGAGATAGCATGGTTTTAAATATTTTTGAGAAAATTATATATTATTTTTAAATTAATTACACTCATATAGTTTTTGATCCTGCTTTTTTAATTTAATGGTACATTGTGAATATGTTTTCATATAATCATTTTTTCTAAAATATTATGACTGTATAATATTCCATCTTGTGTATATATCATAATTTATTTAACTAGTCTCAGACTTTTAGGTATTTAGAATATTTCTACCTTTTTCTTACTATCACCATAGCTTTACATGTATACCTTTCACTTCCTCTCTATTTATTTCTTTTTTTAAAAGAATTATTTAATTTTATTTATTATTACTATTAGTTCACAAGAGAGAGGGAGAGAGAGGGAAAGTGAGAAAGCCATATGGGAACCATACCACCTGCTGGCCCCTCTATTCATTTCTTTAGGATTCTTGAGAATAGAATAAGTAGTGCTAAGGATGTAAAAGTACAATTTATATACAATAACATAAGTATTCCATTTGATGGGCCTTGACAATGGTGGACGGCCTCAGAAGCAACACCCAAAGCAAGATACAGTTTCAGCATGTCCTGGAGTGCCCAAGTGCCCCTCTTTAACCTAGAATTTGTACCCAGCCCACAGAGGTAACTACTCTCTGACCAGGAAAAGAAAGTCTCAAGTTTTCTGTGTATCAGAGAATCTGTGTTCTTTGAGGATAGGAAGGCACATTTCTCTTTTTTTATTATTTTTTTTTTATAGGGCACGTGCGCTCGTTGGAAAGACAGAGAGAGACAGAGAGAAAGCGAGAAATCACACCCCCCCCCCCCCAAGGGGCAAAGGCCATGCCATAATCCTTCTCCTCCATTCTTCTCTTGGGATTTTGGGCATGCATGCACACGCACCCAGCCTGAGTTTCAAGTTGCCTAGTCCAGGACTCGAACTGCAGTTGACTCAGTGGGAGTTCAACGACATAACCATTACATCATCTGCTGGTCCCAGGGGGGTCACATTTCAAAGGGATGATGACATTAGGCAAAGGAGAGAGGCTGTGCCTTGCCTTTTAGGCATTGCGATTGTCCACAGAGTAACAATACAATCATTAATGCCCCTGAGCCAACTAGACCACACTGAGGGTCTCCATGCACCCATGACCTATCTACTTGTCCACCGCTGCCTCTGACTTGCCTGCACCTGCATTCATGACACGGGTCCTGTGACTCCTGGGCTAGACAGTGTGCATGGGAAGGCGGCACCTGGTTGGAGGGGGATACAGAAGGTGGGCATTGATGAGAGAGCTTGGGCTTGGTGGTCCACAGGCTGTCCCAGGCTGATCTGCTTTTTTTCCCTGGTAGGCTGTTCTTTGCTGGAGCCAGAGAAGGTCACCTTCCCAGCGTGTTGGCCATGATCCACGTGAAGCGGTGCACCCCAATCCCAGCCCTGCTCTTCACAGTAAGGGCCTCTTCTGCTGCCAGCCCTACATACCTCCTTCTGCTCTTGGTGTCAGCTGGAGGGTCACACTTTCCCCACATACACCCATGACACCCTTCTGGTCTGCACACAGGTTTCACTGGGTCTTGGAAAATCTGGCCAATCGTTTTGATCAGCTTTATTAACATCAAGAGAGATGGCAAGGAATTATCCCGAGATCTAAATCACCTTCAGGCTCCCAGGCTGGCTCATTTCCGCTCTCCCATCCACTGAGTCAGACGGAAGTGATTGCCTGAGGTCTATACAGCCTCATGAAGAAACTTCTCTCACAGCCCTCCTCGTGCCTGTTACCTCGGGCTGCAGTGCTGGGCCTCTGCTCCTGGCGCTCTCTGCAGACACCTGCCCCTTCCCATCAAGCTTCTTGCCCCAGGGCACCCTGCTGGAAACATCACTGAAGCAGATTCAGTGTGCAGGGTATACCAAATAAGAAAAATCGTAGAGAGAGATGGATAAACTGAAGGTGAAGAAAAGGAAACTTAGGCTAGGGAGGAAATGAGGATAAAATGTTCTCAGAGAAGAATCATTTAGAACTGGAAAAAGGAGCAAAGATTGAGACATCTGAGTTATGTTTATTTTCCTTTTGAACCTTGGATAAAACGAAAAATGACTTTGTGTACCAGAGAGGCAGTTAGAAATCAGGATAACAGAGCTCATGGAAGTCAAGGGCATTGTACAGCGTTAGGGCGACTTTGAAATGTCCAGATACAGGAGGAAGGTCATCCCAACTGGCTGGCTATGAATGGTGGCTGTAGAAGACAGTACTTCCAGTGGGCCACACACTTTCTTCAGTGGGAGTGGCCGGTGCAGTACAAGGACTGCAAGGCAAATACAACGAAAACCAGGCCTAGTCACCCATTCAGATCCCATTATTCTCACCATCAGATCTCAAAGGAGAACTGAAACTTTTTTTAAAGTTTTTGCCATAGGGTACATTTGTTCACTAGAGAGGAGAGACAGATAGTGAGAGTGAAAACAAGAAATCTCCCCTGGGCGGGGATGGCCATGCCACAATCCTTTGTCCTTCACTCTCCTTCTGGGATTTTGGGCACACACGCATACATGCCTGGCATGAGTTTTAAGCTGCCAGGTCCAGGACTTGAACCACAATTGGCCATGTCCAGCACCTTAACCACTATGCCTCCTGCTAGCCCCAGAGAGCCAAACCTTTTATTTCCCTCACAAATCAGAGGGGAAAAGCATGGGTCCAAGAGAGCCACAGAGATGATTTGTCGTTGAAAAGTGGACTCTATCTTGAAAATCTCACAAATGTGTTCGGATGGTTAACTGAGTTAATATTTATAGAATACTAAATAGAGGGCTTGGCCTATAGTGAATGCTATATAACTTTTTATGACATTAAAAAGGAAGAAGGAAAGAAAGGAAGAAAAAATACATTGGATGACTCAGCCAGGAGAAAAGGCTGAGGGCAAGAATTAAGCCTTAATCTAAAGTTACCAATCTTCCCTAAGGGAAGAAAAAAGAAATTAGCTCGATCTGTACCCAAGAGAGAAGTGTAAATGAGATCAGGACTGACACAGAGCCAGCAACACCAGTGTCGCCGGACCAGCTGGTTATGGCAGAGAACATTCTGATTGGTTAGTGCCTATACAATTCCAGTGGTTACATATTTGATGATTCCTCCTGCAGTAGCAAGAGCTTTCTAGCAAGGAAGGTGTTCCAGCTTGGGTTACTAGGGGAGGTTGTGAAGTCTCCATGTTGAGATATCCATTATAATATGGCACTGTCTTCTTGGAGGCTGGGGAGCAGCCCTTTGTACACAGTAAACACTTCCTCCAGTCTTGGAATGAAATCACTGACGAGCTCCTCCCGCACCCCAGTGTATCTCCACTCTGCTGATGCTGGTCACCAGTGACATGTACACGCTCATCAACTACGTGGGCTTCATCAACTACCTCTTCTATGGGGTCACAGTTGCTGGACAAATAGTCCTTCGCTGGAAGAAGCCTGATATCCCTCGCCCCATCAAGGTGAGAAGAACCTCCCTTTGGGGTCCTCTCCCCATCCTCTGCTGTTTCTATCTCGGCTCAGTCACCCCTGCTCTTAGCTGCTGATCACAGCTCATCATCTCTTGATGGTAGCAGGCCCATCTGAAGCCAAGGCCATGTGCAAGTAGGACAGCCATTTTCATTTTCCACTGTGGGGGGACAGGACCAGAACAAGTGCAGCTGGGAAATAAGTTAGGTTAAAGGTTACATCATCTCATTGTTTCCTACCACTCAGTCTTAAATGCCAACTGACTTTTCAGGCACTCTCACCCAGCTGGAGGGATCACCCTATCTCTCCAGATTGTTGGGTTTGCAATGTGCTGACTCCGTCCCAGAATGTGTCCTCTTCCCCTCTATTTAAATTCTAACCATTGTTCAATGGACCTCAAGTCCCTTGTCTTCTTGAAGCATTCCTGCACACTTCAGCCCTCCATGATCCTCCCTTTTTAAACTCCTGTGCCTCTGTACACAGTTGGGTGCTCGGTGAAGCTCATGATTGCTGCAAGAAATAACTTTGTAGTAGGAATGGATGGGATTGCTCAGAACAAGATATGCTAGAGCATTGTGGGTCTCCTGCAAGAGAAGAATAGAGGATAGCCTGGAACTATCTGGTTGCTCAGTTCCCTACTGGCATTTTTCACTGCCACTTTCTCCCACACTTGGGAAATCTGCTAGAGGTAAGAAGAGCTAAAATAACCTTGTCTCACCACCTCATGCATCCCCTCAGAGGAGCAGGCAAAGAAGAGAAAGACGGCTGAGTCAGGACTGCCTCTAGAGTCCTGAACCAGAAGCCTCTGGAATTGATGCTTCTTTCTGTCAAGGACACAGACTGCCTAATAGTATGCTAGATTTCTTGATTTGGGGGGATCTTGGTAGGTTTGTCTTCTCAGATTGCTCAAGAGAAATAAATTGGGATGGATGCTTGTGACAAGGATGGACATTTGCCACGTTGTACCCAGAAGAGGACCCTGCCTAAAAGTGGGCAAGGAGCAGGGCGCCTGACTGACCCAGCTCATTCCTCCTTCCCTGTATTTCTGCTTCATCTCTTCCCGATCCTTAGACCTCAGCAGCTGGGTCCTGGTGTACACCAGCAAGCTTCCCTGCCGTCTCAGGACCCCACAAAGATAGTGAGGCCTTGTCTGCTCCTACCAGAAGGGAGGATATGGCAGTGAAGATCCTTCCCTCCCTAGTTGCCTCGTCTTCTTCCTGGCCTACCGCCAAGATTCACCAACATTTGTTGTCATAGTGCCTACCCTGTTGGGGCTTGGGGTTTGGGAGCTGCAGAGCTGAGGAAAGCCCAGCCTTTGCCCTCAAGGTTGTGGGCGAGGAGAGAGGGTACCCTGCCTGGGAGCGTTGGGGATCACGCAGCTCACAGTGCCTCTGCTCCGCAGATCAACTTGCTGTTCCCCATCATCTACTTGCTGTTCTGGGCCTTCCTGCTGGTCTTCAGCTTGTGGTCGGAGCCAATTGTGTGTGGCATTGGCCTGGCCATCATGCTGACAGGAGTACCCGTCTATTTCTTGGGCGTTTACTGGCAACACAAGCCCAAATGTTTCAACGACTTCATTGGTGAGTTACTGATGGCTCTGAGTGGCCAGAGGGCCCTTCTGTTCTGGGATGAAGAGGTTAGTGGTCTGGTGGGGAGCCCCACCAGATCAGGAGGCCTTGACCCACCTTCACCGGAGTCCACAGAGCTCTGGAGAAGAAATCAAAACAGGAAAGGTGGAGACCTTGGCAGAAAAAAAGATCAGCTGTGTGACTGCACCCTCACAAGCCTTAGAGAGTAGGTCCCCTTCAGCCACCTGCAGGAGCTGACCCAGGCTGGGTGGACAACCACAGAGACCCCGACTTTGGGGGCAGTGGGCAGAGGGAAGGTGGAAGGCTGGGGGCTCTGGTGAGCAAGGGGCAGCTGATAGAAGATGCAGGAGGCAGAGTAGGTGGTCACCTGCTGGACAGGGAGTCCCCTAGAGGCTCTGGCTTCTCTGCTGAGGCAAACCCTGAAGCGGGAAAGGCAGGAAGAGCCGTGGCCCAGTTGGTCAGGTTGGTGGGACACTTGACACTGATCTGATCTCTGTGTGATCTTCTCCCACAGAGTTGCTAACCCTAGTGAGCCAGAAGATGTGTGTGGTTGTGTATCCCGAGGTGGAGGAGGCCTCAGAGACAGAGGAGATGAATGAGAACATGGACGAACAGCGGAAGCCCATCTACCAGCCTACTCCCACCAAGGACAAGGACTCGGTGGAGCCTCAGTCCTAAGGACCACCAGCCCCTCGGCTGGCTATGCCCTCCTTCTGCCCCATTTCTATCCTATTTTCCTGCCTGGGTCCCCTCAACACACACACACACTGTTTCATCAGTTAGGGGCAGAACCTGGGTGTGGATTCTGAGAAATTGTAAACAAAGGCATTGACATTTATACCCAAAGAACCAGCCTCTCACCCCCAAAGCCTGTGTCCAAGGCTCCCACCCAGGGTTGCCCACATTCAAAGCTACTAGAGGACAGCGGAAGTCCCAAGGGTGGCCAATAGGGTCCTTCCTCCAGGCCCACACCTTCAGTTGCCACTTCAGGAACCTGAGTTGACTACTGCCTTCCCTCCCCATTCCTGAGCCCATGGGGCCTCAATTCAAAGAGAAGTGACAGTCACAGCGAGTTGCTGGGGAGGCATAGACTCAAGAAAATCTGTCATCATGAAAGGTCATCTGGAGGCCCATTCCCCCCTTCAATTATCCAGGGACCCCAAAATCAGAGGGGTGCTTCCTTCTGGCCCTTTCCCCACCCTCTCACACCATCCCTCCATGCACTAGACCCTGGGCTTCCTGCCCAGAGCAAGGTTCTTTGCAGGATACCACCTCCCCACTGAGCTAAGGACCAACTGCCCTTCCACTAACCCACGTTAAGCATAGGGAGAGTCCCAGGCTGCAGAAGCTGGCCTTACCCCTACCTCCTGCATCCTGCCCCCAGCTGGTGCCAGAGCTTCTTGAAGTCAGAAAGGCTGCTTATTTTCAGGGTAGCAGACACCTCTCTCCTACTGGTAAAGCAGCTCAGCTCCCCCCTCTTATGGGGAGCAGTCACCCTGTTCCCCTGCAGGTATGACTGCAGCACACCCACACAGCCAGCCCTGCCTGCCACCTCCCCGTGCCCTTTTCCTCTTCTCTGGACTTGGCTGGGGGATCCAGTTGAAGGATCCCCAAGCCCTTCGGGCCTGAAATTAGAGCCAAATCAGCCTTAAGTCACCTCCTATCCAAGAACTGGACCTAAAAATACTCCCGTATTTCTAACCCTCAGGACAGAGCTGGTATTAAATGCCTTCGCCGGGAGGAAGGGCATTTCCCACCTCCCCGAGGTGCCCATTCCACAACCTCTGGACTGTTTGGGAAGTGTTTTCTGAAGGCCAGTTCCTCCCCCAACTCACATAACCCCTCCATCCTTTTCTGGTCTCCCTGTCACCCTGCCCTGAGGCAGGGTGAGAGGGCGATGGCAGATTGGCACCGTACCCAGTCTGGGGAGCCCTTCTCTGAGGTATGCAGGCTTCTGTCCTGTGCTTCAAAGGCAGGCCGGCCACTGAGTTTGCCCCGGCCCTGCCCTGGCCCCCCTAGCCACAACTGTTATGCTGAGGACAAAGGATCCCTTCCTCCCAAAGCAGTGCCCCCCTCCTGCCCCTACTCCATCAGCTTAAACTGGGATACCCAGGAGCCCTTCCAGGCCCAGAGCAGGTCTCCCAGCTCCCTGCCCAGCTTGCCTGACCCAAAGTTCATGATATGTCAGGTTCGGCGTGAGTTAATGGCCCTTCAACCAAGGCACCCGGCAGGCTGAGGTTGACCCCTGGAGGGCCAGGGGACCATCATTCCCTCTCTTCTCATTCCTTCGACCTCTTCTCCTTCAGTTACTTTTTTTTGTAAAGTGGATGCCTTACTTTTTGGATAAATATTTTTGAAGCTGGTATTTCTATTTCTTTTGGATTTTTTAATGTAAGTTAGTTTTGGGGGCGGGGTGGAGCTACTTAGAACCTTGATGATAATCTTCTGTCCTTGAGGTGGTTTAGGTTTTAGAGCGTTGTTTGTGGAGGTTTTTTGTTTTCGTTTTGATGTAATAAAATTTAAAATGGAAATGAATTGGTGGTGGTAAGTAACATGACATTCTGGGACAGTCACCACGTATGTCCCATGTTAGGAGGTTGTTGGTGACCCTGTGCCTTCCTGGATGGCATTCCTGAAAGTCCTTGCTTTCATTACTCCCAGCCGCCCCAGGGCCTCCATTTCAGGTCACTCAGACAACTGTCGACCAAAAATACCACATTCCTTCTGGGGAGTCAGGAAGTTCCTGCTCTGTGCAGCACACTGCACGCTGGCTGGGAAGAACTCATCACTGCCTAAGGTGGGAATGAGGGCAGAGGCAAGGGTGGTACCTCCTCACACAGCAAAGGCTTCCTCAGGACAGCCCGAGCCTGAGGCTGTGAAAAAACCGAGGGGCCAAGGAATTCCTCAGGAAGACCCAGGAGGTGAGAGTGGATTTACTCAGCATGCAGTCACCTGAGAGGAAGATTTCTAAGGCAACTGGGAGGACTCGCACTCGAACTAGGGAAAAGGAGGAGGTAAAAGTTAAGGTGAGGGCAAATGCATCCTGGTGTTTGAGGTTCATTGCTAGAGGAAGTTGGGATTAGACCTGTGCTGTACTTAGTTTGAGTCCCTCCCTTTATGGGCAGCTCTCCAGGGTTGCGGTTGCCTGTCCTGGGACGGCATCGTTCCAGAGCCAACACTGCTGACAGACACAGGGCAGGGAGTGGGGTGGGTGTTCGCCATCCGGGACACTGAGGACGCAGGCAGACAAGACGCCTCGACTCCCAGTGAGGCCTGGTCCCTACACTCCTGTCTTGTGGCTGTCATTCTTCTAGACAGGCTAGAAGCACGGCGTTCACAGGGACACTGAACTGGGAGGTCAGTGTGTCCGTGGTCTGGTCACTTCACCTCTTTAGCATTTTTAGAGTGTGTGGGGGGGGGAGAGCATTGAACCTAATGTCACGGTTCCTCAATGTTCCAACTTTAGGTTGATCCAAAAGGGCAGAGGCTAGTCTTGTGCAGGAGACTGTGTTCTCCAAGCTTCACATCCACCCTCTTGGACCCCCACCCCCAGCATACTTTTCCTTGCCCTGGGTTGCTTCAGGTCTCTGTGTTCCTCATTCTGGCAAGTCCATTCCTCCTCAATCCCCTCTCCATGGAAATTCTCGTCCACTCTGTAAAGTGTTAAATAAAAATTATGGGAGGCCATTGTTTTGGACTAACAGATCAGACTCAAAATCAAAACGGGGTCACTTGAGGTTCCAGTCACCAAGCTGAAACCAAACTGCTTACCTACCCTTAGAAATCAGGAGAGTGAGAGATAGTTACATTTCCCAAACAGGCTAGTTTCAACCAGTGTGATAATATAGTCCCTATGTCTTAATCCTTATTTAAAGAAAATAACCTGAAGTCAACTGCTGTTAACTAATCAGTTATTTCCCTATTGTTCTGTCTCGCTTACAAAGAAAGTCATTTTTTAAAAAGAATTCTTTATTTAATTTTATCTATTCATTTATTTTCACTTGACAGACACACAGAGAGAAGGAAAGTGAGAAAGCAAGCCACCAGGTCCAGGACTTGAACTGTGGTTGGCCATAGTGGGAGTGTCCAGCACCTTAACCACCATGCCACCTGCTGACCCAAAAAAGTAATTTTGAAATGGCTAATTGGTTTTGTTTCTGCTTTGTCAACAAAACCAACCTTTCTCTGTCAACACAACCAACCTCTTCTGTCCAACTCATTGGAACATTTATTATATTTTATGCAATAAAATCTTGTTTGATTCTAAAATCTTGAATGTAGTAAAGCCAGGAAGGTCTTAAAACGAAATTGTTATCATTTTGTCTTTTGACAGGTGACACTTGCTGATCTTTCCAACCCTGTCAAATGGACAAATGTGGGTCTGCTGCTGGGCAATGTGCATTTATTTTTAACTTCAGTCTTCACCCTGTTATAACCCTGTCAGTCATTTTAATGTTAGGAATTTCAGACGCTCTGACCTTAGAGAATTTGGGAACGTTTTGGAAGTCACTGAAATCATAGCTGCTTTTGAATTTACTTGTTAATATAATCACACAACGAATGTTTCTGTGACCATTTATTTCTGAAGTTTCCAAGTGTGTGAGTATGGCTGACTAGACCTATTCCTGGAAAAATGCCGTATCTTAGGGCCCTCCATTCTCCCATTCCTGCTGTGGCTGCTTAGGATAATGATCTGTTTTTCCATCATCAACCCAGCTGGCCTTTGTTAAGATTGAGGATTCCAGGAACTGGGGTTGGGGGTGGAACAGGGGCCAGAGAACCATAGTCCCAGACCAGGCGTGGCCCCTTTGAATTCCTTTTTTGTTTGTTTGTCTGTTTGTTTAATTGCCAGAGGGCAAATGTCTGCTTACCAGAGAGAGAGAGAGGCAGAGGAAAAAAGCAACCCCCAAATGGTGTATGGTCATGCTGCAATTCCTCCATTTCTCTGTCCTGTCAGAATTTGGGGCACGCACACACATGTACCTGGTGTGTTTGTTTTTCAAGCTGCAGGGGCCAGGACTCAATCGTGTTCAGATTCCATGTGGAGTCCAGCTCAATCACTAGGTTATGCAGCCAGCCCTTTCATTCCTTTCCATTCATTTATTTATTTATTGAGAGATTTTTGGTATAGGGCATGTGTGTTTGTTGCAGAAAACTAGGAACAAAAAGCAGCACTCCAAGAGATTAGGAGAACTGTTTATTATGTCAGTGGGTATGCAGGAGTTAACACTCTGAATCTCCAGCCCCCAGTGGGGGTTGGATATGGTCTCTTATGGGGGAACTGGGGAAGGGGAGGTCTCTGGCTCAGAACCTGCCCTTTGCAGCATCAAAGGGAGGAGGCAGTGGGAACTAGCAGTTAGCGTAATGGCTATGTCACTGGACTCCCACTTAGTCAACCGCGGTTTGCGTCCCGGACCCGGTGGCTTAAAACTCACACCAGGCACATGTGCATGTGTGCCCAAGATCCCGAGAGGAGAATGGAGGAGAAGGGATTGCGGCGTGACCATCCCCCCTGGGGGGTGATTTCTCGCTTTCTGTCTCTCTGTCTCTCTCTGTCTGGTGAGCGCACGTGCCCTAAAGCAAAAACCTCTCCCCCCCCCCCCAAAAAAAAAGGGAGGAGGCAGAGACTGCAGGAAGACTAATTTATTCAAGGTACTAATCTATTCAAGGCACTAAACTAGTCAAGGTACTAATCTATTCAAGGTTTTCAGGTTACCCTGTAGCTCCAGAGAGGGGCAGTAAGTTTGTTGGAGGGCAGAAGCTCAGGCAGCTATCAGCCCTGAGTTATTCATAAATTCAGTGTCCTTCCACATTATGCTCACCAGAGACAGAAAGCAAGAAATCAACCCCAGGGGCGGTGGCCACACCACAATCCCTTCTTCATTCTCCTCTTGGGATTTTAGGCACACACATACACACACATCTAGCATGAGTTTCAAGCCACTGGGTCTAGGACTCAAACCATGGTTGACCATGTGGAAGTCTAGCGACCCAACCACTACACCACCTGCTGGCCCCTATTTATTTATTTTTTAAATATTTATTTAATTTTGTCTGTTGTTGTCATTATTATTTTAATTTGCTATGGGACACACTCACTCAACAGAGAGAGAGAGAGAAAGTGAGAAATTGAACTGCAGTTGGCCATTTAGGAGTCCAGTGCCTTTAGCCACCACGCCACCTGCTGGCCCTTTGAATTCCTTTTTAATGCCCCCCGACTGCTTCAGGTTAAAGTTTTCAGTGCCTGGGTGACCAGGCACCGGACTCTTTCCCACGTGTCACCCCACAGTAAAGCCCTGGGCAGTGCTTTATGGAAGTTGTCTTATTTTGTACATCAGTCTCATTGACCCTACCCTCGAACACCAAGTCAGCACAGACTTCAAATATTTTGTTTCCTCGTCCCCGGAAGAATATTCAGACACGTCATTCTACCTGTCCTTAGTTTTAATTCCGGAAATATGGGGTTAGCATAGTTGAAGAGGTTCAAAAGATGTCTCTGACCCTATTCTCAAAATCAAACCGTTGGCCCATATGTGGGCACTTCTTAGAGCCACTGACCACCATCCTGCATGAGTCCCACCAGCTGACAGACTTCCCGGGCTGGGCTGTGAGCTTCCACTGGCAGAGGGACACCCATCATGTCCAAGAGCCTGTGCAGTACTTAGCAACTGCGGGCTCAAAGATGCTTGGTCGAAGGCTGGCAGGCAGTGTGATGGTTAAGGGCACTGACATCCCACATGACTGACAGTAGTTCCAGTCCCAGACCTGGTAGCTTGCTTTCTCACTTTCTCTCTCACTCTGTCCCTCTCTGAAAATAAATAAATAAAGTTAAATAAAATAATTCTTTTTTTTTTTTTTTTTGGAGAGATTTTTTGCTATAGGGTGCGTGCGCTTGCCAGAAAGACAGAGAGACAGAAAGCAAGAAATCACCCCCCCAGGGGGGATAGCCACGCCGCAATCCCTTCTCCTCCATTCTCCTCTCAGGATCTTGGGCATACACGCACATGCGCCCGGCATGAGTTTAAGCTACCGGGTTCGGGACTCGAACCATAGTTGACTACATGGGAGTCCAGCGACATAGCCATTACACTAACTGCTGGTCCCTAAAATAATTCTTTTTTTTTTTTTTTACTTTTTTTTTTTTTTGGAGAGGTTTTTCGCTATAGGGCGCGTGCGCTCGCCAGACAGAGAGAGACATAGAGACAGAAAGCGAGAAATCACCCCCCAGGGGGGATGGTCACGCCGCAATCCCTTCTCCTCCATTCTCCTCTCGGGATCTTGGGCACGCACGCACACGCGCCCGGCGTGAGTTGTAAGCCACCGGGTCCGGGAGGCGAACCGCGGTCGACTACGTGGGAGTCCAGCGACATAGCCATTACGCTAACTGCTGGTTCCCCCTAAAATAATTCTTTAAAAAAAAAAAAAAAATGCTCCTCTGGGCTGATGAGTGGCATGGTAATTAGGGTCCTGGACTCCCACACGGCTGACCGCAGTTAGAGTCCTGGACCTGGTGGCTTGCTTTCCTATATTCCTTCTCTCTCTGATGAGTACAAATGCCCTATAGTAAGTTGAAATAAAAATTTAAAAATTTTGAGAGGTTTTTGCTATAGGGCCCGTACGCTCTCCAGAAAGACAGAGACAGAGACAGAAAGGGAGAAATCACCCCCCAAGGGGGATGGCCACACCACAATCTCTTTTCCTCCATTCTCTCAGGATCTTGGGCACGCATGCACACGCACCCGGCGTGAGTTTAAGACACCGGGTCCGGGACTCAAACCGTGTTCGGCCACATGGGAGTCCAGTGACATCGCCATTATGCCAACTGCTGGTCCCAATAAAATAAAATTTTTAAAAGAAAAGATGCTTGTCCAACTGCAGCCTCATCAAAGACAGCAAGTAGGGTATTGACTTAGGAAACACAGATAAAACCAGCCACAAGGAGAGGTCAGGGGAAGGGAGAGAGGAGACTCAAACCTTTGCTGAGACCAGCTGCTTTACATACATTACCTTCGTATCGATTTGTTTTAATTTTGCCAGGGGCGCATGAGCTAGCTGGAGAGAGCTGAGAGAGCTCCTCCCGTAGAGGATGGTCAGGCGCCGTCCCTTCTCTAGCTCTCTCCCCTTTCAGGATTTCAGGCACACCCGCATACACACCCAGTGTGTTTCTCAAGCCACTGGATCTGTAAAGTTTAACTCAACAACCTTATGAAGGGAGCATTTCCACTGCCGTTTGACTGGTCAGATTCACTCGCCCACGGTCATCAAGCTGGTGACAGAGGCCAGACATGAGCCCAGGCCCCTCTGACACCTCACTGCCGTGTTCAGCTACCTCCGAGTTTCAAAGTATTGGAACACCACGGAGGTGGTGCTTGAAGGAAGCCTGTTACAGAGTCACTGAGTTAACGTACGTACATTATTTCCAGGAACTCAGACAAGTGGCAACTGCAGTGAAAAGGGAAATTCATCCTGCTGACCAAACAGTTTCTTTCCTCTCCTGAGCGAGAATATCCTAGCCCTTGCCTGGCACTGCCCTCCCAGCTACCCCCTACCCTGCCCTGACACCCAGAGGCCGACCAGACTCTCGGTTACTGTGAAACACTGATGTCAGCACACGGGCAGTCAGCACCAGCCCAGGAGGCCAGGGGCCCAGATCACTTATCTCGCCATGGCCGAACTGCTGACTTTCTCATTTCCTGCTGGCTCTGGCTCTGTTTGCACACCTCCCGGCTTCCTCCAGCCCAGTCCACCCACTCCTGACACAGACTCTCTCTCCTCACGTGGCTTACCGAAGGCAAAGGCGGTTCTCTGAGTCACACAGCATCCCTGCCCCAGCCCTCAGCCCCAGCCCACAGCCCTCTTCCCCTCAAACCAGCAAGGTATTCTCAGATGACCTTGGGCAGCTCAGCCTCTCAGCCTTGACTTGCTTGCTTATAAAGTACGGATACAAAATCTTGCCTTGCCTTTTTCCCTATTTAATTCACAGGGAAATAAGTGGTCTGCGTGGAACATGTGTTTCACTGATTGAAAGCATAATTTATCGGAAAGGCACAACCTACTGCCATTATTTTCACGTAGAATTTTTCCTTATTGAAACGAGACTCTTGCCCTAGTCCTTCCAGCCTGCCTGCTCTCCCTGTAGCTGCCCTGCAAGCCCCTATTCCCGCCATGTTTCCTCTTCCTCCTTCTCCATGCCGAGCACTGTCCTGTGGAAGGTTGCCCTCTGCTGCCCGCCTGATTTCCCTGCACAGCAGCCACCCAAGTGGGACACTTTGGACTATTATTGCCACCTGGTGGTCAAAAGAGGCACCGCTGCCAAACTGAGGTCGCTCAGCTTTGGTACCTATTTAGCATAAGGTTCTTTGAAATGAAGAGGAGAAATCTCCCCATCCAGTTCCTGAGATCTATCTCTGGGATGCACGCAGATTCTCCCCCATGCCAGATCAGGGTTTTAAGAGAAAGCATATCTGTCCATACCTCCAGCTGTGCACAGAAAGCACCTGAGGTGCGTGTGGGAGTAGGGAGCATGGGAAGGACGATGCTATAGCTAGAGGGGTGCCTGACCTGACTTGCAGGCATGTAACATCTGCTTTTCTTTCTTTCTTTTTAATTTCAGTGCTCAGTGCCACACATATACCCTCTGTGTTTGGAACACTGAGGCCTACTCAGTGACCTGGCCCTTGGCGTGCCTGACATACTCTCTCTTTCTTTCTTTCTTTCTTTCTTTCTTTCTTTCTTTCTTTCTTTCTTTCTTTCTTTCTTTTTTTTTAGAGGTTTTTGCTATAGGGTGCATGCGCTCGCCAGAAAAACAGAGAGAGACAGAGAGACAGAAAGCGAGAAATCACCACCACCCCCGAGGGGATGGCCACACCTCAATCCCTTCTCCTCCGTTCTCCTCTCAGGATCTTGGGTACACATGCACATGCGCCTGGCGTGAGTTTAAGCTGCCAGGCCCGGGACTCAAACCGCGGTCGACTGCGTGGGAGTCCAGCGACATAGCCATTACACTAACTGCTGGTCCCTGACATACTCTTTCTGGCCCCCACGGAGCTCCCATATCATTTGCTGGTGTTAAAGAAGCCAGTCTCACATTTCTATATGTCATTTTCTTTTCACTGGACCTACCGCCCCTTTTGTAAATGACATTGATTAGGTAAAGCAGTGCTAGAGCAGGTGCCTCTGGCAGGAAGGAGTGGGGGGTTCCCAAAGGAAAGAGGAAAGAGTGGGGGGGCAGGGCCCAACATGAAACCGGAAGTGCAGAGAGGGAGCCATGAGCTTCTCCTGGAGACCCTGAAACAGAGCCCCAGGAAGGGGTGATGACAAAAGAGAAGGGCTTCTCAAGCCTCACAAGAGGAAGTAGACCCAAGAGAGACACTGGAGGTCAGAGAACGGCCATGCAAAAGGAAAGACAGCAAACTAAGCTGCAGCGAGCTCCTGAGCCCTGCAGCTCAGCGCACAGGAAACGGGAGGCAGAGCCTCAGGCCCAGAGTGGGGACAAAGTGTCAGCCTGAGCCTCCTGCAGTGCAGGGCAACTGGAGAGAGATGCTGCTAGAGCCACCAGAAGAGTATGGCTGCTGGGCCCAGAGCAGCAGCCTGCCTGGGCCTGGGTTGCAGGCCCAAGTCCTGACCAGGGCCCACCACCTGGCTGTCAGAGACTGCGCCAGGCTGCCAGAGGTAGCCAGGGCTGGAAATGCGTTAGTGCCCGGGCTGCTACACAGACTGCAAAAACCCAGCAAAGGAGCACAGTCAGGACTACCTCCAACCCGGGCCCCCAGAACCTCTCACTACCTCCTAACCCCTCAGACAACACCCCTGCACCAGGGGGGTGGGAGGTGGGGCTACAGAAGGAACTGACTGCCCCCAGGGGTAGGTGGAGCCCAGCACTGTGGGGGACAGAGGAAGGTCTGGGAAGGGAGGAGCTCAAACCAAGCTGGGGGTCGGCACTGGAAGAGGGCTTCCTCTGTTCACTGTGACTGGGCACCTCGTTCTGCACAGAACTTTTTGGAAGTCGGAGGGAGGCGGACACTCAGAGTGAGGCGTTGCCCTCAGTGAGGATTTGGAATCCCTTGGCCTCAACATCGAGGGAGAGGCCTTCGCAGAGGCATCAGCTCCTGGGCATCTCCAGACGCCTGGCTCGGACCTGATCAAAGAGTGCCCAACTGCTAAACAGGGCAGGGCCCCCTTTCTAAGGCCTGCACCTTTCCCTTCGGGTGAGCCCTGCCCCTCCCTGAGTCACCCCAAGGAGAGAGAGGGGGAAAAAAGGGAAGAGAAGAGAGGCATTGACAGCAGAGGAAGGAAAAGGAAGCAGAGCGGAGGAGGGAGGAGAGAGGCCAAGCAGGAGTGGGTAACAGGAGCGCAGAGAGGGCAGATCTAGGGCAGATCTAGGGCCGGGGGAGACCCAGAGGGCAGCTGAGCATCCTAAGGGGTGCCCCAAGAGCAGGGCAGCGGGGGCGGGGAGCCCAGGGGGCGGGCCGGCCATGTCCCACGGGACCTACTACGAGTGCGAGCCCCGGGGCTGCCAGCAGCCACTCGAGTTCTCAGGGGGCCGTGCTGGGCCCGGGGAGCTGGGGGACATGTGTGACCACGAGGCCTCCATCGACCTCTCCGCCTACATCGAGTCTGGGGAGGAGCAGCTCCTCTCCGACCTCTTTGCCGTGAAGCCAGCGCCTGAGGCCCGAGGTCTTAAAGGCCCTGGAACCCCTGCCTTTCCCCACTACCTGCCTCCTGACCCTCGGCCCTTCGTCTACCCCCCACATACCTTCGGCCCAGACAGGAAGGCGTTGGGGCCTGGCGTCTACAGCAGCCCGGGGGGCTACGACCCCAGGGCTGTGGCCGTGAAGGAGGAGCCTCGGGGGCCAGAGGGCAGCCGGGGCCCCAGCCGAGGCAGCTACAATCCCCTGCAGTACCAAGTGGCGCACTGTGGGCAGACGGCCATGCACCTGCCCCCGACGCTGGCCTCCACCAGCCAGCCCCTGCGCGTCCTCAAGGTAAGAGCAGGTCAGTTCTCCTCCCTTCCAGCCAGGGGCTGGAGAAAGGCCGGTGTGGATGGGAAGCTTTGCAACCCGCTTGTGCTGCTCTGCAAAACACCCACCCCAGATCCCCCGTGCTCACTACTGCACTACGGCCCTTTGCTCCTCTTTGGTTCACTGCTTCCTTGAGCCCTGCCTGGTCCCCAAGCCCCTGTGGTGAGCTTAACCTGCCCTGACCTCATGGCTCCCACCAGCTTCTCTGCTGCCAACCTGACCCCTCTTATTTTTTGGAGAGGTTTTCGCTATAGGGCACGTGCGCTCGCCAGAGAGACAGAGAGACAGAAAGCGAGAAATCACCCCCCAGAGGGCATGGCCACGCCGCAATCCCTTCTCCTCCATTCTCCTCTCGGGATCTTGGGCACGCACACACGCCTGGCGTGAGTTTTAAGCCACCGGGTCTGGGACGCAAACCACAGTCGAGTACATGAGAGTCCAGCGACATAGCCATTACACTAACTGCTGGTCCCAACCTGACCCCTCTTAATTCTCGGCACCTGCTGGGAAAAAAAGGGAATGCCACTGATGGTAGAACAGGAGCCACACAGGGAAAGTGTTCTCAGAGAGTGTGACAACACGAGAGGGTTTTGGTCTCAAGCAGAGAACCCTGTGTCTCTGCCTTACTGTCCTTCCCGAGGCCGAGCACTTTTTGACCTGGGAGACATAGACTAGCCCGGAATCCTATATTCCCTCACTGCCCAGTGCACCCCGGCCACCGGGATTCCCATTCTGCCTCCACAGATTTGGCCAGCACTCACCTCGCGGTTCCTCTGTGCCTTCCCTTCCAGGCCCCTTTGGCCTCTGGCGCACCCGCCTGCAGTCCCCTCCTCAAGGCGCCCTCCCCAGCTGGCCCCTCACACAAAGGCAAGAAGGCGGTGAACAAGGACAGCCTGGAGTACCGGCTGCGGCGAGAGCGCAACAACATCGCAGTGCGCAAGAGCCGGGACAAGGCCAAGAGGCGCATTCTGGAGACGCAGCAGAAGGTGCTGGAGTACATGGCGGAGAACGAGCGACTGCGCAGCCGGGTGGAGCAGCTCACGCAGGAGCTAGACACCCTCCGCAACCTCTTCCGCCAGATCCCCGAGGCCGCCAACCTCATCAAGGGCGTCGGGGGCTGCAGCTGAGCCTTCCCTGTGGACCGTGGGCAGCAGGCCCCTTGCACGGCCTGACCCTGGATACCCTCACTCTGCTGGGGACCTAGCGCCCTTCCCAGGCCCAGTCTGAGATACAGACCATGGACAAATGACAGTGGGTGACACCGAGGGGCAGGACCCAGCATAATGATTCTGTGGCCAAATAAAATTGCACTGCAACTGGTGCTGGGGCTGTCGTGTGTGTGCACACGTGTGCATGTGTGACGTGTGTGTGTGTGTGTGTTTGCATGTATGGTATATGAGACTCTGAGAGCAGGGCATGTATGCGGAGAGATCTACATGCCTCTTGTATGCATTCCCAAATGAGAATGTGGAAACAGGCAAGGTGTTTCCCCCACACACCAGGCTGTCTGTCTGTCTGTCCGTTGTTCTCTCTCCCACCCCGGCCCTCCCTGTCCTGCCCCTACAGGACCAGGAGCAGCCTCTCTGGGTAGAGCTCTGTGCCTTGCAGGGAGGTCCCGGCATCAAAGACCTATAGACCTAGACAGGCCCACGCCATGCCTGTCTGATCCCAGGCCTGCCGTCTCGCTCCTTGAGGCTTTTGCCTGGGAGCTGCTACCCCAGTGACAAGGGAAATTTCCCAATGGCTCTGCCCTTCTTATGGTCCCTTAACTCTTTTTTTTTTTTTTTTTTTTTTTTGAGAGGTTTTTCACTATAGGGCACGTGCGCTCGCCAGACAGACAGAGAGAGATAGAAAGCGAGAAATCACCCCCCAGGGGGGATGGTCATGCCGCAATTCCTTCTCCTCCATTCTCCTCTCGGGATCTTGGGCTCGCACGCACATGCGCCCGGCATGAGTTTCAAGCCACCGGGTCCGGGACGCGAACCGCGGTCAACTACGTGGGAGTCCAGCGACATAGCCATTACGCTAACTGCTGGTTCCCTGGTCCCTTAACTCTTGATGCAGCACTCCGTCTCTTCTCCCCCGTTCCACAGACTCAGTCTGCCAGACCAACACCCACCCCGACCATTGCTCCCACCTCCCGGCTTCCATCTGTGTTCCTATTTCCCTAGGGCTCTGGTTCCCTAAAGCTTGAGACTCAGCGGCGGGGGAGGAGTCAGCTGGGAAGGGCCCTGAGACGGAGTGGTCTATGGGAACATCAGTGGTGAGGAGGATGCCCGTCTGCCAGTGGAGCGCCACACTGAAAGCGTCTCTCCTAGAACTGCAGCCTAAGGGCAGAATCATACCGTGACGAAGAGCCTTGCTTTGATCTCCCTCTGCTACTTACTAGCTATGTGACCTTGAGCCAGTTACTTCTCTCTGTGCCTCCGTCTCCTCATCTGCAAAATGGGAACCATATTAGGACCCATCTCCAAGTGCTGTTATCGTCCTAGAAGAGCAGGGCCTGCTACCTGATAAGCAGGAATATGTGCTGTGGTTCCATTTGGCTAGAACTGAAAGGGCCTCCGAGATCTCATCTGAACTTCTCGTTTAGCAGGTGAGGAAACTGAGGCCTCAGCCAAGGGAAGGACTTAACCAGAGTCACGCAACTGTTTAGAGGCAGAACCAAAATGAGTTCCATAAAATCACAGATCTCAAGAGGTGCTGGGAGAGACCTCAGAAGATCATCTGGTGGGCTTTCCCCTCCGACAAGGAAGATAGTGTGAGCCACATTTGAGAGATAAAGCCGTTGAGGGCCCAGGGGTTAGGAGACATTCTCCTCAAGTTCACTCGGTCCCTGTGCTGGGTCAGCACGGTACCTGTCTACTCCTGCTCATCACACCCCACCCCCCCAGGACTCAGCGGGGTGGGGGGCATGTGAACCCCATTCAGTAAGTGACTGTGAATTAGCTCCGGTGTCACATCCAGGGACAGAATAAGGGCTCAGTCTCTCCCCGGCCACTGCTGGGAAAGCCTGAGCTGGACATCGAGGAATCACCTTCTGTGCAGGAGAGAGATGGTTTCGGGGTGATCGCAGTCCTCCCTCCCTCCCTCCCTCTCTGTCCTCCTTCTTTCTCCTCCTTCTCCTCCACGTTCTCCATGGTAGAGCCTCCCATAGCTCAGGCATCCATGGACCCAGTCCTCTCCTGCCTTGGCTTCTGTGGCTCTCAGACACAGCCTCTTCCACTTCTGCCATGCTGGGCCACCTGGCCAGGTCTGGTTTGGGCAGACAGAGCTGAATCTTGGTTTGAGGGACTGATGGGAGTCACCGGAGTTTGGAAAGGGGTGGTGCTGGACTCTGGGTGCCTGGGAGAATCCTCGAACCTTCCTTTTGGCCCAGAGGGATAGGTTGCATAAGGGGGGTTTGTACAGAACGCGGTAAGTGACTCAACCTCCGGATTTCCTCCTCTCAGCTCAAGACCACTGCTCCTTGACTTATTTTCGAGGTTCTGGGTGGTGGGACCTGGGTTGCTTCAGTATCACCCCGAGCTTCTTTCCCACACCTCTGAATTACATCTCTTCCCAGCCTCCAACACCACCCACATGGGCTCCTCAGGGTGGGTGGAAGATTTCCGACTGGCAGGGACTCTGGAGAAGAGCCACCTCCCCGTCTCCCTGCTGTGCTGCCAGCACTCCATGGAGTGGCCTAGACTTTGATATCAGCTCATATCCCAGGGAAATGACCTGGAGACAGAAGAAGTCATTCTATCTGACCTCAACTGGTTCTGGCCAAAGTCATTCATTTGCTAAGTTTTGGTGAGCATCTTTTCTGTGAGCAAGGCCGGTTCTCAGCTGAAGGGGTAGGAAGAAAAAGGCACTCAGCTGTGTGAACTTCTTCCTTTGGTCCCCAGATTCCCTGTCCACCGTCACCCCATTCAGTTCCCACTACCCCACTTCCATCAACAGGTTTCTCATGGGGGTGGAGGTGAGACTGGCAGGAGGAAGGTGAGGAAGTTCCCTCCCTGACAAGCCATTCTGCTCAGTCCCTGAGGGTGGTAAGGACGCCCCTGCTTGGGGTAGCCCAGGGCACTTGCCTCTCCTGTCCTTTTCCTGAATCCTGTCCATTCACACCTTTGTAAAGTATCATCATTAAATTCTCTTCATTACACTATTGAATATACCAACTGGGAAAATGAAATGAACAGCTAAAATAGCCCTTTTAGCTGAGGTGGTCAAGGCCACTTAAATGTCAAGTGTGGGGCTGGCTCCATGGCCTGATGGTTAAGGCAGCCAGATCCCATATAGTTGACGAAGTGGTTCAAGTCCCAGTTCCGGTGGCTTGAGAAACATGCCAGGCACGTGTGTTTGTGCGCTTCAAGTCCCAAAAGGATGTAGAAATGGAAGAGAAGGGATTGCAATGTGACCACCCCCATGGGAGGTCATTTCTCCTCTCCCTCTGTCTCTGTCTCTCTGTCTCTCTCTGACAAGTTCACACACTCTCTAGCAATAGATATATGTGTGTATATATATATATATATATATATATATATATATATATACACACACACACATACATATACATGTATATATATAAAATGTCAAATGACATTTAAGTTGAAACCTAAAAAATTTTGAGGAGGCAGATGTGACACTGGGGGAGGGTGAGCAGAGGGAAGAGCGAATGCGAAAGCCCTAGTGTCTCCGAGTGACCAAGGAAGAGAAAGGAGGCCAAGTGCAGCTGGCTGAATGGAGGGGACAGATAAGCCAGAAAAATCCCCCTTCGCCAGAGAATGGAGTTGCAAAGAACCCTGTTTTCATTCCATCTGCATAGGAAGTTTGTCCCTAAGAAATGGGGGTGGACTAGAGGGCAGGCTTATCTCTGGCCCTGGAGTCAGCTCCCCTACCCCTTACCCCTATCCTCACCGTCACTGCAGCAGGCTGACCACGAAGGGGCCAAGGAGCTGACTCAAAGGAGCCCAGCGAAGAGCAGTTAGACGACCACTGTCTGGGGGGAGGTAACTGTTGAAAACCAGCAAATCAAGATCCAGACAGTCCACACGTGTGCTCCTGTTGCTTCAGAATGCACAGCTCGAGCTCAGATGAGAGTCCTGAGCGGAGACAGGATCTCAGGCCATAGAAAAGCTGCAGAGGAAAGGAAGGCTGTGGGGAGATACTGAGAAGGGGCGGAAGCAGCCAAGGTGAGTCTGCCAAGGTCAGCAGCCTGGCGGTGGCTTGTGAAAGCTGCCCCCCCTGTCAGTGCACACCTCCCCACCCCCACACACAGATTGCCACATGCCTGGGCCCCCAGGGCCCCCATCCCAGTGTTGCAAGATCCCGGTTGGGTTTGTGGAGTGGAAAGGGGCCTCTTCACCTCCACCCCCTACCCTTCCCCAGCCAGTGAGGGGACTATGGGATGGAGAAGGTTTTATAGGAGGTGCTGAGGCAGTTGTCGTGAGGGCTGGCACGAATCTGGAGAAGAGCCACCTTCACGTCTCCCTGCTGCGTACCTCGTACCTCCTCTTGGACAGAAGAGTCACTCCCATCCCCGCCATCTTCCAGCACACAGACCCCTCCTCTCAGCAGTCAGCATGGGCTTTTTCAAAGCAGAAGTGATTCAACCTGGCCAGGGCTCCGAAAGACCTCAATGGCACATGAGAAAGTCTCCCCATAGGGAGGGAATGAGTGATTTCCAAGGAAAATGGCCCATCAATTCTGACTTCAGGGAGCAGTGGGAGTATCCTAGGATCTGGGAAAGAGAAGGCTTCCTGCTAGGGAGAGACCTGCAGAGCAGAGCTGTAGAATCTGCTTCTCTTTTAGAAAGAAACCGGGTTCTGAGGTCGGTAGAGGCACGTTGAAAGGATCCATCCTGTGCCCTGCAAGCTAAGCTTTGTCCCGAAGCCCCACCCTGCACAAACCCTTGTTGCCCCCCACACCTAGTGCTGTCACCCCTGGCCAGGCCACCCAAGCCTGCTGCAATCGGGACGGTTTGCAAAACGCCTGCTAGCTCCCGCTTTGTCACCCTCTGAGGTTAGGACTGTCCTCAGGAGATAAGCTCAGGCCCCACCCGCCGTCCCAAGTGAGACTGCCGCCTGCTGCAATCGGGACGGTTTGCAAAACCCCTGCTGGCTCCAGCTCTGTCACCATCTGAGGTTAGGGCTGCACCCCAAGATAAAGCCAGCCCTGCCCACATGCCCTGCCTCCAAACCTCACAAGCAGCTTGGTTTGAGCTTCTCCCCTCCGCCCCCAGCCTCACCTTTGCAGGCTGCCCTCATTACACCCGTTCCTCACTCTCTCCTCTCCTCTCTCTCTTCCATCCTCTCCCTACCTCTTCCCTCACCTCCCTCCCGCCTCCTCACCACATTCATTCGTTCGCTCATTGGCTTTCAAATACTTTTTATTTATTTTTTTTTCAAATACTTTTTAAACACCTACTCTAGGCCAGGCACTCGACTCATCAGAGGCGCTCCGGGGTAAATCAGGAGTGTAGTCTCTGCTCTCACTCACAGGTTATAAGGGCGGCAGACACCCACGATGCCACACATACATGACTCCAAACTGTCACCAGTGCTATGTGGCACAAGTAGAGGGGTGACCAGTGGCAGATATTAACAAAGGCACCTGATTTAAACGCGAGGCTCAGGAAAGGCTTCCTCAAGGAAGTAATGTGTAACACATACATAACCTGAGTAGGAATCTGCCTGGCAAAAAGAGACTTCTCAGCAGAGAGTGTGTGCTAAGGACCTAAGCAGCACCATCCCATTCACGACAGGCTAGAGAGGGAGATAACCTGAGGATGGGAAGGGCAGAGAGAGATGCCCAGGAAGAAGGGGTGGGGGAGAGCTCCCTTACATCTGAGGGAGGCCTGACTTGCCAAGGGAAGAGGATGTTTCCTCTCTTTTAAGGAGAAAGAGGAGACACGGCAACATATACACATATGAACAAGTTTGTAGCCGGCTGAGGCTGTTCTTTTTTTTTTTTTTTTTTTTTTTTTTGAGAAGTTTTCGCTATAGGGCGCGTGTGCTCGCCCGACAGACAGAGAGAGACAGAGACAGAAAGCGAGAAATCACCCCCCAGGGGGGATGGCCACGCCGCAATCCCTTCTCCTCCATTCTCCTCTCGGGATCTTGGGCACGCACGCACATGCGCCTGGCGTGAGTTTTAAGCCGCCAGGTCCGGGACGCGAACCACAGTCGACTACGTGGGAGTCCAGCGACATAGCCATTATGCTAACTGCTGGTTCCCAAGGCTGTTCTTGTCATAGGGCTTTTCTTTTCTTTTTGTTTTGTTCCAGAGGTTTCTGCCTTAGGGCACATGCATTCCATTCATCAGAGAGGGAGAGAGGGGAGGGAGAGAGAGAGAGAGTGAGAGAGAGAGTAGGTTAGAGAGAAACAGACACAGTGAGAGGAAAAGGGAGAAATCACCACCCACAGGGGATGGCCATGCTGCAATGCCTTCTCCTCCATTCTCCTGTGATCTTGGGCACGCACACACATGCGGCCGGCGTGAGTTTCAAGCTACTGGGTCCAGGACTCGAACTGCAGTTGGCCATGAGGGAGTCCAGCGATGTAACTGCTTCGCCATCTGCTGGCCTCATGGACTTTTCTGTTCACCTTAAGAGAAGATGTAACTAGGGATCTGGATGGTGACACGGTGGTAAAATGTTTGAGATGTTTGAGAAGGCTGACCACATGAGAAGGTGCAGGGTTTGAGTCCAGAAACCTCTCTGACTACACTGGGCAAAGTGCCCAGAATCCAGGCCTGAAGCTGGGGGCAGAACACAACACTATGGTCCTGTTTGAGGATTCTCTCTCTGTCTCTCTCCCTCATGGAAGAATGAAAGAAACTTAAAAGAAAAAGGAGGAGAAGGTGAGATAACTAAAAGTGACTGAGCAGAAGGGAGGCCGAAGGCTCAAAGTTGTGAAATCCTAGTTGCTGAGGGTGGAAGAGGGAGCTGATTGCTGACATTTCTGACCTAGGAGTGCCCATTTGCAGTTGGTGATGAAAATTTTAGAGTGATAATAATTTGGGGACCAGCAGTCGTTGTAATGGCTAAGTCGCTGGACTCCAATGTAGTCGGCAGTGGCTCAAGTCCCGGACCCGGTGACTTAAACTCACACCTGGCCAATGATCGTATGTGCCCAAGATCCTGAAAGGAGAATGGAGAAGAAAGGATTGTGGCATGGCCATCCCCCCTGGGGGGTGATTTCTTTCTTTCTTTCTTCTTCTTCTTTCTTTCTTCTTCTTCTTCTTCTTCTTCTTCTTCTTTTTTTTTTTTTTTTTTTTGGAGAGGTTTTTGCTATAGGGCATGTGCGCTTGCCAGAGAAACAGAGAGAGACAGAGAGACAGAAAGAGAGAAATCACCCACCAGGGGGGATGGCCATGGCGCAATCCCTTCTCCTCCATTCTCCTCCCGGGATCTTGGGCACGCATGCACATGTGCCCGGCATGAGTTTGCCACTGGGTCCAGGACTCGAACCGTGGTCGACTACATGGGAGTCCAGCAATGTAGCCATTAAGCTAACTGCTGGTCCCTCTTGCTTTCTGTTTCTCTGTTTCTCTCTCTCTTTCTAGCAAGCGCATGTGCCCTATAGCAAAAACCTCTCCAAAGAAAGAGAAAAGTCTGTCCTCTGGGGTGATGTCCCTAGAGGCCCTTAGCTGCTCAGGAGTAAGTGCAAAAAGGACAAATGTCAGGCCATCTAGGGTTGGGGCTCAATCAGGGAGGTGGGATAGAAAGAGCGGGCAGAAAAGGGGAGCTGAAGGTGTTATGAAAGAGGGATTGTGGTGGAGAACCTGGAAGCTGAGGCAGAGAAGGGGAGATGCAGACGGGGTTCTTCAGCGAGCCTGCAGAACAGCTGCAGTGAGCCAACTTGGGCAAACGAACCGTAAGGCAAGGAGATCATATCAGAGAGTAGGATGTTTGCTTCAGTTATTTCATAGGTGCTGCAGTTTCTGGTGATGATAAGGCTGGGGTACGGCCCTGAGAGGGACTTCCTAAAGTGGAATGGAGGAGAAGAATGTTGGTGACAAGGTGAGGGAACCGAGAGGTCAGCACACCGGATGGAGCCTCGTGGACAGTGACCCCACCCAGCCCACCTCCCTCACATCCCACATCTCCTTCCCCTCCACCCAGCGCCTCACTGGTGTCCTCTCTCCTTATCCCTGACATCCTCCTTCCACAGCCTTTTCTCTCCAATCCCATTCCTCTAGCTTCTATTCTTTCTTTTCTTTTCTTTTTTAGCTAAAGGGCACCTGTACTCACCAGAGAGAGACAGAGAAGGAAAGTGTGAAACCATCCCCCTGGGGGCATAGTCACTCAGTCATCTCTTCTCCTCCATTCTGCTCCTGGGCTTTGGGCATGCACCCACATGCACTCAGCGTGTTTTCAAGCCACAGAGTCCAGGACTCAAACCTTGAAGTTGGCCATGTAGGATCCAGACATCTTAAACACTCACTATGCCACCAGTTGACCCTACTCTTACTTTTTTTTCCTTTCTTTTTCCCTTCTTCCATGAGTGAGAGAGAAAGAGACAGAGCACCCCCAGCAGAGTCTATACGCCACAACCCACCCCCAGCTTCAGCCAGTCCCGTGTCACAGGCATGCACATGCCCGCCGTACTCAGGAGGTTTCTGAATGCAAACCCAGAAATTCCCATTTGGCCTCCTCTAACTTCTGTTCCTGTAGTTTTCTCTATCATGCATGTGCACACACTATTATGAATGAAATAATTAATTTTATTTTATTTATTGGGGGTCAGCAGGTGGTGTGGTGAATAAGGGCACTGGATTCTCACACGGCCAACCATGGTTTGAGTCCCAAACCTGGTGGCTTGCTTTCTCACTTTCCCTTTCTCTCTCTGGTCAAATTAAAAAATAACAATAACAAATGGAATTAAATAAATGAATATTTAAAACATTTATTTATTAATTTAAATATTCATTTGCTTAAATATTTATTTCTTTGTGTGTTGCCAGAAGTCACACATTCTTTGTGTGTTGCCAGAGAGAAAGAGAAAGAACCTCCCCCCATGGGGTGTGGTCATGCCACTATTCTTTTTTCTCCATTTCTCCATTCTATTAGAATTTTAGGCACACACTTGCTCATAGTGCTTTTCAAGCTGCCAGGGGTGGGATTCAAACTGTAAAATTCAGTCATGTGAGATCTGGGTCTCTTAAATGTTGAGCTGCGGGACCAGCCCAATAAAAACTTTTTTAAGAGTTACTCATTAACTTTTTTTTTTTCTTTCTTTCTTTTTGGAGAGTTTTTTGCTATAGGGCACATGTGCTCACTAGAAAGACAGCAAGAGACAGAAAGCGAGAAATCACCCCTCGGAGAGATGGCCATGCCGCAATCCCTTCTCCTCCATTCTTCTCTCGGGATCTTGGGCAAACATGCACATGCACCCGGCGTGAGTTTAAGCCACTGGGTTTGGGACTCGAACCATGATCGACTACATGGGAGTCCAGCAACATAGCCATTATGCCAACTACTGGTCCCTAGTTACTTATTAACTTTATTTATTCACTCATTTATTTTAATTTGACCAGAGAAAGACATAGAGAGAGAGAGAGAGAAAGTGAGAAAGCAAGCCACCAGGTCTGGGAGTCGAACCATGGTTGACCGTGTGGGAGTGTCCAGCGCCTTAACCACCATGCCACCCACTGGTCCTAAAAACTTTTCTTTTTTTCCTGAGACAGAAATTTTTGCTGTAGGGCACATGCACTCCTTGGAGAGACAGAAAGAGGGCCAGCAGGAGGGCACTGGACTGCCACTTGGCCAACTGAGGTTTGAGTTCCAGATGCGGTGGCTTGCTTTTTCCCTTTCCCTTTCTGGTCAAATTTAAATAAATAAAGTCAAATAAAATAACTTTTAAAAATTATAAAAGAAAGAGACAGACAGGGACCAGCAGGTAGCGTGGAGGCATTCTCCTCTCAGGGTTTTGTGCATGCATGCACACATGCCTGGTGTGAGTTTCAAGCCATCATGGTTGACTACATGGGAGTCCAGTGATGCAGCCATTTCGTCATCTACTGCCAATAAAAACTTTTTAAAAATAAATAAATGAAGTCAGGGCTGGCAGGTGGCATGGTGTTTAAGGGCACTGGACTCCCACATGGCCGCTTGTTGGATCGAGTCCCGGACTTCAAGTCTTGCTTTCTCACTTTCCCTTTCTCTGTCTCACTCTGTGTCTCTCTCTCTGGAAATATATTTTTTTAAATAATAATAAAAATAAATAAATGAATAAAATAATTCTTCAATGGGACCAGCAGTTGGAGTAATGGTTTTGTCACTGGACTCCCATGTAGTCAACTGTGGTTCGAGTCCCGGACCCAGTGGCTTAAACTCACACTGGGCGCATGTGCGTGCGTGCCCAAGATCCCGAGAAGAGAACGGAGAAGAAGGGATTGTGGCGTGGCCATCTCCCCTGGGGGGTGATTTCTCGTTTTCTGTCTCTCTCTGTCTTTCTGGCGAGCGCACACGCCCTATAGCAAAAAACTCTCAAAAAAAAAAAAAAAAATGAGGAAGAATTTGCAAAGACAGGAAAGAAGTATTCTAGAAGAAGATTGGCTGCTGAAATACATGCAGTTCTGCCCACATGTGAGTTAAAACCAACCCCAGCCCTCGTGTGGACACATCCTAGCTCAGTGTAACCACAAGGGAGCAGCAAAGCATAGGGAGCAACTGCAGACTTAGACTAGAAAACCCAGACAGCCCAACAGACCGATTCATCACGCCAGTCCCAACCAGGAGTCCTCCCAGATCCCACCAAAAAAGGCTCAGATGCATGGAGGAAATGACCAGGTTTGTCTAAGGAAAAAAAAATCCCATCAAGATTAACACACATGCTGATAACAAAAGAACAGTTCTCTAAGTTGGAAGTGTCTGTTTGGAGCCAACTCTTGCTTGGTGGGAGGGAGTCAGACTCCACATGGCAATCACCTGGTTCAAGTCCTGGACCCAGTGTGGTTTAAGAAACATGTGGGGGGTAGGGAGAAGCAGGTGGCGTGGTGGTTAAAGATGCTAGACTCCCACATGGCCAACCATGGTTCAAGTCCCAGACCTGGTGGCTTCCTTTCTCACTTTCCCTCACTCTCTCTCCATCTCTCTCTGGTCAAATTGAAAAAATAATAATAAATAAAGTTAAAAAAATTCTTTAAAAAAATAGAAAGAAACATGCCGGGTATGTGTTTGTGCCCAAAATACTGAAAGGACAGATAAATGGAGAAGGGATTGAAGTATGACTATTTCCCAGGGGAGGTGTTTTCTTACTTTCTCTTTCTTCGTTCTCCCTTGCAAGTACAGGTGCCCTTTAGTGAAACAAAAACAAAAAAGTGTGTCTAATTTGTATTATTTCTTTTCTTAATATGAAGTGTGTGTGTGCGCACATACAGTTCCAGTGAGAGACAAAGAGAGGTGCACCCTCCACAGGCCTAGTCATGCTCGGTCTCCTGCTCCAGGCTTCCAGCCATAGGATCTCGGGCACTTGCCTGTGTGTGTGGCATGTTTCATGCCAGCGAGGACAGGAATTTGAACTGTGGTTGCCATGTGGGGTCTGGCTTCTCTCAAGCAGTGCATTGCTGCTGTGCCACGGAGCTAGCCCTATACTTTGTATTTTTTACTTGACTTAATATTTGCCATGAGCCAACACTGTCCTCAGCACTTTACAAATATTCACTTACTCCTCATAACAACCCTACAGCTGAAACACAAACTTACATAGATAGAAAGTGGCAGAGTGGATTTGATTCCAGAGTGTGGGCATCTCTCTTATATTAAAAAAAAAATTAATATCATATAGTAAGTATACATATTTATGGAGTTACAATATGATTTTGGTATTTCTTGTTCTGTACCTGACTTGCTTTATTGAATATAATGTCTTCTAGGCTTACCCATTTAATCTCAAATAACAGGAATTTTGCTTGTTTGTTTTTTGGAGAGGTTTTTGCTATAGGGTGCATGTGCTCGCCAGAAAGACAGAGAGAGACAGAGAGACAGAAAACGAGAAATCATCTCCCAGGGGGGATGGCCATGCCACAATCCCTTCTCTGCCATTCTCCTCTCGGGATCTTGGGTACTCACACACACGCACCTAGCATGAGTTTGAGCCACTGAGTCCAGGACTCAGACTGCGGTCGACTACATGGGAGTCCAGCAACATAGCCATTATGCCAACTGCTGGTCTCAGCAGGAGTTCTTTTTAATGGGTGAATAGTATTCCAGTGTGTGTCAGTGTATGTATCACATCTTCTTTATCCCTTGGTCTATTTATAGACACCGAGGCTGATTCTGTATAATGACTATTGTGAATAATGCTAAGTAAACATTGGGGTGCAGATTATTGTTTTTTTTTAAAGAATTATTTTATTTAACTTTATTTATTTATCTATTTATTCATTTATTTATTTTAATTTGACTAGAGAGGGGCAGAGTGAGAAAGAGAAGGAAAGTAAGAAAGCAAGCTGCCAGGTCCAGGACTCAATCTGTGGTTGGCTGTGTGGGAGTCCAGGGCCCTTAACCACTCCATCACCTGCCAGACCCCAGATGATATTTTAAAAATTATTCACTTTTATTTACTTATTTATTTTTAAAATTTGCTATAGGGCATGCACTCTCACTAGAGGGAGAGAGTGAGAAAGTGAAAAAGTAAGCTGCCAGGTCTGGGACTTGTACTGCAGGCAGCCACGTGGGAGTCTAATGCCCCAACCACCATGCCACCTGCTGACCCCAGATTATCTTACTTTTTTTAAGTGTTTATTTTTATTTATTTTTTTAATAATTACTTTTTAATTTAATTTTATTTACTTATTCATTTATTCTTAATTTGAGCAGAGAAAGACACAGAGAGAGATAGAGAGAGGGGGTAAACTGAGAAAGCAAGCCACGAGGTCCAGGACTAGAACCGTGGTCGACCATGTGTGAGTGTCCAGCACCTTAGCCACCACGTCACCTGCTGGTCCCATATTTTTTTTTTCTTTATTCACAATAAAGCACATGTGTGCACGTGTGTATAAGAGAGAGGGAGATGAGCACCCTCCTCGGGGTCTAGTGACCCCCTTCCTCCAGTCTAGCCCACGGCTTCTGAGCGCTCACACACATGCTTAGTGTCTCAGGCTGCATGAGCCAGGGGTTTGGAAAGGAGCTGCCATGTGGGATCTGGCTTGAGCAGTGCATTTCTCCTCCAGCGCTGACATCTATTTTTTTCTTTTCCTTTTTTTTTTTTTTTTTTTTTTACATCTGCCACTTCATTTATTATTTTTTTATTTGCAGAGGAGTTGAAACAAATTTTAGAGTGTTTCTCATTTTTCCCCCTAAACATGAATCATTCAAGTAAAATCAACTTAACTATAGAAATGCAGCAAAGTAAGGGGAAGTAGCCCACTAACTGAAGAGGCAGGGGCACGAGGGGAGAAGGGGCAGTCTGCATGAATGCCATATGTTCACCTGCTCAGGACCGCCTCCCCAGAAGGCAAGCACAAGGACCCATTTTTTAATTTATTTTTTTCTTTATTTTTATTTTTATTATTTTAAAAATATTTTTTAAGATTTATTTTACTTAATTTTATTTATTCATTCATTTATTTTTTAATTTGACCACAGAGAGAGAGAGACAGAGAGAGAGAGACCGAGAGAGAGAGAGAGAGAAGGAAAGTGAGAAAGCAAGCCACCAGGTCCAGGACTTGAACCGTGGTCAGCCATGTGGGAGTATCCAGCACCTTAACCACCACACCACCTGCTGGTCCCCTATTTTTATTTTTTTTTTACAAGGACCCATTTTAAGACAATGCTCCAGGGCTAGCAGGTGGTGTGGTGGTTAAAAGCACTGGGTTCCCACAAGACCAATCATGGTTCAAGTCTCAGACCTGGAGGCTTGCTTTCTCACTTTCCCTTTCTCTCTCTCTGTTTCTATCTGGTCAAATTGATAAACAATAATAACAAATGGAATCAAATAAATAATTAATAATTCTTTCATTAAAGAAAGCGGTTTCCCCAAAAAACATCTGAGAATGTTTCAACTTAAAGCTTAAAGGAAGAGGAACTAGCGGGTGGTGTGGTGGTTAAGGGGCTGGACATTCCCACATAGCTGACCATGGTTCGAGTCCTGGACCTGGCGGCTTGCTTTCTCACTTTCTCTCTTTCTCTTTCTGTGAGTCTCTCTCTAGTCAAGTTAAAATAAATGAATGAATAAATAAAATAATTATTGAAAAAAAAATAGAATGAAAAAGTAAACCCACAAAAAAAATCAAAACCAAAAAACCCCCAAAAAGTCCCATGACCCACCCAGCCATAACCACCTTCCTTAATCGATCATAGAAGTTTCTTTTCATTTTATAAAAAGATTAGTAAAAAATATCGGGCCCAGCAGTTAGCGTAATGGCTATGTCACCGGACTCCCACGTAGTCGACCGCGGTTCAAGTCCTGGACCTGGTGGCTTAAACTCACGCCGGGTGCGTGTGCGTGCATGCCCGAGATCCCAAGAAGAGAATGGAATTTCTAAGAAACTTATGAATTCTATTATCTTTACAAATATAAGATGAGAACATTTTTTCAATATTTTTTACTAATCTTTTTTTTTTTGGAGAGGTTTTTGCTATAGGGCACGTTCGCTTGCCAGACAGAAGAGAGAGACAGAGAGACAGAAAGCAGGAAATCACCCCCCAGGGGGGATAGTCCCGCCGCAATCCCGCCTCCTCCATTCTCCTCTCGGGATCTTGGGCACGCACGCACAAGCGCCCGGCGTGAGTTTTAAGCCACCAGGTCCGGGACGCGAACCACAGTCGACTACGTGGGAGTCCGGTGACATAGCCATTACGCTAACTGCTGGTTCCCAAAACTGGTTCTTAACAAAGATCCGAGCAGTTTGGTCTCAAGCTGAGATGAACATTTCAATGTTTATTCACATGCTTTGTTTTCTCTTTTGAGTCAAAGTTTCCCAAATTAAATCTTTCTGCTAATGTTACTACATATGCCTAAAGAAAAGGGGAGAGGGGGAAATAAGGGCTTTTTAAAAATCAGGACAGGGAAAAGATATTGGAAAAACATCAAATTATTTCTCTTAGCTCCAAATTAAATTAAGATCAAAACTCTTGGTTTCTAATAGGGAGCAAACTAAAAACCAAGCATCAGTCTTCTGCCCTAGCCCAGCCCACCCCACACAGCAACAGGATTAACAGCTACAGCCGGATGTGTTGCTCTGCTCAGGAGCTGGGCCCACACAGGCTCCACGATAGCCTGGTGGCCTCTTCGGTCGAAAGGGACACAGCACCGGGGTTTCTCAGGCTGTAGTGCAGGGCTGGAGGGGGTGGGGGCTTCCACATCTTCTTGGGGCTCCTCTGCAGAGTCCCGACATCTTTACAACAGACTGACTTATGTACCCTTGGATATAGAACTACCAGCAAGACTGCTGGATCATATAGCAGTTCAGTATCCAGTGTTTCTGAGGAATCTCGCTTGTTATCCGTAATGGCTGTAGTAATTTATGTTCCCACCAACAGTGTAAAAGAATGTCGTTTCTCCACAGGTGTCTTCCTTATGATCAGTAGTTTCCGTCACAGTTTCAGCGTGTAAAAGAATATAACCCGTGACACCCCTGGGAAGTGAGTAGCCCTTCTCTAAACTCTCCTCCTTTTCTGTCCATAATTAGTGTGTTGTTTTAAGGCTAATCCCTTCATCCCTGACCTGCCTCTTCAAAAGTCGAATAATGGGGTTAGCTTCTGCACCTTCATCTACACCCTGAGACCAAGTCTTACAGGCCAGGCCATGTGCTGTGAACACAAAGACCAACAGGAAGCAGGCTTTCCGCCACGGAGTTTAGGGTGTAGAGGGAGAACCACTAAGCCACCACGCCAATTATAACAGGACAGATGAGTGTCCGTGTCTGGTGAGGAGCTGGAAAGAGAGGTCCCTCCTGGGAAGTGGTCTCCCTCCACCTCTGGCAGATGTGGAATTTGGGTTAGAGGTGTTAAGAAAGGCTTCCCGAAACAATTACAGGAAAGGTAGGAATTAGCTAGCAGGAAGAATTCGCCAGGGGAGGTGGAGTCGCCAAGCAGGACAAACAGGATGTGAAGGCACAGCATGAGAAAGAGAGCAGAGTTCTAAGAGTTCCCCAAACATCTTCCAACGTCTATTCATGTCTGTTTTTTCCTTGGTTTAGTGTTTTTTTTTTTTTTTTTTTTTTTTTTTAAGAGAGATTTTTGCTACAGGGCGCATGCGCTTGCCGGAAGGACAGAGAAAGAGACATCACCCCTGGCGGGGGTGGCCACACTACAACAATCCCTTCTCCTATATTCTCCTCCTGGGATTTTTTTTTTTTTTTTTTTTTTTTTGAGAGGTTTTTCCGCTATAGGGCACGTGCGCTTGCTGTCAGACAGAGAGAGACAGAGAGACAGAAAGCGAGAAATCACGCCCCAGGGGGGATGGCCACGCCGCAATCCCTTCTCCTCCGTTCTCCTTTTGGGATCTTGGGCACGCACGCACACGCACCGGGCTTGAGTTTTAAGACACAAAGTCCGGGATGCAAACCACAGTCGACTACAAGGGAGTCCAGCGACATAGCCATTATGCTAACTGCTGGTCCCTTCTCCTGGGATCTTGAACACACATGCACCTGTGCCCAGCATGAGTTTTAAGCCGCCAGGTCTGAGACTTGAACCATGGTCCACTATGTGGGAATCCAGCAACGTAACCATTATGCCATCTGCTGGTCCCTCATGTTCATTTTAATGGTTTCTTTTCCCTCTCCTCTCTTCCTGGAAGCAGCTTCTATGAAGCCTCAGAGACCTAACACAACATCTGTTACAGGAGGTGTCAGTCAACTAACATGCACGTGTTGAGAGCCTGCTAAGGGCCCCACGCAGATGAAGGGGCTGCTCACCAGTTTTGCAGTTTGGTTAAAGGCCACCCAGCCAATTATGGGCTAATGAGGTGCGGAAGCTCATTTGCCGTGTCCAGGGAGGCAGGTCGACATCTATGCAGTGAAGAATGCCCTCCCACTCTCTCATGTACGATGTCAAAATACATTTCTCAGTTCTGGGAAGGTCCCAAGGTTTCCTACTCAGAAAGGTGGGGGAATAAGTAGGCAGGAGAGGAGGTTAGGAAACAGGTCCCTCATGGATTTGGTAGGCTCCTCAGAGTAACACTTCCCCTCCCCCAGCACTCCTCTGGCACCCCAGGAAGAGGGTCATTCTGGCCTTTCTGGTTCCTATGGGATCTCCTGGCAGGAAACTGTAGATTCAGTCAACAACACTCAAATCTTGAAAAAATTAGCAAGGGTGGTAGAGAGGATATGGAGAGAGACAGTAGAGACAAAAGCCAGAAATAAGGGATCCAGGGGAGAAGAGGACAGCAGACAGGCTCCAGTCAGGCTCTGGGCTGCCATGGAGGGAAGCTGGAGAAAACTGCTGCCACCACTGCTGCTCCTAGGGGTTGCCACGGGCAGATGTCTGCACAACGAGACCCAGAAGTCCGTGGGCCTTCTCAGGCCCCCTCTCCCTCAACCTCCTCTGAAATTCCGCTCTTCCTCCCTCCCGCTCCCTGGCTCCCGAGATCCTCAGCCCCTCCGAATCCACGCCTGCCATGTAGGCGGTCCTCTATCAGATGGAGCTCAGGATCCTGAGGGGGACTGGAGAAGAGGGGAAGCTCGAGCCCTGGCTGCAGTGAGAGAGGCCACCCAGCGGATCCAGGGCATCCTCGCAGGTGAGTTAGGGAACAGGAGGGGTAAAGGGTCCGGGGAAGAGACCTACACAGAAAAGGCCCTGAAACTGTAAGATGCTGAGTGAAATCCAACTCTCGTGAAGTCCTTCCAGTGCAAGGACCTTTGCTTCTGAGTCGAGACCCTGCACAGTACTGCCATGCTGTCTGGGGAGACCCAGAAACCCCAAACCAGCACCGGTGAGTTCCCATCGAGAACGTGTACAATACTCCTTTGGGGAGACTCAAGAAATGTCTCCAGCCCGTCTAAGATATTCTTTCTTGGCAGGTGCAGCCTCTTGAACCCAGGGTACAAAGGGGAGAGGTGCCTGGGAGCAAAGGTGAAAGCAACTACTCAGTCTAGAGATCTGAGCTTCTCTAGCCTGCCTAGATCTTCCTAAACCCACCAACATCAGAATTTTTTTTTTAATTTTTCACCAGAGGGCATGTGCACTTACTAGACAGAGGGAGAGGGAGAAAGCATCCCGATGGGGGATGGTCACACCACAGTGCCTTCTCCACTTCTCCATCTTTTTGGGATTTGGGGCGTGTGTACACCTGTACCTGGTGTTTTTTTTCTCAAGCTGCTGAGGCTGGGATTTGAGCCACACAGTTGGTCATGTAAGATCCAGCTTCCTTAACCACCAGGCCACAGGGCTGGCCCAAGCATCAGATTTAATGTGCATTATAACAATGGAGTTTCCTGGGCCTTTTTCTCCCTCCTCCCAAATGTTATTGTCAGAGATGGGGTGGGAGGTAGGTGGACAGGGCAGAACTCTGTATTCAAAGTGGCTGCACAGATGACAGGAAGACAAGAATGAAGATATTCATTCTCCCATTCTAGTTCCTGTGTTTTTTGTTTTGCTATCCCAGTCCATCTGCTAAGCTAGATGCTACATTTCACTCCCTGTCAGATTCCTGATGCCCACCTCCATGGTTATGCCTTGTGGCCAGAGCACGGTCCCCCACAACAAATCCAGCCAGATGGGCCTGGAGTCCAAAACACTGATTTTCTCCTGTATGTGCGAGTTGCCCACACTTCCAAGTGCCACCAAGAGGTGAGGTTCAAATTAAATCCTTTTTCCCTGCCCTGCCTCTCTTCATCTTTAATCTCATCAGCGGTAGGGAGCATAAAAGCTGTTTTTATTAAGTTGTGATTATTTGGGATAAACTGGGGCAGCCAATAAAAGTTGGGGTAGGAACTAGCCCTGCCCATAGCCATCCCTTAGTACCACCCTGGCAGAGTTCTGCAGAGTTCTCTGGTCCTCCATGTTCAAGATGTCTTCTGTTACCCTACCTTCCTCCTTCCTACCCCTACCCTGCCCTGCCCCACCCACAGCCCTCTGTCATAGCCTACGCTGCCTGCTGCCAGCTGGACTCGGAAGACAGGCCTCTTGCTGGGACCATTGTCTACTGTGCCCAGCACCTCACCAGCTCCAGCCTCAGCCATGGAGACATTGTCATGGTGACTGCTGCATGATGGACAGGGAGCAGCAAGCAGCTTGGGGGGAGAGGCAGGTCACTTAGCTTCCCATGAAGTCAAAAGAACCTGCTGAGGATGGAGCAGAAGGTGCCTCAAAGCTCTTAGAGTGCTGATTACACTGAGAGTATACAGAGTAGTTTGTTCGTCCTGCTGCAAACTCAGCCTTTTACTCACCAGTCATTTGTCCTTAGGCCACACTACATGAATTGCTCCATGCCTTGGGTTTCTCTGGACAGCTCTTCAAGAAATGGCGAGATTGCCCCACAGGACTCAGTGGTGGTGAGAGGAATGAGGGAAGGTTCTTCTGACACGATCAGCCAGAGGGAATTCACTCTCACAGGGCCTTCCTTCCCATCTTACCTCACCCTTCCTAAGGTCTTCTCTCATCACACTGCCTTCTTCCTTTTCTGTGCTCAGTTAGAGAGAACTGCTCAACGAGGCAACAAGTGACGAGGCGAGATGAGTGGGGACAGCTGCTTCTTACCACCCCAACTGCCAGCCACAGCCTGGCTAAACACTTGGGAGCGCGAGGGGTTATACTGGGTGTTCCTTTGGAAGATGAGGTAAGAATGAGAGCAACTTCGGGGCAGAGTGACAGAAGAGGATTAGCCAGGTAACCACCAGCTATCTGCCACCTCCTCCAATAGGGCCCTTTGTCCTCCCACTGGGAGGCCCGACTGCTCCAGGGTTCTTTAATGACTGCTACCTTTGATGGTGCCCAGAACACTCGACTTGACGCAATCACTCTGGCTGCCTTCGAAGATACAGGCTGGTACCAGGTCAACCACAGTGCTGCAGAAGAGCTGCTATGGGGCCACGGTGAGAAGGCAGAACTGCAGAGGGGCACTCGTGACCCAAGTGAGCTCCGGCAGAAGTGGGAGAGGTTGGAAGGGATTACCTGCTGCTAAGGTGTCATTGAGGCTGTAAACAGACCAGGTGCAGCTGCATTTGACACTTCACTTGTTGAGGGCTTTCTCATCCTCTCAAACAGGAGCCGGCCTGAAATTTGGCCTGGTGACTACATGTGGGACTGACTCCTCAGACTTCTTCTGTACTGGCAGGTGTGTGCTGAGTGGCTGGAGAGTTGTCCAGCTTTCAATGATCGTAGTTTCACCCTACCATCCCTTCCACACAGCGGGCTGGGCTGCCACTACCTACTCCTGGACAAGGGAAGCTGCTCCTCAGACCCCATGCTGGAAGGCTGCCGCATGTACAAGCCTTTAGTCAATGGGGTGAGTAGAGAGCAGAGGTGAAACTGAGTGGGCCTGGGAGTCAGCTTCTAAGCATTCTAGACAAACACTATTCTATATCCTGCCATGCCCTGACCTGCAGAGTGAATGCTGGAAAGAGGAAAATGGATTCCCGACTGGGGCAGAAAATCCCCACGGGGAAATCTACCATTCCCAGAGTCGTTGCTTCCTTGCCAACCTCACTTCACAACTGCTCTCTGGAGATCAAATCAGGCATCCTTCTCAAAGCCCACACCTCGAAGAAACAGAGCTCACTGGCCGCTGCTACTTGCATCAATGTACAGAGAGGGGAGCATATAAGGTGCAGGTGAAGGGATCACCTTGGGTCCCATGTCTTCCAGGAAAGGCTATTCAGGTGGGCACTAGAAAAGAATAATTGTGGCACACCAGCAAAAAGAAGTTGGGAAATGCTTGCATGGTAGTACTTCCCAACCTGTTTTGGGCACCCAATGAGTCTATGACTGTGTTGTAGAATGTCTGTTTTCCTCAGAAGGAAGGCTTGAATATGTAACTAAGGCTCTAACTATCTCCTGCTATATATTTAACTTGCAGATACCCAGGTACTATGGTCTTCTCTTCTGTCCCCGAGGTCGGCTATGTCAGACTACTGAAGGTATCAATGCTATTACTTCTCCACCTGTGAGTCTTCCAAACCAAGATCTGCTATTCCGGCTGTCTTTAGGATTAGTTGGGCCTCCAGACCACTCCCTGGGGGAACAGAGAGAAGACCTGGCAGAGGCAGTACTGCAGGCACTGATGAGCAGAGGTGAAATTGGCAGGTAAAGGGACAGTTCGGGCTGAGTATACAAGGGGCAAGGGAGAATGCTAAGTTCTTTACTTTGTTAACTCTTCTCTGAGGACTCTCTGTGCAACTCACTCCTAAGCCTGCTGTTTCATGAGATACACTCTTCCAGGGATAGTACCTCCATTTAAGAGATTCAAATGTCCATTTAGGTGCTATTTCCACAGCCCATCAATTACCAGTAGTTTGGTGTTCACTGTGCACATGTGGAAGCCCCCTGGCTGCCAAGGGCCTTCGGTTGCTATCTTGAACAGGACCTTGACCTTGACTATCCAGGAGAAGCCCCTAGAAGTATCTCATGGAGGAGCCAGCTTTACCACAGAAGACAGCAAGTAAGATACTACGCCAAGTAATCTTCTTTCAAATTCCTGGCATCATGTTTCAAATCACAGTCAAGCACTCATTCATGCATATGTGTCCTAGACAGGACTGTGTTTCAGAGATGCCTAACAGGGTCACCTCAGGGCCATCAGTATACAGCTCCCTCCCCATGTACAATGAAGGTCCCCCAACCCTAGGACACAGGATCCTAGCCTCTTCCTGCCTTAAACACTCCTTAGGGACCATGGCTAGCTACCTACATACCATAGTCTGACTTTTCTCCTAAACCACTTCCCTCATTGCCAAGTTAGGTATCCTTCCAATGATTAGACAGAAGACTTGGACCTTGGTCTCATTCCTACTTTCTGGTTCTAAGTTCCCTTACTGGTATCCTGTTTAGCTTAATGCTTAAAGCAGGGTTTCATGAGTTCTACTATAAAGGTAAAGGTCTTCATCTCCTAAGCCCAGGTACTATTCCAGGTGAAATACTACTTTTTGTGTTCCTAGGGTGCTGCTTACCTCAAACCATAACCCCTTTACAACCCATCCAAGTCTTTACATGGGACTTTGCCTAATGATGCTCATCCTGGTGGGTATGCTGGGAACAAAAGCCTACCAAAACCGGACTACCATTCAGGTGGGACCGTCTGCCCTCCACCATTCACCAGACCTCCAAGGCACAAGGGGCCCAGGTGGAGGAATAAGGGTGGTGTGATGTTGCCCAGCACAGGACAGGAAGTAGAGGATTACCCTTTGGGAGATAACTAAATGGAAAAGTCTGTCTATTGTGTACACTGAAGTTCCAAATGACTCTTCCCCCAAGTGTCAACTTTATACTTGCCTTAAGTATGAAAACCCTATGGTTCTAAAGATCCATTCTTTATTTTGGCATAAAAAATAAACAAATCAACCTATAAAGAGTATAGCTTGTTTTCATACTATTGTAAAGAAAATTTATAGAATAGGAACATCTGCTATCAACTCCAAGGATATCCCAGATGCTTTAGAGAGTCACTTTGGAGTCAAACTACCACGGTGTGAAGGAGGGAGTAACTATGATAATCATTTCCCTCTCCTGATTTTCCATAATTTTACCAAGTCACTACCAGGTAACCTTGTGATTGAGATGTTACATAATTATGCTAGAATCTGGTAAGGATAGTAAAACCAGCCATGTGAATCCAGCTAACCTATAAAGATATGACTTTTTATTGTCCTTCTCTTGCGTTTCTGGGAAAGGGAGGTTCTACTTTATACTTTTCATGGGCTAGCAGTAGGCTTGAGTTATGTGTAGGTTCCTTTAGGGTAGAGTTGCAAAAGAAGCCATCAAATTCTTTGGGGTTTGACATCTCTTGGAAAAAAGCAATCTAGAAGACAGACGGATGACCTGGGTTTGTGTAGACAAACCACGTTACAGTACAAGTACAGTTGACATGTTAATGTTGAAATAACCGTGCCTGTGCTGGTCGGCAAGATCAGAAAGCTGACTGGGATGCAAGCCTTTAAGTGACATCTCAATTGACTTTTCACTGCAGTCAAGACCTCAGCTTCATCAACTGTGGTTATCTTCTTTAATCTGAATGCCTATCAGTCCTTACCAGCTGTAGCAGCCACTGCTTGGTAAAACTTTGCCACGAAGTCTGGTTCACTAATTTCCAGCTGTCTGACAAACTCATTGCGTTCCTGCTCAGCCCAACCTCGAAACCACTGATCCCAAAGACGTAGCTGGCACTCAAAGATACAAGGCGGTCGGTTTGCCCCAGACACACTAAGCTGCTCCAGACCATCCAGAAGTGGCTGTAATTTTCCTGGCACTGCCTTAGCTACCAGGTCCTGTAGGAAACGTTCACGCTGGGGACCCGACCAACTGGCAAACCAGTGAAGAATACACTTCATCTCCTGGGAAGTGATGTAAGACATTGGAGGAGGGGAAGAATTAGTGATATTGTCTGGTACTGAGGGTAAGGGAGAAGGGAAGGATAGTGGCATCGAAGAGGAAGATGATTCCAGTGGCATCCTGAAACATAAAAGCACTGTTATACATTCTCTAGATAGAGCAACCAAAATACAACTTTCCAGCAACAGAGAATCTTAACCAAAGATTAGAATCTTGGACCTACCTACCCCTGCCATGTATTAGAATTGCCTTGCAGAGCATTGTTTTACCACTGCGCCACCTTCTGGCCCCAATAGTGTCCTTCATTTAATTATCCTACTACCTTAGAGAAGTAATCTAAAAATGGCTTCACTTCAGATCTCCCAGCCTTCTTTCTCAAACTGATTACCCTCCCCAACCACTGCTTCTCTCTATCTTTCTTATAAAGAATCTAAAAATAACCTGTTTCTTGCTCATTCTCTCTCCCTAATTCTATGTTCAGATTGGGTAAAACAAAAAACAAAAAACAAAAAACAAAAAAAAAAAAAAAAAAAAAAAGATTAATGTTGGTGCATCACATATTCTCTAAAATGAAAAATTACACATTTTAAACTCCAGTACCTTGCATAGGTGCTAATTGTTACGGGGCTATAAAAGGGCGTGGGGGAAAATGTGACGAAAGAAGCTTCTTTGTAAACTGCATATAGCCTCTAAAATTATGCCAAGAACTTCATAACATCCGTTACCTCCTTTCCTGTAACAGCACCAGGAAAAAAAGAGTAAGCGCCTTGCCCAAAATAAGGTAACACAGTGAAAACACCAGAAGCCAGGTGTTTATTCAAGACAAAAAGTTATGTTGTTTTCAACAAGTGTTACACTTGCTGTATGATAATTCATGCCTTGGAACAATTTCCCTTAATTTTTTTTTTAGTTTGAGATAGGGTGTATGCTCTCAGAGAGAGACAGAGAAAGGGAGAAAGCAGCCTCCCAGGGGGGAATGACTACCGGCAATACCTTCTTTTCCATTCTCCTCTTGGGATTTGGGGACACACATGCACACATTCCCAGAGCTTCTCTCAATCCTCCAGGCCCTGGACTCGAACCACAGTCATCTGTATTGGTCTAGCCACCTTAACCTCCATGCCACCTGGCTGGCCTCCCTTAACGTTCAGTTTGACTCCTGTGGGTGCCCTGCCATTGATTTTGCATCGTGAATGCAAGTGCAAGGTCAGCCGACTAAACTTGGCTAGTTTTCAGTCCCACAATTTGAATCTCTAACAACGAAAACCTTAATCTATTTGTCTAGGATCTCAACTTTACTGTTAAACTGCTGCAAATTGGAGGATTCGCTGATACAAAGAATGAAGCCCCTAAACCACTAACATCAATTTAGGGCGATTGCCTTTATCACAAAGGCCAATGAGAAACAGCTCCTCCTAAAAGAACTTTATTCTCAGTCAGTGAAAGGAAGAACTTTTCCGAGTCTCGCCGCCACAGGGCTTCCTCGGCAAATTCAAGTTCTGTGTCATGAATCACTTCTGGGTTCAAAGACATGGTAATGCTTCTTGCCACTTTGGAAGCCATGGAGCCTGTTACTCAGATGTCTCAAAAGAACAACGTTACCCTAAAAAGGAGTGGTGGGATTTCGGAAGATGCAGCTGCAGCTGTTTCAGGGACGCGAGCGGGAGGCTTGCCCTACGCGGTACTCTACGGACACCGAGTCTGACCCAAGGAGGAACTTTTACTCCACTTACCTCCCGTCTCCTCTTCGGGGGCACCTGGAGATCGTCACAAAGAGTCCTTAGACTCCAACTACCGCCATCGCTTCCATGTTTCCTGAAAACCCTAAGCAGGGCCTGCTGGGCAGCCCACGCACTTCCGCTGCCGGACCTGCCCCAAACACCCAAGCGCCCCAGCGCCCGGGCTCTAGGTCCGGAGGTAACCGAGTATCTCCGATTATGGGATGCCAGAGTCGAGCGCTTCCGAAAACATTCGGTTCAAAGCCTCGACCAGACGGAGATAACCGAGCCTGAAAGCAAGGCGACGGAAGGAGACCTGTAGGGCAAAGGAAAGAACTGATTGGTGCCGATGTGGCGACGGAAACACCCGAGTAGTTCCGGAGGAATCCGGGGAATTCTGAGTGGTAATCGAGGGGTAGACTATGGCAGTGGGCGGGGTCGGCTTGGTACGTTCGAAGGGCGTTGGCGGAAATTACCGAAGATGCCCGAAGCCGTCGGGACGGACCCGAGTACCTCACGCAAGATGGCGGAGCTGGAGGAGGTGACTCTGGACGGGAAGCCTCTTCAGGCGCTGCGGGTGACCGACCTGAAGGCCGCACTGGAGCAGCGAGGCCTAGCCAAGAGCGGACAGAAGAGTGCCCTGGTCAAGCGACTCAAAGGGGTGAGGAGTTAGCGTTGCCGGGGTGTTGGAGGGGAGCGGACCCGGTAGAGACGAGTATCTGCCGCGGCGCAGGCGCAGTAACCAGGCTCGGCGCGAGCTTGCTCAGGCCGCCAGCGCGAGCCTCAGGATCCGCGCGCACGGTGGTTGGTGAGGCTCGCGCTGGAGTAGAGATCGTGCCGGTTCCCGCCTTAACGGCAGCAGCGCGAGCCCAAAATGGGAGGGTGCGCGCTACTCTCCCGGAGTGTCTTAAGCTCCTTCCTCCTTCCCCCACCCCCTCCTTGTTTGTGTCTGTGGTTTCGGCGCATGCGCTGCAGAAGGAGTTAAATCCCACTACAACCACTGGCGTTACTGGCCTGAGGGGGGCGAGTAGGGCCGGGTCGAAGTTAAGGGTATAGTTGGGCGGAGGGGTGGATGGGATTGGTGTCCGTGTCTGCAAGAATAGATGTGGAATAGGGTTAAAAAAAAAAAAAAAAAAGTCTGCTTGATTAGATTAGGAGGTGAGATGAAGGGAAACCTTGAGAAAGACGGGACTTTGTGAGAGAGGGGTGTCTAATTTATAGGGCATCCCGAAGCAAATTGGGTGGATAAGAATTTGGTGAACATTATTGAGAGAGTGAGGCAGGTTGGTGTATGTTGGGGGTTTTGAGTCGGCTGAGTAGATGATAGTGGGATTGTCATGAGAGATGGACTGCGGTGTGTAGGTTTGGTGCAAATGGAGGGAAGAGGAGATTGGCTTGGTTTCCGAGTTCATCGGGATATGTGGCCGGCAGCTTACAGATGAAGGCTGGATTGGCTCAAGGGTTGAGTTGGCAGGCCAGTGCTAATGCAGAACCTGACAGGTGTGTGTGTGTGTGTGTGTGTGTGTGTGTGTATCAGGTCAGTCCACAGTTTTACAGGGTCTGTGGTCATTGTCTTCTGGAGCATCCTCTTCTATGTACTTATAAATTTGATAAATCTAGGTGCCACTCCGCTGTAATTTTTGTAAGTTCACTCAAGTCTACTGATGAAAAAGTAATTCAATCAGGCCAAAACCGGCAGCCCCATGATTTCATGTATTTGACAATGGGTTGAGTATTTTAAGTAATTTTACCTGCATGTCTAAAGTTAGAAGGGGCACTTGTCAAAAATGCAGAAGAGAATAGGGATCATGGTGCTGATTCTTGACACTGTCACCGATTTTATGACATAGCTGCATCACTGTCTGCCTGCCTACCTGCATATTATACATCTATACATTTAGGAGCAGTAACCATGGCTACCTTTAATGGTCTTTGGAAGATGAATGAAAACAGCATTGGTAAAGGGCTTCTAGGTTCTTAGAGAGGGAGAACAATTTACATGTGCATTTAAGTCATTGCATTTAATGAAGAGTTTATGGGAGGAGTGGGGATTTGGGTTTTTATTTTTGTTTTTTTCCTTCTGGTTTTGACTTTTGTTCTTCCCTATATCAGGCTCTAATGCTAGAAAATTTACAGAAACACTCAACACCCCATGCTGCATTCCAGCCAAATTCCCAGGTAAGAAAGAAGGTTTGTTAGATGGAGTGGGGTGTTTGGGTGTACAAACACACGAAATACATGGTGTCGTATATTTTGTGCTTAAAGCCTGACTAGTACTTTCCTAACTTCCCTGGCTCAGAAATGTTCTCCTAGCAAGACAGTTGAATTCTGATCAAGCCCAGTTGTACACAGCGCCTAGAGTAAAGACCAGAATCAGAGGTGCTGCTACTTAATTTCTGATACTTGAAATGATGTGTATGGAAAGGTGTGGCTCTGACTGATTATGTTAGTACAGGAGTTTGAAGTCATTTATTTGCCATTGGTTTGGCAAAAGTAGGTGATGTCTTGAATGTAGATGAGAAGTAGATAGGGCAGTGTAGGAGAATACTTATTGATCAAGAAGAACTCCATTGTTGCTGTAGGTGTTCCAGGAATTGAATCTTTTGTAAATCATCCACTATTACTAGTGTTAACTGCTAACTCTATACAGTTTTCTTTTCTTTTTTTTGAGAAGTTTTTGCTATAGGGCGCATGTGCTCGCAGGAAAGACAGAGACAGAGAGCGAGAAATCATCCCCCGGGGGGACGGCCACGCCACAATCCCTTCTCCTCCATTCTCCTCTCGGGAACTTGGGCAGGCACGCACATGAGCCCGGTGTGAGTTTAAGTCACTGGGTCAAGGACTCAAATCACGGTCGACTACATGGGAGTCCAGCGACATAGCCATTACGCCAACTGCTGGTCCCTATGCAGTTTTCTTAAACATCACTAGTAGCTGTGTTATTTATGACAAGAAACTTGACCTGTGGAGGCCTTGGTTTCCTCAGTTTTCTTGTCTAGTAGTACGAGAAAAGTTTTGATTAGATCTGTACTTTTACAACTGCTCTGCTAGGGTTTTGTGGGGCTGCTTTTGGGGGCTTCTTAGGGAAGATACTACCTTCCCAAGTGAACAGGTTCATTCTCTCCTCTCAAACTAGATTGAGAGGAGAGTTGAAATGTGTGTCTGCTTCATATATTGAATTTCTGCATAAGATTTCTTTTAAGGAAACCATTCCATAGTTTAAAAAAAATCGTAGCCTGCACAATCTCTTAAGGTTCCTTTCATCTTTTAAAATCCCCTCGTTGTAGTGTGTCACGCACTTAAAGGAAAAACCCAGGTCTTTGTTAATGCAGTGATGTGCATCCCCAGTACTAGATGAAGTCCCAGGAGACTGTGGAAAACAAGAGAGCCTTCCTACTCCCTTGTTATCACCTCATTAAGCTGTAAGTATTATAATCTAGCCAGCTTTCAGAGGGTTAGTTAAGTGTTTAAACAAGCATAAGAAACTGCATAGTCAATCAGTTCACAATTGTATTTGGCTGCCTGTTTTAGTTTAGTTTTTTTTTTAAATTATTTTATTTAACTTGATTAATTTTATCTATTTATTTATTTATTTATCTTATTTGACCAGAGAGGGACAGAATGAGAGAGAGAGGGAAAGTGAGAAAGCAAGCCGCCAGATCCGGGACTTGAACCACAGTTGACCATATGGGAGCCCATCACCCTTAACCACCATGCCACCTGCCGATCCCTTATTTTAGTTTTTGAAACTTTTCTTTTTTTTTAATTTTTAAAAATTTAACACTTCATTATTATTTTCATTTGACCAGAAGGAAAGAGAAAGAGAAGGGAAGTGAGAAAGCAAGCCACAGGGTCCGGGACTTGATTCATGGTCAGTCATGTAGGAATCCAACACCCTTAACCACCATACCACCTGCCGGCCCCTGAAACTTTGCTTTTAAGCTAGGATTTTTGCAGCAGCCATACATGTATTCTTCAATATTTGGCACCCTATAGATCATCAGTGTCCATTGAGTACTCAGAGACTTGTTGCTACTTTAGGTGAAAAAATAAATATTTACCACTTAGGAAATATGACTAATAATATAGAAAGTATTGGTTTTTTTCCTTTTTCTAGAGTTCTAATAGGACTTGCTAAGAAAGAAGGTAATAAGGAAGATTTGTGAAGAGACAGCTGAAGGGCAGAAGTTATGTGGGACTCTATTAAAGTAAAAAAATGGGAAAAAGGATAAGGCTATGGATTCTTTTTTCTTTTTATTTTTTTAAACAATTATTTATGGGACCAGCAGATGGCATAATGGCTACGTCACTAGATTCCTACAGTAGGCAACCCCAGTTCAAATCTTGGACCCAGCGGCTTAAAACTCACCAGAAACACGCATATGCCCAAAATGCTGAGAGAGAATGGAGGAGAAAGGATTGCCACGTGTCCATCCCCACTAGGGGGTGATGTCTCACTTTTTATCTCTGTCTCTCCAGCAAGTGCATGTGCCCTATAACAAAAATTTATCTTAAAAAAAGAGAATTACTGGGACCAGCAGTTGGCATAATGGCTTTGTCGCTGGACTCCCACGTAGTTGACTGCGGTTCAAGTCCCAGACCTGGTGGCTTAAACTCACCCCGGGCGTGTGTGTGTGCATGCCCAAGATCCTGAGAGGAGAATGGAGGAGAAGGGGTTGCAGCATGGCCATCCCCACGGGGGGTGATTTCTCGCTTTCTGTCTTTCTGTGTCTCTCTGTCTTTCTGGCGAGTACATGTGCCCTATAGCAAAAAAAAAAAAAAAAAACTATTAAAAGATGGGAGAATGAGTTGGAAAAAACCACTCTCTAAAGATGACATACAAATAGCTAAAAGGCATATGGAAAAATGCTCAACATCCCTCATTGTAAGAGAAATGCAGATCAAAAACAACAATGAGTTATCACCTAACCCCAGTCAGAATGTCTAAGATTAAAAAAACAAAAAATGATAAGTGCTGGCAGGGGTGTGGTGAAAAGGGAACTCTCTTACACTGCTGGTGGGATTGTAAATTGGTCCAACCACTGTGGAGAACAATTTGGAGATTCCTCCAAAATCTACAAATAGAACTACCATATGATCCAGCAATCCCACTCCTTGGTATCTACCCGAAGGACAGAAGAATACTTAATTGAAAAGGTGCTTGCACATCGATGTTTACTGCAGTGCGCCATGGAAACAACCTAAATGCCCACGAACTGATGAATGGTTAGAAAAACTGGCACATATACTCAATGGAATACTATTCATCCATAAAAAAAACAACCACCTGGATTTTGAAAGGAAGTGGATGAATATGGAAGACTTACTGCTGAGTGAAGCAAGCCATGCTATGAAGGAGAGACATTGTATGTCCCCACTTAATATATGCCGAGTGTCTGCACTCTTAAAAAAAAAAAAAAAATTGAAACCATACTGCTTCTGTTGTTATAGAGTCATAAAATTATACAAAATTATAAGACATATTTTGAACATTATCTTTAAAATTCAGTATTTTGAAATTTTGAAAGTTGTTTGTAAACTGTCAAGAATTATGGAGTATTGGGAACCAGCAGTTAGTGTAATGGCTATGTCGCTGGACTCCCACGTAGTCGACCGCGGTTCGCGTCCTGGACCCGGTGGCTTAGAACTCAGGCCGGGCGCGTGTGCGTGCGTGCCCAAGATCCCAAGAGGAGAATGGAGAAGGGATTGCGGCGTGACTGTTCCCTCTGGGGGGTGATTTCTCGCTTTCTGTCTCTGTCTCTGTGTCTGGCGAGCGCACGCGCCCTATAGCGAAAAAAAACTCTCAAAAAAAAAAAAAAGAATTATGGAGTATGAGCTAAAATTTTTTGCTATGTAAAGTAAATGTGGAAAAATGTAAAATTAAATGAAAGAAAAAAAAAAAAACAGCAGGCAGCATGGTGGGTAAGGTGCTGAACTCCCACATGCCTGACCATAGTTTGAGTCCCAGACCTGATGGCTTGCCTTCTCACTTCCTCTCTTTCTCTCTGGTCAAATTAAAATAAATACATAAGCACCAAATAATTCATTTTTTATTCTTTAGTTTTTTGTTTTTTTGTTTTTTGAGAGGTTTTTGCTATAGGGCACGTGTGCTCTCCAGAAAAACGAGAGACAAAAAGCGAGAAATCACCCTCCAGCAGGGATGGCCATGCTGCAATCCCTTCTCCTCCATTCTGTTCTCGGTATCTGGGGCACGCACGCACGCGCGCCCCGCATAAATTTAAGCCACTGGATCCGGGACTCAAACTGCGGTCAACTACATGGGAGTCCAGCGACATAGCCATTACACCAACTGCTGGTCCCTATTATTTAGTTTTTTTATTTATTACTATTTTTAAATTTGCTATAGGGCACAGTGCTCACCAGGGGAAGAGAGAGGGAAAGTGAAAAAGCAAGCCTGCACCAGATCACTTGAACCACTGTCAGTCATATGGGAGTCCAGCACCTTAACCACTACACCACCTGCTGGTCCCAAGCCTCTGCATTCTAAATTTTGTTACGAAAGATTTCTTTTCACCCAAAGAAAATGGAATTTTAACTTCATCCAAATGCCAAATTTAAATCCCTGTTTTTAATCTATTTCATGTCTTTTTTTTTTTTGAGAGAGAGATTTTCGCTATAGGGCGCGTGCGCTCACCACACAGACAGAGAGAGACATAGAGACAGAAAGCAAGAAATCACCCCCCAGGGGGGATGGTCACGCCGCAATCCCTTCTCCTCCATTCTCCTCTCAGGATCTTGGGCACGCACGCACACGCGCCCGGCGTGAGTTTAAGCCACCGGGTCCGGGACACGAACCGCGGTCGACTACGTGGGAGTCCAGCAACATAGCCATTACGCTAACTGCTGGTTCCCTCTATTTCATGTCTTTAAATACTAAAATATTAGAATTGTTGGGGCCAGTAGGTGGTGTGATGGTTAAGGTGCTGAACTCCCACATGGATAACTACCATTCAAGTCCTGGACCTGGAGACCTGAAACTCATGCAGGTGCATGTGTATGAGGAGAATGGAGCAGAAGGGATTTCAGTGTGGTCATCCCTCTGGGGGGTGACTTCTCACTTTCTCTGTCTCTCCAGTGAGTACACACCCCCTATGACAAAGAATCTCTTAAAAAAAAAAAATTGGAGGTGTATGACAAAATGTTACATGGATAAGTGGAGATAAGACAGTATGTACAGTTTCTCTTTTTGTTAGGTTTTACAACTCATAAGGCTATTTATTCTGGTACTCAATATAGGAACACCTTAGAAAAGGATTTTTCAACATTTCAGATCTCTCTTTTGATCCAACTATAAGGGGTAGACCTTTGCTCTGGAATACTCTTCTTGCATTTTCCTGGTTTGTTTCCCTAGGCCTTCTTTTTCTGTTTCCTCTACACAGATTGGAGAAGAAATGAGCCAGAACAGTTTCATAAAGCAGTATCTGGAAAAGCAGCAGGAGCTACTCAGGCAGCGTCTGGAACGTGAAGCTCGCGAAGCTGCAGAACTTGAAGGTAAAGCCAGATTTGTCACTTCTAACAAGTTTTTCCTTCTTAACCCTGTCACCACACAGATAGGCAGCCTTTCTACCTGGCAATTTCAGGAATAAGTTAGGTTGAGACTGCTGCTTATTTGCTTTGATAGGTTTTTGGGAACAAGTGAGTTTCTGTTTATTTCTGTCAGGGAAGTATTTTGACTTTTTAGAAGAGGGTTCCTGGCAACAGGAAGCGTTACAAGTAAATTAAACTCCCATTTAGATGGAGTAGAGTTTGATCCTAGGGAGTTCTTCTTGATGTACAGTGCTCATTTTAGTATGAATCTCTATCTGTGACTTTGCCTGACCTCCTTCACTCCTCTACATATTCCCACATGCTGAGCCCTTCACTTCCTCCCTGCCCCGACCCAATCTGTACTTTGCAGAAGCTTCAGCTGAGTCGGAGGACGAGATGATCCATCCTGAGGGAGTGGCTTCCCTGCTACCTCCTGACTTTCAGAGCAGCCTGGAGAGACCAGAGCTGGAGCTCAGCAGACATTCGCCCAGTACGTATCTCCCTCCCCACTGCGCTGTTTGTCAATCCTGCGTAGTTGGTGGGGGGAGGTAGTTACACCTCCTTTCATGCTAAGCCTCCATGAAAGTCCCAGGGAAATTTTGGACATTGATATTTGATCTGTTTTTCATGTAAACTATGTCCTTTTGGAAGTCTGCTTTCACCTGTATATTGTTAACTTCTCAGTGTTTTATGAGGCATTATGATTTTTTTCTCATCTGTACCGCTTCAACGTCTTCTGCTTCTGAATTAGCAACAGTCACACTCCTTTTACCTCTTCACCAATTGTATATATTATACGTTGTATATCTAGTCATCCCCCTCAAATAGGGCATCTGTTGCAAGTTATTAGTTTATTCAATAATTTTTTATTGAGTGCCTATTGTGCAAGGCACTAGAGATAATAGTAAAGAAAAAGAGAAGTCTCTGGCCTCAGAAATCTTACTGCCCAGTAAAGAGATGGACATTAAATAATTACATAATTATAGTTGGATTAAGTGCTATGAAATATAGTACAGATATGTTTTATGTGAGCATATTATAGGGAGCTCTAACCTAGTATTTGGGATTGGTTCAGACAAGATTCATTTTTTTCACATTATAAAAAATATTTAGCATCCAGTTTTGCATAGTCTATCAAGCAAATGTCTATAAATACAGCCTTTGTCTCTTGTGAACTACCTAAGAGTATACTTTTAGTAGAACATGTATATGAAACACGTGGACAGTAGGTATACATGTTAAGCCAGTGTGTAAATTGACAGGTATTCTGAATCATTAATGTTAATGGTTGTGGAATGAGGGTTGGGGAGCTCTATAGTCAGTATTTTTAGAATATGTGACGTTTCCAGCTCTTCTAATTTTCTTAATTGTCAGGGCTCGTGACTATTTACTAGAGAAAACAGGAGGAGAAAGTGCCCCCAATGGGGCATGGTCACATCACAATCCCTTCTCCATCTATTTATCCTGTTGGAATATTGGGCACAAGTGCATGCACGCACACACACATATGCATGCACACATGTACACCTGGCATGTTTTTTAAGCTGCCAGCACTAGGATTTGAACTGCAGTTGGTCTTGTGGACTCTGGCTCCCTTAACCACTAGGCCACAAGGCCAGCCCACCATAAACTTTCCTACCTTTGATCTTGGCTGGGATATTAAGCTTGGTCTTTGCATAGACATCAGATTCTTTGAGGTACAGAAGGTGAGTCTGCCATAGACCAGTAAACCATCTCAGCAGCAATTATTTGTTGGCTTTGTATGTTTTTGGTTTCTAAGATTTTGACTGAAGTAATAGTTCTAGTAATGTATTTTTGTACTCACTGGGAATGCTTGAGGATTTTTTTTTTTCTTTAAGTATTACTTTGTTTAGAATATGAATTCCTAGGTCCTTTCCCAGGAATTTCAGGGAATGTGAATCCTGAGACCATAGTTTTTAAGGTTACTGAGTAGTTTTGTTGGCCAATTCAGTTTATTAATATCTGAAGGAATAATTCTTCAGTATTATATCTGGATCTTTGACTTATATTCTAGCAACCTCTTGTTTATATACTGTAGTTAAAATTTCAAATCAGGGGACCAGCAGGTGGCGTGGCGGTTAAGGTGCTGGACACTCCCACATGGCTCACCAGGGTTCAAGTCCTGGACCTGGTGGCTTGCTTTCTCAGTTTCTCTCTTTCTTTGTCTGTCTCTCTCTGATCAAATTAAAATAAATGAATGAATAAATAAAATTAAATAAATAATTCTTTTAAAAAAAATTTCAAATCGAAAGAAAGAATTGGTTTATAAAAATCTTCCCTGACTTTGCTTCTTGACCTTTTTTTATGATTATTTTTTTAAGTTTATTCTCTTATTTTCCATAAGCAAGGTAGCGTATCCCCAACAGGATCAAACACGTTAATCCACCCCCAACCTCAGTCAGCCCAGATCATAGGGATGTATAGGCCCAGAGTACTCCAGGAGGTCTTTAGATGTGAACCCAGAACCCTCCCCATGGGTCATCCTCACAGAGCTATGTGCTTTACCACTGTCTGGCCCCACTCTTGGCCTTTTAACTCTTCACCACTTTTTTTCAGATATTTCTAAGATATTGTCTGGATTCCCTTCTGTGTCATGACTACATGTACAAAAATGCTTTTCAATATAGGACATTATGAGAATATTAAGTGGATATTCAAAATATCGATTCCTTAACAAAGGGATAACCACAGGTTAGCTGGCCCTTGGTTTACACAGCATGTAGCACTCATTGTCTTTTCTGATATTAAATCTGGATACTAAGAATCTAGAGAAAAGATAAATAAATTATGCTTGTAAGACTGATATGAGTCAGTTTTAGGTTTGGCATCATTGCTAGGTCTCTGTTCCCTTAATTTCTGATTCTCATTCCTACTTAAAGATACCCTTGCCAACAGGCTTTGATCTCTACCTGCCTCACTTGGGTAAAAACACTGCCCAGGGATTTATTTTCTAGAGTCAAGAAACTGTGTTTGTATATGGCCCTTAATCATTCTTCACTTTAATACACCTGCATCATCCAGGAGCCATCCAGTTTTTGTGCCTGAAGGCTTCTAGGTTTAGACTTCCGTATTCATCCTGAGTTATTTTTTGACTCCTGAAATACATTTATTAGCTCCTTATCAGTATTAGTTCCATCCTTAACTAGAGTGCTCATTTCCTGCACATTATTAACATCTGATGTAAGTCACTCGTGATGTGGCCATGTGCTCTTTTTTTTTTTTGGAGAGATTTTTGCTGTAGAGTGCATGCTGCACTCGCCAGACAGAGACAGACAGACAGCACTCGCCAGACAGAGACAGACAGAGAGATAGAAAGCGAGAAATCACCCCCTATGGGGGATGGCCACGCCACAATCCCTTCTCTTCCATGCTCCTCTCGGGATCTTGGGCACGCACGCACACATGCCCTGTGTGAGTTTTAAGCCACCGGGTCCGGGACGCGAACTGCGGTCGACTACATGGGAGTCCAGTGACATAGCCATTACGCTAACTGCTGGTCCCGCCATGTGCTCTTAATAGAAGATCACACCTTTCTTGGAAGCTTGTCTGTATTACATCAGATTCCTCCAAGGAGCTGAGATTCCACATCTCTTCATATTTTTGTATTGCTTACTAATTACTTGTTTTACAATTGTAAATCCCTTTCATTTTTCATTTTCTTGGTAAAACAGCAATGATTAAAACTTTCAGAACAGCCCTGTTCATTTTCTCAAATCCCTTTGATGATTATTTATCAAGTCCTTTCCAGGGGTTAATCATCCAGAATCCTATCTCTGCATTTTTAGATTCTCAAAGATAACATCATAATCTAGTAGAGTGACATACAGTTTAAAATAGGTAAAGAAAGAATCTGTTTATGTGCATGTACCTAATTTTATACCTAACTTTAAAATCATAACTCTAAAATTCTCATTTGAACTTATTTAACACATTTATCTCTGACCAACCTTGTCATGCTTTTTTTTTTTCCTTTTGTTTAAAGTAAAATAGATCAGGTCTGTCTAAAGGAACTTTCCTAAAATTTATGGAAATTACTGTCTTTCCTTTTGGCTTAACTCATTTTATGATTTAAACTTTTCCAGATCACTGAATTACAAAATTATAATTGAGGGAACCAGCAGTTAGCGTAATGGCTATGTCGCTGGACTCCCATGTAGTCAACTGCAGTTCGCGTCCGGGACCCGGTGGCTTAAAACTCACGCTGGGTGCGTGTGCATGCATGCCCAAGGTCCCGAGAGGAGAATGGAGGAGAAGGGATTGCGGCGTGACCATCCCCCCTGGGGGGTGATTTCTCGCTTTCTGTCTCTATGTCTCTCTCTGTCTGTCTGACGAGCGCAAGCGCCCTATAGTGAAAATCTCTCAAAAAAAAAAAAAAAAAGTACTCAGGTTTAAAAAAAAAAAATTATAATTGAGTATTGTAGCCACTACACTAATGTCTTAAAGATATCTTCAGATGTTTGCTAGCAAGCCTGGCCTGTACATTCCAATTCTCTATCTTGTACATATAATTATTACCCAGATATGAAATGGTATATATTCAGGAATCCTGTTTATAAAGTAAAGTTTTAGAAAATATGTGGTCTTAAATTCATTTTATTAATTTCATTGTGGTTTTTTGTTTGCTTGTTTTTTACTACAGAATCAAAGTCTAATTCATTTTAGATTGTTTGTTTATAGAAATAAGAGAACAGATCTTAAGCTGGAGCCCATATAATCAGCTTTATTTTGTATCAGTTTAAAGACTATGTGGGGGGAGTGGCCAGCAGATAGCATAATGGTTAAGTTGTTGAACCCTCACATGGTTGGCTGCGGTTCAAGTCCTGGACCCCGTGGTTTGAAATCATTCAGTGCACATGCGTGCCCAAAATCCCAACAGGAGAATGAAGGAGAAGGGATTGCGGCATGGCCATCCCTCCCCGGGGGGTGATTTCTCGTTTTCTCTCTCTCTGTCGAATGCACGTGCCCTATAGCAAAAATCTCAATCACGATAGTAATAACAACAACAACATAAATACTATTAGAATAGAACATGGTTTTATGGATCATTTAAACCTTTTCTTCTGTCTTAAAATTGAGGCCGGTCTGGGGCCAGCATGAATGCAGAAGTTAAGGCAGCAAATCTGATGTGGCCAATTGCATGGTTTGAGTCCCAGACCGGTGGCTTGAAAAACACCCTGGGCGCATGTGTATGTGTGCCCAAAATCCCGAGAGTGGAGGAGAAGGGATTAAGGTGCAGCTGTTCCCCCTTGAGGGTGATTTCTCACTTTCTCCATCCCCCCCCCCCCCCACACACACACACACTGCATTCGTGTCCTATAGCAAATATTGGAAAAAAAAAATTTAAGCCCAATCTAACTGATTAAGTATTTAGAATATAATTATATTTTTGTTTTTTAGGTTTTTGCCACAGGACGCGTGCATTTGCCAGAGACAGACAGGGAAAGTGAGAAATCACCCTCCAGAGGGTCACGCCTTGGCCCCTTCTCCCCCATCCTCCTCTCAGGATTTTGGGCACACACTCATACGCGTGGCGTAATTTTCAGGCCGCCAGTTACAGGACTCAAACCGTGACTGGCCATGTGGGAATCCAGCGCCTTAACCACCATGCTACCTGCTGACCCCAAAATGTGATTCTGTTGTTTTCTATACTGGTTCTTACCACTGTTTGCATTGCTAGCCTGCTTTCTTTTTAAGTTTGTTCAGTCATCCTTTCCATGAACAAGAGACAGAAAGACAGTTATTCTCCAATAGGATCCCTACGCTGTGATCCACCTCCAGCTTCAGCAATCCCAGAATCATGGGTACATGTGTATCCATGTACTCCAAGAGGTCTCTGGATACAAACCCAGAATGGTGGATGAGCCTCATAGGGCATGTATTTTGCTCTTGCACCACTGTCCAATCCCAATTTTTTTTTTAAGAATTATTTATTTTATTTTTATTCATTTTATTTTAGTTTGACCAGAGAGAGAGAGGGAAAGTGAGAAAGCAACCACCAGGTCCAGGACTTGAACCATGGTTGGCCATGTGGGAGTGTCCAGCGCCTTAACCACCACGCCACCTGCTGGTCCCAAATCCCAATTTTTTTAAAAAGAATTTTTATTAAATTTTATTTTTTATGATTATTTATAAATTTCCTATAGGGTGTGTACATTCACCAGATAGAGACAGGCAGAGAGAGAGGGAGGGAGGGAAAGTGAGGAAGCAAGCCACCAGGTCCCAGACTCAAACCATGGCCAACCATGTGGGAGTCCAGCGCCTCAACTGCCAGGCTACCTGCTGGACCCCCTACATAGTTTTTTTTTAATTGCCAAAGAAAGGTTAAAAAGCCCCCCAGTGGGGTGTGGTCATACGGCAGTCCTTTCTCTATTTCTCCATTCTGTCAGGATTTGGGGCATGCACACACATGTACCCGGCATTTTTCTTTTTCTTTTTTTAAAATTTATTTTATTTTATTCATTCATTTTAATTTGACCAGAGAGAGAGAAGGAAAGTGAGAAAGCAAGCCACCAGGTCCAGGACTCGAACTGTAGTTGGCCATGTGGGAGTGTCCAGCACTTTGACCACCATGTCGTTTGCTGGTCTCACACCTGGCATTTTTCAAGCCATTGAGGTTAGTGTTGAAATTGTGGTTGACCATATGGGATCTGGCTCACTTAACCACTAGGCTACAAGGCCAGCACCTACATGATATGTTAATACTGGTAGGAAACTCAGAAATCATACAGTCCAGGCCAGTCAGGTGGTGTGGTAGTTAGAGCAGTTGGATCCCACATGACCAACTGTGCGATTTGAATCCCAGACTCAGTGGTTTGAAAAACCTGCCAATTGTGTGTGTGTGCCTATGTTCAAAATTCCGAGAGGAGAGTGGAGGAGAAGAAATTGCAACATGGTCATCCCCTCTGGGAATGCTTTCTCATTTTCTCTCTCTCCCTCTCTGTCACACTAATCCAATTCCACCTTTTTCTTAGTCAAGACATTGAGATCCTAATTTCTTCAATGTTTTATCCACACTTCACATCCTTTATGAAATGGGAGTGAAACTTCTTTCAGTTTTGCATGAAGTTATTCAGGATGACCTAGATTCATAGTTATCTAGCTTTCTTTCTTTTTTTTTTTCCTAATTAAAAAGTTATTTCTGGACCAGCAGGTAGTACTGTGATTGGGGGTGCTGGATTCCCACATGGCCAACTGCAGTTTGGGTCCCAGACCTAGCAGCTCTCTCTGTCTCTGGTCAAATTAAAAGAATAATAATAACGGGAACCAGCAGTTAGCGTAATGGCTATGTCGCTGGACTCCCACGTAGTCGACCGCGGTTCGCATCCCGGACCCGGTGGCTTAAAACTCACGCCGGGCATGTGTGCGTGCGTGCCCAAGATCCCGAGAGGAGAATGGAGGAGAAGGGATTGTGGCGTGGCCATCCCCCCTGGGGGGTGATTTCTCGCTTTCTGTCTCTATCTGTCTGGCGAGCGCACGCGCCTTATAGCGAAAACCTCTCCCCCCAAAAAAAAAAAAAAAGAAGAAGAATAACAAATGGAATTAAATAAATGAATAAATAAATCTAAATAAATAAATTATTATTTTGATTTGCTAGAGGGCACATGCCTTTTTTGGGGGGAGGGATTCTCACTCCCCCAGGGGATTGACCATGTCACAGTCCTCCTTCCTTCATTCTCCTCTCAGGATTTTGGGCACACATGCCCATGCACCTTGTGTGTGTTGTTTTTTGTTTTGTTGGGTTTTTTTTTTTTAAGAATTTCTTAAAAATTATTTAATTTTATTTATTCATTCATTTATTTTAACTTGACCAGAGAAAGACAGAGAGAGAGGGAGAGAAAGTGGGAAAGCAAGCCACCAGGTCCAGGACTTGAAGCGTAGTCGGCCATGTGGGAGTGTCCAGCGCCTTAACCACCATGCCACCTGCTGGTCCCCCCTCGTGTGGTTTTGAAGCTGCCAGGTCCAGAACTCACACTGCACAGTCAGCCACATGGGATCCAGCTGTCTTAACCACCATGCCAATAGCTGGCCCTCAAGCTTTCTTTTAATAGAATTTGTTTCCCTTCAGGACCAGCAGTTGGCTCTCATGTAGTCGACTGCAGTTTGAGTCCTGGACCCGGTGACTTAAACTCACACCAGGCGCTTGTGCGTGCGTGCCCAAGATCCCGAGAGGAGAATGGAGGAGAAGGGATTGCGGCCCTGGGGAGTGATTTATCGTTTTCTGTCTCTCTGTCTGTGTGCCCTATAGCAAAAAACCTCTCCAAAAAAAAAAACTTCCCTTCAAAACAAAGCTTTATTTAAAAAAAAAAAAATTATTTTATTTAACTTTATTTTTAATTTGATCAGAGACGGACAGAGTGAGACAGAGAATGTGAGAAAATAAGCCGCCAGGTCTGGGACTCGAACCGCAGTTGGCCATGTGGGAGTCCAGAGTCCTTAACTGCCACGCCACCTGCCAGCCCCAAAACAAAACTTCCTTGTGCATCAATATATGAGACGTCTTTGGAAAGGTCTTGGACAGTGCATGTTATGAAAAAATAATGCGGGACCAGCAGTTAGCGTAATGGCTATGTCGCTGGACTCCCACGTAGTCGCCCACGGTTCGAGTCCCGGACCCGGCGGCTTAAACTCACGCCGGGCACGTGTGCGTGCGTCCCCAAGATCCCGAGAGGAGAATGGAGGAGAAGGGATTGCGGCGTGGCCATCCCCCCTGGGGGGTGATTTCTCGCTTTCTATCTCTCTGTCTCTCTCTGTTTGTCTGGTGAGCGCACGCGCCCTATAGCAAAAACCTCTCCAAAAAAAAAAAGAAGAAAAAAAAAATGCGTGGTTTTGAAAATGTTTTTGCACCAATATAAACTCGTAGTAACTTGATATAATATGTTTGAATAGCATCTAGTTTGAGTTGCTAAGAATGTTAAGACATTCGTTTGAACAGAATCCCTATCAGCAACATGCAATTTAATAAAAGTAAGACAAAACGTCAAGTTTATGCTGAAGCTTGGGTAGAAGAATGATGAAATCATTGATGCTTTATGAAAAATTTATGGGAACAATACCCAGTAGTTTACAAATGGATAACTTTTTTTTTTTTTTTTTTTTTTTTTGAGAGGTTTTTGCTATAGGGCACGTGCACTCGCCAGACAGAGAGACAGAGAGACAGAAAGCAAGAAATCACCCCCGGGGGGATGGCCATGCCACAATCCCTTCTCCTCCATTCTCCTCTCAGGATCTTGGGCATGCACGCACACGTGCCCAGCGTGAGTTTTAAGCCACCGGGTTTGGGACGTGAACCACGGTTGACTACGTGGGAGTCCAGTGACATAGCCATTACGCTAACTGCTGGTCCCATCAAATGGATAACTTCTCAGGGCCAGCGAGTGGCGTAGTAGTTAAAGCCCTGGACTCTCTTACGGCCTACTGCAGTTTGAGTCTTAGACCTGATGGCTTAAAACTCATGCCAGTCACATGTGCGTGCATGTCCAAAATCCCAGGAGGAGATGAATGAGAAGGGCTTGTGGAATGGCCATCCCCCGCCGCCCCAGGGGTGATTTCTCACTGTCTATCGCAAGTGCATGCACCCTACAGCAAAAATCTCTCTCTAAAAAACAAAACAAATGGATAACTTCTTTTACGAAGAGATAAGATGATGTTGACAATGAAACATGCAATGCAGACTGTCCACATCAATCTGTAAGAAGAAGATAATTAATCTTGGAAGGACCAGCAGTTAGCATAATGGCTTTGTCGCTGGACTCCCATGTAGTCAACTGCGGTTCATGTCCCGGACCCAGTGGCTTAAAACTCACGCCGGGTGCATGTGCGTGCGTGCCCAAGATCCCAAAAGGAGAATGGAGGAGAAGGGATTGTGGCATGGCCATCAATCCCTAGGGGATGATTTCTCACTTTCTGTCTGTCTGTCTCTCTCTGTCTTTCTGGCAAGTACATGTGCCCTATGGCAAAAACCTCTCCAAAAAAAAAAAAAAAAGATAATTCATCTTGTTTACTGCCTAATTGAAGAGATTGACAGCAGAAACAATAGCCAACACTAAAGACATCTCAGCTGGTTCAGCTTATACAGTTCTGGTTGAGACCTTGAAGGCCAGCAGGTGGCATGTTGCTAAAGGTGGCTGGATCCCTTGTGACCAACTGCATGGTTTGAGACCTGGGCTTGACCACTGGAAAAACAAACCTGGCGTGTATACATGGATGTGTGCATGCCTATCCAAAATCCCTAGAGGAGACGAGGAGAAGGGATTGTAGTATGGCCATCCCTATAGAGGGTGATTTCTCACTCCTCCTCCCTCTCTCCGTTTTTCTTTGGTGAGTGGACATGCGTTATAACAAGCAAGCAAAAAGAAAAGTTAAAGTTAAGCAACATTCTGTACCCAAATCAGCTGCAGACAAGAGTAGAGCTTTCTTTTTCTTTCTTTTTTTTTTTTTTTTGTATTTTTGCATTTTTAAAAAAACTTTATTATTGTTATTATTTTCCAGTTTGATCACAGAGAGACAGAGAAAGAGAAAGTGAGAAAGCAAGTCACTAGGTTCAGGACTTGAATTGCAGTTGGTCATGTGGGAGTCCAACATCTTTTCTTTTTTTTTTTTTTTGGAGAGGTTTTTGCTATAGGGCGTGTGTGCGCGCCAGAAAGACAGAGAGACAGAAAGCCTTCCAGGGAGGATGGCCACACTGCAATCCCTTCTCCTCCATTCTCCTCTCGGGATCTTGGGTGGGCACGCACGCACACATGCCCGGTGTGAGTTTAAGTCACCAAGTCCGGGACTCAAACCGCAGTCGACTACATGGGAATCCAGCGATATAGCCATTATGCTAACTGCTGGTCCCAAGAGTAGAGCTTTCAATGGGTATTTTAAACAAGTAGGTTCAAAATCCTGAAGCATTTTTTTTAAAGAATTGTATCAGGAGATGCTAACCACCTAACCTGCTGGCTCCCTGAAGTCTCCTTTTATAAAACATTGAGAGGAAGGGTCAGCAGGTGGCATGGTGGTTAAGGGTGCTGGACTCCCACATGGCCAACCGTGGTTTGAGTCCCAGACCTGGCGGCTTTCTTTCTTTTTTTTTTTTTTCTTTTTTTTTTTTGAGAGGTTTTTGCTATAGGGCACGTGCACTCACCAGACAGACAGACAGAGAGAGACAGAAAGCAAGAAATCACCCCCCAGGGGAGATGGCCATGCCGCAATCCCTTCTCCTCCATTCTCCTCTCGGGATCTTGGGCACGCACGCACACGCGCCTGGCGTGAGTTTTAAGCCACCGGGTCCGGGACACGAACCGCAGTCAACTACATGGGAGTCCAGTGACACAGCCATTACACTAACTGCTGGTCCCTTGGCATGCTTTCTCACTTTCCCTCTCTCTCTCTGTCTGTCTCTGGTCAAATTAAAATAAATAAGTAAATAAATAAATGAAGTTAAATAATTCTTTTTTTAAAAAGATATCGAGAGGAACTAAGTCTGAAGTCCTGTCTTGAAGTAAATTCTAGGAATCCTTTGGCCCTTTTCTTTCATGGAAAACCATTCATCTAAGAATTTATTTCTTAAGTTGGTAGTTATATAACTTGACTGGTATATTTAATCATATTATTTTTATCAAAACTAGCAATAGTAACAATTAGGCAGTCCCAAAAAATGGACATTTAGAACATAGCAAGGTCTTGAGCTTTGATTCAGATTGACAAAATACTTGAGAATAAGTGTACTTTCCATTTATACATCGCTGCTAGACAATTTGAAGGTCCTAGAACTTACTTCACTGTTATTTATTTATAATGGTGCATTGGCTTTGAGGTGTTGAAAATATTCTGGACATGCAGCAACAGGAATTATCAATAAAACCCTGACCTTAGAGCCAGCAGGTGATGTAGTGGTTAAGGAACTAGATTCCCACATGGCTGACAACAGTTCAAGTTCTGGACCCTGTGACTTGAAAATCACGCTGGGCGCATATGCATGCATGCCCAAAACCCCAAGAGGAAAATGGAGGAGAAGGGATTGCAGTGTGGCTATCACCTCTGAGGGGTGATTTCTCATTTTCCCTCTTACTGTCTGTCTCTCTAGCAAGTGCACACACTCTATGCCAAAAATCTGTTTTTTTAAAAAAAGGCCCTGGCCCTTAGGACTTTTAGAGTCTTTTCTTAGAATAGAAGTCTTAAGAAATTGATACATATATGTATGATGAGCTCATATGCTTTGATTGGTTGAATTTTAGAAAGACATGAAAGATCGTTTAGGTTATGAGTCTGACTTGATTTTCTTCCATTTTGATAGGAAAAAGTTCTTCTGTTTCTGAAGAGAAAGGTGAATCTGATGATGAGAAACCAAGGAAAGGAGAACGACGATCATCCAGGGTCAGACAGGTAACTCGGATACCTCCTAAAGTATCTGTGACCTCTTAGAGTAATGCTTTGGTTGTCTCCTCCTTAAACTGTTTTAGAGTTGGTGTCTCACTAGGTTTCTGCGTGTTCATTTTTTTCCTCTTCATTTTGTTTTTCTTGTTTTTGTCTGTTTTAGATATGTTCTGGTCTTTGGATTTCTCAAGAGAGAGAGAGAGAGAGTGTGTGTGTGTGTGTGTGTGTGTGTGTGTGTTTTGTTTTTTAAAGAATCATTCATTTATTTATTACCATTATTTCTCAACTTGACCAGAGAGAGAGAGAAAGAGAAAATGAGAAAGCAAGCCACCAAGTCCAGGACTAGAACCAGGGTCAGCTATGTGGGAGTCCAGTGCCCCAACCACCATGCCACACACCGGCTCCAGGAATATATATTTTTAAAAAAACTTTAATGTGGGGGACCAGCGGGTGGTGTGGTGGTTAAGGCGCTGGACACTCCCACATGGCCAACCATGGTTCGAGTCCTGTACCTGGTGGCTTGCTTTCTCACTTTCCCCCTCTCTCTCTCTCTCTCTCTCTCTCTCTGTATTGCTCTCTGGTCAAATTAAAAAATAAATACATGAATAAATAAAATAAAAATAAATAATTCTTTAAAAATAAAAACTTTAATGTGAAAGCAGATTGATCTATATTCTTTGTTTTTAAAGACTATTTTATTTTATTTTTAAATTTAATGTTCTTTATTTATTTTTTTAATTTGACGAGAGAGAGAGAAAGGAAAAGTGAGAAAGCAAGCTGTCAGGTCTGGAACTTGAACCACCATTAGCCATATGGGAGTTCAGCACTTTAACCACCACATCACCTGCCGGCCCCTATTCTTTTTTTTTTTTTAAAGGTTTTTGCCTTAGGGCTCATGCACTTGCCAGAGAGAGAGAGACAAAGATAGACATTGAGAGGGAAAGTGAGAAATTACCCCCCCCCCCCCCGGGGTGGCTGTCCACACTACAATCCCTTCTCCTCCACTCTCCTCCCAGGATTGTGGGCACACACACACATAGTCCCAGCATGAGTTTCAAGCCGCCGGATCTGGAACTTGAACCATAATCAGCCATTTGGGAGTTCAGCGACGTAACTGCTATGCCATCTGCAGGCCCTGGTCTATATCCTTAAAGGATATAGGACATGATTAATTATTTGTAATTTTAAAGCTACAATGTGATGTTAAGTGAACAGAATTCAAAAGTGTATGTGTGGTGGGACCAGCAGTTAGCGTAATGGCTATGTCGCTGGACTCCCATGTAAGTCGACCGTGGTTCGCATCCTGGACCCGGTGGCTTAAAATTCAAGCTGGGCGCTTGTGCGTGCGTGCCCAAGATCCCGAGAGGAGAATGGAGGAGAAGGTATTGCGGCGTGGCCATCCCCCCTGGGGGGGTGATTTCTCGCTTTCTGTCTCTCTGTCTCTCTCTGTCTGTCTGGCGAGCACACGCGCCCTGTAGCAAAAACCTCTCCCAAAAAAAAGTGTATGTGTGGTGTAGTTATGACTATGCAAAATAAATGACAGGAAAAAAGAATGGAAATATATACCAAAATGATTTTTTAAAATAATATTAAAGGATAATAGGTTAGTTTACAGCTTTCCCACTTTCAGATGTTCTGTTTATATTTTTAAAGCCTGAAGCTAAAAAATTAACTAGAAGCAGCTTCATTATTATTTTTTTCTTTTAATTTGTTATAGGGTGAGTAAGTTCACTGAGGACGTAAAGAGTGAGAAAGTACCTCCCAGGAAAAACGGACATGTCACAATCCCTTCTCCTCCATTCTTCTCCTGGGATTTGGGACACACACACATGTACATGTACCCAGCGTGATTTTCTTTCTTTCTTTTTTTTTTTTTTTTTAATTCTGTAAAAAATTATTTAATTTTATTTATTCATTCATTTATTTTTAATTTTATCAGAAAGAGGCAGAGAGAGAGAGAAAATGAGAAAGCAAGCAACCAGGACCAGGACTCGAACCATGGTTAGCCATGTGGGAGTGTCCAGTGCCTTAACCACCATGCCACCTGCTGGACTCCTCTGCCCCAGCATGATTTTCAAACTGCTGCCAAGTGTCTGAAATCCAGCTGCCGGATCTACCACACTACCAGTCCCTCATTATCTTATTTCTTCTGGTCACTTTGTTTTGGTTCCCTTAAGTGTACATAGTAATATAATTGTCTTTTGTCAGACCTGTTTCTGTGTTGCTGAAAGTATATATAACCAAATTTCTCCCTCCCAAGAGTGTCTTGTGAGTTACTCTTTCACTTCTGTTGATTATGAGGAACTATTTTTGGAGTCATTGCTTGTATTTTCTTTCAGGCAAGAGCAGCTAAACTCTCAGAGTGCAGCCAGGTTGCTGAGGAAGAAGAGGATCAGGAAACACCTTCCAGAAATCTGAGGGTCAGAGCAGATCGAAATGTGAAAACAGGAGAGGAAGAAGAAGAGGAGGAGGAAGAGGAGGAGGAAGAAGAGGAGGAGGAGGAGGAAGATGATGATGAAGGACAAAAATCAAGGCAAGCACCAATCCTGAAACAATTTGAGGAAGAAGGGGGGGTAGAGAGGCCCAGACCAAAACCAGAGGAAGTGACGGATGAGAGACCCAAAACCGGAAGATCCCAGGAACAGGAGGGGTTAGAGAGAGAAGGGAGAATTACAAGATCCCAGGAAGAGGCCAGAAGAATTCATCTGGCCAGACAGCAACAAGAGAAAGAGTTGAAAACAGCTTCTCCCCTTAAGGAGGAAGAAAGAGAAATAAAATCTTCACAAAGCTCTGAGGAAAAGTCAAAGTCCCCTTCTCCTCCTCGACTAACTGAAGATCTAGAGAAGGCCCCTCTTGTGCTACAGCCAGAGCAAACTGCCAGTGAGGAGGAGACTCCCCCACCCTTACTTACCAAGGAAGCATCTTCACCACCACCTCAAACACAGCTCCAGAATGAAGAAGAAATAGAGCCCATGGAAGGCCCAGCACCCCCTGTCCTCGTTCAGTTGTCTCCTCCTAATACAGTTGTTGAGAACAGGGAGCTGTTAATATCTAAGCATACTGTCCAGTTGGTAGGAGGCCTGTCTCCTTTGTCAAGTCCTACAGACACCAAAGCAGAATCTCCAGCAGAGAAAGTGCCAGAAGAGAGTGTCTTGCCTCACATCCAGAAAAGCACACTAGCTGAATACTCAGCCCCGAAGGGTCTGGAAACTGAGTCAGAAAAATCTGCTCAGCCACTTCCTCTAAAAATGGAAGAATTAGCACCAGCCAAAGGAATCACTGAGGAACCTCTGAAACAGTCATCTTTGGAACAGAAGGAAGGCAGAAGGGCTTCTCATACCCCTCTCCCAAGCCACAGATTGAAACAGTCAACTGACTCATCCTCTAGCAGGTCTTCCTCCTCTTCATCCTCCAGCTCTAGATCAAGATCTCGCTCTCCTGACAGTTCGGGCTCTCAGTCTCATTCACCTCCTAGATCCAAGCAGAGAGATGTATCCCAGGCACAAAGTCACACCAACCCTCGTGGTAGACCCAAGGTGGATTCTAGATCAACATCTGACTCCCGTTCCCGTTCGCGTTCCCATTCTGCATCGAGCAACAGCAGAAAAGTAAGTGTGAAAGGTTCCTGGGCACATTGATGTTTATCTGTACTCCAGAGTTTTTCAAGCCCAGGAGAACATGTCATGATTTCTGACAGGAATAGGAAATGCCTCTTTTAGGCCTCAGTTTACTGATTCCTTTCCCCTCATTTCAGAGCTAATTTTCAATTCATTGATCCATAAATGGAGTCCTTTCTTATTAGGAGTCCCTTTGATTCTAAAGAATGTTGAATTCTTTTACTCATCTTCTCCACTAGATGTGGAGGGTATGGCCATGCCTTTTTTTTTTTTTTTTTTTTTTTTTTTGAGAGGTTTTTTCGCTATAGGGCGCGTGTGCTCGCCAGACAGACAGAGAGAGACAGAGAGACAGAAAGTGAGAAATCACCCCCCAGGGGGGGATGGTCATGCCGCAATCCCTTCTCCTCCATTCTCCTCTCGGGATCTTGGGCATGCACGCACAGGCGCCCGGCGTGAGTTTTAAACCACCGGGTCCAGGAGGCGAACCGCGGTCAACTACGTGGGAGTCCAGCGACATAGCCATTATGCTAACTGCTGGTCCCCTGGACATGCCTTTTTTTATGTGTATGCCTAGCACCTACTTGGAATTTAATTAAAAATTTGGTGAATAAGCAGTCAGGGAGATCACTAAAATAGGAATAAACACATCGACAGAAAGACCCAAAGTATTGAGTCTGTGAAAGCTGGAAAAAACTGTGATATACTGTGTATATGCTTTATGAAATAATTTTTCTTACTTATTTAATTTTTTTTTTAGTCTCTGAGCCCTGGAGTCTCCAGGGACAGCAGCACCAGCTACGCTGAAACCAAAGATCCCTCTTCTGGTCAGGAGGTTGCAACTCCACCAGTGCCACAGCTGCAGGTCCTTGAGCCAAAGGAGAGGACTTCCACTTCCTCGTCCTCTATCCAAGCGAGGCATGTGAGCCTGCCTGAACCAGCTGAAAAGCACGTGACACAGAGGTTACAGCCTGAGCGGGTAGGCTATTGCAACCTTCCTGGGAAGCAGATGGAGGGTTAGGCATAATTTTCCCTTCAGTTTTAGCTGTAACACTGAAAAGTTAATGTTCATAAGGTCTGGTAGAAATATAGAGGGTTCGGGACCAGCAGTTGGCATAATGGCTATGTCGCTAGACTCCCATGTAGTCAAACACGGTTTGAGTCCCGGACCCATGCTTAAACTCACGCCGGCCATGTGTGTGTGCGCGTGCCCAAGATCCCAAGAGGAGAATGGAGGAGAAGGGATTATGGCGTGGCCATCCCCCAAGGGGGTGATTTCTCACTTTCTGTCTCTGTCTTCCTGGTGAGCGCACGTGCCCTATAGCAAAAGCTTATTCAAATAAAAGAAATATAGAGGGTTCGGGATACCTATTAATTCTACTTAATTTGTTTCCAACTCCCTGGTTCATGAAAGTTCTACATGAGGCTGAGAAACAGGGTTCTCACCTCCAGGGCTCTGTAATTCTTCCTCAGAATTACTCCTTTTATGTGCACAAAATGAAGCCTTTTCACAGTTCTTACAAAAAATAATTCTAGTAAAATGATTGCTGGCATAGAAATTCTTGAAGTTCCCACTATTAAGTCATATTTCAATGTTTTTAATGAAATAACAAAGTGACCAAGGCCTATGTGGAGCTGGTACTGTGTTTGTCCAGCTCTTCCTTTATCTAGCTCCAGCGTGAAGAAAAGGAACCAAATTTTAGTACTTTGCTATGTTTGTTTTTGCTGTCTCCTGACAGGGGAGCCCAAAGAAGTGTGAAGCTGAAGAGGCAGAGCCACCAGCTGCTACACAGCCCCAAACCTCAGAGACTCAGACTTCTCATCTACCAGAATTGGAAAGGGTTCCTCACACTGTGTAAGTGATGCATTCAGCTGGGGTGTAACGAGGAACTATGAGTATGGGGTGGTTCTTTGCTTTCTAGGGTTCTTTGACTCAGCAGTCTTCTATTTTTCTTTTTTTTTTCACTTCTATTTTTCATGGCTTCTTTTTAAAATATGAAGGCAGAACTTTATTTGAACTTGTTACTATGTTGAGAATTACCCCAAAAATGTTAAGAAAGTTTGAAAAATGGTGGTTAGGTCATAAGGAAAACACATCTGGGATTATCGAGTCAAATAGTGAATTCTTTTAAGAAGCAGGCAATAGAGGCTCCTGTTTCCACACCCAAGTTAATGGAAGGTAATTGACTTGGCATTTTGCTATTCTTTTAAAATTATTTTATTTAACTTTATTTATTTTAATTTGAGCAGAGAGAGACAGAACGGGGGCGGGGGTGGAGTTATGTGAGAAAGCAAGCCACCAGATACAGGACTCGAACCATAGTCGGCCATGTGGGAATTCAGTGCCCTTAATCAACACACCACCTGCTGGCCCCTTGACTTAGCTTTTTTTCTTTTTAAAGGATTATTTATTTTATTTATTCATTCACTTATTTTTTAATTTGACCAGAGAGAAACACACACACAGAGCGAAAGATAGAAAGCAAGCCACCAGTCTGGGACTTGAACTGTGGTTGGCCGTGTGGGAGTGTCCAGTGCCTTAACCACCAAGCCACCTGCTAATCTCTTGACTTGGCATTTTAACTCAGCCCACCCCCCCCCTTTTTTTTGGTAGAGGTTTTTGCTATAGGGCACGTGCGCACGCCAGAAAGAGAGAGACAGAGACAGAAAGCGAGAAATCACCCCTTCGGGGGGAAGGCCATGCCACAATCCCTTCTCTCGGGATCTTGGGCATGCACACACACGCACCCAACGTGAATTTAAGCCACTGGGTCCGGGGCTCGAACCACAGTCGACTACATGGGAGTTCAGCTACATAGCCATTACACTAACTGCTGGTCCCTTAACTCAGCCTTTTAATTAACATTTATTGGCTTCACCTGGACCTGGGAACAGTTTACTAAAGGCACAGCAGGGTGCTTTTTTTTAGTTTGTACTTTTGCCCTAATTACTGTTATTTAGCATTTTATTTATCTTAACGTTTATGGCATATAATACAGCAAAATATGAAACCCCTATCAAGTCAGAAGTTTATTCTTGGGTCCCTATGCCATTTGATTGATCTTTTATTTTAGTTAATTTTATTATTATTTTTTAATTTGCTATAGGGCACATGCACTCACCAGGAAGAGACAGCGAGAGAGAGAGACTGAGAAAGCAAGCTGCCAGGTCTGGGACTTGAACTGCAGTTGGCTATGTGGGAGTCCAGTGCCTTAACAACCATACCACCTGCTGGTTCCAATTGATCTTACATTTATATAATTAATATGAGCATTGTTTTAAAGAATTATTTTATTTAACTTTTATTTATTTATTTATTTTAGTTTGACCAGAGACAGAGTGAGTGAGAAAGCAAGCCGCCAGGTCCAGGACTCGAACCATGGTCAGCCATGTGGGCGTCTAGTGTCCTTTTCCACCTGCCGCCCCCAATATGAACTTTTTAATCCTCAAGTCCTAGAGAAATACTTTCTTGTTTTTGTCATAGGGTTTGTGTGTTCACCAAGGAGAGATACAGAGAGAGGAAAAATGAGAAATCACCCCCCTATGAGGATGGCCATGCCACAGTCCCTTTTCCTTCTCTCTCCTCTTGGGATTTTGGGACACATGCACATGTGCCTGGTGTGATTTCTTTTTTTTTTTCTTAGAAATTTTTGCTATAGGGCGCCTGTGCTTACTAGAGAGAGACAGAGGGAAAGTAAGAAATCATCCCTTAAGGGGATGGCTATGCCGCAATCCCATTTTTCTCTCGGGATCTTGGGCGCGTCTGGTGTGATTTTTTTTAAGCTGCTGGGTTCAGGACTTGAACCATGGTCGGCTATATGGGAGTCCAGTGCCTTTGAGAGAAATAAGTTTACATTAAGTTAAATCTGTAATTGAATAGGTTATGTCTTTTTTTTTTTTTTTTTTTTTTTTTTTTTTTTTTTTTTTTTTTTTAGGGACATCGTTGCTATAGGGTACATGCGCTCACTGGAAAGACAGAGACAGAAAGTGAGAAATCACCCCAGGGGTATGACCACACCGTAATCCTTTTTCCGCCATTCTCTCAGGAGCATGTTTTAGGCTGCTGGATCCAAGTCTCAGAACTGTGGCCAACTACATGGGAATCTAGTGATGTAACCATTATGCCTTCTTTTGGTCCCTGTCATTCATTTATTTTGAATTAGATATTACAATTTAAGAAACGATTGAGGGGCCAGCTGTTAGCGTAATGGCTATGTTGCTGAACTCCCACGTAGCTGACCGCGGTTCAAGTCCTGGACCCGGTGGCTTAAACTCACGCCGGGCGTGTGTGCATGTGTGCCCAAGATCGTGAGAGGAGAACGGAGGAGAAGGGATTGCGGCGTGGTCATCCTCCTGGGGGGTGATTTCTTGCTTTCTATCTCTCTGTCTCTCTCTGTCTTTCTGGTGAGCACATGGAAATTTTGCTATAGCAAAAACCTCTCCCCAAAAAAACGCTTGAACCAAAATTCCTGGCTTCAGAGCCTCATGAGAAATGCAAAAGTGAAGCTTTATAGGAATAAGATTGCTTAGCTTGTACACATAAGAAGTCCTGAACTGCTTTGGGGAAAGTGTCTTGTATAGACAGGTGGCTTAAAGTTGTTCTTTACTTGTTTTTATGGCACTTTTAACACCAATACTATCAGGGTGATTTTTTCCCCCAATATATATTAGTCTAATAACTAATAGTCTTCTGAAAGCTTCAAACTGTCTTTTAACTATGATTTTTGGAGGATGGTGGGTGTGACATTATTTATGATCTCATTTCCTTGTAACTTTAATGTCAGTTTTGTGCTGCTTAATCTCTAGCTTTTCTCTTGTGCATTCTGATATTTTTGCCTCTGCTGCCACCTTATGGTTGTTATATTTTTGGTATGAAAGCCAAAAGTTCACTCTATGTCCTTTGAAAAGCTTCCATTTTTCCCTTTTGGAATGAGTACATCGTCCTTTGGAAAAGGGTTTTTCTTCTAGGACCATAAAGTGAAAATCCAACGGCTTCTGGAAGGTGTTCAGGACTCCCCAGCTACACCATCAATGAGGAAATGGGGTGACGTCTTCCTTTCTATATCCCTCAACCAGATTTAATACTTACCTTCCTCCTCTCCCATTCCCTGGAGGTACTCCATGTACTTTGTATAATGACAGCTTCAAAGTGGCTATTGAGGGACCAGCAGGGACGTGGTGGATGAGGTGCTAGACTCTCACATGGTCATCCAGGATTCAAGTCCTGGACCCAGCAGCTTGAAAATCATGCCGTGTGTGTGTGTGTGTGTGTGTGTGTGTGTGTGTGTGACCAAAATCCCAAGAGGAGAATGGAAAAGAAAGGATTGTGGCATGACCATCACCCCCCACACGGTAGGGGGGGTGTTTTTTCACTTTCTGTCTCTTTGGTGAGTACATATGCCATATGGCAAAAAAAATCTTAAAAATAAAACAACAAAAAACAGAAGATACTGACTACCTGCCACAATTTGGCCTGAGGAACTGCCTCTTAGGCATCCTGAAAAGCAAGTGATTTTCTGAAAAGCTTTTTTCTAGCTTTAAAGTTCTATGAGTCTGTGAGATCCTAGCAACAGAAAGGTGTTTGATGTTGTTTGGGAGCACCTTTATTTCTGGACTTTCCCATGCAAGTCCAGGGCAAGTGAAACTGAGTCACACACAGTGTTTCTTGCCAGGGAGAGGTGGCTTTGATCATGGTTTTATGTTTGAGATAAGCAATTCACGTTGATTCTGACAAGGTGAAAGGCAAAGTGGCACCTTGGGCAGATACTGAGGTTGTCCATTGTGCCTGGGCAGGCTTCGTTGGAGCAGCCAGTAGGCTAGAAATGCATTCCGCACTCAGGAATCGCTCACACGTCCCTCTTAGCTGCTGTCCTTCTCCCTGCCTGCCGAGTGGTCTGTTCAACAGTGCAACAAAAAGGCATGCCCAGAGGCCTAAACTCAGAGGCTACTCTAGCATTGGAGCTGGTAAATGAATCTTTGAAAAGTTTGCCTCTGTTTCTGGAGACCCTACTACAACTTGACACCACTTCTGGTCTTTCACTCCTCTGGAGTGCCAAGCCTCCAGAGCCCTAGAGGTTCTAGGAAAGTGAGCTCAACAGTGCTGAAAGGGAAAGGCTATCTGTAGCTTAGCCCTGCTTTTCCTGTCCGTCTCAATAAGTAGCATGAGTTCAAAAAACAGCAGTAAAGTGTTAAAAAAAAAATGGACTTTACCTCAAGGACCTCTCACCACTTGGAAGAGCTTTTTTGATGTACTTGGTTAAATCCATTCTGGTTCTGATTGTACCTGAGGAATTCTAAATTTATGAGGTAAGGTATCTTTTTCATTGTTGGGAGCAAGAATTTGTGAGCCCTTATTAGTCCTCTATGATTTGAGCCCAAAAGCCAGTTTTCTGCCTCCCATGAATATAACAAAAATGTCTTCATACAGCAGAAAATAATGGGACCCTGATGTCATTATTACTACATTTAAAAAGATACAGAAAAAAGAAAAGAAAGAGGAAAAAATTTTGTGGACATCTGTATCATTCAGCAGTAGTTAATTCAAACCTGAATTTTTCTAAATCCAACATTCCTGTGTACACAGACCTAGCAGGCAATGCAACTTTAGACTCTTGATCATAAGCATATCTGTTCTTTTGCCTGTGTAGGAGAAAGAAAAATGGCTCTTTTAAATCTGTTTGACAATGGAATTGATGCTCCCCAAGAGACCTTTTAATGCCAGTATCCCAAATAATACATGATTTTTTAAAAAGCAGAATTGGTTGTCATTAATAAATTTTTTTTAGAATTAGTTTTTATTTAACTTTATTTATTTATATACTTAAATTTGACTAGAGAGGGACAGAGAGAGAGAGAGAGAGAAAGTGAGAAAGCAAGCTGCCAGGTCTTGGACTCTAACCACCGTCAACCCTGTGGGAGTCCAGCGTCCTTAACCGCCACACCACCTGCCTGCCTGTCATTAATAGTGTTAACTTGCTGAGAAATGTAAGGACATACTCCTTAGAATCATACTGTCCTTCATTATCTTGAAACTAGTGTACTCCTAAACATACCAAGTCCCACTATTTCTTTTTTTTTTAAGAATTATTTATTATAATTTTATTTATTCATTCATTTATTTTAATTTGACCAGAGAGAGAGAGGGAAAGTGAAAAAGCAAGCCACCAGGTCTGGGACTTGAACCGTGTCCAGCCATGTGGGAGTGCCCAGTGCCTTAACCACCATGCCACTTACTAGTCCCCCCCCCAAATTCTATTTCTTAGTGAATGTTTACGTCTGGTCCTTGTCTCCTTCTGAATTTTCTTTTTTTTTTTTTTTTTTTTTGGAGAGGTTTTTGCTATAGGGTGTGTGCGCTCACCAGACAGACAGAGACAGAGAGACAGAAAGCAGGAAATCACCCCCCAGGGGGGATGGCCACGCCGCAATCCCTTCTCCTCCATTCTCCTCTCGGGATCTTGGGCACGCGCCCAGCGTGAGTTTAAGCCACCGGGTCCAGGACTTGAACCGCAGTCAACTACGTGGGAATCCAGTGACATAGCCATTACGCTAACTGCTGATCCCTCCTTCTGAATTTTCTATAACTAAATTCTAACATATATTCCCATAAGAATATCCTTTTCTATTAGCTTTTCTGAACCTCATTCATATTCATATACGAACTTAACATGATGTTATTAGCCTCCAAGTAGTTCTTTTCTCCTGGGCTACAAATACTTTGTGTGCTGTTTAATTATGGATAGATTTCATATCCCCCCCAACTCACCATGCAGTTTATAGATTTTTCAGAGTTCAGGAACATTCGTGCAGGAAGTTTAAGTGGGAAGAGAGATGTCTTTCATCTGAAAGGGATTTCAAAGAAAAGCTGCAGGGCCTCTGATAAATAGCTAACAGGCACAGGGAGTAACCCTACAAGTAGGTAGGGGGCAGTCTCAAGGTTTCCTCATTATCTTCTGAAAATAAAATCTTGGGAATTTTTTGATCCCACAGAATTGATCTTCTATGAGGAAATAAAAGGCACAAACCTGTGTCTTAAGCAGGCCAAGGAGTGTGTGGTAAAATCCTTATTCTTGGAGAAAGTAGATAGAATTTCTTCCTTTTTTTTTTTTAGAGAGAGAGATTTTTGGAGTGGGGCGTGTGCTGCGCTCACCACAGAGACAGAAAGAGAGTGAGAAATCACGCAAGGGGGATGGCCACACCGCAGTTCCTTCTCCGTTCTCCTCTTGGGATCTTGGGCGCACATGTGCCTGGTGTAAGTTTCAAGCCGCTCGGTCTGAGACTTGAACTATGGTCGACTACGTGGGAGTCCAGCAATTATGCCATCTGCTGGTCCCAGAAGATAGCGTTTTGAGTCACAGAGTTTTGTTTCCTACCAAATGAAACTACTCCTGGAGAGAGATACTAGCAGCTGAAAGTACTGAGGACAATAGATGGACAGGGGACATTTATTTGAGGATGTTGGAAGGTTATATTTTCTATGGGTAACATTCTCTCTGGGGATTCTATCCAGAAACAGTGTTCAAGCAGGCATTTAGTAAATGGACCCGCAATGACAAATGATGCAGAAATATTTATGGAGCATTTCTTTGTGTTAAGTTCTGGGCTCCGGAGCCAAGGGTTGTAGCCCCTACCTTTGAGGAATTGTGTAGGTGTGTAGTGGGGAAGGCACCTCCACTAGCAGTTAATTATACAGAGTGATGAGAGCATCGCTGAAAACCTGTCATGCTTATCACTGAGTGGCTTTGCATCAGAGCAAGAGCAGTCTACATTTTGAAGAAACTTGAAAACTCTAGAGGTGGCATCAAATGAGGCAGACCAGTGGCCCATTAAGCTTACATGTATTTTATGCATATCCTTACTTTGACTTGAGGTGTCCCCCAACAGATTTTTTTTTTTGAGAGAGAGATTTTTGCTATAGGGCGCTTTCGCTCACCAGAAAGACAGAGAAAGAGAGAGAGGAGGTGAGAAATCATCCCCCAGGGGGGATGACCACACTGCAATCCCTTCTCCATTTTCCTTTCGGGATCTTGGGCACACGCCCCGCGTGAATTTAAGCCACCAGGACTCAAACCATGGTTGACTACATGGGAGTCCAGCGAAATAGCCATTTCACCAACTGCTGGTCCCTACCCAACAGACTCTTAAGGATTAATACTAATTACACTGTTCTGTGAGATAGGTATTATTATTATCATCCCCTCTACAGATTAAGAAGCAGGTACACAGGATCTGGAACTTGTCTAGAGAGTAAAACCAGGGCCAGGATTGGCCCCTAAGCAGTCTTAACTCCAGAGCAGACTGGGACCACTATGTGAAAGAGATTTTTTTTTTCTTTTTTTTGGAGAGGTTTTTGCTATAGGGCGCTTGCGCTCTCCAGAAAGAGAGAGAGACAGAAAGCGAGAAATCACCCCTCGGGGGGATGGCCATGCCACAATCCCTTCTCCTCCATTCTCTTCTCCAGATCCTGGGCACGCACGCACATGCGCCCAGTGTGAGTTTAAGCCACCGAGTCCGGGACTCGAACCACAGTCGACTACATGGGAGTCAGTGACATAGCCATTATGTCAACTGCTGGCCCCAAAAGAAAACTTTTAAAGTGATGTACAAACATGATCACTATATCTTGCAGGTGGCATGTAAGTTTAAGATTTTAGCAGGTGGCGTGGTGGTTAAGGTGCTGGACACGCCCACATGTCCGACCATGGTTTGAGTCCTGGACCTGGTGGCTTGCTTTCTCACTGCCCCGCCCCCTCTGGTCAAATGAAAATAAATGAATGAATAAATAAAATACTTTTAAAAAATTAAATAAGTATAAAAGATTTTAAGCAATGGGGGAAAAATCTTCATCCCTGGCTCAAAGCTCCAATATTAAAAATGAGATACTGAGCTTTGGTTAAGTTCTCAGTTGTCTTAAGTCAGCCACTGCTGCCACTAGGCTACAAAAGAAGCACCTTAGCAGGCATATTTGCTTAGAGCTCCTTTCAGTGGTTATGGTACGGTTTGTTTCCCATTTCAGTTTGTTCTGGAGAAGATGCTCATGATTAGTATTTTTCTGCTTAATTAGTCTCTCTCCGCCCAGCTGGTCTGCCCCTCCCTTGCCCCATACAGCAGCGTTCACTTCCCTGTCTCACCTACTTCAGAGCTCTCACCTTGGAACCCTGGCAGCCTTTGAGCTTCGGCTACCCAAGGTCAGGTCCCTTTCCCGGTTGATCTTTTCCTTTCTGGTTCCAGTGGCCCCTGGTGCAGGGCAACCTTATTAAAGACTCTATGAAAGAAAGTTGTCTGTTAATCTGTTCTAAGACACCCACCCACCCCCACTCCTCTTCTACTGGTAATTCAAAAAGAATTCTCTTCACTTACCTGCCTCCAAAAATAAAAATTAAAAAAAGAAAAAAACACATCCCTGGGAAAAGGATAGGTTGGAGCGAGCAGCCAGTTACTGTCGTGATTGGGTTGTGACTATTCCCATCCCTCCTTCCCATCTTGAACGTGGCTGGCTAATCTGGTTTCAGTGCTCCGTGCCTGGCTTCCTGGGTACAGAGGATGTTGAGCACGTAAAAATTGCTCATGACCTTCTATTCGGAGGCTTCGGTTGTCTTCCCTTAACCGTTTTTCAACTTTGGCTTTATCTTTTTTCTTGAGTCATTTTTCACCCCCAACTCTGCTGTTTCCCTTCCTTCTCTTCTTCAGAATCTTCCAATCAAGCAGCTGTAACTTTGTATATCCTCTCCACCAGCCAGCACACCACCACCCCCCGGGAAGACTGGGAGGGAGCACCCTCACCCTGTGGGCTTAGGCCTCAGTAGCTGTTGTAACCTGAGAAAAGAAGGAAAAAGGCCAGGCCCGCGGAGCCCGCAGTCGGCTCCCTGTGGCTTGCCCGAGGATAAGAGCCTTGCTCGCTCAGCTCCCTCCCCCTCTCCTCTCCCCTCCCCTGCTGCAGCAGGGCCCTCCCCCGTCCGCACACACGGGCTGCTGGGTAAGTGGCAAGATGGCTCCCCTGCATGTCTCCGGCTGATCGCCGCCGTCCGCCAGTACAATAGAGCCAGCCACTGCCGGCAGCCTGGCCCTCTTCCTCCTCCTCCTCCAGAGAGACCAATCCAGCCGAACTCGGGGTTTGCCGTGAGGACTTAACGCTTATCTCTTTAAAGCCAGATCTGTTTTAGCCTCCCCGCACTACCACCACCTCCCCTTCCATTTACCATTTTTTGGATCCCCAGTTGCTGCATCTCGATTTTCTCTCTCTGGATCGGGTGGCTGGGGAGGAGGTGGTGGGTTCTTGGGACAAGGAAGGTGCTTTTTTTTTTTAATTTTTTAGGATTTTTTTTTGTTTGGTTTTTGTTATTTCTTCCATTCCAGAAAGGGATAAACAGCACTTCCAGGGGGAGAAAAAAAATCATGTTATCAGAAAGCAAAGAAGGGTGAGAGCTTCACATTTCCATGTATCCCTTTTCCCTACCGCTCTAGCTCGCCTCATCCTCCTCCTCTTCCCCATGGCTTTCATTCTGTCTTTCGTTTTGGTTTGTTTTCAGTCATTCTGCTTTCCCCCTTTGTCCTTCCTGCCTGATTCCTAATTGGCCCCACTTGCCCTCTCTGTGTGGGAAATAGGTAATTTTTATTTAATAAGCCTCTTCTCTCGGTTTAATCAGTTGAGTTGCTTGTTTCTGTGGGGGCCTGTTAGCTGGGGGCACGGGTTCCGATTTTCCCCTCCCCCCTAATTCTTCCATTCCTCCCTGGCTGCTCTAGGGAGGCTGTCCTGACCTCTGGGTGTCAGTCAGCCTGTGGGGAATGCTGAGTTTTCTTCTGGTGATTATTGGTCTGGGGAGGCCTCTCCTGAGATGTAGGCCCTAAAGCAATCTTGATTTGATCCCACGCCCACACTCACATCCCGGTATTTGGGTGGCTGAGGGAGTGAGGTTAAGAGAGAGAAGTTAGGGATGAAGGTGGGAAGCTAGTTTACCCGAAGTGAATCTCTGGGACTCTGCCTGAAACGGGGGCTAACTTGTGGTTTACAGTGGGGGAGTGAGTTCAGTGTTTGTGGGGGAGCTAGCTGCATGGTGCTGGGGAGGGAGTGTCCTGACTGGGAGGCCTGCTCTCTTTATCTCTCGGAAGTTGGAATGAGGGAGTGGGAGAAACTGGGTGAAAGCCGAAAGTAAGAACAGTTCCTACACCTCTGAGCAGGTAAAAGTGGCCTGATTCTCCTCTTGAGCTTTTATACCTACACTTCAGCAGTTTTCGTTTACCCTTTTGGATGAGAGAGGGTCCTTGCTGAAGGGCCTGCTAGCCTGCGTTCTCCCTGCAGCCCCCGCCTCCACCATTTTCTCCGTTCCTGATGTCTCCAGATGCTGTGGGTCAGCAGGCCTTTACTTAGTAAGCAGCTGATTAAACACAAGGTCCGGATCACTTGCACAGCCATGGACATTCTTCTTGTCTTTTTAAGAAATCAGGCTTCTCTTAGTTTCTCATGTAATTTTGCTAGGCGAAAATGCCTCTGGCCAGGGGACAGAGAAGCACAGGGTTGTGGCCAATCACAGTCGCTTTTGAGGGACTGTTTTCAGGGACGGTGTTTCTCTTAATATAGAGTCCTGTGATGAGTTACTAACTAAGAACAGTTGGAGCCCTAACCCCCCACACACAACAGCTTTATCCCATCTGGGCAGTGGGTGGATGTGGTTGCTGTAATCCTTACTCGCTCCCAGAGGAAAACAGTTTCCCACTTTCGCCATGGGGCAAGGTCTCTAATCTGATCTGAAAAGTCCTCTCAATCCCACCCAAGTGATGAGGCATGGGGATTTCCTGGCCCAAAAGCTAATGTCTTGCTCTCTCTTCCCCTTGGTTCTTTCCTGCCCTTCCCTCTCAACCTCTCCCCATCCTGTCAGTGAGGAGAAGGAGGAAGTAACCATGGACTCAAGTGAAAACAGACCTGAAAATGAGGTTCCAGAGCCTCCCATGCCTATGGCAGACCAAGTCAGCAATGATGACCGCCCAGAGGGCAGTGCTGAAGATGAGGAGAAGAAAGAGGTAAATTTCCAAGCCACTTGTTGGGGTGGGTGGGCAGGAGTGGACCTAGGGGGAAAGAGTAGACCCCTCTGGTGAACCCTCTTACGCAGTGGGACAACTTAAGGGATGAGGCAGGGACTTGGATCAGGGTAGGGCCAAGGGAGAATTCGCTGGTTTAGCAAGGGAGACCCCCTCGTGATGGGAACAGGGCTCATTTGTTCTCCTTTCCTTGTTGGGGAAGTAGTGCAATCCAGGCTCCTCCTAGAAGTTTGAAACTAAATGGGAAGCCCCTTAATAGCCCTTCACCTAAGACCCAGCCAGGCTCAGCTTCTCCTGCTATCTCCCTGTGGTAACTCCTTTAGCTTTCCCTCCTTTTTGAAAGCCTGATGGGGCTCAGCGCCATCTAGTGGGCTTTCCTGATTCTCCCTAGACCAGCAATGCTGAGGAATTTTTGTTCCTCATCTGCCCCCCAGTGGTCTCATTAAAGAGATGAGTAGCTTCTTAGAAACCAGCACGTGGGTGATCCAGAAGGTCCCTTGTTCACATTTATGACCCCTCTACCCCTATTTTGGCAATATATTATTTTGTGTCCTGCACCCAATTCAGGGGGCTCCCCCCACCAGAGCCAGCGAAGTCTTCTTGGCTCTTAAAGTAGTACAGAAAAAATTAGCCGGGTTAGGGAGTGGGGTAATAGAGTGGGAGGAGGGATTGTTGTGTGTGTAGCCTTTCTCTGGTGTGTGTTGCGGGGGTGGGGGCCGGTGAAAGTGATTTGATGTGCAGAATATTATTTATTACAAGGTCCTTCTTCCCCGTAAAACTTTGTCCAAGTACCTCATGTACGGTAATCCGCCCGTAAAATATAACCCTGCCCAACTGGCCAATCGCTGATGCCGCCTCTTCCTCTGGACCCACCCGCTGCTACTGAGCTGCCCAATCAGAGCCGAGTCTGCTATCCAGGTGTCTTGGCCAGAGGGGGGCATGTATGTGGGCTCCTGTGATGGGCCCCCTTTTGCCTCCCTGTCTTGCTTACATCAGGGGGCCAAGAAGAGCACTGTTCTGGAAAGACTTGTATTGAAAAAGCAAAAAGCATTTGGAAAGGGGTGGACTTGCATCGTCTCCCTACTTGGGACACCTCGAGAAGAGCTTGTGCCAGTGCTGGGGCGCCTGCCCACATGCCCTTGACCTTTTGAGGACTGTGGGTTGCCTTTGTTTGCTACAGACTGTTGGGAGCCCCATCTAGAGCACCAAGACCTCCTAAAGAGTCAATTTGTGATCACAGTGCCATGCTGTAAAATACTGAGAGAGGCCCTCGGCTTAAGCTGTGACGACTAGGAACCCTGCAGAGAAGTCTAGGGTCTGTGCCTCAGGGATTTAATGCTGATGACAGCCCAGCCCATGTATCACCACTTGCTCATCAGAATGGACTTTCCTTTGGTCCCTGTTGTCCATGGTGAAGGGCAGCATGTTGTTTGCTCCAACTTCTCCTCCATCCCTGGAGGCAGGGGCCCATTCATCCACCTGACTGGAACCACTATCTCAGCTGGAGTCCCTGAGGAGATGCCACCCACAACTCTCAGAAGAAAAGTGTTGTGACCTTGCTGCTGAATGTGTGCCAGGTCCTGGGGATATTCACCTACTACTGTCCCCAGGCTACCTTCATCAGAGGCTCCATGATCCCACTCGGTGAGAGGACCCCTTCCCCAGTTACAGGCAGAGGAGAAAGGGACTCTGGCGTCATCACCTGGATTCCAAGTGTCGGGTGGTGGTTTTGCTGCAGCTTGCCACTGGTGGACATAGGGTCCTGCCTGCCTCTCACAGTGAAAGGCAAGGACCATTCCTGCTGCTTACAGGCCGTCTCGTCAGGGACTGCAAGATGATGCCCCTACAGGGCCAGAACTGATGTCTCTGCCCCCTTTTCCCCTCTACCCCTCGCTGAGCCTGGCCACCACCAGTGAACTGTCTTGACATCATGGAAACTGGGCAGTGTCCCCCCACACGTTTCCCTCCCGCCCCCCCTGCGCCCCTGGGAGGACTCTGGCAGTGCCGTGCTGACTACCACGCCGAGCGCCCACCTTTTTTGCCAACCCAACCCCCCACCAATTGCACAGCGCCTAGCAGGGAGGGCTCATTCTGATTGGACCGGCGGTTGACTAGATACAGTACACAGTGAGGTGCGATTGGCTGAACTGAAGATCCCAGGTGTGAGATGGTACCTGGAACATTTGTCATATTCCTAGTTTATTTTCTTCTTTATTTTCTCCTCCTCCTCCTCTTTTTTTTTTTTTTAATCTTTTATTTTAATTTTTTTCTTTCTCTTATTTTTCTGATTTCTTTATTGGATTTATTTATTTATTTTGTTCATGTTTTTCCTGTTTTAATTAAGACCCTTTTTTTTTCTCACTAACTTACCCATCGAGAGCGGCCCAGCTAGGGGTCAGGCTGGCCCTTAACAGAGACCAAGGAGACTTGGTTAGACGACACAAACGGGGCTGGGGGGTGGATGGGAAAGGGGGATTTCATCAAGAGAGTTCTACCCTATCCTTTAGAAGGGTGGTAGGGTGGTCTTAGTTTTTCCAGAAATAAGCACCTAAACCTAAAAATTCTCTGTTCCCCTTTGTCGCTCTCACTCTTGCTCTGTCCATAGTCTTTCTCCACTCACTGAGTGGTTGGGGCAGAAGCTTGTCCCAGAGCTATCTTCTGGTCCTCGGCAGCCCCTAAGGTTGAGCCCTGGCTGGAGAGGAGACAGTAAGGCTCTGCTAGAGCGACACGCGGTGATCAGAAAGTTTGAGCATTTCCTTGGGACAGTCTGCCCCTCATAAAGACCCTCCTTTACCAAAAACACTTAAATTCTTCTCCTGGCACTTGACTCAAGGCCTCCTCTCAAATAGGGGCTGCCCTTTTCCACGGCTTGGGTGGGGGTGTCTGGGCAGTCTTAGCAATCTGCTGTCCAGACATGTTTAAACTGTTGTCAGTGGACATCAGCTCTTGGCATTGAGGAAAGGAGGGTGGTTGCCTTGTTAAAACTGGCATCCCAAAGTTGATTTTCACTTTTCCTTGAGTTGGCAAGGAAAGCCTAGGAGGTCGAGGTGATCCATTTCTAGTCTCAGTTGGGCTTGGTGTCCTCCCTACCCATGGAGATAAAAGAGGGCAAGACCAACATCTCTAAGGGGCTGGGAGGCTTCTGAATTCCGCTCTAAGCTTATTTCTGGTTAAGCTAATACACCAGTGTGGTTTGGTCTAGACAACTTTTCCCTGCTGTGATGTTTGGTTTTATTTTTTTCTCTAACTTGCATTGATTCTGCTTCGTTTTTGCCGTTTGCCGCTTCTGTTTTGGTCTCTGTCTGTCTCTGTGTCTGTGTCTCTCTCTTTCTCTCTCTCTTTCTCTCTCTCTCTCTCTCTCTCTCTCTCTCTCTCTCTCTGTCTTTGGAGCCTGTGCTAAGACTGCTCCATCTAACCTCTTTCCCCCCCTCTCTGTGGGGTGTCTCTCTTTCTCTTTTTTTCCCTTTTCTTCTTCATACAGAGTTCGCTGCCCAAATCATTCAAGAGGAAGATCTCCGTTGTCTGTAAGTCTAGCCCCGAATCCCTGGTAAAGGCCAGGAGTGCCCAGAAAGTGAATGCTCATGAGAAGCAGCTTCCCATCCGCTTAGTGGCATTTCTGGGTTAACCCCTCACACTGCTCCCTCTGCCCAGCAGATGGGTATCTTCTTGGCATATCTTCAAATTCAAAACTTTAGACAATTCCTGTCATTACTTCCCCAATGACATTTTAATTAGATACACTATGCAGTATCTCTTGTCTTAAAGGCGTTTATTCTTTTAGATTTCTGGACCCTGAGAACCAGAAATAAGTTTGAAGGACTCCTATATGATGTTCACCAGTGTGTATTTTAAGAGATCTTCTAAGGAAATTAAAGCACCCTGTGCTGCAGATAGTAACTTTTTTTAGCATTTCCTCAGTAAGGACCTTTAGGTGACCAAAGTATAATGGATATTGATGACTTTAAATATCAGCCTGAGGGCCAGCAGATGGCTTGGTGGTTAAGGCAGCTAGATTCCCACATGGCCGATCCTTGTTCCCAAGTATGATTTCCTTAAGTTACAACATTTTAAGCTCCAGCCGAAGGCAACCTGTGGTATTATTACAGTGTGGACCAGTAGAGGGCATGAGACCATCTAATCGTTGGGTCCTATTTCTTGGGGACAGCAGCTACCAAGGGGGTGCCAGCTGGAAACAGTGACACAGAGGGGGGCCAGCCTGGTCGGAAGCGCCGTTGGGGAGCCAGCACAGCCACCACACAGAAGAAACCCTCCATCAGTATCACCACTGAATCACTGAAGGTGAGGTGGGAGGAGCCAGGGAAGGGAGGATGAGACACGTTCAGGTGGGAGTAGACACGGGCCCAGTGTAACGGGGTGGGGGGTATCTGTGTCCCAGAGCCTCATCCCCGACATCAAACCCCTGGCGGGGCAGGAGGCTATTGTGGATCTTCATGCTGATGACTCCCGCATCTCTGAGGATGAGACAGAGCGTAATGGTGATGATGGGACCCATGACAAGGGGCTGAAAATATGCCGGACAGTCACTCAGGTAAGAATCCTTCATCCTACCATCAGGAAGGAGGGAGCAGTGGATATAGACCGAGCAGGCAACTTGAGGAACTCAGGGAGAGTCCTAGAAGCGAACTCTTTCATCTGTGCCGAGGGTCAGGTAGATTGTCACTTTGAGGGGTCAGAATACCAAATCTGGGCTGGCCGCCTGTTGTAAATAAAGCGTTAGGGAGCACAGCCCATGGGTTCACGTCCTCCTGTCTAGGCTGCCTGTGCACTGCAACAGCAGAGTTGAGTTGCAACAGTGCTTATGACTTGCCAATCCTAAAATATTTACTGTCGCCCCATACAGAAAAATTTTTCCAACTCTTGCCTTAATTTTTCTGAAGGCAAAAGATTCTAGGATTCTAGCAATCCTAGAATCTGTTGAGAGTGAACTAAGTAATGAAATGCCCCCATGCTCCCCAGCCCCACAGTGGAAGGAGTCTGCTAGGTTGAGTCTACTGCTCTCACCAGGGAAGTAGAGGCTGAAAAGAATATGCAGGTTTGGTGTTTTAACAGACTCCCTCTGTTATCTGATGTCTTTTTAGGTAGTACCCGCAGAGGGACAGGAGAATGGGCAGAGAGAAGAGGAGGAAGAAGAGAAGGAGCCTGAAGCAGAACCCCCCGTACCTCCCCAGGTGTCAGTAGAGGTGGCCTTACCCCCACCTGTGGAGCACGAAGTGAAGAAAGGTGCGTAACACGTTGTGGGCAGACTGTGATGCCGAATTCCCAGAACACTTCATGTGAACCTAGTCAGGCGTTTACTGTTTGTTGTGTTACTATATTTTCCTATATCTTGTCATCTCCTGCTCCTAGAAGTTAAGCTACTTCGTGGGCTGGGTTGAATCTGTTTAATGTTTGAGTCTCCACCATGACCGTGAGGTTAGCCTGGCACGGTACCTTGCACATTATAGTTGCTCAGCACATTTGGATAGAAGAGTGGCCACTTGGTAGGGAGTAAAAGGAAGGGAACCGTAGGAGCCACGTTGGAGGTGAAAGAGCCAGCAGTGCCCTGCCAAAAGTTGCTCTTGTGCTCTCTTTGCCAGTGACCTTAGGAGATACCTTAACGCGGCGGTCTATTAGCCAGCAGAAGACTGGGGTTTCCATTACAATCGATGACCCTGTCAGAACCGCCCAGGTGCCCTCCCCTCCCCGGGGCAAGATCAGTAACATCGTCCATATCTCCAATTTGGTAAGTCCTTGTTTCTCAGATTCCACACTTGTTCAGTGGTTAAGAATTAAGAGTTTTGGATTCATGCTTCCTGGGTTCAGCTTCTCCATCTGACTTTGAGTGAGTTCCTTATTTCCTCATCTGAAAAATGGAGAGAACAAGCTATGGCCCCACAGGGTTGCTGGGAGGGTTTGGAGAACCCTGCACGCAGTGTGCCAGTTAGCGCTACCACTCCTCTCACTCGCGCTGCAGGTGTCCAGGCTCCTCTGTCTTCACCCGGACCTTGGAGCTATACTCCTGTGCCTGTAGCTTATGAAATCTTTTTTATTTATCTTTAACGATAGCAGGTGTGTGCATACACAGGTAGTGGGGGTGGGTGCTAGGGAGAGAAAGAAGGCACACCCAGGTTGGCTTCATGGCCCATTGGCCATGAGGCAGCTAGATTCCATATGGCTAACCATGAAGTTCAAGTCGCAGACCCATTGGCTTGAGATGCACCTAGCATGTATGCCCAAAATCCCAAAAGGAGAGAAAGGTGAGAAGGGATTGTGTTGTGGCCATTCCCCATGGAGTATGCTTTCTCCTGTCCCTCTGTCTATCTCTGGTGAGCACATGCACCCTCTAGCAAATAAAAAATAGAAGGTACCCTGGATAGGGTCTCAGCTCACCACAGCCCTCTTTCCCCAGTCCTCCAGCTCCTTGGGATCTTGGGTGTCCAGCTAGAGGACTGTAGGAACCACGTCGTCTCCAGCTCTACAGGAGCCTGTTTTATATTGCTGTGCCAGCTTCAGAAATCTTAAGACTGCATATAGGGGTGGTGGTCTTGCAATTTTAAGACTCTGAAAATCTGTTTTTGTTGGCAGGTCCGTCCCTTCACTTTAGGGCAATTGAAGGAGTTGTTGGGGCGTACGGGAACGTTAGTAGAAGAGGCCTTCTGGATTGACAAGATCAAATCTCATTGCTTTGTAACGGTGAGAGGAAAAAGCAGATTCCGTAGGTTGTGGCATGTATTTCATTTTGTGACCAGTGGGGCAGGTTTAAGGGCTTTGTGGCAAGTGGGAAGAACTGAAGGCATGCCATGACCTTCTGTCTTCTCCCTTCCTCTGCCAGTACTCAACAGTAGAGGAAGCTGTTGCCACTCGCACAGCTCTGCATGGGGTCAAATGGCCCCAGTCCAATCCCAAATTCCTTTGCGCTGACTACGCTGAGCAGGATGAGGTAAGAAACCTAGGGGAAGGAAAGAGGGGACGGAAAAGGGAGGTGGTTACCTGCTAGATTCCAGCCGAGATCCTGGACAAACTTGTGCTCCTTGAGATTCTGTTCTTCCCTCTTCTCCCTCCACCTTTGGTTCCTTCAAAATGCCTGTACCCCTGGTACCTGGGCTCCTTCAGTGGGTGTCAATGTCATCTCCATCCTGACTCCTTGTCTGTCCTCTGCCCACAGCTGGATTATCACCGGGGCCTCTTGGTGGACCGTCCCTCTGAAACTAAGACAGAGGAGCAGGGGGTACCACGGCCCCTGCACCCTCCACCCCCACCCCCAGTCCAGCCACCACAGCACCCCCGGGCAGAGCAGCGGGAGCAGGAGCGGGCAGTGCGGGAACAGTGGGCAGAGCGGGAGCGGGAAATGGAGCGGCGGGAGCGAACCCGATCAGAGCGTGAATGGGATCGGGACAAAGTTCGAGAAGGGCCCCGTTCCCGATCACGGTCCCGTGACCGCCGCCGCAAGGAACGTGCGAAGTCTAAAGAAAAGAAGAGTGAGAAGAAAGGTACCTAGCTGTCAAGTCACACGTACCCACTAGTGGGTGGGAAAGGGACCCAAATGGAACGAGACAGGGTCATAAGTACCAGGTCTAATCCACTTTTCCCACCTCAGAGAAAGCCCAGGAGGAGCCACCTGCCAAGCTGCTGGACGACCTTTTCCGAAAGACCAAGGCAGCCCCCTGCATCTATTGGCTCCCACTGACAGACAGCCAGGTGAGTGCTCTCCTTCCTTGGGTCCCTGCCCTGCTGAGGGTCCCATCTAGGCCAGAGATCAGTATACCAGGGGACAATGCCTGCGAGTGAGTGGGCCCAGGTGTTAGCTACAAATAAGAACAAGCACCACAGCGCAAAGTAGTGCTAAGAAACAGTTGGTGAGTAGGCCATAGAGAAACCAGACACAAGGTGACAGTGGACACAAAGACAGGAACTGAAGTTTATTGAGGTTTGTAGTGTCTGGGAAGCTGGCTGTGCTAACCAAGCGTCTCGGAACTTAATTTTAGTTAGCTGAGAAATCTGTTTTATAAACCTATCCAATTCTCTGCTTTTTAATTTCTAGGATTTTTGCTTTGAAGTTTAGCTTTTTAGTGACAGGATTTGGAAAGTTTTAGGCTTACGCTACTCACCTAAAGAGAACAGAGATTTGTTCACATCTGGGATGCTAGTAGCTAGGGAAATTCCAGGGACCAGGCAGGGTGGGGCCAGGACCTGTCGTGTGTGTGCGTTGGATGCTTGGCGGGAGAGCGGTGCTCTCAGAAAGACAGGGTGCAGTTGCTGATCCCCACCCCCCTTCTGCTTAGCAGCAAAGCTGACAGTGCCCCTGAGTTAGGAGAACAGGCTCTGGCACAGATGGTGGACAAAGCAGGGCCAGGGTCGGCAGGCCTGAGACACCTACTCTTTGCCTTTCCCGCCTGACTACAGATAGTTCAGAAAGAGGCAGAGCGGGCTGAACGGGCCAAGGAGCGAGAGAAGCGGCGAAAGGAGCAAGAAGAAGAAGAGCAGAAGGAGCGGGAGAAGGAGGCTGAGCGGGAACGAGAGAAACGACAGCTGGACCGAGAGAAGCGTCGAGAGCACAGCCGGGAGAGGGACAGGGAGAGAGAGAGGGAACGGGAGCGTGACAGGGGGGACCGAGATCGAGACAGGGAAAGGGACCGAGAACGAGGCAGGGAGAGGGATCGCAGAGACACCAAGCGCCACAGCAGAAGCCGGAGTCGGAGCACACCTGTGCGGGACCGGGGTGGGCGCCGTTAGCTGGGAACTGCTAGGAGAGCTGCAGGTACCAGCCACTCTACCCCAGGGGGTTAAAGGCCACAGTGGGATGGGTACAATCTTCCACCACCTTCCTGGAACCAAGAGTCTTTCAAACCATTTGCTCAGTGCTGAAGTATGGCTGTCACCTGTCCCCACGTACCAAATGGATCAGTGGCCATCCTCTACCCACCCACCCACACACCCCTTAACCTATCTCTTGGGACTCTCAGCCCATTCTTCCCTCTCATTGTTCATGAAGTCTGAGAGAGGGAAGAGCTAGGTTAGGGAAGGAGGAGGAGGTTGCCTAGAGGTGGGGAACAGCCAGGAGCCCCAAACCTCTCATTTTTCCTCTGTCTCCTGATTACCACCTCCCTTGGGTACTCACAGCCTCTTCTTGGGAACAGCCGGGGCCAGGACTGGGTCACCTATGAGCTGAATCAGCATCTCCTCCTGAGTCCCGCGGCCCCTGCAGTTCCCACCGTCTTCTGTCCTGCAGCCCTTGCCTCTTGCCTACCGAGCCCGACGGTTCCACTTTATATCCACCTTTTCCTTTTGTTCAATTTTTATTTTTATTTTTTTTATTATTAAATGATGTGGTCTATGGAAAAAATAAAAATCTGACTTAGTTTTAACTAGTGTGTGAGTGGTTTCGTTGGGCAGGGCTTGAGTGAGAGGAGGGCCGGCTAAGGGGCAGGCAATTGCTTACATCCCCTGGGCTCATTTAGGCTGGCTGCAGCTTCCTGGAGCAGGACTTTCCAATGTTTTCCATCCCCGCTTTGGCTTAGACCAGCCCAAAGCTGTGGATGGCTCTCACTGGGGGGTAGAGGGGAAGACACCCCCACACACAAATGGAGAGCCTTATTTCCGTGGCTGCCCCCCAGCAGGGCTAGGAGGGTCCAGTTCCGGGTCCTGTGCAAGAAGAGTAGGCATTTAGTAACCTGCTCATCACCTCCGAGGTGCTTCCCACAACTGCCACCAGGGGGCGGCAGCCCCTTTCTCTGTTGGCCCCTGTAACGGAGCTTCCCCGAGAAGGCTCTGCTCCCCACCTCCGCCCTCCCGCCGACGTCGTCCCTCCATCCCTGATCCATTCCCTGGGCCCGGCCCGTGGACTCCTTGGACCCTTCCTTGGACTCCTCCCATCCGTAACTGCATTTCAGCCAACCTGCCCCACTACCGACTTCTGCACAGGTTCCCAACTACCGCTGCCTTGCAGCTGGGGCTTCACACCAGTCCGAAACCAGTCCGGGAGCGGGGAGCTGGGTCTCCGCAGTGGGCTTCTCATTCCCCGCCTCACGGCGCTCTCGCCCTTCGATCCGCTGCCGGGTGTGCTGGCTGCTTCGCGCTCCCCGGGTGCACCCTCCCCGCCAGCTCTTCGGAAACGGCCTGGCGCTGTGGCCTGGACGTCCGCCCTCCCGAGTGCCCTGCCGGTCGCTGCGGCCCGACCCGCGAGCGGCGCCGCATCTGTATGCGCCCAGCAGCTCGGGAGCGCCGAGGGGGCGGGCGCGAGGCGCCGCCCCCGCCCCCGCCGCGCGGGCCCGGCTGGCCGGGGAGGGTCGGAGGCTGGGCTCTCCTCTCCCGCGCGCGGCGGAGCCGCCTCGCTCCTCCGCAGGCGGAGCCTCCTTCCCCCGCCCCCTCCGTCTCGCTCCCTTGTTCTCGCCGGGGCCGCTCAGACCTGCAGCGGAGCCGCGGTGCCCGCTCGGATCGGCTCGGGGCTGCGCCCCCGGGACCCGGCGACGGGGGCGGGCGGGGGCGCTCCCCGCCGGCCTGGGCCCCTCAGCAGTGCCAGGTAAGAGCGCCTGCCTCGCAGCCCGGGGTCGGGAGTCCGCGGAGGGGTCAGCAGGGGGCCCTCAGCCTGCGGTGTCTTCCCAGCGGTGCGCTCCGCGGCTGGGAGCCCACTGCCGGCTCCCTTCTCCCGCGCTCTGCTTCTTTCCCTTCTGCCCTCGCATCTCTCTCCCTCGCTCCCCTCTGGGTTTCTCTTCCCCCGTCCTTCTCTTTGCCTGTTTGCTTCTCGCCCCTTCCCAGTCTCCCCAGCCCTTCTCTCTCCCTCTTGTCCTGTCTTTTTCCGTCTCTTCTTCCTCTTTGCTTTTTTTCTTTCTCTGCCTGTCTCCTTTCCTGTCTTTTCCTTCTCCTTTCCCGCCTGCTTTGCTTCTCTGTTCCCTCCCTCTCCTCACCTCTTCCCTTCCTGCTATCCTGTTTCCCACTCCTCTACCCCTTTCCCCGTCTCCTCCTCATTCCGCCTTCCTCTGGTCCCAGCTTGCCCCGGCTTAGCTCTTCCCTCGGGAGCAAACGGACTGTCAGGTGTGTGTCTGCTCCGGGAGAGGAGGAGGGGCAGAAGCCACAGCTACCTGAGGGGTCCCCGCAGGAAGAAGGCAGGCGAGCAGTGGGGACGATCCCCTCTCTAGCTCCCTGCCCGCAGCCCCTCCCTGCCCCTGCCCCTCCTGGCTGCTCCCTCTCCCAGAATGAAGTTCCCCCAGCCTGGTGTGACACCCCTGCAGCCCAGGGATGTCCCTTACAGGTGCGGAGAGCCCCTCTGCCCCTGTGACCAGTTCCCAAGCTGGTACCTGTGACTCCTCTCTGCCTCTCAGACAACCGGGCTACCTCCCTGCTCTTTCATCCTATCTCTTGCAGCTGGTCTTCTCTGTCTTTGCCGGACTGTCCCTGAGTCGATTTAGCCCTCCATCTCGGACTGTCCCTGAGTCGGTCTAGCCCTCCATCTCGCTGTGTCTCTGGCCTCTGGGTCTGCCTCCGCTTCCCCAGTGCGGTCTCCTAGCCCTCTCCCCGACCCTGTCCCCTCTTCTCTCAGCTCCGGCAACTGCCTCACTAGCCCAGTGCCCCTTCAAGGACTGCAGCTGGCAGTATGGGCTTGGAACAGGTCAGGAGAGCTGGGTTCCCCCTGGGGGAGGGGCTTTCCCAGGCTCTCAACCCTCTCTTAGGCTGCTTGCCTTGTCATCTCTCACCTGACCCTGGCCACCTTAAGGCCACACCTCCACAGATTGCAACCCCTTAATTTTAAGTCCTTTCTCTGGTAGCCCTCCCTCCCTCAGACCCCAGGCTGCACGCCTAACATGGAAGCCCTAGGACCAGATGTGGGACTCTAAGCCCTCCCAGCATCCCCTCTCCTGGCTTCTTCCCCAGCTTCTCTGCTCAGAGTTGACTGACCAGAGATTTATCAGCTTGGAGGGCTGGAGGTGAATACAGGCAGAGCCTGGGTGGGAGGAAGGATCGGACTGTCTGTTCTCTGTCTTAGTCTGAATTCTGGGCAGCGGGGTGTCTGGTTCCTTGGAGGTCTGGACTTCAGCCTCTAATTTAAGGTGGGGAGAAGGGATAGAGGGTTCCTTGACCCTGAGCAGCTACCTGTCCTGCAGGTGTGGATCCATGGGGTAGCCCCAACGCATCTGCCCCTCTGCCCCAGCCAGCTCATGGGCCACCTAGCCCAGCCCAGCCTCAGCACCTGGGGTCAGTGAACAGAGCCCTGGCTGGAGTCCAAGCATGTGGGGCCTAGTGAGGCTCCTGCTGACCTGGCTAGGTGGCTGGGGCTGCATGGGGCGTCTGGCAGCCCCAGCCCGGGCCTGGGCGGGGTCCCGGGGGCGCCCCGGGCCTGCACTGCTACGGACTCGAAGGAGCTGGGTCTGGAACCAGTTCTTTGTCATTGAGGAATATGCCGGTCCAGAGCCCGTCCTCATTGGCAAGGTAAGGATCAACCCCTCCCACGTCTTCTCTGACTCGAGGCCCTTAGGCCCTCCCTGCAACTTCATCACTTCTGGAATGACCTTGGTCCCCCAGGACTTCCAACACCACCCAGGCCAGACTCTTTCCCCTACCCCTGCACTTGGAGCCCTCTGCCATTTTTCCCTGACCCCTACAGCTGCACTCGGATGTTGACCGAGGTGAGGGTCGTACCAAGTATCTGCTGACTGGTGAGGGGGCAGGCACCGTCTTTGTGATTGATGAGGCCACAGGCAATATCCATGTCACCAAGAGCCTGGACCGGGAGGAGAAAGCACAGTATGTACTGCTGGCCCAAGCCGTGGACCGAGCCTCCAACCGGCCCCTGGAGCCCCCATCAGAGTTCATCATCAAGGTGCAAGACATCAACGACAACCCTCCCATCTTTCCACTCGGGCCCTACCATGCCACCGTGCCCGAGATGTCCAACGTGGGTGAGCACTCCGGCTCCAAGCACCCCGCCTCCCGTCTCCTGGCGCTCCCCTACCTCTCCTCCCCTCCTTGCTGACTGCCCTGGAACCTGCCTCCTTCAATCAGCCTCCCTGGTATCTGGGTCCCCCTCATCTGCTGTTCTTCCCCATCTGGCCCTGCTGCTGCTGAGTAGGGTGCCGGGATCCCTCACAGGGACGTCAGTGATCCAGGTGACGGCTCATGACGCCGACGACCCCAGCTATGGGAACAGCGCCAAGCTGGTATACACCGTGCTCGACGGACTGCCTTTCTTCTCTGTGGACCCCCAGACTGGTGAGGATGGAGCTCGGGAGCCTGGTGGGGCAGCGTGGGAACATTCACTCCCCTGACCCTGCGTCTCTTCCTAGGAGTGGTGCGGACAGCCATCCCCAATATGGACCGGGAGACACAGGAGGAGTTCTTGGTGGTGATCCAGGCCAAGGACATGGGCGGCCACATGGGGGGGCTGTCGGGCAGCACTACAGTAACCGTCACCCTCAGCGATGTCAACGACAACCCCCCCAAGTTCCCTCAGAGTAAGAGGCGGGTGCTGCTGCACAGTCACTTTGACCACCCCACATACAGCCTCTGAAGAAGCCCTCCTTCCCCACCCCTACCCCAGCCAGACCCCGGGAAAAGGAAGTGCTGGGGTTAGTGGGGTTAGGGAGGAGGGCTGGGGCCTCCCCAAGAATGTGTGTCCCCTCTACCCGCCCCCAGGCCTGTACCAGTTCTCTGTGGTGGAGACAGCTGGGCCTGGAACCCTGGTAGGCCGGCTCCGCGCCCAGGACCCAGACGTGGGGGACAATGCTCTCATGGCATACAGCATCCTGGATGGGGAGGGGTCTGAGGCCTTCAGCATCAGCACGGACTCCCAGGGTCGAGATGGGCTCCTCACTGTCCGCAAGGTTAGCCTCCTGCCTGTGAACCCTCAGACTCACGTACGCAGTACCCTCCCCTTAGCCACAGTTTCAGCTACCCACTCATGTCAGCTAAGGTTCAAAAATAGGTGAGTGGGGCATGTTAACATATTGTGAGAAAAGGGGACCAGCAGGTAGCATGGCGTGTGAGGTGCTGGACACTCCCACATGGCTGACCACAGTTCCAGTCCCAGATCTGGTGGCTTGCTTTCTCACTGTCTCTCTTTCTCTGTCTCTCTCTGGTCAAATTAAAATAAATGAATGAATAAGTTAAATTAAATTAAATAATTCTTTAAAAAACAAACAAGCAAGCAAACAAAAGAAACATATTGTGAGAAAAAGAGAGACCAGGAGCTGGCAGGTGGTGTGGTGGTTAAGGGCTCTGGACTCCCACATGGCTGACCACGGTTTGAGTCCCAAACCTGGTGACTTGCTTTCTCACTTTCTGTCTCTCTCTCTCTCTCTCTCTTTCTCTCTCTGGTCAAATTAAAATAAATAAATAAAGTTAAATAAAATAATTTTTTTTTTTAAAGAGAGAGACCACATTTGTACAACTTTTTTTTTTTTTTTTTTTTTTTGGAGAGGTTTTTTGCTATAGGGCGCGTGCGCTCGCCAAACAGACAGAGAGAGACATAGAGACAGAAAGCGAGAAATCACCCCCCCAGGGGGGATGGTCACGCCGCAATCCCTTATCCTCCATTCTCCTCTCGGGATCTTGGGCACGCACACGCACGCACACGCGCCCGGCGTGAGTTGTAAGCCACCGGGTCCAAGATGCGAACCGCGGTCGACTACGTGGGAGTCCAGCGACATAGCCATTACGCTAACTGCTGGTTCCCAACTTTTTTTTTTTTTTTTTTTGAGAGGTTTTTGCTATAGGGCGCGTGCGCTCGCCAGACAGACAGAGAGAGACATAGAGACAGAAAGCGAGAAATCACCCCCCAGGGGGGATGGTCACGCTGCAATCCCTTCTCCTCCATTCTCCTCTCGGGATCTTGGGCACACACGCACATGCGCCTGGCGTGAGTTTTAAGCCACCGGGTCCGGGACGCGAACCGCGGTCGACTATGTGGGAGTCCAGCAACATAGCCATTACGCTAACTGCTGGTTCCCTTCAACTTCTGTTACAGTATATTGTGTAACTGTTCTGGCTTACTGTTAGTTAGTGTTATCCTGCACTGTGCCTGACTTATGGATTAACCTTTTCCCTAGGTATGTATACATAGGAGAAAACACTATATATGTAGGGTTCGGTACCACCTGCAGTTTCAGACATCCGGTGGATTGGGGGTCTTGGAACATACGCCCTGTGGATAAGGAGGGACTACCGTACCTGCCTTCTGTACTGCCCCACCACCACCACCACCCACACACTAGGCACAGTTTGTTTGTTTTGTTTTTAATTTGTCAGAAGGCACATGCACTCACCAGAGACAGAGAGGGAAAGGAAAAACACCCTTTCTGGGGAATGCTTAGGCCATAGTCCCTCTTCTATTTCTCCTTCCTTTGGGAATTTGAGGTACACACATGGGCACCCAGCATGTTTTTCTTTTTCCTTTTCAAAGAATTATTTTATTTAACTTGATGTATTTTAATTTGACCAGAGAGCAAGAGAGAGAGGAGAACGTAAGAAAGCAAGCTGCCAGGTCTGGGACTCGAACTGAAATTGGCTATGTGGGAGTCCAGCGCCCTTAACCACCATGCCACCTGCTGGCCCCATTCAGCATGCCTTTCAAGCCACTGGATCTGGGACTCAAACCACTAGATCAGCCATGTGGGATCCAGACACCTTCACCTTGCTACTGGCTGGCCTACTGGGCACATATCTAACTAGACTCAGGACGCCTGTTCTGGAGCTTAGCGATCGTAGTCATCTCATCATGCAGAGGACTGGCTCGAGGTCATACAAGTCTCTGATGGAGTGGGGGTTAGCCAATAATGGGCTTAGAGTTACCAAATAAGTACCTGCTGCCCACCCCGATCATCACGGCCACTGCCCCTCCAGTCCCGCTTCTTGCCTGAGGACTGAGCACTGGGTACATGTGAGGAAGTCTCTTCACTTCCCGTGACCCCGAGGCCTGCCCTGGTTTCCACATGCCTACTCCCTCTTGGTCTCCCATCACTGTAGCCCCTCGATTTTGAGACCCGTCGCTCCTACTCCTTCCGTGTGGAGGCCACCAACACGCTCATCGACCCAGCGTACCTGCGGCGAGGGCCCTTCAAGGATGTGGCCTCAGTGCGTGTGACTGTGCAGGATGCTCCAGAGCCACCTGCCTTCACCCAGTCTGCCTACCACCTGGCAGTGCCTGAGAACAAGGCGCCTGGAGCCCTGGTGGGCCAGATCTCAGCCGCTGACCTGGACTCGCCAGCCAGCCCAATCAGGTGAGCGGCTGCTTGGGTTGAGGCGGGACAGGGCCTCTAGGAAGGCGTTAGGCTGTAGGCTATCCCACCCAAGGATAGGCTTCCTTTACCTTACCACATAGCACACTGCCCCTCTGCGAGTCTCTCCCCCTATGGACAGGCCTGCCGGCCTGCAGGCCTGGGTGTCAAGGGAGAGCTAGAGGACCTGACTAACTGCTCCCAACTCCCCACTCATCCCTCTGGGTAGGTAAGAGAGGCCCTTCCAGTGGCAGTGAAGAAAATGTAATTTCGTTGGTTACATGGGTCTCTACCGATCATTCCTTAAGAACTTCACATTTTACTGACTTGGTAACATTTAATTCTCGGGACCAGCAGTCGGAGTAATGGCTATGTCGCTGGACTCCCATGTAGCCGACCGTGGTTCAAGTCCTGGACCTGGTGGCTTAAACTCACGCCGGGCACGTGTGCATGCATACCCGAGATCCCGAGAGGAGAATGGAGGAGAAGGGCTTGTGGTGTGGCCATCCGCCCTGGGGGGTGATTTCTCGCTTTCTGTCTCTCTGTCTCTCTCTGTCTTTATGGCAAGTGCACGTGCCCTATAGAAAAAAACCTCTCAAAAAAAAAAAAAAAAAAAAAAAAGAAAAAGAAAAAGAAAGAAAGAAAGAAAAAGGAAAGAAAAGAAAAAAGAAAAAACATTGAGTTCTCACAGCAGCCCTGTGAAGTAGGTGTTATCACTAGTTGTTAACACCTAGTGATGGCCAGTCAAGAGTGGTTAAGCAATTTGCCCAAGGTCACACAGTAAGTGGCAGGGCTGGGATTCAAGCTGGACTTTTCTGCCTCCAGTAGGGCCACTCTTCCCAACTCCCCACAGCCCTGTCAGCTGGTGTCATTCCCATTTGCAGCTGAGTGAACAGAGGTTAAGTGATTTGCTCAAAGTCCAGGCCAGTCAGAGATCTGGCCTGACACACAGATCTCTGGGCCCCCAGGGCCGAGCCAGGAAGTCTGAAAGAAAGGTAGTGTTTATCCCCTTCCCACTTCTCTTCTGTAACTCTTCCCACAACCCACATGAAACCTAGTGCCCCCGAGTCTCAGGTCAGGTGTTTAGTGGTGGTGAACTCGCCTCTTTAGGCAACTCTAGCCTGAATTAGGATCCTAGGCGCATAGGGCAGGCTCTGCCCAGAGTCGATACCCTCTGCCCAGACGGGCCCTGAGTTCCGGCAAGGCAAACAAGGGGAGAAGGGAGGGGTAGGGTGGTGGCGAGCTCTAGCCCTGTTGCAGATCAGCCCCCAGCGCATCCGTTTTCCCCAGATATTCCATCCTCCCACACTCCGACCCGGAGCGTTGCTTCTCCATCGAGCCCGAAGACGGCACCATCCGCACAGCAGTGCCCCTGGACCGCGAAGCTCGTGTCTGGCACAACCTCACAGTGCTGGCCACGGAGCTCGGTGAGGAGTCCAGGCGGGCCCCACAAGGAGGCAGAAGCTTCCTGGCAGAGGGGCTGCCCCTGAGCACCTGGGGGGGAAAGGGCAGTTCCTGCTGTCACACCATCACCAGTGTACACACCAGGGGTTAGGAATAGACCACCAGTGGGCCCCCGGTCTCCAGCTGGGCTGGGCGGGCACAGGAGGTTGCCTGAGCATTCTCTGATCCTAAATTCTCCCCTGACCTGACTTGCCCCAACCCGGAAATAAACCAGACAGCAAAAGGCGCCCACCTTGGGGGCTGGCAGACCCTGCCCTGCTGATCTGCTTTGGGCTGGACGGGAGGCCACAAAAGGGCTGGGCATCTCCTTAGCGAGCTCGGTGGGAGCACACCAGCAACCCCTCCCAGGGAAGTCCTGTCAGAAGCCCTGTGGGGACCCCACGGGAGAGGAGGGGTGCCAGCTCCATGTGTGGGCCCCTCTCCTGCCTGGCCCCCTTCAGCATGGTTCCACCGCCTCTGGGAGCCCTGGCTCCTGGAGACAGGGAAACCTCCCTCCCTTCTGTGAATACCCCCCATCACCCCTGTTCACGCCCCCAGGGGCCTCTACGCCCGCTGTCTTCATTCTGTATATAAAAGTCATCGTGTGTATGTAGACATTTATGCGTGTCAGCAAAAAGCTATGTGTATATGCAATTTCGTACGCGTGAAAATACGCAGAGGCACACTGTATATTTCTGAGTGTGTCTGCTACTGCATATGTATGTGTTTACCGATGAGAATAGAATGTTTATTCATGTGTATATAGGATTAGGTATGTATAGTGGTATGTGTAAGTAGCTATTGTATATATTCTGTGTATGAAGGAACTTCAAAAAGTTTATGGAAAATAGAATTAAGATACACATTTACTTTGGTGCAAGAAAAAGTGAAATCCATGCCTAGTGTTTTTTCATAATACCCATTTTCCATGAACTGTTTGATGACTCCTCATATGGGAATGTTCGTGGACAGATAATAATTGATTATTTATTGTGTATCAGACACTCTTTTAAGTATCAAAAATTAATTCATTTAATCATCACAACTTTATAAGGGACATATGATTATTTCCCCATTTTAAAATGAGGGGACTCTGGCAGAGAAGTAACTTCCCAAGGTCACACAGAGATTAAGTGGTGGCGCGTCTGGCCCAGTCAGTCTGCAGCCGGAGCTGTTATCTCCTCCACCATACTGCCTCCTTACGTGTTTCATCATACACGGCCAGGCTTGTGTTTCTGTATATGCGACCGTGTGCTACCTGACGCTGTGTGTATGTCTGAAGCTGCGTGGATCGCCCTGTGAGTGTGCAGTCTGTGTGTGTATGTGTGTGTGTGGCTGCTTGTGCATGCATAGCTCTGTGTGTGTCTATGTGCTTCTCCTCACTGCCTTCACCCTCATGGCAAATCCTGCACCTACCCTCACCCTGATATGAACTAGCAGCCCTGGGTGCTGACTACAGCGAAGGAGAGGACTCCATCCCATCTTGTCTGCAGAGTCTCCCAGACCCTATAGCCAGGCAGTCCTCAGTCTCCCCTGCCCAGTCTGTAACTTCAGAGCCTTTCACCCAGGCCAGCCAGCTCTCCCCTGCCTGGAGGAAAGTTGAAAGGAATTGGGAGACTCTGCCTAGGAGAGGTGACAGGGATACACACTTTGCATTCTCTCTTGGATGACATTGACAGTAGGCAGGGTAATGGTGAGGAGCCATTGTGATGAAAGGATGGGTGAAGAGGGGTCTCGTGTCTGGCTGCAGTGCCCAGACTGGCCTGCACCCTGTAGATCAGGCAACTCCTCCCTCCCCAAGGTCAACTCTAAGTGATATTTATTGCTGCACTACAGTCTCTCAGACCTCTGATGGGAAGTGCGCGCGTGCATGTGCGAGGGGGTGTGTGTGACTGTCCATGCCAATGGTGCCATGTATGGCATCTGCATGAAATTGCATCCTCTAGGCCTAGGGGTGGAGGAGACACTGCACTCACTGTGTGTATCAAACACCCACTTCATGCATGTTGTATTCATTTTAAATGCTGAAGGTATTTAAATATGCAGATATGTGATATGACCGTGTTTGCATATTTCATGGTTATTACCTGCACACAATCTGTACGCACCTTCTACCTCTCCATTTATGTGCACGTGCCCTGCACACGGGTCATCCCATCTGTGTATCACGGGTGCTGCATCCCTGCTGAATACCTCGTCTATTACACACGTCTTGGGAATTGCAGGAATATTGCACATCCTCGGTGTTTCATGTGTTTCACGACCTTGTTTGCTACCTGTATTTGGCACGCATTTCACGTGTGGCTGTGCGTACTTGTGCTGCCGGTGGTGTCCATGCCCACGCACTGTCTCTGTTGTCCCGTGTGTGTGTGTGTGTTGGTATTCTGGCTTCAGACAGCTCCGCGCAGGCCTCCCGTGTGCAGGTGGCCATCCAGACCCTGGATGAGAACGACAATGCTCCGCAGCTGGTTGAGCCTTATGACACCTTTGTGTGTGATTCCGCAGCGCCCGGCCAGGTGAGCAGCTCAGGTGAAGGGGTTGGGATCTCAACGCCTCCAGCCATCCACCCCTAACGAGGTCTCTCTCCTTCCAGCTCATTCAGGTCATCCATGCCCTGGACAGAGACGAAGTGGGCAACAGTAGCCGGGTGTCCATTCAAGGTCCTCTGGGCCCGGATGCCAACTTCACTGTCCGGGACAATCGAGGTGGGTGGGCTTCTACATCCATGCCCCTGCCCGCCTCCCTCCCTTCTCCACCGCCCCCGCTCAGCCTGCCTGACCCCTGCCCCACCTGTATGGACCTTCCACCTGACAGAAGGTAGGTGTGAATTTACACTCATTAGTGCTTTCACACACCTTCCCCATTGGAAGCTGGATCTGATCTGTCGGCTGGACTGGTCCTCCTGGGCAAGTGTCCCCAGAGATGCCCACACCTTCCCTTTTCCACAGATGGCTCCGCCAGCCTCCTGCTGCCCTCTCGCCCCGCTCCGCCCCGCCAGGCCCCCTACCTGGTCCCCATAGAGCTGTGGGATTGGGGGCAGCCAGCACTGAGCAGCACTGCCACGGTGACTGTCAGCGTGTGCCGCTGCCGGCCTGACGGCTCCGTGGCCTCCTGCCGGCCAGAGGCTCAGCTCTCCCCTGCCGGGCTCAGCACTGGCGCCCTGCTTGCCATCGTCACCTGTGTGGGTACCTTGCTTGGTGAGTCAGGCCACAGTGAGACACAGTGTGGGGCCTCAGCCTACGGGTGTGGAGAGGAACCAGGTCTATGGACAGAGGGAACCGGGGAGGCTTAAAGGACCCTTCATGCCAGGATTCTCCCACCACCAGTGTGCCCAAATGAAAAGCTCTAGCCTCATACCCCTGACCCGCCAATCCGTAATGACAGCAAGAAGTCATAAAAATTATGTATTGAACCCCCTACTCTGTGCCAAGTATAGGCTGAGCACATCATTTACGGTATCTCACCACCCGGAAGAAGTAAGCACGTCTTCCCTACATGTATACTAAGGGTCAATGAGGTTCAGAGACGTTAAGCAACTCCCCGAGGTCACACAGCCAGAAAGGGGTGAAGCGAGGTTTTCAGATGCCAAACCTAGGGCTGGCAAGCACGAGCTTCCACGGCCCCCTCTGTCACCTGACCGGCCTTCCCTTCAGCACGGAACCGGGCTGCTCAGCCGCCGCGTGGTCTCTCGCGCAGCCCTGGTGGTGCTCTTCGTGGCCCTGCGGCGGCAGAAGCAGGAAGCCCTGATGGTGCTAGAGGAGGAGGACGTCCGCGAGAACATCATCACCTACGACGACGAGGGCGGCGGCGAGGAGGACACCGAGGCCTTCGACATCACCGCGCTGCAGAACCCCGACGGGGCAGCCCCGCCAGCCCCGGGCCCGCCCGCGCGCCGCGACGTGCTGCCCCGGGCTCGGGCGCCGCGCCAGCCCAGGCCCCCGGGGCCAGCCGACGTGGCCCAGCTCCTGGCGCTGCGGCTGCGCGAGGCAGACGAGGACCCCAGCGTGCCCCCGTACGACTCGGTGCAGGTGTACGGCTACGAGGGCCGGGGCTCCTCCTGCGGCTCCCTCAGCTCCCTGGGATCTGGCAGCGAGGCTGGCGGCACTCCTGGCCCCGCGGAGCCGCTGGACGACTGGGGTCCTCTCTTCCGCACCCTGGCCGAGCTGTATGGGGCCAAGGAGCCGCCGGCCCCGTGAGCAGCGGCCCTGCCCCTCGCAGTGGGACAGCCTACACAGGCCCTCTGAGTGACCCCACGGGGTCCAGGCAGGCGGCAGCAGCCCAGGGGCCTCAGGTCTCCTGTCCCTGTGTCCCTCCCCCTCCTCCCTTCCCAAGGCACTCGCGCTCTTCCCTCCTTCCTCTGGAGTCGCTCTGTGTGTCTCTCCAGGGATCTTGTCTGTGACACTCCCCCAGTCCGAGTCTGGGTTTGTAGCTCTGACCCTGAACCTCTGTTCTCTCACTGTGACTCTTTCTCCCTGGCTGTCTTGTCTCTACGATCCTGAGTCTCTCAGTCTCTGTTGTCCACACACATGTTCTGCGTCTGTTTCCTGCCCACATCTCCCCTCCTCTCTGAGTCCCTGTGACGCTTTTTCTTTTTTTCTGTTGTCCATCCCAAAAGCAAAAGAAACTTCCAGCCACTGCTGCCCACCCTCCTGCAGGGGACGCGCTGCCCCAGGTCAGTGCCCCTAGACTGGGTGGGTCCGCGGGGGAGCGGGAGGGGGGCCGGAGCCCCTCCCCCACTCACAGCTCCCGTGTCCTTACAGACCTGCCCGCATGGTTCCATCCATCACTCATGGCCTCGTCCTGGCTCCACCGGCCTCCAGCAGAGAGGGAGCCAGCCCACTTCCCAGGGCGAGAACTCCAGGCCCCCCCTGTGGCCGCCTCCCTGGAGCTCTGCCCCGCTGTCAGCCTGCCCTGGGCATCCCAGCTCTGGGGCATTGTCTTGTGTGCTTCCCAGGCCCCAGGGGGAGAGGGGGAAGAGAAGGCGGAGGCAGCTGGGAGAGGGGAAAGAGAGAGGAAGGGGAGGGGCCTCCATCTCTAATTTCATAATAAACAAACACTTTATTTTGTAAAGCTGGAGGCCTGCTTTCTTTTCTGCACTCAGGTTTCTGTGCATAGCTTCCTTGTCCTTTTCGGAGAGTGGGTGGAGCGGCCTGAGCCTGTCCCCTCCCAGCTCATCCTCCCTCCTTGGGGGAAATCCACTTCAAGTCCCTCTAGGTAGAGGAGGGCTTGGGTTTGTTCCTTTGGGGAAATAAGGAGATAATAACGCTGTGCCCTCACTCCTATGCTCTCTGGGTTCCTTTTTGTCTCAAACTGTCCAAGGAAATTCAGATGTGGGGATCTGCAAGAGGGGAAGGTGGGCAGGAGAAAGAGGAGAGCTGACAGCTAGGGTTCCAGCCTAGGGGAGAAATGTGGTTGGTGGGCAGCCGCCGGGCGGGCGTGTCAGCCTTCTCAGGGCTCTGCTTGCCAGCTGGGGACAGGTAGGCCCGGTGAGATGGCACGTTCCCAGTGACCCTGGGCGCTCGGCAGTCATTCTCCCAGCCGGCTGTCTTGGTAGTGGTGACGCACAGGGAGAAGGACCAGCGAGTGGGCTGTTGAGGGAGGGATCCGAGTCCGCGAGGGGCTCAGCTGGACTTCAGCACTGGAGCCCCGTGGCCACTGTGGGCTCTGGGTTGGCTGTGCAGCCCGGTCAGCCTGGGACATGCCAGGTGTGAGCAGGCACTCCCAAGATCCTGAGGAGCTGAAAGGCTGGGGAGAGAGGATTTCAGTGGGACCAGACCTCCTTGAGGGTGCGTCTCTCTCCTTCCTTCTCTCTTTCCCTCTCTCTCTTGCATGCACATCTCATGAATAAAACGAATAACTTTTTTAAAAAGAACTATTTATTTACTTTATTCCACTTGTTATTATTATTTATTTTAATTTGATCAGAGACAGAGAGAGAAGGGGAAAGTGAGAAAACAAGCTGCCAGGTCCAGGACTCAAACCACGGTTGGCCATGTGGGAATCCAGCACCTTTAACCACCGCACCACCTGTTGGCCCTAAATAACTTTTAGGGGGCCAATGCCTTATACATTAGGCAACCAGGGCTTCTCCTAAATAACTTTTAAAAGAAGGTCTTGTGGGGGGAGCAGCACGTGGCATGGTGGTTGAGGAGCTGGACTCCCACATGATTGACCACAGCCCAAGTCCCAGACCTGGCAGCTGAAAATCACAACAAATAAATAAATGTGGGGGGTGGGAACCAGCAGTTAGCGTAATGGCTATGTCGCTGGACTCCCACGTAGTCGACCGCGGTTCGCGTCCCGGACCCGGTGGCTTAAAACTCATGCTGGGCGCGTGTACGTGCGTGCCCAAGATCCCGAGAGGAGAATGGAGGAGAAGGGATTGCGGCGTGACCATCCCCCCTGGGGGGTGATTTCTCGCTTTCTGTCTCTATGTCTCTCTCTGTCTGTCTGGTGAGCGCACGCGCCCTATAGCGAAAACCTCTCCAAAAAAAAAAAAAGAAAAGAAAAGAAAAAAATAAATGTGGGGGGTTATTTATTTATTTTTGGAGAGGTTTTTGCTATAGGGCATGTGTGCTTACTGGAAACACAGAGACAGAGAGACAGAAAGCGAGAAATCACCCACCAAGGGGATGGCCATGCTGCAATCCTTTCTCCTCCATTCTCCTCTCCAGATCTTGGGCACACACACGCATGTGTCTGGTGTGAGTTTAAACCACCAGGTCTGGGACTCGAACCATGGTCAGCTACACGAAAGTCCAGTGACATAGCCATTATACCATCTGCTGGTCCCAAGGGTTTTTTAAATTATTTTTTGAGAAAAAGTTTAGGGGGCTGGCTGGTGGTGTGGTGGTTAAGGCACTGGATTCTCACATGGCCAACCACAGTTGGAGTCCCAGACCCAGTAGCCTGAAAATCACACTGGGTAGGGACCAGCAGTTAGCGTAATGGCTATGTCGCTGGACTCCCACGTAGTCGATCACAGTTCGAGTCCCAGACCCGGTGGCTTAAACTCACACCAGGCGCATGTGCGTGCGTGCCCAAGATCCCAAGAGGAGAATGGAGGAGAAGAGATTGCGGCGTGGCCATCTCCCTTGGGGGGTGATTTCTTGCTTTCTGTCTCTGTCTGTCTGGCGAGTGCACGCGCCCTAGAGCAAAAACCTCTCCAAAAAAAGAAAAAAAAAATCACACTGGGTACATGTGTATGCATCCCCAAAATCCCAAGAAGAGACTGGAGGAGAAGGGATTGTGGCATGACCATTCCTCCTGAGGAGTAATTTCTCATTTTCCATCTCTCTGTCTCTGGTGAGTGCACACACCCTATGGCAAAAACTTAAAAAAAAAATAAATAAGTAAACAGTTTAGGGCCAGCTGGTGGCATTGAGGTTAAGGCAGCTGGATCCCACGTGCCTGAGTGCATGGTTTGAGTCCCAGACAAGGTGGCTTAAAAAACTCTCCGTGTACCCCAAATCCCAAAAAGACAGAGAGATGGAAGAGAAGGGATTGTGTTGTGACCATCCCCACAGGAGATGCTTTATTGCTTTATCACTTTCTCTCTCTCTTTCTGGTGAGCATGCACACCCGCTAGCAAATTAAAAAAAAAAAAAAAAAAAAAAAAGTTTAGAAAGAAGTCTGCTGAGCTGAGAGCTGAAAGAGAAATGCCAGGCCTCTCCCAGTGTCTACTCCAAGCAGCAGAAAAGGTATCCACCCAGGAGCCAGCAGAGGAATCTAGGCCTCCTAACCCCAGGAGGGCTCCTAGGGACACACATGACAAGGTGGGTCAGAACAGGTCCTTGTAACCCTCCCTTTAAACCCGCAATCACAGGGCCCAGCAGATGCTATGGTGGTTAAGGCACTGAACTCCCACATGGTTGACCGTGGTTCGAATTTTGGACCTGATGGCTTGAAAATCACACCAGGCACATGTGTATGCATGCCCAAAATCCCGAGAGAAGAATGGAGGAGAAGGGATTGTGCATCCCCCTGGGCGTGATTTCTCTCCCTCGCTTCAGTGAGCTCATGTTGTCTCAGAGCACAAATCTGTTAAAAACAAAAAACCCTGTGATCAGGGCTGTTTCGGAATGTGCCTTCTTTCTCTCGCAGCTGTGTCTGCTTGGTTAGGGCAGCCAGCTGGTGGGGGAAGGACCCCCACTCCAGTTCTGCAGTTGTCATTTACTCTGCTGGAAGCTGGGACTCTGGGCCCCTGACAGCCCAAGGGCCTATGTAAGAGCAGGCTGTCTGCCCCCTGCCCCAAGGCCTTGAGAGACTGTGAGGAGGCAGCACCCCCAGCAGGACATCAGAGGGGACAGGCCTTCCAGTTAGAGCAGCAGGGCGAGATCCCTGCCCCTTTGGTCTCTCACCCTGACACCTACCTCAAGCCTTCAGGAATTAGTAGAGAAATGAAGGGAAATGGCATGGGCCACTTCGGCAGTGAGGGGGGCGTTGGATATTGCCTTTGCCTGCCCAGCCCTCCCTGACACCCTTCTGAGGTCCTTCCCCAACTCAGTAAACACTTGGAGGAAAAAACAGGGCATAGGAAAACAAGCTTGTCAGCAAGACCCGTGGGCTTATCTCTGGCCTCAAATACCACATCATCTGGAAGGACAGAGCCTGTCAGAGAGAGTGAGATGGGCAGGACTGTGGAAGGAAAGAGGCGGGGAGGGGAGAGGGGATGAAGGAGGAGAGGCAAGAGGAGGGGGCTCCCCCTCTGGTTCTGCCCTCCCAGTCTCCAGTTCGGGAAGGGGAGGGGCTCAGAGCCTCTGGGGGAGCAAGCTGCATGTAGCTCACAGTGTGCCTTTGGCTGGGCTCAGGTGGCATCCCTAGGCCCAGGCCACCCCTCCCTCCTGCCTTCTTTCACCTCCTGAGGTAGGTTGGGAGGAAGAGGAAGCAGTGACCTCTGGGGATGAACCTTTTTTCTCTGGAGCGTTTCCCCAAAGAAGTGGCAAGGCCTGGAATTCCTCCCGGTGACAAGCTCCCTATTCGAGTGTTGCTCTTTCTCTGACAGTCTGTCTCCTGGCTCTGCACACAGGAAACGCACACGCACCATCTCCACACCCATGTGCACACATCCACCCTGTGTTGCTCACCGACTCCCGGACAGAGGCCCGCACACAGCTGTGAACACCAACCTGCAGCCTCTTTTTTTTAAGTTTTTAAAATTTATTTCTTCCATGGGCGAGAGACAAAGAGAAAGACAGAGAGACGGCAGCCTCAACAGGGTCTCAACGGGGCTGTCCACGCCCAGTCTCGGACAACCCTGGATCATGGGCATGTGTGTGCTCAGTTTTGTAGAGGCATCTCCAGATGCAAACCAAGAATCTTCCCATGTGGGTCAGCACAGAAACACCATCATATGCCCCCTCTTTTTTTCTAAGTTTATTTTCTTTCATGAGAGAGAAACAGAGAGAGACAGACACCCCTGACAGGGTCTCAGCACACCACAACAACCCACCCCTACACCCACCACCAGTCTTCCAGCCAGCCAGGATCGCAGGTGCACCCAGTGTATGCCCCGATAGGGCCAGGATGACGTAGTAGTGCCCTCCTGCCTGAGCCACTGCAGCTGGACCACAAGCATTCACCTGCTTGTGCACAGTCAGCCAAGCACTTCCTCCTGTGCTCCTCCAGGGTGAGGTCCCAGCAGTCTCTGGCTTCCCAGAGTCCCAGGCCACCTCCCCTGGGGCTGGGGCTGGGCTGCTGCGACTGGCCCTAGCTAGACTGGTCCTGTACAGGCCACATTCTTTTTTTGTTTTTTTTTTGTTTTTTTCTTTTGGAGAGGTTTTTGCTATAGGGTGCGTGTGCTCACTGGAAAGACAGAGAGACAGAGAGACAGAAAGCGAGAAATCACCCCCTGGGGGGGATGGCCACGCCGCAATCCCTTCCCGCTTCCCACAATCCCTTCTCCTCCATTCTCCTCTCAGGATCTTGGGCACGCACGCACACACATGCGCCCGGCATGAGTTTAAGCCATCGGTCCAGGACTCAAACCACGGTCGACTACATGGGAGTCTAACAACATAGCCATGACACTAACTGCTGGTCCCATACAGGGCACTTTCTGTGGTCCCCTTCACCATCGCAATTCCTCCCACTCTGACCCCACTGCTTTCCTTCCTGGGGCTCCCTGGCCTCCCCTCCCTGCTCAGTCATCCTTTAGAGCATGTGTCTAGATGTCTTCTGCCTGGAGGAGCAGACAGGACTCAGAGCCCAGGCTGAAGGCGGGGTGGGTGGGGAAGGGTGTCCAGGATCGAGGAAACATGGCTGCTGTTCTTAGGACTGGAAGCCTTAGGAGTGAGATAAGAGAAAAGTAACCTCCCTTCAGGCCCCATCCCCTAGGTCAACCATGCTTTCTCTTCCACTTGGCCTGGGGAGAGGGAGGCAGCCCTAGGAGCTGTCAGCCTGGATCTCCCAGTCGGGGCTTACAGGGGGCGGGAGCGGGCAGGAGAGGATGGGCGAGCCAGACAGCTCCCACTGGCACATTCTCCAGAGGGAGCATCAGGCAGGAGAACCTGGAAAGAAGGCAAAGGGAAGAAGGGAGGAGGGAAAAGAAGTCTGGCAGTGAGGAAGGGCAGGCTGTGGGGATGGCTCCAGGCCCTCGCAGACAGGGCCAGGAGAGACGTGGTGCAGCGGGTGTTGTCAGCGTCCCTGAGCCGTCCGACCAGGCCGTGGACGCCACTCCTCGGCGGGGCTCGTTCCTCCCTGGCCCCAGGGGCTTGGCCTAGCTCCTCTCTATGCCACTCGCCTAGCGCCTACAGGGAAGAGAGGCCGGAGAGGGAAGTGTCCAGGACACTGTGCTGAAAGAACACGGGCTCTGGAAAGGAAGGCCTGGGAGACGGCCTCACCTCCACCACTCACTGGGTGACCTGCAGCAAGTCAAGTGAACATGCTGAGCAGGAATCTTCTGCAGAGTGAGGCCCATTTTACCTAATGAGATCAGCATGAGCTCTCGTGCAGTGAAGGGGCACTCAAGGCAGAGGAGGACAGCTGAGACAGACCCACCACACCCAAGGGGCGTCCACCCCCATCCTGGGCCACAGCACCGGTGGGCTACCATCCCCTCGGAGAGGTTCCCCTGCGGCCGCCTCACCTCACAGATGAGAAAGAGACCAAGACTCAGAAACTGAGACAGGTAGTGGACCGCAACGGGAAGGAGGGAGAGAGGCTCAGGAGGGGTTAGCAGAACAGATAAGGATGACAAGAAAAGAGGGTCTAGCACCCAGCACATGGGGCATGGCAGGCTTGGTGCTGTGAGGGAGGCTGGCCCAACTCACTGGGCTCAATACCAACATGTGGGCCAGAGCCGTCAGGAACCCTGGGGGGCCAGAAAGGACAGAGACTTGGAACAAACGAAGCTGGCGACCTAAAAGGGCTGTGCTGGCAGCCGAGGGGCCTCCCACTGCTGCCCCAGCCTCCCACCCACTCCCTGGCTCGTCCCCCAAGGCCTGCAGTTTCTCACAGCCTCTCAGTCTCTGCTGGCATCCTGGAGTCTCCTGGTGTCAACTTCCCCGCCAGGCAGGGAGTTCTCCTTCCCCAGCTCCCCGGAGTGGGAGCAGGAGCCTGGCGGCTCCGGGCGGGCCCGGGTGGCCTCCTCCTGCTGCTCCGGCTCTGGGAGCTCCCGCAGCTCCGCGTACAGCACACAGGCGTCGCCGCGTGACACGTACTCCCATCCGCTCTCGCGCACGTGGAAAAGGTCTACGGAACCCCCCGAGTAGGCATCGCGGTGGGTGGCGTGGGCCACGGCGCGGCGAGCCAGGGCGTAGGCTTCCTGCGTGGTCATGTCGTAGCGGTAGCCGCGGTCCAGCACGCCATAGGCGTAGGGGGAGCCAGAGCCCACGGAGAAGATGTCCCCCTGCAGGCGGGTGCCGTCGCTGTAGACATAGAAGAGGGCAGGGCCAGAGCGGTCCCAGCCGCACAGGGCCGTGGCCACACACAGGTCCAGCCCCCGATAGCGGGACATCATGGCCGACAAGAGCTTGGCGGCGCTGGCCACACTGGGCAGCTGACCCTCCCGCAGCGCCCGAAGCCGCAGTTCCCGCTGCAGCACCCGGTACCACGTGGCACAGTCGGCCGAGGTGCCAGAGGTGGTCCCCAGGAGGTGCCGGTGCACAGGGATGACCTTGCGCGAGGCTGGACAGGCCACGTAGCTGCCACAGGAGGAACGTGTGTCGGCGGCCGCGATGACGCCGTGGCAGAAGCGGAAGGCCAGGGTGGTGGTGCCGTGGGCCAGCCTAGGGCCATGGCTCTGCAGAAAAGCTTGAGGGTCACAGCCTCGGGGCACAGCCCAGCCACCAGCCTGAGGCAGGTGAGGGGATGGTGCCTGGGTGTCGGGGGCCTGCCACTTGCACACATCCTGCAGAGCCATCCTGGGACTGAGTGAATCTGAAAGGAGTGGGGCAGGGCTTTGTGGGCTGGAGTCAGGTGGGGGGAGAGGGACGCGGAGGAGAAGCTGGGCTGCAGCCAGAACCAGCGAGGAAAGCGTGTGACCAGAGGCTTCATTCCCCCCAGCCCCAAATCAAGCCTGGGCATTGGCTGACAGAGCAGCCCCCTTCTCCTCAGAGGACTGCCCAGGGGAGACAGGATGAGGCCAGTGCAGGCCCGTGCTGGGAGGACGCTGGCCCGACTATCAGAACCTCACCCTCCGCAGCCCATGACGCATCTGAGAGTCACCCAAGGAGTCGCCTGTCTGTCATCCCCCCACTACCTGGAGTGGGCCGGCGGCCTGACCACTGCAAAGAAAATGGAAGGAGCAGAGGGCTCCTCTTGTTTTCTTGTGCTGCAGAGCAATTGGCAATAAGGCCCTGCCGCTGGCCTGAGGGAGCTCCCAGCCTAGGAGGGGTAAGGAGTACTCTGTGCTCTGATACGGTAAGAAGGGCCCACTGAGGCAAGAGAGCTTAACACTGGGGACCTCTTCAGAAAACTCAAGAGTCTCAGCTCACTTTCTTCTTTTCTTTTCTTTCTTTTTTTAAAATTTTATTTTATTTTTTAAGTTTTGCCAGAGGGTATGTACACTTGCCGGGGAGAGACAGAGAGAAAGCAAGAAAGCACCCCCCCCTTCAGAAATAATCACACTGCAACCCCTTCTCCATTTCTCCCTCATCTCAGGATCTTGGGTACATACATACACACACACACACACACACACACACACACACACACACCAGGCATGTTTTTCAAGCTGCCAGGTCCAGAACTCAAACTGCACAGTTGGTCATGTGGGATCCAGTTGCCTTAACCGCTACGCCACCAGCTGGCCCATCAGCTTATACTTTCTTAAAAAAAAAAATTTTTTTTATGGGACCAGCAGTGAGCATAATGGCTATGTCGTTGGACTCCCACGTAGTCGACCGCAGTTCAAGTCCCGGACCCGGTGGCTTGAACTCAAACCGGGCGCATGTGTGTGCGTGCCCAAGATCCCTAGAGGAGAATGGAGGAGAAGGGATTGCGGCGTGGCCATCCCCTCTGGGGGTGATTTCTCGCTTTCTATCTCTCTGTCTCTCTCTGTCTGTCTGGTGAGCGCACGCACCCTATAGCAAAAACCTCTCCAAAAAAAAAAAAAAAGAAAAGAAAAAAAATTTATTATCAGGGACCAGCAGGTGGCGTGGTGGTTAAGGCACTGACCACCCCCACATGGCTGACCATGGTGGCTGGACCTGGTGGCTTGCTTTTTTTGCTTTCCTCTCTCTCTGGTCAAATTAAAATGAATGAATGAATGAATGAGTAATTCTTTAAAAATTTTTGTATTATCAGCTCACACTTTCAACTCATGGGCAAAATAGAGAAAGAAAAATGGATTGAAGCAGGGCCAAAAGAGAAAGGGGCAAGATAGTTTTGTAATGGAGGAAGCAGAAAATACCTTCCAGAAAGGTAAGTTACTTACTGAGAAGTTAAGGGAACTAGAACCTAGAGCTCTCAGTTTCTTCTGCTTTGGGTCGGACATGTCCTGCTCTCTGCATACAAAGATGGCACTCCTGAGTTCTCTGGCGGTTTAGCTGGACTTCTTAAAGTCCTGAGGATGTAGCTGAAAGGATCTGCTGGCCCCTTCCCTGGTCCCGTTTGTACTGACTGGGGATGGCAAGGGACTGGTATGTATCAAGAGTTCCAAGGCAAGAGAAACAGCTGACCTTCACCCTAGAATGTTACATCTGTCCTAGACCAATGGGGGGGGGGGGTTGTCTAGGAAGGGATCGTCTCTCTCTCACTCATGAAATAATAAATAAATAAACTAGAAACGACAGAAAGACTGTCATTTCAGGTAGAGTGGCTAGCTGTAACTACTCCCAGCACCACATGGAGCGTATTTGACTAAACACTGCAGGTCAAGGCGGTGCTATGGGAATGGGCATATTTAAAGAAACAGATTCACACTCAAAGAAAATGGCCTCCAGACCTCATGGTGATGGGGCCATGGCACCATGGTTTCCGGGGGTCTCAGTAACCAGGGCAGATGTAAACATGTCATGAGAAGACCAGAGAACCAGGAGGGCATGCTAAGCTCCACCTATTCCTTCTCCCTTCCTTTGGGTAGAACTACGTGGAGATGTTACTAAAGAAATAAGACTATACCCTCTTCCCAAAGACTGTCTTGGGACCAGCAGGTGGCATAATGGTTACATCGCTGGACTCCCACATAGTTGACAGCGGTTCAAGTCCAGACATAATGGCTTAAAACTCATGCTGGGTGCGTGTGCGTGTGTGCCCAAGATCCCAAGGGGAGAATGGAGAAGGGATTGCAGTGTAGCCATCCCCTTGGGGGGCATGATTTTTCACTTTCTGTCTCTCCGGTGAGTACATGCACCCTATACCACAAACTTCTCTAAAAAAAAAAAAGACTAAGTCTTTTATGGGTGTACTGCCATCTCCCTAGATGAGGCCTGTATCAAGTCAGGTCTGGACGGTTGAATGGCCTCCTAACTGGCCACCCTCCATTGCCCTGCTCCAATCTTATCCTCCACATGGACATGTTTTCCTCAGCATTACTCAGATTCTGTCTCCTCTGCTAAGAAAACTTAAAGGACTACAAGATAAAATCCAAACTGCCTCTTTTGGGACCAGCAGGTGGTGTGGTGGGTAAGGTGCTAGACTTCCATATGGCCTACCGGGGTTCAAGTCCTGAACCTGGTGGCTTGAAAATCATGTTGACACGGGCCAGGAGATGGCATAGTGGTTACATCGCTGACTTCAACATGGCAAACCACAGTTCAGTGTTCCGGACCCAGTGACTTGAAAATCATGCCAAGTGCATATGCATGCACGCCCAAGATCCCAGGAGAATGAAGGAGAAGGGATTGCAGCGTGGTCATCCTCTCGGGGGAGTGATGTCTTACTTTCTGTCTCTGTCTCTGTCTTTCCAGTGAGTGCAAGTGCCATATAGCAAATCTCTAAAAAAGAAAAAGAAGGGGCCGACAGGTGGTGTGGTGGTTAAGGGTGCTGGACTCCCACATGGTCAACCGTGGTTTGAATCCCAGAGCTGCCAGCTTGCTTTCTCATTTTCCCTCTGTCTCTCTCACTCTGTCACTCTCTAGGTAAATTAAAATAAATAAATAAAGTTAAATAACATCATTCTTAATAAAAAATAAAAAATATTCAGAAGGTGGAGGCCAGGTAGTGGTGTGGTGATTAAGGCGCTGGATTCCACATGGCTGACTAAGTGGCTCCAGTCTCGAACCCAGTGGCTTGAAAAACACACTGGGACTGCGTGTGCGCATGCCCAAAATTCCAAAAGGAGAAACAGGGGAAAAGGAACTAGGGAGAGAAACGGTGGCATGACCATCCCCAATAGGGAATGCTTTCTCACTTTTCTTGTCTCTCTCTCCCTCTCTGTCTCTCTCCGGCAAGTGTGTGTGCCCTTTGATCAAAATAAAGATCCAAAACCAGCAGGTGGCATGGTGATTAAGGCACATGGCTGACCATGGTTTAAATCCTAGACCTGAAGGCCAGTCACTTTCACTCTCTGGTGAGCACACATACCCCACAGCCAATTTAAATAATACATATTTCTTAATTTTATTATTTTTTTAATATATTTTTTTAAATCCAGATGGTTGCTTTAGGGGTTGGGTAGGGGCATAGCAGTAAAACATGATGCTTTCAGAGGTTGACCCCCTCCTCGAAGTTCCAGGTTTGTGTTCAGACATCGCCCTGAGTAACACTGAGCACACGTGCTTCCAGGATCCAGGGCTAGATGAGGTTCGATCACAGCATCAAGACCCTGTGGAAGGTGCTGTTTCTCCCTCCTCTCTCTCTCATGGAAACATGAATAGGCCCAGCGTAGGTGGTGCAGCATCCTGGACGGCAATGCTAGAAGTCACGTGACTGATTGCAGGCTGGGACTTTCCGGTAGGCCTGAAAGTACTCTGGGCATGTGTGTGAGTGCCCAAGATCCTGAGGAGCTGGAAGGCTAGGAGAAGGGGCTCACAACATGACAAGACCCTGTTGAGGGAGCTTTCTCCCTCTGTCTGTGGCATGTGCATGCACGTGCTGTCATAAAAATTAATAATTATATATATTTTAAAGTATACTTCTGGGGGGCAGGAGGTGGCATGGTGGTTAGGGGTGCTGGACTCCCACATGACCGACTACGGTTCAAGTCCTGAACCTGGCGGCTTGCTTTCTTGCCCCCACCCCCTTGCTCTGTCCCTCTCTGGTCAAATTAATATGAAATAAATGAATAGAAAAACAAAGCTAAATAAAATAATTCTTTTTAAAAAAGTACACTTCTGAGGGCCAGCAGGTGGCGTGGTGGTTGAGGCACTGGACTCCCACATGGCTGACCATGGTTCAAGTCCCAAACCTTATGGCCTTTCTCAGAGGCCTTGTGGCCTCTGTCTATCTGTCCCTCTCTAGCCAAATTGAAGAATAATAAACACTAAAATAAATAATTCTTATTCTAAAATTTTACTGATTTGTCTGTTTTAATTTTATCAGAGAAAGAAAATGAGAAAGCAAGCCACCAGGTCCAAGACTTGAACTGCGGTCAGTCATGTGGGAGTACAACACCCTTAACACCAGGCTACCAGCCAGTCCTGGGGGCCAGCAGGAGGTGTGGAGGTTAAGGTGTCTGGATCCCACATGGCCAAGTCTGTAGTTCAAGTCCCAGGTCCAGTGGCTTAAAAAAAATCACACCAGGCACATGTGCATGTGTGCCCAAAATCCCAAGAAGAGACTAGTGGAAAAGAATTGCAGCTGTAGTGTGGCTGTCCACCCAGGGGGTGATTTTTTTCTCTCCCTCTCTCTCTCTCCCTCCCTGGGGAATGCTCATGCTATGTAGCATTTATTTTATTTATTTTTTTTGGAGAGTTTTTTTGCTATAGGGCATGTGTGCTTGCCAGAAAGACAAAGAGGGGCAGAGAGACAGAAAGAGAGAAATCACCCTCCAGGGGGGATGGCCATGCTGCAATCTCTTCTCCTCCATTCTCCTCTCGGGATCTTGAGCACATATGCATACGTGCCCGGCGTGAGTTTAAGTCACCAGGTCCAGGACTCGAACCACTGTTGATACATGGGAGTCCAGCGACATAGCCATTATGCCAACTGCTGGTCCCTCTCTGTAGCAAATTTTTTTCTTTTTTTTTTTTTTCTTTTTTTTTTTTTTTTTTGGAGAGGTTTTTTTTTTTTTGCTATAGGGCGCGTGCGCTCGCCAGACAGACAGAGAGAGACAGAGAGACAGAAAGCGAGAAATCACCCCCCAGGGGGGATGGTCACGCCGCAATCCCTTCTCCTCCATTCTCCTCTCGGGATCTTGGGCACGCACGCACGCGCGCCCGGCGTGAGTTGTAAGCCACCGGGTCCGAGACGCGAACCGCGGTCGACTACGTGGGAGTCCAGTGACATAGCCATTACGCTAACTGCTGGTTCCCTGTAGCAAATTTTAAAAAAAGAAAAAAGAGGAGCCAACAGATGGCATAATGGTTACATCACAAGATTCCCATGTAGTCGACCACAGTTCAAGTCCTGGACCTGGTGGCTTGAAACTCACACCAGGCACGTGTGTGCATCTGTGTGCCCAAAATCCCAAGAGAAGAATGGAGGAGAAGGGATTGTGGCATGGCCATTCCACTGGAGAGTGATTTCTCACTTTTGATTTCTCTGTCTCTGTTTCTCCAGCAAGTGCATGCGCCCTGTAACAAAAACTCTCTAGAAAACAAAAAAAAGAACTGAAAAGTCAGAAGAACTAGCTGCATTGCAAGGGTGATTACAAAATAATATGTGCTCAATAAGCAGAAACGTTCTGCATTTTCCACACCATCCAAGTGTGAGACATAAAGATCCCCTGCTTCAATACATTCTGGTGGTTAGGCTTGGAAAAGGCTGCCAAATTTTAGCCTTAAAAATACAGCACAGGCAGTCTGCTGGGGGAGAGGAGCTGAGCTGGGCATCAGAGGAAAGTGGAATCTAGATGTTGATAGATTGTTGTTGCTGGAATCCAACAAGGAAGGCCAGACACTGACTTCATAGAAACATAAAGTAGGAGGCAACATTTCATGCATATGCCCACTTCCTGGCTTGTTATAGTTCCCAAAAGAGTTGAAAAATGAAGGTGGGTGGAGGGAGGAAGAGGCGATAAAATATAGCACATTCCTGAATAAAGAGCATTGTCTTAGCAAGCTGAAGTTAGAGAATCTCTTGGTATGTCTTTATGTGGCCTCAACTCTCCTACAGGCTCTGAGATGGTAAATTATTATTGACTTAATTATTCAGCTGTTGAACTGAGAATCTATTATAGTTTGTGGATTAATTGGGCCCTTTGCTTTTCTTTCTTCTTTTTTTTTTAAAAAAAGAATTATTTTATTTAATTTTATTTATTTAGATTTTGACCAGAGAGGGACAGGGTAAGAGAGGGAGAAAGACAGAGAGGGCTGGGGCCAGCAGGTGGTGTGCTGGTAAGGTGCTAGATTCCCACTATGGCTGACCACGGTTCAAGTCCCATATCTGACGACTTGCTTTCTCAGTTTCTCTCTCTCTCTCTGTCCCTCTCTGGTCAAATTAAAATGAATAAATAAGTGAAGTTAAATAGAATAATTATATATATATATATGTATATACATATATATATATATAATTATATATATATACATATGTGTGTGTGTATATATGTGTGTGTGTGTGTGTGTGTATATATATATATATATTTTTTTAGTGAGAAAGTAAAAAGTAAGCCACCGAGTCCAGGATTCGAACTGAGGTGAGACATGTGGGAGTCTAGCACTCTTAACCACTATGCCACCTGCCAACCCCTGGCTGCCTTTTAAGCAATTATTAGATTTCCATCAGAAGATGGGACTAAAGAGAATATTGAATCTTAAAAATTGATTACTGTTGGGGACCAGCAGGTGGCGTGGTGGTTAAGGTGCTGGCCACTCCCACATGGCTGACCGCGGTTCGAGTCCCGGGTTAAGGTGCTGGCCACTCCCACATGGCTGACTGCGGTTCGAGTCCCGGACCTGGTGGCTTCCTTTCTCCCTTTCCCTCTCTTTCTCTCTCTCTCTCTCTCTCTCTGTGCCTCTCTCTGGTCAAATTTAAAAAATTAAATGAATGAATAAATAAAGTTAAATAAATAATAACTTAAAAAAAAATTGATTACTGTTGGGGGCAGTAGGTGGCATAGTGCTTAGGGCACTGGATTCCCTTATGGCTCCGGTGGTTTGAGTCCTGGACGTGGCAGCTTGCTGGCTGATTTTCTCTTTCTCTCTTTGGTGACCATGCATGCCTTACAGGGAATTTAAAAATAATAACAAATATAATTAAAATAAATAATTATCTTTTTTTTGAGAGATAGAGAGGTTTCTGCTATAGGGCGCGTGCGCTCGCCACACAGACAAAGAGAGACATATAGACAGAAAGCGAGAAATCACCCCCCAGGGGGGTGGTCACGCTGCAATCCCTTCTCCTCCATTCTCCTCTCGGGATCTTGGGCACACACGCACACGCACCCGGCGTGAGTTCTAAGCCACCGGGTCCGGGACGTGAACTGCGGTCAACTACGTGGGAGTCCAGCGACATAGCCATTACGCTAACTGCTGGTTCCCAATAATTATCTTTTGTTAAGAGGTTTTTGCTATAGGGCACAGACGCTAGCAGGTAAGTCAGAGAGAGACAGTAAGTGAGAAATCACCCCCCAGGGGGTATGGCCACGCCTCAATCCCTTCTCCTCTCTGGATCTTGGGCACATGCACACGCCAGCGTGAGTTAAAGCCACTGGGTCCTAGGACTCCAACCATGTCGACCACGTGGGAGTCCAGGGACATAAGCATTACGCCATCTGCTGGTCCCTAAAATAAATAATTCTTTTGAAAAATTGATTACTGTTGGGACCAGCAAACGGTGTAATGGTTGCGACGCTGGACTCCCATGTAGCCAACACGGTTCGAGTCCCCAGCCCAGCAGGTTAAAACTCATACCAGGCGTTGGGACCTGCAGATGGCGTAGGTCGCTGGACTCCCGTAGTTGACTGCAGTTGGAGTCCCCGACCAGCAACTTAAATTCACCCCGGGCATGTGCATGCCCAAGATGCCGAGAGAACGGAGAAGGGACATCTCTAAAAAAAATCCCAAACAAACAAACGAACAAAAAAAGCCAAAAAACTCGTACCAGGCAAGCGTGTGCCTGGGTGTCCCCAAGATCCCTAGAGGAGAACGGAGAAGGGACTGCGGTGTGGCCATTGCCCGCCCCCTCCCCATGATCTTTCGTTTTCTGTCTGTCCAGCGAACGAATGAGCTATAGCCAAAATCTCTTTTTTTATAATTATTTATTTTATTTTTTATTTATTCATTCGTTGATTTTTTAATTTGACCAGAGAGAGACAGAGGGTGAGAGTGAGAGAGCGAGGACGTGAGAAAGGAAGCCACCAAATCCAGGACTCGAACCCCGGCCGCCCATGTGGGAGTGTCCAGCGCCTTAACCACCACACCACCCGCTGGTCCCGCCAAAAATCTTTTTAAAAAATTGATTACTAAGTCGTTGTGGTGTGGCAACTAACACTACCAAACCCTTTTATTCTGTGACTCTTTACCACAAACTATTATAGTTTAATATCACTGGGAAATGCCCCCAGAGTATATCATCATTTACCCAGCATTGGAGGGTGTCCTTAAACAAAATGGCAACCTCAGTCACGTTAATCGGGCGCTTAAGTAGTAGAGACGTAACGTGTTGCTCGAACACCGGCGGCGCGGGCAGGATTTACCGCCACGGGTTCAGAACCCATTTTCGATCAGTCACGCCCTTCTCAAAAATGGCCACCTCCACCTCCCTCGCACTCACCATGGACGTTTCCAATCATTCCTATGAATATGAGGTTAATCCAATCCAGTGCTGCTAGCATTGACCAAAGTCGAGATGGCAGCCACATTCTATTAAAATTCGAGGGTACGGAAGTCATTTTCCCCCCTAGGTGAAAACAGTCCCTTCTATCTAGCTGTTGTTTTTCGGAGGCGTGGTTGCCAGGAGTCAAAATGGCTCCTCCTTGGAATTGATTTAATAAGAAGTGAAGCTGTGACGGCGAGACGTTGCCCGGCCGATCATCGCTAGGCGTCCTCGGAGTTAGTTCCTTTTGCCCTCACTAGACATGGCGCTGGCCAGCGTGTTGGAGAGGCCGCTGCCGGTGAACCGGCACGGTTTTTTCGGACTCGGGGGTCGTGCAGATCTGCTGGACCTGGGTCCAGGGAATCCCAGTGATGGGCTGAGCCTGGCCGCGCCCAGCTGGGATGTCCCAGAGGAGCCAAGAATCGAAATGCTTCATGGAACCACCACTCTGGCCTTCAAGGTGCGGATTCATCAGCCCCCTTGCCCGGCCGAGTCGCCGGCGCCCGCGCCCTTCCCAGCCTTCCAGCGGGACTGGAGCTCCCGTGGCCGTCAGGCCCAGGCGGAGATTCTGTGCTCTCGTCCCAATCCCAGTGTTTCTCTGTCTCATTGCGCTGGGAGACCTCGGCTCTTGTTCTGACCGTAGCGGGAGGCGGTGGGGCTGGGAATAATCGGGGAAGGAACCGGAGGCTGCTTGGGTAGATTCCTAGGCTACCCAGGGTTTCTGTCCAGGAGCTCCTAGCTGGGAAGGAGACCGCAGCAGCAGTGACTATTAATAGGCGGAAGGCTGTGGTAACCGTTCACTAAAGGTTTTGGAAACTGATAGACCCCTCTAGGTGAGGGTGAGCCAAATTGGCTTGAGGGAGAGCTTGGTGACTTCAAGGAGCACTGTACTGGGAGCCAGACAGTTGGGGTTCGTGGCCTGTCTCTGCAATAACTAGCTCAGTGTTTTGTGCAAGTCATTCAATGTCGTTGAGCCAGTTTCCCATTCATTAATATGAGTTTAATACTGGTGTAACTCATGTCAAGGGATTGATGTGAAGCTTGAGACATTAATAAACAAGGAAGTGTAAAAGGACAGGGTTTACAGAGGTGCAAAACGAAATGTCAGAGGGATGTTCTGCGGTCTGATGTAGCTTGTTTTGTGTTTTGCTCTGATCTTAACAGTTCCGTCATGGAGTCATTGTTGCAGCTGACTCCCGGGCCACAGCGGGTGCTTACATTGCCTCCCAGACAGTGAAGAAGGTGATAGAGATCAACCCCTACCTGCTGGGCACTATGGCTGGGGGTGCAGCAGATTGCAGCTTCTGGGAGCGTCTGTTGGCTCGCCAGTGTCGAATCTATGAGCTTCGAAATAAGGAACGCATCTCAGTGGCAGCTGCCTCGAAGCTGCTGGCCAACATGGTGTATCAGTACAAAGGCATGGGTCTGTCCATGGGTACCATGATCTGCGGCTGGGATAAGAGAGGTCCTGGTGAGTTCAGCTACAACCACATGATCCTTGGGCTGACCCTACAGCGAGGAAGGGTGGGTGGAAAGAAGAAAGGGGCCCATGTGGGTGCTTGAGCATGTGTTGATTAGGTTCTTAGTCCCTTCTCTGCTCTAGAAAAGAACCGTAGTATAGGGAAGGGCATGGAGTTAGACCAATTGTGTCTTACTTGTGTGACCTTAGATGGGCTGCTTCTTTTCTCAGCCTGTAACCTTATCTGTAACATTGGTTAAATGAGGTAACCAATGTAATGTAGATATAAAACAACTAGTGCATGATTTGGCATATGATACTTTTTTTTTTTTTTTGGACAGGTTTTTGCTATAGTGCATGTGTGCTCGCCAGAAAGACGGAGAGAGACAGAAAGCGAGAAATCACCTCCCGGGGGGATGGCCACGCCGCAATCCCTTCTCCTCCATTCTCCTCTTGAGATCTTGGGCATACATGCACACGTGACCGGTGTGAGTTTAAGCCACCAGGTCCGGGACTCGAACCCCAGTTGAGTACATGGGAGTCCAGCGACGTAGCCATTACACCATCTGCTAGTCCCAATATTTTTTTATAAATCTAATTATTTATTCATTATTCTTTTCAATTTGACCAGAGCAACACAGAGAGAACAAGACAGGGAAAGTGAGAAAGCAAGTTGCCAAGTCCAAGACTCAAACCATGGTCAGCCATATGGAAGTTCAGTGCCTCAACCATCACACCATCTGCCAGCTTCAATACTTTTTTCTTTCATCCTCCCATAAAATGAGACAAAAAGATTTATATTTGAGGGTTATATTAGATGATAGACAAAAAAACTATAGCTCAGGCTATCTAATAGAAATATGTAAGCCACACACGTGATTTAGACTTTCTCATGATTTTACATATATATATATATATATATATATATATATATGTTTTTACATATATATATATATATGTTTTTTTTTTTTTTTAAGAATTATTTTATTGGGACCAGCAGTTAGTGTAATGGCTATGTTGCTGGACTCCCATGTAGTCGACCACGGTTCGAGTCCCGGACCCGGTGGCTTAAACTCACGTCAGGCATGTGTGCATGCGTGCCCGAGATCCCAAGAGGAGAATGGAGGAAAAGGGACTGTGGCATGGCCATCCCCCCTTGGGGAGTGGTTTCTCGCTTTCTGTCTCTCTGTCTCTCTCCGTTTTTCTGGCGAGCACACACACCCTATAGCAAAAATCTCTCCAAAAAAAAAAGAATAATTTTATTTAACTTTATTTATTTATTTAAATTTGACAAGAGAGAAAGTGAGAAAGCAAGCCGCCAGGTCCAGGACTCAAACCATGGTCGGTCACGTGGGAGTACAGTGCCCTTGACCACCACACCACTTGCTAGCCCCTCTCATGAATATATTTTAAAACTGAAAATAGGGGCTGGCAGGTAACGTGGTTAAGGGCACTGGACTCACACAGTTCAAGTCCTGGACCTGGCGGCTTTCTTTTTTTTTGGAGAGGTTTTTGCTACAGTTCAAATTCCAGACCCGGTAGCTTGTTTTCTCACTTTCTCTCTCTCTCTCTCTCTCTCTCTCTCTCTCTCTCTCTCTCTCTCTCTCTCTCTGGTGAGCTCACATGCCATATAGCAATTTAAAAATAATATTAATAGGGGCTAGCAGGTGGCATGGTGGTTAAGGTGTTGGACTCCCACATGACTGACTGCAGTTTGAGTCCCAGACCTGGTGACTTGATTTCTCACTTTCCCTCTCTCTCTTTCTCTGTCTTTCTCTGGTGAACACACATGCCCTATAGCAAATTTTAAAATAATAAATGATTAATTAAATTAAATAAATCTTGAAATAACAAAAATAAAATAAATAAATCTTTTTTAAAAAAAATCACATGTTGGGGGTCAGCAGGTGGCATGATGGTTAAGGTCACTGGACTCCCACATGGTTGACCACAGTTTGAGACCCAAACCTGGTGGCTTGTTTTCCACTTTCTCTCTCTGGTCAAATTAAAATAATAAATAAATAAAGTTAAATAGATTAATTCTTTAAAAAAATCACATGTGGCTAGTTGCTACTGAATTGAACAGTGAAGCTCTAATTTACATAACTACTCAAAAGTTAGTCATTTCCTTTATTCCTTAAGAGAATCTTTGACACAGAAAGGGCCTTTTGGGCTGGCTTTCCTTTTTTCCTTCCTGGATATAATCACCCTTATGATCACCCTAGGTCCTGCTCGGTCATCTGTTCTTTTTCTTTTAGTTAATTTTTTCTGTCAGCAAGAGAGAGCTAGAGGGGACTGCAGGTGGTTAAGGTGCTGGACTCCCACATAGCCAGCTGTGGTTTCAGTCCTGTACCTGGTAGCTTGCTTTCTCACTTTACCTCTCTCTGTCTCTTTTTCTCTCTGTCTTCCTGATCAAATTTAAACTATATAATAATGATGAATAAAATAAAATAATTCTTAAAAGAGAGAGAGACAGAGCTAGAGCTAGAACCCCAACAGAGTCTTAATGCCATGATTTACCCTTAGCCTCATCCAGACCCAGGTTACTGGCATATGTGTCCCTGGCACTCCCCGGAGGTTTCCAGATGTGAACCCTGAACCCTCTCATGCAGGGTCAGCTTTGCAGATTGCTGTATTTTACCACCATATCATTGTCCAAATGTTCTTGCTTTGTTATCTTCATAAAGAAAATCTTTAGCCTAATTTCCTTTTCATACAAGGGACTTTAAAAAATGTATGGAATTGGGGTCTGCAGGTGGGGTAGTGCTTAAGGGCGCTGGACTCCCACATGGCTGACTGCGGTTCAGTTCCGGACCTAGTGGCCTGGCTTGCTTTCTTACCCCCCCCCCCCACACACACCTCTCTCTTCTTTCTCATTCTGTCACTCTCTGGTCAAATTAAAATAAATAAATAGAATACAGTTCAATAAAATAATTCTTTAAAAATTTTATGGAATTAAAATGTAAGTTATTTTGCTGCAAAAAAAGTTTTCTTAAAAAAAGATTTTGCCATCTATAGTATGTACACTCACTAAAAAGAGACGATGAGAAGGAAAGTGAGAAATAACCACCCTAGAAGACGGCCATGCCTCAGTACCCTCTCCTCCAGTCTCCTGGGATTTTGGACATGCATGCACATGCATCTAGCGTGATTTTTATGCTGCCAGGTCTGGAATTTGAACACCGGTTGGCCATGTGGAAGTCCAGTGCTTAAGCCACCATGCCACCTGCCGGCCCTGCTGCAAAAAATTTTGAAGTGTATTTCTTTTTTCTTTTAAAAAATTATTTATTTTTATTTATTCATTCATTTATTTTAACTTGACCAGAGACAGACAGAGAGAGAGAAAGTGAGAAAGCAAGCCACCAGGTCTAGGACTCCAACTGTGGTCAGCCAGTCATGTGGGAGTGTCCAGTGCCTTAACCACCACGGTACCTGCTGGTCCCCCATGTTTCTTCTTCTTTTTTTTTTTGGAGAGGTTTTCGCTATAGGGCGCGTGCGCTCGCCAGACAGACAGAGAGAGACATAGAGACAGAAAGTGAGAAATCAGCCCCCAGAGGGGATGGTCACGCCACAATCCCTTCTCCTCCATTCTCCTCTCGGGATCTTGGGCACACACGCACACGTGCCTGGCGTGAGTGTTAAGCCACTGGGTCCGGGACACGAACCGCAGTCGACTATGTGGGAGTCCAGCGACATAGCCATTATGCTAACTGCTGGTTCCCGTTTCTTCTTTTTTTTAATAACCTTTTTTTAATTTTCAATAATGCATTTTCCTTTTCTTTTTCTTTCTTTTTTTTTTTTTTTTTTTTTTGCTAGAGCATTCATGAGCTCACTGGAGAGAGACAGAGAAAGAGAGAGTGAGGGACCAGCAGTTACAGTAATGGCTATGTCGCTGGACTCCCACGTAGTCAACCGTGGTTTGAGTCCCGGACCTGGTGGCTTAAACTCACTCCGGGCGCATGTACGTACGTTCCCAAGATCCCGAGAGGAGAATGGAGGAGAAGGGATTGCGGCGTGGCCATCCCCCCTGGGGGGTGATTTCTCGCTTTCTATCTCTCTGTCTCTCTCTGTCTGTCTGGCGAGTGCACGCGCCCTATAGCAAAAAACCTCTCCAAAAAAAAAAAAGAAAAAAAAAAAAAGAGAGAGTGAGAAAGCTAGGACCAGCAGTTGGCATAATGGTTATGTCACCAGATAGCGTAGTAATTACATTGCTGGATTCCCACATGGCTGACTATGGTTCGAGTCCTGGACCTGGTAGTTCAAAATCATTCTGGGTGCACATGCCTACATGCCCAAGATTGCAAGAGGAGAATGGAGAAGGAATTGCAGCATGGACATCCCCCCTGGGGGATGATTTATCGCTTTCTATTTCTCTGTCTCTCCGGCAAGCACATGTGCCCTATAGTAAAAATCTCTCTCTTAAAAAAAAAAAAAAAAAAAAAAAAGCCAATGGAATGAGACCAGCAGATGGCATAGAAGTTACATCGCTGGACTCCCACATGGCCTATCACAATTCAATTCCCAGACCCGGTGGCTTGAAACTCATGCTGGGTGTGTACATACCTGCCCAAGATCTTGGAAGGAGAATGAAGAAGGATTATAGCATGACCATTCCCCTTGGGGGGTGATTTCTCACTTTCCCTCTCCACTGCATATGTGTCATGAGCCCTCTCCCACAGGCACATGCCCTAAGGCAAAAACCTCTTAGAAAAGTAAATAAATAACACAGTGGGACATGGATGAGGAGATCAAAAAAAAAAAAGGAACTCAGTTTATTACTTTAGAAATTGAGATACTTTTCTCTCCTTTTCTTTTTTCTTTTTTTTTTTTCAGGTTTTTGCCCTAGGATACATGCACTCACTGGAGAGAGAAAGTGAGAAATCAACCCTGGGGGGATGGTCATGCCACAGTTGCCTGTCTTCCATTCGCCTCTTAGGATTCCGAGCACACACAACACACACCTGGCATCGTTTTCAAGACCAGGTTTGGGACTTGAATCATGCTCAGCCATGTGGGAGTCCAGTGCCTTAACCACCACACCACCTACTGGCCTCAGGAGATACTTTTTTCTTTGAAAGATGTGAAAGAACCTGTCCCAGGGAAACATTTTGGAATGCTGCTTTAAACATCTTTAGTTTTGAGTTGCTGTAGAGAGTGGCCAATCAGCAAACAGGGTAACCTTTAGATACATACAGAAACAGAGTTGGTTTCATAACCAGTCATTTGCAGGGCAATGAATGCAATTAACATGTGAATACGGTAGCTACCTGAAACTGCAGAGCAGTTTAGAAAAAAATCTTGCATAGAACTACGTGGTGCCGGGACCAGCAGTTAGCGTAATGGCTATGTTGCTGGACTCCCACGTAGTTGACCACGGTTCGAGTCCCATACCCGGTGGCTTAAACTCACGCCAGGTGCGTGTGTGTGCGTGCGTGTGTGCCCAAAATCCCGAGAGGAGAATGGAGGAGAAGGGATTGCGGCATGGCCATCCCCTCTGGGGGGGGTGATTTCTCGCTTTCTATCTCTCTGTCTCTCTCTGTCTGTCTAGTGAGCACATGTGCCCTATAGCAAAAACCTCTCCAAAAAAAAAAAGAAAAAAAAAAAAAAAGTAAGTAGAAGAGAAAAAAAAAGAGGGGAAGAACTACATGGTGCCCTGTATGTTCACATCTTCAACAGATAAACATCTGAAAACAACTGGCTTTACATTCCACTTCTCCTTCCCTCCTTTCTGCCCTTTAAAAAAATAAACATGAGGAGGGCCAGCAGGTGGCATAGTGGTTAAAGTGCTAGACACTCCCATATGGCCAACCACAGTTTGAGTCTTGGACCTGGAGGCTCGCTTTCTCAGTTTCCCTCTCTCTCTCTTTCTGTTTCTCTATCTGTGTCTCTCTGGTAAAATTAAAATAAATGAATAAATAAAATTAAATAAGTAATTTTTTTTTTTTAGAGGTTTTTGCTATAGGGTGCGTGCACTCACCACAAAGACAGAGAGACAGAAAGTGAGAAATCACTTCCTGGGGGGTGGGGATGGCCACACCGCAATCCCTTCTCCAGTCTCCTCTCAGGATCTTGGGCACACATGCACACGTGCCCAGCATGAGTTTAAGCCACTGGGTCCGGGACTCGAACCACGGTCAACTACATGGGAGTCCAGCAACATAGCCATTAAGCCATCTGCTGGTCCCAAATAATTCTTTAAAAAAAGAAAAATAGAAAACAACCTGGAATCTGGTCACAGCTAGCTCCATCAGAAAAGTTGGGCCCACCCAATCCTTGATTTTCTATACTTGTATATCTTTGTGTGTTTATTTGTATGTTTATTTCTAATCCACAGTCCCCCACCCCCACTCAGAAAAATGCATTCTAGGACCAGCAAGTGGTGTGGTGGTTAAGGGCACTGGATTCCCACATGGCCGACAGCGGTTTGAGTCCCAGACCTGGCAGCTTGCTTTCTCTGTCTCTCTGTTCCCTTCTCTAGTCAAACTGAAATAAACAAATGAATAAAGAAATAAATAAGGTTAAATAGAATAATCTTTTTAAAAAGAAAGAAAGAAAAAAATCTGCTGAGCAAGTTCTGACAAGTTGTACAATGTGATGGAAACAGCATAAGAGAGTATTGGAGCTGGATAGCAGGGAAAACACAGGCAGCTAGAACATAAGTTATACCTTCTTCAAGAAGTTTTTTTGACAACTTACCACATTTAGTATAAGCCAGCCAGCAGACAGAGTCACGTGTTACTATATCTGGCTGAAAGAAATAAATACTGTTAAAAAGAATGGGGGGACAGCAGTTGGCCTGGTGGTTAAGGCGCTGGACTCCCACATAGTTGACTGTAGTTCGAGACCCAGACCCATTGGCTTGAAACTTAACTACTATGCTATTTACTGGTCCTCAGTAACCACATTTTTACAATTAAAATAATAATTAATATTTTTTATTTAACTCAATATATCCAAAATATCATTTCAGCATGTGGTACTGGCTTCATTTCAAATGTTTGATAGTCACATATGGCTAGTGGCAGTTCTTTGTAACATAATTAAAAACTCCAGCCTTGGAGCCAGCAGATGGCATAGCAGTTATGTCACTGACCCCACTGGACTCCCACACGGCTAATCGGGTTGAGTCTCAGACCTGGCAGCTTGAAACTGATGCCAGACACATGTGAGTGTGTGCCTAGGATCCTAGAAGAAGAATGGAGGAAAAGGGATTGTAGCATGGCCATCCCCCTCAGGGGGCATAATATTACATTCCTGGACTCCCATGTAGTCGATTGTGGTTCCACTCCTGCACCAGGCAGCTTGAAACTCGCACCGGGCACATGTGCATACATGCCCAAGATCCCAAGAGGAGAATGGAAAGAGAAGGGACTGTGGCATGGCCATCCCCCTGGGGAGGTGATTTCTCACTTTCTGTCTCTCTGGTTGGCGCACACACCCTATAGCAAAAATTTCTCTTGAAAAAAAAAAATGGGACCAGCAGTTGGTGTAATGGCTCTGTCTCTGGACTCCCATGTAGCTAACCGTGATTCTAGTCCTGGACCGATGGTTTAAACTCATGCCAGGTACGTGTGTGTACCCAAGATCCAGAGAGAAGAATGGAGGAGAAGGGATTGCAGTGTGGCCATCCCCCCTGGGGGGTGATTTCTTTCTTTCTCTGTCTTTCTGGAGAGTGCACATGCCCTATAGCAATGGCTGGCCATGGTTTGAGTCCCAGACCTGGCGGCTTGTTTTCGCACCCCACCCCCACCCCCTCTCTCACTCTGTCCCTTTCTGGTCAAATTAAAACAAACAAATAAATAAAGTTAAATAAAATAACTCTTAAAAAAGAGAAAAAGAAAACTCCAGCCTTTGTTCTCCTACTATGTAGAGTAGTTACTATAATGTGAGTTGAGATGGGTAGTCTCAATGTTAAATTTGATTCCTTCAGTTTTTTTAGGTAATTTTATACAAATTTTATTTTCTTTTTAAAATTTTGCTCTAAGGCTTGTGCACTCACCAAAGAGAGACACAAAAAGAGAGGGATAGACAGTAAGGACGTCCACATCATAATCCCTTCTTCATTTTCCTCTCAGAAAATGCTGTGTTTTCAAGCCACTGGGTCCAAGACTCAAACTGCATGGTCAGCCATATGGGACCCATCCTCCCTAACTACCTTGTCACCAACTGCCCTCCCCCCTTTTTTGGGAGAGTTTTGTTATAGGGCACGTCTACTTGCCAGAGACGGAAAGACCGAAAGCATGAAATCACCTCCCAGGGGAGATGGCCATAATCCTTTCTCCTCCATTCACCTCTCAGGTCTTTAGGCACACAAACGCACGCATGCACACCTGACATGATTTTAAGCCTCCCAGTCTGGGATTTGAACTACGGTGGACCACATGGTAGTCCAGTGACATAACCATTATGCTATCTGCTGGTCCCCCAATTGGCTTTTTTGTTACTTTTTAATTTTTTTTTAAGGTTTTTCTTTTAGGGTATGTGCACTCATTGGAGAAATAGAGAGAGAGGGAAAGTGAGAAATCCCAAGGGGGATGGCTATGCTGCCTTCCCTTTCCCATTCTCCTGCTAGGATTTTGGGCTTGCATGTACATGTACCCAGCATGATTTTCCAAACTGTCCAATCCAGGACTCCCAGCTATGTAGGAGGGATTCCAGCACCTTAACCACCATACAACCTGCTGGCCCCTCTTATATTTTTGTTGGTGTTGCCTGTGTTTAAAGAAGGGTGGAGAAATACTGCCTTAGAAGATGAACTAATTGTCAAAAGCAATAGTCGTTTTTGTCCTACTAACCTCATCTTTTTTTCAGGCCTCTACTATGTGGATAGTGAAGGGAACCGAATCTCAGGGGCCACCTTCTCTGTGGGTTCGGGTTCCGTGTATGCTTATGGAGTCATGGATCGGGGCTATTCCTATGACCTGGAAGTGGAGCAGGCCTATGATCTGGCACGTCGAGCCATCTACCAAGCCACCTACAGAGATGCTTACTCGGGAGGTGCTGTCAACCTCTACCATGTGCGGGAAGACGGCTGGATCCGAGTCTCCAGCGACAATGTCGCTGATCTACATGACAAGTACAGCAGATATGCCCCCTGAAGGAGGGTGGATGTCACTGTAATGTGGATATAGCACCCCATCCTGTGTTGGTGGGGTCACCTATTGTATTGATACTTTTTGTAAGATCTGGAACATCGTCTCTGTGTTCCCAGTTGTTACTGAGCTTCTGCAGCGGTGACTGTTCACTTTACTTTCTTGGACGTTATTACACTACTCACTGTTCGACCTCGGACTGTGTCGTGTCTTTTATCCACACCGTCCCTCCTCCAAGCACTTTACAGTCAAATAAGCTAGGACAGTGGGAGGGAAGTGACTGTAATTACAGGAAACAGTGGTGTGAAGACATTGTCTAGTGAATACATTAACGTCCCCACTCATGAAGCTAATAACAAAGGAGAAGGGAGCGAGGCAGGGAGGAGGGAGACTTCCCGATTCAGTTTGCGAAGAGATGAAAAGTTGATGAGGTGGAAAGATGCACGGGGCTGTACCAGGCAGGGCCGCAGAGAAAAAAGCTCTCGCTCTGGTGGGGGAGGGGAGCCTGATGCTACATGCAGAGCAGAGGGTGAGGAGGCTGAATCTGGAATCAAACTAATTGGGAAGGGAGCACTTGGACCCTAGGAAAGAGGACAACGTGAATGTGAAAGTAGCAGTGACCCTAAGCTTGATGGTCCTTGTCCTGTGGTCATTTCGTGTGCAGTGGGGAGGTGGGTGATGGTCGGCTAGTAGCCCTATAGGCGAGAAGCAGCACAAAACTGTCACTGGAATGTGTGGGTAGGAAAGAGGCCCTGCTGGAAGCAGAGGGATGGCTGATTTATCACGCCCGGCACTGAGGGGGTTCCCAAGCTATGGTGTAGCAGATGGCAAGGCCTTCTGTTAGAAGACGGGAAAATAAAGGAGGTTGATGGGAAAAACTTTCAAAAAAATGGGAGAGGAGGACTTGACAGTGGTGTAGTGGTAAAATGCTCTGTGCTGGGAGGCTGACTCACGTGGGAAGGTTCCAAGTTCACATCTGGAGACCTCCCTGACTACGCTAGGTACATGCGTGCCATCTTTGGGGGCTGGCTGAGTCTGGGTGGGTCGCAGCATTGGGATCCTGTTGTGGGTGCTGTCTCTCTTGCTTATGGAAGAAATTTTTTTTTTTTTAAAGGCAGGGACGAGAGGCTGGCAGGTAGTGTGGTGGTTAAAGGAGCTGGATTCCCACATGACTGACCGCGGTTCAAGTCCCGGACATGATGGCTTGCTTTCTCGCTTCCCCCACCCCTCTCTTGCTCTGTCTGGTCAAATTAAAAAATAATCATAACATGGGACCAGTAGTTGGCATAATGGCTATGTCCCTGGACTCCATGTAGTCGACTGTGGTTCGAGTTCTGGACCCGGCAGCTTAAACTCATGCTGCGTGTGTGTGCATGTGTGCCCAAGATCCTGAGAAGAGAATGGAGGAGAAGAGGTTGCGGCGTGGCCATCCCCATTGGGGGATTTCTCACTTTCTGTTTCTCTGTCTCTTGTCTTTCTGGCAAGCGCATGCACCCTATAGCAAAAACCTTAAAAAAATAATAATAATAACCATAACATAACAAATGGAATGAAATAAATAAATCTTTTTTTTTTTTTAAAGGCAGGGAGGGGAGAAGAAAAAGATTCAGATACTATCATCTTATACTTAGTTAGCCAGGAAGAAAAAAGTGGTTGGTGAATATAACAACCCACGTTTTCAGATGGAGAGGTCGGGAGGGGTCTTTCATAGAAACGAAGGGAGCAGGCCTCCTCCCCTGCACTGTGGCTACCTTCCTTCTGTACCTTCCCTTCCCCTCAGCCTTGCAGTCTTTGTATTTATTGATTGATGAGGGCTGTCAGCCAGGAACTGATTGAGGCTTGTTAATTGCATTTGTCAAATGCAAGGAAATTGGGAATTAGTGAGATCGGAGAAGGGAGTTTAGAAAACAAATGACTCTCATGCCTACAGAGATTCATTTTGCTGAAAAGTGTTTCAGGAGCCCCTGGAGTCAGGAAGCTGTTAGGGTGAACCCAGGCAGGAGCCAGGCTATAGCCCCTCTATGCAGGTCAGACCATTGGTAAATGGTTAGTCGTGTGAGCAGCACGGTATAGTCTCTTCTCATTTAGGACACTGGGTTGCAGATCTTAAAAAATTCTAACTTTTTGAAAACAAGCTCTTGGGAGAAATTCCAGTATGTGAAAGAAATCAAATTAGAGGTTAAGGCAGAGTTGAGGGCTCTAGAGCTTCAACAGTAGAGTTTTCCCTTCCAGCCACTTCTCTAAACATCCTTTTGTTGCCCTCATACACATACCCACTGAGGGTACTTTTTGGAACCTGAGGGAACACAGGGAAAACCACTGTCCTGGGAAATGGCCTCAGGTATAGAATGAGAGTTGAGGCGAGGTGGTATAGTGGTGGCACAGTGATGGCACAGCAGGGACACTTGGGCAAGGTCCTGGGTCCGTGTCCAGGACCTCCCCGAGCACACTGGTTATGTACATGCTCGTGGTCCATGCCGGCTGAGATTGGGGTAGATCACCACATGAGGACCTTGTTAGGGGTGCCGCTTTCTCTCATGGAATACATTCATAGCTTTTAAAATGTTTGTTTAGTTTTTGCTGTAGGGTGCATCTGCTTGCCAGAGAGAAGGAAAGTGAGAAATCACCCCAGCGGGATGGCCACGCCACAGTCCTTTTACTCCATTCTCCTCTTGGGATTTTGGGCACGCACACACAAGCACCCAGCCTGGTTTTCAAGCCTCTAGATCTGGGACTTCAAACCATGGAGCTGGTCATGTGGGAACCAGTGCCTCAACCTCTATACCACCTGTGGGCCCCATGACTAGCCTAGAAGAAAAAATAATAATAATAAAAGGTCATGAGGGACCAGCAGTTGGCATAATGGCTATGTTGCTGGACTCCCATTTAGTCAACTGCAATTCAAGTCTCGGACCCAGTGTCTTAAACTCATGCCGGGCACATGTGCATGTGTGCCCAAGATCCCGAGAAGAGAATGGAGAAGAGATTGCGGCGTGGCCATCCCCCCTAGGGAAATGATTTCTCACTTTCTGTCTCTCTGTCTTTCTGGCAAGTGCATACGCCCTATAGCAAAAAAGAAACTCTCCAAGAAAAAAAAAAAAAAGTCATGAAATTAGAATTGAAGATTACAATTCCAGTTCCTTCCATAACCCCAGAGAGCATAAGGATCAGTCCATAAAAAGAAAATTAAATCTAGAGGTATGGAGAGAAGAGATGATCTTGAAACATGAAACAGTACAAGCCATTGCCCTTTCTGTCTCCTACCTATTGACATAAAAACTTATTCTGCACAGGCGAAGGCTATTTTTTTTTTATACTATATTTTTAAAAACCACGAAATAGGTGTGGGCAGGTGACATGGTGTTAAAGGCACTGGTCTCCCTCATGGCTGACTGCGGTTCAAGTCCCAGATCTGGTGGCTTGCTTTCTCAGTTTTTTCTTTCTTTCTTTTTTTTTTTTTTTAATAATTATTTATTTAGTTTTATTTATTCATTCATTTATTTTAATTTGACCAGAGAGAGAGAGAAAGTGAGAAAGCAAGCCACCAGGCCCAGGACTTGAACCATGGTCTGCCATGTGGGAGTGTCCAGCGCCTTAACCACCAGGCCACCTGCTGGTTCCACTTTCTCACTTTCTCTTCTTTCTCTATCTCTCTCTGATCAAACTGGAAAATAATAATAAATAAGGTTAAATAAAATAAAATTATTTTTAAGAAAAATCACGAAATATAAAACAGGAACAATCATAATATATCTTAGAAATCCTTCCAAGAGTCTCAGTATCCAACAGCCATAGATGTCATTGCTTTTTCTCTTTGCTCAACTTGCAGGTCATTTAAGGATTATCGGAGATGACTCATGCTCTAGTTCTCAGACTCAAATTTGTTCTGCCAAATCCAAGACCCTGAATTTATCTAAATTGTAGAAATAAGTGGAGTCTTTATGTTTAGGGAAAAATGCATACATAACCTACAGTCGCATTCTGTTTTGGCATACCCCTATTTCTCTGCCCTCCTTGGTCTTGGATAAAAGACATTTAATGAGGACCAGCAGATGGCATAATGGCTACGTCGCTGGACTCCCATGACCATGGTTTGAGTCCCAGACCCAGCAGCTTAAAACTCGGGGGACCAGCGGGTGGCGTGGTGGTTAAGGCGCTGGACACTCCCACATGACCGACCAGGGTTCGAGTCTTGAATCTGATGGCTTGCTTTCTTACTTCCTCTCTTACTCTCACCCTCTGTCTCTCTGGTCAAGTTAAAAAATAAATGAATGAATAAATAAAGAATAAAAGAAAATAATTATTAAAAAAAAAAAACAAAAAAAAAAAACTCATGCCAGGTGCTTGTGCGTGTGTGCCCAAAATCCTGAAAAGAGAACAGAGGAAAAGGGAGAACAGAGAGGGAATTGCAGCATGGCCATCCCCTCTGGGGGGTGAGTTCTCACTTTCTCTCTGGCGAGCACACACTCCCTATAGCAAAAATCTCTCCCTTAAAAAAAAAAAAGACATTAAATGAAAGAGATCAATTCGTAGTAGGCTTTCTAAAAAGAAAATAGAGCCAAGGTAGAGAAAAACCCATCTCCAGGCCGGCGGCCTCCACCTTGTGAGTTTGTGATTTCTTTCTTTTTTTTTTTTCTGAGAGGTTTTTGCTATAGGGCGCGTGCGCTCGCCAGACAGACAGAGAGAGACAGAGAGACAGAAAGTGAGAAATCACCCCCCGGGGGGATGGTCACGCCGCAATCCCTTCTCCTCCATTCTCCTCTCGAGATCTTGGGCACGCATGCACACACGCCCGGCGTGAGTTTAAGCCACCGGGTCCGGGACGCAAACCGCGGTTGACTACGTGGGAGTCCAGCGACATAGCCATTACGCTAACTGCTGGTTCCCAGCGTTTGTGATTTCTTGCTGCCGTCATGGTGGGGAGTTGGCTCTGCAGCAGTGCCGGCGTCTCCGCTGGCGTGGAGATGACGGATGCGGCACAGCGTTGGAGAGATGCTGTTGAGTGGAGTGTACCAGTTCAGGGACTCCCATCAGATTCATTTCCCAGTACGGTCCTCTTGACAAAGGATGATGGAAAAGAAATTGCCTTAAATAGCTGGAAGATTAATTTCTCTCGGCAGTTCCCAGGCGTCCAAGGGACAGGGCTGTTTAAATGATGTCTGACAATTTCTCCTCCCTCCACAGAAAGCTCAGTAACACCCAAATCAGGCTCCTCAGGGTAGGTGATGGGACTAATCTGATTAAATAGGGAGGAGCAAACACTCCTAGAAGCCCTGCACTTTCTCTTGCATGCAGGGAGTGCTGTGGGGTTGAAGGCAGATGTGCCTACAGAGTCTTCACCCCAGAGCAGGAGGGCTGAGGGGAGTAGCAGTGCACTGCAGGTGAGCAGAATGTTCATGAAGGAAGGTGAAAGGTAGGTGAGGACATGGGGGAGGAGGGAGGCAGGGCCCAGAGGAAGCAAGTCAGACTGAAGCATAATAGTTACTGAATGTTCCCTCTTTAGGCAAAACCAGAAGGTCAGTGTCTCTTGATATCCTCCTCAGCTAGCAAATGAGAAAACTGTCAAAGCCATTTGGGGAGTGGAAGGTCATATCTTTTGAGGGGAAATAAAACAACTGATTTATTCTGGTCCACGGAGTCTATGCGGTCTATCAAGGGAAGGAAGCGAGAGGTGGGATGAAAGGGAGTAAGGCTGGGGAAAGAAGGTGGAGGGGAATTCGGAGGGGAGCGTGTCCCTGTGTGAGGAATGGGAACGACTGGGTCAATGGGAACTCTATGTGGCCAGATCTAATTCGGTGAGTACATTAGGTTTTCTCGTATTTTTGTCTGTTTTGTTAAAAGCGCTCCTGCCAGGCTGTAACAGAAGATAAAGTACTTTGACACCGACCAGCAGCCCTGACCACGAGACACCATCAGGTGGATTGTGATGTAAAACATGCCTATATTGCAACCAAGCCTCTCATCTGTTTTTCATTTGTTTCTGTTTTTGTAAATTTGAGTTTCCCTTCAGGAAACCAGAACCATATTGGGAAAGCTTTAATTATAGCGGGCAAGAGGAAGAGCGGACACAGAATCAGATCTGCCCTAGCAGCTGCCGCCGCCTCCTGCCTGACCCAGGCCGCCTCCGCCCTCCTGCTCCGGGCAGCCACTGTCCACACCCCTCAGTGCTCCGCAGGCCTGGCCGCAGAGCCAACTTCTGGCTTCCAGGGGCTATGCCCCACAGACGCATTTCAGTAGAAACCATTGCTGAAATGTCCCCTTCGCAGTTGTTAGTGGGTCAGGCAGAAGAAATTCTACCCACGTCAGCTTCTTGGGTTTATTTAACCCAACTCATTTCTCCTGGAAGCGTTTGCCTCTGAGTTAGGTGCCAAACCTAACTTGGTATTTAACCCTTTGTGGTCTAGATTACACTGTCACCAGGCCCTGAGTACCTGACCTAGTTTATTGGAAAGGAAATCGGATACCGTGGATGGCTTTGAGCTCTGCCAGTGCCTCCCTTGCATCTCAGGCTGCTCCTCCTCCCTTTGCCTGATTTCTCGTTTTCTCTCTGCTCTCTCATTTTATAGAAGTTCCCTTTCCTTTCCTCCACAGCACTTAAACAAAAGCCAATCAATCAATAAACCAAATGCTGCTTATGGGCTTTAATGGAACAAGAAAAGGTTATCACTAGCTGCAGGGTACCCAAAAAGCTGGTATTACAGAGGAAAACACAGATGGAACGGGGGAAAGTGAGCGAGAGCGAACACGAGACAAATGACAGGAGCGGAAAAGTGACTCCCGAGAGCAAGCGTGAGACTGAGCAAGTGCAGAGGGAGCCGGCACCGTGGCAGAGAAGGATGGATGGAGATGACGGCAGAGCCGGGCCGTGAGTGAGGGGGAGATGCAGAAGGACAGTGACAGAGAGAGTGGGCAGAGACAGGGAGGAAGGAAGTGGCTCGGAGCTAATGCACAGTGAAACATGTCCCCCTGGAGACAGATAATGTCTCCAGCCACACATAATGAACACGTGCCTCTCTGTGCGCTGCCCCTGTACTGTCACAGTCACTTAGATTCCGCAAGGATCTCTCCATGTCTACACCACTTATGCCAGACTGGGAAGAAGGCGTGCACGCTCCCATAACCCCCTTCTCCAACGCAGCCCGGCCAGCGACAGACAAGCAGAGATGGCTCTCCTAAAGTAACAAGGTGAATGAGCTAGGATCACAGATGCGGGCACTGAAAGTTTTATGTTTGGTTCACTTAAGAGGCCCTCTCTCCCGTCACCTCCATTCCCCTCAGCCAGGCACAGCAGTCCCACGTGGACCTTGGCCGCTTTTTTCTGCACATGCCCACAGTGGGGGCCAAGGCTGTCCAGTCGGGAAGGGAAGCCACGAACTCCGGGGAAGACGGGAATAGCATGCGCTTCAGGAAGAAGGCAGTAAGTAGGTCCAAGTGGGAACGTGACCGAGGGGCGGAGGTTGAACGGAACTACTGCAGCTCTCACCTGCTCAGGATAGCGGGGCGTGCTGAGCTTCCAGGGCATAGAGCCGCGCACAACACGCAGGCCCCTTTTCCCCGCAGCTCAACCCAAGCGGCTCCGAAGCCAGAGTTTCTACTCCTAGCTTAGTCTTTAGAAAAGCGAGCACTGTGGGGACCAGCAGATGGAGTCATGGTTATGTCGCTGGACTCCCACATAGTCAGCAGCAGTTCAGTTCCCGGACCCAGCATGCCGGGTGTGCGTGCTTGCCCCAAATCCCAAGAGGACCAAGAGGAGAATGGAGAAAGGATTGCAGTGTGGCCATCCGTCATGGGGGTTGATTTCTCACTTTCTGTCTCTCTCTCTGTCTCTGTCTCTCTGAGAGCGCACTTACCCTATAGTAAAAACTTCTCCAAAAAAGGAAAGAAAGAAACGGGAGCATTTGGAACCTGCATAACCCATTCAGCGCAGGCCTGCATCTGCAGGTACCTTCCCCAAACTACGTATAAAGGTGTGTGGACCTGGAGTCAACCCAGTCCAAGTGGGGTCCTCTGCCCGGAATCAACAGTGTCCTGCGTCTCATTTAAACAGCCTTAGGCGTGCCCTATTTCACAGACCGCCTGTGGTTGCTTCAGTTAAAGTCTCACTATGGGGACCAGCAGATGGCGTGGTGGTTAAGGTGCTGGACACTCCCACATGGCTGACCACGGTTCGAGTCCCGCACCTGGCGGCTTCCTTTCTCCCTTTCCCTCCCTCTCTCTCTCTGTGTTTCTCTCTGGTCAAATTAAAATAAATGAATGAATAAATAAAATTAAATAAATAATAATTTTTAAAAAAAGAAAAAAAAAAACGTCTCTCTATGTACTGTACTTTTGTCTGTTCCCCCCACAGTGTCCAGCATGGTTCTGGCTACTCAGTAAAGATGTATGTGTAACTTTTTTTTTAGGTTTATTTACTTTATTCTTGAGAACATGTGTGCACACACAAGAGGGAGAGAAAGAGAGAAGCACCCTTGGCAGGGTCTTGTCATATCACAGTTCCCTTTCCCAGCCCTCCAGTTGGCCAGGCTCTTAGGCATGCACGCACATGCGCAGTGTGTTACCAGTTCGGCCAGGGAGTCTGAATCTACGGTCAGTCATGTGGCTTCCAGCACTACAGCTGTTTTCCACCAACTGAGTCACTACGCTAGGCCTTCAGTTTTTTTATTAAAAAAAAACTGTGGGAACCAGCAGTTAGCATAATGGCTATGTCACTGGACTCCCACATAGTCGACTGCAGTTCGCATCCCGGATCCGGTGGCTTAAAACTCACGCCGGGCGTGTGTGCGTGCGTGCGTGCCCAAGATCCCAAGACGGGAATGGAGGAGAAGGGATTGCAGTGTGGCCATCCCCTCTGGGGGGTGATTTCTCACTTTCTGTCTCTCTGTCTCTCTCTGTCTGTCTGGCGAGTGCATGCGCCCTATAGCAGAAACCTCTCCAAAAAAAAAAATTAAGACAAATTAAAATTTATTTTTAGTTTTGCTGTAGGGTGCATGTGCTTGCTGGAGAGAGGGAAAGAGAGAGAGAGACAGAGAGAGAAAGTACGAAAACACCCCAGGGGCATGACCACACCAAAATTCCTCTTCCTCCATTCTCCTCTTGGGACTTTGGGCACACATGCACACGTACTGGGTGTGATTTTCAAGTCACTGAGTCTGGAATTCAAAATGTGTAGTTAAAATTACTTGCTTTAATGATTTTCCTTAAAGAATTATTTAATTTAATTAATTAATTTATTTTAATTTGACCAGAGAGGGACAGAGTGAGAGCGAGCGAGAGAGATGGAAAGTGAGAAAGCAAGCTGCCAGGTCCAGCACTGGAACTATGGCCGGCCACGTGGAAGTTCAGTGCCCTCAACTACCATGTCACCTGCTGGCCCTGCTTTAAGGCTTTTTTAAATGTTAGGCCACTTTCTATTTCTTTCTTTCTCTTTGTTTTTTTTTTTTTTTGAGAGGTTTTTGCTATAGGGCGCGTGCGCTCGCCAGACAGACAGAGAGAGACGGAGAGACAGAAAGTGAGAAATCACCCCCCGGGGGGGATGGCCACGCCGCAGTCCCTTCTCCTCCATTCTCCTCTCGGGATCTTGGGCACGCATGCACACACGCCCGGCGTGAGTTTTAAGCCACCGGGTCCGGGACGCAAACCACGGTCGACTACGTGGGAGTCCAGCGACATAGCCATTACGCTAACTGCTGGTCCCTCTATTTCTTTCTTTTTAATGATTTTCAGAGCATGTTTGTGCTTGTCTGAGAGTGACAGAGGAAGACAGGACCTCCCAGTGGAGCGTGGTCACACAACAGCTCCTTCTTCATTTCTCCATCCTGTTGGGATTTGGGGCATTTACACACATGCATCTGGCACAGTTTTCAAGCCACTGAGGCTGGGACTCCAACTGTGTGGTTGGCCATAGCCAGACCCCTTCACCCTATGCTACAAGGTTCAGCCTGCCACCCCCTCATTCTAACGAAGACAGCTAGGTGCTGTTAGAACCAGCGTGATGCAATCCCACCCATTCCAGCTCTGCTACCTTTCTGTTCAAAGGCAGGTTTACTATCATACAAAATATGTTCAGTTCTGAAGAACTGAGCTCCAGGTGTAGCTTTGTAGCTTATTCCCCATAGTCTATTTTACTTTGTTTGTTTTAGGTCATGGACAGAGGCTAGCTGATACCCTGGCCCCTGGCTGTCTGGGCGGTCTCTGGACGGCTGAGTGCTTAAGTGCGTTGCTCTTCACCAGGCAGGACTAATCCTTGGTGAAAGAAGGGAAGCTATATCATGAAGCCCCGTGCCTTAGGAAGATAGGCAAATCATTTTTTTGTGTGTTTTGGTTTCCTTCACAAACTAGAGTTATTGTCACTTATTTTTCTTCCGCCTATTTAAAAAAATGCTTTGACAGCCTGAGTGGTATTCATTTAAGTGTACTTTGGAATTTTCTGAAGCATTATGGAGTACTAAAATAAATCAGGGAATCCTGGAGGCTGTGAGACCATTTCCTTGCCTCTTCAAATAGTGAAATCTAAATGTCGAAAGAAAACTGTTATCTATTTTTTTGAATATTGAAATGTTTTAAAGTTTCAGAATGGAAGAGTAGTACCACAAATGTTTGTATACCCCATTCACTGTTACTGTTTTACATTTGCTTTATCATTTTATGTATGTATCTATTTATTTATTGTACTGAACCATTTGAAAGTAAGTGATAGGGGTCAGCAGGAGGCATGGTGGTTAAGGTGCTGGACTTCTTCCATAGCCAACCATGGTTTGAGTCCCAGACCTGGTGGCATAGTTTCTCACTTTCTCTCTCTGTTTCTCTCAATCTCTCTGGTAAGTGCATGTGTCCTATAGCAAAATTAGAAAATAATAATAATAATGATTAAAATTGGGACCAGCAGATGGCGTAATGGCTATGTCACTGGACTCCTATGTAGCTGACTGTGGTTCAAGTCCCAGACCTGGTCACTTAAAACTCATGCCAGGTGCGTGTGCATGCGTTCCCAAGAGGAGAATGGAGAAGGGACTGCGGCATGGCCATCCCCCCTGGGGGATGATTTCTCGCTTTCTGTCTCTGTTTCTCTCTGTCTTTCTGGCGAGCATACGTGCCGTATAGCAAAAACCTCTAAAAAAAAAAAAAAAAAGATTAAAATTAAATAAATAATTCTAAAAAAAGAAGAAAGTTATAGAGCTCTTGACACTTTACTGCTTAGTGTGTCTCCTGAGAACTAAGGTACTCTCTTATAAAACCATTTACCAGAGCCATCATGTGGCATGGCAGTTAAGGTGCTGGACTCCCTATGGCTGACCCTGCTTCAAGTCCCAGACCTAGCGGCTTGAAAATCACGCCAGACCCTTTTGTATGCATGTCCAAAATCCCAGGAGAATGAAGGAGAAGGAATTGTGGTGTGACCATCCACCCTAAGGGGTGAGTTCTCACTTTTCCTCTCACTGTCTTTCTCTCTCTCTAGTGAGTACATACACCTAAAAAAAATTACCAGGAAGCCAGACAGTGGCAGAGCAGTAAAACATAATGCTCTATGAGGCAGTCCCATGTGGGAAGGGTCCCAGTTCAGGCCCAGAGAACTCCCTGAGTACACCAGGCACACACGTACTCATGATCCAGGGCTGGCTGAGGCTGGGGATCGATTGTGGTATCAGGACCCTGTTGGAAATGCTTCTCTCTCTATTTCTTGCTCATGGAAAGACCAATAAACAAATAATTTTTAAAAATTATTTTATTGAACTTTATTTATTTATTTGTTTGTTTATTTTAATTTGACCAAAGAGAGACAGAGTAAGAGAGAGAGAGAAAGTGAGAAGGCAAGCTGCCAGGTCCGAGGCTTGAACTGCGGTCAGCTGTGTGGGAGTCCAGCACCCTTAACCACCATGCCACCTGCCGGCCCCAAATAAATACTTTTTTAAAAAACCACAATACCGGGGCTAGCAGGTGGCATGGTGGTTAAGGGTGCTGGACTCCCACGTGACCGGCCGTGGTTCAAGTCCCAGACCTGGCAGTTTGCTTTCTTACTCACTCTATCCCTCTCTGGTCAAATTAAAATAAATAAATAAATAAAGTAAGTTAAATAAAATAATTCCTTTTTAAAAATGTGATTAGGGGCAACCAGCAATTAGCGTAATGGCTATGTTGCTGGACTCCCACGTAGTCGACTGCGGTTCATGTCCCGGACCCGGTGGCCTAAAACTCACACCGGGCGCGTGTGCATGCGTGCCCAAGATCCCGAGAGGAGAATGGAGGAGAAGGGATTGAGGCGTGGCCACCCCCCCTGGGGGGGTGATTTCTCGCTTTCTGTCTCTATGTCTCTCTCTGTCTGTCTGGTGAGCACACGCGCCCTATAGCGAAAAAACCTCTCCAAAAAAAAAAAAAAAAATTGTGATTAGATTGGGACCAGCAGTTGGCGTAATGGCTATGTCGCTGGACTCCCATGTAGTCGACCACAGTTCGCGTCCAGACCCGGGGGATTAAAACACGCCGGGTGCTTGTGCATGCGTGCCCAAGATCCCGAGAGGAGAATGGAGAAGAAGGGATTGCAGCGTGGCCATCCCCCTTGGGGAATAATTTCTCACTTTCAATCTCTCTGTCTCTTTCTGTCTGGCGAGTGCATGTGCCCTGCAGCAAAAACCTCCCCCACCAAAAAAAAAACCTGATTAGGTTAAGGTAAGGCTATTAGGATGGCCCCTAATCTAATCTGACTGGCATCCTTATAAGAAGGGGGAATTTGGACAGATAGAGACACACGTACGGACAAAAGACCATATCAAAATATAATGGGGGAGGACCAGCAGTTGGCGCAATGGCTATGTCGCTGGACTCCCATGTAGTTGACCACGGTTCAAGTCCCAGACCCAGTGGCTTAAACTCAGACTGGGTACATGTGCATGCATGCCCAAAATCCTGAGAGGAGAATAAAGGAGAAGGGGTTGTGGCATGGCCATCCCTCCTGGGGGGTGATTTCTCACTTTCTGTCTGTCTGTCTGGTGAGCGCACGCACCCTTAGCAAAAACCTCTCAAAAAAAAAAAAAAAATTAGATACAATGAGGGGCCAGTACTTGGCATGGTGGTTAAGGTGCTGGATCTCACATAGCCGATTCTGTGGTTTGAGTACTGTACCCAACAGCCTAAACCCTCAGCCAGCCAGCACATGTGCATGTGTGCCCAAAATCCCAAGAAGAGAAAGAAAGAGAAGAGATTGCAGTGTGGTCATCACCCTGAGGTGTGATTTTTCCCTTTCCCTCTCCCTGTCTCTCTGTCTCTTTCTGGTGAGCACGTGCATTCCATGGCAAAAAATCTAAAAAAAGATACAGTGAGAAGATAGCCTTCTGCAAGACAAGGCAAAAGGCCTCAGAAGAGACGTACCTGCTGACATCTTGCTCTTGGATTTCCAGCTGCCAGAGCTGGAGGAAATAACTTCCTGTTGTTTAATCCGCCCAGCCTGTGGTATTTTATTATGACAGCCCTAGTGAGCTAAGACAGTGATGATCTGAGATCATGTAGATATCCTGTTCCATAACCTTGCACCTCCCTGTATTGGTTTTTGCATTAGTGTTTACCAAATGGTAATTTATCAGATTCTGTCATTTCTTCCACATATAACTGGCATCTAGCTATTCATCTTTCTTCTCTTTCTTCTCTCTCTCTCTTTTTTTTTTTTTGCATTTATTTGTCTTTATTTTTTCTTATGTTATTGCATTTTCATTTTTAATTTTTTTTGACATTTACTGTTTTTTTACTGGTCTTTAAGAAATACAGCTCCTGTGTTTACATAATTTCTTTTGCATTTAATATTGGTCAGATTCACAACATTTTTCTGTAAAATTTAATCTGCCCTCACTCCTGCTAGTAGCATAAACTTCTTCATTCTTTCAATCCTGTTCTCTGCTACCTGCCTGTCTTCCTTTTGTCTTTTCCTGTGCATTGTCTTCCACCTTTCTGTAACTTCTCTCATCTGTCTGAAACTCAGGCCTCACACTTTCCAATGTTCCTGAGGACATATTCTCAACTGGCTTTAGGATTTCCTTCCACTCCTGTTCTAAAATGCTCTTGTGTTGATGAATGACTGTCAGAAACAGCTTCCCAGCCTCGCTCTAGGGAAAGTTACATTTCACTGTATGGCGAGGCCCCTTTGGGATCTCACTGAACAGAAACAGCTTAAAATAAAAGATCTGCTGATTCAAAGCCAAATAAGCAGCTTTCCCTCAATCGACAAGTTATCTGTAAAGTTTAACATTTGAAATCTCAAATGTTTTAGATTACAAAATTATAATTTTTTTTTGGTGAAAAAAGTGTAATTTCTCTCTTGTCTCATTACCTAATAGCACAAAAGTGCTCTACTGAAATTATCTGCCCCAAAATTCTCCTGTGACCATAGGGGAAAAAAGAACTTAAATAAGGAATGGATTTTCCAACTTAACTCTGACCTTTGTAGAAATGAACTCATAATTAAAAATACATCCCAACAGACTTTGTGACTATTCCATTGGTCATCAGAATAAAGACAGCTGGTCTTTCAGGGGCCCAGAACAAGAGAGCAAAAGAGGGCAATAGCCAGAGGAGTGGCTTTCAATTTAGGCGGTGACTAATGAACGATGCAGAGCTCGACTTCTGAATCCAGCACACCTGGATTTGCGTTTTGACTCTGCTATTGTTCAGTGACCTTGAGGGAAGTTACCATCCCTCTTAAGTCTGCTTTACCATTAGTAAAAGTAAATAATAGTTGTCTTGTAGAAGTGATCAAACAGAATGCACAATGCCTGGCACCAAGTAAACCCTCCATAATTGTAGAGTATAATAAGTATTTTAGGGCCGGCAAGTGGTGTGATGGTTAAGGGTGCTGGACTCCCACACGGCCAACTGTGGTCGAGTCCTGGACCTGATGGCTTGCTTTCTCACTTTCCCCCCCCCCTCTCATTCTCACTCTGTCTCTCTCTGGTCAAATTAAAATAAATAAATAAAGTTAAATAAAATAATTCTTAAACAAACAAACAAAAAGAATGAAGAAGATCAACAAGATGGGGATTTCTGAAAAAAAATTTGTTTTTGAGGAGACAGAAGGTGACGAGGTGGTTAAGGAGGTAGACTCCCGCGACAGACTGTGGTTCAGGTCCTGGACCTGGTGGCTTGCTTTCTCCCTTTCCCTCGCTCTCTCTCTCTCTCTCTCTCTCTCTATCTCAGTCTCTCTCTGGTGAGTGTATGTGCCCTGTAGCAAATTTTAAAATAATAATGATTGGGGCCAGCAGATGGTGTAGTGCCACCTGCCATCCACTTTATCATTTTTTTTTTTCTAGTTTGCGACAAGGCTCCTGTGCTCACCAGAGAGAGACAGAGACAGAGAGAAAGAGAGAATATGGGGCCAACAGGTGCCGAGGTGGTTAAGGGCACTAAACTCCCACATGGCCAACCATGATTTGAGTCCTGGATCTGGTGTCTTGCTTTCCTACTTTCACTCTCTTTCTCAATTTGTCCCTTTTTGTTCAAATTAAAATAAATAAATAAAAGTGAAATAAAATAACTCTTTTTTTGGGGGGAGAGGTTTTTGCTATAGGGCGCATGCACTCACCAGAAAGACAGAAAGACAGAAAGCGAGAAATCACCCCCACGGGGGATGGCACACATGCATACGCGACTGGTGTGAGTTTAAGCCACTGGGTCTGGGACTTGAACCACAGTTGATTACATGAGAGTCCAGTGACATAATCATTATGCCAGCTGCTGGTCCTGAAATAAAATAGTTCTTAGAGAGAGAGAGAGAGAGAGAGAGAACGCAATCCACCAGGTCCAGGACTTGGATTGCAGTCAGCCATGTGGGCATCCAGTGCCTTAATCACCACATCACCTGCTGGCCCAAATTAAATAAATAATTATATGTGTGTGTGTGTGTGTGTGTGTGTATTTAATTTTTATTTAATTATTAATAATTATTTAATTATATATATTTATATATATATATATATATATATATATATATATATATATATATTTGGGGGGGGGGCTACAGGGTATATGCACTTGCCAGAGAGAAAGAGAGAGAAAATGAGAAAGCACCTCCACTCGCCATAGAGAATGGTATTAAGCACACACGTAACACATTTCTGGCCTGCATATTTCTCAAGCCCTTAAGCCACCAGGTCTGGGACTTGAATCATGCAATTGGCCATGTGGGATCTAGGTGTCTTATCCACCAGGCCACTGGCTGCCCTGATGATAATAATAGTAATAGTAATAATAGTTTTTTTTTTTTTTTTTGGAGAGGTTTTTGCTATAGGGGGTGTGCTCTCACCAGAAAGACAGAGACAGAAAGCGAGAAATCATCCCCCAGGGAGGTTGGCCACGCCACAGTTCCTTCTCCCCCATTCTCCTCTCGGGATCTTGGGCATGCACGCACAGATGCCCAGCATGAGTTTAAGCCACCAGGTCTGAGACTTGAACCACGATTGACTACATGGGAGCCCAGCAACATAGACATTATGCTAACTGCTGGTACCAATAATAATAGTTTTTTAACTTTAACTTTATTTATTTATTTTAATTTGACCAGAGAGGGACAGAGTGTGTGTGAGAGAGAGAGAGGGCAAGTGAGAAAGCAAGCTGCTAGGTCAGGTACTCAAACTGCAGTTGGCCATGTGGGAGTCCAGTGCCCTTAACCACCACACCACCTGGCAGCCCTGATGGTAATAATTTTTTTTAAGAATTATTTTATTTTATTTATTTATTTTAATTTGACCAGGGAGAGACAGAGTGAGTGAGAGAGAGAGAGAGAGTGAGAAAGCAAGCCACCAGGTCCGGGACTTGAACCACGGTCAGCCATGAGGGAGTCCAGCGTCCCCAACCACCACACCACCTGCCAGCCCCAAGAATTATTTTATTCAACATTAATTAATTAATTAATTAATTTAAATTTGACCAGAGAGGAGGAGAGAGAAAGTGAGAAGCAAGCCTCCAGGTCTGGGACTCGAACCACAGTCAGATCATGTGGGAGTTCAACGTCCTTATCCATCACACCACTGGCCCCCCCCAGTGATAATAATTATAATTTTAAAAAATAATTATTTTATTTATCTTTACTTATTTATTTTGACTAGAGAGGGAAAGAGAGAGAGAAATAGGGAAAGTGAAAAAGCAAGCTGCCAGGTCCAGGACTCAGACCATGGTCAGCTATGTGAGAGTTCAGCACCCTTAACCGCTAAGCCACCTGCTGGCTCCAATGATAATAATTAACATTTCTGTTTTCCCTTCATGCTAATATTTTGAAAATGTATCATTTGTATATTTGAGAACATGAGATGCCCTAGCATATTCCTCTCAAACGTTAATAGTTTCAGGGACCAGTGCATGGCATCATGGTTAAGGCTCTGGACACTCCCACATGGCCAACCATGTTTTGAGCCCTGGACCTGGTGGCTTCCTTTCTCACTTTCCCTCTCTCTCTCTGGTCAAATTAAAGTAAATAAATGAATAAATAAAATTAATGAATGAATAAATAACATTAAATAAATAATTTTTTAAAAAGTTAATAGTTTCCTAGTGATTTCACAGCTAACTTATATTATTTAAAAACTGTCTAAATGGAAAACATAAAAAGAAACACACAAAGACTGTAAATTTTTAAAAAATTATTATTGGGACTGGCAGGTGGCATGGCAGTTGAAGACACTGGATTCCTACATGGCTGACTGTGGTTCAAGTCCTGGGCCTGGCAGCTTGCTTTCTCACTTTCCCTTTCTCTCTCATTTCTCTCTGTCTCTCTCTGGTCAAATTAAATAAATAATAATAACAAATGGAGTTAAATAAATAATTCTTTTTTTTTTTTTTTTGGAGAGGTTTTTGCTATAGGGCGCGTGCGCTCGCCAGACAGACAGACAGAGACAGAGAGATAGAAAGCGAGAAATCACCCCCCAGGGGGGATGGCCACACCGCAATCCCTTCTCCTCCATTCTCCTCTCGGGATCTTGGGCACGCACACACACGTGCCAGGCATGAGTTTAAGCCGCCGGGTCCGGGACTCGAACCGCGGTCGACTACATGGGAGTCCAGCGACATAGCCATTATGCTAACTGCTGGTCCCGCTAAATAATTCTTTTAAAAATTATTTATTGTGGGGGGCTGGCAGTTGGTGTGGTGGTTAGGGGTGCTGGACTTTCACATGCCCAGCTACAGTTCGAGTCCTGGACCTGATGGCTTGCTTTCTCTCTCTCTCTCGCTCTGTCCTTCTCTGATCAAATTAAAATTAATAAATAATAAAGTAAAATAAATAATTCTTCTTAAAAAGAATAATTAATTACTTAATTACTTAATTAATTATTTTCACATGAGTTTTGCCAGAGAAAGAGAGAGATAGGAAGAATGAAAAAGCAAGCCACCACTGTCTGGTCCCATGTAATTCTTAAAAATGTAAACCTTAGCACCTAATTTTCAGGCAAGAAGCAAAGCTATTGCCTCATTGACACATATTGTAGGAAGTCACTAGGGTGAAAACAATAGTAGCTGAGAACCAGATCCTACCAAGAAAATCTGACTTTGAGAACCAAGCAAGTACAAGGCCAGTGCCAAAATGTATTTGTGTGTGTGTTGGGTGGAGATGAGAGCTAGTTTAGGGTTTCAGACGTGTTACCTGTTAGCTATGTACCTTTTAGAAAGCTGCCTCAATTTCTTATAAAATGGAGATGTCATTAACTTGTCTGTTTAACACCGATATGATCAAATTATCTAATATCTAAGACAAATTCATTTTTTCCCAATTTATCCTAGTAATGTCCATTGTAGCTTCTATTTTCTGACCTAGATCATGCTTTACATTTGGTTATCATAGCTCATATCTGTGTATCATTTTTTTAAAGTTTATTTATTTTTGTGTTCCAAGAAAGAGAGAGATGGGAGACCAGCAGGTGGCATGGTGGTTAAGGCGATGGACACTCCCACATGGTCGACTATGGTTCAAGTCCCAGATCTGGTGGCTTGCTTTCTCACTTTCTCTCTCTTTCTCTATCTCTCTCTGGTGAAATTAAAATAAATGAATGAATAAATAAAATTAGAAAGAAATCATGAAAAAAAAAAAAAAGAAAGAGAGAGGGAGAGACCACTCCCAACTGGGTTTTCACACCAGGATCCACCACTGGCCTCTGCTAGTTGTGTATCAAGGGTATACATGGTACTCAGGGAGGTCTGTGGATGTAAGTCCTGAACCATACCGTAGGTGTCAGCCTTGCAGAGCTTTGTGTTTTAACTCAATGCTCCCCTCCAACCCCCCCCCCACTGTTTTTTTTTCTTTTTTTTTTATTACAAACAAGATACTCATTTATATTCTTCAGACATTGCACCTGAACTTTCGTAGTTTGATAAAGCATTCATGATATGATCTGCAGACTAGTTTAGCAACAAGTAACATTTTATTTATTTATTATTAAATCTGACCAGAGAGAGACATAGAGAGAGAAAGAGAGGGAATGAGAAAGCAAGCCACCAAGTCGGGGACTTGAACCATGGTCAGTCATGTGGGAGTCCAGCACCTCAACCACTAGGCCACCTGCTGGCCCAACATTTTATTTTTTAAGAATTATTAATTTAATTTAATTTATTCATTCATCTATTTTCATTTGACAAGAGAGAGACAAAGAGAGAGAGAGAGAGGGAAAGTGAGAAAGCAAGCCAGCAGGTTGGGGACTCGAACTGTGGTTAGCCATGTGGGAGTGTCCAGTACCTTAACCACCACACCACCTGGTGGCCCTGACAAATAATACTTTTTAAAAATTATTATTTATTTTATTTTTTTATTCATTCATTGATTTTTTTTTTTTTTTTTAATTTTACCAGAGAGAGACAGAGGGTGAGTGTGAGAGAGAGAAAGTGAGAAAGCAAGCCACCAGATTCAGGACTCGAACCCTGGTCAGCCATGTGGGAGTGTCCAGTATCTTAACCACCACACCACCTGCTGGTCCCAGACAAATAATACTTTTAAGTAGACATGACTGACCTAAAATCCTTTTTTTTTTTTTTTTGGTACCAGCAGATGGCATAATGGTTGTGTCATTGGACTCGTAAGTAATTGACCACAGCTTGAGTTCTGGACCTGGAGGCTTAAAATTCATGCAGGATGTGTGTGCATGCATGCCCTAAATCCCAAGAGAAGAGTGGAGAATTGTGGTGTGGCCATCCTCTGGGGGGTTATTTCTCACTTTCTATCTTTCTGTTTCTTTCTGTCTCTCTGGTGAGTGCACATGCCCTATAGCCAAATTATCTGTAAAAAAATTTTTTTTCTCACACTCATTATCCACCACCCACTCTCTACAAACTACTTTTCCCCGTTATAGTCTCTAGCATCCACCCATCTTCTCCATCATCACATCTTCAGATCTCAATCTCTGCCCTAAAGTGCAGATATTCAGTACAAATAAGAGTAGGGATATACAATGTGTATCTTTCAAAGTCTTACTCACTTTGCTCAACATTAAGTTTTGTATATTCATCTACTTTGAGTCAAACAATGGGATCTCATTGTTTCTCTTTTTTTCCTTTCTTTTTTCTTTTTCTTTTTTCTCTTTTTTTAGAGAGATTTTTGCTATAGAGTGCATGTGCTCACTGGAGAGTCAGAGACAGAAAGAAGACAGAAAGTTATAAATCACCTAGAGGGGATGGGCAGCCCGCAATCCCTTCTCCTCCATTCTCCTCTTGGGATTTTGGGCACTCACACATATGCACTCGATGTGAGTTTTAAGCCACTGGGTCCAGAACTTGAACCATGGTTGACTACATGGGAGTCCAATGTTGTAATCATTACACCATCTGCTGGTCCTTCTTCTTTTTTTTTTCTAAGAGGTTTTTGTCTTAGGGTGCATACGCTTGCTGGAGAGAGAGTGAGAGGGAAATTGAGAAGTTACTCCTCGAGGGGATGGCCACCTGCAATCCTTTCTCATCCCAGCATCTTGGACATGCACACATATACATCTGGCATAATTTTCAAGCCACTGGGTCCAGGACTTGAAGTGCGGTCAACCATGTGTAAATCCAGCCATGTAACCACTATGCCATCTGCTGGCCCCAAGATCTCATTCTTTCTTATAGCTATGTAATATTCCATAGTATATACGTATCACAGTTTTTCAACCCGTGATCAATTTTTGGACACTTAAGATTGGCTGCATGTTTTAGCAACTGTGAGTAATGCTTCAAATGTCTTTCTGATTGGGTGTTTTCTTATCCTTTGGTTATTACCAAGTAATAGGACTACTGGGTTGTATGGAAGTTCTATTTGTAGATTTTTGAGAAACCTCCATATTGTTTTCCACAGAGGTTGAACTAATTTACATTCCCACCAATAGTACAAGAGGGTTCCCTTTTCACCACAACCTCACTAGCACTTTTTTTTTAGAGGGACTTTTTTTTTTTTTTTTTTTTTTTTTTTGAGAGGTTTTTGCTATAGGGCATGTGTGCTTGCCAGAAAGACAGAGAGAGACAGAGAGCCAGAAAGCAAGAAATCACCTCCCAGGGGGGATGGCCATGCCGCAATCCCTTCTTCTCCATTCTCTTCTTGGGATCTTGGGCACGCATGCACATATGCACGTGCACCCAGCGTGAGTTTAAGCCACTGGATCTGGGACTTGAACTGCAGTCAACAACATGGGAGTCCAGCAACATAGCCATTACGCCAACTGCTGGTCCCATAGGGAGAGATTTTTTTACTATAGTGTGTGTGCGCTTGCTGGAGAGACAGAGCAAGACAGAAAGCAAGAAATCACCTCCCAGGGAGATGGCCACACCTCAACTCCTTCGCCTCCATTCTCCTCTCAGGATTTTGTGCACGCAAGCAAACACACCCAGCATTGGGGACTCAGAACTGCAGTCAACCACATGAGAGTTCAGCGATGTAAACAGTACACTGTCTGATGGTCCCATCACCAACACTTGTTCTTTTTTTTTTTAATCCTAGCAACTCTGAGTTAAATGGAATTTTTTTTCTTTTTTTTCTTTCTGATTATTATTTTTTTTGACAGGTTTTTGCTACAGGGCGTGTGTGCTTGCCAAAAAGACAAGAGAGAGACAGAGAGACAGAAAGCGAGAAATCACCCCCCCCCCCCCGGGGAGGGGGATGGCCACGCTGCAATCTCTTCTCTTCTATTCTCCTCTCAGGATCTTGGGCATACACACACACACACTCACGCCTGGCGTGAGTTTAAGCCACTGGGTCCTCGAACTGCAGGAGGCTACATGGGAGTCCAGCGACATAGCCATTATGCCAACTGCTGGTCCCGAGTTAAATGGAATTTAATTGCAATTTTATTTGCATTTCCCTTAAGACAAGAGACTTTGAACATTTTTTCATATATCTCTTGTCCATTTGTAAATCTTCCTTGGAGAGTTGTCTATTCAATTCATTTACCCATTTTTAAATTGGATTACTCATTTTTAAAAAAAATTTTTGTCTTTTATTTTTCTTTCTCAGATTAAATTCACATTTTACATAAAGTCCCCATTATGATGTATACAATATACATATATATATCTATAGTTTTCAACAGAGAACTCTACATTTTTTTGGTGTTAAATGTTTCTTCCCTTTGCCCCTTACGCCCACTCTCTACCACCCACTCCCCTCCCTTAGAGCCTCTGGTATCTACATTTAACCTTTCCACTATCATATCTTCAGATCTTTCTCCTTTTGCCAGAGTGCTGATATTATTTTTTTTATCATTGCACATCTTTACAGTGTACAACATGGTTTTTCCCAGCATGAGTAGAGTGTACATTAGTCAAGACGATGATATTACCATATACATTATCACCAACAGACAACTTTTCATTTTTGTGTCTATTAAGTGTGTTACTTGTTCCCTGAATCCCTTCCTTCCGCCCTCTATAACTCATTCCCATTACCTCTCCCATACTGTCTCCAGCATCTGCAGTTGCCATTCCTGCTATTATACCCTCCAGTTCTTTCAGTTTTCTTTTTTTCAATTATCAGCTCATAAAGTTTTCAACAATAGGGAACCCAGATTCTATTCAGGGTTGGATTAAGGGTGGGTCTCGTGCAGTTCCGCAATTGTAGGTGAGTCTCCATGGAATACAGTTTCAGGAAAGCGGTTCTGGAAAGAAGAGGTGATTATCAGTTGATGAGGCACAGCATCCATCTTGTGATTACCGGGAATGGTGTTGTGGGGATCTGCAACGTGAGTCATCCTCGGGTATCTGGCTTCCTTAAGAATGGTAGAGTAGTTTTTGTTTTTCCCTGAGGTAATGCAGGGCTGGTAACCATCATCTTCTCACTGTCCATAGGTAGAGAAAATCCTCCTATACAATATATTTCTCAATTGGTTTAAGACAGCTAAAGTTTCTTTCTGTTGCTTATAGTTGCAAGTTCTTAATTCTTGTTTTCGGCTTCAGTTTGCCGACCACGCCCGGCGGCCACGCGCAGGCGCAGGCCTGGCTGCCATGCGTAGGTCCGGGGGCCACGCGGAGGCGCAGGCCCGGCGGCCACGCGCAGACCCGGCGGCCACACACAGGTGCAGGCCCGGCAGCCACGCGCAGGCCTGGCAGCCACGCTCAGGCCCGGGGCCACGCACAGGCCCGGCGGCCACGCGCAGGAACAGGCCGGTGGCCACGTGCAGGCCCAGGAGCCACGCGCAGGCCCGGCGGCCATGCACAGGCCCGGCGGTCACACGCCGGTGCAGGCCCGGCGGCCACGCGCTGGCCTGGCGGTCACGCGCTGGCCTGGCGGCCACGTGCAGGCCCGGCGGCCACACGTCAGCCCCGAGCGCGCGAATGCGCGCGGGTCCCAGTGCCACCTCCTGCCCACCCGCCCAGCCAAAGAAAGGAAGGACGGCGACCTCGGCCGATTCGTGTCGCTGGCCCGCATCGGCGCCGAGCGCGGGACACACCCAGCGCCAGAGAGGCAGCAGGGGCCGGGCGGTCTGGGCCGCGGCACGCGGAGCAGAGCCCCGGCCGGGCCGACCCTCTGGCCAGGGCACGTGGAGCAGAGCCCCGCGCCCTGCGCCCTGGGCCAGCGCAGGCGCCCTAAATTGGATTACTCATTTTTTGTATGAGCAAGCTGCTTGAGTTCCCTAGTCTAGATATTAAACCTTTGAGGAATGATTTGCAAATATTTTCTCCCATTCTGAGGGCTTTCTTTTCACTTTAATTATTGCTTCCTTTGCTATGAGGAAATTTTTAGCTTAATGTAATCTTACTTGTCTATTTTGGGGACTATTGCCTATGCATTAGGGGTCTTATTTAAGAAATCTTTGACTACTCCAATATCTTCAAAAGTTTCCTCTATGTTTTCTACTAGTAGTTTTTTGTTTGTTTGTTTGTTTGGAGAGGTCTTTGTTATAGGGTGTGTACACTCACCAGAAAGACAGAGACAGAGAGACAGAAAGGGAGAAATTACCCCCCCCAGGGGGGGATGGCCATGCTGCAAAGCCTTCTCCTCCATTCTCCTCTTGGGATCTTGGGCATGCACATACTTGCGCTTGGTGTGAGTTTAAGCCACCAGGTCTGAGACTTGAACTGCGGTTGACTACATGGGAGTCCAGCGACGTGACCACTATGTCATCTGCTGATCCCTCTACTAGTAGTTTTGTAGTTTCTAGTGAATGCTCTTTTTTTTTTTTTCTTTTGGGGGGGGGAGAGGTTTTTCACTATAGGGCGCGTGCGCTCGCCAGACAGAGAGAGACATAGAAACAGAAAGCAAGAAATCACCCCCCAGGGGGGATGGTCACGCCGCAATCCCTTCTCCTCCATTCTCCTCTCGGGATCTTGGGCACGCACGCACACGCGCCTGGCGTGAGTTGTAAGCCACCGGGTCCGAGACGCGAACCGCGGTCGACTACGTGGGAGTCCAGCGGCATAGCCATTACACTAACTGCTGGTTTCCCGTGAATGCTCTTTTTTTTTTTAAAAAAAAGAACAACTTAAAAAAATTATTTATTTTAATATTATTTATTCTTTAATTTATTTTAATTTGACCAGAGAGAGAGAGAGGGAAATTGAGAAAAGAAGCCACGAGGTCCGGGACTCGAACCGTGGTCAGCCATGTGGGAGTGTCCAGCACCTTAACCACCACACCACCTGCTGGTCCCCAAAACAAAACTTTTTAAAAGAATAATTTTATTTATTTATTTATTTATTTATTTATTTTTGGGAGAGGTTTTCGCTATAGGGTGCGTGCGCTCGCCAGACAGACATAGAGAGACATAGAGACAGAAAGTGAGAAATCACCCCCCAGGGGGGATGGTCATGCCGCAATCCCTTCTCCTCCATTCTCCTCTCGGGATCTTGGGCACGCATGCACACACGCCCGGCGTGAGTTTTAAGCCCCCGGATCCGGGATGCGAACTGCGGTCGACTATGTGGGAGTCCAGCGACATAGCCATTACGCTAACTGCTGGTTCCCTATTTTTATTTTTAATTTGACCAGAGAGAGAGAGAAAGGGAAAGTGAGAAAGCAAGTCACCAGGTCTGGGACCTGAACCATGGTCAGCCATGTGGGAGTGTCCAGCGCCTTAACCACCACGCCACCTGCTGGTCCCCCTGAATATTCTTTAATTAGAATAGTACACCCATCTTTGCATGTGGCTTAATTAATATTAACATCTCAGAAGCATAGAGGACCTTTGTCTTGTGGAATGTTATGAAGATAACACTATCTTTTCAAAAGTTTGCTGGCACAGTGGTTATGAACTTTGGCTATGGAGATAGATGTTCTAGATTCAAATTCCAAATCTACTTTTTTAATTTAAAAAATTAATTTAATTTATTATTACTATTATTATTTGATTTGCTATCAGGCACGTGTGCTCACCAGAGAAAGATAGATAGATAGAGAGAGAGAGAGAGAGTAAGAAAGCGAGCTGCCAGGTCCAGGGCTCAAACTGCAATTGGCCATGTGAGAGTCTAGCACCTTAACCCACACACTACCTGCTGGCTACAAGTCTACTTTTTTTTTTTTTTTGGAGAGGTTTTCGCTATAGGGCACGTGCGCTCGCCAGACAGACAGAGAGAGACAGAGAGACAAAAAGCGAGAAATCACCCCCCAGGGGGGATGGTCATGCCGCAACCCCTTCTCCTCCATTCTCCTCTCGGGATCTTGGGCACGCACGCACACGCGCCCGGTGTGAGTTTTAAGCCACCGGGTCTGGGATGCGAACCGCGGTTGACTACATGGGAGTCCAGCGACATAGCCATCGCGCTAACTGCTGGTCCCTACAAGTCTACTTTTAAAACATTTTTTTAAGGACCAGCAGATGGTGTAATGGCTATGTCGCTGGACGCCCATGTAGTCCACTGCGGTCCGAATCCCAGACACAGTGGCTTAAACTCACACTGGGTGTGTGTGCGTGTGTGCCCAAGATCCCAAGAGGAGAATGGAGGAGAAGGGATTGTGGCATGACCATCCCCCCTGAGGAGTGATTTCTTGGTTTCTGTCTCTCTCTCTCACTCTGTCTTTCTGATGGGCGCATGTACCCTGTAACAAAAAAGTCTCCCCCCCCAAAAAATTATTTTTTTAGAGATTTTTAAAAAGAATTATTTATTTAATTTTATTTATTTATTCATTTATTTTAATTTGACCAGAGAGAGACACCGAGAGAGAGAGAGAGATTGGGAAAGAGAGAAAGCAAGCCATCAGGCCCGGGACTCGAACTGTGGTCGGCCATGTGGGAGTGTCCAGCACCTTAACCACCACGCCACCTGCTGGTTCCCTAGAAATTATTTCTTACAGGGCACATTGTCCCCAAGTCTATTTTTATTAGATATATAATCTTGGTCAAATTAGTATACCATTTTGTGCCATAATCCTATCCCACCTTTAAAATGGGGATAACAGGGACCTGCAGGTGGCATAGTGATTAAGGCACTGGATTCCCACATGGTCAACCATAGTTTGAGTCCCAGACCTGGCGACTTGAAAATTACTCAGCATGCATGTGCTTGTGTGCCCAAAATCCCAGGAGGAGAATAGAGAAGGGATTACGGCATGACCATCCCCCTAAGGGGTGATTTCTCACTTCCCCTCTCACTGTCTCTCACTGGTGAGCACACATGCCCTACAACAAAAACTTAAACAACAGCAACAACAATGAGGATATGGGCTGGCAGGTGGTGTGATGGTTAAGGCACTGGATTCCCACATGGCTAACCACAGCTTGAATCCTGTATCTGGTGACTTGCTTTCTCACTTTCCCTCTCTCTGATCAAATTTAAAAATAAATAATAAGGGGCTGGCAGGTGGCTTAGTGGTTAAGGGTGCTGGACTCCTACATGGCTGACCGCAGTTCAAGATCCTACCTGGCGGCTTGCTTTCTCACTTTTCATCTCTTTATCTCTCTCTCTCTCTCTTACTCTGTCCCTATCTGTTCAAATTAAAATATTTTAAAAGAATTATTTATTTAATCTTATTTATTCATTCATTTATTTTAATTTGACCAGAGAGAGACACAGAGAGAGAGAGAAAGAGAGGGTAAGTGAGAAAGCAAGCCACAGGTCTGGGACTCGAATTGTGGTTGGCCATGTGGGAGTGTCCAACGTCTTTTTTTTTTTTTTCCGGAGAGGTTTTTGCTATAGGGCGCGTGCGCTCGCCAGACACAGAGAGAGACAGAGAGACAGAAAGCGAGAAATTATCCCCCGGGGGGATGGCCATGCCATAATCCCTTCTCCTCCATTCTCCTCCCAGGATCTTGGACAGGCATGCACATGCGCCCGGCGTGAGTCTAAGCCGCCGGGTCCAGGACTCAAATCACGGTCGACTACGTGGGAGTCCAGCGACATAGCAATTACGCTAACTGCTGGTCCCTCAATGTCTTAATCACTATGTAAAATGTCCAGAACTGTTTCTACACAGAAAGTGCTCAGAAACCGTTAATTACTCTAGGATACAATTTTTTTTGTTTTGTTTTGTTTTTTGAGACAGACTTTTGCTATAGGGTGCATGTACTTGCTGGAAGAGAGAGAGAGGCAGAGAGACAGAAAGCAAGAAAATCATCCCTTGGGTGGGATGGCCACAGCAATCCCTTTTCCTCCATCCTCCTCTTGGGATTTTGGGCACACATGCACACATGCCTGGTATGAGGGTTTTTTGTTTGTTTGTTTGTTTGTTTTTAAAGTATTATTTTATTTAACTTTATTTATTTTAATAATTTGACTAGGGACAGAGAGAAAGAGAGGGAAAGTGAGAAAGCAAGCTGCCATGTCCAGGATTTGAACCGTGGTCGGCCATGTGGAATTCTAGCGCCCTTAACCACCACGCCACTTGCCAGCCCTCACCTCCCCCCCATGAGTTTTAAGCTACCAGGTCCAGGAATCGAACTGTGGTAAACTACATGAGAGTCCAGTGATGTAACCATTACTCCATCTGCTGGCCCCTGGGAGACAAATTTTTGGGTGATCTGAGTGTCAAAATCTATATCTTAGCTAGAAAAACAATTCACTCATTTCATCATAAATTTTTTTTCAGGGGACAAGCAGTTGGCGTGATGGTTAAGACGCTGGACACTCCCACATGGTTGACCATGGTTCGAGTTCTGGACCTGGTGGCTTGCTTTCTCATATTCTTTCTCTCTGTGTCTCTTTCTGGTCAAATTAAAAGAAAAAAAATGAATGAACAAATAAAATTCAGTAAGTAATTTTTTTTTGAGAGGTTTTTGCTATAGGGCAAGTGTGCTTGCCAGAAAGACAGAGACAGAAAGCGAGAAATCACACTCCCCCCCCCCCCCCCCCCGGGGGGATGGCTATACCGCAATCCCTTCTCCTCCATTCTTCTCTTGGGATCTTGGGCACACACGCACACGCGCCTGGCGTGAGTTTAAGCCACCTGGTCTGGGACTCGAACTACAGTCCATTACATGGGAGTCCAGCAACATAGCCATTACACCAACTGCTGGTCCCAGTAAATAATTATTTTTAGAAAATTACCTTTTCAGTCTTTATTAAATACCTATAATTAGGCCAGCAACTGCAGTAAGAATCAAATAAATAGTTCCTGGATGGAAAAGAAGTTTGCAGATATGATCTCTGATCTCATACAATTTACTGGAGTGAAATGACTGAACTACTGAAACAATCAAAGCAGTTAGTGCTGCTTATCTGAATAAACATGAAGTTCATTTTGATAGGAGCAGAGAAGAAAGTGGTCTGTGCTGACTGAACGACAAAAATGGACTAGTTAGAAAAGAGGAGACAAGGGGCTGGCAGGTGGCGCGGTGGTTATAAGAGGGCTGGATTCTCACATGGCGGACCATGGTTTGAGTCCCAGACCTGGAGCCTTGCTTTCTCACTTTCCCTTTCTCTCTCACTCTCACACTCTGTCCCTCTCTGGTCAAGTTTAAATAAACAAACCAACAAAGTTAACTTTAAAAATTAAAAAAAAAAAAATCATTGCAGGTAAACAAGACCAGTTGAGCAAAGGAATGAGTCAGGGGAGAAAAGGTGAGAGAAGCACAACTAAGAACAAATAGGATCCATTATGGGTCCCAAAGATTAGTACGGCTTAAGTCCAGGTAACTGGTCTTCATGCAAGAAGTAAAGGGGATCCATTTTAGTGTTTTGAGAATGTGTTCTTAACCAGGTAGAGAAGCGGTGGGAGCTCAAGTTGTGCAAGCAAACCCTTAAGTGTAAGCCTACTTTTTCACCTGAAAGGTGTCACATATTTACGTGAATGTTCAAAAGTTGGGGCGTTAAGCAACACACATGACCCAGAGACAGTCCACCCAGACATCAAGAGTTAGGGCCTACGCACTAAATCTCTGATGTTTAATCCCGGCCTAGAATGTTCTGGCGAAGTAACCCAATTTAGCAAAGTGTCAGAAGGAGCTCGCCAACTGGACAGTTCTGCTGGTCAGCCTGGGCCTTGTTTCACAGAAAAAACTCCTGGCTGGGGAAAGGGTGAGAGGAGCGTGAGAAAGTGAAAGGAACCTCCCTCTGCAGCGGAGAGACGGGCAGAGGTGTGAGCCAGGCTGCAGGGTCCAGGCCGGAAGGCTGGGGGTCGGCGGTCGGGCGGCCCTCAGGGGCCCCCCTCGGGCTGGTGCCGCGGGCGCGGCGCGTGTGCTCGCGGGCGGGGCGCCCCGCGGACGTCGGCGGCCAATCCGGGCGGGCGTCCGGGGAGGGGCGGGGCTTGCCGGCTCGGGCTCCGCGAGTCCTCCTTTTTGCACACACACGAATACAAAGAGCCATACGACCTTCGGGTATCCTTTTTCCATTTTTCCCCCCCTCCTTAATCTTGTGTGTGTTTTCAAAATTTTTAAAAATAGAGATCTGTAGCAGTGCTGGGGTGAGGAAACTGTTGCTAAGGGGAATTCTCTTTCCCCCATTTCTTTTTCTGTCTCTCTTCCTCTTTCTTTTTCCGGATCAAGGTTTTAAATATACCAAGAAGTTGAGAAGCAGGATGGCCGTGTACAACTGTTTCCAGACAAATTTATAGAGATTTTTTTTCTTTTTTCTATCACATTTTAAGTACTGGTAAATTTTCGTGGTTGAGGGATTTTAAAAATTTTAACTGTTTGGGAAGTGGAGTTTTGTTTTTTTTTTTAAAGCGGGTTGAAGGGATCATGTAAATTTTTGCCACAGGCAACATGGAATGGAAACAGAGATTTGAGGCTCCCTCACAAAGCCGTTTGAGTGTGTTTTACATACCCTCTCCCACAACCAAAACAAGTGGCTTGGATGTGGCAATTGTCCAAGGCCAATAGGTTGAAAATATTGGGGTTTTATGATTGAAACACTCATTCCCTGGGGAGAAGGGAAGCCCTCCTTACAGTGTGCTCTGTACACACATCTTTCACGAGGACATTTCTGTGTGTCTGTGTATGCGTGTATGTTTCTTGAAGCAAATAATTTTGTAAAGATTTATCTTGGGGTTTATTTGTGTATATGTACAGTATGTGTATATGTGCCATATCAGATTTTATTTTCAAAAGCGGTTACCTTTGGTTTTGTGTGTACAAAGCAGTCCCTAGGAGGTGAATATTTTTCTGTTGTGTTCCCAAATGTGCTCAGAACAGGATTTCACGTGCAAAGTAGACCATAGAAGAAATCTTATGCTTAGCATACTTAAGACTTTCATTCTGTGTGCATTTACTGTATTTTTCTGCTCCTGTTTTAAAGGATCAGATTAGTGAATAATTAAATAATTGCCAGGGACTGTATGGTCCATGTGGCAAAGAAGGTAGGCGATTTATTGAATCTGTGTGTGTTTCAAAGCCGCCTTTAGTGACTGTTTTGCCTAAGTGGTTTTGCTTTTTATTGTCTCACGTTCTTAAATGTACAGCTGTGTATATTTTGGCCTTTATGTGTGGTTGGTGTGTTCAGAAGGGAAGTTCTCTCTTGGCTTTTTGACAACATGGTCGTTTATTGGTTGGGATTTGTTTGAAAAGCTCCATAGCCGTCAAAGTATCAGGGAAAAAATCCAGGCAAGTTCATTTCTCAAAAACTGTTCCTGGTGGTGGTGGTGAGGGGCCAAGAGGAGGAAAAGGAAAATAATAAGAGGGCTAAGAAATGCATTTTGGTTATCATGTTGCATTTTTGGAACTAAAAGCCTTCTCCCTTGAGAGTCACAGAGAAAAATATGAATTGGAAAACAACAGACTCAGAGCAGAGCCTCCTGTTACAGGAATGTGCGTTTCACATGTGCCCTAGAACTACCGTCTCCTTAGGAGTCATGCTGGAAGTACCTGCCTTGAAATCTGAAAGCACAGGAAGTCTGTGGGGAGAGGAGAAGCGAGGAGGGCACAAGGGTAGTAGCAACCAGGGACTGGAAAAATACCTACTGTGGAGCTCAACGTTCATTACAACAGACCCTCAGTACCTCTGCGTTCCTCAGCCAACGTCCAGCTCTCTTTTAAGGAGTAGTTAAGACACGTAAACGTCTGTACAGTTATTTGTAGAAGATCTTGAAGCTGGTAACTGAACGTGGCCCTGTAAGGGCCGTCTGGGTTTCATACCTATATTCTAAGTGCCTTTCGATTCCTTCATTGTGCCAGTCAGATCAGTGAGTAGTAAACACTGGCCCGAATGCGGATAGTTCCACAAGTTAAGAACTGCCTTTTTTTTGAAATCTTGTCAGATTCTAGTGACCTTTGTGATCACAGCAGTGATGGGGATTTTTAGTTTTATCGTTTCTCTTTTTCCGCATCGCTGCAGGTCGTCACGCATACTTTTATCTCCCTTGAAAGCTCTCAGCAAAGGGAGGGCTCTCAGAGCGGTGCACAGCCCATGCCCACCTCCTAGGCTACTTGATTTCTCCATCTAGGAACCTAGGCTCTTGCCAGTGTCCTCCTTTCTTAGTCCCTTTTTCAGTAAGCGAGAGAGTTCCATGCACGAATATATTGTTGGCTTGGCCTCCTTGCCAAATCAAAGCAATATTAAATTCAGTTGGCTTTGCGTGAGAATCCGCGGGGCCCCTAGAGATGAAAACTTGTTAGAACTAAGAGGAACTGCTCCTTTGCAAATGATATCAGAAAGATCTGTAATTGCGGCAAGCAGGAACTAAAAGAAGTCGGCCACCATCAAGTGTATGAAGCCGATCTGCAGCCTCTGTACTTAGAATCGTGTACACACAACTCTGAGCTTCAGAGAACAAAAGCAAGTAAACAAACAAGCTAAAGATGGCGTCTGCCGGCCTTGAAAAAGGCTCGCAGTCGTGTCCCTCCCTGAAGAGGCCCCTCCCCTCCAAGGTTCGTTGAGTGATTGTGAACTGCAGCCAATAGCGTCCCTGGCCCTCCTCCTCCGTTATGCAGACACCAATCAACGGCAGCTAGAGGGCAAGCGGGGCGGTGCCTCCTCGCGTGTGCGCGCTGGCAGAGTACACGGGCCGGGCCCGCAGATCCGTCTGACCGCGGGAGCCCCGCTCGGTCTAGTTTAGGCTGATGCGGGGCACACGCGGTCGAGCGCCTGCAGGGCTGCTGTAGTGAGACCCCCGTGGCGAGCGCTGTTGTCAGCCCAAGTCCTCAGAGCTTTCGGGCACGCAGTCCCACCCAGGGGACCCTGCGAGATCCCCTACCGCGCCTTGGGCCACTGCTCCTGCAGCCTTCCCCGGAGTGACCCCCTCTCCCCGGGACCCCCAGGGCACGCGGTGGCGGGTCGCCCTCCCTGCCCCCTGCGGCGTCCAGCGCAGGGGCGGTTCTCTCGCTCCTTGGTTCGTGGTCATCCTGCCTGTAACTGAATCCCACTTCTCATTGGAAATGGGTCTGCTGTCCCTGGTGTCCACCTTGTCATCTTTGACTAATATTTAATCAACTAACATTTACCGAGGGCTCGCTTGGCATAAGATAGAGTCCTAGGAGCTAGTTTTTCATTTTTCAGTTTCTCCAGAAATGCAGTAAGAGTTCCTTACCTCAGACACGTTTATATGAAAACCTGAAACCGGAAATTTAATCTTACCAACTTGGACTTTAGCAAATGCAAATAAAAAGGGCTGTACTATGCTGCATTAGAAACTCTTGTCCTACTACTCCAATATACCTGGAATTTGGGGACTATGTGGAATCCTTTTGTTTAAAGCCCAGTTCTGCCCTCTGGGTTTACAGTTCTTTTTTTACTCCTAAAAATGAGGCTTAGATTTTTTGCAGATCATTGAATGAGTCACTCTTTTAAAATGAAGGAAAACAGTGTTTTGTGGTATTTGTTTACCTGCTCTTGTGTTGATAAGGAGTCCATTTGTGATAGAAATAGGTTTTGAGAGGACTTTCTAAAGGGTGAGCCATTTTGCACCTTGAAGTGGAGGAAAGGGGCTGGAGCTTTAAGTGGCCATTTTCCTCTTTTATTTTATTTATTTATTTTATTTATTTTTTTTGTGGGGGAGAGTTTTTTGCTATAAGGTGCATGCGCTTGCCAGAGAGAGAGACACAGAAAGCGAGAAATCACCCCCCGGGGGGAAGGCCACACTGCAATCCCTTCTCCATTCTCTCGGGATCTTGGGCACGCACGCACACGCGCCCGTGAGTTTGAGCCACTGGGTCCAGGACTCGAACCGTGGTCGACTACATGGGAGTCCAGCGACATAGCCATTACGCCAACTGCTGATCCCCCTTTTTTATTTCTTGAACATGATGATACCAGTTGCCATGCTCTCACTAATCACATTTAAGGAAGTTCACTGCCAGCATGACCCTGAATGAGTCAAGGCCCCTCACAAAAGCATACATCATCTGAGTGATACTGTATCATACGCATCTATTACATAGTGAGAAAACTTATATTTTTCATAGTTGGAGGTGAATTCAGTCATGCAGAAAATTCAAACTCAGAATGGGGAGAAAGCAAGCAAGGGAACTGCCAAGAGTGTGATATATTTAGTCCTAACAAAAATATACATGTGACTTGGGAGGAAAGGGGTAGTTAAGATGATATGGTTTCACCCTGAATTGTCTGTTTGAAGATGAATTTATTTTTTTAATCTAAATATTGATTTAAAAAAATCAAAATTATTGAAAAGTGCATTTGCTAGGCTCATTTCACATGTATTAAAATTAGACCAATACTGAAATGAACCCCAAACACATATTTTATGCAAAGCGAAGTTTGACATCTCCTGTCATGTTGTGTTGGCAGCTCATCATCTGGTTGAAGATCTTTTTCTGAGTATTTAATTCCAAAAGTTGTTGGCATTTTGTAAAAGATGTGTATTATTCTATGGTGATCAGTCTTAGTTTATTCCTATTTTTTATTTCTTGAGCAAAAATATGAACTTTTTTTAGAGAGTTTTTTGCTATAGGGCATGTGCGCTCACCAGAAAGACAGACAGAGACAGAGCCAGAAAGTGAGAAATCACTCCTCAGGGGAGATGGCCACATCTCAATCCCATTCTCCTCTTAGGATCTTGGGTATGTGCACACACACGCCCAGTGTGAGTTTAAGCCACTGGGTCCAGGATTCGAACCACAGTCAACTACGTGGGAGTCCAGCGACATAGCCATTATGCCAACTGCTGGTTTCCTAAAATGTGAACTATTGTGGCCAGTAGGCACCGTGGTGATTAAGGTGCAAGACTCTCACATTGCTTACCACAGTTCGAGTCCCAGACCTGGGAGCTTGCTTTTTTATTTTCCCTTTGTCTCTCTCTTTGGTCAAATTGAATAATAATAATAATAACAAATAAAAGTAAATGCATAGATACTTTAAAAAAATATGATCTCTCAGTTTTAAAATAAATGTAATAAAATAAATAAATGTGTGTGCATGCCCAGATCCCGAGAGAAGAATAGAGGAGAAGAGTTTGTGGTGTGGCCCCTCGCTTTCTCTCTCTTTGTCTCTCTCCGTCTTTCTGGCAAGCGCACATGCCCTATAGCGAAAATCTCTCCAAAAAAAAAAAAAAACTAGCAATCTGAGATTACTGAAGTTGACAATATTAATATTTAGGGACCAGCAGTTAGTGTAATGGCTATGTTGCTGGACTCTCATGTATTCGACAGCGGTTTGAGTCCTAGACCCGGTGGCTTAGACTCAAGTGGGGCACATGTGCGTTCCCAAGATCCCGGGAGGAGAATGGAGGAGAAGGGATTGTGGCGTGGCCATCCTCCTGTGGAGTGACTTCTCACTTTCTGTCTCTGTTTCTCTCTGTCTGTCTGGCGAGCACACACACCCTATAGCAAAAACCTCTCCAAAAAAAAAAAAAAAAAACCCAAGAGAAGACAATATTAATATTTAATAATAATGGTATAGCTGTTGCCTGGATAATTTACTAGTGTTAACCATTGTTTTGCCAAACATTCCATGGATTGCTTTTTTTAAGAAAAGTTTATTTCTTCTTTGAGAGAGAGACGTAGTACCACCAGCAGGGTCCCCATGCCATAATCCACCCCCAGCCTTCAATCAGCCCCACACCATGAGTAAGTATGTGCTTGGCACACTCAGGGAGGTCTCCAGGCTTGAAATGGGAACTTTCACATTTGGGATTGCATTGTGTTTTACTGCTACACCACCATTTGGTCTCTGTGTCATGAATTACTGAATTAATTCTACATTTTGAGAAGTAAAATAAAGATATGATAAAGCTTAGGTATGTAGTGATAGAAAAAAGCAAGAGTAATTATGTTAGGTCTGGATTGTTAGAAAAGACGAATTTCACGGGTTGTAACAATAGATAATGCAGATAGCGTCTGTAATAAAGTCCAGTTTTCAACGTAACTTATTCATACTGAGACAGTTGTGTCTCCAGGAAAGAAAGAGTGTCTTATGGTGTTCAGTGGTTTTCCTCCCTCCACCTTAATAAATCTTTGTCCCTCTACATTCATCTTTTTCTTCTCTGAAGGCTTGGGGAAGAACTTGCTTCCTTCGTTCTCACAGTAGGAGGTTCCTTGCTAGGAAAAAACTTAAATCCTTTCTTAATGTCTTCATTCTTTAATTTTTCATCAGCCTTTGTCCTGCTTTATTTTTTTTTGCTCCCCAGAGAGCAATTTTTTTGCTATAGGGTGCTTGTGCTTGCTGGAGAGACAGAGACAGAGAGAAATCACCCCCTCACATCCTCAGAGGAAATGGCCATACCACAATCCCTTCTTCATTCTACTCGTGGGATCTTGAGCATGCACACACACACACTGGGAGTGAGTTTTAAGCTGCCAGGTTCAGGATTCAAACCTCAATCGACTCCGTGGGAGTCCAGTGCTGTAACCATTACACCATCTGCTGGTCCCTTGTCCTGCATTTAAACTTATATGGAAGTTTTCAGTGTCTTAAAAATACTTTAACCACATGATCAGCAGATAGCATAATGGTTACATCACTAGACTCCTACGTAGTGGACTATGGTTGGAGTCCTGGACCTGGTGGCTTAAAACTCATGCTGGGCACGTGTGCATGCGTGAGGAGATCCTGAGAGGAGAATGGAGGATTTCGGTGTTGTAGCTAACCTCCCTGGGGGATGATTTCTTGCTTTTTGTCTCACTGTCTATCTAGCGAGTGTACGCACCCTATAGCAAAAATCTCTAAAAAAAAGAAAATACTTTAACCTCTAAAGCCTCTTCTGCCTTCCTTCCTATTTTCTTCCTTTCCTTCACAGCTGAACTTGAGAAAACTGATTGCACCTTGCTTCCATTTTGTCTCTAATTCCTTCTTCATCTGTCATATCACTTATACTACAAAAAAAAAAAAAAAAAAAATTGTCTCTGTTCATCACCAGTGACCATCACAAATAAGATGTTATTTCCAGGGGCCAGCAGGTGGTTAAGATACTGGACTCCCACATGGCAGATCACAGTTCGAGTCTAGTTTGAGTCCTGGACCTTGTGGCTTGCTTTCTCACTTTCCCTCTCTCTCTCTGATGAGTACACGTGCCCAACTGAAAAAATAAATAAATTGGGACCAGCAGTTGATGTAATGGCTGTGTCACCGGACTCCCATGTAGTCGACCGCGGTTCAAATCCCAGACCGGTGGCTTAACCTCACGCCGGGCCGTCCCTACCCGGTTCAGGTGCCACGTGTCCTGACCCAGGGGGACAGTCGAACAGGTTTCCTGAGGGAAGGAGTGAGAGCCGGAACAAGCGGTGCAGTGTCACAACACGGAGACGACACAGTGTCTTCAGTGTCGTCTGTTTATTGTGGGCAGCACGGTACAGCACGGAGACAACGCAGTGTTACAACTCTTCAGGGTCGCGTCGTCTATTGTGAGCAGCACGGAGATGACGCAGTGTCACAACTCTTCAGGGTCGTCCAGAGACGATGTAGTGTTACAACTCTTCAGGGTCTTCAGGGTCGTCTGGTGTCTGTGTCGTGTTTCAGCTCTTCAGGCTCTCCATGGTCGTCGTCTGGCTACTGTGGGCTAGGTATGTGGTTATATACACGCTGGTGGGCCGTGATTGGTTGTAAAAGGTGGGTTATGATTGGTTGCTTTTGGACCAATCATGAGGTGCCGGATATGCAAATCTGAGGGATTCTAGTGGCCAATCAGAGCAAGGTTTTGAAGGTCAGGTTTTTTTGAAGGGAACCAATCATGGCAATTGTTTGCTCTCTGAGAAACCTCGGCTGACTCACTGGTGCGCAGCCTCCCACACCGGGCGCGTGTGCGTGTGTGCCCAAGATCCCAAGAGGAGAATGGAGAAGGGATTGTGGCGTGGCCATCCCCCCGGGGGATGATTTCTCGCTTTCTGTCTCTCTGTCTCTTTCTGTCTTCCTGGTGAACACACGCACCCTGTAGCAAAAACCTCTCCAATAAATAAATAAATAAATAAATACATAAATACATAAATAAAATATAAATAAATTTAAATAATTTTTAAAAGAGATGTTACTTCCTTAATTTTCATCTTTTAAACTACCGCAGCACACGTCTTTAAGTGTGCTGTGCTGTGATTGACGAGGTCCAGTTTCTTGACATTTTCTCTACTTCAGCTTCCATAAACTGATTTTCTCCCATCTCACTGACCATTCTTGAAGTTTCTCTTTACCCCCTCCCTTTGTGGCGTGTGTGTGTGTGTGCGTGTGTGTTGTTTTAGACAGTGTCTTGCTGTGCTCTGATTCTCTTTCTCAAGTTTCTCGTTTCATGAAGCCTCTTCCTTGGATTGCTTTGCAATATTTTCATTGGCCTTTGAATTTCACACTTTGCTTATCCCTTTAGAGCTTGTTCATTCTCAGTTTCACCTGCAGCCCTCCTGTTAAGGCCTCCAAAGAGAAACTTCAAGAATGGTCAGTGAGATGGGAGAAAATCAGTTTATGGAAGCTGAAGTAGGAAAATGTCAAGAAACTGGGCCTAGTCAACTGTGACAGCACAGCACACTTAAAGACGTGTGCTGCGGTAGTTAAAAAAGATGAAAATTAAGGGAGTAACATCTCTTTAACAAATTATTTTAATTTAATTAATGTTTTGGAGAGGTTTTTGCTACAGGGTGCGTGTGCTCGCCGTAGTTTGACCTGCAGCCCTCCTGTAGGGGCCTCCAAATCTACTTTTTGACTCTGCCCTTCCTCTTGTTTTTGTTTTTCAGTCCTAGTCAGTTATTTTCAGGACATTCCACTTAAAGATGTTGCCATCGGTTGAAATTCCACAGGATAAATAAATAGACACGTCCTCTTGAACACGCCGGTGTCTTCTCACAACTGCCTCATTCCTGTCATTCTGGTGTTGCCATGCCGTGACCCTCAGCTTTATAATCTTAAATTATCTTTAACCAGTATCTCTTCTTTTGTTGTTTTTTTATTAAGTAAAGAAATATCAGGTCTTCCTCCAGAATGTTAAACTTTCATATTATCGGCTCATTGCTGGGTCACTTGAACAGTCTGCTAATCTGGAACTGCACCACCCCAGGCATGTAAGATGGGCATCGAGGCTGCAGCCCACAGGCTAAATCCAGCCTGCTGCCGGTGTTTGTACTTCCCACCAGCTGAGACTAAGAATGGCTTTTACGTGTTTTCTCTCTTTCTCTTTTTAAAATTGACCAGAGGGCTTGTATGGTTGTTAGAGACAGAGGGAGAAAGTGCCCCCAAATTGGTTGTGGCCACGCTGTAAACCCTTCTCCGTTTCTCCGTCTGTTTGAGATTTGGGGCACACACACACATGCACATACATGCCCAGCATGTCTTCCAAGCCACTGGGGCTGAGACTCAAACCATGCAGGCAGACATGTGGGATCCAGCCCGCTTAACCACTAGGTCAAGTCCAGCTTTTACTTTTTTGAGAGAGATTTTTGCTTATTTTTTTGGAGAGGTTTTTGCTATAGGGTGCGTGCATTCGCCAGAAAGACAGAAAGAGACAGACAAAGAGTGAGAAATCACCCCCCAGGGGGGATGGCCACACCACAATCCCTTCTCCTCCATTCTCCTCTCGGGATCTTGGGCACGCATGCACATGTGCCCAGCGTGAGTTTAAGCTACCAGGTTCAGGACTTGAACCGTGGTCGACTACATGGGAGTCCAGCGACTTAGCCATTACGCCAACTGCTGGTCTCAAGAGAGATTTTTGGTATAGGGTGTGTGTACTCACTGGAGAGATAGAGAGCGAGAAAGTGAAAAATCACCCCCTGGGGAGATGGCCATGCCACCATCCCTTCTTCTCCATTCTCCTCTCGGGATTTTGGGCACAATGCCTGGCGTGAGTTTCCAGCCTCTGAGTCCTGACTGGAACCACAGTTGACTACATGGGAGCCCCGTGCCTTAAGCACTATACCTCCTGCTAGCTCCCAGCTTTTCATTTTTTAATGTAAATATTAAATACAATTGTTTGTGACATTTCAGTGTCCATAAAGTTTTCCTGGGACATAGCCATGCTTATCTGTTTACGTATGAGCCAGGGGTGCCCTTACACTGCAACGGCAGGGTTTGGTAGTTGTGACAGAAGCTGCATGACCCACAAAGCCTAAGTCACTTACTGTCCAGTTATTAACAGAGGACTTTTTCTTTTGCTGACTCCATTTCCAGGAGTTTCCTTAACTTGGTTTCACAGTCCTCTGTCAACTTTGCTCACTTTGCCATTTAAGTCCCTTTTCTCTGACTTCCCACATGTTCCCTCTTAAGTCCTGTAATGTTTGTTTTTGTCTCTGGAATGTCTTTCCGCCCTACCAGTTCATCCCATGTGTTGCTCAAGGTTCAGCTGGGGGTTTTCCTCCTGTAAGAATGTTTTCCTATGATTTCATTCGAATAATCTTTCTTTTATTTTGAACTAACTGCTCAGGTATTTTTCAGTCTATACCATATTTTCAGGCACTTATATGTATTTTGCTTTGTTCTTCGTTTATTCCATGTTTAGAATATTTAGTATTCTTTAGACATTCTTTTCTTTAGGTTTTTTTTTTTTTTTTTTTTTTAATTATTTTATTTGGGGACCAGCAGTCGGCAAATGGCTATGTCGCTGGAGCCAACCGTGGTTCAAGTCCTGGACCCGGTGGCTTAAACTCATGCTGGGCGCGTGTGCATTCGTGCCCAAGATCCCAAGAGGAGAATGGAGGAGAAGGGATTGTGGCATGGCCATCCCCATTGGGGGGTGATTTCTCGCTTTTTGTCTGTTTCTCTGTCTTTCTGGTGAGCGCATGTGCCCTATAGCGAAAACCTCTCCCCCCCAAAAAAAGAAATTATTTTATTTACCTTTCTTTCTTCTTTCTTTCTTTCTTTCTTTCTTTCTTTCTTTCTTTCTTTCTTTCTTTCTTTCTTTCTTTCTTTCTTTCTTCCTTCCTTCCTTCCTCCCTTCCTTCCCTCCCTCCCTCCCTCCCTCCCTCCCTCCCTCCTTTCTTTCTTTCCTTCCTTCCTCCCTCCCTCCCTCCCTCCCCCTCCCTCCCTCCTTTCTTTCTTTCTTTCCTTTTTTCTTTCTTTCTTTCTTTCCTTCCTTCCTTCTCTCTCTCTCTCTCTCTTTCTCTCTCTCTCTTTCTTTCTTTCTTTAAATTTGACTGGAGAGGGACAGATTGAGAGAGAGAGAGAGAGAAAGAGGGAAAGTGAGAAAGCAACCCGCCGGGTCTGGGACTCGAATCGTGGTCCGCTATGTGGGAGTCCAGCGCCCTTAACTACCATGCCACCCACAGACCCGAACATTCTCATTCTGAAGTATGCTTTAAGTTCCTTGCATGTAGGGACTTTGCCTGCTCGTTATTTGAATATTTAGTAGATGGCAATTCATTTTGGTGAATCATCCTTTAGTATGGCCTTACGTAAGAGAATTTTTTGGAACATTTTTCCGCTCTTGCTTGCCTTCTCTGATGGAGATGTATGCAGGCAGTGGAACCAGTGTTCTGTCTCGTTTTTAGTCACTTACTCAGCATTTAGGTTGCTGCCTGTTTAGTAAAAATAATGTGAAGTACTCCTTTATTTCCCGCTGACCCCAATTTCTCTCCATGTTTTCAAGTACAGGTAGGAGACTAACAGGAGGCAGGGAAACTGAGTCAGCAGTAGTGTCCATGGAAACCAGGAACGTGATTTGAATGTCCATTGTGCCACACTGCACTGTACTAGGGTTTTTTTTTTTTTTTTTTCAAGATTTATTTATTTAATTCCATTTGTTAGTATTATTTTTCAGTTTTGACCAGACAGACAGAGAGAGAGAAAGGGAAAGCAAAAAAGCAAGCCACCAGATCTGGGACTTGAACCGTGGTTGACCATGTGCGAATCCAGCGCCTTTAACCACCATGCCACCTGCTGACCCCATGAACTAGGTTTTTATAGATCAGTTCTAGAAAACACTTGTTTGTACCCCCAATTCTAAAATGAACATCGTATAATAATACATAGAAGAGAAAAGACGAAAAGAAACTGAGGAGCAAAGTGAACTCACATTTGGAAAATGCAGTTAGCTTTAAAAAGCAGCAGAGTGGGCGAGCCAGTGGCATGGTGGTTAAGGCAGCTGGATCCTATGTGGCCAACTGCACAATTCCCAGACCTGGGGCTCAAAGGACATGCCTGGTACCTATGTGCCTACCCCAAATCCTGAGAGAATGGAAAAGAAGGGGTTGTGGGGGTGCTGTCTCACTACCTCCCATCTCTCTTTTCTGCCTCTGGTGAATGCATGTGTCCTTTAGCAAAATTTAAAAAGAAAGGGAGCCAGCAGGTGGCGTGGCGGTTAAAGGCGTTGAGTTCCCACATGGCTGACCACAGTTCGAGTCCTGGACCTGGCAGCTGGCAGCTTGCTTTCTCACTTTCTCTCTCTCATTTTGTCCCTCACTGGTCAAATTGAAATAAACAAATGAATAAATAAATAAATAAGGTTAAATAAAATAATTCTTTTTAAAAAATTTAAAAAGAAAGAAAAACTAGCAGTTACGTACTACCTTAGTCTAAGGCCAGTTCATGATAGTAAGTAAATTGCAAATACTCTGTTTTCTCAATTGCCTTTCTTTTTTCTTTTTTTTTTTTTTTTAAGTTTTGTTGTTGTTTTGCTGTATGGTGCATACACTTGTACACTTGCTGGAGAGAGACAGAGAGAGCGAAAATAAGAAATCACCCTACAGGGGGAATTGCCCCGTTGTAATAACTTCTCTGTTCTCCTCTCCAGATTTTGGGTATGCATATACACACTCCTGGCACATTTTTCAAGCTCAAGGTCCAGACTCAAAAGGCTCAGTTTGGGAACCAGCAGTTAGCATAATGGCTATGTCGCTGGACTCCCACGTAGTTGACCGCGGTTCGCATCCCAGACCCGGTGGCTTAAAACTCACGCCAGGTGCGTGTGCGTGCGTGCCCAAGATCCTGAGATGAGAATGGAGGAGAAGGGATTGCGGCGTGACCATCCCCCCTGGGGGGTGATTTCTCGCTTTCTGTCTCTATGTCTCTCTCTGTCTGTCTGGTGAGTGCACGGGGCCTATAGTGAAAACCTCTTAAAAAAAAAAAAAAAAAAGGCTCAGTTTGCCACATGGGGTCCAGTGCCTTAACCACCCCAGCACCTGCTGGCCCTCAATTGCCTTTCTAGTTTGCATCATAAAAGGTTTTGTACCTATGAATGCATTTTTTAGTGTTGAATTAATTGTTTCTTGAAAAGTTTGAGTCTTGGACCTATTAAATTTAGGAGCACATTTCCCCCAATTCAACTTCAAGCTATTGTATTTTATTTTAGATTAGAACCTCAGAATGAGTAACCAAGTTGAGAACACAAAAAGTTATAGAACTAATCAGAATATTCAGGGGCCCGTAGGTGGCATGGTGGTTAAGGTGCTATCCCACATGTCCAACTCAGCAGTCCAAGTCCTGGACCTGGCAGTCTGAAAAACACACCAGGCACATGTGCATGTGTGCCCAAAATCCCAAGAGGAGAATGAAGGGGAGGAATTGCAGTGTGGCCACCCACACCCCAGGGGATGATTTCTCACTTTCCCTCTCTCTTTGTCTCTCTCTCTCTAGTGAGAGCATGAGCCCTATGACAAAAATCTATAAAAGAGAAAGAAGGAGAATACCGGGGCCAGCAGATGGCGTAGTGGTTAAAGTGTTGGACGTGCATGCCCAAGAGGCTTGGAGAGAAGGGATTATGGCAAGGCCCTTTCCCGCCTTCCCCAGGGAGGGGGAGAGTGATTTCTCGCTTTGCCCCTCACTATCTCTGTCTCTTCCCCCCCACCCGTGAGTGCATGTGCCCTAAGGCAAAAACCTCTTTAAAAAAAAATTCTTTGTGTGATGTTGACTAAAAAAAAAATAACAAAACAATCCCTGTAGGAGCAGTGTAAGCCCTTATTTAAGAAGGAAAAGAATACATAAATGATTCATCCATAAACTGACATAGAATCACATAATGCTTTTCTTTAACCTTTAGTTTTAATTTGGTTTAACCTTTAGTTTCAGGTTTAGCTGTGCCTGCCAGTGACTCTGATGACAGGGAAGCTGTAAATGGATTTGAGTTAAGCTCTTACAGGAAGTGAATATCTGGCACAGCAAAGCCGCATCTTCAGTAAAAAGGTGGAAAGAGCAGATTAAAGACTGTCCTTTAATAACCAAATGTGATTAAACTACACTGTCAGATTTATGTTCTAGTATGTCAGAAGCATTGATATAACCTGTTTTCGAAGTGAGAGTGCTGATTCAAAAAATAACACACCTCAATATTTAGAAAAATGTCCTAATCTTCTCCTCTCCTTTTAATTGTGATGTTATGATACAATTTACAGGGTAAGATAGAAATGTACCTCTTGGGGAAATTGTAAACATACTTAAGGTTTTGTCACTTAGGGAGCTTCAGGCAGAAGGATTCTTCTTTCTGTAATCAAGTATCATTTAGAAAATGACAATATTTATTAAGTTCCTTGGAGTGTTCTCAGTGGTACAAATCAAACCCCCCTTCCTTTTTTTCTTTCTCCTGGAGTAGTTTAGTTCTTAACTACAGTAATTCAAAACAGAGGCAGCTTGTTTTCTCACTGAGATTCCCGCGTCCCCTTTGATGAGGGTGGGCCACGTGGCTCAGTGGCAGCAGAGCTACTTGGACATCTCTGGAGCCGTGGCTCCTCAGGAGCATGAGCAGTGGGGCGAGGAGCCCCAGAGCTGAGCTCTGCGCTGCTGGCGGATTCAGAACGGCAGGCTGGAGGCTCGGAGAGCCAGGTGCTCTGCAGTCCTGGGTTAACCCAGCTCAATTTCTTGACCCACCTCTTCATTTGCCTATCCCCAGGCCCAAAGCATTAATGATGTAATAGTGAGAGGTTGATGACGGTGTTGAGGGCTCCCATGGTCTACGTATTCCTTATTTGGGAGCCTTACTCTAAATGTATCTGTATGAAAAATACAGAGTGAGTAGAATTATTTTTAAAAAATAATATATTTTTTAGAGAGATTTTTGCTATAGGGAGCATGTACACGCCGCAGAAACAGAGACAGAGAGACAGAAAGTGAAAAATCACTCCCCCCACCCCGAGTGGGGAGGGCCATGACACAATCCCTTTTCCATTCTCCTCTTGGAATTTTGGGCATGCATACACACACACCCAATGTGAGTTTAAGCCACCGGGTCCAGGACTTGAACCATGGTCCACTATGTCAGAATCTGGAACGTAACCATTATGCCATCTGCTAGTCCCTATTTTTTTTTCTTTTTGGAGAGGTTTTTGCTATAGGGCATGTGTGCTCACCAGAAAGAGAGACAGAAAGCAAGAAATCACTCCCCAGGGGGGATGGCCACGCCACAACCCCTTCTCCTTCATTCTCCTCTTGGGATCTTGGGCATGCACACACACATGCCTGGCGTGAGTTTAAGCCAGTAGGTCCAGTAATTGAGCCATGGTCGACTACATGGGAGCCCAGCGACATAGCCATTACGCCAACTGCTGGTCCCTCTATTTATTTATTTATTTATTTTTAAAATTTGCAATGGGATGCATGCACACATAAAAAGACAGAAAAAGCAAGAGAGAGAGAAACTGAAAAAGCACCCCCAGAGGGATGGCCACACTGCCATCCCGTCTCCATCCTCCTCTCGGGATCTGGTGCACACACACACCTGCACCTGGCATGTGTCTCAAGCTGCCAGGTCTGGGACTTGAGCTATACAGTCAGCCTGCGGATCCAGCCACCTTAACCACCATGCCACTGGCTGGCCTGAATCGTGATTCTTTATGTCAACAAACAGTGGTATCAGATTAAAAATAATAATAATACAACTCTAGGTGGAAAGTAGCAATAACTGGATTCTGCTGTCTTCTTTTGACCTTGAAAAGGACGTGTCGGTTCTCTGTATGTCTCTCTGCACCTGGAGTAGTGTGCGTTTCCTGGCCCTTTGTGTAGATGTGATAACCTATGGGAAGTGTTCCGAGTGCCTTAAGGAGCCATGTCAGCGCGATGTAAGGCAATACCACTGTTACAGTAAAGATAGTGAAGACAAGGAGGAGACAGGTCTACATTTTCTTCCTTAATCTTATCGTTACAGATGCTGGCGGGTCCTTCTGAGTCCCCTGTTCCTTAGGTTGCAGTGTAGTGGGCTCCAGGCTCGAGTGCAGGAAGAATGCCTTATACCCTCTGAGTCTGAAGGCCTTTTTAGGTATTGCCCTCTCAGGAAGGAGTGGATGTGACATCCAGTGTGTGTGCTAGGGGAGCAAGGATCTGCAGCCGGAGAAGGCCTCTCCCCCCTGCCGTGGACAGGCAGCCATGGACTGCGTGCTTGGGCACGGCTTGCCCTCTCCTCCTTCCCAGAGCCCATGGTGGTACCCAGGCTCCTCTGGCCACCCTTGATGAGAAAGGAAAGTGACTCCCAAGAGGCCAGTGCTTCCTACCAAAGTCACCAAGTCGAGTTGACCAGAGACACCTTTTGGAGTGACCAGCAGCGTGACCGCGGCTGTTACTGCATCGCCAGCCATGTCCTTCAGTGCCACCATTCTCTTCTCTCCTCCCAGTGGCAGCGAGGCCAGGTGCTGCTGCTGTGCCTGCAAGAGCGAGACGAGTGGGGGCGGCACGGGCTCGCAGGGCGGGAACCCTCCTCCCACCCCCATCACGGTGACCGGGCACGGCCTGGCCGTCCAGAGCTCTGAGCAGCTCCTGCATATCATCTACCAGCGGGTGGACAAGGCAGTGGGGCTGGCCGAGACTGCTCTGGGGCTTGCCAGGGCCAATAATGAGTTGTTAAAACGTCTCCAGGAGGAGGTGGGTGAGCTGAGGCAAGGGAAAGTGCCCATCCCTGATGAAGACGGGGAGAGCCGGGCACAGAGTTCCCCAGCTGAGGAGCCTGGGCCTCTCAAGGAGAGTCCTGGGGACGCCTGCAAGGCCCTGTCTGCCGTGGAGGAGGAGTGTGACAGCGTGGGCAGCGGCGTGCAGGTGGTAATCGAGGAGCTGCGGCAGCTGGGCGCAGCCTCGGCCGTGGGCCCTGGCCCCCTTGCCTTCCCGGCCACCCAGAGAGACATGCGGCTCCCAGGGTGCACCCTGGCCACCAGCGAGGGGCCCCCGCTGCTCAATCCCGTGAGTATGTCAGCAGCGCTGGTGCTCCCGGGCGCCTTTCCTGGCATTTCCTTGCCCTCCTCCTCTTTATTTCCTTTCCATCTTTAAACCTTTGTTTGTATTTGTGATCAACAGAGCAGGACCAGGTTTCCGTTGCCCTCACCTCAGGGTGAGTCAAAGCGGTTTCCTTTGGCAGAGGTGGTTCCCGGGCAGGTGTGGTGAGGAGGTGCCCTGTCCTCCCTCGCTGGCTCTGCATGGCACCGTCTCCGCAGCTGCCTCGGCCGCTCCTGGTGAGCGTGCCTGCCATGCACAGACGGCTCATTCATATTTTATCACGGGCCCTCCGTGCCAAGAGGAGTTCAGTTCGGAGAGAGCTGGGAATGGAGAGGGAGAGAGGCAGAGCTGGAGAGAGGGAAAGTGAGGGCCAGGGTGAAGATCATAGAAGACAGGGCCAGGGCCAGGGAGGGACGGGGGCAGGCGGAAAGGAAGCACTGAGAAGGGGAAACACAACAAAGGGGCGGAGGAGGAAGGAGACTGCATGGAAAAAGGAGAATTTAGGCAGAAGAGAGACCATGAGATACGGTAGGAGGGAGGTCCAGAAAGAGAAATAACATGCAGAAAAGAAATGGACAGTTGAGAGCTCATCGTAAGAGACTGACATGTGGAAAGAAAGGGAAGAGAAGAAGGAAGCGGCTTCACCTGTTCCGTGAGCAGGAAAAGACGTGGAAGTGCATGGGTGTCTCAGTTTCCTTAGTGCTCAGAGGCCACACGAGGAGGACCGTCCTGGCCCAGTGGAGTAAGAACTGCGAATGTCACACGGGGAAGTACGGAGGGGACTGAGCAACCATGGAGCACACGGAGAGGGGAAATAACAAACGTGTTGCCACTTGAATGCAGTGGGGGGGTCTGTCAGCTCTCCTGCACCCTCTCCTGTCCGCCCTCTCTCTCCCTGCACCTCCCCACCCCCAGGCTGAGACACCCAGGGAAGAGTACAGGAGCAGAACACACAGGGTAGACAGGAGGGATGGAACTCCCAGCCCATCTGCTGGGTCTGAGAACGGAATCCATAAGCTCCCCTCTCCCTCCAGTGCAACACGGCAACTGGTCATGGCTCTCCTGAAGGCGCAGCCAGGTGGGTGGTGGCCTCTGCTGCTCCCCGAGGCTGTACCTGGTCAGGACTAGAGGTGAGGGGCAGGAGGGTCCCAAGCCAGGCAGTGCCCTGAGCTACAGGCTCTTCTAGGCAGGGAAGGCTTCCAAGCTGGCAGGATGGAATTAGATTTCACAGCGCAGAAAGCAGCTCGCAGGTCTATAAATCTCAGCCTCCTCCCCCGCTTCTGTGTGTGTGTGTGTGTGTGTGTGTGTGTGTGTGTGTTTCCCACTTTCACTGTTTTGTTTTCTTGGCTGCAGAAATCCCCCCTCCTTTCTTCCTCCTTGTCTTTCTCCCTCCTTCCTTTCCCTGCCCTGTCTGTCCTTGAGTGAGGGCTTAGCAGTCAGGTAGATTTCAGGGCTGAGACGGTCAGGCACAGCCAGGGCAGGATCCAGGTGAGGGCACAGAGCAGCCCCCAGAGGGAATGGAGGGCAGGCCAGGGGCACCATCAGGCCAGCCTCTCGGGATTTGTGACTTTACCTCTTCCTCCTTTGCTTTCATTTTTCTCTTTATTGTTGTTACTATTTTTTCTCATTCCTTCTCTTGCTTGGTTTTTCCACCTTGTCATCTTCCTCCCCCAACCCCTTTCGACAAAACACTTACTACCTAGCTACTTTTCTTCTAAAAGCAAACCATAAAGGACTATGACAGGTGGAGTGTCAGAGGCATGCCCCATCCTTGTAAGCTGCCCTGTGGTAGCGACCCCGCGTGCATAGCCCCGTGCACACGGTATTTGCCCGGCACTCCCATAGGAGTCCCAGAGAAACAAGGCAGCTGGCCATTGAAGACTGTGCGAGGTGCCCCCTCTTCCTACTCTCTGTTTACTATTCTTGGCCAAAGAAGGTTGGTTGACCAGGTTCCCTTACGCGTGGCCGGCTGACAGGCGATTCTTTCTACGTTCGTAGCTGGTGGATGACTATGTGGCCTCTGAGGGTGCAGTACAGCGAGTGCTGGTCCCTGCTTACGCCAAGCAGCTCTCACCAGCCACACAACTGGCCATCCAGCGGGCCACCTCAGAGACAGGGCCAGACAGTGGAGCCAAGCTGCCACCACCCCGCCCCGAGGACATGCTCAGTGCCGCTGCTGCGTTGGAGAGCACCTTGGAAGAGTCGGGCCCCGGGAGCACTGCGGAGTTGAGGCACTCCCTCGGGTTTACTGCTTCCCCATGCCGGACCAGAGGAAATGGGCAGAAGAACTCCAGGCGCAAGCGGGACCTGGTGCTCTCTGTGAGTGAACTCCGCCTCTCTGAATTTTTCTTTAGTCTGGTGAGATCAGTGGAGTGAAGAGTGGGTTGATTTTAACCCTCCCATATTGAGTGAATCTTGTTGGAGTGGAGGAACCAGGAGACAGATTATCGCATAGCCTTAGGATAAGCAGTCTCCCAGCTCTCAGTCCAGCTGTTCGGCTTTTCCAGATAGCATGCTCTGGTCCTTTGAAAGAGACAAGAATGAAATCACGTCTCCCAGTGTCCTAATAATCCTGATGGGAAAATCTTTATGGGGCTGAGCAGATTGATCACCAAACGAAACACTGAAATCTGCCTGCAGATTGAGCCATTGTGCAGGGTTAAATGGCCAGGGGCCCCTTGTGTGGAAAAGCCAAGCTGTCCTGAGGTGGTCCCAGAACCCAAAGATGCAAAACACTCAGCTCAGTTATAAAGGTGTGGAGAGTCTAGTCATTCTGAGAGCTCTTGGTAGGGAAGGGACTGGCCTGAACCAGGTCTACCTGAAACCGTTTTGGAGTGTGGGAGTCCTGGCAAAATTCTGCTGAGCTGAGGGCCCCCATCCTGTCCCAAACCTAGAGCTCTCTCTTGTAGGGCAGTAGCTCTCAACCTGGGGAGATTTTGCCACCACGGGACATCTGGAAACCTCTGGAGACATTCCTGTCTTGTTATTACCAGTGGGTAGGTGGGAGAGGGAGGGAGAATGCTACTGACATCTAGTGGGTAGAGGCCAGGCATCCTGCAAAACATTATACAGTGCACACGGCAGCTCCCCATAACAGAAAAATGATCAGGTGGGCCAGCCAGTGGCTCAGTGGTTGAGGTGGCTACATTCCACATGGCCAACTGTGCAGTTTCAGTCCTGGACTCTGCAGCTTGAAAGAAACACTGAGTTGCATGTGTGTGCCTAAAATCCTGAGAGGAGATTTTTTAGGGGCTGGCAGGTGACGTGGTGAATAAAGGCGCTGGACACTCACATGGTTGAGCACAGTTCAAGTCCTGGACCTGGTGGTTGCTTTCTCACTTTCCTTTTCTCTCTTTCTCACTGTCTCTGGTCGAATTAAAGAAAGAATAATAACAAATGGAACTGGGACCAGCAGTTAGCGTAATGGCTATGTCGCTGGACTCCCACGTAGTCGACCACGTCCCGGACCTGGTGGCTTAAAACTCACGCCGGGCGAATGTGTGTGCGTGCCCAAGATCCCGGGAGGAGAATGGAGGAGAAGGGATTGCGTGTGGCGTGGCCATCCCCCCGGGGGGTGATTTCTCGCTTTCTGTCTCTCTGTCTCTCTCTGTCTGTCTGGCGAGCACACGCGCCCTATAGCAAAAAACCTCTCCAAAAAAAACACACACACACACAAATGGAACTAACTAAATAAATAATTCTTTTTAAAAAGGAATTACTAAATTTTTAATATTTATTATTACTTTAAAAATTTTCTATAGATCTTATGTACTTGAGAGAGAAAGAGAAATAGAAAGTGAGAAAGCAAGCCACCATGGTCAGCCATGTGAGAGTTCAAGCATCTTAACCACCATGCCACCTGCTGACTCCTTAAAGAATTATTTTTAAAATTGTATTTATCATTATTATTATTATTTTAATTTGCTACAGAGCACATGCACCCATCAGAGAGAGGCAAGGTGAAAAAGCAATCTGCCAGATCCAGGACTCAAACCTTAGTCGGCCATGGAGGAGTCCAGCATCCCAACCACCACACTAACTGCTGGCCTTTATTTATTTATTTATTTAAAAATTATTTTATTTATCTTTATTTATTAATTTTAATTTAACCAGAGAGGGACAGAGTGGAAGAAAAATAGGGAAAGTGAGAAAGCAAGCCACCTTGAAACGTGATTGGCCACATGGGAGTCCAGCGTCCTTTACCACACCACCTGTCGGCCCCCCATTTGGTTTTTTTTTTGAGAGATTTTCGCTATAGGGCACGTGCGCTCGCCAGACAGAGAGAGATAGACAGAAAACGAGAAATCACCCCCCAGGGGAGATGGTCACGCCGCAATCCCTTCTCCTCCATTCTCCTCTCGGGATCTTGGGCGCACACGCACACACGCCTGGCGTGAGTTTTAAGCCACTGGGTCCAGGACGCTAATCGCGGTCGACTACGTGGGAGTCCAGCGACACAGCCATTACGCTAACTGCTGGTTCCCTCATTTTTTTTTTTTTTTTAATAAAAAAAATTTTTTTGGAGAGGTTTTTGCTATAAGGCATGTGCGTTCGCCAGACAGATGGAGAGAGACAGAGAGACAGAAAGAGAGAAATGACCCACCAGCAGGGATGGCCACACTGCAATCCTTTCTCCTCCATCTCCTCTTGGGATCTTGGGCACGCACACACACACGCCCGGCATGAGTTTAAGCCACTGGGTCCGGGACTCGAATCACAATCGACTACGTGGGAGTTCAGAGACATAGCATTACACCAATTGCTGGTCCCTTAAATTAATTTTTTTTAAGAATTATTTTATTTAACTTTTATTTATTATTATCATTATTATTTTCCAGTTTGATCAGAGATAGAGAGAGAGGAAGTGAGAAAGCAAGTCACCAGGTCCGAGACTTGAACCGTGGTCGGCCATGTGGGAGTCCAGCGCTTTTAACCGCCATGCCACTTGCCTGCCCCTCCTTAAATTAATTTTTTTAAGAGAGATTTTTACTATAAGGCGCATGCACTCACTGGAGAGACAGAGAGACAGGGTTATGGCCACACTACAATCCCTTCTCCATTCTTTTAGGATTTGGGGCATGCACACACACGTGTCCGGCGTGAGGTTTTTTTTTTTTTTTTTTAGAATTACTTTATTTAAATTTATTTATTTATTTTATTTTGACCAGAGAGGGACAGAGCAAGAGAGAGAGAGGGAACGTGAGAAAGCAAGCCACCAGGTCCTGGACTTGAACCGCAGTCGGCCATGTGGGTGACCAGCGCTCTTAATCACCATGCCACCTGCCGGCCATCCAACCCTGTGTGAGCTTTAAGTCACAGGACTCAAACCATGGTCTACTACGTGGGAGTTCAGTGACGTAACCATTATGCCATCTGGTGGTCTCTAAATTTTTTTTGAAAAAGCAAGAAAGGGGTGAGAAAATTTCTTTTAGAAAAACAAGGGATGGGACCAGTAGATGGTGTAATGGCTACGTCCCTGGACTCCCATGTAGTCAACCGTGGTTCAAGTCCGGGAACCGGTGGCTTAAACTCACGCTGGGTATGTGTGTGTGCCCAAGATCCTGAGAGGAGAATGGAAGAGAAGGGATTGCAGCGTAACCATGCCCCCTGGGAGGTGATTTCTCGCTTTCTGTCTCTCTGTCTCTGTCTTTCTGGTGAGTGCACGTGCTCTATAGCAAAAACCTCTCAAAAAAAAAAAAAAAGAAGAAGAAGAAAGAAAAGAAAAAAGAGAAATAAGGGACGAGTTTAGTTTCTCTGTCAAGGATTTGTGGTCCAAAAGGACCACTCTTACTGCTTGTAATAGAAATGGAAGCACATGTATCTAGAAATTCATTTCAAGGGGTTTTCTAAAACTTCATAGTACTTAACTCATAAATAAATGTGTGATAATTGTAATTTACACAAAATATTTGCATGAAATCAGGATTTTCCATCACTTGCATTCCACTCTTGCCTACTGTCCAGAGAGAGGGACATGACTGAAGGCCACATCTTCCTCGCCTTAAGAGAGCTCAGTGGAACCGGGACCTGCTGGGAGCAGAGTGTGCTCACTCCTCATGCCTCTCTTACAGCACTTGAAAAGAATCTAGAAGAGAAGTCAGGAGTTGCTGCCCATCACAGGGGAAGGGTTAAAATGTTCTTGTGCCAGACCATGGAGGTCAAGGGGGACGGACCATTGCAGACCTTCACTATTCTAATTTTTAGCTTGGGAAGGAATCAAAGAGGCATCTGTCCCATCCCCTGGGGCTCCCCTGGATTACTGCTAGGGATCCTGTGAACCGAAAGGACCAAACCCAAACTCTTCATTCCTTGGAATGCCGCTGGACCCCCTTAGGGAAACGTGTTTATTTTTAGCTCACTCAGGAGGCAGGTGAGCCAGCAGCCTTTGCAGTCTTAACACTTACTATCACTATCGTCTAGAGTATTTTCCCTTTTCACTTCAAGCCTGGTTTGATTTTTATCAGCTGATCTTTTCCAAGCCACTTGACTTGCAAGCTATGCAACTCCTTTTTTTCCCTTCTTTTTTTTTTCCCCCTGAAACTCTCCCAAATTCTTTCTGAAGCATTCACACATTCCTTGATGATTCTTTTTTTTTGGGAGAGGTTTTTGCTATAGGGCTCCTGCGCTCGCCAGAAACACAGGGAGAGACAGAGAGACAGAAAGCCAGAAATCACCCCCCAGGGGGGATGGCCACGCCACAATCCCTTCTCCATTCTCCTCTTGGGATCTTGGGCACACACGCACACACCGGGTTCAGGACTCGAACTGCGGTCAACTACATGGGAGTCCAGCGACATAGCCATTACACTAACTGCTGGTCCCTCCTTGATGATTCTTAAGTTTGGACTCCTAAGAGGTAAAATGACTATGTAGAATATGAAGCTAGGATAATAACTGCTTTTCTAAAGTAGAGACCCTGGTCATCCAGACCTGGTGGTACTTTCACGGTCAGCCAGCCATGGAGGTGGAGAGATACTTGGGGATTTCTGAGCATGGTGTTGAAGCCCTTAGACCAGGACATGAATCTGTCAGTTTAGGACTGGGTCCTTCCACTGACTGAAGGGGTTTGGGATGAGAATACAATCAGAAACAACAAAACCAAATTTAATAGAAAGAAATATAAAAACCTGCATTAAAGTTTAGAAAACCAGTTGCAGAATGGAGGAGACAGTGATCTGTGAGAAATGGACTTGACTACAAGCTCACTGGGAATAAACCGACACTGAATGTGAGTGGGGTTGAGGTTCCTAAGGAAGGTAACACCATCTTGGGTTTCTTTCCAGAAGTATAAAGTTCCTCTCAGGTAAATAATGCTCCCTTTGGAGAGACCTCAGCTGGTGAGTTCCAGTCAGTTCTGGGTGTCACTTTTTTTTTTTTTTTTTTTTATTTATTCATTCATTTATTTTTATTTATATATTTTTAGAGGTTTTTCCTATAGTGCATGTGCACTCGCCAGAAAGACAGAGACAGACAGAGACAGAAAGTGAGAAATCATCCCCCCAGGGGGGGTGGCCATGCCGCAATCCCTTCTCCTCCCTTCTCCTCTCGGATCTTGGGCACCATGCACACGTGCCTGGCGTAAGTTTAAGCCGCCGGGTCCAGGATTCAAACCATGATTGACTGCATGGGAGTCTAGTGACATAGCCATTATGTTAACTGCTAGTCCCCATTCATTTATTTTTTTAACTTGACCAGACAGAGACACTGGCAGAGAGAGAGAGAGAAGGAAAGTGAAAAAGCAAGCCACCAGGTCTAGGACTTGAACTGTGGTCGGCCATGTGGGAGTGTCCTGCACCTTAACCATTACACCACTGGTTGGCCCCCTGGCTGCCACTTTTTAAGAGGGACATGCCAAACCAAAGAGCCCTAGGGTTTAATTCTTTCTGGAAACTGTGTTATAAGAAATGGCTGAAGGACTTGGTGGTGTTGAGACCAGATAAGAGAGGCCTTGAGGGCTCGCCTGGCCTGCTGGTTAAGGTAGGTAGATCCCACATAGCTAACTACTGGGTTCAAATTCCAGTCTGCAAGCTTGAAAAACACTCCAGGTGTTGGGGGCCAGCAGTTGGTGTAATGGCTATGTGGCTGGACCTTCATGTAGTCAACCATGGTTTGAGTCCCGGACCCAGTGGCTTAAAGTCACGCCGGGGCTTGTGCATGCGTGTCCAAGATCCCAAGAGGAGAATGGAGGAGAAGGGATTGCGGAGTGGCCGTCGCCCCTGGGGGGTGACTTCTTGCTTTCTGTCTCTCTGTCTTTCTGGTGATCGTGTGCATCCTATGGCAAAAAAAAAAAAAAAAAGAAAAGAAAGAAAGAAAGAAAGAAAGAAAGAAAGAAAGAAAGAAAGAAAGAAAGAAAGAAAGAAAGAGACCAGCAGTGAGCATAATGGCTATGTCGCTGGACTCCCATGTAGTCGACCGTGGTTCGAGTCACGGACCTGGTGGCTTAAGCTCACGCTGGGCACGTGTGCATGTGTGCCCAATCTCCAGAGAGGAGATTGGAGGAGAGGGTATTGCGGCCATCCCCCTGGGGGGGTGATTTCTCGTTTTCTGTCTCTGTCTTCCTGGCAAGCGCATGCGCCCTATAGCATAGACCTCTCCAAAAAAAAGAAAAGGAAAGAAAGAAAAACACTCCAGGTGCATGTGTGCCCCAAATCTAGACAGGATGGAGCAATGAAGAAGGAATTTCAGTGTGACGACACCCCACTGGGGGTACTTTCTCTCTGCTCTCTCTCTCTCTCTAGTGCATGCACATGCTTTATGCAAAATAAATTGAAAAGAGTGAGAAGATTTGAGGATGACGAAAGCTGGCTACAATATTTCAGGAGCAACTAAGGCAGAATTGTGTGTGCTTACCAGAGAGACAGGGGGAGAGAGTGGGTGAGGGGGAAAGCCCCCAGTGGGGTGTGGTCATGCAGCAACCTTCCTTCATTCCTTCCTCCATTCCTTCATCCTGTGAGGATTCGGGGCAAACACACATGTGCCTGACAATCATTCATTCATTCATTCATTCATTTTTAAGATTTTTGCCATAGGGCATGTGTGCACACTGAAGAGAAACAGACACAGTGAGAGGGAAAGTAAGAAATCATTCTCTGGGACTAGCAGATGGCATACTGGTTACATCACTGGACTCTCATGTGGTTTGAGTCCCAGACCCAGTGGCTTAAAACTCATGCCGGACATGTGTGTGTGTGTGTGTGTGTGTGCAAAATCCTGAGGAGAATGGAAGAGAAAGGATTGAGGCTTGGCTGTCCCTCCTAGGAGGGTTATTTCTCACTGTTTGTCTTTTTGTCTCTCTGGCAAACACGCATGCCGTATAACAAAAATCTCTCTAAAAAATAAAAGAAAGAAATCACTCCCCAGATGGATGGTCATACCACAGTCCCTTCTCCATTCTCCTCCTGGGACTTTGGGCATGCATGCACATGTACCTGGTGTGATTTTCAAGCCCCTGGATCTGGTACTCAAATTACAGTCAGCCATGTGGGATCCAGCACCTTAACCACTACGGCACCTCCTGGCCCCATGCCTGGCATGTTTTTTAAGCCATCAGGGTAGTATTCAAACTGCAGCTGACCATGATGTGGGATCCAGCTCCCTCAACCACCAGGCCAGCCCTAAGGCAAACTTTTTTTTTTTATTGGAGAGTTTTTTTTTTTTGTTTTGTTTTTTTTTTTTTTTGCTATAGGGCATGTGCGCTCGCCAGAAAGGCAGAGACAGAGAGACAGAGAGCGAGAAATCACTCCTGCCAGGGGGATGGCCACACCGCAATCGCTTCTCCATTCTCCTCTTGGGATCTTGAGCATACATGCACACATGCCCGGCATGAGTTTAAGTCACCGGGTCTGGGATTCAAACCACAGTCAACTACATGGGAGTCCAGTGACATAGCCATTACGTCAACTGCTGGTCCCTAAGGCAAACTTTTTTTTTAAAAAAAGAATTACTTTATCAAACTTTATTTATTTTTGTATTTATTTATTTTAATTTGACTAGAGAGGGACAGAGAGAGAGAAAGTGAGAAAGCAAGCCGCCAGGTCCCAGACTTGAACCTCGGTCGACCATGTGGGAGTCCAGTGCCCTTAACCACCACACCACCTGCTGGGCCCCCTAAGGCAAACATTTTTAACAACTAGAAATGTCCAATAAAGTGAGGTGAAAGGGATATTGGATGACTAATCTTCAAGGTCCCTTCTGAATTTACAGTTCTGCTATTTTAGGTTTGTGTGTTTCAGACCATGGTATGTATACCACTGGGATATGTGGTAATGTGCAAAGGGATATACAAAGCTATTGATTTTGCTAGAAGATTCTGGATGGCATTTGTTAAAAAAAAATTGGGGATCAGCAGGTGGCATGGTGCTTAAGGTGTTGTACTCCCACATGGTCAACCACAGTTTGAGTCCCAGACCTGGTGGCTTGGTTTCTTACTTTCCCCTGTCTTCTCTCTCTGTCTCTGTCTGGTCAAATTAAAAATAAAAATAAATAATTCTTTTAAAAAATACAGATGTATTTTGAAGGAAATTTAAAAATTTGCAAGGGGCGTAATAAACAGTTCTCCTAAAAAAAGAAAAATTTTGTAATAGTAGGAGCCTTCAAGAAATGTCTGCTTTCAGTGGCCCTGGTACATATATTTGCTTTTTCCTCACTGTTAGGAGTATGTTCGTGGAAATGTGTGCGACCTTGTGCTCTAATGATCACATTACTCAGGGGTAAAAGTAAAACCAGAATCTGAACACAAATTAAATGGGGGAAAAAAAGGGTCCCTGAGAAACACTACTTTGGATAGACTTTCCAGCTAAGAAAGGGCATCTATGAAAATGAGGCCTAGGCTGTGGGAAGGGTCACAGGCCGAGGACCCTACAGAGACTGTGCCTTTTCACTCTAGGACCAGAGGAGAGTTTTCATAACATGCACTCCTGGCTTAATTCTGTATTTCTTTTCCCCCTAGAAATTGGTCCACAATGTGCATAACCACATCACCAATGAGAAGCGATTCAATGGGTCTGAAAGGTATGGTCCTCTTGAGGAGAAAGACTCACAGGTACTTTGCTGAGGAGAGGCAAGCCGAGGGGGTGACCCAGTGTAACCGTGAGGCTGAATGGGGCTGTGGCTCTGATCTCCCCCTTGCCCGTGTCCTTTAGGCCGTGGAGGAATTGCCACAAACCTGGGGTCTGTGTGGCTCTTACAAAGCCGACTGCCTCATTCACTGTCTTCTCTTTGTGGCAGCATCAAGTCCTCTTGGAATATTTCGGTAGTGAAGTTCCTTCTGGAGAAGCTCAAGCAGGAACTGGTGACCAGTCCCCACAACTACACTGATAAGGAGCTGAAAGGTGAGGAAAACTGCCGCCCTTTGTCTGCCTTCCCTCCCACCCCCAGGTTCTTGGTCAGAGGAGAAAAGGCACAATGATGATTTAGGTGGTTTTGAAAATAGAGGATTTAAAAAACACTTTTTTGGCTATTCATCTCACCTGTAATACATTCACAGGATTACCTCGAATTGCTTTTCTATTCCCCTGCTCAGTCTGAAATGAGAATGAGAGAAGAAAAGGACCAGATCCCCGTCACGCATTATGTTTACGCAGGGCCTGCATCTGAGGTGTTAGGGAGGAGGAGGCAGAAGCCAGACCTGTTCCTCTTGTCCCTAAATAGTAATGCCCAGGTTTTCTGTTTGCCTTGCTCTCTTCTGTTATTTGTGGCTAACCCTGAAAAATTATGAAAGCTCCTGCTGAAAAAATATTTGCAATCTGCTGTCAGCAGAGTAGCAATGGAGGTAGGTAGGGTTGGTGGAGGTGATGAGACAGAAGCAACTGGAGTTGGCTTGTTCCAGTGGGAGGCATTCGGGACCAGCTAGTGTTGGAGGCGGTGGCAAGAACAAAACTGAAAAGGAGTGACTAGACGCTGACGGGTGTGCCAAGAAAGCCCTTCAGCCCGCCAGTGATGCAGTGATGACCAACTTCCTGTCAGTGGTGTTAGGGCAGAAAAAAGCATTGAGGACATGGTTCTTTTTTTTTTTGTTTTTTTTGTAGGTATTTGTCATAGGGCATGTGCACTCACTAGAGAACTAGAAAGAGGCAGAGACAGAGAGAAAGTGAAAAATCACTCCCCAGGTGATGGCCACCCTGCAGTGTCTTGTGCATTCTCCTCTCAGGATTTAGGGCACACGTACACATGTGCCCAGCATGTTTTTCAAACCGCTGGGTCTGGGACGTGAACCGTGGAGTTGGCTATGTGGGATCCAAAGCCTTAATCAGCATATCACCTGCTGGCCTGAGAACTTGGCTTCTTGCTTACTTCTTTCTCCTCCCCACAGGAGCCTGTGTGGCCTACTTCCTTACCAAGCGGCGTGAGTATCGCAACTCCCTGAACCCCTTTAAAGGCCTGAAGGAAAAAGAAGAGAAGAAACTTCGAAGTCGCCGGTACCGGGTAGGTTTCTAGACTTTTTTTCAAGATGCTAAATTCTAGACCCAAATAAGCCACAGTGGGAAGGGCCAGAGGACATGGCATCTGAGAATGGGATTGAGAGTCAGAGATTTAGACAGAGAAGGAACCGCTTCTAAGATTTGACTTGGGGACTGAATTCCCTTAAGCACGGATCTTTTTTTTTTTTTTTTTTTTAATTTTAAGAATTATTTTTTGGGTCAGCAGGTAGCATGGTGGCTAAGGCACTGGACTCCCATATGGCCAACGATGGTTCAAGTCCTGGACCTGATGGCTTGCTTTCTCTCTTTCCCTCTCTCTCTCTGGTCAAGTTAAAAATAATAATGGGAACCAGCAGTTAGCATAATGGCTATATCGCTGGACTCCCACGTAGTCAACTGCGGTTCGCGTCCCGGACCCGGTGGCTTAAAACTCACGCCGGGCGCATTGTGCGTGTGTGCCCAAGATCCCGAGAGGAGAATGGAGGAGAAGGGATTGCGGCGTGACCATCCCCTCTGGGGGGTGATTTCTTGCTTTCTGTCTCTATGTCTCTCTCTGTCTGTCTGGCGAGCACACACGCCCTATAGTGAAAACCTCTCCTAAATAAATAAATAAATAAATTAATAATAATAATAATGAGGGCCAGTAGGTGGCATAATTGTTACATTGCTGGACTCCCACATAGTAGACCACAGTTCAAGTTCCAGATCTGGCAGTTTGAAACTCACGCTAGGAGCGTGCATGCGCATGTCCAAAATCCCAAGAGGAGAATGGAGAAGAGATTGCAGTGTGGCCATCCCCCTGGGGGGTGATTTCTCACTTTCTGTCTCTATCACTCTCTGCCTTTCCAGTGAGTGCACGCATCCTATAGCAAAAATATCTCTCTCTAAAAAAATACATACATTGATAATAATGATAATAAAGTAATTATTTTTTAAAAAGAATTATTTATTTAATTTTATTTATCATTACCATTCATTTAAAAAATTTGCTACAGGACATGTGGGCTTACCAGAGAGAGAAAGAAAGGAAACCATCAGGTCCGGGACTCGAACCATCATCAGCCATATGAGAGCCCAGTGCCTTAACTACCAAGCCACCTACCAGCCCTCTTAGGTGCAGATTTTACACAGTGTTCTTCTCCACTCAAAGCTCTCCCCAAATCTAGCCATAGTCTGCTTCTCTTCCTAATCTCTGTCCTGGGCTTCTACCTTAGCTTTTTGCCAACCGATCCAGTATCATGAGGCACTTCGGACCTGAGGACCAACACCTGTGGAAGGATGTGACAGAAGAGCTGATGTCAGATGAAGAGGACAGTCTTCATGAGCCAGGCGTCTGGGTGGCCCGGACTCCCCGCTTTCGGGCCCAGCGCCTCACAGAGCTCTGCTACCATCTGGATGCCAACTCTAAGCATGGCACCAAAGCCAACCGTGTGTATGGGCCTCCCTCTGACAGACTGCCTTCTGCTGAAGCCCAGCTCCTTCCACCAGAACTCTACAATCCTAATTTCCAAGAAGAGGACGATGAGGGAGGTGATGAGAATGGACCTGTCTCCCCATCTTTTGACCAACCCCACAAAACCTGTTGTCCTGACTTGAACTCATTCATCGAAATCAAGGTAGAAAAGGATGAGTGAAATCTCTAACCCAGAATAGCTGGCTTCTGCCACTCCCCAAGTCCCAGAAATGGGCAGCCATGAGGCTTTCCGGAATAATGAGCTGCCCTCTGCAGTCTGAGAAAGCAAATTTGCCTCTCTACTTAACACAGTCTCTGCTGGAAGTGGAACACGTTAGGTCTGGTGGGATGAAAGGACTTACCTAGAGGAAGGAAAACATCCCCACTGTGAATGGCAAGCCAGAAAATGCTTATTCCTAAGCATAAACAGTGCCTCGGAGGAGCCCGAGATGGGAAGAGGAGGAGGATGGGTCTAAGAAACATGAGGCCTTCTTGACATATGCTGTGGTCTCTGAGTTGTTTTTTCTCCCCCGCTGGGTCCCCCAAAGCTCTGGGGAAGAAGTCCAAGTTGTACCTTTGGCTTCCCGGTGACTGCTGGTCTTGCTCTACAGAGGAAGCAGAACAGGACCAGTCCGGGGGAATGCTGCCACCTGGTGGGAGGTTTCCATCATGGTCTTGGTTCTCCTGAACAAGAGAGAACCTGAGCTCCCTCACTATTTGGGAATTGGGATCTAGATATAACAGCTATTGTTTGTTGAGTTATATAAGAGTTCATGATGCCCATCTTACACATGAGGAAATTAAGGCTTAACGAGCTCTCGTGTCTCAGTAGCTTCTGCCACTGTGTGACCAAGAAGACGACTCAGTGTGGAAGCTATTCCTTAGTCCTATCAGCCAAACAGTATTTATATTTTGGGGAGTGTGTGTGTATGTGTGTGTGTGTGTGTGTGTGTGTGTGTATGCATTATTTTGAATGAACTGAAAAGTAAAAATTACTCTATATTCAGTCAGTCAGACACAATTGATTCCCTACTAGGTGCCAAGGACTGTGCTAAACGCTATGGTTATACTGTTGATAAGGTTAGTTGCCCATCAAAGTTGAACTGTGCAGGCAGGGAGCCAGGCATCTGAGGAGGCATGAAACGAATCGTGACAAGGGTGTCCAGGGTGAGTGCAGGGTGAAGGGGTAGCTAACCTATTCCTGCAATCTTGAGCAGCTTCTTAGAGGGAGTGATGTTTAAACTAATACCTGAAAGGGAGGAGTTAACCAAGAGAAGGGAAGGGGAGACTAGGACAGTGTTCCAAACCTGAGGAACAGCAGGCAGAGAAGTCTGAAGGCAAGAGAAAGTACAGACAAGATTCGAGTCTACTGCAGACCAGTTTGGGGAGACGATAATGCTGAGAGAAGAAACAGAACTAAAGACCCTGTAAAACATCTTTGAGTGTAACTCTGCCCAAGGGCAGTGAGAAGTCATTAAAAGATTTTAAGCAGGGAAATGAGGTGCCAGCAGGTGGCGTGGTGGTTAGGGGCACTGGACTCCCACATGGTCGACCATGGTTCAAGTCCCGGACCTGGTGACTTGCTTTCTCACTTTCTCTCTCTTGCTCTGTCCCTCTCTGGTCAAACTGAAATAAAATAAATGAGTAAATAAATAAAGTTAAATAAAATAATTTCAAAAAAAAAAGGCAGGGAAATGAGATGAGTAGTTACCTATATTAGAAGACTCACTTGACTTCAGAGTATAAGAAGGATTGGAGGGCACTGGCCCTGTAGTCTAGTAGTTAAGAGAGCCAGGTCCAGGGCCAGCAGGTGACATGATGTTTAAGGTGCTGGACTTCCACATAGTTGACTGCGGTTCGATCCTGGACCCAGCAGCTTAAGAAATTACACCAGGCACATGTGTGTGCATGCCCAAAATTCTGAGGAAAGAATGGAGAAGGGATTGCAGAGTGGTCATCCCCTTTGGCGGTGTGATTTCTCACTTTCTCTCTATCTGTTTTGTCTCTCTAGTGAGCTCACATGCCCTATGGTAAAACCCTAAAAAAAAAGGAACTGGAAAGAGCCTTGGCCAGGAGACTGACATGGGTTTAGGATAAAAAAGTCCTTACATATGCAGTGGTGATTAGAGGAGGGCAGATTTGAAAGATAAGAGCAGAATTGATAGGACTTGGTGACAGAACTTGGTTGGATCTGAAGTAAAGGGAAGAGGACAAGGGCTGATGGTTAGTTAGGTTTCTAGTGTAAGCAACTAAGTGGTTAATGGTGCCATTAACTCAGGGAATGCTTGAGCCAGTTTCAGGAGGCAGGGAATATGAGCCCAGTTTAAGGTGCTGATTCCTTTGAGAAAACCAAGTGGAGATAGTAGTAGTCAATTCAGTTTTGGGGTTAGTCCTTCCATCAGTGAGAGGCAGCACCTCCAATGGGGTCTCTTTTTTTTTTTTTAATTTAGAGATTTTTGCTACAGGGCATGTGTGTTTGCCAAAGAGGCAGAGAGACAGATTGACAGAAGGCAAGAAATCACCCCCTATAGGGAATGGCCACACCACAATCCCCTCTCCTCCATTTTCCTCCTAGGATTTTGGGCACACATGCACACGAGCCCGGTGTGAGTTTCAAGTCACCAGGTCTGGGACTCGAACCACTGTCAACTATGTGGGAGTCAGCTATGTAACCATTATACCACTTGCTGGTCCCATCCCCCTCAAAGGGTCTTGATGCCACGATCCACCCTCGCCTTAACCAGCCCCAGCTCATGGGCACATATGTGTCTGCATAATAAGGGAGGTCTCCAGACACAAACCCATGTGGGTTAGCCTCACAAAATGCCGTTTTACAACTGCACAGCTATCCAGCCCCTCAGCTGAGCTTTTAAATTCAAGAAACTGGGGCTAGAGATAGATTAGGGAGCCATCCACGTATATGGATTGTAACTAAAGTCTTGGGGATGAAGAGGACCCATGGAGCTCCCAGCTCCAGTTCACACTGGGGAGTGGTTGCCTTGAGGTTCTGAGTACTCCTGGAGCTCTACCAGAGTACCTTTCTTCACCTTCACTCATCTTTGCTTCCTGTCATCCCCTGAAAACAAAGGCTGATCATTGTAACCATGCCCATTGTTGACACCATTGGCTCCTGTATAGACTTCCTTTAGTGGCATCTCGACTTTTGTAAGATTTACTCACCAGCCCTTACCCCTGAGGATCCAAACTTCCAAATACTAGGGGCTGAACAGTGGTGCAGCAGTAACGGGATGCTGTGAGGCTGACCCACATGGAAAGGCTCCAGGTTTGCATCCGGAGTCCTCCCTAAACACACTGGGCATGTATGCCCATGATCGTGGGACTGTCTGAAGCTGAAGGTAGATCCTGGGGGTATTATATTATTTTCTCTCTCTGTTCCTCTTGCTTGCAGAAGAAACTTGAAAAAATCCTCCCAGGTGGCACAGCAGTCAAGGTGCTGGACTCCCACATGGCCAACCATGGTTGGAGTCCCGGACCTGGCAGCTTGGAAATCACTCTGGGCATGTGAGCATGCGTGTCTAATATCCTGAGAATGGAGTAGATGGGATTACAGTGTGGCCATTGCCCTGGGGGAGATGATCTCTCACTTTCCTTTTTTTTTTTTTTTTTTCATGGTAAAGACTGCTTTATTGATGGCAGTTAGTATAAGCCTGTCTCTCTCCAGCAAGTGCACACGCCCTATGGCAAAAACCTTAAGAAAAAAAAAATCCAAATATTGGATATTTTGGATTTAACTGGATTTAACTGGAAGAATTCAGGCTCTCCTTCCCTCCTTCCCTAGCTGAGGCAGGAAGGAGGGAGAAACTTCTGGTTAATTCTGAAGACGTTGCCTACAGAGGTTCTAGATGCAGCCTGGCAGCTCCCCTTTACCAGTACTCTGTCCTCTCTGCTTCCAATCTGGTAGTGACCGCTCCTCGGGATCAAGGTGCTATAGGGCTTGACCAGGAAAACAGAGGCTGATTCCCAGGAGAGATGAGGTCAGGCAGACAAGGTAGCTTGGACAAGGAAGCCAAATAGTTGGTGCCAAATTAATTTCCCAGAAGATATTAACCTCCTTTCTTTTCTCATTCCCTAAGGCTACACTAAGACGATAAAAGATGTTAAAAATGTTGAGATGAAAATAATATGCATGATTTGTTTGCATATCATTTTCATGCTCATTTACTATCTAAATACAAAAGAGTCATTTTCCTTCTTCTCCACTTTACATCTTCTGTCCCTTGCCACTGATGTGCTAGTCTGAGCAAAATCAGTTGACTAGTATTTAATCAGATTATGTTCAGCTTCAGTCAGGATTTCTTTTATTTATTTATTTTTTACTGTTTGTTCATTTCTTTGTCATGAGAGAGAGAGAAAGACAAACACTCTTAACTGGGTCTCACACTATGTTCTTCCCCACAGCCCTCCCAGCTAGCCAGGATCAATAACACACCTGCATGGGGTGGGGCAGGTGGGGGAAAGGGGGTCAAGAACAGGCCCACCTGAGGAACTGTCCCCAATCTCCCATGGCTTCCAGCACTGCCAAGGAGACACTTAGGCGTGCACTACTCTGACTGGGCCTCTTTTTTTTTTTTTTTTTTTGGAGAGGCGTTTGCTATAGGGTGTGTGCGCTCACTAGAAAGAGACAGAGAGCAGAGAGACAGAAAGTGAGAAATCACCCCTCCCCAGGGGGGATGGCCACTCCACAATCCTTTCTCCTCCATTCTCTGGGATCTTGGGCGTGCCTGAGAGTTTCTGACAGGAGTTTAAGCCACCAGGTCTGGGACTACAGGGCAGTCCAGCAACATAGCCATTATGCCAACTGCTGGCCCTAGGCCTCTTGTTTTTGATCTTTTTATAATAGTATAGGCCAATATCAGCCCCTCCTCCTTTTCCATCCTGATCGTTTTCACTTGCTATTTCCTCTAAAGGCATTTCCTCTCTTCCTCTTAGGTTAATACTTACTCAATCTCCTGTGGGCCAACCAATGGAGGGAGGTGTTCTGTAGCCCCCCAAACAGGCCTTCACTCCCCATAGTCACCTGAAATATTTGCTAAAAATCTCATTTCCAGCACCAGGGGGTGTCTGTCTATTCCTCTATCTGTCTTACCCTTAAGGTAGGAATTAGGCCCAAACCTTTCCCTCACTTTTCACTACTTTTACCTACACGCTAAATCTCCCTCCCCCCCCCCCCCTTCTTAAGGTAGAGATTAGTCGCCAACCTTTCCTCCCTTCGTTTTCATTGCTTTTACAGACCGACTAAGTCTTCCCCCTCCAGCTGCTCCACCAGGACGGAGCTTTGGGTTCAGAAAGTGGTGCGCTTTTTACAGTTTATGTTAGTCCCGCATCCTCTCTGGACAGACTTGTCCTTTCCCTGCGCGTTCTTCGATCTCTGCACCACTCACTCCCTTTCGCTCCGCGGGCTCTCCCTTTCTTGGGCTACCTGTCTTCCACCTAAGTTTGCTTCCTGGTCTCTGGACCGCTTCCTGGTCTCTGGACCTCTTTCTCCGTGCATCCACCTTTCTTCATCTCCCCGTCTTCCTCTTTAGGGGTCTCTCGCCGACTCACTACTGTGCCATCTCGCCAACTCTCCCACAATACCCGCAATGAGAACAAAGTCACGGTGTTTGCGCAGCGCTGGCCTCTCATCGCCCCTTCCGGCCCGCGACATTCCACCGTGCCCCTCCGCGCATTCCAACTGCAAACAAAGAGTCCCCCCCACACACCTCCCAACACTCCGGTTCGAATTCTTGAATGTGGTCGCTGCGGCTGTCCAAACTGCCCCTTGCCCTCCTCTCGCTTCCAGTCGGCGGATCTCCACCTCCAAGATAGCTGCCACCAGCACGTACCCCAGGACGCACCGGAGATCCCTGCGCTCACACCCCGTGGCTCCCGTTCACACCGCGCTCCGCCCTTCCAGGAAAGTAGATCCGGCCAGGCAGACAAAAGTTTGGGAGAGAAGTTTGGTCTGTGCCAAGTGTGAGAGCGAGGGGGGCGGGGGCCGGGGAGTGTGGGGCGGTCGGGCGAGTCGACGCGTGAACAGATAGACCTGCGGACGGGACAGCCGCGGCTGTAGGCCCTTCTAGCCCCGCTTAACCCCAGATGCGCGGGGGGACGCAGCCGCTCCCGCTGGGGGATGCTGCGGGATTCCTGGCGCCGGGCATCAGGGCCGCCCGCTAAGCCCCTGTGCCTATTCCGTGCCCCTGGGGACCCGGAGTCCGGCCGCTGGGAAAGAGAAGCGGCCGCCGAGACGCTGCAGGGTGCCGGGCGGGGAGGGGGCTGGAGGCCCCAGGCCCGAGGGCATGGAGCGGTTAGGGGAGAAAGCCAGTCGCCTGCTGGAGAAGTTCGGCCGCAGAAAGGGTGAATCTAGCCGGTCTGGGTCTGATGGGACCCCTGGGTCGGGCAAGGGGCGCCTGAGTGGGTCGGGGGTGCCTAGGAAAGCAGGGCACCGAGGAGCTACTGGGGAACCTGGCAATGAGCCGTTGGAGCCGGCCCGGGAGCAAGGCCCCCAGGACGCTGAGCGGAATCCACGCGGCTCCTTTGAGGCGCAGCGCTACGAGGGCTCCTTTACCGGGGGGCCGCCGCCCACACGAGCCTTGCCTCTACCTCAGTCACTGGCTCCCGATTTTCGCCAGGAGACCACGGCCCCGGCCTTAAGCCCCCGCTCCAGCTTCGCCAGTAGCTCAGCCAGCGACGCGAGCAAGCCGTCCAGTCCCCGAGGCAGCCTGCTGCTGGACGGGGCGGGGGCTGGCGGAGCCGGAGGGAGCCGGCCCTGCAGCAACCGCACCAGCGGAATCAGCATGGGCTACGACCAGCGGCACGGGAGCCCTCTGCCCGCGGGGCCGTGCCTGTTTGGCCCACCGCTGGCTGGAGCTCCGGCAGGCTATTCTCCCGGTGGAGTCCCGTCCGCCTACCCGGAGCTCCACGCCGCCTTGGACCGACTGTACGCTCACCGGCCGGCGGGGTTCGGCTGCCAGGAAAGCCGCCACTCGTACCCCCCGGCCCTGGGTAGCCCCGGAGCTCTAGCCGGGGCCGGAGTGGGAGCTGCAGGGCCCTTGGAGAGACGGGGGGCGCAACCCGGACGACATTCGGTGACCGGCTACGGGGACTGCGCTGCGGGCACTCGATACCAAGATGAGCTAACAGCGTTGCTGCGCCTGACCGTGGGCACCGGTGGGCGAGAAGCCGGCGCCCGCCGGGAATCCTCGGGGATTGAGCCGTCGGGTCTCGAGGAGCCGCCGGGGCCGTTCATGCCGGAGGCCGCCCGCACCCGGATGCGGGAGCCAGAGGCCAGAGAAGACTACTTTGGTGAGTGAAGACAGAAGTAGTTAAGGATAGGAAGGGACCCGTCACTGCATTCGGTTTTCCAATGCCCGGACGCCCTAAATTGCGTGTGCGCCTGGGTCTGAGGCCGAGACGCGGAGCTAGAAAAGAGGCTAGAGGGATAGATGGGGGCAGACCCCAGAGCCCTTTCCCCTCGCTATGGAGTTTCAAATGGACTAGGGCACCTCATTGCTAAATTCAGACCCTCTGATTATCTCGAGTCCCAGTCTCTCAAGCATTAGAGCCTTGGGTTTTCGCGGTCGGAGGCCTCATAGGGAGAGGACCAAGTGGGGCAATGAGAGCATCCCCCCACTTTACTCCCCCCTTCCCGGCGGTGCCCCTGCAGGCTTCTGCGCGCCGCGCCCCCACCCGGACCAGGCTCCTCCCGCAGGAATTCGGGGAATGCGCGGGTGGGGAGGCGGGGCGGCGGGCGGCTAGCGTGCCGACTCCTGCCCGGGCGCTCCAGGTGCCCGCGGGCGGGGCGCGCTGCAGTCGCGCGGCGGAAGGGGTGAGTGCGGGGGGGAGGGGGCGCTTCCTTGCACACGAGACGCCGTGGCCGCTGTCGAGGAGATGGAACCTGGGAGGGAGAGTGGAGCTATCCTAGGACACAAAGCGGGAACTCAACTGTCTTCCTAGTCTTGCTGGCTAGGTGCGTGTATGGGCATTTTAAGCAGAGACCCGGTGGTACCAGACTCTTATTTTCTTCATCCTACGAAAGCCAGGGCAAAAGCCATGACCGTCGGGATACCATCAGCTGTGGATGGAGAGCGACCCTGTGTTAACTGCTGAAAATGACCTGGCCTTGAGTTCTGGCCCAACCTACCCAGAATTCAGGCAGAAATAGCCCCTTACACTTCCTGCCTTGTTAAGGAAACCTGGTGCTGTCTTGCTCTAAGACTCTTCAGGAAGTCTTGATTGATGGCATGTCTCAGATGTGGGGAATAGGGGTCTTGAACGATCTTTTAGCCAAAACTCACAGGCACTACGTCACTGCATAAGAATGCTCATTTTAAAGTGATAGATAAGAAGTGGAGGACTCAGCTCCCCCAGGGCTGTGAGCCTCTTTCCTTTCCAAGCATCTCTCCCACTTATCTCACCACCCGCGGCCTGCCCCTGGACTTCATTGCTGTAGAACTCTACGGCTAGAAATGTGACTAGGGAGAGGAACACAGCCTGGGAGGGGTGGCTGGGGAGGAGGTGCAGAGGTAGCGAGGCTGCAGGCTGGAAGGGTCCTGTGTAGTTCAACCCCCACCCCCAAGCTCCCCTTGAGAGAGGAAAACCCAGAGTTGATAATGCTAAACCACTTTGATCAAGGGAGACTGAGTGACAGGGCCCATTTAGCAGCTTCCTTTTGAGGCCCAGGAGAGGTGACTGGGAAAGAAGTCTCTGGCTAGACCATCAGATCCAAAAGGAAGAAAGGAACTCAGTGCAATAAAACGGCAGGAAGAAGCTAGGTGTGGATCCTAGGTGCTGAGTTAGAGGAGGCGGAGAGACAGGCCCAAGCAGTTTCCTCTCGTCTTCTGTAAAGCCCTGGGCTTCCCAAAGAATGGCTCTGGCAAGACCCCCCGGCATGACAGGCCTGGGTCAGATCTCCCCTTCCATGAGGTGGCCATGTTTTGAATTCAGAGATGGGGACCTCTTTTCCTCTGACAGCCTGTACAGATGCCTCGTGCCCCCAGCCCCACCGTACCAGCCTTCTCCTGCTCCAGTAGGCCCCTCTTCCTTGGCTGCAGCCTTGCCCAGCTGGCAGAGGGTGGGAGCAGGACAGGTCTGGGCCCATCAGGTGCTGCAGCTGCTGCACAGGCTCCCAAGCCCCTGGGCAAAGACTGGGATGGGCCCCAACAAGTAGGGAGGGTGGCAGTGTGCCGAGGGGGGAGAGGCGGGGCGGGCCCGTTGGGATCTGCTCCCCAAAGGCAGGCCTTAGCCCTCACTCATGGGCCTGGAATTGGGGAGTGGAGGGAGGGAAGAACACACCCAGGAAAGGCGGGGGCCAGAGCCAGGTGTAGGTATCTTAGCAGGGGATGTTGGGGAAGAGCTGTTGGCTCTGTGTCCCTCCCATGATAGAAGGTGACAGGAAGAAGATGGTTAAGGTTCTGCCACCCTCTTCCCCCCTTTCCTATGCAATGCTGGTCCCTGGAACACACCCTGCATTCTGAGCAGCCACCTCCCCACCAGCGTCATGCATGCGTGGTCCTCCCTGCACAGGGCTCTCTGCTGAGCCTAGTCCTCCATCCTTGAAGCCTGCGGCAGGGAGAAATTCTAGGGCTGAACAGTAGCTTGTTTTACAGGTGGGGAAACAAGTCCCAGAGAAGCATTCTGGCCTAGTCTGCTTTCTCCAGCAAGCTTTTGTTTGTTTTTAGATTTATTTATTTATTTATTTATATTTTTTTGCCATAGGATGCATGTGCTACCCAGGGAGAGACAGAAAGAGATGGAAAGTGATAAATCACCCCCCAGAAGGGCTGGCCGTACTCCAAACCCTTCTCCCCCATTCTCCTCTCAGGATTTGGGGCATGCCTGCACATGTGCCAAGGTGATTCTCAAGCTGCTCAGTCTGGGACTCACAGTGGAGTCGGCCATGTGGGATCCAGACCTTCACCACCACACTGGCTGGCTCCTCTCCTACAAGTTTTTTGAGTCTGCTGCTGAGACCCTAGAGAGCGGCCCCACACACTGCGGCAGGGACCATGCCTTACCTGTTTATAGTCTTCTCTTTCCAACATCAACTAAGCATCGGAAGGCCAGGGACCCTTTCTCTGACTGTCCTCAGTGCTGGGTACACTGCTAGGCACCATGCTTAGGAAGTATCTGTTGATTAATCAAGTAAATAAGAATGGAGCTGCCCCGCCCAGGGCTTGCTGCATCCCTTTCTGGCTATCCTTTCTCAGAAGGGAGCCCATCAGGAGCGAGGCCGTGTCCTCTGGCACATCAGGAAAGAGCGGTCAGGAAAGCAGGGGGAGTGGGTATGACATTGATGACCTCTTCTCTCCCCGAAGGCACCTGTATCAAGTGCAACAAAGGCATCTATGGGCAGAGCAATGCCTGCCAGGCCCTGGACAGCCTCTACCACACCCAGTGCTTTGTCTGCTGCTCCTGCGGTGAGTGCAGCCCCGCCACTCAGCACTCTGCCCCGATTTAGCACTGCCCCGGCCCAGCACTCTCACCTACCCTGCACACTTACAGGTGCTTAGGGGAACGGGAGCAGAGCTTGTGCCTCTAAGCTTGCCCACCGAGCAGCTGGCAGCTGGCAGGTCCCTCTCCAAGGGCCTGGCACTCCACAGCTGCCCCACCTCCTCTCCTGCTTCTCCTCTCCCTGCTCTACCTGGCTCTCCTTCCCCTGTGGTGGCTCTGCTTTCTAGAGTACATCCTCCCTCCTCCAGCCTCCTTTCTCTCTTCTGTTCCTCCCTCTTTCTTGTGCCTCCCTGGTTGCCCAGCCTGGACTCCAGGCCCTCTGGCCTCTCCTTGGTGGGGTTTGGTCTTGGGCAGCCAGTTGCCTGGGGCGACTGTGAAAGACTGGAATGTGGGAAGGGCGGGAGTGGGCTGGGGGAGTAGGGAGCCGTGGGGGGCGGAGTGGGGGGTTTTCTCTTGGCTGGTCAGAGTTCAGCCACCTCTCCAGAGTGCAGGCCACCGGGCCATGCCAAGCTGATGACATCACGCTCCAGGAATGCCCGCTGCTGTTAGCTCAGGAGGCCCGCTGGGGGGAGGGGGTGCGCCCGGCCTTACTGCCGTGCCCCTCCCTCACCTCCCTCATTACCCCCTCCCCACTGCTTACCCATTCTGATTCCTTTGCTAAACCTTTAATCTCCTATCTCTGCCTGTCTGACTCCAGCACTCAGCTTTTCTCTCACTCCCCCAGCTTCTGCCGAGTTCTTTTTAGGCTCATCTGTTTGTCCTTCTTTTTCTAGGGCTTTGTCTAGGTACGTCTCCTTTCCCTCTTTCCTCCCCTGGGTTGCATGGATTTCTAAGTCAGCTTCTCTAAATTACTGGACAGAGCTGAAAGTGGAGATTGTGTGGGAAGAAGGCAAAGGTGGGGGAATTGCCCATGCCCCACCCTGTTTCCACCCTCCCCCATTCCTGACAATGTAGACACCCTCCCCCCAGCAATTTCTGGGTCTCGGTCACGTGGGGAGTGGTCCTGCCTTATCTGCTCACAAAAGATCCTGGGCTGTTTCTAACCCTAGAGACTAGGTCCTCCTAAGCTTGGAGAAGCAGCCTAGTACAGCAGGAAAAGGACCAGCTTTGCTCCCAACCAAAGCACTTTTCCCCAGCAGTAACTCCGATGTGTCCTGACCTCCATGAAGTGCATGGGGCATGGAGACAGCCAGGCTATGAGTGCAGGAGAGCCGTGTAGACAGAGGCTCCTGGGTTGCAGGGTCTCAGGGCAAGGCCTGTGACAGTGCAGCCCTCTCTGCAGTTGTCTAGCACCTTGCTCAGCTGCTTCCCGTGTGTTCCAGCACGTCGTTGCCCTGGCTGTCCCAGGTGGCTCCCCGTGCACCAGGCACTGTGGAGGAAAAGCGTCGTTCAGGGGACAGTCGTGGAAAACAGTTGAGGAGGCAGGAGCTGGAGGGGCAGTGACTAGAGGAGAGGGGAAGTTGGTGGGAATGAGGCCAAAGCAAACTAGAATTGCATCAGATGGGCTTTTTGTGTGGGGAGGAAGGACAGACAGCAGTAGGAAAGGCACGAAAGTCCAGGCTTCAATATATCATGCAACAGTGGGGAGTAGTGACCCCAGGGAGGGCAAAGCCTTGCTCCTGGGTTGAGAGATAGGTTCCAGCCCCTTCTCTGTTGCTTCCAGGGCGAACGTTGCGCTGCAAGGCTTTCTACAGTGTCAACGGCTCTGTGTACTGTGAGGAAGACTATCTGGTAAGCAAGGGGTCCCTGGACCTGCAGTTGGCTTCTCTATTGGGACCCCATTTTTCTTCCTCTCTTTTTTTTTTTTTTTTTGTAGTTTAATGTTTATTTATTTAGTTCTTTCATGAAAGAGAGACAGGAGGCACTCCCATAGGGTCTTTATGCTGTGACCCACCCTGTCTCAGCTGGCCCAGGTCACGGACACCTGTGTGTGTCCACTTTGCCCAGGGAGGTCCTGGTGTGTGAACCCGGGACCTTTCCCACGTGTGTTCAGTAGTGTTATTGGTGTGCCACCACCTGGCTCTGGGACCGCCTTCTCAGTGGCCCATCGGCATTCCACCCATCATTGTTCGCGTGGTAACATCTTCCCTTTGTCTTTCCTTCTTCCCTAGTTTTCAGGGTTTCAGGAAGCAGCTGAGAAATGCTGTGTCTGTGGTCACTTGATTTTGGAGAAGGTAAGGGGGTGGGATCGGGCTAAGTGGGTTACTGAGAAGGTGAGGGAGGAAGACTCACCGGTGAGTGAGTCTCTGTCCTCCTGCTCCCCCAGAGCAGCTGTCCACAGCAGCTTCCCTGGGTAGGATCAAGTCTCGCTCCTAATCCTGCCGTCTCGGGCTTCTGTGTCTGGCCCCTCTCATTCTGCAGCCACAGCCAGGCCTTCCAGCCTGAGCTAGGAGCATGGAGTTCTGGGTCTTAATCCCTTTTCTGCTACCGGGAGGGATCAGTTAGAACTCAGTTTTCTTTTCTATAAACAGGAGGAATTTCCAGCTTTGGCAACCTAGCAGATCCCCTGGGAAGAACTAAGAAAAAAATAGAGTGCTAGGGTCCTGTCACCAGAGATAGTGATCATAAATTGGGGGGAATCCAGGCCTTGGTATTCATCTTCTTTTTTATTTTAATTAATTAATTAATTAATTCATTCATTCATTTTTAATTTGACCAGAGAGAGACACACAGAGAGAGGGAAAGTGAGAAAGGAAGCCATCAGGTCCAGGACTCGAACTGTGGTCAGCCAAGTAGGCATGTCCAGCACCTTAACCACTATGCCACCTGCTGGTTCCCCCACCCTTTCCTTTCCTTTTTTTCTTTTCTTTTCTTTTCTTTTCTTTTCTTTTCTTTTCTTTTCTTTTCTTTTCGGAAGATTTTTGCTATAGGGTGCGTGAGCTCACCAGAGAGACAGAGAGACAGAAAGCAAGAAATCACCCCCCAGAGGGGATGGCCACACCACAATCCCTTCTCCTCCATTCTCCTCTCAAGGTTTTGGGCATGCACACACACATGCCCGGTGTGAGTTTAAGCCACCGGATCCGGAACTCAAACCACGGTTGACTACATGGGAGTCCAGCGACATAGCCATTATACCAATTGCTGGTCCCCCTCCAGCTTTTATTTTAAGAATTATTTATTTAGGAGCTGGCAGGTAGCATGGTGGTTAAGGGTCTGGTCTCCCACATGGTTGACTGCGGTTCAAGTCCCGGGCCTAGTGGCTTGCTTTCTCACTCCCCCCCACCTCCTCTCTCTAATTAAGTAATAAGAATAGGGGCTGACAAGTAGCATGGTGGTTGGAGGCGCTGGATTCCTACACGGCCGACCACAGTTCGAGTCCCAGACGTGGCAGCTTTCTAGTTTTCTCTTTCTTTCTCTGTTTCTCTCTGGTCAAATTAAAAAATAATAATAACAACAAATGGAATTAAATAAATAAATTAATTTTTAAAAATAATATGAATAATAATAAAGTTAAATAGAAACTCTTTAAAAATAATTACTTAATTTTATTTATAATTGTTATTATTCAGTTTGACCTGAGAAAGACACACAGAGAGAGGAAGAGTCAAAAAGTAAGCTGCCGGGGAACCAGCAGTTAGCGTAATGGCTATGTCGCTGGACTCCCACGTAGTCGACCACGGTTCGCGTCTCGGACCCGGTGGCTTACAACTCACGCCGGGCGCGTGTGCATGCGTGCCCAAGATCCCGAGAGGAGAATGGAGGAGAAGGGATTGCAGCGTGACCATCCCCCCTGGGGGGTGATTTCTCGCTTTCTGTCTCTATGTCTCTCTCTGTCTGTCTGGCGAGCGCACGCGCCTTATAGCGAAAAACCTCTCCAAAAAACAAAACAAAACAAAACAAAACAAAGTAAGCTGCCATGGCTGGTACTCGAATCGTGGTCGGCCATGTGGGGGTCCAGCACCTTAACCACCACACCACCTGCCAGCCCCCAGACCTTGGTATTCTTAGAAAGCTCACTAGGTGATCCTACTTGTGCAGCTAGCGTCATAAGCACCAGCCTGGTGCTATCACACCTTTCTCAGCATTTCTGCCTCCACTCCCTCGGTCTCCCCCAATAAATAGCATTGTTTCAGAGGACAGGAGGGGTTTGGGAGCAGCAAGGGGCATGGGGTTAGCTGGAGAGCCAGGGCTGGGGGAGACTGATTCTCCTCCCATCCCGTGAGCCAGATCCTGCAGGCTATGGGGAAGTCCTATCACCCAGGCTGCTTCCGGTGCATCGTGTGCAACAAGTGCCTGGACGGCATCCCCTTCACGGTGGACTTCTCCAACCAGGTGTACTGCGTCACCGACTACCACAAGTGAGTCCGGCCCCTGGGTGCGGCGGGGACTGGGCCGGGGATTCCCCAACCCAGCTCATCTCCACCCTCTTTCTCTCTCAGAAACTATGCCCCCAAGTGTGCGGCCTGCGGCCAACCCATCCTCCCCTCGGAGGTCAGTATGTCTGGGTTCTCCTGCTGGGCAGCCAGAGCTGCTGCCTTTGGGGAGGGCATGGGGACCTCAGCCTGGCCTCCCGCGGGAAGCAGTGGTGCTGAGGAATGTGCTCTGCAAAGATTCCCGTGTGACTCTGCTCTTGGGGTCAGCACCCTGACCCTAGCATCCGGGCCTGGACATGTCTGACAGCCTCCCTGGACTGAGGCTCCCATCTCTTCCATCCTAGTCCAAGAGACTTTCTTTGAGGTCAAGGTCACTAGATACTAGTTAAGAGGGCTGGAAAAGGTGGGGGAAATCCTCAAGGCTGGTAGGAAGGGGTCAGAAATAAATTATGTAAGCCGGTGTGCTGAGCCCATGGCTCGGAGCAGAAGCCAAAAACTGACAAGGCGCCAGACCCTGGTGGAGCCTCGTCCTCCAGCCTACTTTATGGATGCTGCCTGCCCCTTGCCCTCCCCCGTTTCCCCACAGCTGAGAGGTAGGTAGAGCCAGGCAAGGCCCTTACAGAGGGGCATGCCCTGGGGGGCAGTGCCAAGCAAGGGGCAGGCGAGGTGGGGTTTGTGAAGGATCTCAAAAGCAAACTTACAGAGAGGCCCTGAGGGTCTTGTGTGGTCTTCCGATTGGGGTGGCGGAGTGGGAGGGAGCCTTTGAGTTGGGGACATCGTTTGCTCCTCTCATCCCTGTGGGTGCACACGTTTCAGGGCTGTGAGGACATCGTGAGGGTGATATCCATGGACCGAGATTACCACTTTGAGTGCTACCACTGTGAGGTGAGTGTTGGCGATGGGACGAGTTAAGGAGTTGGGGGAAGGGAGGAGTCAAGTCCCAGAACAGCCAGCTGTTTGAGAGGTGTAGGGCATGGAAAACCAGGAAGGTGTGTGATCCATCTCTGGTCCTGGTTGTTCAGTACTCAGAATCTGTCCTCCCAAGAGTCATGACCGAGAGATAGGGACTCCTTGTAACTGCTGGAAATGGGGGGCTTGTCTCATTATTTCCGCTGCAGGAGCGACACCTGGTGTCCAGCTGAGGTATTGCCTCAGGTTTTCCTCCACCCTCCCTCACCTCCCCCTTTCTTCCAGTCATTAGGAGTCTGGCGTTGAGCAGGGCAGACTCCCACAATGTCCTCAGTGTCCAGGGTGCTTGGCCTGAGGTGAACTAGGTGGCTTCTTCCCTAGGACTGCCGGATGCAGCTGAGTGATGAGGAAGGCTGCTGCTGTTTCCCACTGGATGGGCACTTGCTCTGCCATGGCTGTCACATGCAGCGGCTCAGTGCTCGACAGCCCCCTGCCAACTACATCTGAGCTGCAGCCACCACTGCTGCCATCACCACTGTTGAAAACCTCTGGCCAGTGGGCCCCTCTGAGGCCAGCCGAGGCAAGGAGTGCACTCTGCGGCTGACTGAAGAGTCCTTGGGAGGCCCCCAAGAGCCAGAGACCCAAAGATCATAACATTCCAAATGGATTGTGGAGGAGGAGCTTCTCATTGCCAGGGCTGGTGACATGTGGCCTGTGCCGCAGATCTGCTCAGGCACACACAGGCGGCGTCCAGAACTTTCTGGTCTGATTCTGGTCTCTGTCTCCACCGCATGTTTGTGGATAGGTCGAGCAATGTCCTGGCTCTGGATTGCAGGAGAGGAGTAGTGGGAACTCCTCATTCTTGTACCTCGCACATGGCGTCAGAGGTGGGGTCCGCCAAGCACTCACCACAGTATGTTATCCCTGGATCAAGGGGTGGGAAACCTGGACTTTACTAATGAGTTAGCTCCTGCTCTTCTTGCTGAGAATGGGGACCAGCTCTGGGTGGGCCTGGTGCCCGTGTTGCCTGTTTCTCAGGGATTCACATGGGCCTGGGGAAGCTACGTGGGTGCCTGTACTTCTTTTTGTCATGCCTAACGCATGACAAAGAAGAACAGGACACCTAATATATATAAAAACACTCAAAAAGGACTTGTGCTTTTGGCAAATTGACCATTAAGAGAATCGAACTTTAAGCAAACAAGTGTTCTGTTCTCGGCTGGGGGAGGTATGAGCAGGCCGTTGTGAGTATGGGACTTGCTGGGTGGGATGTCTAGGAAGCTTTAGGCTAGACATGCTCCCAGGATCAGGTGTACTGAGCACTACAGCACGGTATATGTGCACGCGGGTGCACACACACATGCACACACACTCGTTCCCTTCTCAGGTTACTCTCACACTTGATTCCTTAGCAGTAACTCACCACCACAGACTTGCCACTGCTCAGAGGGATCCCGGATTACACCCAGTGGAACCCCAAGTCTCTGGGGTTTGAGGGGTTGCTGAAGGGAGGAAAACACATCAATTTATTGGGTTCTAATCAGTTTGGAAGTCGTTCACTTAAAGCTAGAGCTCTTTCTCTTCTTTTATTTACCAGAAGGCATGTGCACTCACTGGAGAGAGAGAAAGCACCACCATGGGCGGTCACACTGCAAAGAGAGAGAGCACCCGTGTGCACTCACTAGAGAGAGAGAAAGCACCACCATGGGTGCACTCACTGGAGAGAGAGAAAGCACCCATGTGCACTCACTGTAGAGAGAGAAAGCACCACCATGGGCGGTCACACTGCAAAGAGAGAGAGCACCCGTGTGCACTCACTAGAGAGAGAGAAAGCACCACCATGGGTGCACTCACTGGGGAGAGAGAAAGCACCCATGTGCACTCACTGTAGAGAGAGAAAGCACCACTATGGGTGGTCACACTGCAGCCCCTTCTCCTTCATTTCTCCCTCTAGGGATTTGGGGCACACATGGACACACTCCTGGCAAGTTTTCAAGCACCGGTTCTGAGATTTGAACTGCACAGTTGGCCATCTGAGATCCAGCATCTAAAGCACCACGCCATTGGCTGGCCCAAAGCCAGAGCTCTTAAAACCAATTCACTGAAAACTTGTTTGCTTAAAAGTTCACTTCACTTAATGACCCATTTACCAAAAGCTGAATTTCTTTTGTGGTGTTTTTATATCAGTTTAGATGTCCTTTTTGGTCATACTTGAGGTATTTCAAGGATTCATATCTATTCATCCAAGAGTACTTCAGAGTTATTATCAGCAACATAAATTTATCAGATCTGCAGCACTTTGTAAGTGATGAGATTGCTTCCTATCTTTATGGATGTCTTTTTCTATGTTACCTACTTTTCAAACACTTTTTTAAAAGTTTGAAGTTTCTAGCAATAAATACAATTGGTACAGACATTGTGTATCATTTTTTTGTTCCTTAATCCAATATTCCTTTACAGGTTAGATGCCTTGGAAAGACATAATGGAGTTTGCTATAATTTTGATGCTTTGGTCTAACCTCTACATTTCTGCTGTTAAAATGCTGCTAAAACTTTGGTTGACCAACAATGAAAGGTTATATAGACAATAGCAATAAAAAGTAAAGGGGTGAGACCAGCAGGTGGCATGGTGGTTAAGGTGCTGGACACTCCCACATGGCTGACCATGGTTCAAGTTCTGGACCTGGTGACTTGCTTTCTCACTTTCTCTCTCTCTCCCTCTCTGTGTCACTCTCTTTAGTCAAATTAAAATAAAATAAATGAATAAATAAAACTAAATTAAAATAATTCTTAAAAAAAATAAAGGGGTGAATCTGCTAAATTCTCCTGAAATGCTGCAGGCATGATAAATATTTATTTTAGACTAATGGGCTCTGTTGCTTTTAGGCAAATTAATCTGGTCATCTTTGTTCCTTAGTCTTCATTCTCAGTCACTCAGCTTCATTTTTGAAACATGACTCCTGAGGACAGAAGGTCACATTGAGAGGTTATTTGCACCCTATGGCAAAAATCTCTCATGGGGGGAAGGAAGGGACCAGCAGGTGGTGTGGTGGTTGGGGTGCCAAACTCCCATGTGGCTGACCGAGGTTCAAGTCTCTGACCTCACAGCTTGCTTTATCACTCTTCCTCTGACTGGTTAAATTAAAAAAATAACTTAAAAATACATTTTAATATTAATTTTAAAAAGATGACTATGCCAGCCATTTAGCAAAGGGCCCCTGAGTGACAGGAAAGAGTTCAGATTCCTAAAACTGAGTGCCTGAGGGGAGAGGATGCACTTTTTTTTGAGAGAGAAATGTTCTGAAACTGGGTTACTTGTTCTACAGCTGAGATGGCTTCTTCTGAACTATTATTATGAAATAAGTGAATGCAAAGACCTTAGGACTAGGGAATTTTCTCACCAGGTAGCTCCTGGCCTGGGAAATACAAGTGAGTTGATATGGCTTTACATTTATCCCTTCGGTTCTGATTTTACCTTCAGAATCTCAACTGCTCTGTCACTCTGAGCTTTGTTTCTTTGTTCTTTTTTTTCCATAGGACACGTATGCTCACCAGAGAGAGAGAAGAAAATTAAAACAATTAGAGGGACCAGCAGATGGCGCGATGGTTATGTACTGGACTCCCATGTAGTTGACCGTGTTTGAGTCCTGGACCTGGTGGCTTAAAACTCATGCCGGGCGCTTGCTTGTGCATGCCCAAGATCCTGAGAGAATGGAGGAGGAAGGATTGCAGCATGGCCATCCTCCCCAGGGGTGTGTGTGTGGGTGATTTCTCACTTTCTATAGCTCTGTCTCTTTGGTGAGCACACGTACCCTATAGACAAATCTCTCTTAAGGAAAAAAAAAAAAAAGAGAGAGAGAAAGTGAGACTCTCCCCAGGAGAATGGCCACTCTGCAATCCCCAATCCCTTCTCCATTCTGCTGGGATTTTGGGCGCACACACACATGCATGCCAATCACACGGGTTTGGGACTCAAACCACTGGAGTCCAGTACCTTAACCACTACGCCACTTGCTAGCCTCTTTTTTATCTTGAGAAAGGTTTTTGCTGTAGGGCACATGTGCTCCCTGGAAAGACAGAAAGTGAGAAGTCACTCCCTAGGGGGCACAACTACACCGCAATCCCTTCTCCATTCTCTGGATTCTGGGCATGCATGCATATGCACCCGGCATGAGTTGTAAACCTTTGGGTCTGGGACTCAAACCATGGTCAACTACGTGGAAGTCCAGTGACGTGGAAGTCCAGTGACATAACCATTGTACCATCTGCTGGTTCTCCATTTTTTTCTATTTTTTAATTCTTTTTTTTTTTTTTTTTGCTATAGGATTCATGTGCTTGCCAGAGGGAGGCAGAGGAATAGTGGGAGGGAAAGTGCGAAATCACCTCCCAGGGGGATGGTCTTGCTGCAATCCCTTCTCCATTTTCCTGGGATTTGGGGCACATAGGCACACACGCCCAAAGTGTTTTTCAAGCTGCCAGGTCCGGGACTCCAATCACACAACCATGTGGGATCCAGCACCTTAACCACCATGCCACCTGGCTAGCCCTGACCCTTTGTTTCTTCCTCTGGACTTTGGTCTTTCTCTGTTCCTGACCTGACTGATCTATTCCTTCCTAGGTCTGTGCCAATCTCTCCCAGCCCTAAGCTCCCCAAGACCCTGTTCTTGCTACTGGGACTACTCTCCCTTCTTTCTGAGAAAACAAAAACAAAAACAAAAAACAACTAAATGATAACATCTGATAAGGGAATGTCATAGCAGAAGAGCAACCCAGCGACCCCACAGGTCGTTGTAAGTACTCCCAAGTGTATTCTGCATCGCAAGAGCTTCCCTGCTTCTTGCGCTAGGAGACTGCCCCTCCTCAGTGTTTCCATTTAATATTCACAGTGGGTGCTGAAAGATGCACGGGGTGCTGGCAAGCATACAGTAGAAGGCAGACCCCTTTGGCTAATTTGTCCCCCGATTTTCATCAGCAGCCACTAGTCCTAAAATGGGGAAAGAGAAAAAATGGAAGAATTCTGAGTCCATTCTGTGTCTCTAGAAAATCACAGGACAGGGACCAGCAGTTAGCATGATGGCTATTTCGCTGGACTCCCATGTAGTCAACCGCGGTTCGAGCCCCAGACCCAGTGGCTTAAACTCACGCCGGGCACGTGTACGTGCGTGCCCAAGATCCTGAGAGGAGAATGGAGAAGGGATTGCGGCATGGCCATCCCCCCTGGGGGGTGATTTCTTGCTTTCTGTCTCTCTGTCTCTCTCTGTCTATCTGGTGAGTGCACGCGCCCTATAGCAAAAACCCCTCCAAAAAAAAAAAAAAAGAACTGAACCTGGGCTTCACACAGAGCGCCAGTCACAGCAGAGTGGTGTCCTGCTGGCACCACCATGACTAGGCAGTAACTTTCCAGCTTCTGATGATTAATAAAGGGCTGTTTCTTCTTCCTCACCCTCTGTCATGGGGACTCCCACAGCACAAATAAATTGTAAAGATATACTTTTTGTAAATGAGATAAGTACTTCATTATGATAGAGAATTAGGGAAAGTTTCACCGGGAAAGCCAGGGAACACAACACAGATTCTTGGTTCTTATCATGCTTTGTTTTGGTTAAGACTAGCAGTAGTGGAAGTCCCTTTAAAAGCACGTTAGGAGAAACAAAGGAAATACTCTGCAAGAGTCCCTGCCCTTGAGGAGGTCACAGTCTAGCCACAGAGACAAATACACACATAAAATGACTTGAGGAGATTACAAGCAACATGTCAACAAGTACAAAGTAATTGATTGTTACAAACAAAAGACATAATGCCGCAGGGTACAGAGCACTGAGCGGTGAGACTTTGTCTGGCTCACACTGTAGACCAGAAGGTGGCTGCCAAAACTAAATCCTGTCCCCAGATGCATTGAGTTTGGCCCACTAGTAGTTGTTTTATGTCTATAATAATTAGAACACTGGTTGAGGAGGGAAAAAATGCTAGCTAAGGAAAGTAAAAGGAATGACAGAATTGGAAGACAGCATTTATGAACTTTAATAAATGATCGATTCTGAGGACCAGCAGATGACATAATGTTTATTACATCACTGGACTTTTATGTAGTAGACCACGACGGTTCGAGCTCCAGACCCGGCAGCTTAAAACTCATGCCTGGCACATGTGCATGCATGCCAAAAATCCTGAGAGGAGAACAGAGGAGAAGAGATTGTGGCGTGGCCATCCCCCCTGGAGGGGGTGATTTCTCGCTTTCTGTCTCTCTGTCTGTGGGAGGCTGCGCACCAGCTAGTCTGCCGAGGTTTCTCAGAGAGCAAAACAATTGCCATGATTGGTTCCCTTCAAAAAACCTGACCTTCAAAACCTTGCTCTGATTGGCTACTAGAATCCCTCAGATTTGCATATCCGGCACCTCATGATTGGTCCAAAAGCAACCAATCATAACCCACCTTTTACAACCAATCATGGCCCACCATTTACAACCAATCACGGCCCACCAGCATGTATATAACCATGATGCCTGGCCCACAGTAGCCAGCCGATGACCCTGGAGAGCCTGAAGAGCTGAAACACCACACAGTCTCCAGACGACCCTGAAGACCCTGAAGAGTTGTAACACTACATTGTCTCCGGACGACCCTGAAGAGTTGTGACACCGCATCATGTCCATACTGCTCACAATAGACGACGTGACCCTGAAGAGTTGTAACACTGCGTCGTCTCCATGCTGTACCGTGCTGCCCACAATAAACAGGCAACACTGAAGACACTGTGTCGTCTCCGTGCTGTGACACTGCGCCGCTTGTCCTGGCTCTCACTCCTTCCCTCAGGAAACCTGTTCGACTGTCCCCCTGGGTCGGGACACGTGGCGCCCGAACAAGGACGGGACACGTGGTGCCTGAACAGGGACCGGACACATGGCGCTCAAACAAGGGACCTGAGTACGAAGGATCCAGTGAAGAGCACCCGAGATAGGACGGCAGAGAATCGTCCGGGAGGGGATGGCAGAGAATCGTCCCAAGATAGGACGGCAGAGAATCGTCTGGGAGGGGACGGCAGAGAATCGTCCTGAGATAGGACAGCAGAGAATCGTCCCGGTGAGTAACAAAGATCGCTTACTTATAAGTAATAAGGGTAATAATGGGACAAATAATGAAGGTAATAATGGGACAAGAGCTTAGTCAGCATGAACAAGAGCTTAGTCAGCACAAACAAAAGCTTAGTCAGCACGAATTATTTGTTCAGGGCTTGAAAGAAGCCCTCAAGACACAGGGCGTTAAGATTAAGATTAAGCAGTTGCTCTCCTTTTTTGATTTCTTAAAAGAATTTTGTCCATGGTTCCCTCAAGAAGGAACCATAGATGAGAAAATGTGGAAAAGAGTACGGGATGCTTTAAAAGATTATTATACCACATTCGGCCCAGAAAAAGTTCCCGTGACTACTTTTTCGTACTGGAACTTAACAGATGAAATTCTCAGGCTCCGCATCAGTGACCCAAAAATTGTCGCTATGGTCACTAAGGGAGAGCAGATCATGCAAAATGATCAACCCTAGGAGGAGGCTATAGCTGCCTCAGATCTAACCAAGGATTCTAAAATTGGAAAAGAACAGGGAGAGGATCTTTTTTCCCTAGATAGTGAGGAAGAAGTTAAAAGCCCTGAAGGCGAAACAAAACCCAAAAAATTCAAAAAACTAAAAAAGAAAAACAACCTTAAGGCTCTACAAGAGCCAAAGAAAAATGAGTCGAAAACTGGGTCAGTTTTTTGGACAACGTGCTGCTGTTTTTCATATTTCTATATGGTCTCTGCTTGGGGTGGTTATGTGTTTATCATCAACCTTATTCCACTGCATGTGTTTGTGTTGTTACTGATGCAGAGATATAGCAAAAGAGTCTACATAGCATATAGCATTTTCTACATTGTGGGTTTAATATTATCCATGCAGATACCTTTTGTATCACAATTAGAGAAACTAAAAACCAATACAGACAAAGAAACAAAACTAGTTCAGAGATCACATATGACAGACTTTGAGACATTCCCTGTTATGGAAACTACAGATCCTCAAGGACAGGTTTGGCGCCGTCACAGCAGGTTTATGGTAAAAGAGATTAAGGCGGCAGTCGCCCAATACGGAGCTACTTCTCCATATACCTTAGCTATAGTTGAAGCTATCGCCGAAGGCTGGCTCACACCGTCTGATTGGCAAACACTAGCCTGAGCTATCCTTCTTAAATCTCAAAACTCTCAGCCTTTATGTTCCCCTAACTGCAGCTACAGCTGCCGGCTCCACTGGCTTGGGTTATTACGCCAAGTCACTGAGGGTCTTATCTCAGACCAACTAGATTCCCCGGCTGAGGTGGTTCTTCAAAATAGACGAGGTTTAAATCTCCTCCTGGCAGAACAGGGGGGTCTCTGTCTTGCTTTACAGGAATGCTGCTGCTTTTACAAAATACATCAACTCCAAGAATCTCTCCAACAACGTAGAAAACAACTCGCCGATGGTCTGCCTGGAATGGTCTCCTCCCTTTCCTGCTCCCCCTCCTTGGCCCATCCATTGGCCTTTTAATTGTTTGCTCACTGGGACCTGTTATATTTAATAGGCGCGTGTCATTCCTCAAACAACAAATTGACTCACTTATGGAAGACCATCACCCCTATACTGGTCTCGCCTGAGGCACTGAATTGGTTAGCCAAAGACGGGTAAGAGAGTCTGATGAACCCAATAACTGTTCAGTCCTTCCACCTAAGACAGGAGGCCCATCATAGCTATGGGACTCTCCAATGACGGGTAAGAATGGACATATGGTTCTATAAATGACTCCAACCTAAGACAGTCAGGATTCCCCCAGGCCTTTTCCTCATCTCTCAAATTAAAACAGAGAAGGGGGATATGTGGGAGGCTGCGCACCAGCGAGTCTGCCGAGGTTTCTCAGAGAGCAAAACAATTGCCATGATTGGTTCCCTTCAGAAAACCTGACCTTCAAAACCTTGCTCTGATTGGCCACTAGAATCCCTCAGATTTGCATATCCGGCACCTCATGATTGGTCCAAAGGCAACCAATCATAACCCACCTTTTTACAACCAATCACGGCCCACCAGCATGTACATAACCACGATGCCTGGCCCAAAGTAGCCAGCGGACGACCCTGGAGAGCCTGAAGAGCTGAAACACCGCAGTCTCCAGACGACCCTGAAGACCCTGAAGAGTTGTAACACTACATCGTCTCCGGACGACCCTGAAGAGTTGTGACACCGCGTCGTCTCCGTACTGCTCACAATAGACGATGTGACCCTGAAGAGTTCTAACACTGCGTCGTCTCCGTGCTGTACCATGCTGCCCACAATAAACAGACGACACTGAAGACACTGTGTCGTCTCCGTGCTGTGACATTGCGTCACTTGTCCCGGCTCTCACTCCTTCCCTCAGGAACCCTGTTCGACTGTCTCCCCGGGTCGGGACACGTGGTGCCCGAACAGGGACGGGACACGTGGTGCCCCAACAGGGACTGGACATCTGTCTCTTCAGGGAGTGCACGTACCCTATAACAAAAATTTCTCTTTCTTTCTTCTTTCTTTTTCTTTCTTTCTTCCTTTCCTTCTTTCTTCCTTTCTTCCTTCCTTTCTTCCTTTCTTTCTTCTTTTCTTTTTTCCTTCCTTCCTTCCTTCCTTCCTTCCTTCCTTCCTTTCTTTCTTTCTTCCTCTCTTTCTCTCTTCCTCTCTTTCTCTATTTCTTTCTTTAAATTTGACCAGAGAGGACAAAGTGAGAGAGAGAGAGAGAGAAAGAGGCAAAACAAGAAAGCAAGCCACCAGATCTGGGATTTGAACCACGATACCACCTGCTGGCCCTGTAAAAATCTCTCTTTAAAAAAGAGGGTGGCTGCGGGTTTTGGTGCAGACATGGCCAAATCCAAGAACCACACCACATACAACCAGTCCCGAAAATGGCATAGAAATGGCATCAAGAAACCTCGATCACAAAGATAGGAATCTCTCAAAGGGGTGGACCCCAAGTTTTTGAGGAACATGTGCTTTGCCAAGAAGCACAAAAGGAAGGGTCTGAAGAAGATGCAGGCCAACAACCCAAGGCCATGAATGCATAAGTGGAGGCCAAGGCCCTCATAAAGTTCAAGGAGGTTCAGAAGGGCGTCCCGAAGGACAGCAGCTGTAAGCTCAGTTGACTTGCCTACATTGCCCACCCTACCCTTGGGAAACATGCTCGCACCCATATCACCAAGGACCTCAGGTTCTCTCAGCCAAAGGCCAACAAGGCCAAGGCTCAGACCAAGACCCAAACCAAGGCCCAGGCCTCAGCTGCAGCTCCGTCTTCAGTCCCGGCTCTGGCTCAGGCTCCCAGAAGTGTCCAGGCCGCCACAAAAGCCCCGTCGTAGAGCCCTCTGCCAGTATGAGGCCAGAAAGACTGGTGACCCCCCCAACTGCTCTCTGTGTGGGGCTGGTGTCCTCCTGTGCTGTGTGTGCGAATAAACTTGAGGTGGGAAAATAAATAAATAAATAAATAAGAAAAAAATGGGAGACCATTAGGTGGCATGGTGGTTAAAGGGCTGGACACTCCCACAAGCCCCACCACAGTTCGAGTCCTGGACTTGGTGGCTTGCTTTCTCACTTTCCCTCTCTCTGTGTCTTTTCTGGTCAAATTAAAATAAATGAATGAATAAATAACATAAAATTTAAAAAATTAATAAAAAAATGATTCTGGCAAAGATTATTGGTGTTTGAAAACATTGGTGGGACTGGCAGGTGGCATGGTGATTTAGGTGCTAGACTCCCACATGACTGAACACAGTTTGAGTCCTGGACCTGGCAGCTTGCTTTCTCTCCCTCTCACTCCTTGTCTCTCTCTGATCAAATTGAATAATAAATAAAATTAAATAAATAATTCTTTTTTCTTTTTTTTTTTTTTAAGAGAGAATTTTTGTTATAGGGTGAGTGTGCTTGCTGGAGAGACAGAGAGACAGAAAGTGAGAAATCATCCCCCAGGGGGTGCCTCATTGCCTGGGGCCTAAGAGAGCTAGCAGAACTGAAATCTTTTCAGTCTCTCTAAAGAAGACAATGTCCTCCAATATGTTGTAACAAAACCCTTAAATAAAGAAGGTAATAAACTTAGGGCCAAAGCACCTAAGTTCAGTGTCTCGTGACTCCCCGTGTCCTGCGACACAAACACCCACGTATTGCTCTCAAGAAACAACGTACTGGGACCAGCAGTTAGCATAATGGCTATGTCGCTGGACTCCCACATAGTCGACCACGGTTCGCGTCCCGGACCCAGTGGCTTAAACTCACGCCGGGCGCGTGTGCGTGTGCGCCCAAGATCCCGAGAGGAGAATGGAGGAGAAGGGATTGCGGCGTGGCCATCCCCCCTGGGGGGTGATTTCCTGCTTTCTGTCTCTCTGTCTGTCTCTGTCTGTCTGGCGAGCGCACGCGCCCTATAGCAAAAACCTCTCCAAAAAAAAAAAAAAAAAGAAAGAAACAACGTACTAAAGAAGGAAGAGGCAGTGGAATATGCTAAACTTTTGGCCAAGAGAATGAAGGAGGCTAGAGGAAAAACGCCAAGAACAGATTGCGAAGAAACGCAGGCTGTCCTCTCTGAGAGCTTCTACTTCTAAGTCTGAATTCAGTCAAAATAAGATTTTAATAAGAGAAGCAAATAAGTAAGATCAGATCTCAAAAAAAAAAAAAAAAAGAAAAGAAAAGAAAAGAATTCTAGGCATGCATGCACATGCACCTGACATGTTTTTAAGCTGCCAGCTCCAGGACTTGAACAGTGCAGTCAGCCATGTGGCATCCAGGTGCCATAACCTCCACACCCCCTGCTGGCCCAGTATAATTTTCATTTTTTTTTTTTTAAGAATTGTTTTATTTATTTATTTATTTATTTGGAGAGGTTTTTGCTGTAGGGTGAGTGTGCTCACCAGAAAGACAGAGAGAGACAGAGAGACAGAAAGCGAGAAATCACCCCCCAGGGGGATGGCCATGCCACAATCCCTTTTCCTCCATTCCCCTCTCGGAATCTTAGGCACACACGCACACGCATCTGGCATGAGTTTAAGCCATCAGGTCTGGGACTCCATTCGTGGTCGGCTACATGGGAGTCCAGTAACATAGCCATTACGGTAACAGCTGGTCCCCATTTGTTTATTATTATTATTATTATTATTAATTATTATTTTCGCATGAGTTTTGCCAGAGAAAGAGAGAGGGAAAGCAAGCTTCTAGGTCCAGGACTTGAATCGTGGTCAGCCATGTGGGATTTCTAGCACCTTAACCACCATGCCACCTGCTGGCCCTTCCAGTATGATTTTTTGTTTGTTTGTTTGTTTGTTTTGTTTGTTTCTTTAAGAATCAGTTTATTAAACTTTATTATCATTTTAATATTTCCAGGGTGGGGGGTAGTGAGAAAGCAAGACTTCAGGTCCAGGACTCAAACCACAATCAGCCATGTGGGAGTCCAGCACCCTTAATCACCAAGCCACCTGCTGGCCCTATTTTCTTTCTTTTTTTTTTTTTAAGAGAAATTTTTGATACAGGGAGACAGACAGAAATCAAGTAATCACCCCCTGGGGGGGATGGCCATGCTACAATCTCTTCTCCTCCATTCTCCTCTCAGGATCTTGGGTATGCATGCATATGCACTGGGCGTGAGTCTCAAAGTGCCCCAAAACTCGAACCATGGTCAACTGCATGAGGATCCAGTGACGTAATCATGACGCCATCTGCTGGTCCCATGGTTTTCTGCTTTCAAAAAAGAATTCATTACACACAAATCCCTTTTAGGGTTATATACAGATATATAAATCTACTTTTATAGACATACTATAACTAGGGGAAATAAGTTAGCAAAATTAATTGAATTGGTTGTCTACACACTGGGCAGGGCTTATTCGTTTTCTTTAGCTTCTTTGCACATGTAAAGCATGCCATAAGATGTCCTGTTTTGCCATGGACAATGCAACCATTTTTAGGTCGACCCTGGCAAATCACACAAGGTTCAATGGCATTAAGGGGAAAACTAGATTCCATACTTTCTTCTTTGTCTTGTGTTTCTTCCCTCCCAAACTCTTTGACATTATCTTGGCTGCTACAAATAATGCTATTAGAAGTCGATGGCTGAGAATAGTCCTCACTTCCTTGTGACAGGGAGGCTTGTGTAATTTTATCATTTTCTTCACCACGTGACTCTTTGGAATCATTCACTGGAGTTTTTTTACAGTCAGGAACATCAAACCCCTCTTCTGCTCGTGTTGGGTTTTCTAGTTTGTTTTTTTCAGGGACTTCCCCTTTATCCTTCTCTTTATCTTCAGGAAGCCAATTCTCACCAAGAGCCCAACATCTGTTGCAGTGTGGTGGAAGGGGAGGGTTCATCTCATTGCACGAAGTACATTTCCAATAGTCAGCTAAGGAAATTTCAGAGTCATCTTCAAATGAATCAGTGTCACTCTCCCCTGCCTGATACACAGTAACTCGATACACCTCATCTTCTTCATCTGAGAGTTCTTGTCCTTCTTCTGAATCGAGAGATTCAACTTCAAATTCTACACTAAATTGATCTGAAACTGAATCCTGATCCAACCAATCACCTGAATGTTCACTTACATCAGCTTCAAGATCCAGTTCTGAGGGAGTCCCTGTAGATTCACTGCTGCTGCTTTTGCAACACAGCTCTCTTACTACACACAGAGCCTGGCTTTCATCAAAGGAGAGGGAGATACTATCAGATCTATGGCGCTTTCTTTGCTGTTCACCAGATGATTCCTCTGAATTTTCTCCTGTCTCACTAATCGTTCTCCTTCTAGATGAGGTAGATGGTCTAGAAATCGAATTTGAAGATGAGGGTTTCTCTTCCTGTGGCTCTTGCACAGGGTCCTTCTGATCACTCCCACCTTCAAGGTAACACTTGTTCTCAATCACAGATAAGCCTGTGTCTGATGATTCCAGCTTATTGACTACTTCCAAGTTTCTGTAGATCATCGTATATATTTTCCTGTGTTCTTTCACAGAGAAACTTGGTACTCCAAACAAATCTTCTAGAAGATCATTTGAACAATATACAATATGTTGTTGCTTCTCATCATACAATCGTTTAATCATAATATACTGGCCAAGATAAAATATAACCTCTTTCATTGTGTAAGTGTCTTTTTGTGCGCCAACAGACTTTAACAACTTCAAAAGCAATGGTTTTGGTCTAACCAGGGTCTCCTGTTCCGAAGCTGGAATCTGTGAGGTGCGTCCAGCACCATCAGTAGACACAGACATATTGGTATTGCACATTTGCCTGGTGCAGTGGAGAGCAGGTGGCTGAGGCCGCAGGTCCGGAATCGCCGCTCTCCCCGAACGCCAGTGAGTGCGCCTGGCGGACGCGCGGTTTAAATAGCCGCAGCTCCAGGCCGACAGCTGCTCCTCACCATGTGCCTGGGGTTGGAGGGACGCGGGTGTCCACGCAGGCGTCCCGGTCGCCTTCACGGGGCACTGGGCACGCGGCAGCCCGTCGCCCTGGGATTCGGCGACCGTCCCACTGGTGGGGCCCAGGCCTCTGGCGCGCTCGAAGGCACTAGTCCAGGCCAGAGGGTGACTATTAGCGACAAAAGCCGCAGGGCCTTGGTCAGAGGGGTCAGGGCCGCCCCTCGGGCTCGCCTTCTCGCGCCATGGTCCTTCCAGTCACTCAGGGCCGCACAAGGCCCACGGCAGCCCTGCTGGCCCAGTATGATTTTCTGAAAAGCCAAAATTAGGGGCCAACAGGTGGCGTGGTGGTTAAGGCTCAGGACTCCCACATGAGTGACTGTGGTTTGTTTTTGTTTTGTTTTGTTTTTGAGAGTTTTTTTTTTTTGTTGTTTTTTGCTTTAGGGCCCTTGCCAGAAAGAGACAGAGAGACAGAAAGTGAAAAATCAATCCCCCAGGGGGGGATGGCCACACTGCAATCCTTTCTCCTCCATTCTCTTCTCAGGATCTTGGGCACGCACTCATACACGCCCCGTGTGAGTTTAAGCCACAGGGTCTGGGACTTGAACAACGGTCGACTACATGGGAGTCCAGCGACATAGCCATTACACTAACTGCTGGTCCCAGTAACTGTGGTTTGAATCCCAGACCTGGTGGCTCGCTTTCTTACTTTCTCTCTCCATCTCTCTCTGATGAGTTAAAGTAATAATAATAATAATAAATAAAACTTAAGGGGCTGGCAGGTGGTGTGGTGGTTAAGGACGCTGGACTCCCACATGGCTGACTGTCCCCACCCGGTTCAGGTGCCACGTGTCCGGACGGGGTGGGGGGGGGGGTAGAACAGGTTTCCTGAGGGAAGGAGTGAGAGCCAGGACAAGCGGTGCGGTGTCACAGCACGGAGACGACACAGTGTCGTCTGTTTATTGTGGGCAGCATGGTACAGCACAGAGACGACACAGTGTTACAACTCTTCAGGGTCGTCGTCTGTTGTGAGCAGCACGGAGACAATGTAGTGTCACAACTCTTCAGGGTCATCTGGAGACTGTGCGGTGTTTTAGTTCTTCTAGTTCTTCAGGTTCGTCATCTTCCTGGTCTTCTGTGTCGTCTTCGTTGTCTTCCTGGTTGCCTGGCTATTGTGGGCCAGGCATGGTGGTTATATACACGTTGGTGGATTGTAAAAGGTGGGTTATGATTGGTTGTAAACGGTGAGCCGTGATTGGTTGTAAACGGTGGGTTACGATTGGTTGCTTTTGGACCAATCATGAGGTGCCGGATATGCAAATCTGAGGGATTCTAGTGGCCAATCATGGCAATTGTTTGCTCTCTGAGAAACCTCGGCAGACTCGCTGGTGCGCAGCCTCCCACAGCTGACCACGGTTCAAGTCTTAGACCTGACAGTTTACTTTCTCACTTTCCCTCTCTCTCTCTCACTCACTCTGTTCCTCTCTTGTAAAATTAAAATAAATAAAGTTAAATAAAATAATTCTGAAAATAAATAATTAAAACTTTAAAAATAATTCCTAAGAAAAGATATTTAAAAAGAAAAGTCAAAGCTGTGCTAGATTAAAGAGACTTAAGGGTGGGGAACCAGCAAGTGGCATGGTGGTTAAGACACTGGGTTCCCACATAGCTGGCCACAGTTCTAGTCCCAGACCCGGTGGTTTGCTTTCTCACTATCACTCTCCCTCTGTCTCTCTCTGGTCAAACGAAGAAGACGAAGAAGGAGGAGGAGGAAGAAGAAGAAATATAATTAAATAAATAATTAAAAATAGAAAGAGAGGCTTAAGGGACATAGTATCAATACAATGCATGTTTCTAGGTTCTCTGTTGGTTTAACAAATTGCTGTAAGAAATATTTGGGGTCAACAGAAACAATTTAAACATGGACAGCAAGTTAGATGAGGTGAAAATTTACTGAGACAGGAAGGTCAAACTCATTAACAAAAAGCAGGTTCCGAAACCATGTATAGAGGATGATGTTTTGTTTTTAAAATGTCTATATATTTAGGGAAGGAAATCTGAAAGGAAATGGCATTGAGGCGTTAATGGTGGTGGCAAAGCGGTGAGAACTCCCTTCTTGTTTTCAGACAAGGTCCATGTCCTGCCTCTGTAATAACAAACTGTTACAAATATCTACAAAATAACTGGTGGTCAACATTTACAATTCAGGAGATCTCACAGAGAAATCTGGATGTGGTATATGAAAAACTGGGTTTCTAAGGGATTTTTAATAACCGCATCTGTCACCCCTGGGCTTCTATTCATTCCCGCTTGGCTGCAATTGCTGTCATCGCTGGGGCCCACCTCGGGGCCTTAGGTCTGGGTGTCCATTGGTGCTGAATGATGGCTGCTCCTTTATTGGGTGTGCCCCCATCTTTGTCACAGTCCCCACCACTCCACGTCTATGCCCTTTACACAACGCTTACCAGCCTGACTCTGGACTCTGGTCAGGAACCGTTGATTTAGAGACTCTAATGGGCTCCCTATCCATAGTGCCTTCCGTTATTGTGTTTATTTAGTAGACAGGGTCTGTGTGGCCCAGGCCAGCCTCCAGCTTGTGCTCCTTCTCCCCCAGCCTTCCCGAGTCGCGAGGAACACAGGCCTACAGCACTGTGCCTGGCCTTTAAGTTGGATTGTGGCTGAGCCGGGTCTCCCATGTAGTCCCAGCCTGAGGAACACAACGTTTCAGCAGCATGCCACTGTGGCTGGCAGCCCTAGAGCCTTCCATTACTGGACATTTGAAGGAACCAACAAATTAGTTTTTAAATGCTGCCCAAGAAAAGCATCTATCCTAGAATTACCTGTGCCTATTTTTTTTTTTTTTTATAAGGCAATCCAGTCTTGGAAAACCCACATGTAATAATCTATTTGGCTACCATGGTTGCACACTGTAAATCAGCTGAATAAAATTCCTCTTCCGTAAGTGAAATATAGAAAGTATACTAAACTGTGGGGCCAGCCAGTGGTGTGGTGGTTGAGGTGGTTGGATCCCATATGGCTGACTACACCAGTCCAGCAGCTTAAAAAGCAGATCTGGAGGGTGGCAGGTGGCATGGTGGTTGAGGTGCTGGACTACTGCTTGGCTAACTGTGGTTCAAGTCTAGACTTGGCGGGGCCAGTAGGTGGCATGGTGATTAAAGGTGCTGGACTCCCACATGGTCAACCGTGGTTTGAGTCCTGGACCTGGCAGCTTGCTTTCTCACTTTCCTTCTCTCTCTCTCTGTGTCTCTCTCTGGTCAACTTAAAAAAATAAAATAATGACAATGAATAAAATTAAACAAAAAATAATTCTTTAAAAAAAAAAAAAAAAGCAGACCTGGAGGGACCAGCAGATGGTATAAGGTTACATTGCTGGACTCCCACGTAGCTGACCGCGGTTCAAGTCCCAGACCCTGCAGCGTAAACCTCACACCTGGTGCGTGTGCATGTGTGCTCAAGGTCCTCAGAGGAGAAGGGATTGCGGCATGGCCATCCCCCTGGGGTGATTTCTCGCTTTCTGTCTCTCCAATGAGTGCATGCACCCTATAGCAAAAATCTCTAAAGAAAGAAAAAAAAGGGAGAGAAAGAAACACTCCTGGTATGCGTGTGTGCATGCCTGAAATCCCGAGAGGAGAATGGAGAAGAGATTGCAGTAGTGCCACCCCCCTGGGGGGGGGGGAGTGTTTTTTTTCTCTCTGTCTCCAGCAATCATATATGCTTCATTAACAAAACAAAACTCCTCCAAATGCCCTTGGTTATTCTATATCTCCCACTGGTTCTGATACAATTTTCTTCCTGAGAGAATTTCACTGTAAGGCATGTGTGCTCACTGGAGAGACAGAGAGAAAGCGAGAAATCACTCCCCAGTGGGGATGGCCATGACATTCTCCGCTTAGGATTGTGGACATGCATGCACACGCATCAGCATGGGCTTCAAGCAGCCAGGCCCATTACTCAAACCATGGTCAGCCAAGTGGGAGTCCAGCACCTTAACCACTATACCACCTCCTGGCCCCTCTGATACAATTTTTAAAGGAGAGAATCTCTTTCACATATAACTTGATATAAAACAGTGTTAACAGCAGTTTAAATCTGGTGACTTAACTTTTATCATACCGTGGCATACTATGAGACTAACAGCAACACACTCAAAACACTTGGTTGTTACAAGAACTGCTCACATGCACTTCACGTGGAGCTTTTCTTTCTTTCTTTCTTTCTTTCTTTCTTTCTTTCTTTCTTTCTTTCTTTCTTTCTTTCTTTCTTTCTTTCTTTCTTCCTTCCTTCCTTCCTTCCTTCCTTCCTTCCTTCCTTCCTTCCTTCCTTCCTTCCTTTCTCTCTCTCTCTCTCTCTCTCTCTTTCTTTCTTTTTTCTTTTTTTAGAATTATTTAACTAGGGACCAGCAGTTAGCATAATGGCTGTGTCACTGGACTCCCATGTAGTCAACCGCAGCTCGCGTCCTGGACCCGGTGGCTTAAAAAACACTCACACCGGGCGTGTGCGTGCGTGCCCAAGATCCCGAGAGGAGAATGGCGGAGAAGGGATTGCGGCGTGACCATCCCCCCTGGAGGGTGATTTTTCGCTTTCTGTCTCTCTGTCTCTCTGTCTGGCGAGCGCATGCGCCCTATGGCAAAAACCTCTCCAAAAAAAGAAAAGAATTATTTAACTTTATTTATTTATTTATTTATTTATTTATTTTAATTTGACCAGTGAGGGAAAGATTGAGAGCGACAGAGAGAGGGAAAGTGAGAAAGCAAGCCGCCAGGTCTGGGACTTGAACCAAGGTCTGCTATGTGGGAGTCAGGCACCATCAATCACACGCCACCTACTGGCTCCATGTGGAGCTTTTCTAGTTTTTCTCTCCTGAAGGTTTCCTTTATGGTGTCCTATTCCTTTGGTAAATACTATTTTTTTTTTTTAAGATTTCTTTTTTTTTTTTTTTTTAAGAATTATTTATTTAGTTTTTTATTTATTCATTCACATATTTTAATTTGACCAGAGAGAGACATAGAGAGAGGGAGAGAGGGAAAGCCAGAAAGTAAGCCACCAGGTTCAGGACTCGAACTGTGATTGGCCATGTGGGAGTGTCCAGCGCCTTAACCACCACGCCACCTGCTGGTCCCGGTAAATACTATTTTGATGTGTCCCTTTTAGAGACAAATTTCTCAGCTTTTTTTTTTTTTTTTTTTTTTTTTTTTGAGAGCCAAGATTCTTAGCAAACCTAGTTCATATACTAGTTCACAATAGTGACTCAGAATTCAACCAGGCCCATCCTGGTTTGTATAACAAAAGTTTCTGTGAACAGACAGACAACCCTTGAAGCCACAAGGGTCTGGATATAAAATCCCGCTGGAAGTGTTAAGCGATCACAAAAACGGCACATTACGAGCATTTGTTCTGAGATCCTCATTCAGAGTCATAGGTTGATTACATATTTTCTTTATCTACTTGTTTTCTTCTTAAAGCATGTGCTTACAATGGGCATGAAATTTTCTGGCTTAATCATCAATAGTTGTGGCTCTGAATGCCTTCATTTTCCAGTGAACACCCTTGAGAATAATTTTAAAATCTCTTGACTGCATGTAAAATGTTTTATTCCTGAAACTAATTTTTCAGTTCATAGTATAATACTTTTCAAAGCTGTATGTATTTTTCCTTTTTTTTTTTTTTTTCCTAAATTGCCAATCACTTAAGTATGGTTCCAAGTTCCAGTGGCTGATTTAATGTCCTAGCTTTGCAACTGGTTACTAAAGCCCACGTTTCTAGTGTAAGAACACAGCCTACTAAGGGCCTCCCTTAGTCCCATGAATAGAATACTAAACACTCACCTGAATCTCTCGCCTTGGAGCACCATTTTGTTTCCTCACAAGAGTGTGGGAGACAGTGCCTGCAATGTCTCACGAATCTCTATTCTTCTCTGTAATTCTGAACAATGCCACATGGCGACATCCAAGTTTGGAAGGTTAAGTAGACTTTTTCCCAGACTCCCATTTACATTTAGCACTGAATTAAAAACATTTACGTGAATACTTTGAGAAGGCTTGATCAAGGGCAATGTCTCTAAGACAGTAGAGTCTGACTTGAGGGCAGGAGTTATACACCGGCACCTCTCACCCTCCCAGGAGTCTAGCTCAGGAAAATGGAGCATGCATGTTCTTGGGTTTATCACTCAAGAGAATTTAAGAGGTGAGTGATTTGCCCCACCCTCTGTGGCACAGCAGAGTGCATACTGGACTGCGGTGCTGGGAGCCACATGTTGAATGGGGGTTCAAGATGGGCACCCCGTCTGCCGGAGTGCCCAGGATCTGACAGGCTGGAGGAGGGGCACTGAAACATTACCAGACTCTATGGAGGGTACTCATTTCTCTCTCTTATGTACGTGCTTGATCATGAATTAAAAAAAAAAGAAGTGAGCGATTGTTATTTTGCATATGGCATAGCAGAAAGTGAGGTGAGCAACACTGATGAAGAGATAGGCCTAAAGAGACCAACCATTCCATGGGACAAACAAAACTATGGGAGTTAGTAGCACTGTAGGCATGGTCAAAAGTCCGTTCTTTCAGTAAGTGCCTCTACAAGCACGGAGGTAGGAACCTTGGGGTGATGGGGGAAACGCCTCCTTAAATACAAAGCCAGACACATTACGGTGTTGTTTGTTTGTTTTGTTTGTTTTTAAATAATTATTTTATTTAACTTTATTTATTTATTTAAATTTGACCAGAGAGGGACAGAGTGAGAGAAAGAAAGTGAGAAAGCAAGCCAGCAGGTCCAGGACTCGAGTGGGAGCCCAGCACCCCTAACTACCACACCACCTGCTGGCCCTTAAAAACATTAAGGTTTTTGGGGTTTTTTTCTCATTTTCTCTCTCACTGTGTCCCTTCTCAATTCTTCTCTAGATTTTGGGCACACATGTACACATGCCCATTATGATTTTCAAGCTGCTGGGTCTGGAATTTTTTTAAAAAATCGGGACCAGCAGGTGGTGTGGTGGTTAAGGCTCTGGACATTCCCACATGGCCAAACAGGGTTTGAGTCCCAGACCTGGTGGCTTGCTTTCTCAACTTTCTCTCTCTCATCAAATTAAAATAAATGGATGAATAAATAAAATGAAGTAATTCTTAAAAAAAAAAAATATATGATCGGGACCAGCAGTTAGTGTAATGGCTATGTCGCTGGACTCCCACGTAGTCGACTGCGGTTCGAGTCCCGGACCCGGCGGCTTAAACTCACGCCGGGCGCGTGTGCGTGCGTGCCCAAGATCCCGAGAGGAGAATGGAGGAGAAGGGATTGCGGCGTGGCCATCCCCCCTGGGGGGTGATTTCCTGCTTTCTATCTCTCTGTCTCTCTCTGTCTGTCTGGCAAGCGCACGCGCCCTATAGCAAAAACCTCTCCAAAAAAAGAAAAAAAAAATATATGATCAGTTATTTAATTTGATTCTTGGCAAAAAAAAAATCTAGAACACCAATTTGTGAGGATAAACTCCATTCGTAAGGGCAAACACGGATCACAGGTAGCCCTGGAGCTGAGAAACAGCTTTGATTTTTGGTAAAATTTGCGAGTCCACAGCTTTCTGATCAATCTTGCGCTGCTCTGAAATCTCGTATTTCTCCTTCTCTGTGTCGAAGATCTCACCTGCCTGGTGTCTGGGCTTCTGCAGTTTCTTTTTCTTTTCTTTCTTTTCTTTTTGAGAGGTTTTTGCTATAGGGCGCATGCACTCACCTGAAAGAGAGAGAGAGACAGAAAGTGAGAAACCACCCCCCAGGGGGGATGGTCACGCTGCAATCCCGTCTCCTCCATTCTCCTCTTGGGATCTTGGGCATGGGTAAGATGCTTTGGAATTTTTACTTTGCTAATATCAATTTTCGTGGAGGTGGCAATGACAAATTTCTGGTGTGTTCTACACAGTGGAACTCAATTGAGAACCAGTGGTTCAGTCACAAGTAGCAAGCCACTGCTCAGCTGCTTCAGGAAAACCACTCTCGGAACCAGCAGTTAGTGTAATGGCTATGTCGCTGGACTCCCACGTAGTCGACTGCGGTTTGAGTCCTGGACCTGGTGGCTTAAACTGACGCCGGGCACGTGTGCGTGCGTACCCAAGATCCCAAGAGGAGAATGGAGGAAAAGGGATTGCAGCATGGCCATCCCCCCTGGGGGGTGATTTCTCACTTTTTGTCTGTTTCTGTCTGGCGAGCGCACGCGCCCTATAGCAAAAAACCTCTCCAAAAAAAAAAAAAAAAAAAAAAAAAAAGAAAAAGAAAAGGAAAACCACTCTCATGCCTCTGTGTGTCCGGTGAGGATGATCAGAATGGTCGCAGGAGTGAGGCTGGCTTGCAGCTTTATCACACGCTGACTGACATGCTTTTTGCTGTGGCTCAACAGCTTTCGAGGCACATCTTCAGTAGGATAATACCTAGGCATTTTGTGCAGTTTAACCACCCGGGTACCACCATTCATGTCTCCACCAACCAGTTTTGTGACAGTTGCAAGAATCTTCTCCTTTTTCTTTTCGATCCTGGATTTAGTGGATGAGTATTTCCTCTTGTACATGGCCTTCCTGGAATACCTGGCAGACTGGGAGTATCTGCTGATGTCCTGGATTAGGACAGGGTTTCGGGGTTTTGGCTGCAAAGGGACTTCCCCTTCTTGGGCTTTATAGCCTTGGTTTCACCCTGTTTAACCTTGCCACTGGCATCAGCTTTCTTGGCTTCAGGTTTCTTCTCCTTAGTATCCTGCTTTGCAGTTTTTTCACCTGCCATCTTGTAGAGTGGGAAAGAGAACTAAACTTGGAGGTAGACAGTTTAAGTCCTGGTCCTGGTGGCTTGAAAAACTCGCTGGACACATGTGTGTTCGTGCCCAAAATCCCTGGAGGAGAATGGAGGAGAAGGGATTGTGGCAAGATTTCTCCCACAAAGGGGTGATTCCTTGCTTTTTCTCTCTCTTTCTGTCTCTCTCCAACAGATGTACATTTCCTATTGCAAAAATCTCAAAAAAAATTTTTAGAGGGAGAGGGAGAGGGAGAGGGAGAGGGAGAGAGAGAGAGAGAGAGAGAGAGAAAGTGAGAAAGCAAGCAGCCAGGTCCGGGACTTGAACCATGGTCGGCCATGTGGTAGTCCAGCATCCCTAACCACCACACCACCTGCTGGCCCTCAAAAAAATTGTTTTAAATAAATAAATAAATACCTTGGGGCTAGACAGTGGTGCAGCAGTAAAATGCAATGTCCTGCAAGGCTGACCCATATGGGAAGGTTCCCAGTTCGTGACTGGAGACCTCCCTAGTCTCCTGGGCACAATTGTCGGTGATCTGGATTTGGCTAAGTTGGGGGTGAATCCTAACACCAAGACCCTGTTAGGGTTGCTGCCTCTCTGTCCTTCTCATTCATGGAAGAAATCAACTTTAAAATAAGAAGTTTAAAATCTGAAGGAAAAGAAAGGAGGGAAGGAGAGAATGAATTCTAGGACCTCACTTGCAATTCTTTCTTGCTCAAGGACACTAAATGGTGTCTGATTGTAAGATTTGTTTTTTTGGGACCAGCAGTTAGCGTAATGGCTATGTCACTGGACTCCCACGTAGCCAATTACGGTTCGAGTCCTGAACCTGGCAGCTTAAACTCACACCGGGCGCATGTGCATGTGTGCCCAAGATCCCAAGAGGAGAATGGAGGAGAAGGGATTGCGGCGTGACCATCCCCCCTGAGGGGGTGATTTCTCGCTTTCTGTCTCTGTCTGTCTCTGTCTTTCTGGTGAATGCACGTGCCCTATAGCAAAAAATCTCTCCAAAGGGGGAAAATATTTTTTTCAGTACTTTCCTGCATTTTTAATGGCCAGAATGGTCTATAGGCTTGACTCTTAGCCTTAAGTAGAGCTGGCCTATACTCTTTCACTTCAGCTGGACCTATGTCCTCCGGGAATGTAGCTTGTACTTCCTGTCTCTGCCTCCATTTGCTGGGCTGTTTCATCCATTCTAAATGGTTCAAATTTTCTCTCTCCTTTCAGGCCCAGTAAAAATAAGATTTCTTTCATAGTCTTTTTGATCTATTTCTGCAGAAAGAACTCTGTACCTTTTTCAAGTTTCTCTAGTATTTATATCTTAAACTGCTCTTCTGACACCTATTCGCTGTCTTGTTTTATTTGCTTTTCATGTGCATATGTCTTATCTTCTCAACTAGATTATGAACTTCTTCGGGGCAGGGACTGGGTCATATTTATCTTTGTGTCTCTCCCAAGGCACTTAATAAATGCTTAATAAGTGTCAATTTAAACCACCTCACTTTTATAGTCTTTCCAACGCACTTTCTCAGCCATTATCTCATTTGATCATTACATCAACACCATGAGATTGGAGGAGCTAGAAATATGTTATTTCCTCCTTTTGACAGATAAGGAAACTGAACCCCAAGGTCACAAAGCTTATTAGAAACAGAGATGGAACAGATGATTGCTATGAGGGTCTGATCCAATTTAACTGCCCCTCTCTCCTCCTGCCTCCTGCACCCTTCACCCTCCCCCCCATTTCCCAAGTACTTCACAGGCGTTTAGCCGAAGCTTTGTAATATTATATTAGAGAACTGGGAGACAACATTTCAGTAGATTTCTGATCAGCTCTGAGTCACCAAAGCATGCTTGCTATTTTGTTCCAAGTGCTGTTTGTTAGGGACATTATGCCTGATATTTAATGATGCTGCACTACAGAGTTGAGGAAGCAGAAATGATTTTTGAAAGCCTCAGAAAATGACAGCACTCTGACATAAAACAGGAAAGGTGGCAGCTGATGAACTAATCAAGGATATACAATTTCTGCACTGGACCACACCATGCCTCAATGTACACTAGCAGAATTCTCTAGGTGGGCCTAATGGATAAGGTAAACGGTGAAACTCCATCCCCACCACCCTAAGAGATCAGCTTCTGCTCTGACACGAGATTCGATAACCATGGGGCAGATTATTTAGCATCAAATATTTTATTTATTTAAAAAATAATCATTTACCGGCCAGTAGGTGGTATGAAGCTAAGGCAGCTGGATCCCATAGGGACGACCCTGGTTGGCGACTTGAAAAACACACCCCAAAAAAACAAGAAACCAAAACCAAACAAACAAAAACACACAAGGGGCCAGTGCCAGCATGCCCAAAATCCCAGAGAATGGAGAAACGGACTGCTGCAAGGCCATGCCCATGGACAGGGATGATTGCTCACTTTCCCTCTTTCTGGAGATCACACGCACCCCATGACAAAACGAAAAATAATAATTCGCCTCCAGACTAGACACCAGGTAACTTTGCAAAGAAGAGGATGCAGTGGAGTAAGGGTTGGATTTAGGGTGACAGAGGTGAATGAAGGTGAGAGACAAAGGGGAGGCAGAGGCACCTTGGAGGAAATTCAAGATCAGAGGGCAGTGACCAGCCGCCAGGACTGGGCTGGGCAGCGCTTGGGAGCGGGGCTCGGTATGGACGGCAGCGTGGGAGGTTCGAAGGCCACTGGGGGAAAGTTTGGACTGTGCGAGAGCGACCTGAACTTTAACCTATGCGTGCCTCGGTTTTCCTCCTCTGTAAAATGGGTATGAGAGTGCCGGTCTCCCCGCACTCTGTAAGAACTATGCCGGGGAGGCAGGCAAAACACCTGGCGTAATGTCGGACTCAGAGGCTTTCACGAAATGGTAGCAATGACTGCGCTCCTCTCCACAGGTGCCCTGAACGGGAGGGTGGAGGGGGGTACCAAGAAGGAACAAAGCAGCCTGTCAAAGACCGCGCTCTTGCCCAGCCCGGCCCCACCGCCGGGGTTCGCGGCCGTTGGGATCCAGGGCGCGTTCCCGGCGAGGGGCGGGGCCTGCCGTTCCCGCCTGGCGTGCGGCCCCGCCCCCCACGCGGCCTCTGGTGCACTTTAGGCACCTTCCCCTCCCCGGGCCTTCCCGCGCGGTCCTCCCGGACTTCGCGTCCCTCAACCCCTGCGCGGGGCTCGAACGAGAGGTTCCGGAACCTGGGCGCGGGCAGGATCCCGGGTGTAGACGCTGCCCGCCAGTCCGCCCCAGGGCCGCTCGGCCATGCCCCTGGAGCTTCCGCTGCCACCGAGTGTGCAGGTTTGCTTTGAGGGCCGGCGGGCGGAGCTGCGCGGAGGAAGAGCGCTGGGAGGGTCAAGGCGGCCAGCCCCCGTCCTCAGGCCGCCGAGGCCGCCTCGCCCTTGGGAATCCTTGGCCGCCCAGACAGAAGGGAAGTAGGCGCCGCAGAGCCCGTTCTGCATTTTGATTCATCTCGGGCCCTGTTAGGGTCACATCTTGTGAAAATACCTGTAAAATCAATTTAACGTTCAGTGCAGCGTGTAAAGACAGCTCTAAGAATTTAAAAGACGCCTGAGTCAGAACATTTAAATGCTTGGGTCCCTGTAGCAGCGTTTTAACACGTCTGAGTGCAGAGGGTGGAGACTCGAGCCTGACTGCTGCCACCGTTCACGCCCTGTAACATTTTAAAAGGGTAAAGAAAAGCACCCTAGAAAAACCCTCAGTGGGCAGCTCCCCTAGGGAGGGAAGAACAGCTGACGTCTTGAAATTTGGGCTGATTCTTATTTCCGTGTGCGAACTTGGCCGAACTTTGTATTTGCAGGCTTAGATCAAGGATAAACAGAATTGTTAAAAGACTGAACTTAACTAAGTAGTGGTTTTTGTTGACAAGTCAATTGTGTTATTAATTCTTAATGTCTCACCCAAGGCAGGAATCGTTATCTCAGTTTTGCAGGTGGAAAAAAAGTTAGGCACACAAAAAAGCATTTCTCTTAAATTCACACAGAAGTAACTGGCTGAGCTGCAAATTAAGTCCTAGCTTCTGCCTTCTTGTCCCCCTCTAGACCCTGTTACAAAACAAATGAGTAGTTACTTTGATGTTACTCATAAAACAAAAGGAGTAAACCAAACGTTCTGTGAACATGAAGTGTTAAATCATAATAACCTTCGATGTCTTTACTACTTTGGGAGGCTCAGCTGCCCTTTGGAGTTTGAGACTTTACTGAGATGATGGGGTGGAGCCAAAATATGGGAAAGAATGTCAAAGGAAAACATTTTTTTCTCCTGAGTCCAAACTGTGCCCATCTTACCGCCCCTCTGGGTTGATGTCATTGTCTTCAGTGTGCTCCTTCTTCTGGCAAAGGATGCACCTCGCAGGTACCTGCTGCAGCCACATTTAACTACACCTTTGCGTTATTCTGTTGGCACTCACTGTCAGTCTTCTTGTTACCCGGTTCCCTCCAGGTGCTCTTTACTAATGCTGTTATGTGAAAACCAGTTGTTGTTCAAGTGTGGAATGATTTGTCACTCCTGAAGGATGATTCTAGAGTTAATGATCAAAAACAACCAGCAGATCTTAGATGAAAGGACAAGCAAAAGGAGCACAAAAACAATCATGGAGTTTGATGGCTGAGTTATTTGGGAGAAAAGCAGACTGATTTCCCCTCCTCTTTCCCAGTTCACTCGTAACTGGAAAGCAGCAGCTCAGTTTTAACTTGGAAATAATAAGTGGTGGTGTTGGAGAATCCTCCTGTTCAGACTCTAGTGAATTGGGGTTTTCTTTTAAAGAGGCTTCTTTTTGGACAGTTTGAAGCAAGTGGAAACATTTATGTGCTTAGAATGCAAAAAAAAAATAATGTTTTGGCATTTTAAAGTCTGTCTATAAAAGTTATATAAGAGAGTAGGACTCAGGATTTGTGATATAATTCCTTTCTGTAAAGGGTATCTCTGAGGTCCTTTCCCAAGACAACAGGCATCTGAGCCCAAGGTGGTTTCACCTGGAGCAGCCATTTGTTCATCTTTTTGTTTTCTTTCACCTGGCTCCACAGATTGGTATCCCAAGAAAATAAAATGGCATCCGGGGATTTCTGCTCACCTGGAGAAGGGATGGAAGTGCTTCAACAAGGTGAGGATAGCAAAAGGTTTGATGACTTATCCAGAAAGATCTTATCCAGGTTCTTGCCTTCTATAGTAGAAAAGATTTATAACGTTCAACAGTCCAGTTTATCACAGGAGCCTAAGTTTCTGGGGAAACTTGAATAATACATGGAGATTCTTGATCCTTCTTTTGTTGGAAAACAGATATATCAGCTCCTATTACTGTGAACTCAGTATTTGCTCCTGCGGCAGGTTAAAACCTCAGGGTGCTCCCATGCTGCGTTAGCAACCATATTGTACAGATAAGGGTAACTACTCAGTTCCTTGGAGGCTTCCCTCCGTGGTCTCTAAAATCTCATTCTCCTAGGATTTGGGGCATGCATGTGCATGTGTCTGGCATGATTTTCAAGCTACCAGGTCTAGAATTTGAACCATGCAGCTAGCCTTGTGGGATCCAGTGCCTTAACTTCCACACCCCTTTCTTTTTTAACTTTTGCTAGAGGGTTTGTGTGCTTATTGAAGAGAGAACAAGAGAGAGAGTAAAAGAGAGAGAGGGAGGGGCCAGCAGATGACAGAGTGGTTACATCACTGGACTCCCACATGGCTGACCATGGTTCAAATCCTGGGCCTGGTGGCTTGAAAGTCACACTGGGCACATGTACATGCGTGCCCAAGACCCTGGAAAGAGAATGGAGGGGAAGGGATTGTGGTGTGGCCATCCTGCCTAGGGGGTGATTTCTTACTTTCCTTCTCATTGTCTCTGTCTCTCTCTCTCTGGCAAGCACATGTGCCCTAAGGCAAAACCCTCTCCAAAAAAAAAAAAGACAAGTGAGAAAGTACCCCCCATGGGGGATGGTCACACTGAATCCCAGTTCCTTCACTTCATCTTTTGGGGTTTGGGGCATGCACACACATGCACCTGTGTTTTCAAAGCCACCAGGTCTCGAAGGGACTCGAAGGGTGTAGTCAGCTATGTGGGACTCAGCAGTCCTAACCACCATGCCACAGGCCGACTCCCTATATCTTTTTTTTTTTTTAATTTATTTTTTCTATGAATAAGAGAGAGATAGAAAGAGACAGTCACCCCCCGACAGGGTTCCCACACCCTCATCCACCTCCAGCATCAGTCAGCCTGGATCATGGGCATGTGCCTGGCATGGAGAAGGAATCTTCAAATCCTGGATCTTTCTGTGTGGGTCAGCCTCACAGAGTTGTGTTACTACTGCTGTGCCGCTATCCAGTCCCTCTTCTATTTTTCTTTTTTTTTTTTTTTTTTTTGGTAATTACCAGAGGGTACTGTGCCCTCGTGAAAGAGAGGGAGAGAGATAAAACAACCTTCAATGAAGTGTGGTCATACCACAATTCTTTTCCTCCGTTTCTCTTTCAGATCAGAATTTTTGGCACATGTGTGGGTTTTTCTTTTTCTTTTTTTTTAAATTTTTTGAGATAGATTTTTGCTATGAAGTGGACGCTAGAGAGACAGAGACTGAGAGACAGAAAGTGAGAAATCACCCCCCAGGGATGGCAACATCACAATCCTTTCTTCTCTCTTCTCCTCTTGGGACCTTGGGCACACATGCACCCAGCGTGAGTTTTAAGCCACTGGGTTGGGACTTGAACTGTGGTTGACTATGTGAGAGTCCAGCAATGTAACTATTATGCCATCTGTTGGTCCCATCCATATGTGTTTTTAAAGCTGCTGGGGCCAGGATTAAAACTGCAGTGGGCGGGACCAGCAGTTAGCGTAATGGCTATGTCGCTGGACTCCCATGTAGTCTACCGCGGTTTGAGTCCCAGACCCGGTGGCTTAAACTCATGCTGGGCGTGTGGGCGCGTGTGCATGTGTGCCCAAGATCCCAAGAGGAGAATGGAGAAGGGACTGCAGTGTGGCCATGCCCCTTGGGGGATGACTTCTCGCTTTCTGTCTCTCTGTCTCTCTCTGTCTTTCTGGGGAGTGCACTATAACAAAAACCTTTCTGGAAAAAAAATTGCAGTGGGCTATGTAGGATCTTGTTCCCAGTGCTCAGTGCTTAATCACTGCACTACAGGGCCGGCCCCCTATTTTTCCTTTCTGCCAAGAGCAGCCAATCTGAGCAAACATGATGACTTTTAGACACATGCAGAAACTTGTTTCCCTGAGCAGTCATTTGCAGGATGATGAAAGCAATTTAAATGTGAATATGCCAGCTGCCCGTTATTGATACTAAAACAGTATCAGGTTAAAGAAAGCCACATGTGGGGCCAGCAGGTGGCATGGTGGTTAAGGGCGTTGGGTTCTCACATGGCTGATCGCAGTTCGAGTTCCAGATCTGGTGGCTTACTTTCTCACTTTCTCTTTCTCTCTCTCTCTCTCATTCTGTCCCTCTCTGGTCAAATTAAAAAATAAGTAAATAAATAAATAAAGATGGGACAGACCAGCAGATGGCGTAATGACTACGTCGCTGGACTCCCATGTAATCAGTTGCAATTTGAGTCCCGGACCCGGTAGCTTAAATTCATACCTGGCGTGTGTGCGTGCGTGCCCAAGATCCCCAGAGGAGAATGGAGGAGAAGGGATTGCGGTCTGGCCATCTCCCCTGGGGAGTGATTTCTTGCTTTCTGTCTCTGTCTTTCTGGCGAGTGCACGCACCCTATACCAAAAACCTCTCCAATAAATAAATAAAGTTAAATAAAATATTTTTTAAAAAGGCTCTTAAAGGGACCAGCAGTTAGCATAACGGCTATGTCGCTGGACTCCCACGTAGTCGACTGCGGTTCAAGTCCTGGACCTGGTGGCTTAAACTCACGCCAGGTGCGTGTGCGTGCGTGCCCAAGATCCCGAGAGGAGAATGGAGGAGAAGGGATTGCGGCGTGGCCATCCCCCCTGGGGGGTGATTTCTCGCTTTCTATCTCTCTGTCTCTCTCTGTCTGTCTGGCGAGCGTACGTGCCCTGTAGCAAAAACCTCTCAAAAAAAAAAAAAAAAACTCTTAAAAAAAGGAAGCTACATGTATTTATCATAATAGGCCCTTAAAGATCAGAGAAACTACATGGCACCTGTAGTCGTCACATCTTCAGTTAATTAATATCCGAAAACAACTGGCTTTACATTCTACTTCTCCTTCCCCTATTGTTGGCTCTTTAAAAGAATAAATCTGGGACTCGTTCAGTGTCATGGCCATATCCTTCAGAGAATTTGGGCCCACCCGATCCTTGTTTTTTCTTTTTTTAAGAATTATTTTATTTAACTTTATTTATTTATTTATTTTAATTTGACCAGAAAGGGACAGAGTGAGAGAAAAAGAGAAAGTGAGAAAGCAAGCCACCAGGTCCAGGACTTGGACCAGAGTTGGCCATGTGGGAGTCCAGCACCTTAACCACCATACCACCTTCCGGCCCCCGATCCTCGTTTTTTCATACTTGTGTGTCTCTATGTGTTTATTTTTATGCTTCTTTTTTAAAAAAAATTTACTTATTTTTTAATTTGACCAGAAAGGGACAAAAAGAAGAGAGAGAAAGTGGCGCCTGAACATGTGGCCTGAGTATGGGGGAACTACAAAGAGTCAGGGAGGGACCAGCAGTTAGCATAATGGCTATGTCGCTGGACTCCCACGTAGTCGACTGCGGTTCGCGTCTCGGACCCGGTGGCTTACAACTCACACCGGGCGCGTGTGCGTGCGTGCCCAAGATCCCGAGAGGAGAATGGAGTAGAAGGGATTGCGGCGTGACCATCCCCCCTGGGGGGTGATTTCTCGCTTTCTGTCTCTATGTCTCTGTCTGTCTGGCAAGCGCACGTGCCCTATAGCAAAAACCTCTCCAAAAAAAAAAAAAAAAAAAAAAAAAAAGAGTCAGGCGAGTGGACACTCCTTGAGGCTGGCCTCGATTGGCTGCTCTCCACACCTTTCAAATTTTATATTTTTATATATATATATATATATATATATATATATATATACATACATACACACACATATATACATATACATACATATATATACATATATATGTGTGTATATATATATGTATATATATGTATATATTAGAGAGAGAGAGGGAGAGAGGATGTGTGTGCACATGCACACAGGAGGGAGAGAGAGAAATGGGCCCTTTTTTTCTGACAGATTCCCACGATCCTCCTGTCCCAGCCTCTGGTTAGCCAGAACCAAAGGCACGTGGCCCCATACCTGACCCACTTAGGTTGGTCCCCTGTGTGGCCTCAGCCATCATGCAGTGGTGACCCTAACTTGTGCCATTGCAGCTGGGCGAGTCCTTTCACATCTTGAGCTCCTTCTGTACCTCAAAATCTTCAAGACCTTGCCTTTTCTGTATTTTGACTATTTCCATATAGAATCCTTCAGTACCTTATGGAGGGAAAAAAAAAAAAAAGACAGATTTCTTGTTTTCCAAAATAACTTTGAGTATGACAGTACAAAGAATAAAAATGTGAGTGTTTTGGTGTGTAGAGGCAAAATACCACAGCAGAGAACACATGGGAAAGAAACTTGATGGAAGCCCTTTGCGAAAACGTAATAACCAGAGGATCCCAATTTCTTGCACTCTCTCTCATCTTGTGCTGTTCTGTATCCACATGGGTTACTTTGCAGAATGAGTTTGGTTAGTCTTTTACTCACTCTAAGGGAAGTTTACGTTCTCTCAGTCTTGCTTATGCAACTAGAGGTTGTATCTAAAATTGGAACTTCACATGTATTTTTCCCCCTGCCTCAGGAGGCATTCCGGGTACTGTAGTGATCCCTCCTGAATGGTCTCTTACTCTTGATCTGTTTGTCTAATTTTACCAACTACATTTCTACTTTCTTTTCTTTCTTAAGTCTTTGCTATAAGGCACATTCCTCTATCTGGTGGGTAGGTATATAGAGAGAGACAGAGAGAGGGAAAGGGAGAAATCACCCTCTGGATGGCCACACTGCAGTCCCTTCTCTGTTCTTCTCTTGGGATTTTGGGTATGCATGCATATGTACCTAGAATGTTTTTCAAGCCACTAGGACTCAAACTGCATAGTCTGCCATGTGGGATCCAGCTGTCTTAACCACCACGCTATTGGGTGGCCCTCATTTCTTTTATTTTTTCTTTAAATTGCAAGAGGGTACATGTGTTTACCACAGAAAGAGACAGAGGAGAGGGAGAAAGCACCCTGCACAATGGGGTCTGAACACATTGCCATTCCTTTTATTCCATTCCTTCACCCTGTTGGATTTTGGAGCACACATGAACATGCACCTAGTGTGTTTTTTAAACTGCCAGGGCTGGGATTCAAACCTCCTGGTCAGCTGAGTGGTATCTGGCTACCTTAATCACCAGGCCACAGAGCCATCCCTGCATTTCTACTGTCTTTTATTTTTTTTTTCTTAAGAATTATTTTATTTCCTTTATTATTATTATTTAATTTGACCAGAGAGAGACAGAGAAAGAGAAAGGGAAAGCAGGAAAGCAAGCCTCCAGGTCCAGGACTCAAACTGTGGTCAGCCGTGTGGGAGTCCAGTGCCTTAACCACCACTCCACCCGCCAGCCCTACATTTCCACTTTCTAAGAACTTTGTTTTATTAGATACGTTCATTTCATTAATATCTTTGTATATTACATAAATACTTACAACTTTAAGTATCAACTCTCGTTTACTACATTTGTAAGTTAACAACAACAAAAACTCATTACATTTAAAAACCTTCCCTACCAAAAAACCTAGTTTTATTTGTTTTGTCTTGGAAGTGAGTATTAAGTTATGCTTGGCTGTATAAAGAGTCGTTCCTTTTTTGGTTTTTGCCTGTGGGGGACATGCCATTAAGTGTGCAGCCAGCAGCTTCCTCCTTGTAACCTGAGTGAAGAGGATCTGTCAGAGAACCCACACTTCAGCAAACTGCTGCTGGCTCTCTCCCAGCATGTGGATGGGAGTGGCTTAAGCCTCACCCTGGCAAAGGAGCAGGATCAGGTAAGAGTCCTGGGAGACGGGATGATGGGAGAAGCAAAAATCCTCCTGAGAGAGTGGTTCCTGCCTGTGAATTTTTTGTTTTTTTCTAGGCATGGAAGGAGGTTCGACTACATAAAACAACATGGTTGAGGTCCGAGGTTTTACAGAGAGCCATTCAAGAGCTGCTTGTGGACTACTATGTAAAGACACAAGACACAAATTTAACTTCTGAGGACAAAAAGGTGAGGCACGAGAGATGGGGTAGAGGTCTGTTACTGGCTGTAGGAATGTCCAGGCTAACTGATTTTTGTCTGATTACGTGATCAAGGGGAAATAGGAGCTTTGAGTAACGGATTATTAAAAAGGAGATGGACTGGGGCTAACAGGTGGCGTGGAGGTTAAGGCATCTGATTCCACGTAGCGGCTGCACAGTTGAAGTCCTGGACCTGGCGGTTAAAAAATATGCGGGCGCATATGTGTGTGCCCAGAATCCCAAGAGGAGAATGGTGAAAGGATTGCAGCATGGCCATCCTCCCTTGGGGGGAGGGGTGTATTCTCTCTCTCTCTCTCTCTCTCTCTCTCTTTCTCTCTCTGGTGTGTGCATGCACCCTATAGCAAACCAAAAAAAAAAAAAAAATTAGAGAGAGAGAGAGAGGGACTATAATTATGGGAGAAGGAGTGGGTGTGCTATCAGGGCTTTGAAATGGAAAGACTAACAGGAGAAGACACTTACAGCTGAGGAGTTATCTAAGGGGACAGCACCTCTGAGGACTTTGAAAATGTGTGAGGAACTAGTTCATGAGAATGGAAGAGGCAGAGTAGGAAAGGTTTTATAATCACCTCTTTGTTTTTGATTCTCTCAGTTTCATGATACCCTTGAACAGCGGCTACTTGTGACTGAACTGACACGGCTCCTAGGTCCTAGCCAGGAGACGGAGATGCCTCCACTGCTAGGGCTCGAGAAAGCAGACCTTCTGGAGCTCATGCCACCCTCAGAGGTGAGTGCTGGGCAAATCTTGGCACCAAAGCAGCAAATGGCTTAATTTATCTAATATTTTAAAATAATTATTTATTTTTTATTATTGTTTCAAAATTTTCTGTAGGGCACGTGTACTCACCAGAGAGAGAGAGAGAGAGAAGGAAAATGAAAAAGCAAGCCACCAGGTCTGAGACTTGAACTGTGGTCGGCCATTTGGGAATCCAGCACCTTAACCACTGTGCTATCTGTTGGCCCCTTTCTTCCATATCTTTAAAATTTTTGTGAGCCTTGGGACCAGCAGATGGCATCTCATACCGCTGGACTCCCATGTATTTGACTGTGATTCGAGTTCCAGACCCAGCAACTTGAAACATGCTGGGCGTGTATGTATGCATGCATGCCCCAAATCCCAAGGAAAATAGGTTATGGTGTGGCCATCCCCCCTGGGGGGAGCGTGATTTCTTGCTTTCTATCTCTCTGTCTCTCTAGCGAGCACACACACCCTGTAACAAAAATCTCTCTAAAAAGAAAAAAAAAGAAAAATGGAATCGCGGGAGCTGGCAGGTGGTCTGTTGGCTAAGGGGTTGGATTCCCACATAGCCTACCATAGTTCGAGTCTAAGACCTGGTGGCTTGCTTTCTCACTCTCCTCTCTCTCTCTAGTCAAATTGTAGAATAGTAATATAAATTAATAATTCTAAAAAAATAAATAAAATAAAATGGAGTCAGGGGCCAGTAAGTAGCATAGTAGTTATAGTAATGGAATGCCATAACCAACTGTGGTTGGAGTCCGGACTGGGGGGCTTGAAAATCATGCCAGGCACATGTGTGTATGTGCCCAAAATTCCAAAAGGAGAAGGGACTGTGGTGTGGCCATACTCCCTTGGGGGTGATTGCTCACTTTTCCTTTCACTTGTCTCCATCTTTCTCTGGAAATTGCATGTACCCTATGGCAAAAATATTTAAAAAAAAAAAGAAAGAAAGAAAAGAAAAGGAAAATGGAATGAAAGTATGAGTTTATTTTTGTACAAAAAAATGTTGAAATCCATGCATAAAACCCCATGTATTGGTATATATTGCCAAACTGCTCTCCAGAAAGGTATTTCCAATACTCCCAGCTCTCCACATTTTCACCAGTGTGGGATTTTGATGGTCATTTTATTCTTTGCTAGTTTGATAGACTGAAAATGAATCTCTCTGATGCCTGTTGATGCATTTTTTTTGGTTACTATTGAGATCGTTATCACTGCATGCTCATTGGCTGGGTTCCCCAGCTCTACCACCTGTACACAGCTCTCTCTTGGCTTCTGTGGCTGTAGGATTTTGTGTGGATGAGAGCTCGGCTCCAGCTAGAAGTGGAGGAGCAGCTCAAGAGGAAATGTTTCGCTCTGCTTTGCTACCACGATCCCAGTTCACGTGAGTGTGGCTCCCTGTGTTTTGCTCACAGCTGGCCTTTAGGGCTGCTCTTTTAAAAATAATGAATCTAGGGGACCAGCAGGTGTGTGGTGGTTAAGGTGCTGGACACTCCCACGTGGCCGACCAGGGTTCGAGTCCTGAATCTGGTGGCTTGCTTTCTCACTTCCTCTCTCTCTCACTCTCACCCTCTGTCTCTCTCTGGTCAAATTAAAAAATGAATGAATGAATAAAAACTAAAATAAATATTTTTAAAAAATGAATCTGGGGGGCCAGTAAGTGAAGTGGTGGTTAAAGGTGCTGGATTCCCACATGGCTATCTGCAGTTTGAATCCCAGACCTGGAGGCTTACTTTCTCACTTTCTCTTTCTCTCTCTGTCTGTCTCTGTCTGGTCAAATTAATAATAATGATAATAATAATAACAAATAGAATTAAATAAATAATTCTAAAAAAAAAAAAAAAAGAATCTGGGGGACCAGCAGATAGCATAATAGTTAGGTTGCTAGACTCCCATGTGGCTGACCACGGTTCGAGTCCCAGACCTGGTGGTTTCAAATTCACGTGGGGTGCATGTGCGTACATGTTCAAAATTCTGAGAAGAGAATAGAGAAGAGATTGCAGCATGGCCATCCCCTCCAGGGGGTGATTTCTCACTTTCTGTCTCTCTCTCTCGCTCTGTCTCTCTGGCAAGCTTACGCTCCCTATAGCAAAAAAACAAAAAACAAAACAAAAAAAAGAATGAATCTGGGGCTAGCAGATGGCATAGTGGTTAAGGCATTGGACTCCCACATGACTGACTGCAGTTTGATTCCTGGTAGCTTAAAAATCTTGGGATATGTGTGCATGTGTGCGTGTGTTCCCAAAATCCCAGGAGGAGAATGGAGGAGAATGGATTGCAGTGTGGCTATCCCCCCGAAAGGGGGATTTCTCACCTTTCTTCTCTCTGTCTCTGTCTCTCTCTCTCTCTGGCGAGTGCGTGTGCCAGATGGCAAAAACCTAAAAAAAAAAAAAAAAAAGAAAAAGAAAGAAAGAATAATGACTCCAAGGGCCAGATCTGTGGCACAAGGGCAATGTGCTGCTCAAGAGAAGCTGGATTCCACATTGATTACTGTGGCCCGAGGCCCTGGGCTGGTTAGCCTGGAACATCCCAGGCACATGTGAGTGCCTGAAGGGCTGGAGGACCAGGTAAAGGAGACCCAGTGTGACCAGATCCTGTGAAGGGTGCTCCTCTCTCTCTCTTTCCTCTTTCTTTTTTTTTTTCTCTCTCTTGTGCATGCACACACAGTCTACCGTGAATAAAGAACAAAAAGAATAATGTTTTTAAATTTTAGATTGGGGACAGCAGCTTAGAAGCGTCAGAGATGCTGATTTATTTCCTTTCTGTGGAATAAAAAGAAGGACTTTTGTTGGGACCAGCAGTTGGCGTAATGGCTATGTCGCTAGACTCCCATGTAGTCAATTACGGTTCAAGACCTGGACCCGGGGACCAGCAGTAAGCATAATGGCTATGTCACTGGACTCCATGTAGTCGACTGTGGTTCAAGTCCCGGACCTGGTGGCCTAAACTCACGCCGGGTGTATGTGCATGTGTGCCCAAGATCCCAAGAGGGGAATGGAGGAGAAGGGATTGCGGCATGGCCATCCCCTCTGGGGGATGATTTCTCGCTTTCTGTCTGTCTCTCTCTCTTTTTTTCCTCAAAAAAAAAAAAAAAAAAAAAAAAAAAAAAAGTGAGAGAGAGGAGGAAAATGAGAAAGCAAGCTGCCAGATCTGGGACTTGAACCACGGCTGGCCATGTGGGAGTCCAACGCCCTTAGCCACCACACCACCTGCTGGCCCCACCAGACGATTTTTAATAGGACATCAGAAGAAAAACTGGAATAAGGCAGAAATTTTTTTTTTTTTTTTTTTTTTTTGAGAGGTTTTTCGCTATAGGGCGCGTGCGCTCGCCAGACAGACAGAGAGAGACATAGAGACAGAAAGCGAGAAATCACCCCCCAGGGGGGATGGTCACGCCGCAATCCCTTCTCCTCCATTCTTCTCTTGGGATCTTGGGCACGCACGCACACGCGCCCGGCGTGAGTTGTAAGCCACCGGGTCCGAGACGCGAACCGCGGTCGACTACGTGGGAGTCCAGCGACATAGCCATTACGCTAACTGCTGGTTCCCAAGGCAGAAATTTTAAGGCTAGATATAGGAGAGGGGTTCTGAAAAACAGTCTTAGAGGGGCGGTAGCAATTAGGGTTTTTTGTTGTTGTTTGTTTGTTTTTAATTTATTCTTTTATTTATTTTAATTTGACCAGAGAGTGAGAGAAAGTGAGAAGCAAGCCACCAGGTCTAGGACTGGAACCATGGTCAGCCATGTGGGAATGTCCAGCACCTTAGCCTCCATGCCACCTGTTGGCCCCAGCAATTAGGGTTTTCCTGTCAGTCCTCTGTGTCTTTGCCCAGATGCCGACAGCGAAACTCTCAAGGCAGCAAAGGTGTGGAAACTGGCAGAGGTCCTGGTGGGTGAGAAGCAGCAGTGCCAGGCTGCCAAAAGCCAGCAGAAGGAGCAGATGGTGCTGCTGGAGAAGAAAAGTGCCACCTACTCCCAGGTCAGCCAGGGCTGCGGGACAACCTCTGGCCTCCTTTGCCCAACCCTGGAGCGCCTTTAGGGAAGTTCTGAGCCACCCTCCTTCCCTACTGCCTTTGCTCATGCCCTCTTCTTGTTTCCTCCGGGGCCTTAGGTGCTTCTCCGCTGCCTTGCCTTGCTGCAGAGGCTTCTTCAGGAGCACCGGCTGAAGACTCAGTCTGAACTAGACCGCATCAATGCCCAGTACCTGGAGATCAAGTGCAGTGCCATGATCCTTAAGCTGAGGTGAGCCATGAGCCTGCGGATCTAAGGGATTCTCTCTCAAACGCCACCTCGCCTTCCTCTCCACTATGACTGGCACCTCGTAGGTGATTACAAGATGCCACACACCTGTGTTGGCCTTTGGCGCAACCAAAAGCTTCCAACATTCTCGAGTCCCTTCTCCTCCATTCTGCTCTCGGGATTTTGGGCACATGTACACACATGCCAGTGTGAGTTTTAAGCCGCTAGGTCCGAGACTCGAACTGTGGTCGACTGTATGGGAGTCCAGCAACATAACCATTATGCCATCTGCTGTTCCCTAGAGTTTTTTTTTTTTGAGAGGTTTTCGCTATAGAGCGCGTGCGCTCGCCAGACAGACAGAGAGAGACAGAAAGTGAGAAATCACCTCCCAGGGGGGATGGTCACGCTGCAATTCCTTCTCCTCCATTCTCCTCTTGGGATCTTGGGCACGCACGCACACGCGCCTGGAGTTAGTTTTAAGCCACCGGGTCCGGGACGCGAACCGCGGTCGACTACGTGGGAGACCAGCGACATAGCCATTACGCTAACTGCTGGTTCCCCTGTTCCTTAGAGTTTTACAGCCCCTGACGTAGGTGCTTTGCTATGAGACCCACTGCTCGGGAATTCAGATCCACCTCGTCTGTCCCATCACTGTATAGCCCACCTTGACCAGGGGCAGGTACTGTGTCCATTCCTAACTTCACTGACACTGTCAGGGATCTTCCACTTAACATTTCTTTCTTCCTTTTGTCAGGATGGAGGAGCTCAAGATTTTGTCTGACACTTACACAGCTGAGAAAGTGGAAGTTCATCGTCTCATTAGGTGAGAGCTCCCAAGAGCCTGGGATGGCTAGTCACAGATGGTTCCCACACTCTCCAGACTTGTCCATTTGAACATGTTCCCATTCTTGTCTACTTCCTTTTGAAAAAAAAAAAAAATGTTGCTGGAGGGTGCCTATGCACACTGGAGACAGAGAGAGGGAAAGTCAGAAAGCATCCGCCCACCCCTATGAGAGACGGCCCTGCTGCAGTCTCTTCTCTGCCCTTTCTTCTTTTGAGATTTTGGACACATACACACACACACTGGCTCACTGTGTTCGTCAAGCTGCCAGGTCTGGCACTTGAACCAAGCAGTTGGCCATGAGGGATCTCGCCGCTCTAGCCACCACACCACTGGCTGCCCTCTTGCCCTTTCTAATTTGCCAAAGGATGTGAACACTCGTCAGAGGAAGAGAGGTCATGCCACAATCCATTCTCCTTGGTTTCTCTATCCTGTTGGGATTTGGGGCACTCTCACACATGGCCCAATGCATTTTTCAAGCTGCCAGGTCTGGGATTGGAACTACGCAGTCGGCCGTGTAAGATCTGGCTCCCTTAACCACTAGGCCATGCGGTCAGCCTTGTCGGCTTTCTGAGGGGTGACATCCTTATGTTGAACTTTCTCTGTCTGGGCTCCTAGGGACCGTTTGGAGGGAGCCATTCGCCTACAAGAGCAGGACATGGAGAAGTCGCAACAGGTCCTGAACACCTACGAGGTCCTTGGGGAGGAGTTTGACAGGCTGGTAAAAGAGTACACACAACTCAAGCAGGCAGCGGAGAACAAGCGCTGGGCCCTCCAGGAATTTAACAAGGCCTACCACTGAGTGCTGCCGGCTTCTCACAGCCACTGCCTCTTCCTGCCGAGGGAACTGCCTCTGCCTGGGGCCATTCACTGCAGCGGCATCCTGGGACACTTGCTTCGACACTGTATTGCTTAGGCACCCTCCTGGTTTCTCTTCCTTGTTTACAGTGCCTGGACCACTTCTGGGAAATGTAGCAAGCAGATTTATATAATTTTATGCATAGTAATTTGTTAGTGTCAGTCCTGTATTGTATTTGATTATCTCCTAAATAAAGTAATGTTATTATGTTTGAAAAATTTAGTCAATAGGAACTGGCAGGTGGCATGGTGGTCAAGGCACTGGACACTCCCACATGGTCAACTATGGTTTGAGTCCTGGACCTCGTAGCTTGCTTTCTCACTTTCCCTCTCCACCCGGTCCGGGACTTGAACCATGGTTGGCCATGTGGGAGTATAGCAACCTAACCACCATGCCACCTGCCAGCACCATAAATAATTTTAAAAAGTAATAATAATTTAGTCAGTTTCCTTGGGCAAAGATGGGAAAAGAACACAGAAGGCTATATGAGAAAGGAGGGGAACTGAGTAGACAAAGAGATCTATGCTTCTTCTTTTTAAATTTTAAAATATTTATTATTTTCAATTCGATCAGAGAGAGAGCACACGAGAAAGGAAGCCAAGACTAAAACTGCAATCATCCATGGGGGAGTCCAGCACTTCAACCACAATGCCTCCTGCCGGCCCCGATTCTTTTTTTTTTTTTTTAAGAGAGTCTTTTTTGCTACAGGGTACGTGTGCTTACCAGAGAGACAGAGAGAGGCAAGAAGTGAGAAATGATTCCCCCCAGGGTGGGTGGCAACACTATAATACCTTTTCCTCCATACTCTTGGGATCTTAGGCATACATGCACACATGCCCAGTGTGAGTTTTAAGCCACCTGGTCCGGGACTGGAACTGCGTTTGACCACATGGGTTACATCCAATGATGTAACCATTATGCCACCTGCTGGTCCCCAGATCTGTGGTTCTTATACAAAGTGCCAGACTGTCTATATCAAATCTTAGCACTTCATTCTAGAAGACAAGTAGATTAAATCTGGGCTAGTTCTTTTTTTTTTTTTTTTTTTTTTTTTCTGGAGAGGTTTTTGCTATAGAGTGTGTGCGCTCACCAAAAAGACAGAGACAGAAAGAAATCACTCCCCCAGGGGGGATGGCCATGCCACAGTCCCTTCTCCTCCATTCTCCTAGGATCTTGGGGCACACGCACCCAGCATGAATTCAAGCCACCGGGTCTGGAACTCAAACCACAGCTGACTACATGGGAGTCCAGCAATGTAGCCATTATGCCAACTGCTGGTCCCACAGTATACTCTTAACCTAGACTGAACAATTGCTAACATTTTGCCTTTTTCTTTCTCTCTTTTTTCCTTTCTTCCTTTTCTCCCTCTCTAAAAAGTGAAATAGTGATAGACCTTTTTCTGAAGCACTTAATAAAGTTAAGTGGTAACATTATCATGACACTTTATTCTCTGAATATTTCAGCAGGCAACTCCTAATAATAAGGGCACTCCTCTATGTGACTAGTAAAATTATTATACCTAAAAAATTAATTGTTCCATAGTATCTATTATTCAGATCATATTTTGATTTCTCCAACTTTTTTTCCTGGTTTCTTTTTTTTTTTCCCCTTTTTTGCCAGAGGATGTGTGCTTGGCAGAGAGAGAGAAAGTGCCCCCCAACGGGGTGTGGTCACACTGCAATCTTCTATTTCTCCTTCCTGTTGAGATTTTGGGCATGTATGCACATGCACACATGTGTCTGGTGTGTTTTTCAAACTGCCAGTGGCCAGGACTTGAACCACCTTGAACTTTGGTCAACCACGTAGAATCCCACTGCCTTCAGCTGGCTGTGGGGCTGGCTCAAAGTTTCATATCTTTTTATTTTAGAGAGATTTTTGCTATAGGGCACGTGTGTTCGCTGGAGAGACAGAAAGCGAGAAATCACCCCCCCAGGGGGATGACCACATCACAATCCTTTCTCCTTCATTCTCCTCTTGGGATCTTGGGCACGCACGCACATGCACTGACGTATTTTAAACCACCAGGCCCAGGACTCAAACCTCACCCAACTACATGGGAGTCTAGCAACATAACCATTATGCCATCTGCTGGTCCCAAAGTCATGTCTTATATCTGAATATTAGATTTCTTTAAATTAAAAATAAAAGGGATATTCTACTTATATTTTTTAGACCGACTTGTGCCACCATGACCTGCTCTTCCAGACAGGGACTCACTGTGTTGCCTGAAGTGTCTGAGTTCTTGATCCTCCTGCCACAGGCTACCAAGTAGCTGTGATTACAGGCATATGTCACGTTGTCAGGCTTTATCGAGTGGTCCTGGAATCAAACCCTGACCTCTCAAGTGGCCTTACCCTGCACAGTAGCAGCAGCAACCAACTCACACTACTGCAGCTGGGCTTTTTTTTTAGAGAGGTTTTTGCTATAGGGCATGTGTGTTCACCAGAGAGACAGAGACAGAAAGCAAGAAATCATCCTCGTGGGGGATGGCCATGCCACAATCCTTTCTCCTCCATTCTCCTCAGGATTTTGGGCACACATGCATATGCGCCTGTCATAATTTTTAAACCACCGGGTCCGGGACTAGAACTGAGATTGGCCATGTGGGAGTCCAGTGATGTAACCACTATGCCATCTGCTGGTCTCCCTAGGCCTTACTTTAAATAAAAAAGGAACTGATTGAGTAAGCCTGTGGCATAGTGGTTAAGGCAGCTGGATCCCTTATAGCTGACTACATGGTTACAGTCCCAGACTTGGTGGCTTGAGAAATATATCAGTGGGCGTGCAAATGCATGCCCAAAATCCCAAAAGGAAGGAAAAATGGAGAAGGGATTGCCATATGGCCAGCCTTCACTGGGAGTGCTGCCTTACTTTCTCTCTTTCTGGAGAGCGCTTGTGCCCTATGATGAATTAAATAAAAAAGTGGAATTGACTTTCTGAAAAATCCAGGCTGGTGGGTTTGTACTATGTACATTGGTGATTGTTTTTTGTGGTGGTTAACTTATTCCTCTCTAGTTCTGTTCAGTATAATAGCCACTAGCCACAGCTAGCTATTTAAATTCAAATTTAAGTTAATTGAAATGACATAGAATTAAATTTTCAGGGACCAGCAGTTAGCGTAATGGCTATGTCGCTGGACTCCCACGTAGTCGACCTGGTTTGTGTCCCGGACCTGGTGGCTTAAACTCACGCCGGGTGCATGTGCACATGTGCCCAAGATCCTGAGAGGAGAATGGAGGAGAAGGGATTGTGGCATGGCCATACCCCTGGGGGTGATTTCTCGCTTTCTATCTTTCTGTCTCTCTCTCTCTCTCTGTCTGGCAAGTGCACGCGCCCTATAGCAAAAACCTCTAAAAAAAAAAAAAATTTCAGTGGATTGGTGGTTACTGTAGTGGTCAGTGTAGATATAGAACATTTACATCATTGGGGGCTAGCAGGTGGTAAGGCGGTTAAGATGGATGAATCCCACGTGGCCAGCCACGTAGTTCAAGTTTGAGTGCCAGTCCTGGATTCAGCAGCCTGTGAGCGTGTCTGCCCAAAGTCCTCAGAGGAGAGTGGAGGAAAAGGGATTGCAGGGTGGCCATCCTCCCTACTCCCTGCAGGGGGATGAGTTCTCTGTCTCTCTCTCTCTCTCTGTCCCTCCCTGGCAAGTGCATATGACCTGTAACAAACTTAAAGAAAAGAAAGAAAAAGTTCTCTTGAACAATGCTGTAAGCCTTTATTTCCTGTGAACCGGAAGTAGGTTTACAGGCTTGATTGAATTTGGGTTAAGCATTTTACAAAGGATCCTTAATAGTGACGTTACACTTCACATTATGTCACTCGGGAGCCATATCGGGTCAGTGTGTCTCGCTGTTCATTGTGCTGAGTTGGATGACTTGGTTAAGGTGGAAACTGCCAGATACCACCTAGTGGTATCCCTCTAGCTATAAAAGTACATTTTTTGGGGGACCAGCAGGTGGTGTGGTGGTTAAGGTGCTGGATACTCCCACATGGCTGATCAGGGTTCGAATCCTGAATCTGGTGGCTTGCTTTCTCATTTCCTCTCTCTCTCACTCTCACCCTCTGTCTCTCTCTGGTCAAATTAAAAAATGAATGAATGAATAAATAAAAAAATAAAATAATTATTTGAAAAAAAGGTATATTTCCTTTTGTAGTTAGTAGCATTTGGAAATGAACTTCACAAACCTCGAAACAGTTCTTTCTGGTATTTATTGTGGCAGTCAGCATTTCCTTATTTTAATTAGGTGTTCATCCTGAACCACACAGTACTAGGCTTTGGTATCTGAAATAATAAGGATAATAATAAAGAAGAAATGGACCTTGTCCTCAATGTTTATATCCTATAAACAATAGAAGACACAAAAACAGCCTAAGAATATAAAGTAGCAGGAAGTGCAAATAAATAAAAGTGATTACAAACCGGGAGAAACAAGTCAGAAACTACCAGGCACGGCCGTAGTAGGGAATGCAGATTTGGTTCAGGCTTTGTAGAAGTATGTTGAGGATAGAATTTTGGAAAAAGCAACAGAGAAAGGGAAGGAGCAGAGGCAAAAGTGCAGAGTTAGCAAATTCTGTACCAAGGCAAGCTTTCATTTAAAGTGACCAAAATGTAAGGACCAGACAGTGGTGCCGTGGTGAGAGGTAATGCCTTGCATAGTTGACCCACATCAGGTTCTGGGTTTGAAGCCAGAGACCTCCCTGAGTATAACAGGCATGTGTCTACCTATGGTCAGAAACATGAGAAATATATATAGTTGAAAATCTTAAAAATTAATCAAGTGGCCAAAATTTGAGAAAAATATCTCATGGCTTTAATTAAAACTGGACAGGTGGGATTTGAGAAACATTTAGATTTCTAACTGCCTGAGAAAGAAAAGTGGCCTCCAAGACAGTGGTTCCCACCCAAGCTCCCTAAATATCATGAGGTTGGACTGTGAGCTATTTCTTTTTTAAAAAATAATTATTTTTTATTAATTTTTAATTTGCTACAAGGCACATGGTGCTCATGAGAGAGAGAAAGAGAGGGAGAAAGTGAGAAAGCAAGCAAGCAAGCCATGAGGTCTGGGACTTGAACTGTGGTCAGCCATGTGAGAGTCCAGCACCTCAACCACCATGCCACCTCCTGGCCTCCAGTGAACTATTTCTTCTATTTTCTTATCTTTTTTTTTAAAAAAATAATTATTGGGACCAGCAGTTAGCATAATGGCTATGTCGCTGGACTCCCATGTAGTCGACCACGGTTCGCGTCCTGGACCCGGTGGCTTAAACTCAGCTGGGCGTGTATGCGTGCGTGCCCAAGATCCCGAGAGGAGAATGGAGGAGAAGGGATAGTGGTATGGCCATCCCCCCTGAGGGGTGATTTCTTGCTTCCTATCTCTCTGTCTCTCTCTGTCTTTTTGGTGAGTGCATGCGCCCTCTATCGAAAACCTCTTAAAAAAAATTATTTTTGGGACCAACAGATGGCGTGGTGGTTAAGTGCTGGACATTCCCACATGGCTGACCACGGTTCAAGTCCCAGACCTGGCAGCTTGCTTTCTCACTCTCTCTCTCTCTCTCTCTGTCTCTCTCTGGTCAAATTAAAATAAATGAATGAGTAAATAAAATAAATAATTATAAAAAAATAATTATTATTATTTTTATTTTATTTGTTGTTGTTATTTTGTTTTCACTTGACCAGAGAGAGAAAAAGAGAGAGAGAGAGAAGAAGAAAGTGAGAAAGCAAGCTGCCATGCCTGGGACTCAAACCACAGTCAACCATGTGGGAGTCCAACATTCTAACCATTGTACCACCTGCTGACTCCATATTTCTTCTATTTTCAAAAGCCTAAAGAAAATGGAACATTTGCCTGCAAGGAGAGACAGAGAGAGAGAAATCACCCTCCAGGGGGAATGGCCACACCGCAGTCCCTTCTCCTCCATTCTCTTCTCAGGATCAGGTGCACACACGCCCAGAGTGAGTTTAAGCCACCGGGTCCGGGACTTGAACAGTGGTCGACTACATGGGAGTCCAGCGACAGCCATTATGCCAACTGCTGGTCCCCTGTACAAACTTTTCTTTTTAAAAGCTTTACTCCCTCCTGGGAGCCAGGTAGTGGTGCAGTGGCAATGCAGCTGGACCATATGGGACCTCCCTGAGCATAGCAGGAGCTCGTGTGTGTGCCTGTGACCTGGGCCAGCTGAAACAGGGTGGGTCATGGCACAAAGACCCTGTCGGGTATGTTTCTGTGTCTCTCTGTTTCTCTCTCATGGAAAAAAAAACAAACTTAAGGGAACCAGCAGTTAGCGTAATAGCTATGTCGCTGGACTCCCACGTAGTCGACCGCGGTTCGCGTCTCCGACCCGGTGGCTTACAACTCACGCCGGGCGCGTGTGCGTGCGTGCCCAAGATCCCGAGAGGAGAATGGAGGAGAAGGGATTGCGGCGTGACCATCCCCCCTGGGGGGTGATTTCTCGCTTTCTGTCTCTATGTCTCTGTCTGTCTGGCGAGCGCACGCGCCCTATAGCGAAAAACCTCTCAAAAAAAAAAAAAAACTTAAAACATACACACGCACAAATCTCAGAACAGAAGTGCTATATGTAGTGAAAAGTAAAAGATTGAACCCCACAGTCCCTGACACTGCCCCACACATGTACTCAATTAGGCCAACCTACCTCTCCACCACCCCAGAAGAATCAGAGTGATTTTGTGCATATAATGCTTGATCCCTTTCTATAAACATGTAAACATATATCATAAATATTAGCTAATGCTATTACTACAGTATGACTGTATCATAATTTTGTTAGGTTTTTTGGAATTGTTTTTTTATTTTATGCGTTGTCATTATTTAATTTAATTTTTTTTTTTTTTTTTTTTTTTTTTTTAAGTTGACCAAAGACAGAAGGAAAGTGAAAAAGCAAACTGCTAGGTCTGGGACTTGAACCATGGCCAGCCATGTGGGAGTCCAGCCACCTTCACCACCACACCACCTGCCAGCCCCTTGTTGTTGTTGTTTTAAATATTTATTATTTTTTATTTTATTTTATTTATTCATTCATTTATTTTTTAATTTGACCAGAGAGAGACAGAGGGTGAGAGTGAGAGAGAGAGGAAGTGAGAAAGCAAGCCACCAGATTCAGGACTCAAACCCTGATCAGCCATGTGGGAGTGTCCAGTGCCTTAACCACCACACCACTTGCTGGTCCCCTGTTGTTTGGTTTTTGATATAGGGCACATGTACTTGCCAGAGAGAAACAGTGAGAGGGAAAGTGAGAAATCACTCCCCAGGAGGGCCAGCCACGCTGCAACCCCTTCTCCATTCTCCTCTTGGGGTTTTGGCCACACATGCATGCTCACCCAGCACGAGTTTCAAGCTGCTAGGTTTGGGACTCAAACCGTGGTCCGCCAAGTGGGAAGCTAGCTGTTTACCACGCCACCTGCTGGCCCCTGGCTGTATCTTTTTTTTTTTTTTTTTTTAAGAATTATTTTAATTTAATTTTATTTATTCATTTATTTTATTTTAATTTGACCAGAGAGAGTGACACAGACAGGGAGAGAGAGAGAGAGGAAGTGAGAAAGCAAGTCACCAGGTCCAGGACTTGAACCATGGTCAGCTACGTGGGAGTGTCCAGCACCTTAACCACCACGCCACCTGCTGGTCCCTTTTGTTGTTTTTTTTTAAAGGACCTGGATTCAGGTAGCCTAGCTCCAGAGTTCCTTTTTTTTTTTTTTTAATTTTTAATTTAACTTTATCCATTTATTGATTTATTTTAATATAATGAGAGAGAGAGAGAGAGAAAGCTGCCAGGTCCAGGACTTGAACCATGTCTGGCTATGTGGGAGCCCAGCAGTCTTAACCACCAAGCCACCGCTACCCCTCCTCCCCTGCTATATCTTAATTTAACCATTCTCTTTATGACTAAGGTTTAGATTGTTTCCAATTTGCCCTATTACAAAAATGGTTCATTGACTATCATTGCACTTATATCTTGCTCAAGAGTCTGTTTTTGCTAGTATTGTAGTAAATCAGTATACTAACTCAGTGTATTACTTATTTCATGGACAAATAAACTAATTACTGACCATATGGATGTAGTTTGATATAAAAAGTCTTTCAAAACAGTTCCATGGTGAGGGCAAAGGGACCAAAGGGGTGTCTGTGACTGCCCAAAGGGAGCATTACAGTGGTCTGCGTTGGCCCCTTGCTCTTCAGGCTGACGGCGGTGGGAGGTTTTGCCAGCTGCCCTGTCATAGCAGCTGTATTTTGCTGTGGGAAATAGGAAGGAGACCTGGAGGGCGAGTAGGAGTGGCTGCGTGACACAGAGCAGAAGGTTGGCTCCTGGACATCAGCCGTCCTCTCACCCTCCACTTTTTGGAAAAGATTAGTTACTTTTTTTCTTTTCAAATAATGATTTTATTTCATCTTATTTATTATCATTATTATTTGTTTAATTTCACCAGAGAGACACACAAAGAGAGAGAAAGGGAAAGTGGGAAAGCAAGCCACCAGGTCTGGGACTTAAGCTACAGGTGGCCATGTGGGAGTCCAAGCACGTTAACCACCATACCACCTACTACCCAACTGCCTCTTTTTTCATCTCTTTTTTAAATGATTATTTATTATTTATGTTTCTCTCACCCAGAGCCAGGATATTTTCTTTTCATTTTGAGAGATTTTCATTATAGGGCGCATGTGCTCATTGGAGAGACGGAGAGATAGAAAGCAAGAAATCACCCCGAGGGGGGATGGCCACACTGCAATTCCTTCTCCATTCTCCTGTCAGGATTTTGGGCACACGCACATGCACACTTGCCCAGTGTGACATGAGTTTCAAACTGCCAGTTCTGGGACTCAAACCATAGTTGGCCATTTAAGAATCCAGTATCTTAACCACTATGTCACCTGCTGGGCACCAGGATTATTCTTTTGTAGTCATACTTTACTTGCATCTTACCACATCTGCATCTTGCAGATTCTTATCCTATGATGAAAAGCTAAGGAAATCATGTCCAGAACTTGGATTGGGATGCTCTGGAGAAGGAAACTCTGGAGCTCTAGAACAAACAAAATCTGTATCCTCAATGTTCTCAATGAAAGTTGAATATGGGGGTATCCTGGAGAGTGATCTTGTATTCTTCCTCAGCAAACAGGAAACTTAGTGTCCCCCGAGGACAGTCTGGTCATCTCTAAAGGAGAGTAGCATTCCTGGAGTCCAGAGACCTTGTGTTCCCTCTCACTCCATAAAGAATCTCTTCATAGTACATCTGGAAGGATCTGGGCTAGGTTTTATTAAAGAAACTAGCAGGTTTCCTTTCCTTATACTTTTAGACAGTGAGACTATAGGAACCAACCCTTAATGGACTAGATTAGCAATAATCTACAAAAATAATGTAATTTAAAAGATGGTTTGAGGGCCAGCAAGTTGGCATGGTGGTTAAGGTGCTCGACTCCCACATGGCCAACCAGGGTTCGTGTCCTGAACTTGGCTTGCTTCCTCACTCCCCCCTCCCCTTTCTCTGTTGAGCAAACATGCCCTATAGCAAACTAAAAGCAAACAGACAAAAAGAATAGGGGCCAGCAGGAGGCATGGTGGTTAAGGCACTGGACTCCTACATGGCCAACTGCAGTTTGAGTCCCAGACCTGGCAGCTTGCTTTCTCACTTTCTTGTTCTCTCTTTCTCTCTCTGGTCAAATTAAAAAATAATAACAAATAATATTTTTAAAATAATTGGGGCCAGCAAATGGAATAGTGGTTATGTCCCTGGACTCCTACATGGCAAACCGTGGTTTGAGTCTTGGACCCAATAGCTTGAAACTTGTGCATGTGTGCCCAAGATCCTGGGTGGAGAATGGAGAAGAGATTATGGCATGGCCATCCTTCCCTGAGGGATGATTTCTCACTTTCCTTCTCACTGTCTCTGTCTCTGTTCTCTTTCCAGTGAGTGTGTGTGCCCTAAGGCAGAAACCTCTTTTAAAAAATAAAAATAGGGGCCGGCAGGTGGCATGGTGGTTAAAGATGCTGATACCCACATGGCTGATGGCAGTTTCAGTCCTGGACCTGGCAGCTTGCTTTCTTGTTTTCCCTGTCTCTCTCTCTCTCTCTCTGTCTGGTCAAATTAAAAAATAATAACAACAACAAATGGAATTAAATAAATAACATTTACAATAAATAAATAAATAAAAGTAGGGGCCAACAGGTGGTATGGTGGTTAAGGGTGCTGAACTCCCACATGGCTGGCCGTGGTTCGAATCCTGGACCTGGTAACTTGCTTTCTCACTTTCTCTCTCTCTCTCGCTCTCTCTCTCTCTCTCTTTAAAAAAAAAAAGGCTTTTGGGACCAGCAGGTAGCGTGGTGGTTAAGGTGCTGGGTACTCCCACATAGCTGACTATGGTTCGAGTCCTGGACCTGGTGGCTTGCTGTCTCGCTTTCCATATCTCTGTCTCTCTTTGTCTCTCTCTGGTCATTAAAATAAATGAACGAATAAATAAATAAAATTAAATATTTTTTTTAAAAAAGGCTTTCATAAAGAAAATACAATTTAATTAATTAATTAATTTTAAAAAAAGATGATTTGTATTTGAGTTGCTGAGATCCAACCCAAGTGGCCAAGGCCTGGTCTCAGAAAAGTAAAACTGAAGTTTAGAGAGACCAGAATGTTCCAAGGCTGGCTGCAGAAAGAATATGTAACTGAAAGCCAGCTATCTGCCTAGGGTTTAGAAGAGGGTGATCCAAAGAGCAAGATCAAAGTTCTCCAGAGAAACAGAATCTGTTATATTTATATATTGGGTCATCAGGAAAGTCATGTCACATTTTTACATAGAAAAACAGAAAAATATGTCATGACTTTTCCGACGACTCAGTACATCAGGAGATTTATTTTAAGAAAGTGGGTCACATGATTGTGGGATCTGGCATGCCTGAACTCCATAGGGCAGGCACTGATGCTGCTCGTAGTCTTGAGGCAGAGTGTCTTCTCTTGGAAACATCAGTTTTTGCTCTTTTACTTTTTTTTGGAGAGATTTTCACTATAGGGCGCATGCGCTCGCCAGACAGACAGAGAGAGACATAGAGACAGAAAGCGAGAAATCACCCCCCAGGGGGTATGGTCATGCCGCAATCCCTTCTCCTCCATTCTCCTCTCAGGATCTTGGGCACACACATGCTCGGCATGAATTTTAAGCCACCGGGTCCGGGACGCAAACCATGGGCGACTACGTGGGAGTCCAGTGACATAGCCATTACGCTAACTGCTGGTTCCCATCAGTTTTTGCTCTTAAGGCCTTAACAGATTGGTAAGACCCATCCACAGTATCAAGAGTAGTCTCCTTTGTTCAAAGTCAACTGACTGTCAGCCCATCTACAAAATACCTTCACTGTAACATCAAGATGAACCATCTGCGCACTATAGGCTAGCCATGCCAATACGTGAGCTGACCATCACACAAGGTATTCCAGTTTTCATCCAGCCCTGGCCTGTTTCAAACAGACACTGAACTGGGGATATGAGGTCGCTGGAGAGAGAGGCTACACGGGGCAGGAACACGTCCTGGTTGCAACCTCTGTCCATGAAACAAGAGCTTTGAAACCTCACTAGGTACCAGACATGATTTCGAAGCACTTTGCACGTAGTAAGTCCCTTGATTATCATAGCAAACCTCTGAGGTGAGGAGAGTTTCTGTCTCTGCATCATGAAAGGGGATGCTAAGTAAGGAACGGAGAGATCAGGTAACTTCTGCCATGTCTCAGGCTGGTAAATTGAAGGGCCCTGGCATGAACCCATGAACCCGGCAGTCTGGCTCTAGGACCCACTGTCCTATGACCCTCTGACGCCCTTAGTCCAAACATACATTCCCTAAACAACAACGTGTTTACGGATTTGGCCTCCCTGGTTGCCTGACTCTGGGAAGGGGATGCGGTATACATCAGATAATTATCTCTGCCACTGGAAAGTACTGTCCTTCCATGTATACTATTTATTTATTTATTTATTTGGAGAGGTTTTTGCTATAGGGCGCGTGCATTCGCCAGAGACGTAGAGACAGAAAGCGAGAAATCACCCCCCGGGGGGATGGTCACGCCGCAATCCCTTCTCCTCCATACTCCTCTCGGATCTTGGACACACATGCACACGCGCCCGGCGTTTTTAAGTTTTAAGCCACCGGGTCCGGGACGCGAACCACGGTTGACTATGTGGGAGTCCAGCAACATAGCCATTACGCCAATTGCTGGTCCCCATGTATACTATTTATTTATTTACTTTTTTATAGGTTTTTGGGTGCATGCATTCACTGGAGAGAGAGAGAGAGAGACAGACGGAGAGAGAAAAAGTGAAAAATCATCCCCCAGCGAGGATAGCCATGCCACAATCCCTTCTCCATTCTCCTCCTACGGTCTTGGGCATGCACACACATGCGCCTGGTGTGAGTTTCAAGCCACCACGTCCGAGACTTGAATGGCTGTAAGCCATGTGGGAGTTCAGTGACATAACTGCTACACCAACTGCTGGCCCTTATTTACTTTTTTAATCGTCAGGGGGGTGTGCACTCCCCAGAGACAAAAAGAGAGAACTCCTCAATGGGGCATGGTGGCCCTGCAATCCTTTTTCCTCTATTTCTCCATCCTGTCAGGATTTTGGCATGAATACACATGTCTGGGTTTTTTTAAGCAACTAGAGCCAGGATTCAAACTGTTGGCCATATGGAATCCAGCTCTTAAGCACTTGGTTACCGGCAGGCCTGGCAGTATGGTTTAAATGCTGTTTTCTGGGAACTGCAGGTGGTATAGTGGTTAAGGTGCTGGACTCCCACATGGCTGACCATGGTTTGAGTCCTGGACCTGGCGACTTTCTCACTTTCTCTCTGTCACTCTCTGGTCAAATTTTAAAAATAATAATAACAAACAAAATTTAATAAAAATAATTAATTATAAATAAAAATAATAATAATAAAATGCTGGTCTCTGGTGAATATCACTTGGTTTTGGCCAGGCCCTGAACCCAAAGACCTCACCAATGTTCTGCCACCCTGTGAGAACAATCAACATAGCCAATGGGTATCTTTTTCTTCTACTGCCCCACTCTATTTTAGTCCTCATTTTGAGCCACTGCAAATTGTCCAAACTGTTCCCCCTCTCTCTCGCTCTCCCTTTTTTTTTTAGAGACAGAGTCAAACAGTCTCCTCTCTGGATCTTGGGCACGCACGCACATGCGCTTTGCTTGAGTTTAAGCCACTGGGTCCGAGACTTGAACCGCGGTCAACTACGTGGGAGTCCAATGACATAGCCATTACACCAACTGCTGGTCCCTACAGTGATATATTTCTTAAGGTTAAGATAATAGCTGTGATGCATGCCTATTTTCCTGGCTGGATCAGACTAGGGGTGGGTCATGGCATTAGGATCCTGTTGGAGGCACCTCTCTCTCTCTCTCTCTCTCTGAAGGAAAAAAAAAAATTAAAGGCTCTGTAATCAGTTAACCTAGGCTTGTACCCCATCTAAACCCCTTCTAAATCACCCAACTCTCCAAATCTTCACCATGTAAGAATAATACTTTTTTTAAAAGAGGTTTTTGCTATAGGGCACGTGCAGACAGACAGAGAGAGACAGAGAGACAGAAAGCGAGAAATCACCCCCCAGGGGGGATGGCCATGCCACAATCCCTTTTCCTCCATTCTCCTCTCGGGATCTTGGGCACGCACACACACGCGCCCGGCGTGAGTTTTAAGCCACTGGGTCCGGGACGCGAACTGCGGTCGACTATGTGGGAGTCCAGCGACATAGCCATTACACTAACTGCTGGTCCCAGAATAATACTTTTTCACAGGGTTCTGGTGAGGATTTTGGGTTCTTGCGAATGTTAAGTGCTTTTATAGAACCTGACACAAAATATGACGTACTCAATAAATGTTAGCCTTTACTTTTATCACAACTTAAATTCATATAATCATAGACATGTATATACCTGCAGCTGATGTTCTTTTGGGCTATTAGTTTGGCCCTTTAATTCTATTTTTGTACCAACTGTGATTATAATCCCCCTTTTTTATATTACTTATTTCATAAAGACTTTGAGATAAAGGGCTAAAAATATATAGAATGTTCCCTTTTCTTTCCCCTCTTTTTGAGCTTTCTTTGCTTTTTTTGGTCTAATTTTTATTGCAGATGAATGGTAGAATCATTTTATCAAGTAACAAAAGATTCCATTAGACTCGTGATAGAATGTTGTAAAAGTGAGAAATTAATTTGGTAAGAATTGATATCTTTATAAGATTCTTCTTTTCTAAGAGTATGACTTATTTCTCTGTTTCTTTTTTCGGTCTTCTATTATATCTATCAGCAAAATTTAATTATTTTCTTTTTACAATTTTCTCACATTTTTCAAGTAAAGAGACTATTAAGTATTTTATGGTGGCGTTACTATTACCTTTGTGAATGAAGAACATACTAATCACAATAGCTAATGTATATCAGAGACTTAAAATGTGCAGAGGAGATTATAAATGGTCTACTGTGTTATCTAACTTAACCCTCATAGCAGCTTTATGAGATAAGAACTTTTTTTAGACAGGCTTTTGCTATAGGGTACATGCACCCACCAGAGAGACAGAGACAGAAAGTGAGAAATCACTCCCTCCAGGGGGATGACCATGCTACAATCCCTTTTTATTCACCTCTTGGGATTTTGGGCACACACACACACACACACACACACACACGTTGCCAGTGTGAGTTTTTTTTTTTTTTTTTTTTTTTTTTTTTATTATCATTATATTATTTTATTTTTTGAGGTTGACCAGAGAGAGAGAGAAAGTGAGAAAGTAAGCTGCCAGGTCCAGGACTTGACCGTGGTCAGCCATGTGGGAGTCCAGCAGCCTTAACCACCACACCACCTGCTGGTCCCCACCCAGTGTGAGTTTTAAGCCGCTGGGTCTGGCACTGAACTGTGGTCAACTACATGAGAGCAACATAAGCATTACGCCATCTGCTGGTCCCGCTTTTCTTTTTTTGGGCACATAAGGCTGGTGTGCTTAGCTCACCTGAGAAGAGAGAGAGAGTGAGAAATCACTCCCTAGGGAGGATGGCCTCGCCACAGCCTCATCTCTATTTCCCTCTTGGGGATTTTGGGCAGACAGGTACATACACCCAGTGTGATTTTCAAGTCACCAGGTCTGGGATTCGAACAGTGATCAGCTGTGTGAGAGTCTAGTGTCTTAATCACTATGCCACCTGCTGGCCACAAGAACCATTGTTTACATTTCCATTCTATGGATGAGAAAACTAAAGCCAGAGGGGTTAGGCTCACATGAGTAGGGGAGCGATGAACAGGGTTCCAACGTCTTGCTATCTGGCCCTGCCAGTCATCCTCTTAAATACCATATTATAGGGATATTCTAGTAGTTATGTCTTCTAACTGGTTAATCTTAGTACCTAAGAAGGCTACAGATTTACTTTATACTTGTCTTGTATCGAGTGTCTTCTCTGCATTCTATTATTAATTCTTATCATTTCAAAATTGATTATCATGGATTTTCTATGTATACAGTCACATCTGCAAACAATGATAAATTTGCCTCTCCTTTCCCAAAGTTATAACTCCCTTTTTCTATTTCCAGATTTATTATATTGGGTTTTTCGAGATAATATTAACTAACTCAGTGATGAAACTAGACATTCTTGTTTTGTGTTATCTTTATATAAGTTGATTATATATATATATATATATATATGTATATATACATAAACACACATATGTGACTTCATGAAAAATACTAAGACTACTAAGAATGTTTATAGAAAATGCAGTTGAATTACCTTATTCTTTTCTTGAGATTAAAAATGATTAAATCTTTTATCTATTATATAAATAATTTTTCAAAAAGAATTATTTTTTATTTAACTTTATTATTATTTTTCAGTTTGATCAGAGAGAAACAGAGAAAGAGAGGGAAAGTGAGAAAGTGGTCCAGGACTCAAACTGCAGTTAGCCATGTGGGAGTCCAGTGCCTTTAACCACCATGCCGGCCCCATATAAATAAATTTTATTATTCCCTAACTTTTTGTAAATGGTTTTGTTTTTTTGTGTTTTTTTTTGGAGAGGTTTTCGCTATAGGGCACGTGCGCTAGCCAGACAGACAGAGAGAGACAGAGAGACAGAAAGCGAGAAATCACCCCCCAGGGGGCATGGCCACTCTGCAATCCCTTCTCCTCCATTGTCCTCTCGGGATCTTGGGCACGCATGCACACGTGCCCAGCATGAGTTTAAGCCACCGGGTCTGGGACTCGAACCGCGGTCGACTACGTGGGAGTCCAGCAACATAGCCATTACACTAACTGCTGGTCCCCGCAAATGGTTTATTGAGATAAACCCTAATTGGTTGTGTCATAAAATTACTATGTAAATATACTGTTGCATTTTATTTATTAATCTTAAATATTTTAGAAATTTTACATTTATATTCATAAATGAGATTGGTTTATGGCTCGTTTGGGGTACCATTTCTGACAGGTTTTGATGTTAGGTATGGTCTAGCTTCATAAAGAAATCCGGTAGTTTTCCATCTTTCTCTGTGTTCAGAACAGTTCCTGCTTTGTATTCATTTTGACAGATAAATACTGTGTAATAGAGATGACAAGGAAGAGAATGCAAATCGGCACAGATTATCTTGCCTCAGTAACTCTGCCACTTTTGTAGCTGGAGGACAGCCTTGATTGTGAAGAAGCAATTTGGAGCAGTAGGAGGGTCAAATGGGCCATTATTTGGGTGTTGAAGAGTGTGCTGTCTGGGCAGGCACAGAGGTGAGTGAGGTGGGCCTGGGGAGGGGGGCAGGTGCTGAGGGAGGAAGGAGCACAATAGATGATGAAAAGAGGGTTTTCAATGGGCTGGAGGTGTTTAAACCAGGACAAAACACACAGACAGATACACACACACACACACACACACACACACACACACCAAAGCAAGATCAGGTAAAAGAACTGGGCCTGAAGGGGAAGAATGTTGGTGAGCTTGGTGGGTACTCCTTCCCTCCCAGAAATTTTCCAGGGCCCTGGTTGTTGGTCACTAGCTCTTTTAGATAGAGTAACATTATTTCTCACTTAGATATTCGCCCTCCATGCCACCAGTTCCCCATCTTTCTCCAGCATCCATCTTTTTTTTTTTTTTCCAGCATCCATCTTCATCCCATTTCCCAAGCAGAATGGCAATTCACAAGCTTCTGAGTGAGTACAAGGGCTTAATATGGAGGGCAGAGCAGAAGATGGACTTCGCCAGCCCCGACAAGTCCTACACCAACAGGCACTCCATTTCTTTTCTTTTCTTTTCTTTTTTTTAAGTTTTCCTGTAAGGGAAAGAGAGAGAGAGAAAGTGAGAAATCACTGCATCAGGAAAGATGGCCATGCCACAATCACTCCTCTGTTTTCTCAGGATTCTGGGCAGCACACACATGTGCCCATTTCAAACTGCTGGGTCCAAGACTCAAACCGCATGGTACACCATGTAAGATCCAGGCACCTTAACTACCATGCCTCTTTTTTTTTTTTTTTTTTTTTTTTTTTTTTTTTTTTTAATTTTCCAAGTCTATGGTTTTATTAAGAGTAGGTATTAGGCCAGCAGGTGGTGTGGTGGTGAAGAGCATTGGACTCCCACATGGCAGATCTCAGTTTGAGTCCTGGACCTGGTGGTTTGCTTTTTCACTTTCTCTCTCTCTCTCTCTCTCTCTCTCTCTCTCTCTCTCTCTCACACACACACACACACACACACACACAGACACACACACACTCTCTCTCTGTCCCTCTCTGGTTAAATTTTTAAAAAAATGTTAAATGAAGTAGTTCTTAAAAAAAAAGAGTAGATATCAATATAAGAAATGTTTTTTGTGAGCATCTCTTGCTTCTGCAGAATCATTTATCTTTGCACCTTTGCTATTCATATTTCTAATAAGATGCATTGATTTACTCTTTTATTTAACGAGCATGTGCCAACTATTATTTTTTTCTTTTCTGTTTTATTTTATAGTTTCTTACTTACATTTCATTGTTATACATCTTTATGGAGCACAGTATGGATTTTCTATTTCTTTCGCAGTCCTTCCTTTGCTTTTTCCTCTACAGTTATATAGACAGACCCACAGTTATATGCTGTTCTTATGGCATAGGACAATGCTGTAGAAAAGGCCAGGAACACTGTGGCATGGAATTACTGGGAACTGTTCAGCATTGTTCTTGCCACATAGCTGAGGCCATTTTGAATGAAAAAAAAAAAAAAAAAAAAAAGACAACACAGATAAATGAAATTCAGCCCATGCTAACTTTTTTAAGGTCAATCAGAGATTCAAGGTCCTTTTGCCATGAATCTTTTTGATCATTATTTTAACTAATGGCAACTGACATTGTGTTCCTCTCTCCTTCTCACCCATGGATGGGTTAGTTAACAGCCAGCAGAGCAGCCACCAGCTTGACATCAGGAGTGAAATGCCAGGAGCACAGATGGTCCACAACCTAGATAATTAGCTTCTGAAGAAGAAACATCTAATATGTCTTCTGTGAATGTAGAGTTTGGTTAGGCTCAGCTGAGGCAGAGAACAACCAGGTCTCCTCAACAACTCTTTTCCCACCTCTTAAAATATCTGTAGATGGGGGACCAGCAGTTAGCGTAATGGCTATGTTGCTGGACTCCTACATAGTCGACCGTGGTTCGAGTCCCAGACCCGGTGGCTTAAACTCACGCCGGGCACATGTGCGTGTGTGCCCAAGATCCCGAGAGGAGAATGGAGGAGAAGGGATTGCGGCGTGGCCATCCCCCCTGGGGGGTGATTTCTCGCTTTCTGTCTCTCTGTCTCTCTCTGTCTGTCTGGTGAACGCACGCGCCCTATAGCAAAAACCTCTCCAAAAAAGAAAAATAAAAAATCTGTAGATGGAGACAGCCGGTGGCATGGTGGTTGAAGGCACTGGACTCCCATATGGCTGACTGTGGTTCAAGGCCAGGACCTGGTGGCTTGCTTTCTCACTTTCTCTCTCTCGTTCTCTGTCTCTCCCTAATCAAACTGGAAAATAATAATAATAAATAAAGTTAAATAAAATAATTCTTTTTTTTTTGAGAGGTTTTTGCTATAGGGTGTGTACGCTTGCCAGAAAGACAGAGAGAGACAGAGAGATAGAAGTTTAAGCCACCAGATCCAACACTTGAGCCGCGGTCAGCTACATGGGAGTTCAGCGACATAGCCATTACACTAACTGTTGGTCCCAATAAAATAATTCTTAAAAAATAAAATCTGTAGAGCCCTCACCCACTTCCCGGGGAAAACTGCCTACTGAGAAGACCTTAGGAAAGAATTCCAAATAATTTCTGTAGATACTTAACCCTAAAGGAGGGAAGGCATAAGTCCCCACTTCTTAAGTATGGGAGGTACATAGTGGCTTTCTTCAGAAAAGAACAGTATGGATAGATGATGTCAGGGAAGGAAGGAAGAGAGAAACATCTTAGAGTGGAAAAACCTGATATATTCTACTTCTGCCAGGTGATAAAGGTCATTATCAACTGTCTTAAATCATATTTATAGTACATGCCCTTGGTATGTGATGAAAATGGCACTTTCTCTCTATGATCTTCCTTCCCCAAACACATAACCCAGTCTAATCATGAGGAACTACATAAGACAAATTCCAATAACAGGGCATCCAACAACATACCTGACCAGTGTTCCTCAGAACTATGGAGGTCACAGGGCTGGCAGGTGGCAGTGGTGGTTAAGGTGCTGGACTCCCACATGGCTGACTGCGGTCCTAGTCCCGAACCTGACAGCTTGCTTTCTCACTTTCCCTCTTTCTCTTTCTGGTCAAATTAAGATGAAAAAAAAAAAAAAAAAACCAGAATAAAATAAAATAATTCTTAAAAAAAGACCCAATGACACTATGGAGGTCATCAAAAAGAAGGATTATCTGAGAAACTGTCACAGCTAAGAGAGGCCTAGGGAATCATGACGACATGCAGGTATCTTGTAGGGGATCCTTGACCAGAAAGGTCTGGTGCAACACTAATAATAATAGGAAAAGCATCTCCATGGCACATTTCTTAGTTCTTGGGTTTTCTGACTTCCATTCTTTGGCCACTTACATTGCACCCAAGGCTCCTCAGAGCTTCTCCTACCCACACTCTCCCCGAGTTTCCCAGGACTATGGCCCATGGGCTGGGGTGATCTTACTCCCAAGGCTTCAGTCACTGCCTTTCTTCTGGCAACTTCCAAGCCCTGTCTTGTTCAGGTCACTGGTCAGCCAACTCTCTATTACACAGCGCCCCCTAGACGCCCAACTTAGCATGCGCAGACCCAAACTCGGATTCTCCCCAAACCCGCTCCTCTGGTTTCTGCTCTCGCTCGCAGCACGGGCAGAAGTCGGCATCACCCCTGACTTCTCGAGGCTCGCTGCCAGTCGGCCCCTCAGTTCTGCCAACGCCTCCTGCCCAGAACCTCTTGGACTGTGTTCTTTCCATCCCCACGCCGGGCCCTCAACACCTGTGGGCTCCCTGCCTGCAGGTGTTCGTTCTCAGGTTTGTTCCGGCGCCCTTCCTTCTTTCCCGTCTCTAGCAGCGGTTGACTTGGGAAAGGGGTCATGGGTCCTCCAGGCAGTTCCCTAACTCCTGTCCACTGTACGCCCTCGCCATAGTCCTTTTCTCTCGCTTGAAGTAGTTGTGCGCACTGCGTGGGTTGAGATGTTTATTTACACCTTTGTTTCTGAGATAGAAACACTAGGAATTAAGTGGCTGAATTATCATAGCCTACTTAAAGGTATAATGTAATAAGAGGCAAAATGTATTTTGACAGACATTAGCCCAGTTTTCTTCATGTTCACAAGGACCTGAGTAATGACACAAGAAACACCTTTGAAAGTGGTGACGGGGACCTGAAGATGAACAATTAGGAAATCTGAACCAAAAGTACGCAAAGAAAGGGGGAGACTGAAATGTATTGATTAACAGCTGTATATTACTTAAAAATGCAAAAAAAACTTGTCTCTTCGAGCCAGCCAGGAGTCGAACCTGGAATCTTCTGATCCGTAGTCAGACGCGTTATCCATTGCGCCACTGGCCCTGAGACAACGGTGCTGACCTCAGTGGTAATACTTCAAGCTTGTAGTGCAGGGTTTCCTGGGGCGTGTAGTCCCTCAACGGAATTCTGCAGGCACACGAAGCATTCTGGGAAATTGAAGTTCGTCACCAGTCAGCCCCTGAGATTGGTGGCCTCGGGAGCCACGCCGTGCGTCACTCTGCAGCCCGCGGATTGGCGGGAAGAACCACTCCCCACCTCTCTGCCTCCAGCTCAGGAACCGTGAAAGACGCTCCGGTTGTTAAGGCGACTTGTCCCGCCTTCTGAAGGCCTTTTTCGGCTTTGTGATTGGCTGTTAGTATCAAGGAATCTCGGCGTGGACAACGCGAGGGAAAAGATGGCGGCCATGGCGGTCGGAGCTGCTGGAGGGAGCCGCGTGTCCAGCGGGAGGGACCTGAATTGTGTCCCCGAAATCGCTGACACGCTGGGAGCTGTGGCCAAGCAGGGGTGAGGGTTGGACCTCCGCTACCGCAATCAGGGGGCCGAGCTCGGAGACCGAGAAGGGCAGGGTAGATGCCCGTAAGAGGCAGGGGTGAGGGGATTGGATAGGATCAGGGCCGGAGAAACCATCCTCTTGAGGGTGAGAAGCCTCGTCCCAGGAACGTGAGAAAAGAACTTACTGGGGGGTTATGTGATTACTGTGTCCAAAAGCCAGGGGGTTTGATAAAGGGGCGTAGTCGATTCCCCAGTACCCTGAAGGCTGAGATTATTGTCTGACAGTGGGAGGAAGTGTTAGGCAGCAAGATAGGGAAAAGGTTAATCTTGAGGGGAGTAGGCATGGGCAGTATTGGGGCAAATCTGGATGTGACCGTCTTGGAAAGCCGGTGACACCAGAGTAGAAAAAATTCTACTTGGCATAGATTTCCATCTTTTCTCCTTACTCATCTTTTCTATGGCTGTTGTTTTGGGGAGAAAATTGAAGTACAGTGCAGGGGAATATGCCCTAAGAGGGCTGAACTCAACAGCCCAGTGGGGTGACAAATGGCAGCTCAAAGGGCTGTGCAAAATCAAGATAGCCTAAATCCAGTTGCTTGGATCTCTGGGCACTGCTGCTCTCTTTACATGATGGTTCTGGGTCTGTCGCGGTTATAGGTTTGATTTCCTCTGCATGCCTGTCTTCCACCCGCGTTTCAAGAGGGAGTTCACTCAGGAACCTGCTAAGAATCGGCCCGGCCCCCAGACACGATCAGACCTACTGCTGTCAGGAAGGGGTAGGGACCATCCCATATGCCCCTTAATTACTAGAGGCAGTAACAACTTCTGCTTTATCAGGGTCCTCATTCTCCTTTTCTGACCTGGATATATTGAATAGTCCCTGGGATATAGATAACTCTTGTTTTCTTCTTGCTTACTTGCTTAAAAGCCTTAGTTCTCTATTCTGCATCAGGCTATCCCATACCTATGGTAGAAAAAGTCTGTGTCTCTTATCTCTACTTTCTATTCCCTGCTAAGAACTAGAAATTGAACAAGTAAAGGACTGAACCTCATTCAGTCTTTGTTTTTCTTGGGTGGGGGAGTGCAGACTGGAATACGCTAATTGTGGGAAAGCTTTCTCCATGGATTCGTCCGGACTCAAAAGTGGAGAAGATCCGTAGGAACTCGGAGGCGGTAAGACTGTTTCACCCCTTTCTCTCTTGGTTCCTAGCCAAAATGGGTACAGAGAGTAGTCCCCCCCCCCCCCATAATTTGGTAAATCAACTGATAATGCAATTAAAGCTATTTGGTTGTTAACTCTTAACATTTTCCTCTTGATCTCATTCCAGGCCATGTTACAGGAATTGAATTTTGGGGCATATCTGGGGCTTCCAGCTTTCTTGCTACCCCTTAATCAGGAAGATAACACAAACCTGGCTAGAGTTCTGACCAACCACATCCACACTGGCCATCACTCCTCCATGGTACGGCAGGGGTGTGCCCTTCCTTTTGTGTATCATGGCAGTCAGTCTGTGCTAAGTACCTTCTTGTGCCCAGCCATTCAGTGAAGGGTGCATTTGACAAAACAGAAATATCAGTATTGCCCACCCCGTGGGAGGCTGTGCACCAGCGAGTCTGCCGAGGTTTCTCAGTGAGCAAACAATTAACAAGCCAATGAATGGGAGCAGGAAAGGGGGGAGACCGTTCCAGGCAGACCGTCGGCAAGTTGTTTTCTACGTCATTGGAGAGATTCTTGGAGTTGATGTATGTTGTCACAAACGATGCCGGACTTGTTGGCATAAAAGCAGCAGCGTTCCTGTAAAGCAAGACAGACACCCCCATCAGAAAGTGGTATGGAGAGAGTTTCAAACATAGAATATGTATTTTTCCAGAAACTTAATAGCTGAAGTAAAAAAGATAGATATTTATTACATAAGGAAATATACATATATGTATATGAGGTGTGGACATACAGTTACAAATTAGGGAAGAGCATATAAAGTGATTAACTTGAGGTATGGATTAAGATCTTTTTAACTGGGAGAAGCTTTCTGGACCCGATGAGTTCAGGTAGAGTTTTAAAAGCGTATATGTTCGTGTACAGTTCTGGATGCGGGTACCCTTGGTGGCACCAGAGGACCTGAGAGACGATATCATTGAGAATGCACCAGCTACACACACAGAGGAGTACAGTGGAGAGGAGAAGACTTGGATGTGGTAGGTCTCCCTTTGCTGCTATACCAGGGCAGAGGGTAGGGTGACGGGAAGCACAGGGCAGAACCCTTAGGGAGGTCTCCTTTAGCTACGGTGATTGGTGGGCCATATGTATTAGGCTGTATTTTTCTGTTTTGACTCCAAACAGGTGGCACAACTTCCGGACTTTGTGTGACTATAGTAAGAGGATTGCAGTGGGTAAGTCCATGAGGGTCCTGGGACAGGTATCCCTTCTCTCACTTCCCTTAAAAATCAGGAGTCTTGTGTATTCTGTACAATCTGTTACTTGCCCTGTGCCTCTTGCTCCTCTCCCTTTAAAAAAAAAAAATGCATAACTAATCTATTTCACCAAATTTTTATATGGCACAGGAACAGAAGGAATACCTGAGACCCAGGAAGAACTCTATTGTTATACTTAGGTTTAGTGAAGAGATGTAGCTGTGTAGAAATGTGATTGGATAAAGGGTAGGGTCTAATCATCATGGACTGGGGGTGGTGGAACCCAGTAAGGTCTGTCTGTTCAGATTCTTCTTGGCTTCCCTGTATAGCGTTCCTCTTTCTCTCCGCAGATAGGGATGGGGTGGGATCCCTTTGGAATGAAGGTCTTCAAGGGAGAATGACCTTTTAGGTTTTATGGCTTACTTTGAGGAAGAGGAGTTTCTTTGACTTGCCTCGGGGAAGAGGAATTCTGGTTTCTATGACTTACTTGAGGGTATAAAAAGGAAAGGAGACAGAAGGTGAAGAAGATTAGAGAGATTTTGCTTCTGAGACCTTTCCTTCTTTAGTTGACAGTATTCAGCATGCCAAGGTGTCATACTTAGGGTTATCTTTTTTGAGAGGATTTTTGCTATAGGATACATGCACTTAAAGGTCACACTGCAATCCCTTCTCCTCCATTCTCCTCAGGATTTGGGGGCATGCATTCACTCATGCCCGGCATGAGTTTTAAGCCACTGGGTCCCAGACTTAAACTGCGGTGGACTACATGGAAGTCCAGCAATGTAAACATTACATCATCTGGTCCCTGGGCTATCATTTTCTGAGTCCCACATTCCCCTGTTAGAAACTTCCCCAGGTAGTATCATGGTTTAGAAATAGGGTTGGTGGATTGTCTCAGAAGCCACTGAACTAGTCTCTCCATCTCAAAAAATAGGTTGGCCCAGTTAAACAGTTTGTTAAGCATCCATCTGAGTCTCATTTTGGGAGGTGGTGGTTCAGGTGGGCTTCCACCACCAAGGTCAAGCCTCTATATGATATGAGCATTCAGGCATTAATAGGTATTTTGGGACCAGCCGATGGCATAATGGTTATGTTACGGGACTCCCATGTAGTTGACCATGGTTCAAGTCCTGGACCTGGCGACTTAAACTCATGCTGGATATGTGTGTGTGTGTGTGTGCCTAAGATCCTGAGAATGGAGGAAAAGTGATTATGGTGTGGTCATCCCTCTTGTTGGGTGATTTCTTTCCAGCGAGCACATGCCCTATAGCAAAAATCTCTCTTGAAAAAAAGAAGTATTTCAGTAGAAACCAAAGAATAACAAAAGCTAACGGTTAGAACAAACTACAAACTCAGTTTTTAAGCTGAGAGGCAGCTAGTGGAGGAGAATTCTAGATGTTGGGCTTAAAGCATCTTCAGATAGAGGGTGAGGGCAGGCAGTGGCAGTCTGATAGTTTCCTGGTTTGCAGTTTGCATCAGGTGTCCCAGGGAGCTTTCTGAGGAATCTGCACAGTATCAGGCATGAAGTCTGTTTATACAGAGGCTGTTGCAGTGATTTATTTGAAGTCTATATCAGATCATCTAGCTTCAGTTTGCACGGCTTTAGAACAAAGATAACTTTGGGCCGATTGATTAAGGGCACTGACCGACAGTAGTTCAAGTCCCAGACCTTGCAGTTTGCTCTCTCACTTTCTCTCTCTTGTCCCTCTCTGGTAAAATTAAATAAATAAAGTTAAATAAAATAATTCTAAAAAAAAAAGAAAGAAAAAGAAAAAAGACGATCCTAATTTTAATGATTCTAAGCCAAATAACTTTCCAAAATATTATTTGGAAAGTTCTAGCCAGAAAATGGAGAAAACTGGAAGAATCCAGGATCTAGTCCATAGTTCAAGTAGATGATAAATCCTTAAAAACAGTGAGCTAGAGCACCAGCCAGTGGCATGGTAGTTAAGATGCTGGATCCCACATGGCCAACTTCATGGTTCAAGTCCTGGACCCAGTGGCTTGAAAATCATGCTGTGGGAGAGGAGAATAAAAGAGAAGGAATAGGGAACCAGCAGTTAGCGTAAAGGCTATGTCGCTGGACTCCCACGTAGTCGACCGCGGTTCGCGTCTCGGACCCGGTGGCTTACAACTCACGCCGGGCGCGTGTGCGTGCGTGCCCAAGATCCCGAGAGGAGAATGGAGGAGAAGGGATTGCGGCATGACCATCCCCCCTGGGGGGTGATTTCTCGCTTTCTGTCTCTATGTCTCTCTCTGTCTGTCTGGCGAGCGCACGCGCCCTATAGCGAAAAACCTCTCAAAAAAAAAAAAAAAAAAAGAGAAGGAATAGTAGAATAGTAGTGTAGCCAACCCCCTACCCCTGCTGGGGGATGATTTCTCACTTTCTGTCTGTCTAGTAAATGTAGGCTCCCATTACAAAAAAAAACTTAAAAAGGAAAAAACAGCTAGAATCTAATAATGGGTACTCTGTAGTTCTCTTCTGAAACAGTTTTTTCTCTGTATAGTTAACCCCATTTCTACCAATCACTATGACTAATTTGTTTGCTATTTAAATATAAGTTTAGTCTTTTTAACTTTGGCCTGATTACTTCTATAAGTACAGCAGAAATAGTGACTGACAACATAGGCTGTCTTCAAATTTGCTTTGCTAGAGTTGCATTTCAGAGTAAATTTTTAATTTGCTATAGGGTATGCATGTGCTGACTGGAGACACAGAGATAGGGAGAAAGCACTCCCCATGGGGTACAGCCATGTTGTAATCCCTCCTCCTCCACTTCTCTTTTCAGGATTTTGGGCATGTACAGATGTGTGCTCAGTGTCTTTCTCAAGATGCCAGGTCTGGGACTCAAACCATACCATGCTCTTGTGGGATCCAGCTGCCTTAACCACCATGCCATGGGCTGGCCCAAGCAGAACAGATTTTTATTGAACTTATGCAAATAGCCATATTGCCATAAAAGTCAGAATACTTACTGATAATTTATGAATTCTGGAGGGATCAGGTAGGGAGAAAAAGTAAATGCCTCAATTCTCTTCACAAAGGTATATTTTCTCAGATTGCTATAAGCTATAATAGCTTATGAGAAGTGTTAGCTTAAATCTGGAAAATAAAACATTTAAAATAAGAACTACCAAAATTTTCAAATAAGTCATAAAGGCATTATCTTTGTGCCTTGTTTTTAAAAATCACTTATTTATTTATTTAAATTTGACTGAAGAGAGAGGGAAAATGAGAACTCAAGCTGCCAGGTCCTGGATTCGTTGGCCAGGTGGGAGTCCAGTGTCTCAACCACTATGCCACCTGCTGGCCCCACATGCCTTGTTTTTAAAAAGAGGAGTAAAACACAAAGAAACAAGGGCTTCTTGTCTGGTAGTGGTTGACAGCCCTTTTCTTTCCTCTTGTAGCTCTTGAAATTGGTGCTGACCTCCCATCTAATCATGTCATTGATCGTTGGCTTGGGGAGCCCATCAAAGCAGCTATTCTCCCCACCAGCATTTTCCTGACCAATAAGAAGGGATTTCCTGTTCTTTCTAAGATGCACCAGAGGCTGATCTTCCGGCTCCTCAAGGTGGGTGGTAGGAGGGGTCTAAAGGTGGTCATGCTATACCTTTTATTTACATATGTATTATGTAAATAAAGTGTTTTTCCTATGGGGCTGACTCTTCCTCTCAGGTCTCTGGAGAGCAATTTTAACAAAATTGGGTATTTTTAGAGCAAAAAGGCAATGTCGGTAGGAGTCCCAGAAACTTTTCAAAAAGAACTAGATGTCATGAGAACTTTGTAAGTTTCATTTAGGGAGTTACAGCAATGATCCATTGATCCATAAACCAGGGTGATGCTTGTATTTAATAAGGGCTTTGTAAATTCATTAATGCCTCATGCTGTTTTGTTGGTATTGGGGTACATACTGAAGAACTGTTGGTCTGGGCCTTATTTTATGGTGGGGCTCTTTGGCCATAAGAGCCAAAGCCTCAGAGTCTTGGTCTGTGGGCTATATCTGATGTCTGATATCTCTGGCAGTTGGAAGTACAGTTCATCATCACAGGCACCAACCACCACTCAGAGAAGGAGTTCTGTTCCTATCTCCAGTACTTGGAATACTTAAGCCAGAACCGCCCTCCACCTAATGCCTACGAACTTTTTGCCAAGGGCTATGAAGACTATCTGCAGTCCCCGCTCCAGGTGGGTCTGGAGGACATTGGGAGGAGGGAGGCAGGGGTGGGAAACATCCCTCAGGAGTAAGTGTCCCCGAATCCTAGCGAGCTCAGGAGGTAATGGGAAGTTTTTGCCAGGAACTGGGTGGCTTACTTTGTCTTTTTCCTCTCATTTGTCAGCCACTGATGGACAATCTGGAATCTCAGACATATGAAGTATTTGAAAAGGACCCCATCAAATATTCTCAGTACCAGCAGGTACAGTGGGGGCCCAGGCTGGGGAAAGCACAGGTCGGGACATCTGGGTGAGGATGCGATTATAGCCAGGAGATCTCTCCTTTTCCCAGGCCATCTACAAATGTTTGCTAGACCGAGTTCCAGAAGAGGAGAAGGATACCAATGTCCAGTGAGTACTTTCCCTACAAACCCAGGGACTGGCATCCCTACTTCTCCATATGCCAAATTCTCTTTGACTCTTCTCCCTTCTTAGGGTACTGATGGTGCTGGGAGCAGGCCGAGGTCCCCTGGTGAATGCTTCTCTGCGGGCAGCCAAGCAGGCTGACCGGCGGATAAAGCTGTACGCGGTGGAGAAGAACCCAAATGCTGTGGTGACGTGAGTAGTGACCTGCCTGCTGGGAAGGTTGTCTCTGCTGTTGACTTTCCTTAACCTCCCTCCACCTGTACCATCTTTTTCAGGCTAGAGAACTGGCAGTTTGAAGAATGGGGAAGCCAGGTGACAGTAGTTTCATCAGACATGCGGGAATGGGTGGCTCCAGAGAAAGCAGACATCATTGTCAGTGAGCTCCTGGGCTCCTTCGCTGACAATGAACTGTCACCTGAGTGCCTGGATGGAGCCCAGCACTTCCTAAAAGGTACCTCCAGGTTGGGGCATATCAGGGAGGTGGTAATGGGTGGGGTAGCAACCTCAGAGGAGGTTCCAGACTTGAGGGGAAAGTGGGCTGGCACGCTCATCCAGGTTTGAGAGCTGCTGCTCTGCACTGCCTCTGCCTTGAGCAAACGAAGTCGTCTACCCTACCCGTGTTCATATCTATAAAATGGAGGGAAAGTAGGGAAAAGGAGACGAGAGCAAAGAAAAAATAAAAAATAAAAAATAAAAATAAAAAAAATAAAAAAATAATTTTTTTAAGAGAGATTTTTGCTATAGAGCACATGTGCTTGCCTGAGACAAAGAGAAAAATACAGAAAGAGAAACCACCACCACCCCCCCACCCCCCATGGTGGATGGCCATGCCACAGTCCCTTCTCCTTCATTCTCTTCTCAGGATTTTGGGTGCACATGCCTGGCGTACTTTTAACCCACTGGGTCCAGGACTCGAATTGCAGTCAGCCACATGAGGGGGTGGTCCTGTGCTCTAACCACTATGCAACCTGCTGGCCCCTAGAGCAGAGCTTCTTTTCATGAGGTCTGTGATGTCATATGTTCCTTGAACTTAGCTTTCACCAGGAACTTTCGTGGGGCTTTGTGACCCCACAAACGTTAGAGTATCTTAGGTTCCTTCAGTTCTAATCTTGTGTGAATTTGTAAATTAACCTGGAAGTGGAAACTCCATTGACAGGAGCTAGGAGCAGGCTGGCCTGCCTCTTCTTGCCCTACCCATGCCCGCCTTGGTCTATTTTTCTGTGAGAAGTTTGAGCCGTTAGCGAGTGCAGACAGACTGTTTCCGTCCCCTGGGAACTGATTTGGCCCTCCTGCCGTGTAGATGACGGTGTGAGCATCCCTGGGGAGTACACCTCCTTCCTGGCTCCCATCTCCTCCTCCAAGCTGTACAATGAGGTCCGAGCCTGTCGGGAAAAGGACCGGGACCCTGAGGTAAAAAGCCCCTGTCTTCTGGAAGGAAGTGGTACTCTTTAGACTGCTTCCTTTCCTATATTAGCACCAAATATTTTCTAACTCTGGAGAAGATGAAGAGGTGAAGAAGTTGGGGGGTGAGGGAAAGTGATTACAGTGAAGCTAGGTTTTTATCATTTTTGTATCTCTGAGGCTTGAAATTTTTTCGCTGGGGAAGCAGGTGCATTTTGTCTGTCTCCCAGCTCTTGCTCTTTCTCTGTCTCGGGACAGGCCCAATTTGAGATGCCTTATGTGGTACGGCTGCACAACTTCCACCAGCTGTCTGCACCCCAGCCCTGTTTCACCTTCAGCCACCCCAACAGAGGTAGGATCCTATGGCTCTCCTCTGACTGCAGGGTGTGAACTCACTCTCCTACTTTCTTCTTTCTCTGTCCTGAGTCTGCCCTATCTTGGTTCCCCGTTGTGGGTCTTGCTTGTCTTTACCAAGTTGTCTCGGGCTTCTGGCCCGTCTCACACACATAACTCTTCCCTGATAGATCCTATGATTGACAACAACCGCTACTGCACGTTGGAGTTTCCGGTGGAGGTGAATACAGTGCTGCATGGCTTTGCAGGCTACTTTGAGACTGTGCTGTATCAGGACATAACTCTGAGTGAGTCTGGGGCAGCGAATGGCAGGGTTTGAGGCATGGTGCCTGTGCAGTTTATGTATATGTTTCATCTGGATTCTTGGGGAGTCAGTAAATGGCGATCTTCGATGACTCATTTCCATGAACACAGAAGAGACCCTTCTCAACGGAGGCAAAGGCACTGTCCTGGAGACCTCAATTTTTTCATTATTTTGTCCACACAGGTATCCGTCCAGAGACTCACTCTCCTGGAATGTTCTCATGGTTTCCCATCCTCTTCCCTATTAAGGTAGGAATCACCTTTAAGACAGTAGGTTAAGAAGTAACTTTCCATAGCGTGCTGTCCCTTTTCTTCTCCCAGGATGGTGCTCAACTATGACCCATGTGTTCACATGTTCTTGGATCCCAGGTGTAGTGCTGGGATTATCTACCTGGCCGTCTTATCTGCTCTGGTTACTTTTCTGCCCATTCTACTTTGAGCAAGAGTCATCTTTTTTAAAACTCAAATCTGACTTCATCTCTCTTTTGCTTCAAACCCTTGAGTGCTTTCACACTGCCCTTAGGCCAAAGGTCCATATCCAGAATATTGTTTGTAAGGCTTAGTATGATCTAGTTTTCCCTGTCTTCCACCTATTGTCGCCTTGCTTACATTGCTTCACCTGTGGACTTTTAGTTCCTCCAACACCCCACTTTCTTTTTTTTTTTTTTTTTTTTTTTTTTTTTTTTTTTTTTTTTTTTTTTTTTTTTTTTTTGGAGAGGTTTTTGCTATAGGGCGCGTGCGCTCGCCAGACAGACAGAGAGAGACAGAGAGATAGAAAGCAGGAAATCACCCCCCAGGGGGGATGGCCACGCCGCAATCCCTTCTCCTCCATTCTCCTCTTGGGATCTTGGGCACGCACGCACACGCGCCCGGCGTGAGTTTAAGCCGCCGGGTCCGGGACTCGAACCGCGGTCGACTACGTGGGAGTCCAGCGACATAGCCATTACGCTAACTGCTGGTCCCAACACCCCACTTTCTTTCCTGCCTTAGGCCGTCTAGCACACCTCTCTCCTTTGCCTATAAAGTTCTTTGCTCATCTCTGCCCACCTAACTTATTTTCTAGGTCTCCCTAAATATTGTCAGACAAGTTTTCCCTGACCTCCAGATTAGGTTAGCATTTTTTTTTTTAAAGCAATTCTTAAAATGGAATTTTAATTAATAACAATTCTCCTTTTTTTAAAAGAATCATTTTATTTATTTATTTTTTTATTTATTTGACCAGAGAGAGAGAGAAAGTGAGAAAACAAACTGCTAGGTTGAGGACTCGAACTGTGTTCAGCCATGTGGGAGTCCAGTACCTTAACCACTATACCACCTGCCAGCCCCATTAAAAACTATTCTTTTAAAATGGTGTGTGCATGGGGTCAGCAGGTAGTGTGGTGGTTAAGGTGCTGGATTCCCACATGGCTGACAACCGTTTGAGTCCTGGACTTGGCAGCTTGACAATCAAGGTGTGTGTGTGTGTGTGTGTGTGTGTCCAAAATCCCTGTAGGAGAATAGAAGTGAAGTGATTACAACATGGCTGTCTCCCCTGAGGGGCGATTTTCCATTTTCTTTTTGTCTTTCTCTCTCTCCAGTGTGTGCACATGCCCTATGGCAAAAAACTAAAAAGGAGAGAAAACAATAGGGTGTGTGTGCACACCAGAGAGAGAGAGAGGAAAGGTGAGAAAGCACTCCTGTGGTAGGATGGCCAGGATTGCCATGCCTCAGTTCCATTCTTTTCTTGGGTTTTTGGGCGCGCACACATATGCGCCCAATGTGATTTTCAATCTGCTGGGTCCTGTTCTCAAACTGCACAGTCAGCCATGTGGGGGTTGAGCTGCCTTAACTGTTACCTGGCTGGCTCCAAGTGTTCCCTTTCAGAGCCCCTGTATATGTTCACAGCACTTAACATACTTTTGATTTTGATTATTTAATGTCTGATTGTTCAGTGTTCTGATAGACTTCAAGTAAACTTTACCATTTTATATCCACACCTACCTTAATACATTTCCACATACAGTTCATTAACTCTACTCTGAACCTCCCTGTCTTCTTACAGCAGCCCATTACAGTGCGTGAAGGCCAGATCATCTGTGTGCGTTTCTGGCGATGCAGCAATTCCAAAAAGGTGTGGTATGAGTGGGCCGTGACAGCACCAGTCTGCTCTGCTATTCACAACCCCACAGGTCGCTCATACACCATTGGTCTCTAAGCCTGTGTGGTCTCTAGAGCCTTGGAAGGAACTTCAGGCTGTGTTCCTGTAGCAGAAGATGCAGCACGTCTGTGGGCTGTGATTCCCCTCACCTGTCAGAGAAGAGCATTTCAATTTGCTTTCCTACCTTACATCAGAGTAGGCAAGGGATAAGAAGTAATTGTAGGGCTCAAGCCATCACATCTGTGGAGACCTCAGGTCAGGGCATGAGGAATTAGTGTTGGATCTGAAGCTACACCCATAGGCACTCAGCCTCAAGAGCTTCCTGGAAAAGCCCTGAGAACATGTGGATTGAATACATTTTCAGCCCTTTCTTGTTCTTGTTTCGATGGTTTTGTGTAAGAGGATATACAAATAAAGTAAAATTATGGCCCTTTCCTGCTCTACCCTGCTGCCCCCTGCCTCTGTTTTCCCACACCTCAGTAAGACTCAAGCATATTCAAATCTGTGTCCTTATCCTATGTAGGACCCAAATGGGCCTGCTTTATTCTCTAGTTAGGAAGATGAGTGATGATGCTTGGGCTGCTGGATACAGGTCTTTCTGCCCAGGTTTAATGACCCTTGTCTATTAGGCTTGAGATTAGGCTTTTTCTCTAGGGAAGAGGCCTAGAGTTTGCTGCCTTGGAGGCAGACGGGATTGTGAGTGAAGCAGCTTCTCTTCTGCCTTCCAGAGCTTCTGTATTGCCAGCTCATTTATTACCACTTTAGGAGAGAACCTGGTAGCCATACAGGCATCTCAGGAAGAAGCTACCTATTTTATTTGAATAAAATCACAGTAGGGGGTGGGGGGAGGGCATGGTGGCATGGCAAAATCACAGGGTTAGAGTTTGCAGTTCTGTGAATTCTTAGTCCTATTTTCCATTTCACAGGGGAAATCTGAAATTAGTACAATGGCATAATGTTAGCATCCTAATCAGATCTGGAATTTAAGTACTCTGACTCTGGCTCTCATATGCGCACATGCACACGCACACACATACACACACACATACACATACACACAGACTTCAAAAAGGTTGTGGAGGGACCAGCAGTTGGCGTAATGGCTATTTCGCTGGACTCACACGTAGTCAACCGTGGTTTGAGTCCCAGACCCAGTGGCTTAAACTCACTGGGTACATGTGGGTGTGTGCCCAAGATCCCAAGAGGAGAATGGAGGAGAAGGGATTGCAGTGTGGCCATCTCTGCTGGGGGGTGATTTCTCCCTTTCTGTCTCTGTCTTTCTGGTGAGTGCACACGCCCTATAGCAAAAACCTCTCAAAAAAAAAAAAAAAAAAAAAGTTTGTGGAGAGGCCAGCAGTGGTGTGGTGGTTATGTCATTGGATTCCCATCCCACATGGCTGGCCATGGTTTGAATCCTGGACCTGGAGGCTTCCTTACTTTCCTTTTCTCTCATAAGATTTAAAAAATAAGAACGATTCTTTTTTAAAAGTTCATAGAAAGTGTAATTAAAATACGAGTTTATTTTGGTACAAAAACTAAAAAAACATGCTCTTTGTTTTCCTTTTTAATTTGTTAGAGGGTGCATGCAAAGAGACAAAAGGAAGAAAAGGCACTCTACTGGGGATGGTCAAACCACAATCCTTTGCCTCCATTTCTGTTGCCAGGATTTGGGGCACACATGCACACATACAAATGCTCCCTCTGTTTCTGAAGCCACAGAGTCTGGGACTCAACTTGCACATTTGACCTCGTGGGACCCACCTGCCTTTACCACCACTAGCTGGGCTTTAAAACATTTTTTTCCCCTTGGCCAGAGGACACATGTACTAGCCAGAAAGAGAAAGCAATCTTCAGGCAGATGATCATGCTGCAATCCCTTTTCCTCCATTACTCCCTTCTTGCAGAATTTTGGATATCACATGCACCCAGCGTGCTTTTCAGGCTGCTAATCTGAGATTTGAACCATGCAGTTGCCCATGTGTGATCCAGTGACTAACCACCAAGCCACTGGCTGGCCTCAGTTTTTGGGCTTTTTTTGCAATCAGCATTTCACATTAACTTAATTTTTTTTCCCTTTATTCATGATAGAGCACATGTGCATGCACATGAGAGAGAGGGACATCCTCCAGAGGTCTGGTTTGCCATAATATCCTTCCTAGTCCTCCAGCCTGTTGGATCCTGGACACTGATGACAGTAGGGGATGTGAACCAAGGTTCCTCTTGAGCAGAGCATTACCACTACACCGCAGACCCAACCCTCTATGAACTTTTTAGGAACCCCTGCTACGTATTTTTGGCAGCAACATTAGTGGGAATCTCGGGGGGTCCTGGAAGCTCTTGGAAAGTGTAGAGGTGGACATCATTTCCTTTATTTCAGGTTAGGGCGCTGAGAGTACTTCACTGGGCAAGTTTACTTTTGCAGTTGTGGGGGTTGAGACCTATGGGGTCGGGTGACAGTAAGGCAGCCTGTGAAAGACGAATTGGGCAAGACCTGCGTTTCCCGGGTCCCAAACACTAAGGTCAGGAGGGAGCGTCATGGCTGTGAAGAACCCGCTTAGGATGGGCGTGTGGGGTCCTGAATCCTCATCGTGAAATAAATGCAACTGCACTCCACATAGCTCTCCCGGAAAAGATCTTTGTGACGCCCTCCGCAAACCAGAATAGAGATCGCCAGGACGCATACCTACCTCCTTGCTAGCTCCGCCATGGCGTTGGCCTAGACGGCGAACACCCTAATCGACTAAATGGGGTCTTCACTTGTCCTCGATTCGGTTTCCCCCGCCTTCCGCAAGTCTTTCAACCAATAGGAGAGGGATGGGCAGCTACCAAAGGACTCTTGCATTTTCCCGGAGTCCCTGAAAGACGAGCCAATCACGGGCTGGTGGTTGCTAAGAAACATTTGAGTGTGGCTCCACCCTACTAAGGGTGTTAGCCAATGAAAACCTGTACTTTCGACTGTTGCCGGGAAACCAGTAAGATTAGTTCCACCGCCTGTGGCCTGGCGCATGCGCAGATTGGGATTGGGGAAGTTGCTGGAAGACCCCGGGAGCTGCCGCCATTTTGCGGGAAGCGGAGTACCTCTGGCTGCAGTGCTGCTTTTACCGCTGCGACTCTTAAGAAATATCTGAGCTTCGTGCCCCCCCCAACACAGCCAAGGGAACGGAGAGAACCGGGACCCCCCCTGCGGGGACCCGGAACTGGTGAGAAGCCCCGAAACCAGGTTCCCCCGCGACGTCACCTATGCGTGACGTTGCCGCACGGCGCCTCCCGCTGACGTCACAGGCAGAAAATGGCGTCATGAGCGGAGCCAGGCAAACTTAACGTTTTAAAAATTGTTTGTAGCTCATGTTGATCTGGAAGTGTTTGCTACTTAAATGTAGCCCACTGGCTTGACTTTCTCGACGGGCACCCTCGTAGCTATGCCCAATATCGACAGAGATGTGGTTTCAAATGTGCTCGTCTCTTTCCAGGTCCCCACAGCCGTGACGCTTAGGGACTCCCATAATGGGAAGGGAGCATAGACCCTTAAGAGGTCACTTAACGATTGGTTTTCAGCCACTGGTGCCGCCACTCAGAGAGAAGGGAATTGAAAATTCCTTCTCAGAATTTGAAGACTTAGGTTCCCTTGCAAGGCCAGTACGACCTCTCAATTTTGCCCTTTTAACCCTTGACCACGCATTTCGCGGGTTTATGAGGAGGCCATGTAAGAAGACTGACCGCTGGGACACAGTCTTTTGCGTAGGTGGTGCTGTCGATTATAAGTTGTAGCTATGGCTCCTTACATGACCTGGGGAGGGCAGTCCTTCTAGCAATGTTTTTATCGTTCTCATTGTTCCTGTTCTTAATTAAGCTGCCTTCAGTTTGGAAGTGTTTGTGCCCAGCTCAGTGACCGGACCCAGGAGATGGAGCTACCACCCCCCTGGGACTCCAGCGTTTGACGAATTCTTCCTGAACTGGGCTGACAGTGACTCTTCACTCTCCTCTGCCCCTACAGCAGTGGAGTCTACTTGCTTGCTTGGGTCTTGATGGTGCAGTGACGAGGTCTAGTCATTGCCATGATTGTGGGCCTCTAATGCAGTTTTGGGAGCAGGGATGAAAAGATATACTGTTATGTATGTATAGAAAGTAATGAATGGACCTTGACCCCTAAGTTAGAGCACGGGAGAGAATCTGAAAATGCCTAGTGTTTAGAAAACACTGCTTGTAGGACATGTAAAGAGACACACGAAACCCAGAGAGATTGTTGTTTTAAAATTGGGTGCTATGTTGTATATGTCTCTGCGTACATAGGTTGATTCATTTGTTTCTGAGAATTTCATACACAGAGGCTCATTAGTAGAGGATTGTCAATTAAGTGAAAGTTTTTATGCATATATTAAGTTACCCCTCACATGTGCTAGCACTCAGTAGTGAGCAAGTCTTGAAATCAGGTTTTCTCATTTGGGGAGAAAATGGCAGACTGTAAAGAATAAAGGAGTTTATAATACTTAGAATATTTGTATAAATATAGCAGTGAAAATAATAGGAACAGTTTGGAAATCAAAAACTTTTATTTTTGAAGCCATTTTTCTTTTTTTTTCCCCCTTAATTGCCAGCAAGTGAGTGTGCTTGTGAGAGAAAGTGAAAGCATCCCCCAGTGGGATGTGGTCACCCTTCAATCCTTTTCCTCCATTTCTGCATCCTCTCAGGATTGTGGGCATGAATGCACAGGTACTTGACATGGTCTTCAAGCCACTGGGGCCAGGATTCACGACGGCTGGCCAAGTGGGATCCAACTCAATGCTCAGTGCTTAACTACTGTACTGTGAGGTTGGCTGTTTAGAACTGTTTTTCCACAGTAGGCCAGATAGTCTGTATTATAGCTAGCTAGTTCTTGAAGCCTCACAATAAGACATGGCTGGTAGGATTGATTCTTTTTTTTAGAGAGAGTTTTACCAGAGAGACAGAAAGTGAGAAATCACCCCCGAGGAGAGATGGCCACACCACAATCCTTTCTCTTCCATAGTCCTCTCAGGATTTTGGGCATTCATACACACACGCCCTGCATGATTTTCTTTTTTTTTTTGGAGAGGTTTTTGCTATAGAGTGCGTGAGCTCGCCAGAAAGACAGAGACAGAGAGACAGAAAGTGAGAAATCATCCCCCAGGGGGGATGGCCACGCCACAATCCCTTCTCCTCCATTCTCTTGGGATCTTGGGCATGCAAGCACAAGCGCCCTGCGTGACTTTAAGCCACCGGGTCTGGGACTCGAACTGTGGTGTACTACATGGGGTCCAGTGACATAGCCATTTCGCTAACTGCTGGTCCCAATGCCCTGCATAACTTAAGCTGTTGAGTCTGAGACTCAGATCATGGTCATCCATATGGGAGTCCAGCACCTTAACTACTATGCCCTCTACTGGCACCACACGTTTAAAAAACATATATTGAAGTACATAAGATTTGCAAACCAGAAAACTACACATTAAAGGATAGTTTGGTGGTGGTTGATATGTGTAAGTACCAATGAAATCACAAAAGATTTTCTTGTGCTCTTTTCTAACCCTTTCATCCCCTCCCCATGGGCTCTTATCTCTTTGCATGCACTGATCTGCTTTCTTTGACTATAGATTAGTTGCATTTTCTACAGTTTTATATAAATGGAATCATTCAGTGTATAGTATTTTTCAGTCTTTTTTTTAAGAATTATTTTATTTAACTTTATTTATTTTAACTTGACCAGAGAGGAACAGAGTCGGGGAGGGGGGTGAGAAAGCAACCTACCATGTCCAGGACTTGAACCGTGGTCAGTCATGTGGGAGTCCACCACCCTCCATCTGTTTTTTAGTCAGCATAATTGTTCTGAGATTTATCTATGTTGTATCAATAATTCCAGACTGATAATTTTTAAATAATTTATTCCATTGATTTTGTCTGGTTCTGTTTTTCTTATTTGACAGACCCGTGGCAGATAGCATGAGGGAAGGACAGTTGCTATAGAAAGCTGTATTTGAAAACTTGGGGTAGGTGAGAAGTTTTAGCCTACTTGCCAGGCAAAAAGGTTCAAAGTCTATCTTAATCATAATATTTCAGAGCTACTTAAATTCTAGTTGGTATTGGACAGAAACCATGAGGCCCTAATTATTGGTATGAGGGGCACTTGGAGAAGACCTTAGGGAAAATATCGTCTCCCATGCTTACCTTTTTATTGGAAATATGTGCCTGTTTTTATGATTTAAGTTTAAACCAATTATTTATTCAGAATTTTGAGCAGTAGAATAGAGTCCTATTGTCTGTTGTAAAGTAAATAGTAATTTTGAGTACCAGCATTGTCTTTACAGGACAGGGTCTGTTTTGTATTTTGTCTCCACCAGGATATTCAGTTTCCTTTTAGATTCTTGACCATTTCTAAGCCACAAACCAGAAGTAGTTCAGATCTGTACGGTGCGAAATAAACTTAGGGTAAGCAACAATTGGTATGATTCTTCTGGCGTTCAGGAAACAGAACTGTATATCCCAAAGTCTGTTTCTTGGAGGGAAAAAGGAATGTGTGGTGCTGGAAAGGGAGAAAACTAGAAATCAGGTTCTTATGTGTCTATATCCTCTCCTCAGATCTGACACGATGGCATCTGACGACTTTGATATAGTGATTGAGGCCATGCTCGAAGCTCCCTATAAAAAAGAAGAGGTAATGATATTCCACACTTTCACTCCTGGAATCGGGTTAGTAAGTTAGAGCAGTTGGGGATCATCAGTTTCAAAATCTTGTGACCCTTCTTTCCCTGCTTATTTGTTTTATACAGTGATTATTCATAAAAGCCATAGTTGTAGTAAGCTTTACTGGGACTCATACAGAAGAGTCATACATTTAGAGAGGGCTGCAAAAACCAGAGGTGGACATATTATATATTGGAAATGTGCACTTTGCTCCTAATTCTCCGTGGTGTAGTAGAAGATCAGTGAGCCTCAGACCTAGTGCTAATTTCTTACTCTCCTGAGAAATAGATTAGTGAAACATATTGGGTAGCTAAAGTTCAACATTAAAGTCTGTCATTCTCATCTCTTCCTTTTGGGTAGTTTTCTTGCTTCCTCTTTTATTCCCTTTGTTAGGAGATCCGAGTGCTCAAAAACTGGCTAGATAATCAAGAGCTTTGATTTCTTCCTTGTCCACCTTTGTTCTTTTTGCCCAATGGAATCTGTGTTTTTGCCACCTTGTACTTTGTGACATTTTCCTGGCGAACTCCTAAGGATGAGCAGCAAAGAAAAGAGGTTAAAAAAGACAGTCCTAACGATACCACCACCAACAGCACCAGCAGCACTGGCAGCAGTGGCAGTGGTACCAGTGGGAGCAACACCTCGGGAGAGACAAGCAAGTGAGTGTGGCCTGAAGAGATTGGTGAATGATTGGGGAAGGGAAACAACTGCGTTCATTACAGAGACAGCCGGAACAGGAAGGTCATTGCTCTTGAGACTTGATGGCTTTTAGTAATGACTCCACTGGGTCATAGGAATAATAGTACATTGATTTAATGATACTCTAGTCTTCACTTTCCAATGTAGATTTGTGGATCAGTCATAGCATCAGTATATTTCATTTCTATAAAGTAGCAAGAGGAGCCTTGATTTGGAAACACCAACTTTTGCTTGGCTTTGGGGAGTAGGAGAGGCTGCTCGAGATGCTCGGCAGCTCTCAGGGCTGTGTGTAAGTTCTTCTTGTGCAGTTGCTGTGAACTACTAGACTCTCTTCAGGGCTTTGGTCTTTTGTTGTTCTCTGTTTCACCCTGGCCTTACTGTCACACCTTTTCCTTGGGAAATTTAATGAAACCTCACCAGTAAGTATTTATGCTCCCTTTCACAGGAAGAAGAGGAGTCGGAGCCATAGTAAAAGCAGGGATAAAAAACGCAGGTCAGTTATTCTGGGCGCTGTTGGGTTCTGGAAATTTTTATGAATGGGAAGATACCAGAAAAGCTATACATTAAAGCCCAAAAACTTTAATGAGCAGTAGTTGTTTCTCTCTGTAGTCGGAGTCGAGACCGGGATCGGCATAGGCGGAGGAACAGTCGGAGCCGAAGTCGGGATCGACAGCATCGTCACCGCAGCAGAAGCTGGGAACGTAGACATAGTAGTGAGACACGAAGTCGGGACCGGCGTCGTGAGGATCGTGTGCGCTACAGGAGTCCTCCACTTGTCCCTGGGTACCACTTTCTACTAATAGGATCACCTTTGTGTAATCTGGGTGAAACAACACACTGTGGACCCTGCCTTAAGGTGCCTGTGTCCCATTGTGATAGGCAGGATACTCATTCACTGGAGGGGTGGTATTAAAACTTCATATGTTGGGGGGCCGGCAGGTGGCGTGGTGGTTGGGGATGCTGGACTCTCACATGGTTGACCGCGGTTCGAGTCCCAGACCTGGCAGCTTGCCTTCTTTCTCTCTCGCTCGCTCACTCGCCCGCTCACTCTGTCTCTCCCTGGTCAAATTTAAATAAATAAATTAATTAAATAATTCTTTTTTAAAAAAGTTCATATGTTGGGGACAGCAGTTAGCGTAATGGCTTTGTCGCTGGACTCCCATGTAGTTGACTGCGGTTCAAGTCCCAGACCCGGTGGCTTAAACTCACTCCGGACGCGTGTGCATACGTGCCCAAGATCCTGAGAGGAAAAGGGATTGTGGCGTGGCCATTCCCCCGTGGGTGGGTGATTTCTCGCTTTCTGTCTCTCTGTCTGTCTCTGTCTGACGAGTGCACACGCCCTATAGCAAAAACCTCTCAAAAAAAAAAAAAAATTCATATGTTTGGGTTGGCAGGTGGCATGGAGGCTAAGGGTGTTGTACTCCCTCATGGGCAACCACAGTTCAAGTCCCAAACCTGGTGGCTTACTTTCTCACTCCCCACCCCCCACTCAGTTGCTCTTGCTCTGTCCCTTTCTGGTCAAATTAAAATAAATATAGAAAGAAAGAAAAATTTAAAAATAATTAAAACACGAAAAGAATTCACATGTTGGGGGCAAGCAGGTGGCACAGTGGTTAAGGTGCTGACTCCTATATGGTCGAATGTGGTTTGAGTCCTAGACCCAGTGGCTTGAAATTTAGGCCAGGTGCATGTTCATGCATACTCAAAAGCCTGACAGAATGGAGAAGGGATCGTGATGTGGCTATGCCCCCGGGGTGCCGTGTCCTGCTTGGCTGAACATGTTTTTCTGAGTGGAGAAGGGTGTGGATTAGAAATAAACAAAATAGGGACTTGCAGGTAGCATGTTGGTTAAGAGCACTGGACTCCCACATGGCTAACCACAGTTCAAGTCCTGGACCTGGTGGCTTGCTTTCTCACTTTCTCTCACTCTGTTCCTCTCTGGGCAGATTAAAAAATAAACAAACAAATAAAATAATTCTTTTTAAAAAAAAATAATAAATTGACTGTGGTTTGAGTCCCAGACCCAGTGGTTTAACCTCACACTGGGTGTGTATGTGTGCATGCCCAAGATCCCAAAAGGAGAATGGAGGAAAAGGGATTGCGGTGTGGCCATCCCCCTTGAGGGGTGATTTCTCGCTTTCTGTCTCTCTGTCTCTGTCTCTCTGTCTCTCTCTCTCTCTGGTGAGTGCACATGCCCTATAGCAAAAACCTCTCCAAAAAAAAAAAAGAATGTGATTCTCTTATGAAGGTGTGCCTAAGATTTCACTTTCACTTTTTCTCTTATTTTTTAGGCGTAGGTTTGGACACAGTAAGAGCCCTCATTTCAGAGAAAAGAGCCCAGTCAGGTGAGTTAGAAGCACCTTTTAGGAGATTAAAGATTATGAATAAAAGATTGTTTGAGCCAATACATAGGAATGTGAAATGCTCAAGGGTCCTGGCAACCAAGTGTTGGGAGGGATGATCTCAGCATACCTTCCTCTTTAGGGAACCAGTTGATAATCTGAGTCCTGAGGAGCGTGATGCCCGCACGGTTTTCTGTATGCAGTTAGCAGCCCGCATCCGACCTCGAGACCTGGAGGACTTTTTCTCTGCTGTTGGCAAGGTAATCCTTCTGCCTTACTTTGATTTTGAGTAGCCTGCCTTCTCTCTTTATGTCCAGCTCAGAATTTCTTTTGTGCCCTGGATAGGTTCGTGATGTGCGTATCATCTCAGATCGGAACTCACGTCGTTCTAAGGGCATTGCCTATGTCGAATTCTGTGAAATCCAGTCTGTGCCACTGGCTATTGGGCTGACTGGGCAACGGTTGCTGGGAGTGCCTATCATTGTGCAGGCCTCACAGGTGAGCAGGCTGAAAAACTGAAATAATACAAAACTAGGGAAGAGGGGGTGGGCGTGGGACATGACCCCATCACCTCTTACTTCCCCAGGCTGAGAAAAACCGACTAGCAGCGATGGCCAACAACCTGCAGAAGGGCAGCGGTGGACCAATGCGCCTCTACGTGGGCTCCCTGCACTTCAATATCACTGAAGACATGCTCCGGGGGATCTTTGAGCCCTTTGGCAAAGTGAGTGGACAGTAAGGGAAACCTCTGAAGGGAATTGGAAAAAGTGGGGAGGATGAGTGTACCCTGTTTTGTCTGGCTATGATTAACACACTCCCTGCATTATAACAGGCGTGGTGAAAGTTAGGCTTCATCTCTTTATGCTGCTCAGTAGAAAAATAAGTCAGACACAATTAACTCAAATAATTGGGTCCAGGTTAAGATTAGTCAGAAATCGTGTTTTAGATAAATATGACCTTCAAACCTTTTAAGGTATAACACATTTGCTAGAAAATTAGAGGGATTTAGAACACTGTGACTAGCAAGAATCACAGGTGTGGGCACATGTCAAGATGGCTGATCCATCCTTCTTGTTCTACAGATTGATAATATTGTCTTGATGAAGGACTCCGATACAGGCCGTTCAAAAGGTTATGGTTTCATTACGGTGAGCTCTAGTCTTTTCATTTTAAATTTTACTTTGAATTTTTCCACTTGTCTGATTTTGCAGCTTAGCTTCGTCCTCCTCCTTTAGGAACTGTCTAAATGACCCATAAACCCTGGTGCCTGAAGCTTGGACTAGCCTTCTGCCCCTTGAGATGAGTGCATTGCTTGAGATCTTGGCTTTGTTCCTGCACTCTGTCAGTGCCTTGGTATGGGAGTGTCCAGGAATTCAACCAGCTTTCCTGGTGCTGCAACTTACTCTTTGGGTAATAGTAATGGTTCCAGGCTGCAGCTGAAATGTTGGGGGCATAAGGGAGGTTAAATATGAGGTTTTCAAGACATGCTATTTGTAAAATTGGTGTATTCTCATAATGGGGTGGGACTACACATAGCTTCTTCTGGTACTACCCTAATTGAAGCAGTTTTTCTCCATTGAGAAGGATCTTTGTATTAAAAAAGCACTACAGAGACAATGAGGCCTCCTGATAGTGGATAACCTTCACCTTTTCTTGACATTCTAACAAAATTGTTTCTAATTCCTGTAACTGGTTTTTCCAGCCCCATGTGACTCCAGGTTAAGAATTGGCTACCAGCGCAAAGTCTGATAAAACCTGGTATTTTCTGGGTTTACTCCAGGGAGCACACACCCCGTAGTTGTCTGTAGGGCAAAGAGGCAGCAGATTGTATTCTACCTGGGAATTTCTCACCTCAAAAGTGTCCTATACAGGGACCAGCAGTTAGCGTAATGGCTATGTCGCTGGACTCCCACGTAGTCGGCCGCGGTTCGCGTCCTGGACCCGGTGGCTTGAAACTCAACACCGGGCGCGTGTGTGTGCATGCCCAAGATCCCGAGAGGAGAATGGAGGAGAAGGGATTGCAGTGTGGCCATCCCCCCTGGGGGGTGATTTCTCGCTTTCTGTCTCTCTGTCTCTGTCTGTCTTCTGGCGAGTGCACACACCCTATAGCGAAAACCTCTCCAAAAAAAAGAAGTGACCTATACAGGCAAACCCACTATACCCCCTTCTCCGGAACTTGTCAGTATCCCATGCCAGGCCCCAGGGCAGGTAAGCAGAGTAAACAAAGCCAGCTGTGGTGGTGATGATGTTATGCTGGCAGTCACCTCTCTGGTTCTGTGTGACTCAGATGTTGAATAGCTTCTCTGGGGCCTTTTTGCCCTTGTGTTGCTGCCTTTTGGATCAACAATCTTGACACTTCCACAAACTGGAATGTGTCAAGAAAAATGAAAAGACTGGAAAATCCTCTTTATACCAGAGTTCTGCTATGCTGCTGCCGAGAGCAGAGGCCCTCTGGTCAGCGGCCACATAGCAGCAGCTGTGGTGTGTACGTGGGAGTGTGGATGCTGGCTTGCTGTCAGTACTAGGATGTGTTCCCTCCTAAGCCTGGGTGCTGCAGTTCTAGATTTCTAGTATTTCTAGTACTTGACAGAACTAAGACTTACTAGTTCTGTGAGCTGAATTAAAAGCCCAGTACAGTAGCCTTGTCTCTCAGCCTGTTTTCCTTCCATTTTTTATGTCCATTTGTGAAATAGCCTGTCAGGTTAGGTTTCCTACAAATAATAGACTTTTTGCATTGTAAATTCTTAGTGGAACTAGGAGACTGAATAGTGACCATGGAAAAATGAGAACTATTTTGGGGTGATGGGTATTTTAAGTCACATTCCCTGGGAAAATAAAGTTTATACCATAGAGAGCATGCAGTTTTTCTGGGATCGTAGGACTAGGGTGTTAGTGGGGCTTAAAGAGCATGTCTTTGGCCAGGAGGTGACTGACACATTCTGGATTTCTCATAGTTCTCTGACTCTGAGTGTGCCCGGCGGGCCCTGGAACAGCTTAATGGCTTTGAACTGGCTGGTCGACCTATGAGGGTTGGCCATGTGACTGAGCGAGCAGATGGTAGCACGGACATCACTTTTCCTGATGGGGACCAAGAACTGGATCTGGGATCAGCAGGTGGACGTTTGCAGCTCATGGCCAAACTGGCTGAAGGTAGAGTATCTGCGAAGTGAAGAACATAGGGTTGAATTTTAGATCGAAGGTTTGGGATCAACCCCACCTTTTCTCCTTTTAGGTTCTGGACTCCAGCTGCCAACCACAGCTGCTGCTGCCGCTGCTGCTGCCGCCCAAGCTGCTGCTGCCCAAGCTGCTGCCGCCCAAGCTGCTGCCTTGCAACTGAATGGAGCAGTTCCCTTGGGGGCCCTGAACCCTGCGGCTCTGACTGGTAAACTTGGACTTTAGAAAGGGAGATGAAAAGGTTGGAGCCTTGGAAGAAGGATGCTCTATGCTCACTCACTCTGTTTCTCTTTGTTCTAGCTCTGAGTCCAGCCCTGAACCTTGCCTCTCAGGCAATTGCCTCCCAGTGCTTCCAGCTCTCCAGCCTTTTCACCCCCCAGACTATGTGAGTCTCAGGGCCTAGCTCATTTTAGTTTTTAGTTACTCTCTTTCCTTGACTTCTCATTTACCACTCTTTCTTCCCACAGGTAAATCGGCGGCACAATACACTGCCTCCCCGTGGCCTCTGGGTCTTGCTACTTCCTTCTTCACGTCTACTCTTCCATGGCCCTGTCTCTCCATTTTGTGGACCAAGCCATCCTGAGGGCATGGACATTGACTCTGGGGGAATTGGGGCCACCCTCAGACACCAAGGAGAGCTCCTGCCCATGGCCCCACTGGGATTGGACTCTGCTGAGCAAAACTCCCAGTTGAACAGAATCTACACCTACACTGAATACCTGTTTCTCCATGTGTGTTGTCTCCCGATTTGACCTTGCCCTTTCCAACCACCTCTTAGTGATTCCTCAATTCCTCCCCATTGGGAAGGCCATAGGGCATTAACTGAAGGAACTAACCTTTTTCCTTTTCTTATACCTTTATTCTACAGTCTGTCAAGGAATACCCTAAAGACCTCTGAATCAATAGGACTTTGGAGTTTGGTGGTAGTGGGGGGATGAACCTTAAAGGTGCTGGCTTTCTACTACAAGGGCCCTGGAAGATAGCACAGATGTGCATTGTAAGCTGCCTTAGACCTCAGCTTTGTGCAGCTTGAGGCTAGAATTACTACTGTAGGCTCAGCATCTTGCTGGGAGGCATGGGGGTGATCTATACTGCCAGGCATTTTGAATCCCTTAGAGGTTTTCAGGAGTTTAGTAAAAGATGGGGTACCTTCCAGTATCTTCCATCTTCCTTTGTATACTTGTCCTTTCTCCCAGGTCCTCCCTATGGCCCCGGGTGGGAGGATGGAGGGAAGGATGCTACTCTTCACCACTTCCTGTGTGCCTCTGCCAGGCCTCGACCCTGGTGGTTAAAGCCACTCCTATCACCTGCCTGGATACATGTGAGCCCATCTCACTGGATTTTATACCCTTGTGTCGGTGTACAGAAATATATATATATGAACTTTATACCAAAGGCTGTCCCGTTTGTGGTGGCTGCTACCTATATGTGTGTGGTCTCAAGTCAGTGGGTGTTGTCTGATACTAACTTCTCAAGCCAAAAAACCATGATGGTTCTTGGGATATAAATCATTTGTAATGTCATTGTGTTTTATTTTTTGTTTTGCTTAACTTTCTTTAAAAAGAAAAACGGAGGGGGCCAGCAGGTGGCGTGGTTCTCAGGGCACTATACTCCCACATGGCCAACCACGGTTCGAGTCCCAGACCCAACAGCTTGCTTTCTCTCTCGTGAGCCCTATAGCAGATTTAAAAATAATGAAATTATATTTTAAAAAACAGACAAAAGGACTGGGAACCAGCAGGTGGCATGGTGGTTAAGGTGCTGGACACTCCCACATGGCCGACCACGGTTCAAGTCCTAGACGTGATTTGCTTTCTCAGTTTCTTTCTCTGTCTCTCTTGTCAAAATAAGTGAATGAATAAATAAATTAAAAATAAAAAATGGACAAAGAACAAATCCTGGGTGGGGTGTCCCATCTCTTATCCCTTACTATACACCCAAGTCCAATGGTCTTTGCCATTTGTCTTCATCTTTAGTGTCTTCATACCTATCTGCCTACTGGGCCGACCTCTAATCCCTTTTTTTTTTTTTTAGAGGTTTTTTTTTTTTTTTTTTGCTATAGGGAACGTGCGTTCGCCAGACAGAGACAGTGAGATAGAAAGCGAGAAATCACTCCCAAGGGGGATGGCCACGCCACAATCCCTTCTCCTCTCTTCTCCGTTCTCTCAGGATCTTGGGCATGCACACACATGTGCCTGGCGTGAGTTTTAAGCCATCGGGTCCAGGACGCAAACCGCGGTTGACTACATGGGAGTCCAATGACATAGCCTTTATGCTAACTGCTGGTGCACCCCCCCTTTTTTTTTGAGAGTTTTTATTTTGTTGTTATAGGGCGTGTGCACTCTCCAGAAAGACAGAGACAGACAGTGAGAAATCACCGCCCGGGGGGATGGCCACGCTGCAATCCCTTCTCCTCCATTCTCGGGATCTTGGGTATGCATGCACACGCGCACAGCGTGAGTTTAAGCCACCGGGTCTGGGACTTGAACCACAGTTGACTACATGGGAGTCCAGCGACAACCATTATGCTGACTGCTGGTCCCCTCTAATCCCTTTTGTACCTAAGGACAAATCTTGTCTTTCCACCAGATGGCAGTAGCACATTTCTGCACCTTCACTAGGGGTGTTTTGTAGTTTTGAGTTAAGGTACCAAAGAAGCTTCAGGCTCACTATTCTTACCCTATTGGCCTTTGTGTTTGCGTCTGACCCTCTTGGTAGTAGAAATCCCAGATCGATAATCCGAAGGGGTTTAGATATTGCACATCAGGGATCCTGTGGCCTGATGTTTGCTGTTGCTTCCTCCCCTCAATGCTTGCTTTCCACATGGCTCTGCCTAAGGTAACAGAGACTTAGGATCACTGAATTCCACAGAGCTGAGTATTCCAGGAGTAGCCTGGTCAGAGGAGAGGTGGCACCTTATACCTGCTTTGTTAGCCTCATAAGGGGTGGGGAAGAGCCTGGCTACCCAGCCGGGGGACAAATTGAGAAGGCCTGCATCCTGGGGCAAGGCTCTGTGGGGCTCCTCCATTCTTCACTGATCTCTATGGCAACAGAATGCTAAGACTTTATTATGCTAAAAATATGGATAATTGCTGTTAGATTTTAATTTGTCAGCTCTCAGACTTCTAAGTGGGGTGATAGTTTTGTGATGATGTTAGCCTCTGGAGTTGCTTTTAACACTAAATTATTACATTCTTGAAGCTTGTGTCATGAAAGCCAGTGGGACTCCAGTAGCTCTAATTCTTCCAGGCCTGCAGTCACACCTGCTGCTACCCCCTGCAGTCCTAATTTGCTCTCTGGACCTGGGGGAAGGAAGGAGGATGCACTCTATTAGGTAAAAGCTGCTGGCTATGACCCAGTCCCCTATAGTTATTGATTTGTCTGCTAATGCATCTCCAGAAGTACACTGGGGACCGTTTTTTTGTTAGTCATCCTTGGGCCAGGAACCGGGCCTTCTTGGCTGGCTTAGGCTTTTTTTCACTTCCTTAACTTTGCTAGAGTGTGCGTGCACTTGCAGGGTAGGGAGGTGGGAGTGAGAAAGCACCCACCAAAGTTATGATCAGTCCCTTCATCTCTTCAGGATTTGGGGTACACACACACACACCCCTGGCATGTTTCTCAAGTTGCCAGGTCTAGGATTTGAACTGAAAGTCAGCTATATGAGATCCATCTGCCTTAGCCACTGTGTCACAGGCTGAACTTGACCTGACATAAATACCTACAGGTCTTGCCTTCCTGCCTTTCTAAGATGGGCCCCAATCTCTGCTTGGTTTCCTTACATTCTTATCCTTGTCCACTTTGGCCTTTGTACTTCGGTGGTTGCTCCTCAGTGCTTCCTTGCTTCCTGTTCTTAGTTCCTCATACAGCCATTTGCTGTGAGGAAGTCAATGGTGGAAGTGAGGAAATATCTAAGAGAACTTCTGCTCTAGACTTACCCCATATAAGGTGATGGTGTCTAGTAGGTGACAGCTGGTGTCACCACATGTGACTCAGTGCCTTCTTGTTACTCTTACAGAGGGGGTGGTTTGAGGGGGCAGCAAAAAGCCTAGTCTGGTAAAAGAAACCTCCCTCATACTCTCCCATCAGAGCATGGTCAGTAGGGACAGGTAGAGTGAGACTGTACCCCAGCATAGTTAGGGTACTCCTGCCAGTCCTCAATCCTTTTTTTTTTTTTAAGAGATATTTGCCTTAGCGCGTGTGTGCTTCTCCTAGAGAGACAGAGAGTGAGAGAGAAAGTGAGAAATGACCCCCCAGGGGGGATAGCCACAGTGCAATCCCTTCTCCATTCTCCTCAGGATTTTGGGCACACATGCACTCAGTGTGAGTTTAATCTGCCGGGTCCAGGACTTGAACTGGGAATCCAGTGACATAACCATTACACCATCTGTTGGCCCCTTACCTGGCATGATTGTCTTTTATAAGAATTACTTAACTATTTATTTTTTTAATTTTTTTTTAGAGGTTTTTGCTATAGGGCACTTGCACTTGCTGGAAAGACAGAGAGAGACAGAGAGACAGCGAGAAATCACCCCCAGGGGGAATGGCCACGTTGCAGTTCCTTTTCCATTCTCCTCTCAGGATCTTGGGCATGTGCGCACACGTGCCCAGTGTGAGTTTAAGCCACCGGGTCCAGGACTTGAACCGTGATCGACTACGTGGGAGTCCAGCGACATAGCCATTATACCAACTGCTGGTCCCAATTTAACTGTATTTATTATGATTATTTTCCAGTTTGATCAGACAGAGAAACAGAGAGAGAGTGGGAAAATGAGAAAGTAAGCCACCAGGTCCTGGACTTGAACTACAGTCAGCCATGTGGGAATCCAGCACCCTTTACCAGCCTGCCACCTGTTGGCCTCTCAAACATGATTTTCAAGCCACCAGGTCTGGGACTCAAACTGTGGTCGGCCATGTAGGAATCCAGCAACATAATTGCTATGCCATCTGCTGGTCCCTCATCCTCAGTTCACCAGATATTCACCTGAACTTTCAACTGATAGTCTATGTTCTATCTTCTCTAAATTCTTTAGGGGCCAGCAGATGGTGTGGTGGTTTAGGGCGCTGGACTCCCACAAGACTGACTACAGTTTGAGTCCTGGACCTGGCAACTTGCTTTCTCATTTTCCCTCTTTCTTTCACTCTGTCCCTCTCTGGTCAAATTTAAATTAATAAATAAATAAATCTAAAATAATTTTTTTTTTTTTTTTTTAAAAAGGAAGTTCTTTAAACTCGTGTGTTTTGACTTAATGATTCTGCCTACTTCTGTCTTAGACCCTACCTGCCCTTAGGTGTGTGCTACCAGTGGAAGCAGGGGCTTGACCTGCGAATGGTTAGTTCTGCTGCACATGATGAAATGAGTTAAAAACTTGAGAAACAGCCATGCCCTGTGTTAGAACAATCCAGTAACGATGGACCACATAGGACAGTGAGGGCAACAGGCTAGGGGTGTAGAAGGCTATCACATGTAAGTTGGTGTAAGCACGACAAAACATCCGAATGATGTATTTCTTAGAATATTTTCCATCATTAAGCAGTGTATGACGATGTCAGTCCCTCTTCTCATAAAGGAAAAGGTCTAGTGAGAATCGAGAAACTTCTTGGGTAGTGAGAAGAGGCTATTGTGACTCTGAAAAATGAGGAGGTAGAGGTGGCATAATGATAATTGCTAGTATTTATTCAGGATTTGTGGTTAGACATGATTCTAATCACTTTATATGTATGAAATCCTTCAATCCTAAAAACAACACTCTAAGATAAGTTATCCTTTTCTTTCCCCCAGGGTTTTACCATAGGACAGTCACTGGAAAGAGACCAAGAAGGAAAATGAGAAATCACCCACCTAGGGGGATGGCCACGTTACCATCACGTCTCTTCCCTTCTCCGCTCAAGATTTGGGGCACACATGCACACATACCTGGTGTGATTTTCGAGCTGCTGGGCTGGGTCCAGGACTTGAACTGCGGTGGGTCATGTGGGAATGCAGCACCTTAACTACCATGCCATGTTTTATTATTTATTACTTTGTAAACAGGGAAACTAATACCCAAAGAGATGAAATAACTTACTCAACATCTTTTAATGTTATTTTTACTATTTTATTTTTATTTTTACTTTGTAAACAGGGAAACTGGTACCTAAAGAGATGAAATAACTTACCCAAAATTACACAGTAATCAAGTACAGGATTCTTTTTTTTTTTTTTTTTTTTTTTTTGCTATAGGTCGCGTGTGCTCACCAGAGAGACAGAAAGCGAGAAATCACCCCCCAGGGGGGACGGCCACACCAAGATCCCTTCTCCTCCATTCTCCTCTTGGGATCTTGAGCATGCATGCACACGCGCCCGGCGTGAGTTTTAAGCCACCGGGTCCAGGACTCGAACCCTGGTCGACTACGTGGGAGTCCAGCGACATAGCCATTACGCTAACTGCTGGTTCCAAGTACAGGATTCTAATCCTGGCAGTCTGCCTTCAGACTGCTGATCTTCACCTGACCTCTCAGCATTCCCTCTCAGAAAGCCACAGCTGTGGATAAGTGTCACTTTTCATATCTTTTCCCATCACTCTCAATAGACCCTGAATTTTCCCACTTCTCTGTCTTTACTCATCTTGTTCTCTATTCCTTCCCTCTTCTGCTAGTCAAAATCTTGTTTTTAAGACCCAAAAGCTGGGGCTGGCAGGTGGCGTAGTGGTTACGGGTGCTGGATTCCCACATGGCTGACTGCGGTCCAAGTCCAGACCTGGCAGCTTGCTTTCTTACTTTCCCTCCCTCTCTCTCTCACTCTGTCCCTCTGGTCACATTTAAATAAATAAAGTTAGATAAAATAATTCTTAAAAAAAAACAACAACAACCTCTAGTTTGAAGTGAATCTCCCTTTCAGTATCTTTGTTCTACTGTAGGTCTTATTTATTTATTTATTTATTTATTTATTTATTTATTTTAAAAAATTTGACCAGAGTTAGACACAGAGAGAGAGAGAGAGGGAAAGTGAGAAAGCAAGCCACCAGGTCCAGGACTTGAACTGTGGTCGGCCATGTGGGAGTGTCCAGCGCCTTAACCACCATGCTACCTGATGGTCCCCTACTGTAGGTCTTACTTCGCCTTTATTTGCAGTTCTTTGCAAACTTTATTAGTAGATGATAATTACTGATGAGTCCAGCCATATATGTCTATTTCATTATTTTGTTTTGTTTTGTTTTGCACATATTAAATATCTGATGAACTGAATGAATTCCTTCTACATTAAAGTGAGAGCCCAGTATTGGTGGTTCAGTGGTTGAATTCTTGCACGCCACTCAGGAGGCCTGAGTTTGATTCCCAGCCTGTGCACAGCAACTTATTTGGACAAGCAGATGGTGTAATGGTTACCTTGCTGGACTCCCATACCTGGCGGCTTAAAACTCATGCCATGTGCATATGTGCCCAAAATCCTGAAAGGAGAACGGAGGAGAAGGGATAGTGGTGTGACCACCCCCCCCCCCCGCCCTGGGGGTTGATTTCTTGCTTTCTCTTTCTGTCTCTCCGGTGAGCACACACACCCTATAGCAAAAATCTCTCTAAAAAAAAAAAAGTCAGAGCCAGGCTTTCCAGAGGCTGTCCCTAACATACCTTTCCCAGCAGCCATGTTTTCCTCACTCCTTCAGGAAAGAGGATGGAGCTTTACTTTTTTTGGTGTTACCATGGTATTCTGTAAAACTTTCTGTCTATAAAATGCTGCTTGCCATCCGCCAGAGACTGATGTTTCCATAGCAACCAGGTGAAGGCAATAGTCATGAGCTGGATGCAAGAAAAAAATTCTGGTCTGAGAAGCTGCGTATCTGAATCTTCGAGCTTCAGACATCCTTTCCCCTCCCTCTCAACTCTTATACTCTATCTAGAACTGGTTTGCTCTCAAAGTGTGCCTTGGTTGAGAGAACTCTCTGAATGTGAAGTGAAGCAGACCAACCAACTTAGGTCATGTGGGAAGCTAGGGACAAGGAAAGAGCTGATGAGAGATAATTTTAAGAAGTTGGATGAGTTCTGTTAGCTGTTAAAGATGATCTGCCCTAAAGAGCCCTTAAGAAGTTGGCTGGAGTTACTGGAGAGCCATTAAGCAGTTATTTTTGAGAGCAAAGGGTAGGTAGATGAGGTGCCTGAAGACTGGAAAAAAGCCAGTCAATGTTGGGTTGTAGAAAGGAGAAACAATGACCTTGGAAATCAGAGACTTGTCAAACTCTTGCCAATGTTCCAGAAAGGATAGGAGTTTCCACTGGCCTTCAAGCACCAGGAAGTCATTTGTTTAGAAAAGTGGTGCCAAGAATTAGCCTCCTCCTCTCTATCCCTGAGCACAGGCGAGCCAGGGGTCCTCCACCCTGTGGGAGAATGGTTACTTGAGCCGACTGCTTGATGGTTCACATCTATCACACACCATCTAAAAAAGCTTCAGTAAGTTACTTTATTTCTCTAACTCCGACTCCTTGTCTGTAAAAAGGAAATAGTCATGGTACCTACCTTACAAGGATATTGTAAGAATTCAATGAGATGATAAATGTGAAGGGCTTAGAGCTTGTTAGCTTGTTACTGTCATCATTCTGATGCCTCTAGATGCCTACTCACTCGACTTTTCATTTGACCTCATTCTTCTTACCAACTTCAGAGAATACTCGTAGCTTACAGGGGCAGAAACAAGAGTAGATAATGGTGAAAATAAACCTTAATTATTCCTGAGCTAAAATCCCAGACTCACAGAGTCCTGGATCATATACACCTGGCCTAGTTTTGAGGACAACAAATTCTATTAATCCAATCTCTTTCTAATGTTTGAGGTTCTGTCCATACAGTCACATTAAAACCAGGCAGTTTCAGGAACCAGCAGTTAGCGTAATGGCTATGTCGCTGGACTCCCACGTAGTCGACCGCGGTTCGCGTCTCGGACCCGGTGGCTTACAACTCACGCCGGGTGCGTGTGCGTGCGTGCCCAGGATCCCGAGAGGAGAATGAAGGAGAAGGGATTGCGGCGTGACCATCCCCCCTGGGGGGTGATTTCTCGCTTTCTGTCTCTATGTCTCTCTCTGTCTGTCTGGCGAGTGCACGTGCCCTATAGCGAAAAACCTCTCCAAAAAAAAAAAAAAAAAAAAAAAAAAAAAAACAGGCAGTTTGGAAAAACCAAGGTCAGTGCTCTCAAGTACCTTCAAGGTACTTAGTACCCATTGTTTTGTCTGGCCAGGTAAAATTCCAGAGCACTCCTCTTTCCAGTCCTTCGCTTACCCCCTCCTAGCTTCCTCTCAACAAGTCTATAACACCTGCTTTTGTTGGTTTCCAGAGCCTACTTCTACCCTGGTGATTTCAGCACAGGTCTTCTGCCTAAAGACAAGTTATAATTTGTAGTTTTTCTATAGGGCATGTGCACATACCAAAGAGAAACAATCTGGGAGGGGATGAGAAATCACTCCCAGAGCTGGCCATACCACAATCCTGTGTCTTCCATTCTCCTCTCAGATTTTGGGCACTCACACACATATACCCAACATGTTTTTCAATGTGCCAGGTCTGGCATTCAAACCTCGCTGTTGGCCATGTGAGATTTAGTTGCCTTCATCTCCACGCCATCTGCTGGCCCAAGACAATTTATAAGTTGAAGCAAACACTTGTTTAATGGAAAAATTATGCAATACAATACCTTCCCTTAGGCTTTGGTTGCCAATCTTCCTCCTACATGTCCCCAAACAAGAAAATCAAATAGTGGGTTTCCTGTGAGTTCCATGGAGGCATGCCTGTTGGAACTCGTGGCCATCACTTCAGTGTGAATCTCCAGAGTGGTGCTGTGCTCTGAGAGTTCAGCAAGCTGCTTGGATGCCTACAGAGGGGCCAGAACATAGGTGGCATCTGTGTAGCACTTGACAAATTACAAAGATCGTTGCCCTTTTATTTAGTCCTCATGACTAACTTCCATTGATAGGTATTTTTACTATCTTCACTTTATTAATTTTTTTTAAAGTTTTTTGCCATAGGGCACATGTGCTCACCAGAGAGACACACAGAGACAGTGAGAAGGAAAGTGAGAAATCACCCCCAGGGGGAGGTGGCCATGCCACAGTCCCTCTTCCATTTTCCTCCTAGGGCTTTGGGCATGCACACACACACACACGTGCCTGATGTGATTTCCAAGCTATCAGTTGAACTCAAACTGTGGTAGGCCATGGGGAGTCCAGCACCTTAATCACAGTGCTACCTGCTGGGCCATTATCTTTACTTTATAGTTAAGATAGCATCGTTGAGGGACCAGCAGTTAGCGTAATGGCTATGTGGCTGGACTCCCACGTAGTCGACCACGGTTCGAGTCCTGGACCCGGTGGCTTAAACTCACACCGGGCGCGTGTGCACGCGTGCCCAAGATCCTGAGAGGAGAATGAAGGAGAAGGGATGGCAGCATGGCCATCCCCCCTGGGGGATAATTTCTCGCTTTCTGTCTCTCTGTCTCTCTCTGTCTGTCTGGCGAGCGTATGCGCCCTATAGCAAAAACCTCTTCAAAAAAAAAAAAAGATAGCATCGTTGAGGCTCAGAACAGCAGAGAAGTTAAGAATAACTTTGTCCATGGCCCCCATCTAGGAAATAATTGTGTTTTGTTTTTATTTATTTACTTAACTGCTAGAGGGTACAAGTATTCACCAGAGTGAGAATGGAAGCCCCAGTGGGATGTAGTCATACCAAAATCCCTTCTCCTCCAATTCTCTGTCCTTTTGAGATTTGGGCCATGCACGGGTACACATACACACACACACACACAAAACACACCGGGCCGGCAGGTGGCATGGAGGTTGAGGTGCTGGACTCCCACATGGTCAACCACGGTTCAAGTCCTAAACCTGGTGGCCTGCTTTCCCACTTTCCCTTTCTCTCTCTCTCTCTCTCTCTGGTCAAATTGAAAAAATGATAATAATAAATAAAATAAAATAAATAATTCTTAAAACACACACACCCACACACACACACCTCTGGCATATTTTCCAAGCTGCCACGGCTGGGATTTAAACTGAGGCTGGTTATGTGAGATCTGGCTCCCTTAACCATTAGACTACAGGGCCGAGCACAGGAAACACATTCTGAGTGCTAACTGAAAAGCTCCTGAGGCACTATGGAATTTGCAGTCACATCTTGAGTTTCAAGGCCTCCAAGCTGTGGAATCTTGCCATCAGTGTTTAAGTAAATAAAAGTTCGTCTTGGTGCATCCATCAGAGAGCCATCCAGGTGACAAGGGCTGAGAAGCCTGATGCTCTAGGCCCTGTGACAACTTGGCTGTATCATTCACCCAAATTTGCTGTGTCTGTATAAGGGAGTGTCTTCCTCATCATGCGATAGGCTGGCCACTATTTCTTGTCTGCATTTGCTTAGATACTTCCACTACAAGATAGGCTTTTCTTCCCCCCAACCCCCGCCACTTTATCTACAGCTGACATAGCCCTCAAGGCCTGGTTCCTAAAATATAAGTCTTCCAAATTTATTTTTCCTTCCATTCTGAATTCCTAGAACACATGATGTAGTCCCCAGTTGGATGGTCAGAGTGTGGTGTAGTTCGCTGCTGTCTGCCGGCTTTCATCCCCGGCGTCATCGCATCCAGTCTGCCCCTCTTAATTGCAAGCTGCTTGAGGAGCAGAGACAGTGTCTTATATGGATCTGTGTCCCCCGGGCCCAGCATCGTGCTTGGCATATTGCAGATGGCTCGTACTTGAAGAGGACAAAATGTCTTTAAGTATCTGTGGATGCAAGATGAAAATGTCCAGGAAAATTTTACTTAGATTGTTATGTTAGAGAAGGAAAAAAAATAAAAGGGTTATGTGCGTGTTGAGGGGACTTCCTGGGAGTGAGCACATCTACCCATGACTAGGGCAGCCTTTCAGAAGAGAAGAGCCTCTTCCCTCCACCCCCTACCCCCTCTTTGGGTTAGATACAGCAGGGCCTTAAGGCCTAACTGTAGGCAGAGGCCCAGAGCAGAGAGATACTATCCCAGACACAGGACTGCCCTCTCCTCTGACCCCTCAGGGGAGCACCAGGCTCTACTCCAGGTCAGTGAGGAGGTCATGTGGGAGAAGCAGGGGCTGGTAAAGGAGCACTGCAGTGGTTAAGAGGAGCACAAGGGCAGAGGCGAACTTACCTGGCATAGGTAGCTCAGGCCCCAGGGTCCTGTGCTGACCTCTCATCCCAACTCAGATTTGTGGCTCTCTCTTCGCCTTGATGTCGGAGAAGCCCTCACCTCTCCCAAGTCAGGAGAGAGCCTGGCTTCAGCTTCCTTCTGTTCTGAGCTCTTCCCTGTAGGCGTCTGGAGGGAACACACAGATGGGTCGGGCTGATGGGACTGACTGAGTTGCTGGGAGGGAGGCTTTGGTGAGTGGCTCCCCTCATGGAGGAGGTCCTGCCCTCATCGTCTTCAGTATGTGTGCTTCTGCCACGTGAAAGGTACTCAGGCTTTCTTGTCCCTCATCCTCTCTCTTGCCGCATTTGACCACCGGTGATTCTATCACACACTCCCCGTCTTTGACTATAACCACAACATATTCAATCTTAGTCTTACCACTCCCTCTTTGGCAGCAGCTTCTCCACCTTCTTCGTGTGTCTATCCCCAAGAATCTCTAATCACTCTTTCTCTAGAACCCTGAGGCTTTGTTTTAAATTGTTTTATTTAGTATTTTCTTTAAAGATTTTATTGAACTTTATTTTAATTTCTCCAGAGAAGGACAGAGTGAGAGGAGAGAGAGAGAAAGCCACCAGGTCCCAGAATCCAACTGCGGTCGGCCATGTGGGAGTCTAATTCCCTTAATTACCATGCCATCTGCTGGCCCCACTTTTATTTACTTTTTTAACAGATAATATATGCCACAGTTAAAAATTCAAAAGAAGGCTGGCCAGTGGCATGGTAGTTAAGGTATCTGGATCCCACATGGGAAACTATGCTCTTCAAGTCCCAGACCCAGTGTCTTAAAACACCTGGGGCTGGCAGGTGGTGTGGTTAAGGGCACTGGATTCCCACATGGCTGACCATGGTTCAAGTTCCAGACCTAGCAGATTGCTCTCTCCCTTCCCTTTTTTCCCTCTCTGGTCAAATTAAAAAATAATAATAACAAATAGAATTAAATCAATAAATAATTCTTTAAAAAACAAAACCAACCAAACAAACAAAAACCACATTGACACGGGACCAGCAGATGGCGTAATGGTTACATTGTCATTGGACTCCCACATAGTCGATGATGGTTCAAGTCCCAGACCTGGTGGCTTAAAACTCACACTGAGTGCATTTGCATTTGTGCCCAAAATCCCAGGAGGAGGATGGAAGAGAAGGGATTGCGGCATGGTCATCCCCCCAGGGGATGATTTCTTGCTTTCTGTGTCTCTCTCTGAAGACTGGTGAGTGCATGTGCCCTATAGCAAAAATATCTCTAAAAAAAGAAAAAACACACTGGCACATGTGTGTGTGTGCCCAAATCCTGAAAGGAGAAATGGAGAAGGGACTGTGGCATGGCCATTCCCACAAAGAGTGCTTTCTCACTTTCCCTTACCCTTTCTCTCTCTCCCTCCAGCAAGTACACATTCCCTTTGGCAATTTTTTTTTATAGACCATAGATTATATTTTATTTTTAACACCCATCATGCCATGAATTCATAGGGAATAGGTTCCAGTAGCTCAGGCTCCTTTCCATTGGTTCTCACAAAGTGTGCTTCTCTGGGTGGAGCAGGCTGGCTCTTCAGTTGAACCCGATACCTTTCTCTTTGGCTTCCTTCTTTTTCTGATAATTTTCCTTCACACATTTCAGGAAGCTATCTCTGCTCTTAGAATGCTTAATATACTTGGGACTAGCAGTTGGTGTAATGGCTATGTCGCTGGACTGCGGTTTGAGTCCTGGATCCGGTGGCTTAAACTCATACTGGGCATGTGTGTGTGTGTGCCCGCACGCCCATGACCACAAGAGGAGAATGGAGGAGAAAGGATTGCAGTGTGGCCATCCCCCCAGGGGTTGATTTCTTGCTTTCTGTCTCTCTGTCTCTCTCTGTCTTTCTGGTGAGCGCACGTGCCCTATAGCAAAAGCCTCTCCAAAAAAAGAAGGCTTAATATGCTCAATACGCACATTAATTCTCTTGGTAAGAATCTTGCCCTTCATTTGTGTGTTCACAGCCATGCCAACAGCATGCTGGGTAACATTGTAGACTCTTCCAGTTTTGCTATGGTAAAATTTGTGGGGCATTCCTTTTTGAACAGTACCCATTTCCTTGATGTCTACAATATCACCTTTCTTGTAGATTTGTATGTATGTTGTCAAAGGAACCACTCCATGTTTTCTAAAAGGCCTAGAGAACATATATCGGGTGCCTCTCCTCTTTCTGTTTGGGTTCATCATTTTGATTAATTACTGGAAGATGACGGTACCCGCCAAAAGGAAGGAAAAATTTTAAAATATTTATTTTTGTTTTTATTATTATTTTAAAATTTGTTATAGAGCACATGTGCTCACCAGAGAGAGACACACACATACAGAGAGAGAGAGAGAGAAAGTGAGGAAACAAGCCACCAGGTCCGGGTCTCGAACTGGAGTTGTTCATATAGGAATCCAGCACTTTAACCACCATGCCACCTGCTGGCCCACCTCTGGTAAAATTTTAAAAAAAATTTAGGGACCAGCAGTTAGCGTAATGGCTATGTTGCTGGACTCCCATGTAGTAGACCGCGGTTTGTGTCCTGGACCTGGTGGCTTAAACTCACGCTGGGCGCGTGTGCGTGCGTGCCCAAGATCCTGAGAGGAGAATGGAGGAGATGGGATTGCGGCGTGGCCATCCTTCCTGGGGGGTGATTTCTTGCTTTCTGTCTCTCTGTCTCTCTCTCTCTGTCTGTCTGGCGAGTGCACACGCCCTATAGCAAAAACCTCTCCAAAAAACAAAACAAAAATTTAGTAGGGCATACAAAGAAAAATAAACCTCCCAGCCCTGTCTTTTGCCTACCTAGTTCTCCGTCCTAGAGGCAATCAGTACCATCAATAGTTTATCGTTTTTGAATCACAGACCTTCTATGAGTCTGATGAAATTTGTGAACCCTATCCAAAGACAGATGCAAAACTGCACGCACATAAGATTGGATGTACCATTTCCCAAGAATCACAGACTTTGGGGCCAGATGATGGCACAATAGTAAAACACAACAGGGCAATCTCATATGGGAAGGGTCTCAGTTCAAGTCCAGAGACCTCACTGAGTACACCAAGCATATGCCCATGATCCAGGACTGGACAAAGACTAGGAGTAGATCATGGCATCAAGATCCTGTTATGGCAGCTGACAGGTGTTGCGGTGGTTAAGGGTGCTGGACTCTCACGTGGTCGACTTTGGTTCAAGTCGCAGACCTGGTGGCTTGCTTTCTCACTTTCCCTCTCTCTCTCTTTCTCTCTCTCTTGCTCACTCTGTCCCTTTCTGGTCAAATTTAAATAAATAAATAAAGTTAAATAAAATAATTCTAAAAAAAAAGAAAAATCCTGTTGGGGTGCTCTCTCCCTCAGAATAAAGAAACCTTAAAAAAAAGAATCGGGACAGTCCATAGCATAGTGGTTGTGGCGGCTGGATCCCACATGGCTGACTGTACAGTTCAAGTCCTGGCCCCAGTAGCTTGGAAAATATGATGGGCATGTGTGTGTACATGTCCCAAGTCCCAAGAAGAGAAATGGAGAAGGGATTGTGGTCACCCTCCCTGGGGAATGCTTTCTCACTTTCCGTCTTCCTCTCTGTCTCTGTCTCTCTGGCAGGTGCACATGCCCTCTGGCAAATTAAAAATAAATAAATAACACCTTATCTGAGAGCTAAGGCTAAGGATTTCACCCTGTACTGTACCTTCTGTTTTAGTATCTACTTTAGCATAATTTGTGGGTTCCCATACAAAGTGAAAATGCTGGGTTCCTTGTTCAAAGAATTTCAAGACACGACAGCAGAATGCTCAACTGAGCATGGAGCCCTGTGTGACTGTGCAGGTCACACGTAAACAAAGCCAGCCCTGCACTCAATCCTTTCCTCTGGCTCTTCCAATACCAGGTTAATGGTGGTTATTCTCACCTCTGTGTCTCTTGCCCCAGCTTGTTCTGAATCCCAGACTCAGCTGTCCAGGGAGCTGCTGAAACTCTGTATAGATGTTCAAGCATCTCAAAACCAGTGTCTCCAACATGGAGCTCGCTTACTCACTGCCCCCCTTCTCTTTTCCCTAACTCCTAGTTTCTCACCACCCTCCCACTACCTACAACTTTTTCCTCTCTTTTAACTCATTCAGTTGCCTAGTCCCATTATCCTGAACCTCAAACCCACGCCTCTTCCTTTCTCGCTGTCATTGTTTGGGATAATCCTTTAGAACCCTCCATATGTATTCCTGTTACTGGTCCCTAGACTCCTCAGGCCTTGCCTCTGCTGCCCCAGTCTGTGTGCCCCCTCTCCCAGCCTCCTGCTCCCAAAGACCATCCTGATATGTCATGTCCTCACTCAGAGACCTTCAGTGACTCCCACTGCCTAAAGACTTGGGCACAAACTGCCTGGCATTTAAGGTCCCCCACAGTGGCACTCCAAACCTTCTTGTTCATGCTTGTCTCTTACCCCTCCTCTTCATGTCCCTGAGGTTTCAACCCAACTGTAGAACCATCTGGTCCCTTAATGGGCCCAGTGTGTTTTTCTGCATTTTAAATTGTAAACTGCCTCTGTTCATGGGCCCAAATTTAGAGCTTGCTTGCTCCACTATGCCATGCAATTTCGCTGGCCCTTTCATCACAGCCACTGCACGTGGTCCTACCTATATATCTGTGCATCTCTTTGCTGTCCTTTCTCTTCTCCACTTGCTTATTGGAAGTGAAGCCTCAGGTGCAAAGCTGGTTAAATTACTGTTAGTTATTAGGCAGACACAAGTGCGATCCCAGCTCATTTTTTCACCGGATAACTTCAGGTAAGTTACTTAAACTGTTTCCTATAGCAAAACTAGAAAAAAAAAATAACAGATAAAGTGTATAAACCCTAGTATAGTGCTTTTATTCATATTATCATCTCATAATCACCAGGGCTGGGTTTGTCCCCCTTGGTTTCTCAGCTGCCAGGATTCAGGGACATCTTTCCCCTCTTTCCATTACATTCTGGGAGGCTGGGTAGAGTGGGGTGGGATGGGGTGGGGGTCTGGCCCTCAAGTGCTCAGGTAGCTAGCTGTATTGCATGTCTAGGGGTGAGGGGAGCTGCTGCCTCTGCTCCCTTTGTTCAAACTCATGGCTCAGGCAGCAGCAGGCGTGGGTGTCCCCAGGGGAGGCAGTGACAGCTTCAGTACTCACACGGGCTTTGCAGGTGACAGCTGGGACTGTGGGGCCCTGCCACAGTGAAGTGCAGGCAGACCCCATCATACCCCAGCTGAGGTGATGGATACAGGCCGCACCATGAACCAGTCCAAGCCGAAGTTGCAGAGCTCCAGGGGCTAAATGTAGTCTCCAGCCACCTCCCTCCAGGATAGAATGGTAAGATGGAGCCCAGGGCCTGGAGACTTGGTCCCACTGTGCCACTAAGTTATTAGGTTACTTCTAGCAGGTCCCTGCTCGTCTCTGGGCCTACTTTCATACTGGCAAAGGGCCAAGTGAACCCAATTACTGTAAGGGCCAGTGGTGTCTCAATAAGGACCACCCCAAACCAAGTAAGTTCCGGAGCCTCCCGGAGATTTACGTTCCCTGCTCACTGAGTTTTCTAGTCTGTAACAGCGGTTTCCCTCTACATCCATCCTTACCCTGGGGTCCAAGGACAGAGAGTCAAAGTGAACAAATGCAGTAGAAAAACTCTTTATTGAAAAGGGAAGGGTGGCCATTGGCTGATGCCACCTGGGCCTGGTCCAAAAGGGGTTACCACCGTTGAGCATCTAAGAGGCAGTCTGTCCACACCTTACCTTTAATGATCTTAAAGGGGCAGTACCGTGGTGGGATGATAAATCACAAAATTAAATCTCAAGAAGGGCGCTTCCAAGCCCTTGCCTTTAAGAACTTCTTAAAGGTACAGTGGACAAGCGAGACAGGAGAACCAGGACGTTCCTGAAAAGTCTCTGGAAGAAGGGTCCATGTATTTACCTTTAAGGCTCTTAAAGGTGAGGCCTACTTACACAGAGTACAAAGACGGTAAGGTCCATCAAGGAGTCTATAAAGCACTCGTCCAGTTCTCGCTTTTAGAGTCTCTTTACAGAAGAGATGGCCAAGCGCGTGTTGGTTAAAAACAAAAACAAAAAACGTTGATTGTTTTTCTTTCCAGACCCGCCAGAGCCGCCCTGCCCACCAGCTGCTCCGCACGCGCCCGCAGGTCTGTGTCCTCGCTCTCTAGGAGCTCCCGGGCGGCGGAAGGTGTGCGGAAAACGCCAAGCGGCGGGGGCGACGCCCACCGGCCCTCTCCCGGCCGGCCGGGGACCTGCGGGCCTGCACCCCGCGGTCACACCAGGGCATCCCGGGAGTTTTTGGTTTCCTAGACGGCCTCCACGAAAGAAGCCGGACTGGGGTGGGGCGGGGCGGGGCGAGGGGGCGAGCGGAGGGCGCGGTGACCATGGCGACCGCAGTGGCCATGGCGACCGCGGCTCAGAGCACAGAGAGGTCGTGACACGACCTGGAGCGCTGCTTGAAGAACTTGGCGTTGCGCGGCACCAGGTTGGCAAGGAAGCGCTTGGCCTTCTTGGTGAGGCTCTCGCGGCGCACGGGCGGCGCGGGGCCCTCCGGGCTGAAGCTCTCTGGCCGCTGGCCCCCGGCGCGGCTCCGGCCCCGCCGCAGCCGGATCTGGCGCACCGCGCCCTCGAAGAGCTCCCGCGTGTTGTGGTGCAGCGCGGCAGACGTCTCGATGTGCTTGCAGCTCAGTGTACCGGCCAGGTGGCGGCCCTCTGCAGGAAGGGGTCGGCTCAGATCCCCGCAGGGCCGCGCTGGACTGGGGCGAGGGTGGGCCAGGGGAGGGCCAGGGCATGCGGTGGAAAAGGATTTGGGACGCAATCTTGCAACAGAGAACAAGGCTGAGATTAAAACATGGGGCAGCGAGGGTGCGAAGGGCCTGGAGAAGGGAATGAAGAGGAAGGATTCCCTAAGAGTGTGGAGTGGGAGTCTGCCCTTAGGCTAATCACAAGTGAGTCAGTGCATGGGCGAAAAGGCCAGCGGAGAAGAGGTGACCTGGAAGAGACTGTGCTCTCCGAGACTGTAAGTATGGAAAGGGTTTAGGATACATACCCTCCAGTGATACCTCCCGGGAGCGGGCCAGGTCACTTTTGTTCCCAACGAGGATGACAGGGAGGTCGTGGTGGGGTCTTCCAGCCCGGAGCCTAAGTAGGGTCTCTGGGACTTTGGAGAAGCTTCTTCGGTCAGTGACTGAGAAGACGATGAGAAAGGCATCTCCGGTCTGAAGGCAGTGGTCCCGCAGCCACCCCCCTGCGTCTCCCTGCAGACAGGCAGAGAGGCTGGAATGTAACGGCAGGAGGCATAGATCTGTCCACCTACGTCTCAAAGAGGAGACGGGCTATGAGGGCGGGCGAAGCCACCTGCTTGGGACAGCAGAGCTAGTTAATGGGAGAATCTCCATACTCAGAGTGCTTGGAGGAGTGAGAAATAGTAACGTGAGCCCAACATGGGGGAATTAGGGACATAGGATCCTATCCTAAGGTGGTTATCTTATTTCCTTATGCTTAAGCTGTTGATTAAAAAATGAATGCTACTCAAGTGTATGTAATTCGACCTCTCAATTCTGCATTGTAACCTTTATGTTCTGAATAGTCAAAAGTCCTTGCTTTTTTCCCTTTCAGAACCCTTCTGGAACAGAGCTCTTGTCCTGTCTTAACAAACTCTTACAAACTGAAACATTTATAGATGGGTTCAGTTTCAGGGTGTTCAGCCTGGGCTTGCAGCTGCAGAATTTGTCAAATTCAGTTCCTAACTTCCTTCTATGTCAAAAGATCCTGGAAACAGCAGTATTTAGAGCCAGGGGCCATGGGCCACAGGTCACAGGCCACAGTATGCACATCAGCGTGGGCCTTTTCTCTCTGAGCTGATGCAAATGAAAAGTAAGGTTCCAGTATATTTTGAAAGCAGGGGCTGCAGGCCCACCAACCTTCAGCCAAACTTGGCCTTTCCCCAGTTCTCCCAGTTTCATCTTATAGCTACATCTTAGTTCTTACCTGTTCCCAGATGTCATAAACAACTAGAGTCACTTCCTCCTTATCCACCATGATGCGTCTCTCGTAGGTGTCCTCTGTTGGGAAATAGGGAGAGGGAATAAAGCCCATTCGGAGGGTCCCCAACACTTGTGAGACCTGGTAACCAGGGACACCACAGATCCTAGCACCAGGGAACCACCTCTGGAGTTGGAGAAGCTTCTCTTAGGTTCTGTGCTCCAGGGGCTGCTCACGCCGTGAGTACGTCCACCCCTGACTAGTGCCCCAGAGCCCTCTCGGCCCCCGCAGTGCTCCCCCAAATACCTGGGCTCTCTAGCTCATGAGTGCTGTCTCCCTGCAGGCCACCAAAAGTGCCTGCAAGGGTGCTCTTGCCCACGCCGCTCTCCCCCACCAGCATGACCTTGAAGATGCCATCCTTCTGGGTAGGCGCTGCCTCCCCTGAGCCCAAGGAGTCGGAGGAACCAGAGGATGAGGCCTGAGGCGGCCAGTCAAGTTCGTCTACAGCTTGGGCCCGCCGCAGCTGGTGCTTGTAGGGGACAGGCATACTGCCTCTTCGCCTGGGGACCCCAGGGATGGAGGGTGGTCCATCCCGGTCCAACCCTGCCAGCAGTTTCTCTGGCTTCTTCAGCAGCGTGGCATCTGTTTCTGAGGGAAGGGAAACAAAGAAGGAAGCTATGAGTGAGGTTTGCCCAGCCATCTGCGGAGGGCTCAGTCCAGGCTGTTCCAGCCTCGGACGCCCAGCCACACTGGTTGACCAGGACCCAGAGGGAACTGGGAACCGAGAATCTTTGGCCTAACCCTTATGCTAAACTCCCCCAGACATTTGAACTGTGGAGGCTCCAAGGAGCTGACGTGATGGCTCCCCAGTGTGGTCCCAGCCACAACCTTTCAAAACGTGCTCCATGTAGGGATGCACCCCTGCGCAGGCTCACACACCCACTCACACTTTCCACTGACACACAGGCACACCCCCAGACTAGGCCTCTGGCCCTGGGCAAGGAGGGAGAGGGAAGGCTGCCCCTCCTTTCACTGAGAGCCCTGCTCCTACAGCCTCAGCACCACCCCGGGACTCCCCAAACAGGAGGGCCAGAGGGGATGAGAAGCTAAGATGCTGCCCAGTTCTGGAGAGTAGGTACTTGCAGACTTGAAAACTTTGTGGGAGCCTGTTCCCAGGTAAGGGCCTTTGCTCTTTGAGATGATGTGTGCGTGGGTCTCTGGGGGTGTTCGTGAGAAGGGCTGCTCTTCCTGTGGTCCCCGTGCATGGTTGTGAGAATCCTTCTGCGTCCCTTGCTGTCCCCGCGAGTGGTGAGTGGGTGAGAATGTTGTGTTCGTGGAGAGGGAGACAGGGAGTGTTGTGTGAGCAAGAGGGAGAGTGACAATGCACGGGTCAGGGAACTGGAGGAGGGACAACAGACACAACAAAGGGGGGTGGAGGGAGGCTGGAAATAGCCCAGGATCAATACTGGCGGGCAGCCAGGGCCTCCAGGAGCCAGAAGAAATCCTTACAACAGGTCCCCAGGGTAGCCCCCCGCCCGTGATTCCCAGGCTTGGGGGATGCCCCTTTCCTTCCAGCTGTCCTTCTGCCTGTCCAGCCTCTTGAGAATGGGGCTGACCCAGAGGCCATACCGGTTTCCCAAGCACAGCCTCGGGAATGATGGGGGAAGGGGCGTTGAGGCAAATCTCTCATTCTCCCCTAGCCCAGCTCAGGTCCTGGGAGCAGGGGTCTTTTCCACTTCCTGATTTGCTCTTCCCCTCTTGCTGGTTGGGTTCAAGCTCTTTCAACCCCTAGTTCAGACCTCCCACCAAAGCTTCAGCTCCCACCCCCATGGTTTCAGCTGGAACCTGCTCAGGTTAGCCCTCACCTGGTGTGGGCGTCCCTGGGGGAGAAGCTCCGTGGCCGCCAGAGGGGCAGAGTGCTGTGGTTTCTGTGTCCGTGTCCATGTCGGTGTCCGGGTCCGTGTGCATCGGCGTGCGTGTGCAGCCTAGCGGCTTGCAGCACCCGCTCCCTCACTCAGCAGCACTGTCAGCTTTTTCCTTTAAATACCACCCCCCCCACATGCCCTCCCCCCGACACCTGGGGAAATTGGCCCGCCCCCTGATGAGGTCACACATGCTAATGAGCAGTGATGTCAGCGGGATTCCCTCCTCTCCACCCCCCCCCCCCCCCCCCTTTGTATCGCTTCCCTGGGGAGCAGACACTCGGCGGAGCCTGGTTCAGGCAGGGCAGAACAAAGTCGCAGGGACAGATGCGATCAGGGCTCAGAGGGGTGAGGGGGTCGTCGGTGGGCAAGGGAGCCGAGGTTGGTAGGGCACTGGGACCCAAGGGAGCTGGAGGGCTTTCTCCATGAGCCAGCACGATGCGGCATTTATCTCCATATTGCTAGCCCCACAGCCCCGTGTCCAGCCCAAAGTGGGCGCTCAGTGGCTAAAAAGAGGGGTGAGAGAAAGACTGAAAGCTGACCCGAAAGACAAAGAAAAAGACCAAATCAGATGCAAGCACTGGGGGAGCAGAGAACCGCCCTGCCACTTCTGGGCTAAAAGCCATGGAAGTACCCATTTTCCAGCCTGGTCCCTGGGCAGATGGGGGCTCTGAGGAAGAAAATGTGGCTGTTTTGTTTGGGCAGCTTTATTTTGCCACTAGGTTCAAGAAAGTGAAAACCATTGTGGGGTCTCCTTCACCTTCTCGCCCTCCTTGCCAGGCCATCCAAGCCAGTATTAATCAGAGCAAGAAAAAAGGGAGAGAGAACGCCAGCCCTCTCAAAGAAGAAATCCCTACTCTCAAATGGAGTGCCGGCCACGCCCCCAACTCCACGCACAGCCCGCGCCAGCCCTCTGGGCATGCGGGGCAGACGCAGTGGATAACGTCCACCTCTGGAAAGCTGGGGCAGCACATCTTTACGGCTCCTTTTCTGCATAGTCCACTTTCCCTTCAGGTCCTCACACTTCTTCCTGACTCCCTCAAGTACCCAAACACACATGCTAATATTTTTCTCTCCCTGTTTTTGTTTTTGTTTTTGTTTTCTGCCAGGTGCTGTACTTAAGCATTTTCCTGCAGTCTCTCCTTTTATCATTATGACCCTAGGGCTCAGAGCAGTAGGTGCATGGCCTGTCCCCACAGCAGTCGTGCCCCTGGAAAATGGAGACATCAGGATACCCACCCAGGTCCTTCCAGTGCCAGAGATGTTCATTTCTGTGCTCTGCTGCTTTCCTTGTCTCAAATATTTCAGCTCTCTCCTGGTATGAGGAACAATCTCTAGTATACTGCAACCCTTAGGGAACTTTTCCAATGGAAGAGGCAGATGGTAATCCTGGGAATGTGCAGTGAAGCTTCATTGAACCTGGAGGTCAACTACAGAGCAGCAATGCAGGATCTACAGGAAGCAGAAAGGACTGCTCAGCAGCTGAAATTACTCATGCACCACGCGTTGGATGGATTCTCCAGTCTTGGGTCACGTCCTACTTATCCTTACTTCATACACGATGTTAATATGTCCATGTGTGATCCTGTACTAGTAGATTAGAAACACATTTAGCAAGTGACCCCTGACAGCCTGGTAGCAAGAGAGAAAGAAAAAATAAAAAAGCTTTTAAAGCAGACACAAGCATTTAAAAAATGATCTAGGGTCATTTGGCAAAAAGGCTAAAGGCTCCTCTTGCTCTCCGTTACAGCTTCTGAAGTCACAATGCAGAGAAACCATAGGTTTCTGTGAATGATCCTCAGCTGACCAGGAAAATTTATTATATTGCAGATATGCTGAAGACGAGTGTAACATTCTAGAATGATTTCCTTCCACATTGAGTTGTTTACCAGTGAAAGACAGAGAGAGAAAGTTAAAAATTGACCCCCAGGGGGAGATGGCTATGCCACAATCCTTTCTCCTCCAGTTTCCTCTCAAGATTTTGGGGGACCAGCAGTTAGCGTAATGGCTATGTCGCTGAACTCCCATGTGGTCGACTGTGGTTTGAGCCCCGGATCCGGTGGTTAAACTCACGCCGGGCACGTGTGCGTGCATGCGTGCCCAAGATCCTGAGAGGAGAATGGGGGAGAAGGGATTGCGGCGTGGCTATCCCCCCTGGGGGTGATTTCTCGCTTTCTGTCTCTCTGTCTTTCTGGAGAGCGCACGTGCCCTACAGCAAAAACCTCTCCAAAAAAAAAAAAAAGGTTTTGGGCATGCATGTACATATGCTTGGCATGATTTTTAAGTGTCTGGGTCTGGGTTCAAACTGCACAGCCAACCATGCGGGATTTAGCACCTTAACCTCCACACCATCTGCTGGCCCCTAGAATGACTTTTCTTTTCTTTTTTTTTTTTGAGAGTTTTTTTTTTTTTTTTTTTTTTTTTTTTTTGAGAGGTTTTTGCTATAGGGCACATGTGTTCACCAGAAAGATGGAGACAGAGAGACAGAAAGCAAGAAATCATACCCCAGGGGTGATGGCCACGCCACAATCCCTTCTCCTCCATTCTCTTCTCAGGATAATGGGCATGCACGCACACGCACCCGGCATGTTTAAGCCACCGGGTCCAGGGCTCATACCGCAGTTGACTACATGGGAGTCCAACAACGTAGCCATTACGCCATCTGCTGGTTCCCCAAATTGAGTTTTAAAGAAAAAGAAATTGTAAAGGAGTGAGCCTTATGTATCTAGGTATCTCACTTAAGTGGTTGGATTCATTTCTGTGACAGCAGACAAGAGTGAGTTGTGGCCTGCAGACCTCATCAGCAATGTTATACTGTGACTTCTGCTTGCCCTCAATTCAGCCTCGGGCCACAGGAGCAGGCTTGGTCTCACCTGGAACAGTGTCCCACTAGGAAGAGGGACTGGAAATGGTCTGTGGCACACAGGACCACATCCAGGCTGCCTCACAGGGGTCCTGTGACTAGTGGGACAAGGGGGAGACTTGGAACTGAGCCAAGCCAGGCCTGTCTGTCACTCAGTGACTAGGCCAGTCTGGCAATTATCTTGAAGCTGTTCCTGAACCTGTGGAGTAGGGTTTACAGTGCTCATAGCATTGCTTTGCTGTGAAGAGCTCGCTCCATGTGATAAAGGGCCTGGCACTCAGCAGGTGCCCAACCCTTTAGTGGCCTTGGTGCTCCCAGCCCCAGGCTGTGCGGCTGGGGTTCCCGCTCCCCTCCTAGTAGAGCCTGGAGCTTGGTTCAGGCCCCGAATTTTGCTCCTTAAGGGCTCAATTCTGTTATCTTCTGTTATCTCAAACTGATTCATAGCCTGATCCCATCCCATGTTGAGAACACCTTCCCCCCAATTCTCCCCCACATCAATAGTCTTGACGTGGGTCGCACACCTGTGAGCACGGGCACCTTGGATAGCAGTGTGTGCTCACCAGAGACAGAGAGAGACAGAGAGACCAAAAGTGAGAAATCACCTCCCAGGGGGATGGCTATGCCACAAGCCCTTCTCTTCTCTCAGGATTTTGGGAATGCACACACCTGTGTCCCATGAGTTTTAAGCTGCCGGGTCCAGGACTCGATACACCATTGACTATGTGGGGGTCTAGCGATGTAACATTACACCATCTTCTGGTCCCCCAGTGGTGTGTATCTTCACAGGATTTTGTTTTAATTTATTGTCAGTGGGCACATGCACATGCAGGGAGAAAAAGCACCCCTCAATGGGATGTGGTCACATCAAAATCCTTTTTGCTCCATCTCTCCAACCCATCAAGATTTTTGGCACGCCTAGTGTGTTTTTCAAGGTGCTAGGTGGTATTTTTTTTTAATTAGAATTATTTATTTTTAAAATTGTATTTAACTTTATTTTAATTTAACCAGAAAGGGACAGAGTGAGAGAGGGAAAAAACTGTGGTCAGCCATGCGGGAGTTCAGCACCCTGAACCACCACGCCACCTGCCGGCCCTATTTTATTATTTTAAAATTTGCTATAAGGGCACATGTGCTCGCCAGAGAGAGGGAAAGTGAGAAAGTGAACTGCTAGACCTGACACTTGAACCAGAGTTGGCCATGTGGGAACCTAGTGTCTTCACCACTGCGCCACCTGCTGGCCCCCTCCCCAGCTCTCTGGCTCTGGTTGCAGCTTGTGCTCCACTGCCTCTTCTCAGGAGGTCCAGGCTCCAACTCTAGCCCTCACGTCTCCTTAGCTGGCTTGTCCCGCGGACTCATCCTGCCTAGAATTCGAGCTCTGTTCCAACTGCTGACAGCATTCTTTAGAATCCAGTTTGGGCCCTCTTCCAGGAAGAACTCTTAGATTTGGCCACAGTGATGCCCACGCCTTCACACTGAGTATGAATTTTCTCTGAGCTCATCCTGGCTGAGAGCTCATCTGTCTTGCATAGGAAAGACGTTACGTGCCCGGTGGGGATGGAGAGTGGAGGGCAGGAGTCACAGCTCCTGCCTTCTACAAGGACAATCTCCTCCCAGGATCTGTGTCCTAGAGTGCTCCATAGATGCAGGACCCAACTGGCTCCCCTGACTTCCAGCCTGGCACCAAGTAGAGGCTTGGCGCTCACACCAGGTGTCAGTCACAGGGCCCCAGGTGAGGATGGAGGTGAGTTGGTCCTTAAGAGGTCCTAGAATTTTTTTTAATAACTATTTTATTGGGGCTGGTAGATGGCATGGTGGTTAAGGACGCTGGACTCCCACATGGCCGACAGCGGATCGAGTCCCGAACCTGGTGGCTTGCTTTCTTACTTCCTCTCTCTCTCTCTCTGTTCCTGTCTGGTCAAATTAAAAATAAAATGAATAAAATTAAATAAAATAATTTTTTAAATTATTTATTTTAATTTGACATGAGAGGGACAAAGTGAGAGAGAAAGGGAAAGTAAGAAAAGAAGCAGTCAAGTCTGGGACTTGAACCACAGTGGCCCATGTGAGAGTCTAGTGCCCTTAACCACAATGCCACCCGCCGGCCCCAATAAAATAATTCTTAAAAAAATTATTTTATTTAGCTTTATTTATTTTAATTTGAACACAGAGGGATTGAGTGAGAGATAGAGAAAATGAGAAAGCAAGCCGCCAGGTCTGGGACTCGAACCATGGTCAGCCATGTAGGAGTCCAGCACCCTTAACTACCACACCACCTACCAGCCCCAGAGGTCCTAGAACTTTTACTAGTACGAAAATCAAGGCTGAGGTGCCTGACAGTGGCACAGTAGTAAAACAAGGCACCTCTGTGAGGGTGACCCACGTGGGAAGGTTCCTGGTTTGCCAGACATGGGCTGCCTGACCAGGGCTGGCTGAGTCTGGGAGTGGATCATAGCTTCGAGACCCTGTTGGGGTGCTATCTCTCTTTCTCTCACTCATGGAAGAAATAAATCAACTTAAAAAGATCAGGAGTGAAAGAAACAGTTGGGAGCAGCAGATGGCATGGAGGTTAAGTCACTAAATCCCATCTGGCTGATTCCATTGTTTGAGTCCCAGACCCAGCAGCTTGAAAATCACACTTGGTGCATGTGCATGTGTGCCCAAGACCCGGAGGGGAAAATGGAGACGGGATTGCGTCATGGCTATCCCCCCACCCCCCCGAGGGGGTGATTGCTCACTTTCCTTCTCTGTTTCTGGCTAATGCATGGACCCTGTAGCAAAAATCAAACACCATAAAGAACAAGTGAAGTGGCTGGAAGATGACTAGTATGACAGAAGGAGGGGGCTGAGCAGAGGCCTCCCACAGGGGGAGCAAGATACGGGAGGGAAGTGTGAACCAAGGTGGGCAGAGTGGGCAGAGCTCACCTCACAGCTGGACTGCGCGGTTTTGGAATTTATGATTCCTTTATTGTTTACCTTGACTTCTCAGGCAGTGACTTATCTATGGAATAAAGCACTGATGTGCTCATTTTGTGAGCCATAATGCAGGAGGGATCACTGTTTGCAAAACCTCAGGACCTGCCAAATGTACCCCTTGGGGGTCTCTAGTTAATTGGCATTCTGGTATTTAAGACCACTTTTTTTGGGGAGTAGTATTTGGCAAGGATAGAGTATCCAGGCCTGGATCCTTTAAGAAATTTACTTTTTAAAAACTACCCGGATGGCAGTGCTGGGGCAGGGGACAGTGGGGGATAATGGTTTCTGGCCATGTACAGAGGGGACTCTGAGCTCTCTTCTGGTTTGAGGAACACCTAACTTTACAGCAGCTACACAGGGTGAATGGGAGGCCACGTCTCTCCAGCCTGAGGGACAGGGAAGGAATGGGGGCAGGGAAGCTGAGCCACCTTATAGGGTGTTCTGACTTGGTTATAAGACCCCCCCAGGGAGCCAGGTCCCCTCAGGCGAGCAGTGGCTCATCCTCTGCCTCCACCACCCAGACCCCCGGCTCAGCCAGTGGCACCAGCAGCACATCATCCTCATCTTCTGGGGCCAGGACTGCAGTGTGTGGTCCAGGTGGGGTCCGGGCTGGTCCTGGGGGCCGCAGGCTGGGCAAGAGACGGCCTCGCAGGGCCTGTACCACTCCAGAGAGTAGTGATGGCTCTAGTGGCAATGGACCTGGAGCCTCAGGGATAGTAGGGAGGGCTGGAGATGTGCTGGCAGATGGGAGGGGGGCCTTGACAGGCAGTGGGGGTGCCTGCTCCCCATCCTGCCCACCCACTGCCCCGTCCTCTCGGGCTGGACTTGTGTTGCCATCTGGGGCCTCAAGGGGACCAGCGGAAGGTGTGACCTGGGGTCTAGTCTCAGGGGTCCTAGCTGGGGTGTTGGTTCGAGGAAGCAGGCCCCAGCGGCGGAGTCGGCGCACCAGACGGCGCACTGAGCGGCCCCGCTGGCGGCGGCGGGCACCTGTGGCACCCCCTGGAGTCATATCCTGGCGCAAAATCTGTAGCAGAGAACGCAGGTTGCCCAGCACTGAGTTCTGCAAGAGGAGGAGGCAGACAGCAGTCAGAGCCAGAGACGGCAGGAAGAAGGGCATGTGCAGGGCCACAGCTGGGCAGGGACCAGGAGGTGCTGGGGTGGGGGAGTGACTTACGTCATTAGGGTTCTCTGTAGGGAAGTCTTCTACAGGTGGGATGGCGCCCTGGGCAATGAGTTGCCCATAGGAGGGGGGTGCCTGCTGTTGTACAATCTCGGCCTCCATCCGCGAGAGAGGAGCAAAGATGCTGGAAGGAATGGGGGCTGCTCAGTCACTGGTGGTTCCTGTTCAGGGCAGCCTGTCCCAGGCCGGACAGGTCGCCTCCCTCCACACCCAGCCCAGGACAGCTGAGCTTTGCCATGGGTTTTCCAAACACCATCTGGGTCCCCTCCTCCCTTGAGATAGTTTTCAGTACCTACACCTGTCCTGGGGACAACCTGTGAGCTGGTCACGGGGACCTCCCCTGGTGGGCACCCTCATGCTCTCCTGATACTGCATGGAGCCTGTCTCAGCCTTGGTCCCTACTCCCCTAGGCCAGCCCCGCTCTCACTGACCTGTACTCCTGGGTGCGAATGGCATAGAGCTTGCAGGTGCAGCCCAGGGCGATGACCAGCAGCAGGCCGCACACAAGGCTGCCAATCACCGCGGCAGTAATGACCTTGCGGGGCAGGGCGTAGGAGCAGTCCCACTCGTCACTGCCGTCGGCACAGTCTGGCTGCCCATCGCACACCCACGTCTCGTACACGCACTTCTCGTCCCGGCATCGGAAGTTGCCAGGCTGGCAATGCCGGCAGCGTCTCTCGTCTGCTCCATCAGCACAGAAAGTCTGGTAGTTGCAGCGGTCAGCAGGCAGGTAGCAGGCAGTGGCACCAGGGGTGCCAGCGGCGCCACAGGGGAAGTGTCCGGGTGGACAGCCAGGGCAGTCCTCTTCATCTGTGCCATCGGCACAGTCCCAAGAGCCATCACAGCGCTGTGCCTCACTGTAGCAGCGCTCACCCAGGCCTTCACCAGCTCCCAGGCCAGAGCCTAAGCCGCAGGGCCGGTCCCAAGGCAAGCAGTAGCCCCGCACATGGTAGGTGGCGTTGAAGCCCCGACCACTGCTCCAAGCAACTGTGTGGTAGGCCACGACAGCCTGGCCGGAGAGTGTCTCCACAGTGACAGCCTTGCCATTGCTGAAGTGGGTGAGGCTGCGTAGCAGACGGGGAGCCTCTGGGGGTCCAGGGCCATCATACACATGTACTGCGTCTCCATAGCCCAAGTCCAGGGCTGTGAAGCGTATCGCCAGCCGCCGGCCATCATGGGGGTCCAGCAGCCAGTGGCAGGACTGGGGGTGGGAGACTGAGGCTGGGTTTGAGTATCCGGGGGAGGAGAAGACCCCATAGAAATCTTCCAAGGTGAGATTGCAGGGTCGGGTGGGAACAGGGGCTAGGGATGGGCTAGGGAAGGGGTCTGAACTGCAACCAGCTTCATCAGAGCCATCACCACAGGCATCGATCCCATCACAGCGCTGGGCAGCAGGTAGACAGCGGTGGTTCAGGCACTGGAACTCTTCCTGCAGGCACATCAGCCAATCTGCAAAGGCACCATGAGAGGGGCTGTGAAGTGCCGGAACCCAGGAAGCCTGCCCTTCTCTAGAGGCTTCCCTGCCTGCTCTAAGGGGCTCTTGGCCACCCCTGCCCAGCCTACCTTGACTATAGGAGAGCAGGAAGCCCTGGCCCATGGGTGCTCTGGCTCCGGCATAGCTATAGGTGATGGTGACATTGCCGCCAGGCAGCTGCAGAGGGCTGGTAGGTGCCTCACACAGGGAGATCTGGGACTGGAGAGGGGAGCGCAGGATTAAACGCTCCGAGCCACAGGCCAAGTGCAGCTTCTGGAACCTACAGGTAGAGGGGTAGAGGAGAGTAGGACATGAGATGCTCTAGAGGACAGCTGGCTTTTTCCTTCCAGAGTGCTGCCAAGCCCTCTTCATCCCAAGAAGCACACACATCTGTTTACACATGATCCAAGTAGCCAAGTGAAACTCAGAACCAAATTCTTTCATAGTCAGTGTAGTCAGTGGGGATGGTCCTAACAGAGGCTCTATCCTAGAGCCCTGACTTGTGGGGCCAGGCAGTGGCATGGCGGCTGAGGCAGCTAGATCCCACATGGACAACTTCATGATCTGAGTGGTTTAAACATGGTGGGTTCATGTGCATGCCCAAAATCCCAAAAGAAGAATGAAAGAGAAGTCATTGCAGTGTAGCCATACTCCAGGGATTGCTTTCTCACTTTCCCTCTCTCTGTCTCTAGAAAGTACATGCACCCTATAGCAAAAATTAAAGAACAAAAAAATTGACTTGTGTTCAAGAACTGAGTCAAGAACGGAGTTCTTACTGCTTTCTAATTCTTGCAGCACTGTCAGCCAAGTATAACACCAGCAGTAATCAGCAAATGCTATATATTCTTTTCTTAAAAGAATTATTTATTATTGGGACTGGCAGGTGGCGTGGTGGTTAAGGCGCTGGAAACTCCCACATGGCCAACCATGGTTCGAGACCTGGACCTGGCAGCTTGCTTTCTCACTTTCTCTCTCTCTCTCTCTGGTCAAATTAAAATACATGAATGGATAAATAAAATTAAATAATTTTTTAAAAACCCAAAAAATTATTTACCACTGGGACCAGCAGTTGGCATAATGGCTATGTCGCTGGACTCCCATGTAGTCGACCACGGTTAGAGTCCTGGATCCGGTGGCTTAAACTGACAACAGGCGCTTGTGCGTACATGCCCAAGATTCTGAGAGGAGAATGGAGGAAAAGGGATTGCAGCGTGGCCATTTCCCCTGGGGGGGTGATTTCTTGCTTTCTGTCTCTCTGTCTCTCTCTGCCTTTCTAGTGAATGCATGTGCCCTATACCAAAAACCTCTAAAAAATATATAAATAAATAAATAAATTAGAGTTATTATTATTATTTTTTAATCTGACCATGGAGGCAGGGGGGAGTGAGAAAGCAAGCCACCAGGTCCGAGATTTGAACTGTGATTTGCCATGTGGGAGTCCAGCACCTTAACCACCATGCCACCAGCCAGCTCCGATACCATATATTTCATTTTATTATTATTTAAAGAATTATTTATTTGGTGGGACCAGCAGTTGGCATTAATGGTTATGTCACTGGACTCCCATGTAGTCGACTGCGGTTCGAGTCCCGGACCTGGTGGCTTAAACTCATGCCAGGCACATGTGCATGTGTGCCCAAGATGCCAAGTAGAGAATGGAGGAGAAGGAATTGCAGCATGGCCATCCCCCCGGGGGTGATTTCTCGCTTTCTGTCTCTGTCTTTCTGGCGAGTATACACACCCTATAGCAAAAACCTCTCCAAAAAAAATTAGTATTTATTTGTTATTATTACTTTATTTTTCAATTTGATCAGAGGGAGACAGAGAGAGAGAGAGAAAGGGAATGTGAGAAAGCAAGCTGCCAGGTCTGGGACTTGAACCATGGTCAGCCATTTGAGAGTCCAGCATTTAACCACCATGCCACCTGCCAGCCCTGCCACATATTTTATTTTTAAATTTTTAAAAATAATTATTTTATTTAACTTTATTTATTTACTTAAATTTGGCCAGAGAGGGACAGAGTGAGAGAGAGAGAGAGAGACAGAGAGAGGGAGAGGGAGAGGGAGAGAGAGAAAGAATGAGAAAGTAAGAAAGCAAGCCACCAGGTCCAGGACTCAAACCATGGTTGGCCATGTGGAAGTCTAGTGCCCTTAGCCACCACGCCACTCGCTGGCCCCACCACCATATATATATTTTTTTTTTGGAGAGGTTTTCGCTATAGGGCGCGTGCGCTCGCCAGACAGACAGAGAGAGACAGAGAGACAGAAAGCGAGAAATCTCCCCCCAGGGGGGACGGTCACGCTGCAATACCTTCTCCTCCATTTTCCTCTCGGGATCTTGGGCACACACGCACATGCGCCCGGCGTGAGTTTTAAGCCACCGGGTCCGGGACGCGAACCGCGGTCAACTACGTGGGAGTCTAGCGACATAGCCATTACGCTAACTGCTGGTTCCCCCACCACCATATATTTTAATTAGCCAGATCTCACCATTCCCTGCTCCCAGTGCCCGGTGGTATGATGTAAGATCTTCATGGCATTCTGATCTGTCTGCCCTAACAGCAGATTGCCCCAGTTTGCCCTCTCCCTTTACCTAACCCTTTCTGGGTAAAGACAGTGACCTGTGTTAGGCAATTAACTTAACCCTGATCCCAGGACCCCAGGTCAGAGAAATGGGGGAGGCCTGGGGTGCTGGAGTATTTAAAAGATCTGAAGAAGACTTTTTTTTTTTCTTTCAGTTTTTGCTATAGGGCATGTGTGCTCTCCCCAGAGAGAAGGAAAGTGACAAATCAGGCTCCCCCAGCCCCCAGGATGGATGGCCACACTGCCATTGTACATGGCATGATTTTCAAGCCAGTGGGTCAAGCCTCAAACCATGGAGTCAGCTGTGTTGGATCCAGCACTTTAACCTCCATGTCACCTGCTGGCCCAAGGCGGGGGAAGATTCTAAACTGAATAAGGAGTAGTTTTGAATCCTAGGCAGGGCCACGTGATGGATTAAAAGACTCCTTCGAACAGTCCTATCTGAACCCAGGACTATGTGTAGAGTGACTGCTGTCCTTCCAAGATGTCCAGGACCTAAGCTAGATGTTCACCTCATCCCAGCCCCAGTTTACCATCTCTGGTCCAGAACAAGTCAGACTTTTAAGGCAGACTAGGCCAAATCAAATTCTGTTCTATTTTCTTGTTGACAAGGATGGGACTTCTTTTCCTTTTTAAAGAATTGTTTTATTTAACTTTATTTATTTACTTATTTTTATTTAGCCAGAGAGGGACAGAGTGAGAGAGAAAGTGAGAAACGAAGCCTAGGCCGAGGACTTGAACAGCATACAGCTAAGTGGGAGTCCAGAGCCCTTAACTACCCCGCCACCTACCTGCCCCATAAGGGAAGACTTTTCCACAGTGGAGGGGAGAAAAGCAGAGAGAGCCACCGGACCTTGCCCTGCTTCTCACCTGATGGTTACGGTCTGCTCCTTGCTGCCCAGGATGAGCCAGGAGCAGTTGGCAGGGGAGTTGCGGCTGTCTCGGCCCAGGGGCCTCTGTAAGCTGCCCTGTACTTCCAAGAGCAATGCCGGCGGATTCTCACACGCTGGAGGGAGGAAAGTAGCAACACTGGCGAGTGCTGTAGCCTCCTGCAGGTTCCCAGGCTTGAGGCCTGCCTACCCACACACTCACACACCCTGGAGTTGTGGCCCTCAGTCCCTCCTCTTCCTTCCAGACTCATCATAGTTTCACCTTCAGTATCAACAACTCCACAAACAGTGCTGAGATCTGCTTTGTGCCAGTCACTGGGCCAGGAGGAACAGGAAATACTGTCTCTACCCTCAGCCTGAAGATCAAGTTTGGATACTCTGGGAGAAAAACACTAAAACGTACAGAACAACTACCAGGTCAGGTCCACACTGGGCCTCAGTTCCCGGGTCTGTAAAATAAACGATGGATGATCTCCATCCTAAAACTACGGTAGGACCCATGAAATTCAGGGAAGAAAGGGTCCTTCTCTAAAGGCTCGCTGCTTCCCAAGCCCACAGAGCGCCAGGGGCTCCCTCCGCTCACCAGGATTTGGGGACACGATCCGGTCTGGATGGGCCACAGCGCCCCCTAGAGGAAGAAGCGAGAAAGGCAGGAGCGTGAGTCACCCTTAGGAGTTTTCTTCACCTGAGCAACTCCAGGAGGAAAGGAAGCCGCACGGGACTTCCGGGCTGAGGGAGGCTGTGGTGTGTGACCTCGAAGGTCCGACGGGGGGCCCGTGGGGTTGGCAGGTGGTCAGGGGAAGCCGGAGAGAGACCAGGGCGAGAGAGCCGCGAGGGACTTCCGGGGGTCGGGCAGGGGCAGGCAGGGGCAGGCAGCGCGGGGTGCGCGGGCTGGAGCCGGGCCCCGAGGCAGGGTGCGGGGAGGGGTCGCTTGGGGGACATAGAGTGGCCGGGCGCGGTGACAGCCCTGGGGGCGGGATGTGGGGTGGGTTCTTACCAAGGAGGAGGAGGAGGAGGATGGCCGGCAGCATCCTGGAGGTGCAGAAGTCCCGGAGCCTCTGTGGTCTACCCATTGGGGAGGCAGCGGCGCTCCGGGCGTCCAGGTCCCCGGGTGTCGCCTCCCCGAGGGGGCTCCATGGCCCAGGCTCGACCCGTGCTCCGGATGCCAGGGCTGGGGGCGGGGGGGCGGCGGCGGCCCGGCAGTTGGGGCGGTGCCTCTCGCCAACTTCGGAGTTGTTTTCTCCGGCCGCCGCCGCGCTCTCTCCGGGGCCGGGGCCCGAAGCCCCCGGACTCGGCTCGGGGCCGGGAGCGGGGGGCGCGCCCTCGGCGGAAGCGGCCCGGAGGCCGCGAGCGCCCCTGTCCAGGCCCGGCCGCCACCTGCAGAGGCTTGAGGCCACTTCCTCTTCGGGCCAAACTTTGCCGACTGTCAGCCCCCAGGGCCGGCCCGGCCCCCGCTCAACTTCTCCAGCGTGTCCAGCCCGCCGATGGCGGCAGGGAAGCGGGGCAGCGGGAGAGGCGGCTCGCCCGGCTCCCGGCCGGTGCCCAGGCGGTACCCTCGCCCGCCTAGGGGTTGGCGGAGCCGGGGCGGGCGAGGGGGCGGGGGACGGGCCTGGTCCCACCCCTGCCAATCAACGCGCGGGCCCCGCCCACCGGCTCGCCTTAACCCCTTTCCGGCCCTGCCCGGCGTGCCAGACTGGCCTTTGACTGGCGGCTGCAGCCTCCGCTTTGTTTTTGTTTTTTTAACCCTGCTTTTTCATATCTTTCGGTGTAACTCGTTCTTCGTTACAGGACACGTTTGTAACACGTTCGTCAAAAGACTTCTGCCTGTTCCGCGACTGCGGTGGCTTTCCTTTGGACCCTTAAGCTCTCAGTACATTTCTTGTCCCAGTGACATCCTGTAGCCCTTATGGCACTGGACCTTGATTACAACAATTATCGCCCCGTATTGTAACCATTCGTTTATTCGTCGTTCCCACCCCCGCCCCGCCCCTTCCCTTCGCTGGAAACCGAAACTGCTGCTAGGCCGGGGCCAGGGCTGTGAACCTTTGTACCCACCGGCTTCTTTCCTGCCCAGGCACGCCAGAGCTCTATAGGTGGTAAATAAATGAGTGACATACCTGGGACATGGCTGGTTAGTGAGAAAATGCTTAACCTCCCTGTGCTTATCAGTTATAAAATGGAGTTGATAATACTGGGACTCTGTTAAGGTTGTTGTGAACTTTTAGGGAGACAATGCAAGCTTGTACTAGGCTCACTGCCTGACATGTACCTAGTGTCCCTTATTTGGTAGCAACTGTCAAAAAACAAAGTTACAACAGATTTAAACATCTTAACTGGCTTTATTTGCAATTCTAGAATTTGGCAACACTTTATTCCAAAAAATAGAATAAGTGTTCTGAGCAGACAGAGGAGACTGCTGGTTTTATAGAGAGAGAAGCTTGGGAAAAACAAACAGAAAAGAGATTGGGCCTTGGTGGTGCAGTTAGTTCTGAACTGCAGTGGCTGTAGTGCTGGAAGCCACAGGGCTGCCCTCAGGTTTGGACCCCTAGTCTACCTGAGTGAGTGTACAGCCAAGATACTGATGAGTGGAACAGCCGGGGGCAACAGGCGGGCAACATAAGGAGATCACAGCAAATCCGCCACTCCTCACTCCTCTGATGTGTGCATGCATAATACTCTCATGGGGAAAATAAAAAGCCAAAAAAAGGAACTGGTTGTTTCAAAGTTACTTTCCTTGTAAAGGTTAAAGCAAAAGAGACTTTTTTATCATGTGGGCTAGGGCTAGCCTGTTTAGGATTCAGCTATTATTGCTCCCTCCTTATTTCTCGGAAAGTCAGATAAATATTGGATTGTCGGAAAGGTCATGACATATTTTTCTATGCAAAATTGCATCAGGACTTTTCTGACAACCCAATAGTTTCGGCTTGGCCACATGGAACTTTAGCCTGAGGAACTCCATTTTGGTTTGATCTGTTGGGACTAATGCAGGAGCTCAGTGCAAACCAATCATCTCTTACAAGTTTTGTTTAACATGATTGTTTTATTTTTATTAAAATAAAAATTTAAAACTTTTTCAGGGCATGTGTGCTAGCTGGAGGGAGAAAAAGAGAAAGCATCTCTCAGGATGTTCCTGGCCAACCAAGTGCAGCTGCTTCTCTCTGTCAATGAAGTGAGAGGCAGAGGCTGGAGAGGCAGGAAGTTTATTTCTTTTTTTTTTGGAGAAGTTTTTGCTACAAGGGCATGTACGCTCGCCAGACAGATAGAGAGAGACAGAAAGCGAGAAATCACCCCCCAGGGGGGATGGCCACGCCACAATCCCTTCTCCTCCATTCTCCTCTCGGGATCTTGGGCACGCACGCACACGTGCCCGGCGTGAGTTTTAAGCCACCGGGTCTGGGATGCGAACCACGGTCGACTACATGGGAGTCCAGCGACATAGCCATTACGCTAACCGCTGGTCCTAGGAAGTTTATTTCTATAACCAGTTATAGGGACAGTCAACAAACTGCATCAAACTGTCTCTAAAAGTTTTGCTCAACATACTCTCGGTATTTATTGATACAAGATACAGGTACATGCAAATCGTTCCTCACTACAATCAATCTGAGTCAATCACTTTCCCCTGAGTAATTATCCTGATTCTTATTTTATTTTAAATACCCATTTCTGGCTTCTCATCTGACCGACCATTCCTCAAACAGATCTCCTTGTGAGTCAGCACTTGGTCAGATTGTTTTCTCAGAGGCCTTTCTTAATTTAAAATGGCTATCTATAGTCCTGCTAAACCTGTAACCTGGCCTGCTTCAAGGCAGGATGGTTACACTGCAGACCATTCTTTTCCACTCTCCTCCTGGGATTTTGGGCATGCATGCACACTTACCTAGTGGGGTTTTCTGTTTTTAATTTTAGGGTACTTAACAGAGAGACAGAGAAAGTGGAAAAGCACTCCCTGGGGAGATAGCCAGACTGTAACCCTTTTTCCTCCATACTCCTCCTGAGATTGTGGGCATTCGGGCACAGGTGCCTGGAGTGATTTTCAAGTCACTGGGTCTGGGACCCAAACTGCAGAATGAGCCACATGGGACCAAGCCTGCCTTAACCTCCATGCCATCTGGTAGCCCATAACACAGCTATTACTATTAGTCACAGGAAATATCTCTCATTTATGTGGGCTTGGAGCTACCAGTTTCCTGTGCACTGATGGTTAATATCAATAAACAGAAACAGGACTGGCTCTGTGGCACAGCAGTCATGTGCTGCTCAAGAGAAACCAGGTCGTTCAAACTCCTGGCCTGGCCGGCCTAAAACACACAAGGCAACAAGGCATTCACACAGATTGCCAAGAGTTGACAGGCTGGAGGACTGGGAGAAGGGGGGCGGTCATGGTAGACAAAAACAACAGCAAACTTTTTGAGTTTTTTTTTTTTTTTTTTTTTTTTTAACATTGCTGGTATAGGTCTAAGTAAGCACTTTATTAAATACTTAGTACATATTTTAGCAAATACTAAATACTTCAGTAAATAGTATTTGTTCATTTCTTTTTCTTTTTTTATAGAATTATTTTATTTAACTTTATTTATTTTCATTTGACCAGAGAGGAAGAGAGAGAGAGAAAGTGAGAAAGCAAACTGTGAGGTCTGGGATTCAAACTGACAGTCAACCATGTGGGAGTCCAATGCCCTTAACCACAATGCCACTGCCAGCCCCTCATTTTTTTTTTTTCTTTTGGAGAGGTTTTTGCTATAGCACGCGTGCGCTTGCCAGAAAGACAGAGAGAGACAGAGAGATAGAAAGTGAGAAATCACCCCCCGGGAGGGATGGCCACGCAGCAATCCCTTCTCCTCCAGTCTCCTCTCAGGATCTTGGGCACGCACGCACACACACCCAGCGTGAGTTTAAGCCACCAGGTCTGGGACTCAAACTGTGATGAACTACATGGGAGTTCAGCGACATAGCCATTACACTAACTGCTGGTCCCTCAGCCCCTCATTTTTTAAAGATGTATTTATTTTTAATTTTATTTATTATCATTGTTCTTCAATTTTGACCAAAGAGAGACAGATAGAAAGGGAGAGTGAGAAAGCAAGGCACCAAGTCCAGGACTCAAACCATAGCTGTCCATGTGGGAGTCCAGCACCTAAACCACCATGCCACCTGCCAGCCCCAGTATTTGCTCATTTAATCCTCTCAAAAACCCTGTGAGATAGATACTGTTACACCCCTTCTACAGACAAGGAAATGCAAGATTAGAGGTTGAATATTTAGCTAAGATACAGTAAATGATGAAGTTAGGATTTGAACCTGTGTAATGAGGCACTAGACAGAGCACACATTCCAATGCTTATGACTCTTTCTCCTCTACAAATGTGTGGGAGGCTGCGCACCAGGGAGTCTGCCGAGGTTTCTCAGAGAGCAAACAATTCCCATGATTGGCCACTAGAATCCCTCAGATTTGCATATCTGGCACCTCATGATTGGTCCAAAAGCAACCAATCATAACCCACCTTTTACGATCCACCAATCACGGCCCACCGTTTACAACCAATCATAACCCACCTTTTACAATCCACCAATGTGTATATAACCACCGTGCCTGGCCCACAATAGCCAGACGACCAGGAAGACAACCAAGACGGCACAGAAGACCAGGGAGACGACGACCCTGGAGAGCCTGAAGAGTTGAAACACCGCACAGTCTCCAGAGGACCCTGAAGAGTTGTAACACTACATCGTCTCCGGACGACCCTGAAGAGTTGTGACACCGCGTCTCTCCGTGCTGCTCACAACAGACGACGCGACCCTAAAGAGTTGTAACACTGCGTCGTATCCGTGCTGTACCGTGCTGCCCACAATAAACAGACGACACTGTGTCGTCTCTGTGTTGTGACACTGCACTGCTTGTCCCGGCTCTCACTCCTTCCCTCAGGAAACCTGTTTTGACTGTCCCCCCGGGTCGGGACACAAATGTTTAATGACATTTGTTATTGTAGGGACGCCATAGAGTTGACAGTAAAAAAATCCTTTCCAAGTTGGACCTCAGTCCCACATGCTAACTCTCTCTGTGCTCCTTACTGAAGTACTTATGGATTAATGAGGGCCCACCAGTGGCCTAGTGGTTAAAGTGGCTAGATCCCACATGACCAACTGTGTGGTTCAAGTCCTAGACCCAGTGGCTTGGAAAACACAGGGAGCATGTGCATGAGTACCCAAAATCCTGAGAGGAGAATGGAGGAAAAGAGATTGCAGCATGGCCATCCTTCCTTGGGGATGATTTCTCACATTCCCTCTGTCTCTGTCTCTATATCTCTCCAGTGAGGGCACATAACCTATAATACATTTTTTAATTTTTTAAAAATATATTTATTATTATTTTTTTAAGTTTGGCATAGGCACGTGTGCTCAAGAGAGACACAAAGCAAGAGAGGGATAGTGAGAAAGTAAGCTACCAGGTCTGGGATTTGAATCGTGGTTGGCCATGTGGGAGTCCAACACTTTAACTACCATGCCACCTGCTTGGCTCTCCCATAGCAAATTTTTAAAAAGAGGATTAATGAGAGGATCAAGGAGAAGTATGAAGGTGGGAGGAAGGTGCAAAGAGGATGGGGAAATTGAAAATGTTTAAGTCCTAAAAGTGGTTGTGAAGGGCAGTCCCACAGTCTAGTGGTTAAGGAAGCCAGGTCCTGTATGGACAACCCACGGTTCAAGTCTTTGAAAAACACACCAGGCTTATGTGCATGCATGGCCAAAATCCTTACAGGGTGGTGATATAGAGAAGGGATTACAGTGTGACCATGCTCCATTGAGGGGTGCTTTTTCCATTTCTCACTATTTCTCTGTCTCTCTCTGGTGAGTGTATGAGCCCTATAGCAATTTGAAATAAATAAATAGAACATTTGCATTAAAAAAAAAGAAGAAGAACAGGGGCCAGCAGATGGCATGGTGGTTAAGGTGCTAGACTTCTACATGGTTGACTAAGGTTCGAGTCCCAGACCTGATGGCTTAAAAATCACACCAAGTGCATGAGTGCCCAAAATCCCATGAGGAGAATGGAGGTTAAGGGATTGTGATGTGGCCATCCCCACAGGGGATAATTTCTCACTTTCCCTCTCACTGTCTCTCAACTGTGTGAGCACGTGACCTGTGGCAAAACAAAGAGGTGGTGGTAGAGGTTTTAGCTAAGTTCCAGCTACGTTCCCTGTGCTGGATACTTGGTGGAGACCTGGAATTCTTTTTATTTTTAAAAACATTTTACTGAGGGACCGGCAGGTGGCATGGTGGTTGGGGCATTGGACTCCCACGTGGCTGACCAGGTTCTTTTTTTTTTTTTTTCCTTAGAGAGAGAAATTTTTGCTATAGGGTGTGTGTGCTCACCAGAGAGACAAAGATGGAGAAACAGAATGCAAGAAATCACCCCCCGGAGGGATGGTCATGCTGCAATCCCTTCTCCTCCATTCTCTTCTCAGGATCTTGGGCATGCACGCACACACACCTGGTGTGAGGTGTAAGCCACCAGGCCTGGGACTCGAACTGCAGTCAACTATGTGGGGGTCCAGCAATGTAACCATTATGCCATCTGCTGGTCCCTGACCATGGTTCTAACCCTGGACCTGATAGCTTGCTCTCTCTCTCTCTGTCTCTGATGATTGCAAATAATAATAATAAAATAATAATAATAATGTTAAATTATTTTATTTTATTTTATTTTATTTTTTTGCTGGAGGGCATGGGAAAGAGACAGAGAGAGAAAGTGAGAAAACACCCCTCAGGGAGCTGGCCATGCCCCGTTCTTCTCTTCTCTCAGGATTCTGGGCACACATGCACACGTGCCTGGTATATTTTCTAAGACACCAGATCTGGGACTCGAACTGCACACTCAGCCATGTGGGATCCAGCTGCCTTTACCACCACACCACCTGCTGGCCTCGCTAACTTTTTTTTCTTAATTGTCAAAGGCAGTATGTATTTGTCAGAGAGAGACAGAGAGAGAGGGAGAAACGCCATCCTCCCATTGGGCATGGTCATGCCACAATCTCTCTCCTCCATTTCTCCATCAGGATCCTAGTCATTACACACAGACACCTGGTGTATTTTTTCAAGCTGCCTGGACCAGGATTCCAACCACCATTAGCTATATGGGAGCTGGCTTCCAGTGCAGTGCTCCTAACCACTGTTACAGAGCCAACCCGATATCTAGATTTATGTAGTCACCATATGCTAGGCACCATTCTAAGCATTTCACATGTATTATCTCATTTAATTCTCGCCACACCTCTAGGAAGTAGGTGTTATTTTTGTCCTCGTTGTATAATTGAGGAAACTGAGTCATAGATAATTTAGGCAATTTGCTCAAGGACAAACTACTAGCTTGTGCAAAGCCAAGACTTGGGTCAAGCTGTCTGGATTAGAGTCCTTCCTGTCAACCATAGCAGATTCAGAGTTTTCAGAGCAAGAATTTTAACACCTGCCTAATTTTTTTTTTTTAAACTAAAGAGCATATGTGCCCATCAGAGAGACAGAGGGACAGAGTGAGAAGAGAAAGCACCTCCCATAGAGAATGGTCACACCACAATCCCTTCTCCATCTTTCCCTCATTATAGGATTCTGGGTGCTCAGGCCCACTCACCCCAGTACGTCTCTTAAATTACTGGGACTTGATTTTCATAGTAGGCTGTGTGATATTCTGCTGCCCCAACCACTAGGCCATGGAGCTTGCCCATCACCTGGGTGGTTTCTAGAATAGATGATAAAACAGATGGTTTGCAGGGCCAGCAGATGGTATGGTGGTTAAGGTGCTAGACTCCCATACAACCTACCGTCATTCACCTTCTGAACTCAGTGACTGCCAAATCATGCCGGGTGCATGTGCGTGTGTGCTCAAAATCCCAAGAGGAGAATGGAGAAGAGACTATGGTGTGGGCATCACCCCTGGGGGGGGGGGATTTTTCACTTTCCCTCTCTCTGTCTCTTTCTGGTGAGTGCACATGCCCTATAATAAAAACCTAAAACAAAAAAATAAAAACACATGGTTTGCAAATATGGGAAGCAGGAAGAGGTAATGTACAAGTTACTCACCTATCTGCTCTCAGATTCATTCTCCCGCCTCTTCCTGCAAACTGCATTTCCCAGGCAACCTGGTGGAGTGACTTTGGGCTGGGTTCAGCCAGCAGGAGGCACTAGCTGGAACCTGGAGGGGAAGAGGAAGGAGAATCCAAGCTATGCTCTATTCCTCCCACAGCTGCCTCCCCAGCAGGAGCTGCATATCTTACTTGGTCCGGCTCTCATCAGGTGGCCGGGCCTTTGGGCTCTCTAACACTACCTCCTCCCTTTGCTTTCCAGCTTCCTGCTGTTGCTGATCTGTGGGCTACCTCGCCATCTCCTTTCTTTTTTTAATTAATTAATTAATTTTTATTATCATCATAATCTTGTTTATATTACATTGGATTGTATATAACTTTACAGTGTATTACATTGCTTTTTTTTTCTTTTGGAGAGGTTTTTGCTATAGGGCGCGTGCGCTCGCCAGACAGACAGAGAGACAGAGAGACAGAAAGCGAGAAATCACCCCCCAGGGGGGATGGCCACGTCGCAATCCCTTCTCCTCTCGGGATCTTGGGCATGCACGCACATGCGCCGGGCGTGTTTTAAGCCACTGGGTCCAGGACTCAAACCGCGGTCGACTACATGGGAGTCCAGCGACACAGCCATTACGCTAACTGCTGGTCCCTACATTGCTTTTTCAAAAGGGAATGCCATGCATGTCAATCAATACAGAGACATTAATCTCCCCACTTCATCATTCAGTATCTTTTCAATGTTTTTCCCAATCATTATTATTATTATTCTAATTTTTTTTTAAACAGTCAATCACTATTTCTCTTTTTTCTTATAAAAAGACCTTACCCATCATGAAATACTTCTCAGACCAATCCGGTTGAGAATACTATACATCTCATCATCAACAGGTAATAGCCATCTCCTTTCTAACCTTTTAGCAATTTCATCATATTTGTGACAAGTTCTCCATTAAATTTCTTCTGCCAAACTATCTGACATGGGAGTCTCCCTGACCAGATCTGACACATACAGCTGATGATACCTAGCATGATAGTTCCAAGAATTAGACACATTATTCTGACTTGAACCAGAAACCTTAGAAGTCATTCTCTTGTTTAGGAATATGGTTTAGGCAGTAGCAATGCCATAGACTATCTGGATTTAAGCCGATAGGAAAATATGGTTGAATGATAGCACAACTAGTAGTCTCAGGTAGAGGTATGTGTTCGTGATGCACTGAGGCAACACTGATTCAGGGGCCAGGTGGTGGCAGTGGTCAAACGTGATGCTCTGCGAGGCTGACTCATGTGGGAAGGTTCCTGTTTCTTGCCCAAAGACATCTCTGAGTATGCAGAGCACATATTTGCCTATTATCTGTGCTGACTGAGACTGGGGGTGCTGTTTGCCTCTCTCACTCACTCATTTTTTTAAAAAAAGAATTATTGGGACCAGCAGTTGGCATAATGGCTATGTCGCTGGACTCCCACATAGTTGACTACGGTTTGAGTCCCAGACCCAGTGGCTTAAACTCACGCTGGGCACGTGTGCATGCGTGCCCAAGATCCCAAGAGGAGAATGGAGGAGAAGGGATTGAGGAGTGGCCATCCCCCCTGGGGGGTGATTTCTCGCTTTCTGCTTCTCTGTCTTTCTGACAAGTGCATGCGCCCTATAGCAAAAACCTCTAAAAAATTATTATTTAATTTTATTATTATTATTATTTTAAATTTACTATAGGGCATATATGCTCACCAGAGAGAGACACACCAAGAGAAAATGAGAGAGAGAGGGAAAGTGAGAAAGCACACTGCCAGGTCCAGGACTCACATTGTGGTCTGCCATGTGGGAGTCCAGTTCCTACAACCATCGCACCACCTGCTGGACTTTTTTTTTTTTTTTTTTTTTTTTTTTCCTGTTACTAATTGTCCCGACCCAGGGGGACAGTCAAACAGGTTCCCTGAGGGAAGAAGTGAGAGCCGGGAAAAGCGGCGCAGTGTCAAAGCACAGAGACGACACAGTGTCTTCAGTGTCGTCTGTTTATTGTGGGCAGCACGGTACAGCACGGAGACGACGCAGTGTCCAACTCTTCAGGGTCGTCCAGAGACCATGTAGTGTTACAACTCTTCAGGGTCGTCTGGAGACTGTGCGGTGTTTCAGCTCTTCAGGCTCTCCAGGGTCGTCGTCTTCCTGGTCTTCTGTGTTGTCTTGGTTGTCTTCCTGTTGTCTGGCTATTGTGGGCCAGGCATCGTGGTTATATACACGCTGGTGGGCCGTGATTGGTTGAATGAAGGATCGTAAAAGGTGGGTTATGATTGGTTGTAAATGGTGGGCCGTGATTGGTTGTAAATGGTGGGTTATGATTGGTTGCTTTTGGACCAATCATGAGGTGCCAGATATGCAAATCTGAGGGATTCTAGTGGCCAATCAGAGCAAGGTTTCGAAGGTCAGGTTTTTTGAAGGGAACCTCTCATGGCAATTGTTTGCTCTCTGAGAAACCTTGGCAGACTCGCTGGTGCGCAGCCTCCCACAACTAATAATAATAGGAAAAAACTCTACCAGTCTGGAGAGTTTCAGTCAACATAGAAAAAAATTAATGATCAAGCCAGCAGGTGGCCTGGTCGTTAAGGCGCTGGACTCCCACATGGTCAACAGTGGTTTGAGTCTTGGACCCAACTTCTTGAAACCCACGCCGGGTGTGTGTGTGTGTGTGTGTGTATGTGCCCAAAATCCTGAGAAGAGAATGGAGGAAAAGGGATTGTGGTGTGGCCATCCCCCCGAGGGGTGATTTTTCACTTTCTGTCCCTCTGTCTCTGTCTTTCTGGCGAGCACATGTGCCCTATAGCAAAAACCTCTCCCCCAAAAAACACCCCCCCAAAAAATTAGTTATCTATATGAAGATGTAGAAGTTAAGTTAGAATTGAGTTGAAAGCTAATGCTAAGATAAAATGATGATCAGCTTAATGGCCTGGTGGCTAAGGCAGCCAGATCCCATATGGCTGACTGCATGGTTTGAATCCTGGCTCCCATGGTTTGAAAAACATGCCAGACACATGTGTGTGCATATCCAGAATCTAAACAGAAAGGAGAAATGAAGAAAGGATTTATGTGGGACCACGCCCCATGAGGGGTGCTTTTTTTCTCTCCCTCTCTGTTTCCCCCTAGTGAGTGCAAATGTCCTTTAGCAAAAACAAACAGGGGCTGGCAGGTGGTGTAGTGTTCAATGCAACTAGATTCCCACATGGTCAGCTGCAGTTCGAATCCCAGACCCAGTGGCTTGAAAATCATGCCAGACATGTGTGCATACATGCCCAAAATCCCAGGAGGAGAATGGAGAAGCGATTGCAGCATGCCCTCCCACCACCAGGGGGTGATTTATCGCTTTCTGTCTCTGTCTCTCTGTCAAGCGCATGCCCTATAGCAAAAATCTCTCTTTAAAAACAAAACAAAACAAAACCTAACCAAGAAACACACACACACGGGGGACCAGCAGGTGGCATGGTGGCAAAGGCGCTGGACACTCCCTCATGGCTATCCATGGTTCGAATCCTGAACCTGGTGGCTTGCTTTCTCACTTTCTCTCTGTATCTCTCTTTGGTCAAATTAAAATAAATTAATGAATAAATAAATTAAATTAAAATAAATAATTCTTTTTAAAAAAAATGGAAAAAAAAGAAACACACACACACTCAAACCTCACACCAATTTACAAAAGGATAAAAGGCTTAACTGGTAATTATAGAAAGAAGAATTAGGGATTTTGGCTGGTTTCAAGTGCATATGAAAGGATAGCACCGTGTGACTGTATGAAAGCTAACATGCTGGAGGAACACTGCTGGACTCTGGAGTCGGCCTGCCTGGGTTCAAATCCCAATACTGCCATTGGCAAGTTTCTTATTTCTCTATGCCTGATTTTCTCCATGTGTAAGATAGAGATGATGATATTAGCATTTTAGTTATCTACGGCTGCAGAGCAAATTACCTCAAGACTTAGTGACTTAGCAAATATTGGGGGCCAGCAGGTGGCATGGTGGATAAGGGCACTGGACTCCTACATGGCCAACCATGGCTCAAGTCCTGGACCTGGCAGCTTGCTTTCTCTCTCTCTCTCTCTTGGTCCCTCTCTGGTCAAATTAAAATAAATAAATAAATAAATAAATAAATTCATAAAATAAAGTTAAATAATTCTTTAAAAAAAATCACAGCAGATATTGGAACCAGCAGATGGTGTTTGTTTATTGCTATATATATATATATATATATATCCTCAGTGCCAAAAACAATGTCTAGCACATAACAGGTATTCAGTAAATGTCTGCTGAATGAATGAGTGCTCTATGACTGCAAGTAAAAAGCATCACATAGATTACGTCTTTTAGTTTACTCAACTACCCTTTGTGTCGCTAGCCCACTTTAAAGATGGAGAATTTCAGGGTCAGCATGGTGGTTAAGGCACTGGACTCCCATCTGGCCAACTGAGGTTTGAGACCCAGACCTGGTAGCTTGCTTTCATTTTCCCTCCCTTACTTACTTTCTGACTCTCTTTGGTGAGAATGTGTGCCCTATAGTAAATTAAACTAATACTACTAATAATGATAATGATAAATAAAATAAAGTCAATTAAAAATATTTTTTAGAGAGAGACTTTTTTTTGCTATAGTATGCATGTGGTTGCTGGAGAGACAGAGAGACAGAAAGTGAGAAACCACCCTCCAGAGGGGATGTTGATGCTGCAGTCCCTTCTCCATTCTCCTCTTGGAATTTTGGGCACACAAGCACATACACCCAGCCTGAGTTTTAAGCCAACAGGTCTGGGACTCAAATCGCGGTCAACTATGTGGGAGTCCAGCAATGTAACCATTACGCCATCTGTTGGTCCCAAATTAAATAAAATAAAGATGAGAAAACTGAAGTGCAGATAGGATATGTACTCTCTCTCTCTATATATATATGTGTATATATATATCTATCTTGCTGAATGTCATCTGATTTTTTTTTTTAATTTTGCTAAAGGACACATGTGCTTGTGGGAGAGAGACAGAGTAAGACAGGTAAAGTAAGAAAGATTCTCAAACGGAGGATGGTCATGCCACAATCCCTTCTCTTCCATTTTTCCTTTCAGGGTTTTGGGCACACACATGTACCTAGGGTGTTTTTCAAGCCGTTTGGTCCAGGACTCAAATCATGCTGTTGGTCATGTGGGATTCTACCGCCTTAGCCACCATGCCACCTACTGGCCCAAAGATCACCCAATGTGTAAGTAGTAAAACTGGATTTAAACTCAGATTGTGGGGACAGCCAGGGGCATGGCAGTGAAGGTGACTGGATTCCAAGTCGACCTGACAACATGCCAGGCATGTGCACACCCAAGATCTTGATGAACTTGAAGGATTCTCTCTCTCTCCTGCAAGTGTGCATGCCTGTGTATTCTCACTTAAAAAAAGAGTTTTTTTATAAAGAGTTTTTTGCTATAGGGAGTGTGGGCTCACCAGAAAGATAGAGAGACAGAAAGCGAGAAATCACCCACCAGAGGGGATGGCCACGCCGCAATCCCTTCTCCTCCATTCTCCTCTCAGGATCTTGGGCACGCACACACACCCGGCATGACTTTAAGCCACTGGGTCTGGGACTCGAACTGTGGTCGAATATGTGGGAGTCCAGCAACATAGCCATTACACCAACTGCTGGTCCCCTGAAAAAAATTTTAAGAATTACTTTTTATTTAACTTTATTTATTTATTTATTTTAATTTGACCAGAGAGGGACAGAGTGAGAGAGGGAAAGTGAGAAATCAAGCTGCCAGGTCCGGGACTCAATCCGCGTTGGCCATATGGGAGTCCAGCACCCTTAACCACCATGCCAAATTTTAAAACAACAAACTTGGGGCCAGCAAATGACATAATGATTATGTCGCTGGACTTCCATATGGCCGACTGTGGTTCAAGTCCCTGACCTGGTAACTTAAAACTCACGCTGAGCGTGTGCGCATGCATGCCCGAAATCCTGAGAGCTGATTGGAGGAGAAGGGATTGCAGCATCACCAACCCCTCTGGAGGGTGATTTCTCACTTTCTGTCTCTTTGCCTCTCTCTGTCTCTCTGAAGAGCACACTTGCCCTATAGCAAAATCTTTCAAAAAAATTTTTTTAATTAAAAAATAAAAACATTAATAAACTTTAAAAAAAGAGCACCCCCCAAAAAAAAAAAAAAAAAAAAAGCAAAGGGGAGCTTCTCAAAGCAAGTTATGTTAGGGAACCAGCAGTTAGCGTAATGGCTATGTTGCTGGACTCCCACGTAATCGACCACGGTTTGCGTCCTGGACCCAGTGGCTTAAAACTCACGCCAGGCGCGTGTGCGTGCGTGCCCAAGATCCCGAGAGGAGAATGGAGGAGAAGGGATTGCGGCGTGACCATCCCCCCTGGGGGGTGATTTCTCGCTTTCTATCTCTCTGTCTCTCTCTGTCTGTCTGGCGAGCGCACGCGCCCTTATAGTGAAAAACCTCTCCAAAAAAAAAAAAAAAGCAAGTTATGTTAGACGCTAATGTGAAGCAAAGAAAGTGAAGACAGTGGAAGTCCCTGGGGTGGGAAGAAAGGGGTCAGGAAGGCCTTTCAGGGAGCTGTTTCAGCAAATGCCTGGGTTGGGGAGGAAAAAAAGAAAGAGACAGGTGAAGGAATGTAGATGGCTTTTAAAAGCTTTGGCTTGGGGCCAGCAAGTGGCATGGTGGTTAGGGGTGCTGGACTCCCACATGGCCAACCACGGTTCAAATCTCGTATCTGGTGGCTTGCTTTCTCACTTCCTCTCTCTCTCTCTGTCTCTCTCTGATCAAACTGGAAAATAATAATGATAGTAATAATAAATAAAGTTAAATAAAATAATTCTTTAAAAAAAAAAAAAAAAAAGCTTTGGCTTGAGAGAAAAGGAAAAAGTGGGAGAAATCACTGGAGACTGTAGCAGTATCTAGGAGAGAGCTTTTCAAGATGGGGAAACCTCTATATGCAAAGGGAGAGAAAAAGTTGAAGACTCTACCATATGGTTATGAGAGCTAATTTCCTTGTGCTTTGGAAGACAGTGGGATGCTGTTCAACTTCTTGTGTGGGGTGGATACCTCTTGGAGGTTTGAGAGTGACCTCATTTGTGTCCATTCATTTTATTTTATTTTTTTGGAGAGATTTTTGCTATAGGGTGCGTGCGCTCGCCAGAAAAACAGAGAGAGACAGAGAGACAGAAAGTGAGAAATCATCTCCCAGGGTGATGGCCATGCTGCAATCCCTTCCCCTCTACTCTCCTCTCGGGATCTTGGGCACACACGCACATGCACCCGGCATAAGTTTAAGTCACCAGGTCCGGGACTTGAACCGCGGTTGACTACATGGGAGTCCAGCAACATAGCCATCACATCAACTGCTGGTCCCTCATGTCCATTTTTCTGAGCCTCTGATATATTACAAAAATTTTGAAAATTATTGGTATATTTAAAATATTTACATTTAATTTTTTATTTATTTTATTTTTTTTAGAGAGAGATTTTTGCTATAGGGCACATGCGCTGGCCAGAGACAGAGAGAGACAGAGAGTCAGAAAGCAAGAAATCATCCCCCCAGGGGGATGGCCATGCCGCAATCCCTTTTCCTCTAGTCTTCTCTTGGGGTTTTGGGTACACAAGCACATGTGTCCAACATGAATTTTAAGCTGCTGGGTCTGGGACTGGAATGTGGGAGTCCAACAACATAACCACTATGCCATCTGCTGGTCCTTCCGCCAAATATTTTTAAAGAGAGATTTTTGCTATAGGGTGTGTGTGCTCGCTGGAGACACACAGAGAGAGACAGAGACAGAAAGCAAGAAATTACCTCCTGGGACCAGCAGTTAGAGTAATGGCTATGTCGCTGGACTCCCACGTAGTCGACCGCGGTTTGCGTCCTGGACCCGGTGGCTTAAAACTCATGCTGGGCGCGTGTGCATGCATGCCCAAGATCCCGAGAGGAGAATGGAGGAGAAGGGATTGCGGCGTGGCCATGCCCCCTGGGGGGTGATTTCTCGCTTTCTGTCTCTCTGTCTCTCTCTGTCTGGCGAGCGCACACGCCCTATAGCACAAACCTCTCCCAAAAATAAATAAATAGGTAAAAGAAAGAAATTACCCCCCAGAGGGGACAGCCATGTCACAATCCCTTCTCCTCCAATCTCCTCTCGGGAATTTGAGCACTCGTGCACATGAACCCAGCGTGAATTTAAGTGGCTGGATCTGGGATTCGAATTGCGGTTCACTATGTGGGAGTCTAGTGACATAGCCATTATGCCATCTGTTGGTCCCAAAATATCTACATTTAATAAATGAAAACTTTTGTATAATGTGATGCTATCATGCTATTTAAGTTGTAAAAATTACGTAATTAGAAATTTAAGGAGTTGGGGCTGGCAGGTGGTATGGTGGTTAAAGGTACTGGATTTACACATGGCCAACCACGGTTTGAGTCCCGGACCTGGCAGCCTGCTTTTTTGCTTTTTTCCCTTTCTTTCTTCTTTGTCTCATTCTGGTCAAATTAAAATAATAAGAAGAATAAAAATAACAAATGAAATTAAATAAATGAATAAGTCTTTAAAAAAAAAAAAGAAAGAAAGAAATGTAAGGACTTTATAATTGCCAGATTTGACCAAAAGATTCCTTTGATTTCAGGGTGAGGATGAAGCTGAGAGGATGAATACAGGTCAGAGGCTCCTCAAGAGGTGGGGGGGGGGGGCAGCAGGTGTTGTGGTGGTTAAGGGCACTGGACTTCCACATGACCAACCGCAGTTTGAGTCCCAGACCTGGTGGCTTGCTTTCTCACTTTCTCTCTCTCTCTCTCTGTGGTCAAATTAAAAATAAATAAAGCTAAATAAAATAATTCTTAAAAATATTTTTTAAAAATAAAGAGGCTTGGGGATGGGGCCAGCTGGTGGCATGGTGGTAATGCAGTGCTCTGAGGTGCTGAGCCCACACAGGAAGGTTTCTCCTGAGGGTTTGCTATGGATCATGGCATGAAGACCCTGTTGGGGGCGGGGGCTCTTTCTCTCTCTGTGTCTCTTTCAAGGAAGAAAGAAGATGGTGCAATGGTTTTGTTGCTGGACTCCCATATAATTGACTGTGGTTCAAGTCCTATATCCAGCAGATTAAAACTCATGCTGGGGGTGTGTGCATTTATGCCCAAAATCCCAAGAAGAGAATGGAGGAGAAGGGATTGCAGTGTGGCAATCCCCCCCTGGGGGGTTATTTCTTGCTTTCTATCTCTCTGGTGGAGCACATGTGCCCTATAACAAAAAACTCTTAAAAAAATAAAAAGTAAGCCTAAAATAACCACACATGCACACTGAAGAGGCAAGGGTATGATCTCCAGAGGCCTCAGGGAAGTGGCACTAAGACGTTTCACTCTCAGATAAAGGGGACACAGAGGCCCTGTCGTTGTCCAGAGGGAGTTCTGCGATGGTTCTCTGCAGTCCAGGGGCCTGGGGCAGTCTCACAGGGACTCCCGACCCTGAGGTCTGGGCCAGGGCATCCTGGGGTGACCAGTATCCGAAGCGTCCACAGTGGGGCAGTGTAACAACTCGGAGCAGCTCTGAGGGGAGGCTCAGAAGTGCCTCCCTCCCTGTTTCCCGTACCCCCTTCTCCTTTTCCGGAGTTAGCGAGGGCTGCCCACCAACCCCCCGCAAGGGACCAGCCTACGGAAACTCTGACTCTTCCCTCCCTGCAGCTGGAAGGCTAAGAAAGGCTTGTCTGCCTGTCTCGCCGGGAGTACCACCCCTTTAAGTACAGGTGTCCAGAGTGGAGACATGGAAAATGGGAAGGGGGAAGGGACAGACTGGTGGTATCTGGACAGACGCTGCCCTGGTGGGGCTGGCTTTATCCTTGCCTCTCTTCATGCCCCAAGTTCGACTTGGAGTTCCAATACTCAGCACAAGGGGGCGCGACCACCATGCAAACCCTGTTCAACTGGTCTCTGCTGTAGGGCGCTGGTGGGGGTGCTGGGGAGTGGGGGTGAGGGTGGAGGAGGCTGACACACGGGGTGGGCCTTTTTCCCAGCTTTTCTCCACTCAGCTAACATTCAGTCTTGTGAGGAGGGTCCGGGGAGGCCTCTGGAGCACAGGACAGCGGAGTGGAGAGAAAGATTGGACCTCTGGTGCGGAGCTTAGAGGGATGTGGGGAAGAGATTTTCCTACCTGACCCTCCCGGTCAGGGAGCAGGTGCGGAATGCAGCACTTAAAGGCTTGGTGTCTCTAGAAGAGCTGGGTCATATATAAATATGAACTAGTCCCAGATGAAGGGCAGCTAGGGATAGAGAGTTGACACATAAGAGGTAGGAGGTAGGCCTGTTAGCGACGAAGCAGAGGCTTAGGGTATGAACTTCTTAATTTTGATAATTTTTTCCTTTTTTTGCCAGAGGACATGTGTACCCACCAGAGAGAGAGAGAGAGAGAGAGAGAGAGAGAGAGAGAGAGAGAGAGAGAGAGAGAGGAGAACGTATCCCCCATGGGAAATGGTCACACTGAATTCCCTCCTGCTCCATCTCTCCTTTGGGGCTATTTGGGAATGTGTGCACACTCTCCTGACTTGTCTCTCAAGCCTCAGGTCTGAGCCTCTGACTGCCGGGTCCAGGACTTGAATCATGTGGTATCTGGCTGCCTTAACCACCAGAACATGGAGCTACCCTCACCCGTTAAAGTTTTATTATTTATTTATTTTCAGGCTCCCTTCCTTTCTCTCCTTCCCTCCTTCTCTTCTTCTTTCCTTTCTTCCACGAGACAGGAATCACCAGCATGGTCTTTTTTTCCCCCCCTATTTTTAAAAAGAATTGTTTTATGGGACCAACAGTTAGCGTAATGGCTATGTCACTGGACTCCCATGTAGTCGACTGTGGTTCGAGTCCCGGACCCAGTGACTTAAACTCACACCGGGCGCGTGTGCATGCGTGCCCAAGATCCCGAGAGGAGAATGGAGGAGAAGGGATTGCGGCGTGGCCATCCCCCCTGGGGGGTGATTTCTTGCTTTCTGTCTCTCTGTCTCTCTCTGTCTTTCTGGCAAGTGCACGCGCCTTATAGCAAAAACCTCTCCGGGGGAAAAATATTATTCTATTTGCCTTTATTTATTATTATGATTATTTTCCAATTTGACCAGAGTGAGACACAGAGAGAGGGAAAGTATGAGAGGAGGCCACAAGGTCTGAGACCTGAACCGCGATGATCCGGTGGGAGTCCAGCACCTTTACCACTACACCACCTGCCAGCCCCTCCAGCATGTCTTGCCACACTCTGATCCTCTCCCTAATTTTCCCCAAGCCTTCCAGCTAGGTAGATCACTGGGATTCCTGAGGGCTGACCTGCGTGTTCAGGTGGACCTGGGATCTGAACCTAGAGCCTTTCCATATGGCTCCAGTATCACTCAGCAGTGCTCTACTGCCTGCAGCATTGCAGCACCTGAGCCTTTTTTCCTCCTCTTCTTCTTTTTTTATTTTTAACCTTTTTTTTTTTTTTTTTGAAAGAAGGAGGTAAAAGATATAGTGAAGTTCGCAAAGAACATCAAGTTGAAGTGTACAGCTCAAGTAGTTTTTTTGAAGTTTACTTCTTCCGTGAGAGAGAGAGGCAGAACCCCCAACTGGGTCTTGATGTCACAGTCTATCCTTAGCCTTCAGTCAGTCCCCAATCATGGGCATGCACATGCCTGGCATACTCAGGGAGGTCTTCAGGCCTGAACCTTCCCATGTGGGATGGCCTCTCAGAGAATGGCCTCTTATGGTACACCACCAGCTGGTCCCAAGGAGTTGTTTTTTGTTTTTGTCTTTTTAGTTTTTTTGCTATAGGCACATGTGCTTACCAGACAGAGACAGAGAGAGAGGAAAAGTGAGAACTCACCCTTCAGGGGGGATGGCCATGTTGCAGTCCCTTCTCCAGTCTCTTTTTGGGATTTTGGTCGCGTGCATGTACACACATTGGACGTGATTTTCAAGCTGCCTTATCTAGGACTGGAAACGTGCAGTGGCCATGTGGGACCCAGCTCCTTCATCACCACGGCACCTGCTGGTCTCCGAGGGGTTTTTAGAGAGGCTAGCAGGTGGCGTGGCGGTTAAGGCACTGTATTTCCACATGGTCGACTGTGACACAAGTCTCAGACCTGGTGGCTTGCTTTCCCACTTTCTCTCTCTGGTAATCTCATGTGCCCTATAGCAAATTATAAATAAAAACAATATTAATAATTTAAACATTAATTAAATAATAACTTTTTAAGAGAGAGATTTTTGCTATAGGGAGCATGTGCTCACCGGAGAGACAGAAACAGACACAGGAAGTGAGAAATCACCCTCCAGGGAGGATAGCCACACTGCAATCCCTTACCCTCCATTCTCCTCTTGGGATTTTGGGCAGCCACGCACACATGTTTGGCTTGAGTTTGGAGGAGTCCGACCCAGCGAGGCCCCAGGATCTGTCTGAGCCCCCCTGACCTTTGAGCTCCGCTTCCGGTCGGATGAACACGCTGGCAAGGCCACTGTTGTGCACCCCCTGACCTTGGAACAAAGCTTGGGTCAATTAGCATGTCAGCAAGGCTGCTTGCTATTTGCTCCAGAAGCTGGTAGCCTTGCTGGGAAGTGACCCCCCTCTGACTCCCCAATTTACTACTATAAAAGAATTACATAGCTCTCTTATACATACTGAGTATATGATAAAATTTTCCAGGAACTCCCCCGACTGCTCCCCTTTGCTATAATCACCTACTATTAATTACAATGCTTCATCTCCATGGTCACAGTAGAGGGTGGGCTGAAGTTCTATCTAGGCAGAAATGGTCTTGACCTTTGGAAGGCCCTTCAAAATACATTTAAGGTAAACTTAATCCTTTCTTTATGTAAAATAGGATTAGGCCAAAACTGGCCCAGGACACCCCCTACCCTTACCAAGCAAAATAGATATTTTAGGACTCCTCAAATCAAGTTTTAGATCCCTATAAAACTATGTAAGTATCATTCTTTATTAAGATCCATAGGAACTAATATCTATTCTTGAGATTTTCTTTTCTCAGAGCCATTCCTGGTAATCACAAGATGGCTGCTTCGCTGCTGCTTACTGGAACCACTTTCCCGAAACTGCATTCCATGGAGACCCACCTACAATTGTGGAACTGCACTAGACCCACCCTTAATTCAATCCTGAATGGAACTTTTGTACCTTATTGTTAAAAACCTTTATGAGCTGATAATTGAAACACTAGCCCCTCTCCCTTTATTTGCATGTAACACATTTTCAATAAAAAGGCACGATGATTCCTAGCAGTTGTCACTCCTCAGAGAGTGATCTTTGAGGAGTGTCCGGCATAGGACGTGCGTGAAAAGGCACCGAGGCCTCTGTCTTCTGTTCACCTGCGCCGCCTCCATCGAGATAACCCACCCACGCCAAGGCTGGTCCCCGGCAGAGTTTTAAGCTGCCACGTCTGGAACTCAAACTATGGTTAACTATGTAGGAGTCCAGCAACATAATCATTATGCTACCTGCTGGTCCCAAATTAATAAAATAATTCTTTTGTTGTTGTTGGAGAGGTTTTTGCTATAGGGCGTGTGCGCTTGCCAGAAAGACAGAAACAGAGAGACAGAAAGCAAGAAATCACCCCCCGGGGGGTATGGCCATGCCACAGTCCCTTCTCCTCCATTCTTCTCTTGGGATCTTGGGCACGCACGAACACATGCCCGGTGTGAGTTTTAAGCCACCGGGTCCGGGACTCAAACTGAAGCGTACTTCATGGGAGTCCAGCGACATAGCCATTAAGCTAACTGCTACTCTCAAAATAATTATTAAAAAAAAAATCTTTTAGAAGTTTTGAGGCTGGCAAGTGGTGTGGTGGCTAAGGGTGCTGGACTCTCACATGGCTGACCACGGTTTGAGTCCTGGTTTGCTTTCTCACTTTCACTCTGTCCCTCTCTGGTCAAATGTAAATAAATAAATAACAGATAAAGATGAATAAAATAATTATTTAAAAATAATCTTTTTATTATTTTATTTTCTTCATCATTATTTTTAATTAATTGATTATTTTTTCAATTTGTCCAGAGAGAGAGAGAGAGAGAGGGAAAGTGAGAAAGCGAGGTCCAAGGTCTGGGACTTGAATCACAGTCAGCCATGTGGGAGTCCAGTGCCTTAAACACCACGTCACCTGCCAGCGCCCTCCCCCACCCCCCGAAAGAACCTTAAAAATAAAAAGGAAGTTTTTGCTTATTTTTAATTTGTCAGAGGGCATTGTGCTCTCCAGAGAGAGGACAGAGACACAGGGAGACGGGAAGAAAGCACCCCACAAAGGGGTATAGTCTTGTCTTTTCCCTCCGTTTCTCAATCCCTTTCTTTCCATTTCTCCATCCTATTAGGAATTTGGGTTTGCACACATGTGTACCTGGCATGTTTTTGAAGCCACCAGGGCTGGGATTCAAACCACATGGTTGGTCATGTGGAATCTGGTCCTCAGGCCCCAGAGCCAGCCCTATTTCTTTTTTTCTTTCATGAGTAGGAGACAGACACAGAGAGAAGTGTTCCCAACAGTTCTTCATGTTGAGACTCATTCCATCTAATCCAGCCTAGATTATGGGCATGTGGGTATACATACACACAGCACAGCTAGGGAGGCCCTGGAAAACAAACTCAGGATCTTCCCAGCTAAGTACAGTTATCCTGCCACTGCACCACCTCCGACGCGCAATGAATTTTTCTTTCTATTTTTTTTTTTTTAGAGAAATTTTTGCTATAGGGTGCATGCACTCACCAGAGAGACAGAAAGCAAGAAATCACCCTTTAAGGGGGATGGCCACACCACAATCCCTTTTCCTCCATTCTCCTCTCAGGATTTTTGGCAAGCACACATACATGCCTGGTGTGAGTATTAAACGGTCAGGTCTGGGACTCGAACCATAGTCGACTATGTGGGAGTCCAGTGACGTAACAGTCACATCATCGGCTGGTCCTTCACAATGAATTTTTAACTTATGCATTCACTACTTATGGTATGCAGTACTTATATACATATGTATATATACTTATATAATCACAACTCCTATATACTTAGGTGTCTCACAACTACCACTGGCAATTCAATTCAACAAACTTATTGAGTGCCTCCTCTATGCCTAGCAGCATACAGTGTGGACAGGACATGCTTATCCAGTGTCTGTGACAGGGTCAGTATTGTTAGAATTATAGTCATTCCTTGACGGATTATACCAGCAGTGATTGGCATGGGAGGGCAACCACCTCACAATGGTCGTGGTTTTAGAATCCAAAATGGGAAGGATTGTCTGCTGTGTCTGAATATACTCACTCACAGGACCACAGAACCTCGCTGGATCAGAACAGATGGTTGAGAGGGGCCGGGGGTGGCCTGGTGGTAAAGGTACAGGATTCTCACATGGGCTAACCATGGTTCAGAGTCCCAGGCCGGGCGCCTTGAAAATCATGTTAAGCAATGCGCATAGGTGCCCCAAATCCCAGGCAGATGGCAGAGAAGGTATCACGGCTTGGCCATCTCCCTAGGGGGTGATTTCTCACTCTCTCTCCGCCTCTCTCCAGTAAGTGCATGTGCCTTATGGCCCAGACCTTAAACAAACAAACAAACAAACAGATGGCTGGAACCCATGTTCCTAGCAGAGTCAGGCAATCACCAGGCAGATCACTTCTAAGAACTGGTTTTGCTGTCTGGCCTAGGGCTGCATGTCTCTAGAAGCTGGGCAAAGGGTGTGTGTGTCCGTTAGGCCTCTGAGACATTCTTTTCCCCACTTTGTGGTCAGCCTGGCCTTGCCCCACCCAGACCCCATCCTGCCCTAGGTCAGGGAAGTGCCCTACAAGGAAATCAAATGAGTGAGCAGGATGTGACCCATAGTGAGGCAGCTCCCAGACCTGGCCTGGTCCTGAGTCAATGAATTAATTCGGGCACTCGGAGGAAGCCCTTCCGCCCATTTGCTACAATGATACCACCACTGCTGTCTCTTTTATGACCCTTTCTCCCCAGGTGTGGGTCTTTGGGGGCAGGGAGCTGATCTCTTCCTCTAAGCCACGAAGGCCCCAGTGGCTGAGGAATAAGGGCCCTGAGGGATTTGGTCTCAGCATGGGAGCAGAGGCCGCTGCTCCCTGGGGATGTGGTGACATCCCAGTCTTGGGATGCCCAGTGATCCTGCTGTGGAATTCCTGGGGCCAGGACTGATGGCAGAAGAGGACAGAGGGGGCTGGGCCTGGCTAGCGAAGGCCGGCCTGGAAGGAGCTGAGCTCGGCCTTGGGCCAGGGTGGAAAGTATGTGTGTGAGCTCATTTGGACGGTGGCTGTTGGCCAGTCCGGCCCGCCTCCCTTCTAAGCCTTGGCTGCCCAGACCCCATGCAGGCTGCCTCTGGGTCTCCCTAGTCTCCTAAGACTGTCTGCGGGAGGAAGGTAGAAACCCCCAGAGTGGGGCCAAGTATGCAGAACTGGTCTAGGGAGGCAGGCTCAGATTTTTGGGGGTTGCCAGGAGGGAAGTACAGGGGCTGCAGGACTCGGAACAGCCTTGGCTGGGGTTGCCTTGGGGCTTAGTGAAGGGGCCTAGCCCTGAAAGCCTCTGCCTCCCCCAGGCCCGTGCGCCACTACTCATACCCCACCCTCCCCTAGCTGCTGCGGACCTCTGACTTCTGGGTCTTGGTGCCTCTTCCTTCCCTTGGCTGTGGGTCCTGCCCCCAAGGAGAGAGGCAATGGATGGCCGTGTGGGTGCCTGAGGAAGAGCCCTACCCGGCCATGCTCCTACGTCCTAGGCTGATGCTGCCGCGGGTACTGAGGTACGCTCCCACGTGAGCGCAGTCAGTTCCCCAGGGCGCACCCCGCCACAAAGGCACCCAGCTGTGTGGGTCTATGTGGAAGAGACACAGAAGAGATGTGTTAGAGTCTGCCTGTACAGAAAACATTTCAGGCAGATGTGGAAATTTGGACTTGCCGGCTGTGAGACTGAGCAAGGCATTTATCTGGGCCTCAGTTTAGTTTTTCCTCATCTGTGAAATGGGAGCAGTGTTAATATTTGTTACTGCCCACGGTGAGGACCTCAGGAAATGTGAGTTTTCCCTTTGCTGGAAAGGGAAAGGGAAAGCGGAATATAGAGAGGAAAGAGAGGCCATCATGTCTCTGCTGGCGGGGAAAGGGTCCTGGGGGAGGACAGTGAAGGGCCAGCAGAGATGACTAGAGTGTGTGCGTGCACCCGTACGGGCGGGGCATCACTGCCCAGTCCTCTCTCCTCCAGAGGGCCCGCCTCCTCTTAGATCGTCCCATCCCATCCCGCTGACCCAGCGCCTGGCTGGCAGCCCTGGAGGCATGGGCCCAGCTGTGGCAGGAGGCCTGGAGATGGGGTGGCAAGGACGAGGGAGTGCCTGGTCCCCAAATATGTGGAGTACAGGGGTGGGCCGCGTACAGCCTCGCCCTGGCCTTGCCCCCTGGTCAGCATCTCCTTAGCACCGCTCCCCCGGGCCCTGCCCAAACCCCCGTGCACATCCCGGTGTTCTCCTGGCAGCTCCACTCGCGTGTGCTGCTTTCGAATAAAGGAACTTGGAACTGTAGAAACTGGGTCAGGCCCAATGGACGAAGTGGGATAGGGCCAGTGGAGGCAGAGCTAGCACGCTCTTGGGAGCCACAGGGCCCTCTGCTCTCCCCTCACCCCCAGCCTGCCCCAGGCCCCTTTCAAGTGGGGCCTTGCGATCACCAAGGCACCTCTCAAGGTTGCTGGGCAGCCTCTCTCGGGTGGATGAGGCAGGCCCAAACTTGGCAGCAACACCAGAGCCTGCAGCCTCCACCCGGCGGTTCCCCCTGCTTGGAAAGCCTGTCTCCCACTTCTTCCCCCTTTGTCCCTGCTCCTCCATCCTCGTCTCTCCCCTTGGCTTCAGGGAGCATCTTGTGATTCCAGAATCAGGGCCAAACAATTTCCTCGTGATGGGGAAACCGCACTCCAGCCCCGGGCTCCCCCTTCTCTTCCCTCTGGCAGTCCCTCCTCCCCAGGCTCCTCCACTGGCTCCAGCTGTGTTTTGCAGAACTCCCACTGGATAACATCTGTAATTGCCTCCAGATGTGGACCACGAAAACACAAAGGGGCCATGAGCTCATCTCTGAGTTCTTTGCCACACGCACGGGCCCTCCGCCCCCAGATGTCCCTGTGGCCCTTCTCAAGGCCCTCATCCCTTTGGGTGAGGGTAGTGGGGAGGTGATGTCCAACTCTGCTGAGACACAGACCCTGCCAAACAGCTGTTGGCAGGGAGGTGCAGGCCAGGCATTGGGTCAGGGATCCTGGCTGGCAAGAAGGTGTGGTACCCCTTCTGCCAAAGCAATCACACCAACCAGCCCTGAATAGCAGCTGGAGACACGGACTGGCATAGGTGTGGCCAAGCTCTGCCAGGCAGGCTGCGGAGGGGGCCTGGGCGGGCGCCCAGGTGGGCCGGGCTGAGGCAGGAAGGGGGGTGTGGAGCCAGGGACTGCTCTCCTCCAGCTGAGCTGACTCAGCAGCTGAGCCGAGTCCTCCCTCCAGGCTGGTTCTGGAGGAAGGGTGGGTCACAGCCTGGGAACCCTGTCTGGGGCAGCAGTTTCTAAGGAAAGAGGAAACAAAGCCTTGTTACTCTGCCCTTCCAGCCTGACTGTCGTGGCTCTCCTGGGCAATTCGAGTCAGATCTTTGTTTTTCCAGAGACCGGCTCTCCTAATGGGTCTGAGGCAACCTCTCTCTTTCTGCCTCGTTTCCTTCCGCTCAGCAGCAGAGCCCCAGGTCTGGAAGAGGCTTCTTCCACCAGAGGGCTGGGGTGAGTGTCTGTCACGCAGCCTGAGGCTGGATGTGACCATGGGGATCCCCCTCCTGCGGGCAGAGGCACGAGGAAACTGAGGGTCTGCGGCCAGATCACAGGACAGAGCAACGCAATTTAGGAAGATTTTCCAAGTGGCCTCAGCCTGCCACTTCCCCTTGTCTCAGCAGCACTGGGTCACCTCAAAGGTTGGGAGAAAGCAGATGGCTCTGTCAGCTGCTCCCCTGCCTTATGAGGGTATGCCCCACTCCCCAACTCCGGCCCTGCATCCTTTCAGCCCACTAACAAGTATATTTCTTTATGAAAACTATCCAAACTCCTCCTCATGGAAGATGCTGCTCATAGCGCATGCCTCTCCCCAACCCGCCCCTCGGAGGCACATGCCATTCCCCCCCTCCCCCCCCTCCCCTACCCCCACCCCACGCCCCCTCACCCCCACGCAGAATCGAAATCACACAAAGAATGTGAAACACAATTTATTCTTTGTGGAAAGGTTGAACAAGGTCAAAATGTCCTTAGAGGGCACTGACCCAGCCCCGCCCTGCAGGTTCCTGGGGTCAGATGCCTCTGCCCCCCACCCCCCCCCTCCCCATGCCCCTTGTTAACAAAAAGGAACAATTTGAATGGAATTCATATATAATAATTATAATAAAAATATACATTAAACAAAAACAAAAAAAAACAAACAAGACAGAAATTTAGCCGAACTGCCAGCACCGTTCGCCCCATTTTCCCTACTCCCAGGCCCCCCCCCGCCCTACATGCTTCTCCTCTCATTCCTCCACAGGGTCCCTCTTCAAGTCCCCGGTACCATGACCACCACCTTTGGTGGTCGAAGGAGACTTCCATTGGGTGGGCTGGTTGGGGAGAGGGAGGGCCGGACACCAAGAAGACAGACTGAGTCCGGGCACTGCGAAGTAATGCCCGGGCACCTGCCCTCTCGCTGACACGGCGAGGTGGACAAAGACTAGCGCCACAGGCCTCTGGAAGCCTCCTCTAATCCTCAACTAAGTGGCCTCTCTCATGAAAGTCCCCAGTCTCCAGTCCCAGTCTGTGTGCCCTCTCTGCGCCTTCCTCTGTGCTTCCCATCTTCCCCTCCACACTGGCTGGTCTGCAAGGGAGGAAATCGAAGAGGAGCCGGTGCTCATCCTTAGGGCCCTTCCTGAGCACACAGATGGAACACGCCCTGCCCTGGGTACCATGGCCCATCGGGGCACCCCTGCTGGCCTGGTCGCCCAGCCCCAGTGGTTCTCTGCTGTTGGACGCCCTCATTTCCTCTTCTGGTCCCATCTTGTTCCCTCTGACTGCTCTGCCCGCGTAGGAGCAAAGTTTTCTTGGGGCCTTCAGGCTCACCCCCAGGGCTCCAGACCTGGATCTTTCCCCTTGGCCCCACCCCACTGGGAGCTGCGCCCTGTTTCGGTTCTTCCACCTGAAAGTCCGCACTCAAGGCTACCCTCTGAGAAGGGCAGGCTGCAAAGGCTTCTGCAGCCCCATTTTCGTCCTTAATGGCTCAGGCTCCTTCCTTGGAGGTCCTTGGGAAGGTGGGGCAGAGGCAGATCTTTGTGGAGAGGGACGTGACTGACCAGGCAAGGAAGACTCTCTCTGAGATATCCTCCCAAGGTCTTAGGGAAGCTGGGCAGTCCTCACCCCTGCCCATGCCTCAGGTCTCTGCCCCCCAAGATTAGATGTCTTTTAGCCAGAAAGAGAACGGTGGGAGGCTGCTTCCTGGGTACACATGGGGCTTGCAGGGCTGGAGTGCCCAGACCCTCCTGAGGTCAGAGTTCAGAGGTTTATGGTATGTCAAGGGATGGAAAAGGAGCAGATAACCCCATTTGACCTTTGCCAGCGAGGTCCGAGGGTCCTGCCTTCAAGTGCAGAGCCCCCATGACATTCAGATAGGGCTGGACACACATCAAGCTGCAGGGTTTCCCTGAGGGGCAGAAGCTGGAAGGGGCTGCCCTCCCACTCAGCCCTCGGGGCACCTGTCTAGGGAAGAAGCAATGCCAGGAGTGAGGGAGGGTGGGAGAGGACCATCAGGGGACAGAGAGAAGAAGGGACGCTGGGGGGAGGGGTCTCAGGACGGGTGGAAGCAGCCCACCCACCACCACCTGCTGCCACTGGCCTTCAAAGGCCAAGTCCTCATGGGAGGAGTGGGTGGGCTGTCAGTGGGGGTCAGACCTTGTCCAGCAGAGAGCGCTGACAGTAGAGCAGCCGCTTGGGGGTCCCATGGCGCCTGAAGAAGAAGACTGCGAGGCCCACCGCCAGCACCAGGAGCAGCAGCAGCACGGGCAGCACCACGGCGGCTGCGCTCACTGCCCCGCCGCCCTCTTCGTCCACCTCGATGATGATCACCTCCGTTTCCTCCTCAGTCCCCTCGTCAGGCCGGCCTCCCGATGGGCAGCCCATCCAGTCCCGCAAGGCTGACTTGGGATAGCCCGGCTCTACCTTCAGCTTCTGGTTGTTGAATTTCCAGTATTTGTTCCCCTTGTAGAAGTAAGTGAAGACTGAAGAGGATCAACAAGAAGGGGCGACGAGGACAAAAGATGGGGGCCGAGGCCAGGAGAAGACCCAGAGAGTGAAGAACAGACAGACACTGTTAGTGTGATGGCCGTTGAGTTCACCTCGACCTTTTCAGTTTCCTCAGCTATGGAATGGGGGTAAATTATGGTACCAGGGTTGGTAGAGCAGTGGGCACAGCCTGGCACGCGGGCAAGGACAATACTATCGTTGTCTTCGTCATTACTTTCCACATAATACTCTCTCCCTTTCCTCCCGCTCTTCCTCAAGTCCCTCTTCCCAACCTCCTTTTGTGAACACTTTCCCTTGCCCCTCTCACCTTCATCGCTGCCCATGAATGACCCTCGGGGAGACTCAGGGATTCCTTCCCAGACTTTGATGTTTTTGGGGTACTCGCTGTCCACTGCCCTGAGCTCCTCATTGAAACGGTAGTACCTGGGGCGGGGGGAGGGAAAGAAGGAAAGTAGATGAACAATAGGCCTGTCCTCAGAGGGTAGACGGACCCAGGACTGAATTCACCAGAGAGCCAAGGGTGGCTGTCGACAGGGGTTTTGAGTAATGAGGGCCTTCGGCTGAAAGCAGCGGAAGGTGGGGGTGGAAGGGAGGGCCCAGGCTACAAGGAGCCACCGGCAGTCTTTAATGACAGTGCCTGGCTGCTGGGGCGTAGGCGCAGTGCTAGGGGCAGGAGGCGTCAAATGACCAGGTCTGAAATGGTGACCCGGTCACATCCCCTGGTACAGCACCCGGTGGGGGCTGCCCTTGTTAGACAAGAGCAGGGGCTCAGCCACCTCCTTCTCCAGGGAGACATCTTGGGGGTAAAGTGGCCTTCCTCCAGCATTGAGGGAATTTGGGGATAATCACGGTGGTTTCTGAGGAAGGCCTGGGGTTAAGGGCGTGAAGTCTTACTTATTTCCGCGGAAGAAATAGGTCTTTCCATTGGGCATCCAGAAGAGAGCGGCATCGATCTTGTCAGTAGGTAGGCCTCGGCCCAGCTCCTTAATGTGCTTGGGGTAGCCAGGTTCCAGGGAGGCTTCGTCAAATACCCAATGCTTATCTCCTGGGGTGGAAAAAGAACACCAGGGCCTGGGCTCAACGTGGGCTGTGAGGGTCTTTGTGGGAGTCAAGCGGAATTAGTTTCTCTAAGGAGACCACCCCCACTCCCAAAGACTGAGGTGAATGACTGGTTACCTTTTTTTTTTTTTGGAGAGGTTTTTGCTATAGGGCGCGTGCGCTCGCCAGACAGACAGAGAGAGACAGAGAGACAGAAAGCAAGAAATCACCCCCCAGGGGGGATGGCCACGCCGCAATCCCTTCTCCTCCATTCTCCTCTCTGGATCTTGGGCACGCACGCACACATGCCTGGCGTGAGTTTAAGCCACCGGGTCCGGGAAGCGAACCGCGGTCGACTACGTGGGAGTCCAGTGACATAGCCATTACGCTAACTGCTGGTCCCAATGACTGGTTACCTTTGAAGAAGACAAATTTGCCATCCTTCCTCTCATAGGCAGTGTTGATGGATGCAGGTAGACCTCGCCAGAACTGGCCAATGGGCATTGGGTATTGATCCATCACTTGGTTGTTCCTAACCCGCCAGAACCATCGCTCCTGGAAGCCAGCCAAGGGGGGAGAGTACAAATGTCATGTGGCTTATTCTCCAGCTCAGTCCCCAAAGCCTCCCCACTGCCTTTCACTATTCAATTTTAATTTCCAGTCCTTCTCTTGTCACCCAACCTCCCTGACATATAGTCCTTTAGTCCCCCCAAACCAGCCCACTCCATCCTCTCACCTTGAAGACAAACATCTCCCCTCGGAGCATGGCAACGGTGTCAAAGTTCCCATCACAGATGTTGGGCCCATAGGTGGGATTTTTGGGCTTATCAGGGACAGAGGGCCGGGAGGTGGTCCTGGGTTGAGGGGGCATCTTGGTAGGGGACCCTGACTCACTCCCTGGGGCAGAGAACATGAGGGGCACTTCAGACTTGGAGCAGAGAGGGAGAGAGAAACAAACAGATGGGCGGATGACACCCTTGGAAAGTGTGGACTGGTATCTGGGGAAGTTGAGGCAATTAGCTGGGAGGCGGCAGAAACGGCAGGTGTAAAGTGGGAGCTGAGTCAGGCCGGGTGGGGGGTGCGGGGACTGCAGGGCATGACAGATGGGACATGCACACACCAAAGAGACCAGGAGGGGACAAGAGCAGAGAGAAGGGCACGAGCGTGGGTGAGGGTTACTCGCCATAGAGCTGCTGGATGCCCCGGCGGTCGTCGTCAGGCAGCACGAAGTTCTCTGTATCCATCCACTGGTAGAAGGGCGCCATGATGGCAGAGGGGTCATTGGAATGCTCGAGGCCCAGGGCATGGCCCAGCTCATGCACAGCCACCAGGAAGATGTCATTCCCTGGAGGGAGGGACACAGTCGATGAGGGCAGCCTGTGTTCCTTCCTTGGCTTTCCTGCTTCCTCACCACAGGCTTCTGTTCCACATCCAAGCCTATGGTCATTTTCCCTCCCAAAATGGCCAAATTCTGAGATCCAGCTTCTTCTTTGGTGGGTAACAACCAAAGCCAGTCAGCAAGCTCCTCCGGGTGGAGGTGAGCGAGAGCTCTGGGGCAGGATCCCAGTGCCAGGAAGTCCTGGGTTAAGGAAGCCCAGGAGCTCTCTGGCTTCAGTTGTTCCCATGAGCTAGACATGGCATTCTCCTGGAAAAGCAGGTGACGGGATGCTCTGAAGCCTTTGCCTGGAAGCCAGTCAGTGGCTGAGAGAAGGGACCAGGTATCATGGTTCAAAATAGGATTCCTGCTTTTGTTAGCTGCCAGATCAGGAAAGCTTTGTGGTCCTTTCTAGCTCTGAGATTTGGGGGTTTGAGGTTTTGGGAAAGAGAGCCTCCCGCTATGAAAGGACTATTGACTCTCCCCAGAGTAGGCCTCAGGGCTGACTCACTCACCATTCAGATCCTCATTCCGCACAGTCCAGGGCTCAGCAGAGTCAAAGTGGGTGTCTCCGCCAATGTTGGGGCCCGGGAAGTAGGCATGGGCCAGGAAGCCACCCTCGCCATCGAAGGGCGTGCTGTCGCCATGGAAGCCCTCGGCAAAGAAGATCATGATGTCGGCCTGCTTCTCATGGCCCTCGCGGATGTAGGCATAGGGTACCTCGCGGAAGCGCAGTGGTGTGGCACTCTCCCACACGCGGAATGCCTTGCGAATGGCCTCGTATGTGGCATACTCGCCCACCTTGGGGGTGTAATTCTGGATGCTGGGGTCCAGCCGCGTGGGGAGAGGATGGGGTGTGTTAGGAAAACAAGGGGCAAAATTCTCCTTCCCTGCACTTTCCCAGGCCTCACTGAACTGCCCAGCCGCTTTTGCCTGACCCAGCCCTTCCGCGGCCTCATGCACAGTCTCTGCCCCAAACACCGAGGCTCAGAGGGTCCTTAGCCTTTAGTTCTGGAGCACTGGGATGCATTCCAGATGGCTGCACCTTTCTCCAGGATGACAGCCATTTTCCTCCCCTTCCCGTCCCTGGAGGTCTCTGAGTCTCTCCTTAAGCACAGGGGACAGGGAATGGTAATCAGACGTGAGGAAAGCTGCTTGCCTGTTGGACTCACCAGAAAGTGATCTCATTATGTTGCCATTTGAGGCCCTGGATGGCATATCGCTTCCTTCGAACATTGGCCTTGATCTCAGCCCCAAACTTGTCTGGAACACCACAGCGGGGGCGCCTCATGGCCCTGGGTGGGTGTGATGATGGGAGTCAGTACAGTGTATGAAAGAAGGTCCCCAGGGGCAGGGGGATGTCTGGGCCCAGTGCCAGCATGGGGTGAGGCTTGTCACTTGGGTCAGTGTGGTGAAAGGCCAAGGTTATGATACAGTGGAGGGCGACAGGCAGGAGCCAGCATTTGGGTAGTAGCATCTCTGGCACCCAGCATCGTTGGCGGGTGCCGGGCAGGGTTCCTGTCCGGGTCTAGCACTTACTTCATGGTGTCTGCATCAGCCTTGCCTGTCACTCGCAAACCGTAGAACCTCTGCATGGCAGCGATGGCGGCCGACAGTGATTGGGGGGAGCGCTGGGTGTGGGTACGTAGGTCCCCAGGAGGCAGGTAGCCATACTGCTGCAGCCAGGCCTGTAGGGAAAGGGGTGTGGCTGACAGCATCCCGCCTAGCCCAGGGGCTGCGTGTGCTGCTCCCACTGTACCTGTTTGGTAAGGAAAGAGCAATGAGCTCCCAGCCTGGCTCTGGAGGAACTCTTGGGCTAGATGTGAACTCTGGCCCAGGCCCCAGTATGGCTTGTCTTGGGCTGTGGGTTCAAACAGGGGTGCGGAGCCACAGCTGGTGGTTTAACAGAATGCTGATTTCTTCCTTTCTCCTGTGTCTGTGTCCTTGCAAATTCTGGAAATTGCCTGTACTCATGATGGGGAGAGGGGAGGTATCAGCCTGAGGAGGCTCTACTCTTTTTTTACTTTTTTTTTTTTTTTTTTGAGAGGTTTTTGCTATAGGGCGCGTGTGCTCGCCAGACAGACAGAAAGAGACATAGAGACAGAAAGCGAGAAATCACCCCCCAGGGGGGACGGTCACGCCGCAATCCCTTCTCCTCCATTCTCCTCTCGGGATCTTGGGCACGCACTCACACACGCCCGGCGTGAGTTTTAAGCCACCGGGTCCGGGATGCGAACCACGGTCGACTACGTGGGAGTCCAGCGACATAGCCATTACGCTAACTGCTGGTTCCCAGGAGGCTCTACTCTTGATCCTGACATGTGGCCTCCCTGGATTGGGATGCCATGCCTCCAGGATCCTCATAGCTGAGATCTTTCTTACTTTTAAAAGAATTACTTATTTAATTTTTATTTATTTATTATTTTATTTTAAAATTATTTAATTTTTATTTATTAATCCATTTCTTTTAATTTGACCAGAGAGAGACACAGAGAGAAAGAGAGGAAAAGGGAGAAAGCAACCCACCAGGTCTGGGACTTGAACTGTGGTCAGCCATGTCCAATGCCTCAACCACCATGCCACCTGCTAGCCTCTATTATTATTATTTTTAAATTTGTTATAGGGCACATGTGCTCATGACAGAGAAAGAGAGAGAGAGAGCAAGCAAGCTGCCAGGTCTGGGACTTGAACCACAGTTAGCCATGTGGGAGTCCAGTGCCCTAACCACCATGCCACCACCTGCTGGCCCCATTGAAATTTTTTTTTTTTTTTGGAGAGATTTTCGCTATAGGGCGCGTGCGCTCGCCAGACAGACAGAGAGAGACAGAGAGACAGAAAGCGAGAAATCACCCCCCAGAGGGGATGGTCACGCCGCAATCCCTTCTCCTCCATTCTCCTCTCGGGATCTTGGGCACGCACGCACACGCGCCCGGCGTGAGTTTTAAGCCACCGGGTCCGGGACGCGAACCGCGGCCAACTACGTGGGAGTCCAGCGACATAGCCATTACGCTAACCGCTGGTTCCCACCATTGAAATATTTTTATTTATTTATTTTTAATAGCTTTTTTTTGAGAGGTTTTTGCTATAGGGCATGTGCGCTCACCAGAAAGACAGAGAGACAGAAAGCGAGAAATCACCCGCTCAGGGGGGATGACCACGCTGCAATCCCTTCTCCTCCATTCTCCTCTCAGGATCTTGGGCATGCATGCACACGTGCCCGGTGTGAGTTTAAGCCGCTGGGTCTCAGACTCGAACTGCGGTCGACTACATGGGAGTCCAGCAACATAGCCATTACCCCAACTGCTGGTCCCTATTATTAATAGCTCTTTAAAGAGTTTTTGCTTGCCAGAGAGAGAGACAGAGACAGTGAGAGGGAAAAGTGAGAAATCACCACCCACGGGGATGGCCACACTGCAATCCCTTCTCTTCCATTCTCCTCCTGGGATCTTGGAGGATGTGCCTGCCATGAGTTTCAGGCTATCGAGTCCAAGACTCCAACCACAGTCAGACATGTGGGAGTCCAACGACGTAACCACTATGCCATCTGCTGGTCCCTGAAATCTTTTTAAAAAGGAGGACAGAAAAGAAAGAAGACTGAGTCTGGCTACTGATAGGTAAGCTGGGCCTTTGGCGGTGCTGAGTTGTAATCCAGTCACAAAGCCAGGATCCTGCCATTGTCCCCTACCACTGACCTACCACTTAGTACCTAAAAGCCCAATTAAGTTGCCCAGTAAAGGGAGGCTGGCAGGTGGCATGGTGGTTAAAGGCACTGGACTCCCACATGCAGACTGTGGTTTAAGTCCCGGACCTGGTGTTTGCTTTCTCACTTACTTTCTCTCTCTCTCTGACCAAACTGGAAAATAATAAGACTAAATAAAGCAATTCTTTAAGAAAAAAGGTTCCCAGTAGAGGACTGGCCCCACAGCCAAATAATCAGGAGAGCCAGATCCTACATGATTGACCATAGTTTGAATCTCAGCTTTGGTGGCTTGAATAACACATGGGGTATGTGTGTGTGTGTGTGTGTGTGTGTGTGTGCTCCAAATCCTGATGAGATGGAGAAATGAAGAAGGGATTGTAGTGTGACCATGCCTCATTAGAAGTGCTTTTATGTCTCTGGTGAATACACGTACCCACTGAAGATCAAAAACAAATATACTTCTTTTCTTTTTAGGTTCCCAGTAGAGGGAGTAGAAATTGGGGGAGAGGGTGACTCGGTGACGGTATTTTATTTCAGGTATATTGTGAATTGTTCATAATATAAAGACTGGCATGTGGTCTTAAAGTTAAGTCTTGGTGTTTGAAATGTACACACACTGCAAAGCCCTGTTGAAGCAAAAGTCAGCCTTCATTGTAAAAACAATGCAGTATTTTCCTAAAGTCTGAAAAGTAAAACAAGCGAAGTTATATATGGAACATGAAGATGGTTGGATTCTTTTCTGGAAGACACTACCCAGCAGCTCTGGTCCCTGCTCCGGCTTTGCCTTCTTAGGGAGTACAGAGAGGTTGCCTAGGATGGGAGCTTGGAGGGGAGCGGGCTGGAGGCTGCTGTCAGGGGTTGAGCCCTTCTCCCAGGTCATTAGGATGGATCTCCATGTGACCTCACTTGGAGGTCTAGGCCCTGGTGGTAGAGCAGCGCTCTTGCGTGAGGCTGGGGGTGATTCAGGAGCAGCTGACTGGGGACTTGAGCCCGCAGGGGCAAGAATTGCAACATGGTTCTGGGAAGTGATCCCCCAAGGCTGATGGGAGTTAGGGCCCCCTAGATGTAAACAACCCAGCCTGTTCCAGCCAACAGGCCTGGCCAGAACAACCTTAGCACCACCCAATTAATTCTTGGGGTAGAGGAAAGAGGGAAGTTTAACCTCTGGTATACTAGCAGGGAGCCAAGCAGGGTGCTCCTGTCCCAGGTTGCTCTCCGGGAACTGTGGGCTTGCCCTGACCTGTGTTGGCTGATGCCACAGCCAGTGCCCTCGGGAGGCCTGCTGTGGCCTGTGCCCATGTATGCAAGGAACTCCCTTTGCCTCTAGCTTTCACCTGCAGGATAGACATAGGCTTAAGACCCTTATGTATGTGTGGTGGGGGGAGGGGTGCAGTGGCTTCTGGATTTGGGGAAGAATGGGATTGGCGGACTACAGAGGCCAGGTCCTCTCAACCCTCTGAGAGCAATGCTGGGGGAATTCTGCTAGGCACAGGGGTGGGGAGGACCCACATTGAGCTCTGGGATAAATCTTTCTCCAGGGAGTCTTTCAAGAAGGTAGAAAGAGTCTAAATGTGCACACCCATAACCTCCATCCCATACTCTGAAGGAAAAAAGTGGAGGCTTCGTCAAGAAAGGGACATCTCTGGAGTGAGAGAGCAACAGGCTTAGAAAGGAAGTGGTCCCTCTTCTCCTCCCATACCTAAGCAAGTTTCTTCCCTCCATTTCACAGGGCAGGCTCTGAGCAAAGCAAGAGCCACAGAGGAGACTATGAGGTAGGAACCACAGAAGAGAGGACTCTGTGTCTGCGGCCCGTGGGAGGAGGGGCTGGGCCCCAGACAGGCCAAGGGGAGGAGAGGGCTGTCCTGGAGCTGGTGCTGGGCTGTGGAGGCCTGGGCCACCCGGCTCTCCCTGCAAATCAGCCTGGACAAGGAACAACTATAATGCTGGGTCAGGATTCTGGCTGGCTTTACCTTCTTGAACGAGGCATTCCCTAGGAATTGCAAGGTATTCTCCTAGCGGAAAGTCAAGGGAACATCTCTGGCCCTCGCCTCCAACCTCCGCCTTGCCTTTGGGTTGTGAGGCGCCCTAGAGAGGAGGGTGGGGGAACCTCGGCAGGCCCTGGATCCTCGCCTATGGGCCTGCTCCTCCCTCTTTTTGCCTCCCACCCTTCTATGGCCCAGAAGCAAATAGTGGTTCTGGCACTGGGACTGCCCATGACCCACTTAAAACGGAGCCAGGGCTGCCGCCCCTCCCCTAGGGGGCCTAGCGGGACAGGGGAGGGAGACAGGCCTGGCGCGGAGTTGGCAGTGGGCAGCCCACGGGTGTACGGTACGGGCGCCTTTTGTTAGGAGCGCTCCCTTTCAGCCTCAGGTGGGGACTCAGACCTGGGAAAAGGATGACTTCCCTACCCTTTGGGCTTATTCCCCCACCTCAGGGCGGACTTTCTCTCCCTGGTCTGTGAGCATTCGGCAATGGGTTCCCACCCCAATTCCTAGGGCCAGATCCCTTCAGAGACAGAGAAAGCGTGTTCTTCTTTCTGCAGAGGTTTCCTCCGGGGGTGGGACCAGGACCGGGACCAGGGCGCAGGAAGTCAAATCCAAATCCCATCCCCCTTCTTGGGCCCTTCCTAGCCCCTCCCGACCGCACCCAGGCCCTTGCCCGGCTGAGTGGGTTGGGATGACCCAAAATAAGAAGCTGATTAAATCCGTCTCCCACCTTCACCCCAAAATAAAAGGGAGAGAGAGGAAAAACCTCCCCAGACAACTCCCACGCGGTTTCCTCCCGGCCCGGTGGGCCACCGACTGGGAAGGGGGGGCGCCCGAGTCTACCGAGACGTGCGAGGGCGCCCTGGGCCAGGCCCGCTGCCCACTCCCAGTGCGACGCCCCCCCTCTCCCCCCCCTGCAACCAACACAGAAAAACAATTAATAACAACGAAAAGGGCCCGAAGGCGCCGATAGGGGTGGGACGCGGGAGGCGGCGGCCCGGCCGAGCCCCCGGCGCACAAGGAGAGCTTTGTGTCGACGGAAAGGCTGCCAGCACGCCAGCGCCGCGACCCTCGACGCCGGGCTCCCGAGACGGGGGCCCAGGGGCCCGGGCCGCTCGACCCCACCTGGCATTTACTGGGTGGAGGGCCGGGGCGCCGTGCGGAGGGCGCGCGGGCCCCGCTCGCGGAGAGCGCGGCTGCAGAGCGCTGGGAGCTGGAGAACCGAAGGAGCGCCCAACTCGCACATGACAAGCAACCCCGGCAGCGCGGGCTTCTCGCCGAGTCCGAATGTTTATCAGGCTCGCACAGCTTTCAGAGCTGAGCGCAGAGCCCAGGGGAATTGGGGAGGGAGAGTCGGCCCGGCTGCAAAGTTCTTCCAAGAAAAGGAAGGAATGGGAAAGAAAGTCGGCGGCAGGGGGAGGAGGAGTGTTGGCCCGAGGCAGGCAAAAGTTGGATCGGCTGGGAAGTTTGGAGAAGAGGAGGGAAGAGAAAGGGAGGGAGATCCTGCAGGCCGGAGCAGCCGAGTTCCCGAGAGCCCTCCTCTCCGAACCGGGGCGGTCCCCTAGGAGACCCCCGGGCTCGCCTCCCCGGCGGGCGCGACTCCAGGAAGGGCCGGAGGAGCTCACTTACTTCGGGGCTGAAGCTGCTGCTTTGGGCCGAGCCGAGGGAGGCGAGCGCGGTGCCGAGCGTGAGCAGGGGGAGCAGAAGGCTGCGGGACGGTCGTGGGGCGGGAGACATGGTCCGCGACCGTCGGGGCAGCGGGACAGTGCGGGCTCCGAAGCCGGGCCCACGCCCTGGGGTCGCGCCGCTTCTCCCTCGGGGCGCCTTTGTCCTCGGTAGGCCCTGGATTTGGATCCCTAGAGCGCTGCCGGCTAGGAATGGGGGAATTGTTCTTGAAAGTGCCTGTTTGCTCTGCTCTTTTCCCTTTTTTGATCTTCCTTCTGCTTAGTCGGCGAACTGAGTCCTGAGTCGGGAGCCCTCTCTGGCTCTCTCCTCTGGTCCCTCCCTTCTCCCACAGCCTCTCCTCCGCCCCCGCCCCCAGTGCCCTCCTTTCCTGGTGGGGACGTGGTTGTTTTAGCCTGAATCCAATTACAGCCAAGAGCTGGAGGGAAAAAAAAAAAAAAAAAAAAAAAAAAAAAAAAAAAAACCCTAAAGTTGCCTTTCTGTGGCGCAGGCTGCCATCTGCAGGGACTGAGGCCACAGCCTCAGGAGGGGGCTGTAGGGGGGACCCAAGGGACGGGATGTGGGAGACTTTCTCTCCCCTAAGCACATTTTGGGTGGCTTGATTTCTCTGGTGTTCAGCATTTGTCTCACCTCAGAGTGGGGAGTTCTGGGAAGCCTAGTGGCTAGGGCCAACTAGGAACTCAGGGGCTGGTATGATGGTGGGGGAATATTTTCCCCACCCATGAGAACTGATTTGGGAAAAAGGACCAATTTACCAACAGTCAGGGTGGAGGGGGGTTGTGCTCTCCATCTGTGTACAGCCAGCCACCTCTGTCCTTTTTCCTACCTAAAAACCCAAGTTGTAGCAAAATCCAATACCCAACAATAAGTCCCACAATCTTACTAGATTGGAGTGAGTGAGGGAGGTGGATTTCCATCCCTGTAGAAAGACAAGTATGCCCCCCTTATTAATTTATCATCATCTGCAATGTCTGCTCCTTTAATTAGAACTGTCTGGGTAGGAAAGGGGTGCAAGGCCGTGGAATCTGCAGAAAAGCAAATGGAGCTTGGTAAAATTGTTAGAAGTGGAAAGGATTGGGTTAGGACTCGGGGTTTAGTTCCACATCCATACTGGGGGGCGGGGGGGGGGGGGGGGAGGAGAGAGGCAGTTCCTTAAAGGGTAAAATCTTCTCCAGGGACTGACTAGGACTCTGAGAACAAAAGGTGGAGGTATGCAGGGAAGGGGGAGGGCAGACTAGAGCTGACAGTGAGAAGGGGAGACAGATAAGAGGTTGGGAACCAGATCTGGAAAAGCAGCCCAACAGAAGCAGGAAAAGTGTGGGAGACAGAAAACTCGACCATCAGCAAAATCGAAGATCCAAGAATTGCATTTGGTCAGCGAGAAAGGAAGGAGGTAGTAAGAGCAGGAAGGGAGAGAAAGAACAAAGGGGGGTTGTGGAGAGAAATTAGGTCAGGTAGGCAGCCCCAGAAAGCCTAGGGATCCAGGAACACACGTTTGTGGCGGAAGAATGGAAGTCCAGGGCTCTATATTGGAATGGGAACCAAGACTCTTTGCCCCCAGAATCCATGGGAGGAGCCATGATCAATAAAAGGCTTCCTGGGACCAGCAGTTAGTGTAATGGCTATGTCACTGGACTTCCACGTAGTCGATCGTGGTTTGAGTCCCGGACCCGGTGGCTTAAATTCACACCGGGCGTGTATGCATGCATGCCCAAGATCCCGAGAGGAGAATGGAGAAGGGATTGTGGCGTGGTCATCCCCCCTGGGGGGTGATTTCTTGCTTTCTATCTCTCTGTCTGGAGAGCACACATGCCCTACAGCAAAAAAAGAAAAAAAAATAAAAGGCTTCCTATGTCTGGATGTAGTGTGCATTAGAGGCCTACCCCACAGTGACTTTTTGGGGACTGAGCCCTCTTATAGGGTTTTCCTATTCAAACGGGTGGGGAGATGCAGGCCCCTCTTCAATAAGCCTCTCAAGTTCAATAAAAACCATGGAGACCTCAGAACCCAACTCTTCTAGCAGAACATGCAATACCCAAGTCTGGTTCTTCTCATGTCCGCCTTCCCAGGGGAGGTATCCTTCTGGACTGCATGTATGAATTTTGCTTGCCAAGAAAGGGTCCTGAACTGGAAAGCCTTTTTCATCAGAACATTTATTGAGTGCCAACTGCAAGTGGTCTGTGTTGTGTATGGGCTGTCAAAGGCTTGACAGGCTAAACCCAGGAAAACTGCTGTCCCCTCTTCATATTTGTAGAGCAGTTACTGTTCATAGTTGGGGCAATCCTACGGCCTACAAGAGGGGATAAAAATCCCAGAGCAAGATTCAGTTGAACTGGAATGGATCCAAGGTGAGGGCTCTAGGCCAAACCTCCCAGGCAGTGATCTTACAGCCTGTCTGAACTCTTTTGCTCTAAAGACAGATGGGGAACACAAAGACTCTCTTCTGGCTATGAGGAGGCATCTAGGTGAAAGGAAAGGAAGTCAGAGAGCCTGGGGAAGGGGAGCAGGAGTTGTTTTTTATTGACTGGGAAGTGGGTCTCTTTTCTTTTTCTTCCAGCCAAATCCTCATTCTCTCTGCAGTGAAGTCCCTTTGGGTTTAAGAGCATTTTTCTGTTTCCTTTCTTCCTGCAACTTCTCCTGCTGCCTGAGCCGCCATGCCTGTAATCCAGCATCCATTTCCTGTGACAGCAGTACAACTCGTCTCTGAAACAGACAGGAAAACTGTGGATAACATCTGGGGCTTGAGCACAGCACCATATATCCTTTTACTTACAAAGTCAGAGGTTTCAGCTGGAAAATTACATTGCTGAGTGGGGAAAGGGTGGGATCACGCCCTGGATCGGGAAGTAGAAGGGTGAGGCAGAATGTCTGGATTTTGCCCTAGGGGTGCCCCACTCTCTCCCTCCCTTCTCACAGTGCTACTTAAACCTCTGGCTGTTTATACCTTAGCATGAGGTTAGCTCAGGTACAATAAATTCAAGACAAATTACAATTTAAATGTTCTCCCTCCAATTACAAATGGTAGCCCCGGCTGGGGCATTAGCCACTCACTGCAAACTTCTCCCTTTGGGCTTTTCTTCGAAGCTGGCCTTTCATTGGGGGAGCAGGGCGGCCATCTACAGATAGAAGTGAGAGAAAAGGCAAGTGTTAGGGTCTGTAACACCTTATCCGAAGATTGTGGTAGGAATGAGGGAAGAACCTATCTCTAGATCTTCATTCCTATTTCATACCCATTGTATTAAGGGCTTAAGTCTAAAATATTCCCCTCATCTCCAAGGGTAAGGTATGACAGACTCACAAAGAAAAAGCTCCTAGGCAAATTCCTACTATATTTCACTTAACCCTCAGCCTGAAATTCAAGGTCCTCTGCAATGCTGACCCTACTGTTTTATCTTCAGAAATCAGTCATGCAGTGTGATCACTGTTCTACTCAATGTGAGTCTTTGCTAAATTCCATCCAACTTCAGAGTGAAATGCTTTTTCTTTCCTTCCGGCCAATTCTCATCCTTAGGCCCACCCAAACTCTAATGTTCCCAGAAACCTTTCTCCAACCTCTTAGCTTCATCAGCTTGCTCTCCTTTAAAAATTTCCTAGAGGGTGTGTGTACTAGCCAGAGACAGAGAGAGACAGAGGGAGAGGGAGGAAAAACAAAACAAAACAAAACAAACAACCCAATTGGGCATGGTCTTGTCACAATCCTTTCTCCTCCATTTCCCCATCTTGTCAGGATTTTGATATGCATGGGGACCAGCAGTTGGCGTAATGGCTATGTCGCTGGACTCCCATGTAGTTGACCGCGGTTCCAATCCCGGACCTAGTGGCTTAAACTCACGCTGAGCGCATGTGTGTGCGTGCCCAAGATCCTGAGAGGAGCATGGAAGAGAAGGTATTGTGGCATGGCCATCCCCCCTGGAGGGTAATTTCTCGCTTTTTGTCTCTCTGGTGAGCACACGTGCCCTATAGCAAAAACCTCTCCAAAAAAAAAAAAAAAATTAATCAATTTGCCTTCAGATATTTACTGTACTTTATTTACTTATTTATTTTAGTTCTTGCTATAGGGTGCATGTATTCACCAGATGGAAAGTGAGAAATCACCTCCCAAGTGGGGATAGCCACTCTTCAACCCCTTCTCCTTTCAGGATTTTGGGCATGTACACACACGTGCCTAGTGTGATTTTTAAGTCGCTGGGTTCGGGACTAGAACAGCAGTTGGCCAGGTGGGAATCCACTGCCTTAACTATCTACCACCTACTAGCCCCATGTTTTTTTTTTTTTTTTTTTTTTTTATATTTATATGAAGTTTATTAAAAAGTAGGCTTAATACAAAAAAAAAATCATTGTTAAAGATACAGAAGGCTATCCCAGTATGGGATAATTTTTTTTTTTTAATTTATTTATTTGCATTCATTCTCTGAACATCATTACAGCATACAAAATGAGATTTTCCCTCCAAATTACACTATATATTGTCTCAATCAAGCACATCAACAAGCATGTTATTGTCAGCAAATGATCTTCCATTTCTTGTCTTCTGTATGTTTTGCTTTTTTCCCCCCCTCCTAGATTCTCTCTTACCCTCTGCCATCTCCCACTCTCCTCCCACAGTCTCTGGTATCTATGTTTGCTTTCTATACTGTTTTCTCCTCACATTTTATTGTAACGCCAAAGACCCTAATCAATCCAAATACCCTCATAGCAAACACAGGTGATACCCACATTTCCATGAACACAAGTCTTACTTTACGCATCCTATAAAGTAGCACCTAGCTGTAGCTACATATCCTACTGCAGTCATTGAATATATATATTTTTTTTCTGAAACTTTTTTTTTTGTAACTCAATTTACATTCCTTCCCTAAGCTTCATCACAGCATACAAAATGCAATCTCCCATCCAGTACACACTGCATAGTGATACAATCATGCACATTACAAAAAATTTTCCATTACTAGTTCCTAGAATTACTTCCACCCCTCTTTCTGACCCTCTGTCCCTTCCCACCCTCCTCTCACACCACCTCCGGTGTCTACAATTGTCCTTCATTCCCTTCCCACCCACGTTGCATTGATCACACAATTTCCTACATAATCTAACTACTTTCAATGGTGAGTTCACTCATTACTACTAAGAAAACCAGTTTTAACTTAACTCAAAGAAATGCCAAGGAACTTTGCTTAAAGCCAGGAAACAAGTTAGGATTCTGTTCAAATGGAAGGTGCATGAACCTATCAGTCTCATGTACTTTTATCTTCTGTTCTGGTTCAATTTTCCTGATTAAATTCTGGGATATAATATTCAACTCCAGACTTGTCCCTCTGATTAAGTTGGCCACTTTCATAGTTTTTGGACTCTTATTTCCGTGTGTCTGTGTTTAATTTTCTTGATACAGCACACCCTTGAGAACTTCTTGGAGATCTGGTCTGGTGCTGGTAAATTCTTTCAGGTTTTGTTTATCTGAGAATGTTCTTGTCTTTTCTTCCCACCTGAAAGATAATCTTGCCGGGTACAGTATTCTTGGCTGAAACTGTTTCTCTCGTAACACTTTGAATATATTTTCCCATTCTCTCCTCGCTCGCATTGTTTCCGATGAGAGATCTGCTGTTAGCCTGATGGGATGTCCTTTGTAGGTAACTTGATGTTTCTCTCTTGCCAATCTTAGTATCTTGTCTTTGTCTGCGGTTTTGGTCAACCTGGCTATAATGTGTCTTGGAGAAGATCTTCTTGGGTTGATTCTATTTGGGGTCCTTTGTATTTCCTGGGACTGGATCTTCGAATGCCTCTCTAGGTTTGGAAAGTTTTCTTGCAGGATTTCATGGAATAGATTATCAATGCCCTTATGGGTCTCTTCACCTTCTGGAATGCCAATTATCCGGATATTTGGACGTTTGATGGTATCCAGTACTTCTCGCATATCATTCTCAAATTTTTGAGCCATTTTCTCAGTCTTCGTGGTGGACTTTTCTAAGCCAGCCATTTTCTCTTCTACATCTGAGATTCTATTTTCTGAATGATCTAGTCTGCTTTTAATACTTTCAAGGGAGATTTTGACTTCTTGTATTATAGACTTGATCTCTAGCAGTTCCGTTTGAGTCTTTTGTAAAGTGTGTAATTCCTCTTTTAGATCTTGCAAGAATTTCCTCATCTCCTGGAACTCGGCAACTTCTTTCTCCTTTCTCTTTAGCAGTTCATTATCTCTCTTTTCTTCCATCTCTGTTAGCTTCGACATTACGAATGCTCTAAATTCCTTATCAGACATTTCCATGACTTTCACCGAACTGTTTGTGGATGAAGGAGAGTTACTCTTTTCCATTGGAGGAGAGGTATTTTCTCGTTTTCCCATATTTCTCGTGATCCGACGGTGATTTCTTGTCATCTGATGAATGGCGTGTTTCTTTCAAATTCTTGAAGTTAAGCCTCAATGTTCAGGAGCAAGCAGACAGAGGTGTTCTAGAATCGGATTGCCGTTCTGTAGTGATCGCTCATGTCTTGGAGGGCTCGGCTGGCACAGAAGCGGATTTCTACAGCGACATGATGAGATGAGCTGAGCTGCACCAGCAAAGGAGAAACCCAGAAAAGCCCTAGCCCCATGTTTTTATTTAGTGTTATTTAGCCATCTCAGATACTTTTTGGAAGAGACAGAGTACTAAATACCCCTTTTAAAATGAATGTCCATGCTTTGTTTCTTCAGTCAGCTTTTAAGTTCCTTGGGACCAGGAAATATACTGCTAGTTTTGCTAGTCATAGTATAATGTAGGCATATAAGCACGAAATAAAAATTCCATAAATATCTAACTTGTGGAAAAGATGCAGTATCTGACCTGAAGTAGTTTTTAATGCAGATGAGAAAATTAACTTATTTTCCACAAAAAAACTCTACCCAAAAGTTTGAGGGCAAGGTAGTTAAGAGATATTATTTATCAGGAAAGGGAACCAATACTGTGTGTGTAAGGTGTTTTATGCTGGTTGCTTCATTACATCCTTATAAAGAACATATGCGGGACCAGCGGGTGGCATGGTGGTTTGACACCTGTGCATGGTCAAATTAAAATAAATGAATAAATAAATAAAATTAAATAAATAATTCTTTTTAAAAAAGAACCATATGAGATAGGCATTCTTTTTTTTAAAAAATGAATTATTTTTAACTTTACTTATTATTATTTTCTAGTTTGATCAGGAAGAGACAGAGATAGAGAAAGAGAGAGAAGGGAAGTGAGAAAGCAAGCTACCAGATCTGGACTCAAACTGCGGTCGGCCATGTGAGAATCCAATGCCCCTAAACATCATGCCACCTGCCTGCCCCAAGATTGGTATTCTTTTACAGATGTGGAAGCTGAGAATCAGACAAAATTAAGTAACTTGTCCAAGACCACAAAGTTAACAAGTAAGGTAACCTGGGTTAAGAATCAGGTACATGGGCTGGCTCCCTGGTGTAACAGTAATGCACTGCTGAAGAGAAGCCAGATCCCACATGGTGACCAGGGTTCAAATCCCAGGCCAGATTGGGACCAGCAGTTAGCATAACGGCTATGTTGCTGGACTCCCATGTAGTCAACCACGGTTCACGTCCTGCACCCGGTGGCTTAAAACTCACGCCAGGCGTGTGTGCGTGCATGCCCAAGATCCAGAGAGGAGAATGGAGGAGAAGGGATAGCAGCATGGCCATCCCCTCTGGGGGGTGATTTCTCGCTTTCTGTCTCTCTGTCTCTCTCTGTCCGTCTGGCCAGCACACGTACCCTATAGCGAAAGCTTCTCAAAAAAAAAAAAAAAAAAAAAAAAAAAAAAAAAAAAAAAAAAAAAAAATCCCAGGCCAGATTGATCTGAAACAAGCTGGGTGTAGATGAGTATCTAGGTTCCAACCGGCTGGAGGACTAGAGGAAAAGGATTGTGGTGACCAGAACCTATGGAAGGTGCTCCTCTTTTTTTCTCTGTGTGTTTCTCCTATCATGAATAAAGAAAAAGAGAACAGGTACATCTAATTCTAGTCTTTTTAATATTCCGTATTACTATAAGGAGATCCTAGGCTTCCTACAGTAAATAACAAATGGAAAAATTCTTTACCATCCTCCTTAGTCACTAAGTATCTGATTAAGCAGGATCATACTCCCAGAGAATCCAGTGGGGTATTAATACACAGGTTTCTGTGCTGTGAAGGAGTGGAGCCCTGTTCAGTTCTAGTCCTGGCTTTGGTACCTTCTAGCTCTACGGTCACAGGTAATTCACTTCTGTAGCCCTCAGTTTTCCGACCTGTAAACTGGAGTACCACATGGAGAGTGGGGAGTGGTTTCAACTTCTCTATGGTCCTTTTCTTCTAGAACAAAAACTTATTTTCTCTTGTCCTTTTATTTTATTAAACAATAATTTATTTAATTTTATTTGTTGTTATTATTATTTTTTTAATTTGACCAAAGAGAGATACAGAGAAAGAAAGAAAGAAAAAGTGAGAAAGCAAGCCACCAAGTCTGGGACTCAAACGGCTTGCCATGTGGAGTCTAGTGCCTTAAGCACTATGCCACCTACCGGCCCCTGTCCTTTTAAATAAATAGAAAAGGCTTTTCTGAAAGAAGCCTGCCATCCTCAACTTCCCTCCTTCTATCCCTCTAAGATGCTCATTTCCACTGCCTTTCAAAGAGCCTCCCTTTGGCACCAAATTCTCAAAATGTACTTACCACACACAAGGGTGGGTCTTCCTAACTTTAAAAAAAATCATGTCCCCATTTGAGAAATGTAAAAGTGCTGTCACCAGTTCCCACCCCGGGACATTCCAAGTCAGAATGACCTGCTTATCTCCACAATAAAATCTTGTGTAGCTCTGTTTCTCGTTGTAGTAGTTTGACTTACAAAATAAGGAGAATCTGTTTCCCCAAACCCCGCTTTCCATAAAAAGTTCAATACGTTTCCCACTCAGACACGCCCCCACCTTGACATGCACACACCCGCCCGGCACGGGGCGTTCCCTCTGGGTGAAAACCCTCCAAGCCGGGAGCAAACTGTCAATCGGCGCTCACCCGCGTACGACCAGTCCGGGAGCTCCGTCAGGGGACCGTAGCCGGAGGGGTTGGCGGCCAAACCCTGCCTGGGTGGAGACAGAAAGTCCGGTGAGGACGCGGCCCGGCTGCTAGATCCCCGGCGCCCCCATCCCAGCACTCACTCGAGTCGCCACCGGCTGCCCGCCTGAGCCGCCACGCTGCAGTGCAGCCTCCGGACACCTACAGGGACAACGGGACAGGGTTGGGGGAGAGCCGTGCATCCCGCCCGGGGGTCACGGGCCGCCCCACACCGGCTCCCGGGTGCGCGAGCCCATAGCCACTCACTCAGTAGCAGAGTCCCTACAGCAGCCATGCTGGCGCGGCGGGGCCGGAAGTGGGCGTGGTCTCCAGCCGCGCGCGAAGCTCGGGGGAAGCCGGAAGTCGCCATCTTGGACCCGGTTTTCCATCGCGGGCCCCACCATCTTGGTACGGAAGTGAGGCCCGAGACTGCGGCCCGTCTTCGCTGGGCGAGAACGAGCTGTTCTGCACACACATCGTCAGTGATGGACGCGCCCTCGGAGGAAGTCGTGTCTTCCCAGACTGAGCCGTTCCCAAGAACTCCTTGCCGCCGTCTCTTAAGCCCTTGAAATGGATAGTGCCTTGTCTTAGAAAAACCTCCGCATTACCTTAGTCTCCTGGGGTGTCGTAACATTTTCCCCAGACTAAGACAGTGGTCAGATCCACGGGGAGCCACAATTGGGCTTTTATATCTCATTCATTTGTCCAACAGGTTTTTTTGGAGAGGTTTTTGCTATAGGGCGCGTGCGCTTGCCAAGTAGAGACAAGAGACAGAAAGTGAGGAATCACCCCCCAGGGGGGATGGCCACCCCGCAGTCCCTTCTCCATTCTCCTCTGGGGATCTTGGGCATGCACACGCGCCCGGTGTGAGTTTAAGCCATCAGGTCCGGGACTTGAACTGTGTTCGACAACATGGGAGTCCAGCCACATAGCCATTATGCTAACTGCTGGTCCTTATCCAACGAATTTTAAGAGATTATTTTTGGTGATAAACGCTGTAGTAGGTGCAGGAGATTCTAGGGAGAGCAAAACCAGACATCACTGTCCCGAGGGAGGGCGAATCCTGTTTTAGGAAGTGAAAGCAGCTTTTTCTGCAAGAATAAACTTGCAGTCTAGAAAAGAGGGAAGACAATAATCAAATAATCACACACATTACTGTAATATTACAGCTGAGTGCTGGGAAGGGAAGCATGTATTGTTCGTGGACATAAAACGGGAACTTGATCTGCAGCGGGCTGTCGAAGATGGCCTTTGAGGAAGAGATAGCAGAGCTAAGATCTGATTCCATTTACTTATTTTTGAAAGATTTTTGCTACAGGGTGCATGCTCTCCTGGGAGAGACAAGAGACAAAAAGGAGAAATAACTCCCCAGGGAGGACAACCACACAGCAACCCCTTCTCTTCCATTCTCTCCAGGTTTTGGGCACACAGGTACATGCATCCAGCGTGAGTTCCAAGGTGCCTGCTCTGGGACTTGAACCCCAGTCTGCTCCATGAGAGTCCAGCACTTTAACCACTATACCACCTGCTGGCCAGATCCCATCTTTAGAAAATAAGAGCTACTGGAGCCAGCAGGTGGTGGTGTGGTTAAAGTGTTGTATTCCCATGTGGCCAACTGAGGTTTGAGTCCCAGACCTGGTGGCTTGCTTTCTCATTTTCTCTCTTGCTCTTTTTCTTTCTTTCTTTTCTTTTTGGACAGGTTTTCGCTATAGGGCGCGTGTGCTCGCCAGACAGACAGAGAGACAGAAAATGAGAAATCATCCCCCAGGGGGAGGGCCATGCCGCAATTCCTTCTCCTCCATTCTCCTCTCGGGATCTTGGGCATGCACGCATACGCTCCCGGTGTGAGTTTTAAGCCACCGGGTCCAGGACACGAACCGCGGTCGACTACGTGGGAGTCCAGTGACATAGCCATTACGCCAACTGCTGGTTCCCTCTCTTGCTCTTTTTCTGCCTGTCTCTCTGGTGAGCACGCATGCCCTATAACAAATTGAAAAATAATAAATAAACAAACAAACAAACAAACAGTAGATGGCATAATGGTTACCTCACTGGACTCTCACATGGCTGACTGTGGTTCAAGTCCTGGATCTGGCAGCTTCAAACTCACTCCAGGAATGTGTGCACATGTGCCCAAAATCCCGAGAGGAGAATGGAGGAGAAGTTGTGGCATGGTCATTCCCATACAGGGTGATTTCTTGCATTCTGTCTTTCTGGCAAGTGCATTCGCACTGTATCAAAAATCTCTGTTTAGGGACCAGCAGTTAGCGTAATGGCTATGTTGCTGGACTCCCACGTAGTCGACCGCGGTTCGAGTCCCGGACCCGGCGGCTTAAACTCACGCCGGGCGCGTGTGCGTGCGTGCCCAAGATCCCGAGAGGAGAATGGAGGAGAAGGGATTGCGGCGTGGCCATCCCCCCTGGGGGGTGATTTCCTGCTTTCTATCTCTCTGTCTCTCTCTGTCTGTCTGGCGAGCGCACGCGCCCTATAGCAAAAACCTCTCCAAAAAAAAAAAAGAAAAAAAGAAAAAATCTCTGTTTAAAAAAAAAAAAAAAAAAGTGGGAACCAGTAGTTAGCATAATGGCTATGTCGCTGGACTCCCACGTAGTCGACCGCGGTTCGCGTCCTGCACCCGGTGGCTTAAAACTCACGCTGGGTGTGTGAGTGCATGCCCAAGATCCCGAGGGAGAATGGAGGAGAAGGGATTGCAGTGTGACCATCCCCCCGGTGGGTGATTTCTCGCTTTCTGTCTCTATGTCTCTCTCTGTCTGTCTGGAGGGCGCACGCGCCCTATAGCAAAAAGCCTCCCCCCCCCAAAAAAAAAAAGTAAATAGAGGCCAGCAGGTGGCACGGTGGTTAGCGTACTGGACTCACAAGTGTCCATGGCAGTTTGAATACTGAATTTGGTGACTTGCTTTCTGATTTTGCCTCTGCCTCTCTCTGCCTCTGGTGAGCACACATGTCCTATAGCAAACTTTTTTTTTTTAAAGAATGATTTATTTAATTTTATTTATTCATTCATTCACTTAAATTTGACCAGAAAGAGAGAAGGAAAGTGAGAAATCAAGCCACCAGGTTGAGGACTCAAATCGTGGTCAGCCATGAAGGAGTGTCCAGTGCACCTCAACCACCATGCCATGCCACCTGCTGGTTCCAATCCTTTCTTCACTCTCCTCTTGGGATTTTGGACATGCATACATGCCTGGAGTGAGTTTCAAGCCTTAGGGTCCAGGACTTGAACTGCAATCCACCATATGGGAGTCCAGCAACATAACCATTATGCCATCTGCTGGTCCCATCTTATAGCAAACTTTTTTTTTTTTTTTAAGAATTATTTATTTCTATTTATTTATTTTAATTTGACCAGAGAGGGACAGGGTGAGAGAGAGGGAAAGTGAGAAAGCAAGCCACCAGGTCTAGGACTTGAACTGTGGTCAGCCATATGAGAGTCCAGCCCCCTTAACCACCATGCTACCTGCTGGCCCCACTTATAGCAAACTTTAAAAAAATTAATAATAGGGACCAGCAGATGGTGTAATGGTTATGTCACTGGACTCCCGTGTAGCCAACTGTGATTTAAGTTCCAGGCCCAGTGGCTTAAAACTCATGCCAGGCGAATGTGTGTGCAGGTCCAAATTCTGAAAGGAAAATGGAGGAGAAGGGATTGTGGTGTGGCTGTCCACCCTAGGGGATGATTTCTCACTTCCCATTTGTCTGCAGCTCTCTGTCTCTCTGGCAAGTGCATGCATTCTGTAGCAAAAAATTTCTTTCAAAAAATTAATAATAAAATAATTGACAGAAAACAAGGGGTACTACCACACATTAACCAATATAATTCTTGTAACAAGGATTTAATTTAATTTTATTCATTCATTTAGTTTATTTTGACCAGAGAGAGAGAGAGAAAGTGAGAAAGCAAGCCTCCAGGTCCAGGACTTGAACCGTGGTTGGCCATGTGGGAGTGTCCAGTGCCTTAACCACCACTCCACATGCTGGTCCCCAAGGATTTCAGTGCTTTTAATTGGTGAATGCAGGTCTGATGTCATCCTAACTTTTTAAATTACAATTTAGTACTGCATTGGGAGAAGTCATTTATACTTAATCTCTTTTAAAAAATATTATTTAATTTTATTTATTCATTCATTTATTTTAATTTGACCAGAGAAAGGCAGAGAAAGAGGGAAAGTAAGAAAACAAGCCACCAAGTCTGGAATTTGGACCATGGTCGGCCATGTGGGAGTGTCCAGCACCTTAACCACCATGCCACCTGCTGGTCCCCTATACTTAATCTCTTAATTTTTATTTTTTCCCTTTATTCATGTGTGCGGCATGTAAGAAAGAAGGGAGTACCCTCCATAAGTCATGCTCTGATCCTTTTACACAAGTCCTCTGGTTCGTACAGATTTCAGGCACTTGTGCATATGCCAGACATATTTCTGGCTGCCCAGGTCGGGAGTTTCAACTGTAGTTGCTATGTTAGGTCTGGCTTTTGTTGAGTAGAGTATTACCTTGTGCCATGGAGCCAGCCTGTAATTTCTTTTTTATTTTTTTAAAAGTATTATTTTATTTTGGGGCTGGCAGGTGGCATGGTGGTTAAAGACGCTGGACTCCCAAGTGACCGACCGTGGTCTAAATCCTAAACCTGCTGGCTTGGTTGTTCACTTTCCCTCTCTCTCTCTCTCTCTCTCCCTCTCTCTCTGTCTAATCAAACTGGAAAATAACAATAATAGTAGATAAAGTTGAATAAAATAATTCCTTAAAAATTATTTTAAAAAAGAATGATTTAACTTTATTTATTTATTTTAATTTGACCAGAGTGGGACACAGGAGAGAGAGAGAGAGAGAGAGAAAGCGGCTAGGTCCAGGACTCGAACCACAGTTGGCCATGTGGGAATCCAGTGCCCTTAACCACCACGCCACCTGTTGGCCCTGCCCCAAATTTCTTAATTAAAAAAAAAAGCTAATATATCACGGTTCTGAAAACATTTAAAAAGTGATAATGAGGGTAAAAGTGCTTTAGAAATGGTGAAGCTCTTAAGAAGTGCCCATTGCTATGTGCTGGGCTGACACTTAAACAAGGGGACCCTGAGGGAGTGGTGTAATGGCCTGTCGGAAGTTTGTCATTCCCTTCAGTCAGACTGGGGAGTTTTCCACAGGGGGCGGCTCCAGGTTGTGCTTTGAAAGAAGGGAAGGATGGATCCTGGTTTAAGAAGTAAAAGCAGCTCTTTCTATAACAATAAGAATGGTATAGGCTAGGCCTGAAAAAGAAAAGGGGTTGGGAACAAAAGAAACTTGGCTAAAAGCCAACAAATGCACTCCTCCCCTCCCCAAATAAGCAAGGCAAGTAAGACACAGAATACTTTTTCATCTTATATTCATATACTTAGTTTTACTTATCAAAATATTTCCACATAAGTGATTTCACATGCTTTTCATAATTGACCTATAAAGTAGATAAGACAGTTCAGGAAGCAATCATTGTACAGATTGCTTGTAGTGTTCAGAGATCAGGAAATTAAACCAAAATGTGACTGTAGATTTATTGTTACAGTTAGTTGCAGAATAAAGACATCTTCCCAAGTTTGGCTCCCAGCTAGGCTGGTCCTGTGACAGCTAAAATGGAGAGCCCTGGGATCTAGGGGCTGGCAGGTGGCATGGTGGTGTAAGGCACTGGATTCCCACATGGCCTAATTGTGGTTCAAGCCCCGGACCTGGTGGCTTGCTTTCTCACTTTACCTTTTTCTCTCTGGTCAAATTAAAAAATAACAAATGGTGGGATCAGCAGTTGGCGTAATGATTATGTTGCTGGACTCCCATGTAGTTGACCACAGATCGAGTCCTGGACCCAGGGGCTTAAACTTATGCCCGGCGCGCGTGCATGCGTGCGTGTGTGTATGTGTGCCCAAGATCCTGGTGAGAGGAGAATAGAGAAAGGATTGTGATGTGGCCATCCCCCCGGGGGGTGATTTCTCGCTTTCTATCTCTCTTATCTCTTTCTGGTGAGCACATGCACCCTATAGCAAAAACCTCTCTAAAAATAAATAAATAAAGAAATAAAGAAAGAAAGAAAGAAAGAGAGAAATTAAATAAATATATTTTTAAATTTTAACTTGATTTATTATTATTTTCCAAATTGATCAGAGACAGAGAAGGAAAGTGAGAAAGCAAGTTACCAGGTCTGGGACTTGAACCATGGTTGGTCATGTGGGAGTCCAGCATCTTCAGTCACCACGCCACCTGCTAGTCCCAATAAATAATTCTTAAAAAAAAAATAAAGTGGGGGCTGGCAGGTGGTGTAATGGCTAAGGGTGCTGGACTCCCACATGGCTGCCCCATGGTTCTTGTCCTTGACCTGGCGGCTTGCTTTCTCACTTTCTCTCTCTTTCGTTCTGGTCTTGTCTGGTCAAGTGAAAATAAATAAATAAAGTTAAATAAAATAATTATTAAAAAAAAATAAAGTGGAGAACATTTGGGATCCCATAGTTTATAGCTGGGAAATCAAATAGTAGAAGCCAATGGTTTGAAGAATAACCTAAGTGGGACCAGAAGTTAGTGTAATGGCTATGTTGCTGAACTCCCACGTAGTCGACCGTGGTTCGAGTCCCGGACCCAGTGGTTTAAACTTACACCAGGCACATGTGCATGTGTGCCCAAGATCCCGAGAGGAGAATGGAGGAGAAGGGATTGTGGTGTGACCATCCCCCCTGGGGGGTGATTTCTCACTTTCTGTCTTTCTGTCTCTGTCTGTCTGGTGAGCGCACGCACCCTATAGCAAAAACCTCTCCAAAATAAAAAAAAGAAAAAAAAAGAAAAAAAAAATAACCTGTGTCAACATTCAGGACTGACAGGAAAGATGACAGATCATTACTGTATAAAGGAATTGAACTAAACACTGCTATCTGTAGTAGCTCTTACATGTGGGGAACACTGTTGATTTGCAAAATCATAGAAAGGGGCACATGTATTTAGGTGAATAAATAATGTAGACAATATGAACATTGCATGCAAAAGAGGACACATGCAACCATTTAATAGCTTTGGAAGTCAAGGACTCAGTGATGGAGGACTTTAGGGCCGGACGGGAAGTCTGATCAGGACTAGGAAATCCAGGGGCTAGCAGGTGGCGAAGTGGTGAAAGGCCCTGGATTCCCACACGACCCACTGCGGTTTAAGTCCTGGACCTGGTGGCATGCTTTCCCGCTTTCCCTTTTTCTCTCTGTCTGGTCAAATTAAAAAAAAAAAATAACAACAGGGGCCAGCAGGTGGTGTGGTGGCTAAGGCGCTGGACACTCCTACATGGCCAACCACGGTTCGAGTCCTGGACCTGGTGGCGTGTTTTCTCACCTTCCTTCCCTCTCTCTCTGTGTCTCTCTGGTCAAATTAAAAAAATAAATGAGTGAGGGAACCAGCAGTTATCGTAATGGCTATGCCGCTGGACTCTCACATAGGCGACTGCGGTTCGCGTCCCGGACCCGGTGGCTTAAAACTTATGCTGGGTGCGTGTGCATGCGTGCCCAAGATCCCGAGAGGAGAATGGAGGAGAAGGGATTGCGGCGTGGTCATCCCCTCTGGGGGGCGATTTCTCGCTTTCTGTCTCTCTGTCTCTCTCTGTCTGTCTGGCGAGCGCATGCGCCCTCTAGCAAAAACCTCTCCAAAAAAAAAAAAAAAGAAAAAAAAATGAGTGAATAAATAAATAACTAATTAAAAATAATAATAACAACAACAAATGGAATTAAATAAGCAATTCTTTTAAAAAAAAGAAGTAGGAAATCTGGGAGGGAAGGGACTTGGGAAGGAAGGCAAGTTCAGCCTTTGACATGATGAGTGTGACGTGGCAGGGAGACAATGCAAGGGCTGTAAAAAGCAGGAAATGGGAGTTAGGATTTTGAGAGAGAGAATACGAGCGCTGGCAGCTCACATCATCAGCATTCTCAGGGACCTCGGAACACTGTTGTGGGAGGAGGTCTGGCACCTGGACAGCACTCCTGGTTGACTTCATCAGCCCCATAAGCCACAGGAAAGCGATTTCATCATCCCAAACTGGATGTCTTTTAACCTCTGAACTTCATCTGGCAAAGACTGGAACTAAGAACAATGTGAAGCATCGAGAGTCTGAGTTTCATGTCTTGCTTTTTTTTTTTCTTTCCTCTAAGAGAGATTTTTACTATAGGGTGCACTTGCCAGAGAAACAGAGAGGTAGAAAGAAATCACCCCCCAGGGGCATGGCCACGCTGCAATCCTCTCTCCTCCATTCTCCTCTCAGGATCTTGGGCACGCACGCACACGCACCTGGTGTGAGTTTGAAGCTGCCGGGTCCAAGACAAACTGTGATCACCTACATGGGAATCCAGCAACGTAACTGATACACCATCCTCTGGTCCCGTGTCTTTCTTTTTTTAAAGTCCTTTGCGTTTTAGGGGCATCATGCCCTATTTGTGTTTTGTTTTAGTTTGTTGGGGGTAGGGAGAAGGGAAGTGAGAAATCACCCCCTAGAGTGGATGGCCCCTCCTCAATACATTTTCCTCTTGGGATTTTGAGCACACATGCCTGGTGCCTGGTATGTTTTCAAGCTGTTGGGTCCCAGACTTGAACCGTGCAGTGCAGTCGCCTTAACCCCCACACCGGCCACCAGCTGGCCCCCTGCCCTGTCTTTGGCTTTAACATTTTGTTACTCTCATGTTTTTGTCTAACATGTTTATTTAACTACCCTTTTTTAGGTCTGTATACAGTTACCTTTGTACAAGTGCATTGATTGATCCGGGAAATTAGGTGCCTTTTAACAGCTGTGATGAATATTGAAGTTGGAAAAGGAAGAGGAGCTAAGCGAAGCTGATTTTGGGTAGCCAGTTCTACCCCGTTTTGCAGCCTCCTCCCCTTTTCGCTTGTGTGTGACAAATTCTAAGATTTAAGACCATTATGGAAAGAAGGGTGAGTCTTTTGGGAATTCTTTCATTCTCTCCTCTCTAGGACAGCTCAAAGATCAAATTACTGTCACCCTATGCAAGAAATGTGGGAACCGAAAAGGCTGTAAACCATTCACCCACACAAAGCACTGCTTTGAATAGTAGTTTCTCATTACCTTCGTAATTTATTACAATGTATTCGTCATTTTTTTCCCCCCAGAGCTGTCAAATCCCTGCTCAATCAGTACTAGCTAAGTTCCCTGTTAAATGACCTTGCTTCAAAATGGGTAAAGTATGACCTCCGCCTACACTCTTCTTTCTTGCGGGGAGGCTGGGAAGTTCCTTAAGCTGTGTGCCTTTCCACTAGACTAGACTTGAAGGCAGGTAGTACTCTGTGGATCTCTACAGAACTGCAGCGTGGGCTTTAAAAATTCCCAAAGCTGGGGCCAGGGAGTGGCGTGGAGGTTACAAAGCTAGATCCCACTTGGTGGATTGGACAGCCAGGATATCCTCCAGGAGTGAGCGTGGGTGCCCAACAGCCTGAGAGGAGAATTGGGGGGGGGGATCCTTTCTCACTTTTCCTCTACCTGTCTTTGTGCCTCTCCAGTGAGCCTGTGTCCTGAAGCAAAAAAAATAACTAAATTAAAAAGTCAAAGCTGGATTGTCCAAAAGGTATACAAAGGTGACTTGTTTACAAGCCATCCTTTAGTCTTTTTTTTATTCATTTAATTCCATGTGTTATTATTACTTTTTAATTTGACCAGAGAGAGAAAGAAAGGGAAAATGAGGGGAGCAGCAGGTATGTAATGACTATGTCGCTGGATTCCCACGTAGTTGACTGCGGTTGGAGTCCCGGACCAGGTGGCTTAAACTCACGCCAGGCGCATGTGCGTGCGTGCCCAAGATCCTAAGGGGAGAATGCAGGAGAAGGGATTCCCGCCTGGCCATCTCCCTGGGGGATCACTGTCTCTCTCTCTCTCTCTCTCTCTCTCTCTCTCTCTCTCTCTGTCTGTCTGTCTTTCTGGTGAGCGCACGCGCCCTGTAGCAAAAACCTCTCCAAAAAACAAAAAACAAAAAACCCCGGAAAGTGAGAAAGCAAGCCGCCAGGTCTGGGACTCAAACCGTGGGCTATGGGAATCCAGTGTGCCCTTAACCACCACGCCACCCACCGGCCCCAACCTTTAGCTTTAAAACGTGGTGATGCATTTCCAGATCCTTTTTGCTGAACTAGCCCAGCAACTCCCTATTTAGTTGGGTCCGCGCTGCGTTAAGACTCACCACATTTTCTTTTCCTTCTTTTTTAAAAAAATCATCTGGCGCTCTAGGGACTACAGCCTCCGGGGCACCCTTTGCTCGCCCGGACATTTTTGGTTAAGTGCTGCCTCCTGGCGGCCGCTCTGTTGCTGACACCTTCCGAGCCCAGTGGAGACCACTTTAATTTGGAAAGTGGAGGCTGATGCAACAGCTCCCGGGATAGGGCGGAGAGTCCGGGAGCCGGTAGAAGTGATTGCCTTCCCGGGAGACCCCCTGCGCTGGCTCCAAACAGGCTCCACGCCCCCCCATGGGGATTCCCAGTCCAGGGTTCCTTTCAAGTTTCAGGGGTGGCCAGGGTTTGGGGTTCTCGCTCAGGCTCAGGTTGGACCGCCAGGTCGAGCGGGCTAGGGAGGGCGGGAAGAGCAAGCCGAGCGTTCGGGGGCGGAGGACGCGTCTCGAAGCGTATCAGCGGTCATTTTCATTTCCCCCAGGCATAGCAGAGGTGCCCAAGCGAGGAGAGGGCAGGGGGCCGGGTTGCGGGGCCTCTCGGCTCTCTGGCCTTAGTTCCCTTCGGCTGCATATCCACAACATCCCCGCTAGCGCTTCCTAGAGAGGGCGAGCTGGTGGTAAAGGAAAGGACGCTGGGGGTGGGGGGCTAAGTCTCCCAGACGTCAGGGGCGACCCAGCCGTCAGAGGGGCTTTGAGGGCGGAGGGCGGCTGAGCTGGGGCTTGAGAAGGAAAGGTCTTAGAGTCGCTGACACAGACCGGGAGCCCAAGAAAAAGGGGAAGTAAAGGGAGCCGGCGGGGACCCCTGGGAAGCGAAGGTTGTAGGGCAGTGTAGCAGAAGGGGGCAAAGGTGAGCGAGGCCAGCGGGCCGGGCGGGGGCGGGAAGGGGAGAGGAGGGGACGGGAAGGTCGGGGCTGGGCCTGCGCGGACTGCGGGGGAGGAGGGGCGGGGCCGCCGGGCTGCGGGGAGGTCCGGGAAGAGTGAGCGGGAGGCTGCGGCGCCCTGTTCCTGAGCCCACCTGCATTTGCGGGAACCCGAGCGCTCGCCCCCCTCGGCCTTCTGTTCCTTGGGCCATAGCATCACGCTCTCCCACTTCATGCCGCACTCAGACCAGTCACCTGAGTCTGGGCGTGGGAGAGAGGCCCTGGGAGCTTCCCGGATTGGGGGAAAGAGCTTTAGGTGGCTTTTTTTTTTTTTTTTTTTTTTTCTTTTCCCGAGAAAGAAATGAAGTCAATTTCATACCATTCTAGGCCTCCCAGTAAAAGTGTGAAAACCATACTCTACACCTTCCCTTCAACCCATTACTACCAAAAGAATAAGTACCTGCCTAGAAGCCTTGAGTAGCAGCCGAGTGGGGGCTGGAGGGCAGGTTCCAGGACGTGCCTAGGAGCCCAGCCCCCTGGGGAAACAGTGATGGAGGGATGGCGTTGTTCATTCATGAATTCTTCAAGTAAACATTTATTGACGGTATGAGCCCTGCACTGGGGGGTACGGTGGTGGACAAAGCTCTAGTGTGCTTACATCTGGAGGGGAGGTGACAGTAGAGTAACAGTTGGAATGAAAAGTATCACAGGGAAGGCCGTTCCAGGCAGGGAGAAGAGGAGCTGCAGAAGTTCTGAGGAGGGGGCATGCGTGGTGACAACGTGGAGCCAACCTGGCTGAGTGGAGTGAGGGAGACACCCGGGGCCAGGGCCCACAGGGACAGCATTCTGCCCCTCTTTCTAGGACTTCCCTCACTTCTACCTTGAACCTGGCCATGAAGGTGCAGGTCACCTGGGGAGCAGCCTGAGTCTAAAAAGGCCTGGAATAACTGAGATTTTTGATGCCCTGAACTCTGATTTCTGTGTCTCTCGGTGAAATGTAAGTTGACTCCCATCCAATGACCTAACTCCTGGATGGCTCCTTACCTGGACTCTCTGTCTTTGGAGTAATTTTGCAATATGCAGGTGAAAGTTGCAGGGTGTAACCCAGGACCAGCCAGCTGACATTCACCTCAAGGCAGCGGTCACAGCTGGAATTCTGAAAATGCACGATGCACTGTGAAGTGCTACTCCCTCAGAACTAGGTTTATGCTATTGACTTCATTTTAAGTGGTTTAAATGCTGACCAAGAAGACCAAGAAGTTGTCTGCTTCAGAAAATTGCATGTGATACATTCATGTAATAATATCTGATTTTGAATACAAAGAAAGAGGCTTACACAATTGTTACTCTGAGAAAATTGGTATTCCGCCACTTCAGCTGAGTAAACATGGAACAGAACTAAATAACACTGGTTTGAAGGAATGCCAGCTCATTAGCTTGCCCAGGGTGCCACAGCCCAGTTGGCTCTTACCTGGTGACAGACGCATCACCCTCACCAGAACCAGTTGGGATCTGAGTGGGCTTGCTTGGTGTTAGGGTATGCACTTGGCTGTACCCCCATGGTTGGCCTTCCCTGGCTTGCATTAGGGGCCCAGAGGGCACGGAAGCTCTTGGGATGGGACTGCCAAGTTGCATTACCCTCACCCTCACCATGGAACCTTATGCTCTGCAGGACTGAGTGGGACATGAGTCCAGAATGGAGGGACAGGGAGAGGGAAGTTGTAAGAGGCCTCAGGAGGTCACTATACATTGCAGGGAAAGCTAAGTGCTTTGTCAGCCCGGGGCTATGAGGAAGAATGGGGCCTGGGGTGGGGAGGAGGAGGAGCTGAGATGGAGAGAAGGTGCCTGGAGGTCTGCTGGGTCTAACCAGGCAGTCCGGCTCCAGCCCGCCCCTGGCCCCTCCCTGCTGCCGGCTGGAGTCACACATGTGTTTTCCTGTTTTCCATTTCGGTCCCCGTCACCCTCTGCCTTTTCTGCTCCTCGGGAGTCAACAGCTGCTGCAGCCCGTGCCATACCCGGGTTCCCCTAACTAGCACCTTCCCCTCCTCCCGACCGAGCTGGTAGCCCCTCCTGCCCGCACCTGCCCAAAGGTCACGGGACAGGTAAGAGGTGGGAGAAGAGGGACGATGGGCTAGAGGGGAAGTTCTGAGGATGGAGGAGCCCTGAGAGGGCTGAACCCAGACCCTAGCCTCCTCTTTTCTGGCCCCCGCCCCTGCCCTCCCTGGGCAGAAATCTCTGCCCAGAAACTCTAGCCTTCCTTATTGGAAGCCTGACCACAGGAGTAAACAATTTCTGCTTTGTTTCACTTTTTTTAACGGACGGTCTTAGCTACCGTGGAATATAGAAAAACAAATGGAGCACTGGGGAGGGAGGCGTGCGCCCGTAGCTGGGAGTGATGGGGAATGTGGCCACAGCGGAGTGTCTGTCTGAGTCTGAGTCCGTTGTTAGGGGAGGCAGCTCGGACCAGCTAGAGCCAGGAAGGCAGGCCTGGGGGCGCTGGCGGAGAAGGCGTGTTCTCCCAGCAGCTCCCTGAGCGTAGTCTAGGAGCCAGTCCCTGAGCTGGATGCTGCTTCCTGGGAGAACTGTGTTTTGGGGTTGCCCTCTGAGAGGGGGGCTCAGGGCTCCACTGGCCACTCTGCCAGGAAGAGCATGCTGGGGGCTCTGCTGCCTGCCACCTACTTCCATGAACCCTTGAGGCCGAAGCTTCCTCCCCAGGCTGTCTGATGAGTTTGTTGCGCTGTCACCGCCACTCGATCCTCAGGGACAGGGGTGCCGTAGACGCGAGAAGATGACAAGGGGCGCTGTTATCTTTGGGCTTTCTCTTGTCACTCCTGGGGTGGGGGTGCCTGGGGGGTGCTGCTGGTCCTAGGGTACCTGTGTGGTGAGAGCATTACCCCAAACCTGTGAGCTAAAGGGGGTGCCTTCCAGCCCAGAGTGCTAGGCAGTGGTTGAGAAGAGGGGGGCCTCTCTCCATGAACGGCAGCGTCCCCTGCCCGGTGTGTGTGGGACGGAGATTCTACTCGCGGTACTTCCAGAAGGACCCATAGGGGGTGCTGTTTGCTGGAGTGTGGGTCTCCACTCCAGACGCCTTCACTTCTCAGATGCGCTGGTCCGGGACTAAACCTTGCACGCTCTGTCCCCACGCTCCTTCATAGGTTTCCCTCCTCTGTCTCCCCTTCGCTCTTTTTCTTTACTCACGTTAGGACACATGCCCACCCCTTGGTGCCAGTGAGTTTGTTCTTAAAAGGGCAGACGTGAGGATGTGTTCTCATCTGGTTTTGTTTGCTTTAAAAGAGGGCACCCTATGATAGCAGTGCTGCCAAGAGGCCTTGTAATTGCCTCTCACCCCTGCAAAGGGGGAGAGAAGGGGAGGAGCGGCCAGGAAGGAGATGGAGCTTTGCTCGCCCCCTTAGCCTAGGCTACAGGATGGCAGGGGCTTTCTTTTTAATCTAATCACATCCTCCTCCAGGTAATTCATTAAGGAGCCACCTGAAAGTACTTTCCTGTCTGACAGGAAGGCCTAGAGACCAGGGCTGTTTGCGGGTGGAGAGATGGGGAGATACTATAGCTCTGTGATTAAGAGAGTGGGCTCAGGACAGGCAGGTGGTGTGGTGGTTAAGGGTGCTGGACTCCTACTTGGTTGATAGTGGTTCAAGTCTTGGACCTGGAGATTTGTTTTCTCACTTTTTCTCTCTCTCTGTCCCTCTCTGGTCAAATTAAAAGATAAATAACATTAAATAAAATAATTCTTTTTTTTTTTTGAGAGGTTTTTGCTATAGGGCGCGTGCGCTCGCCAGACAGATAGACAGAGACAGAAAGCAGGAAATCACCCCCCAGGGGGGATGGCCACGCCGCAATCCCCTCTCCTCCATTCTCCCCTTGGGATCCTGGGCACGCACGCACACGCGCCCGGCGTGAGTTGTAAGCCACCGGGTCCGAGACGCGAACCGCGGTCGACCACGTGGGAGTCCAGCGACATAGCCATTACGCTAACTGCTGGTTCCCAATAATTCTTTTTTTTTTTTAGAGGTTTTTGCTATAGGGTGCGTGCACTTGCCAGATAGACAGAGAGAAACAGAGAGACAGAAAGCGAGAAATCACCCCCCAGGGGGGGTGGCCACAACACAGTTCCTTCTCCTCTCCATTCTCCTCTTGGGATCTATTTTTTTTTTTTTTGAGAGATATTTTTTGCTATAGGGCACGTGCGCTCACCAGAAAGGCAGAGAGACAGAGAGATAGAAAGCGAGAGATCACCCCCCAGGGGGGATGGCCACACCGCAGTCCCTTCCCTTTTGCTCCATTCTCTTCTTGGGATCTTGGGCATGCACGCACATGTGCCCGGTGTGAGTTTAAGCCACCGAGTCCGGGACTTGAACCGCAATCAACTGCATGGGAGTCCAATGACATAGCCATTATGCTAACTGCTGGTCCCGAAATAAAATAATTCTTAAAAAGAAAAAAAAAAAGTGTGGGTTCTCTGGGGCTGGTAGGTGGCATGGTAGTTAGGGGTGTTGGACTCCCACATAGTCGACCATGGTTCAAGTCCCAGACATGGTGGCTTGTTTTCTCACTTTCTCTCACTCTGTCCCTCTCTGGTCAAATTAAAATAAATAAATTAAAAAAATTCTTTAAAAATGAAAAAAAAAATTGGGGGTTGGGACCAGCAGATGGTATAGCAGTTACATCACTGCAGTTTGAGTCTGGGTCCAGGTGGCTTAAAAATCACACCAGGCATATGTGTGCACGTGCCCAAGATCCTAGAAGGAAAATGGAGGAGGAAGGGACTGTGACATGGCCAACCCCCCACCCCCCGGGTGATTTCTCACTATCTCTGTCTCTCTCTCTCTCTCTCTCTCTGGTGAGTGCATGTATCCTAAGGCAAAAATTTCTAAAAAAGAAAAAAAGAATGAAAGAGGGAGAAAAAAAAAGGAAAAAGAATGAAAGAGCACATGGGTGGGGCTACAGTTAGATTTGATCTCATTTCTTGACCTTGTGCCTTTTAATGTAGCTTGAGGCTCAGACCTGGGGTAAAGGTCCAGGTTTAGGCCAGCCGCCTGTCTCTGGTGTGGGAGGCCTGCAGAATTCTCCTTTTGGGATTCCCAATCACGCGTGAAGGGACTGCTCTTACAGTTCCTCTAATCTCAGCATGTGAGCATACCTTTGTGTCATACTGTGCAACCTTCCTGCCTTCCTTAATTGTTCGGAGTGAGAGAGAAGTGAGACTAAGTTGGAGCATGGAGGACAGAGTGGAAGCGAGCTGTGCATTTTTCTCGGCCCCCCACCCCCCTCCAGCTCACTTGCTCAGGGCCTGCTTCCCCAGAGTGCAGCCTACTGTTCTTTCTCCTGGGTTCCGGATCCCAGAGCAGAGCTGACAAAGGAGATTCCTAAGAGAGTGCCTTCTTATCACAGAAAGTGCTGAGCCAAGAACGCCTAGCTGCCCCTTTTGCAGATGTGAAGGGCCAATGAACCTTGGACCCAGACAGTTGCTTAACACTCCTCTACCCCTCCCTCATCCCCTCCGCCCTTCTTGACTTAAATCCATAGGCAATTGTCTGGCCTTCCTTTTTTATTGCTGGCTGAAAAGGAGCAGTCAGACTGCTGGGACTGCCTCTGGCCACTGCTGTAGGAACCTGCTTTTATCCAGGGCCAGGGAGTGAATGTGAGTCCCAGCCTTCTCCCCACCTTGCTACCCAAATCCCCCTTCTTTGCTGCTGCTCTCCAGGGTCCAAGCCCTCATCTCCTGACTGCATCTTTTCCTGGTCTCTCTCCTCGGCCTTGACTAGCCTCTCAGCTGCCTCCTGCTGTGTCTCAGCATCTACTGTCTGGGTTCAGCTGTTTCCACGGCCTGCGGCTGGGGTAGGATCTCTCTAGCTGCAACTCCAGGGTAGGAGCAGTCCTCAGCTGCCTCAGTCATCTCTGGGATTGGCTGGACATTTGGATACCTTTGGATTACCCTTCTCTCATTCATACTTTTTTTTTTTTTTTTTTTTTTGTACCATCGAAAATACTAGAGACTGGCATGCTAGGGACTGGGAAAGGTGTCTGGGAAAGGAAAAGTGATGAAGGGAGAATATCTTGTCTTCTTTCAGGGTGGGATGGAGCTGCTTGGGGTTTGCCAGACTCCACCTGAGGGTTGTTAAGGGCTGTCTGAGCAGAAGCAGGGTTGTAGCTTTCGGCAGGAGATCTCTGAAACTTTCAGGGTGCCGGAGTCATTGGGGGAAAAGAGCAGCAGGAGGAGATACACACACAGTGGTGCTCATGTGTCATGCTCACGTAGGGGAGCTGCTTGTGAGTTTGATTCCTAAAGTTGCCTCTCAGTACAGTGACAGCTGAAACTGAAACTGGAGAGAACACAGGGTTTTTGTTGTTGTTGTTGTTAAGGCTGAAAACTCAGGCTCAAACCATTGTGGTTATACTTGGGAGCTACTAAGCTGTTCCCATGCCTGTCTCGTACTGTAGCAGGCTCATATAGAAACAGAGCTTAGTTTTCTACTTGGTAATTCAGGTGGGCAGCAGCATCCCAGTGAGGAGAGACAGGTGCTTTCTCCCTGGGGAATGAGTGCCTCCTCTTCAAAATGTGAGTTGGGGTTGTTCTGATGAGACAGTTGGAGAAGAAGAGGTTATTTGGAGGTGGGAAGCCAGAGGGAAGGCTCAGAAGTGGGGGGCGGGCTGTCCATACTGGCTCCTGTTGGGGAGGGGAGCGGGTCCATATTAATGCCAGCCACCCAGTTATATCTTTGTCTTTCTCCTTTAGAGGGCGATGCCAGGAAGCTGGTGAAGGTTTTCCTCTCCTTCTCCACCATGGTTGACAGCACTAAGTATGAAGTGACCTCCCAGCAAGAGGGAGATGCCTCTCCTCTGGGAGATGGGGGCAGCCCAGATCCTGGGCAGGTAAAGCTGAAGAAGGAGATCTCGCTGCTCAATGGCGTGTGCCTGATTGTGGGGAACATGATTGGCTCGGGCATCTTTGTCTCACCCAAGGGCGTACTCATGTACAGCGCCTCCTTCGGCCTCTCCCTGGTCATCTGGGCTGTCGGGGGCCTCTTCTCCGTCTTTGGGGCCCTTTGTTACGCAGAACTGGGCACCACCATTAAGAAATCTGGGGCCAGCTATGCCTACATCCTGGAGGCCTTCGGGGGATTCCTTGCCTTCATCCGACTCTGGACCTCCCTGCTCATCATCGAGCCCACCAGCCAAGCCATCATTGCCATCACCTTCGCCAACTACATGGTGCAGCCCCTCTTCCCGAGCTGCTTCTCCCCCTACGCCGCCAGCCGCCTGCTGGCTGCTGCCTGCATCTGTAAGTGGGCCTGGCTCTGGGACTGGCTCTGGGTCTGGGGCAGGGGCAGGGGCAGGAGGCTAGGATGTGAATTTAGTCAGGGAGTAAGGAGATGTAAAGGAATGCCTCTGACAATACCTCATTCTGTTTGTTAATGTATGTTTCATGTGAAAATTCAGACAGCACCATGGTGCTTAGGAGGAACGAACAAGCAAACGATTTGGCGTTTCCCCAGCTTCCTGTGGCTAGCGCCATTAGTAGTTTGTATGCTCTTCCTTATTTTTCTTTTCTTTCTCCTTCAATAGATATAGTTTTGTTCTGTCTTTTACAAAAATGGGATCATACTTTTTTTTTGGCTAGAGGGAGTGCACTCACCAGAGAGAGTTAGCGAGAGAAAGAGAACCCTGCAGTGGGGTGCAGTCATGCTGCAGTGTTTTTTCCTCTGTTTTTCATCCTGTTGGGATTTTGAGCACACGTGCACACACTTGGTGTGCTTTTCAAGCTGCTGGGGGTCCCATGCTGTGGTTGGCCATGTGGGACCCAGCACCACAGGGCTGGCCCTGGGATCATACTGTTTTACATATAATTCCGTTTTTGTTTTGTTTTGTTTTCCAGATTTTGCCATAGGGTGTGTGTGCTCCCAGGAGAGAGACAGACAGAAAGGAATAGTGAGAAATCACCCCCTGGGTGATCAGCAATCCCTTCTCCTCTTGGCATTTTGGACACACACGTGTCCAGCATGTTTTTCATGCCGCCAGGTCTAGGACTTAAACTCAGGAGTCAGCCATGTGAGATCCAGCACCTTAACAACCATGCTACCAGCTGACCATCTGTATAAATCCATAGTATGTTTTTTCCCTAGCATTTAACAGCGACTTTCTTTCTTTTTCTTCTATGTACTTTTGCCAGGGGGCATGTACACTTGAGAGAGAGAACTCCCTCCCCGTCATGGCTAATCGTCATACTGCAATACCTTCTCCATTTCTCCCTCCTTTCAGGATTTTGGGCATGTACGCACGTGTGTCTGGTGTGTTTCTCAAGCCACTGGGTCCAGGACCCAAACTGCACAGTAGGTCAAGTAGGATCCAGGTGTCTTAACCACTGTTGCACCAAAAGTGACATTCATTTCTACTTAGAGATCCACTTTGGTTTTAGTTTTTGCTCTAGGACATATGTGCTCACCAGAGTCACAGACAGAGAGAAAAGAGAGATAAAATGAGAGAAAGCGAGAAATTGCCCAACCCCCCCAGGTATTAATAGATGGCCTCATAGCAATTCCTTTTCCTCCGTTCTCTTTTTGGGACTTTGGGCACGCACGCACATGTACCCAGCGTGTTTTTCAAGCTGACAGTCCAGGACCCCAGCTGCGCAGTCAGTCATCTGGGACCTAGCTACCTAAACCACCAGGCCGCCCAAAGTGACATTCCTTTCTACTTACAGATTATTTTTTTTAAATGCTTCAAGCTATCCATATTTATTCTAAGGGTATGCTGTAGTTTATTGAACTAGTCCTCTGTTAATAGCCATGTAAATTGGTTCTGGTTTTTCAGTCTTACAGATAATGTTTCAGTGAATATCCTTTTTCATTTACATGAGTATTTCTGTGGGCTGTCCTTAAGACTATACTTTCAGTCCACCTTGACTTTATCTGTATCTCATAAATAAAATATTATTGAAGTCTGTACATTCAGCAAAACCACATTGGAGGTTCTGAGAGGTTGACCCTCCACAGCTCTCCCTCTGTGCCTCTGCTCTCAAAAAATGCCCTTCCAACCTGGGAGACCCAAGGACCTTGGAGGTGCCCCTCTCCCGACCCCGCAACTATGAAGAGGCTCAGGCATTCTGTCAGTGCCGGGGACAGCTGTCCGAGCAGCTCCTGCGGTGGGGCACAGGAATTTTGCACCAGGTGCAATTATTGCGGAATCATTTCTCTACAATCTGCTTTATGTCATTTCTCGTTCAGTTTCTCTGCTGACCTGTTCTCAACTTCAGCAGCATCCATGTTTTCACGGGTGTATGAGAACTGACTATCTCCCGTGTCATCTTCCTGTGTTTTGTGTGTCCATGCGTGTGACTTGGCTGCTTCTCTGTGCCTGGGATGTTTGTCAGGCATGGCAACAGTTGCAGGGAGCGGGGAGGGTGCTTGCCACTGCCTTGTGTTGCAAGAAGTGGGTTTTCCTGTGAGGTCTCAAATGTGCTCTGTAATTTCTCTTACATCACTTGTATGGTCTGGTGGTTCAGTTACTCACAAAACTAATTTTAGGATCCATTCATCTTGTAGGGGGTCCTCAAATGTGGGTACATATAGTTACATATCTTGTATAGAGAAGGGCCATTCTATCCAAGTTGTAGTTCCAAGGTGGCTGCATTCCTTTAAGCACCAGAATTCTGTCGTTTTCACCATCTTGGTTGAAATTTCTTGAAAACCAATCACGTGTTTGCTTGCTTTCATAATTTGACATTTCTTTTGGTGACTCAGGCTCACCATCACACATCTCAATTTTTGTATGGCTGTGAAGCATTCCCAGGCCACTGGGTAAGAAAGAATGTTTGATTTGATTGCTCAGTGGTCTCAGACTGCTGGCTGACTTCAGTTCTTCAGATTTTATTCTTTTATGGCCTCTATCTGTACCATCTCTGACAGCTGTTGTTTCTTGATTCTGGCATTGGGCCTACCTTTCCCAGTCAGCCCCGTTACTTTCCTGCTTCTTTTTTGGGACCAAAGATGTACTCAAACCCTCACATACCCACTTACATGCACACCCTTGAAAGAATACACACAAAGTCACCACGGTTGTAATTAGTTGCAGAACCCCCTGGCACAAAAGGCATCTTTTGTGCACAGATGCATGGTGTATGTCTGAGACAGTGCTGGTAGTGTGAGGAGGGCACCAGCCTAGTATTTGAGGCTGGGCTCGATAGCCATGTGACCTTAGGCAAGGTGCAGTGACTGTTTATTTCCAGGCTACTGTGACAATGAAATGAGATTCTGTGAAAACCATAGAGCATGACTCAAGTGTAAGGCTCGATTATTATTACCTTTACAATTGCTATCTATCTTGGCCGTTTATAGGTCTTCTCTTTCTGCTTCTTGGCCTTCTCCTGATTGGTCATGCCTAGATAAATGAGGTATTACTGCACAGGTAGGATCTGGACTTTGTTCTATCTTCAATAACTTCAGAGGGACATAGAGATCTGGAGGAAGGTTCAGAGGGCAAACAAGATTGTAAGAGTTTTGTGATGTATGGTTCATGTGTAGTGAACGCCTAGCATAAATCAGGTGCTGAGACCTATGAAGACATTCTAGTTGGCCTAAATGAGAACTTAGGCCAAATCTTTTTTTTTTTTTTAATTTATATACCATTATTATTATTTTTAAATTTGTTACAGGTCATGCACACTCATCAGAGAGAGAAAAGGAGAAAGAGAGGAAGAGAGAAAGTGAGAAAGCAAGCCGCCAGGTCTGGGACTCAAACCATGGCTGGGCACATGGGAGTCCAGTGCCTCAACCACCACACCACCTGCTGGCCCCCTAGGCCACATCTTCATATTTAGCAAGAGAAGGGCTTTAATTTAATATAAATCTTTCATTCATTTTCTTCCTCAAGAAACATTTAGGGCACACTAAGTGCTGTATATTTTACTCAGTGTTAAGAAAGAAAGAATAATATATGATGCTTACTATTCATGAACTCACAGTCCAGGAGGGAGACAGATGTATTAACAAATAATTATGATGCGTTATGATAAGTGACCCAGCTTGGTGGTACAGTCTGTAGCAAACTGAACTGCAGTGCGGAAAGCCACATGACTTCCTGACTGGGTTCGCATCACCTGGCTGGGTGAAAACATGTTGGGTGAGTGAGCAAGATCCTAATGAACTGGAGGGCCAGGGAAAGGGATTATAGCCCGACGAGACCTGATTGAAGGTGCTTCTCCCTCTCTCATGCAATCATGAATAAAAAAGCTTCTAAAAATATATAAGCGCAGTAATAGAGGCACTGTAGAACAAATGGGATGATTTGATATTTGTGGGGTGTAGAGCTGAGTCAGGAAGACTTCACGGAGGATCTGATGTTTGACCTGAATTTTGAAAAGGTACATGGCTGTCTCTTAGGACATTTTTCACTGAGGGAAGTACATGTGCAAAGGTGTGGAGGTGCAAAAAGGCACAAAATATTCAGGGCATTCCAGTTAGTTGGTATGACTGGAATGTGAGGTGGGAGAGGGGTGAGGAGATAGCCCAGGGCAAAGAGGGTTTTATATCGTGCCTAAACAGGTTGCACTTTATCTTGTAGGTAGGAAGAAGCTATAGATTTTTTTTTTTTTTTTTTTTTTTTTTTTTTTTTTAGGTTTTTGCCATGGGGTGCATGTGCTCTCCAGAGAGAAAAAGAGAGAGAGATAGAGGAATAATGAGGGAGAAAGTAAGAAATCAACCCCCGGGAGGATGGCCACACCACAATCCCTTCTCCGTTTTCCTTTTGGGATTTTGGGTACACACACATGGGCCCAGCATGATTTTAAGTCACTGGGTTCAGGACTAGAATTGTGATCGACCATGTGGGAGTCCAGCACCTTAACCACTATGCCACTTACTGGTCCTGGAAGCTATAGATTTTAAGCAGGAAATTGAAGTTAGTGAAATGATCAGAGCTAGTTAAAAAGGAGAACTCTGGTGGTCATATGGAAAGTGTTTTTGGGAAGAGCAGGAGACAGACGGGAAGACAGAAGGCATGAGACCAGTTTTAGGGAGCTGAAACCTGAGTCCATGGGAGGAGAGGTGAAGATCTGCACTGCAGGAGTGGCTTTAGGAAAGGAGATGAGAGCATGGATAAAGACATAGTTACAACATGGAATTTCTATTCTAGGCCTTGGTTAGTTTGTTTCGTTATTTTCTTTTTGGATTTTTTGCTGTAGAGCGAGTGGGGTGGGCTTGTTGGAGAGACAGAGGAAGAGAGAGAAATCACCCCCTGGTGGGGGGTGGCCATGCTATAATCCCTTCTTCTCCATTCTCTTCTTGGGATGGGGAGGGTGTGGGAACCCTCAGAGGGGGAAGCTTGGAGTTTAAGATTGGACAGGTGGGGATGATGGGGCTGTCATCTGAAACAGGGAAGGTGGACTGACTGACTAAGTAGAGGGGCCATCTGCTGGGCTCATGTGACCTGCGGATGAGCAATGTCTTCCTGGGTCAGCTTCTCAGCAGCTGAGTCACATGTACCTGGAAAAAGAGACTGATGTGTGAATGATAATGCCAGTTTATTTATTTATTTTGTTTAAATAATTATTTAATTTTATTTACTATCATGTATTATTATTTTGAAAATTGCTATAGGGGCCAGCAGGTGGCATAGTGATTAAGGCTCTGAACCCCCACATGGCCAACTGGAGAGTCCTGGACTCGCCACCTTGAAACTCACGCCAAGCACGTGTGTGTGCATGCCCAAAATCCCAAGAGGAGAATGGAGGAGAAGGGATTGTAGTGTGGCCATCCCCTCTGGGGGGCTGATTTCTCACTTTTTCTCTTTCTCTGTGTCTCCAGCCAGTGCATGTACTCTACAGTAAAAATCTCTCTCTAAAAATTGAAGAAAAAAAGAAAATATTTGCTATAGGTAATGTGTACCCGAGAGAGAGAGAAAGTTGTCAGGTCCAGGACGTGACTAATTGGCAGGTGGGAGTCCAGTGCCTTAACCACCGTGTCACCTGGTGGCCCTGATAATGCCAGTTTATTAATGTACAATGGTGAGCATTAATTTTTTTTTTTTTTTTTTTTTTTGCTATAGGGTGTACATGCTTGCTGGAGAGACAGAGAAAGAAGGGGGAAAGTGAGAAAGCATCCCCCGGGGGAATGAACACCCTGCAGTCCTTTCTCCTTCATTCTCCCTGAGATTTTGGGCACATATGCACAAATGGCCTGCACATTTATTTGTTATCAAGACTTCCCCTTCCTGGTACCATAGTTACTGGGAAACCAGTCTAGTAATCAGGAAGTTACTTGCAGGGATTGAAACCAGAACAAAGGAATAAAGATTTGACTATCTGAGGAACATTTACTGAATGTGGTGGGCCCTGTAAAACATAGAGCTGAAAGGCAAAACCCCTGCCTGCAGGAAATCATGGTGGCAGAGGGGCCAGACAGATGTAGTCTATTACGCAGAGCAGATGTGGCAAGTGCTGGGAGGTAGAGAGCGGCTTACTCATGGGCTGCTGTCCCATCAGCACTGAAGGACCAAAGCAGTCAAGCTGTGGGGAAGCACCCAGGTCTCCAGCCAGGGTCTACGACCCTACTCGTCTCATGTCTCTCTCCGACTCTTCTGGGACTTTCATCCTCAGTCTGCTGCCATTGCACTGGGCTTCTTGCAGTTCGCCTGGCATGTTCCTGCCTTGAGGCTTTGTACTTGTTTCTTCTGTCAGGAGGGCTCTTTCCCCAGACACCTACAGAGATTAGTCCCTCACTCCATGTATTTCTCTGCAAAAATACTGCTAAACCAGACCTATCCTATCTAAAATGGTAATTCTCAGTCTCCCATCCTGTTTTGTCTTTCTGTATAGAATTTGCCACCACCTGACATAAGTTATTTACTTATTTACTTCTTCTTTCCCTCTAGAATACAAACATGAAAATGAAGACTTTGTTTTGTTCCCTCCTTAATCTCCAGCACCTAGAATAGTCCCTGGTATCTGCTAGGTGCTCAATAAATAGCTGTGGAATGAAGAGGGGGGCAGGACATTCTAAGGACAGGGGAAGGCAATGTAAAGGTACAAAGGTGAAAAAAAGTGTGAGGTGTGCATGGTGGATTATGGGATATGGAGGGGGGCACGGGCCTAGAGTGTAAGGCATACCTTCATAGGAGTTCAGCTTTATTTTTTAAAAAAGATTTATTTATTTAGTTCCATTTGTTATTATTTTTAATTATGTCATTTAATTTTATTTATTCATTCATTTATTTTAATTTGACCAGAGAGACAGACACAGAGAGAGAGGGAAAGTGAGAAAGCAAGCCACCAGGTTTGGGACTCAAACCATGGTGGGCCATGTGGGTGTGTCCAGCACATTAACTGCCATGCCACCTGCTGGTCCCCATGTTATTATTATTTTTTAATTTGACCAGACAGAGACAGAGAGAGAGGTGAGGGTAAAGTGAGAAAGCAAGCCGCCAGGTCCAGGGCTTGAACCGCAGTTGGCCATGTGGGAATCCAGCCACTAATGCCATTAACCACCATGTCACTTGCCAGCTCCCCCAGGAATTTAGATTTTATTCTGAAACATATGAGGAGCCTTTGAAGATTTTGAGCAGGGAAGTGATACAACTAGGGTAAAACACAGGGGCAAGGCTGGAGGCAGAGACACATTTGGAAGCTCTCATAGCAATCCAGGCAGAAAATGACGAAGCCTCAATTCAAGTAGTAGCAGTTGGGGCGAACATGAAAGGACAGGTCTGAGAGCAATTTAGAAGTTATAATCAGTACAGCCAGTGAGACTTATTGGAATGTCAGGTATAAGGGAGGTGTTGAGGAAAACTTCCACCAGCCTATAAATTCTGTGCCAGCAAAAGCTGTCTTATCTCTATCGCTAGATACTACTGTAATCCCAGCGAAGAGACAGAGAGGAGCTTGATAGACATTTTTTAAAAGAATTATTTTATTTAACTTTATTTATTTATTTATTTTAATTTGACCAGAAAGGGACAGAGTGAGAGGGAGAGAGAGAGAGAGGGAGGGAGAGAGAGAGAGGGAAAGCAAACTTCTAGGTCTGGATTTCCACATGGCCAAACTATGATCGGCCATGTGGAAATCCAGTGCCCTTAACCACCACACCACCTACCAGCCCCAATAAACATTTATTTATTTATTTATTTTTAGTTTTTTGCTACAGGGTGTGTGTGCTGATCTGAGAGAGATGGAGTGGGGGCTGGGAGGAGGAATAATAGCCCTCACCCCTGGGGGGAATAACACACTGCAATCCCTTCTTCTCCATTATCTTCTGGGGGTTTGGGGGGTGCATGCATACATGCCTGGTGTGATTTTCAAGTTGCCTGATTTGGGATTTCAACAGTGGCCACATGGGATCCAGCTGCCTTAACCCCCTGCCACCTGCTGGCCCGTAGACGTTCGTTGAAGAAACCAAGTTTCTGGTTTGGGCAACTGGTAGTTAGTGGGATTGTTTACAGAGAGGGAGAGGATAGAGTTAAATTGAAATTTGTTGTAAGATACTAGGTGGATGTGCCTATTTGGAGTTCTGGAAAGAGAGAGGGCTGGAGATCGAGCACTCAACAAATGTTCACTTCACGAAGCCCGTTCTGTGTTCCCAGCATTGGCCATTGTTGTCATGGAGCTGCGTGTATGTGTGTGTGACTGCATGCACTTGTGTGTGCTGGAGGTCAGGGTGGGCAACCCAACACAAGATCACATTGGGTTATGATGAGTGTTGTGATTTGCAAGGCACAGGGAATGACAAGAGGAGAAATAATATAGCCTAGGAGTTTAGAAACCCTCATTTAGGAGTTTAAGCTGACATCTGAATGATGAAGAATAATTGATCAAGAGCAGAAATGGGGGTGTGGTAATTGAGGCAGCTGGATCCCACATGGCCGACAGCATGGTTCAAGTCCAGACCTGGCAGCTTGATAAACATGCCTGGTGCATGTGTGTGCATGCCCAAAATCCTGAGAGGAGAATGGAGGAAAAGTGATTGCAGTGTGGCAGTTCCCCTGCGGACACCCTCCATTTTGTCTCTCTCTGGTAGATGCACCTATTTGGAACATGCCCTGTGGCCAAAAAAAAAAAAAAAAAAAAAAAAAAAAGTAAAATGGAAAGATGAGTGTTTCAGGCAGCAAGAACAGAATGTCTGAGAGCCCCAAGGAGACATAGAAGGGCTTCTTTGAGATCCTGAAAAGAGTTCCCAGTGGGCTACAGTTTTGAGTTAAGGTAGAAAATGTTGAGAGTTGGCCATAGAGGTAAATGGGGGTTAGGGGTTAGCTTGTTCAGAGCTGTTTAAGTTATTTTTGTTGTATAACAAATTGCCTAGAACATATTGGCTTACAGCAATAGTCATTTTATTCTCTCATGGTTTCTGTGCCTCAGGAAGTTGGGAAGGACTTAGTGGTATAGTTCTAGCTCAGGGCTCTCTTTTTTTTTTTTTTTTTCTGGAAAGGTTTTTGCTATAAGGTATGTGCACTCACCAGAAAGACAGAGACAGACAGAGAGAAAGTGAGAAATCATGCCCCCCCCCCCGGGGGGGGAGGGGGTGGCCATGTCGCAATCCCTTCTCCTCCATTCTTCTCTCGGGATCTTGGGAATGCACGCACACGCGCCTGGTGTGAATTTAAGCCACGGGGTCCGGGACTCCAACCATAGTAGCCTACGTGAGAGTCCAGCAACATAGCCAGTATGCCAACTGCTGGTCCCTCAGGGCTCTCATGTGCTTGTAGTCAGATGGATCAGGAACTGAACTGGGGGTGTGGAGGAACATGGGGACTATCTAGACTTCTTTATTTCTAAATTGTGTTAGGGCCTTTCCATGTTGTTTTACCATGTGGATGATGTTGGTTTTTTTCATGGCATCCTCAGGCAGTCTGATTGTTACTTGGTAGCCCACGGTTTTAAGAATGAGTATTCTGGGGGACCAGCAGGTGGCGTGGTGGTTAAGGCCCTGGACATTCCCACATGGCTGACCAGGGTTCGAGTCCTGAATCTGGTGGCTTGGTTTCTCACTTCCTCTCTCTCACTCTCACCCTCTGTCTCTCTTTGGTCGAATTAAAAAATAAATGAATGAATAAATAAAATAAAAAATTATTAAAAAAAAAAAAGAATGAGTATTCTGGGGCCAGCAGGTGGCATGATGATTAAGGTGCTGGACTCCCACATGGCTGACTGTGGTTTAAGTGCTAGACCTGGCGGCTTGCTTTCTTACTTTCTCTCTCTGGTGAATGCATGTGCTCTGTAGCAAATTGAAAAATAATAATAATTATTATAATAATGGTAAATAAAATTAAATCTATTTTTTTTTTTTTTGATTGAGAGGTTTTTGCTATAGGGCGTGTGTGCTCACCAGAAAGATAGAGAGAGACAGAAAGTGAGAAATCACCCCCAGTGGGGATGGCCTCACCGCAATCCCTTCTCCTCTATTTGCCTCTTGGGATCTTGGGCACTCATGCACATGCACCTGGCATGAATTTAAGCCACTGGGTCTGGGACTAGAACCGCGTTCAACTACATGGGAGTCCAGCAACATAGCCATTACACCAACTGCTGGTCCCATTAAATAAAATTAAATAATTCTTAAAAAAAAGAATGAGTATTTCAGCAACCAAGTGGAAGAGGCCTATCTTTTAAAAAATTTTGTTGTATTTATTTTTTTATTTTTATTTTTATTTATTTATTTATTTGAGAGGTTTTTGCTATAGGGCGCGTGCGCTCGCCAGACAGACAGAGAGAGACAGAAAGCGAGAAATCACCCCCCAGAAGGGATGGTCATGCCGCAATCCCTTCTCCTCCATTCTCCTCTCAGGATCTTGGGCACGCATGCACACGCGCCCGGTGTGAGTTTTAAGCCACCGGGTCTGGGACGCGAACCGCGGTCGATTACATGGGAGTCCAGCGACATAGCCATTGCGCTAGCTGCTGGTCCCCTTATTTTTTTATTTTTGAGAGAGATATTTTGGTATAGACTGTGTGCGCTTGCCAGGGAGACAGAGAGAAAGAAAGTGAAAATCATCCCCTGGGGGAATGGCCATGCTGTAATCTCTTCTCCATTCTCCTCTTGGGATTTTGGGCACGCATGCACATGTGCCCAGTGTGAATTTCAAGTTGCAGGGTCCAGGACTTGAACCATGGTTGGCCATGTGGAAGTCCAGCCATGTAACTGCTGATCCCAATCCCAAGGCCTTGTTTTTTTTTTATTTAGAGGTTTTTGCTATAGGGTGTGTGCACTCGCCAGAAAGACAGAAGAGAGAGACAGAGAGACAGAAAGCAAGAAATCACCCCCCAGGGGGGATGGCCACGCCGCAATTCCTTCTCCTCCATTCTCCTCTCAGGATCCTGGGCACACATGCACACGTGCCTGGTGTGAGTTTGAGCCACCGGATCTGGGACTTGAACCGCGGTCGACTACATGGGAGTCCAGCGACATAGCCATTATGCCAACTGCTGGTCCCCAAGGCCTTGTTTTTTATAATCTGGCCTCTGAAGTGGCTACCATACTCTGTAGGTAGAAACATCCTCAGAAGACCACCCAGTTTCAAAAGGAGAAGGGCATAGACCCTACCTCTAATGGGAGGAATATCAAAGTCACATGGTAAGAAAAGCATATGAGGTGGGAGACATTGTTGAGACATCTTTGGAAAACACAATCAATCTCACAGACTAACCATGTGAAAGGGTATCATGGGCTTTCTCCTAAGGCAATTAAAAATCTCTTAAGCTTCTCTCCCCCTTTAAAATTTTTTTCTTTTTTAGTTTACTATAGGGTGTGCACTCACTGGAGAGAGAGAGAGAGAGAGAGAGAGAGAGAGAGAGAGAAGTAAGAAATCCCCCCCCCCCCCCTCACCCCCCCAGGGGGCATGGCCATGCTGTAATCCCTTCTCCTCCACTCTCTTCTTGGGATTTTGGGCAAAACATGCCCAGTGTGTTTTTCAAGCCACTGGGTCTGGGACTCGAACTCAGTCAGCCAGTCAAGCTGCCTTAATCTCTGCACCACTTGCTGGCTCTCTTAAACCCTTTAAAACAGGAGAGTGGTATTTGTGATGTAGATTTTGAAATTTGTGGTTTTTGGGATGATTACTCTTTGTTTAGCATGCAAGACTGAAAGCAGGGAGACTAGTCAGGAAGCTGTTGCCATGATCCTGGTGAGAGATGATGGTGGTTTTTTGGGGATAAGGAGACTGGTTAAAACTTGGGCCCTGGGGGCCAGCAGGTGGTGTGGTTGTTAAGAACGCTGGACTCCCACATGGCTGACTGTGGTTAGAGTCCCAGACCTGACAGCTTGCTTTCTCACTTTTGCTCATACTCTCTCTTACTCTGGTCAAATTAAAATGAATAAGTAACTAAAGGGCTGGCAGGTGGTGTGGTAGTTAAGGGCAGTAGACTCCCACATGGCCGACTGTGATTCGAGTCCCGGACCTGGAGGCTTGCTTTCTCTTGGTCTTGCTCTGTCTGTCTCTGGTGAAATTAAAACAAATAATTAAACAAAGAGAAATAAAACAATTCTTTAAAACAAACAAACAAACAAACTTGGACACTGATTAGATAAAGGTGGAGGTTGATGATGATGATATCCCTAAGTCTGTGGCTCGGGTAAATGGGTGGCTAGTGATGCCAGTTACTTATACGGAGAACGCTGGAGGAGCGGTAGGTTTGAGAGCAATGGATGGGATCAGTTATTGAGTCTGACATGCCTGCTGATGTCCAGTAGGTGGTTGGATGTTCATATATATCTGAAATCATGACAGTTGTTTGGTAGTATACTAGTGTTGAAAGTCCTTATTGTATAGACTGTGACTAAAACTGTGGGAGCAGATGGGATGACCAGGGACAGGATGCAGTAGCGGAGAACAGCATTCTGAGGAATACCTGCCTTTGAAGGATAGGTATTCTGTAATAAGATGGAGAAGAAACAGCTAGCAAGAGAGGAGTACTGGGAGGAGGTGGGTGGAGAGGAGAGATTTGAGATGCATTATGACCTACAGTGTTTAGTTAACTAAGAGGTCAAGCTAGATAAGGATTGTACACAGTTGATTTGATTTAACAACACGGAGATTACTGGTGACTTTCCATGTGGGCTTTCTCCTAAGGCAGTGAAATTTCAGTGAGGATGGAATCAGATTTTGGAAATATTGTTTACTAATCCTATAAAATATATTCAGTGTCTATCATGTGCCTAGTTCTGGGCTAGGCCCAGGAGATATAAGGATGTCTCGTACCAGGTCTCTGCCCTCATATTGCTCATGGTGGAGAGGAGAGACAGACGTAAACCATCCTAGTGCAATGTGGTTAATGTGGGAGATGGGAACTTACAATATAGGAAGGGCAACATACCCAGGGATGGTAGGTTTACACTCACAAGTTGTCTTTTTGGAGGAATTGTTAAGATAAGGAATGAATGAGAGGAAGGGAATCAAAGGGAAAAAGAAGAAAGCAAAACATTTAAGAGACACAGAAATTAAAATGATCTGTTGATGATAACATGTGTGATAATATCTATTTTATCTTTTTAACAAATTTATTTATTTATTTATTTATTTATTTATTTATTTGAGAGATTTTTGCTATAGGGCGCATGCTCTCGCCAGAAAGACAGACAGAGACAGAAAGACAGAAAGCGAGAGATCACCCCTCAGGGGTGATGGCCACGCCGCAATCCCTTCTCCATCTTCCTCTCAGAATCTTGGGCACGCACGCACACGTGCCTAGTGTGAGTTTAAGCCACCGGGTCTGGGACTCAAACCACGGTCGACTACATGGGAGTCCAGCGACATAGCCATTACGCTAACTGCTGGTCCCGGTATTTTTTAATTAAAAAAAAACGGTTTTAGTTTTAATAGATCGAAATTAAAAAAAAGTGTTAAGAGAAATTTGCTTAAAACTTAAAGCCAGGAAAAAGGTTAGGATTCAGTTCAAATAGTAAATAGATATACCTATCAACAGTTCAAGGGAAGACAAACATACTTAAACATGGAAATCAAAGCATAGAAGAAAATCAATAATGTTTTAGTCTAAAGTAAAAAAAATTCTATTGGGGACCAGGAGTTAGCATAATGGCTATGTTGCTGGACTCCCGTGTAGTCGACTGCAGTTTGCATCCCGGACCCAGTGGCTTAAAACTCACACCGGGCGCATGTGCGTGCGTGCCCAAGATCCTAAGAGGAGAATGGAGGAGAAGGGATTGCGGCGTGGCCATCCCCCCTGGGGGGTGATTTCTCGCTTTCTGTCTCTCTGTCTCTGTCTGGCAGCAAAATCCTCTCCCCCCCAAAAAAAAATTCCATTTCACTAGTTCAGACTCATGTAATTAATATCTCTCTTATTGAATTTGCAGTGTTACTGTGGTCTGATTTTTCCATTTAAATCCTGGAAGTTAACATTCAACATTATTATTGATATCTCTGAACTTGTCCCTACCATTAAGTTGGCCTTTTTCTTGATCACTCCCTGTTCTCTTATTTCTGTCTGTCTTTAGTTCCTGGTATAGCACTTCCTTCAGCACTTTTTGAAGAGTTGGTCTGGTGTTGATAAATTCTTTCAGGTTTTGTTTATCTAAGAATGTTTCGGGCTTTTCTTCCCATATGAAGGATAATCTTGCCAGATATAGTATTTTTAGTTGAAATTGTTTTTCACTTAACACTTTGAATATATTCCCATTCTTTCTTTGCTTGCATTGTTTACAATGAGGGGTCCAATGTTAGCCTGGTGGGCTATCCTTTGAACGTAACTTGATGTTTTTCTTTTGCCAATTTTAGTATCTTGTCTCTGTCTGTGGTTTTGGTCAATCTGGCTATGATGTGCCTTGGAAAAGATCTTCTTGGGTTGAAACTATATGAGGTCCTTTGTATTTCTTGGGTCTGGATATTTGAGTGCCTCTCTAGGTTTGGAAAGTTTTCTTCCAGGATTTCATGGAACAGATTATCAATGGACTTAGTAGTTTCTTCACCTTCTGGGATACCGGTTGTCTGCATGTTTGAGCCTTTAATGGTATCTAGTATTACTTGTATTTCTCTCTCTCTCTCTCTTTTTTGGGTTATTTTCTCAGTCTTTTTGGTGAATTCTTCTAGGTCAGAGGTTCTGTCTTCTATATCTGAGATTCAGGCTTCTGCATGATCTAATCTGCTTTGGATATTTTCAAGGGAGGTTTTGATATCCTTCATCTCTAACAATTTCATTGGATTCTTTTTTATGATATGTATCTCCTCTTTCAGGTCATGCAGGAACTTCCTCACCTCCTGGAACTCCTTTCTTTTCTCATGCACCTATTGGAGTTCACTGTCTTTCTTCTCTTGCATCTCTGTTAGCTTTCTCTCTATGAATATTTTAAATTCTTTATCTGACATTTCCATGAGTTCCCTTGTATTCTCTGTGGAGGAAAAGGACTTATTCTTTTCCCTTAAAGGAGAGACATTTTCTTGGGTTTCTCATATTTCTTGTGTCTCTGTGGTGGTTTCTGGTCATCTGATGGATTATATGCTTTTCTCTAGTTTTTGGAGCTTAATTCTGAGCTTTCCAAGGAATGCAAGAGGAGGTGATGTGCAGTCTCTAAACAGTGCTGTTTTTCTACCTTCGCACAGCTGATTCAATGAAAATTGAGGATTAATCTGACCCTAAAAGTATTCAGATATTTGGCTACTGAGCACCTGACCTTGTGGAGGCTGAGTAGAAAAGTGAGAAAGGTAAAGAAAAAGAAAAGAAAAATAGAGAAAACCAAAAAAGAGAAAAAAATAAAATGAAAACAAAAAAAGAAATTTTTTTTGGCAAAAAAATGAAAATGCGGCTACTCAGAACTCAAATACAGATGGCTGCTGATTAGTTTAATCTATAGGGGCAGGGGGAAAGGTAAGAATTAAAGAGTGGCAAGGAGTGAAGAAGTTTAAAAATTAAAAAAAAATATGGAGAGAGAGATGGAGAAAGAGAGAGAGAGAGAGAGAGAGAGAGAGATATTGGTTAAGTAAGGTGTCTAATGTGGCACCTTGGCTATGTCTTTGGGGCAGGAGGGTGAAGTCTGGGCAGAAGGTCTTTGGTAGTCCTGATCCCTGAATGGAGGTGCTCAGAACTCAAATACAGATGGCTGCTTATTGCTTTATCTTATGGGGTTAGGGGGAAAGGTAAGAATGAAAAAGAGTGGTGGAGAGCTAAGAAGTTTAAAAATTAAAACTAAACATTAAAAATAGAGAGACGGAGAGAGACAGAGAGAATAACTTGGGTGCTCTGACCTGGCTCCTTGGCTGTAGCTTGGGGGCAGGAGGGTGAAGTCTGGGCAGGGGGCCTTTGGTGGTCCTAATCTATGATCATATCTTTAACTACACTAATATACAGTGTATTCACACTGGGGAAAATTCACTTTACAAGTTGTTATGAGATACAGTGATTGAATGTATAAAAAAAACCTATGAAAATAAAAAAAGGAAGGTAAGGAATGGAATGTCAGTTGGCGACTGGGAAATAAAGGGAAAATTTGGTGAGGTGACTGGCAGGGTGGAAGAGGAGGGGAAGGGACATCAGACTTGGCTGAGAAGGGTGGGAAGGGAGTATAGATAGCTTTTTAGAAGATTGACTCTGAAAGCAAGGAGGGTGGCTGATAGAGAAGAGGACCAAAACTGAGGGATTATTTTATGGGGAAGACAGCCTGCCTTAGGCTGGTTGGTGGTATGTTTTCAGAAAAGCTGGCCAAAATATCTCTCCTCTACAACAAAGTCTTCCCTGAGGTTGGCTGAGTTTCCCGAGTCAGCGTTTCTTTATTGAACAGTGCTGTCTCATCCCTTTGAGAGGCAGCAGTGCATGATGGTTAAGAGCATGGACTCAAGCAGGACTGGGTTCAGTCCTAGGTCAGTTTTATCAGCCTGTTTCTTCCTCTATAGAATGGAGCCCCTATCTCATAGAGGAGTGATCTGTGTTTCTATTGCATTTTCATTTTTTTGTTCTCAAACAGTGACAATTTCAAGAGAGGAAGCACAGAATTTCTACTTCTGCCAGCTGCTCACTGCCTTAGCAGGCATAGTCTTCCTTTAGGATTGTTGAACTACAGCCCTAGATAGCCTGCTATTACTAATAGGCCTTGAAATCATTTACCAGTTATTGCTTTGGTAAGTGTTTTGTATGAGTGGGTGACTTTACTCATTGCTGATTTCATTGTCAGGTTAATCATATGTTGCCCTCCTTGCCAGGAATATTGCCTCTCCTCTCCCAGCCCCCAGCACTGAGTTCCTACACTCAGTTCAGGAAACAGTGGTCCTGGCACCAACCTACACCCCTTACTCCCCCAGATTTGATAGGTTGCCTTTCAGTGACTTTCATGGTATCCAATTCTTGTAATTATCCATGTACGCTTTTCTTTTTTTTCTAAAGAATTATTTTATTTGACTTTATTTATTTTAATTTGACCAGAGAGGGACAGAGTGGGGGCTGGAGGAAGTGAGAGGGCAAGCTGCCAGGTCCTGGGATTCGAAGCACTGTTGGCCATGTGGGAGTCTAGTGCCCTTAAACACTATGCCACCTGTCGGCCCCTCATGTATACTTTTCTGTGGAAGACTGGGGACTAGGTTTTATTTATTTTATTAAAAATATTTTATTTAACTTATTTATTCATTTATTTTAATTTGACCAGAGAGGAACAGAGTGAGAAAGAGAGAGAGAAGGAAAGTGAGAAAGTAAACCACCTGGTCTGGGACTTGAACCGCATTAGTCCATGTGGGAGTCCAGTGCCCTTAACCATCACTCCACCTGCCAGCCCAGGGGACTCAATTTTAACCATAGGGTCTAACACAGTGTGTTCTCATTATATGCTTGTTGAATGAATGAATGGATGGGTGGATGGGATGGAGGGACAGATGGGCAGATGGATAGGTGGAATGAATTAATTCTGAGTTCTAAAGGAAACTTGCTGTCTTGTCCAGGGTACCAGAAATGATTATTTTATCTCAACCAGAGAGGTGTGCAGATGAGTCTTCCTGAGGTGGTTATTCTGGCTTCTCAGAATTCTTGGTGGATTGTTGAAATTTTCTTCAGACAGAAGTATCCCCTAACGGAAGGAGAGATCATCCCACTTCCAGGCCCACATACTTTCATATAAATAGGGAGGCATGTGGTATGGAGGAATAGATTTAGGGTTTGGAACTAGCTACTAGCTGAGTGACCTCATTCCCTCCTCCCTCCCCCCCAATGGCTGGAGTGTGCATGCATTTGAGAGAGAGAGAGAGAGAGAAAGTGAGAAAGCACCTCTTATGGGGGATGGTCATGTTACAATCCCTTTTTCTTCATTTCTTCCTCCTTTTGGAATTTTGGGCACACATCCACTATATCCAGTGTGTTTTTCAAATCACCAGGTCTGGGACTCAAACCACAGTTGACCTTGTGGGATCTAGCTTCCTTAATCACCATTCCATGGATTAGCCCAGTTTTCTTAATTGTAAAATAAAGATAACAAATTCTACTCTATCAGATTAAATTAGACAATATATGTAAGTGATTTGGCATATAATTCTCAGTCAAGAATGATACCTGCAGGACAAGCAGTTGGCGTAATGGCTATGTCGCTGGACTCCCACGTAGTCGACCGAGGTTCGAGTCCTGGACCTGGTGGCTTAAACTCATGCCAGGCACGTGTGTGTGCGTGCCCAAGATCCCAAGGGGGAGAATGGAGGAGAAGGGATTGCGGAGTGGCCATCCCCCCTGGGGGGGTGATTTCTTGCTTTCTGTTTCTCTGTCTCTGTCTTTCTGGTAAGCGCACACGCCCTATAGCAAAAACCTCTCAAAAAAAAAAATGATACGTGCTATTGAAAATTATGTTCACAATCATATATGTCTCTCTGTCTCTGTTTTTTGTTTTTTTTTTGTTTGTTTGTTTTTGTTTTTTTTTAGATTTTTTGCCATAGGGCGCATGCACTTGTCAAAGAAAAACAGGGCTGGGAGGGAACAAGAAATCACTCTCTCTGGGGGTGGCCCCACTGCAATCCCTTCTCCTCCATTCTCCTCTTGGGATTTTGGTCATGCATGTACACTCTCTAGGCATGTTTTTCAGGCTGCTGGGTACGGGACTTGAACTGAGTACCTATGTGGGACCTAGTGCCGTAAGCACCACACCACCTGCTAGCCCCTATAATCATATACATCTTATTAATGTCTTAAAACTACTTTGTGTGGCTTAAAAGCCGTTTAATTTTACAAAAGCTCAGAGATCAGAAAGGAAGCTGAGACTTTTCTTCCTGTTTTTCAGGAGAGGTGGGACTTCTCTCCTGGCAGAGTAAGAGTCAGATGTCTAAGTCCAGCTCCACCCGACTCTCCTTTCCTCAGAACCAAGATGTTTTGGTCTACTGTTAGCATGTTTGGACATTTCTGTTCTTGCCTTGCCTGTACTCGTCTACAATGTGACCTATTTTTTTTTTTTTTTTTTAACTTTCATTAGTAGGACATTTTACCTCCTGTGCCTTCTGTCTGCCCTCTGTACCAGTCAGCCAGCAGTGCTTAGTCAGGTCCTCTGTGAGCAGATTACTGTTCTTTAGGGATTAGGCAAAGATTCTTTGTGTTTTCACACTTGGCCTTCATGAATCGCATGTAGTAGTTTCTTTAGTAAATGTTGTCTGGATGAATGAACAAAAGATATGGGTCCAGATTCAACTTGGCATTTTGTGCTTTCAGCTCTCAGATTGATGGTGGTGGTGGGGGGATGAGAATTGCTGTGGGAACTGGACAGAAAGGAGGGCAGACAACTCACCTGAGTCTGCTCATGGACTGTAAGGACCTCAGATTGCTGAGAGTCTGTCTGGGTGCTTTGATCACATGTCCTCACACAGTTTCTCCTGGTACCCGGATGCCTGACCTCCTGTACTGTGGCTAATGAGGTGGAACAGCCAGATGCTGGGCCCCTCAACTGATTTCACCCTTTGAACTTTCTATTTGAAAGCCAGTTACCTATCTCAGAGGGGTTTTCCCAAGAGCAATCTTTTTTATTTTTAAATAATTATTTATTTATTATTTAATTTAATTTATTATTAATTTTATTTAATTATTAAAATTTGTTACAGGGCACATGTGCTCATGAGAGAGAGAGAGAGAGAGAGAGAAAGAGAGAGACAGAAAGCGAGAAATCACCCCCCAGGGGGGATGGCCACGCCACATCCCCTCTCCTCCACTCTCCTCTCGGGATCCTGGGCACACACACACACGCCCAGCGTGAGTTCAAGCCACCAGGTCCAGTACTCGAACTGCAGTCGACTACATGGGAGTCCAGCGACATAGCCATTATGTTAACTGCTGGTCCCAATCTTATTTATTTATTTATTTGTTTACTTATTTTGAGAGAGATATTTTTGTTATAGGGCAAGTGCACTTTGCAGAGAGAGAGAGAGAGAGAGAGAGAGAGAGAGAGAGAGAGAGGCAGAGAGAAAGAAAGTGAGAAATCACTCCCCAGGGAGGTGACACATTGCAATCCCTTCTCCTCCATTGTCCTCTCAGGATTTTGGGCACTCACGTGCATATATCTGGTGGTTTTTTTTTTTTTTTTTTTTTTTAGAGATTTTTGCTATTGGGCACATGCGCTCGCCAGAAAGACAGAGAGAGACAGAGAGACAGAAAGTGAGAAATCACCCCCGCCCAGGGGGAATGGCCATGCCACAATCCCTTCTCCATTCTCTTCTCAGGATCTTGGGCACACACGCACACGTGCTCGGTGTGAGTTTAAGCCACCGAGTCCAGGGCTCGAACCACGGTTGACTACATGGGAGTCCATTGATGTAGCCATTACGCCAACTGCTAGCCCCCATCTGGTGTGTTTTAAGTCGCTGTGTCCAGGAGTTGAACCTTTGTCAACTATGTGGGAGTCCAATGACATAACTATTACACCATCCGCTGGTCACACCAAGAGCCATCTTAAGTTGGAGGTGAGGAAGCTTACATTGCATGTTCCACATTAATCTCAATAAATAGGCTGGAGTCAGAACACAGCCTTACTCTTTGTGGGGTCAGTGTGAACTTTGGGGCAAACTCTTCAGCAGAATTGGAGAGGTAAGAGTTGTGTGCTGATTTGATCCTCAAGGCTTATTCTCTCCCTTTTTGCTTCTCTGCCTCAAAAAAGCTGAGGGATTGTCATGTCTGGTATGAGACTCGGGAGATATCATCTCAAGAAAGAAGAAGTTTATTGAGAGAAAGAGTGTCCGGGGCTCTGAAGCCTGAGGTGTCTCAGCTGGCCCACCTGGAGGAAGGGGGTTTCTTTTAAAGGGCAGTCAGACTATTTGGGAGACTAGATATAATACCTATATGTAGGGTAGGGTTTTTTTTTTTGGTCATCGTTGTTGTTTTTCATTTGTTTTAGGGGAGTTAGGCTTTGTGTCATTGTCTGCTGCCCCCTGGGCAGAGTGACCTTGCAGTAGAAGCACCTGGGGTGGAGGTTCCTATCAAGAACAGTTCTTCAGAGGTCTGGCCTTGGTTTCTTGTCAAGTCTGGAGCAATACCAGGTCGTGCTCAGAAGAACTTTACTGAATGGGACCTTATAGGGATAGCCCATGGGAGGTTGAATAAGATGTAGGGACAGTGGATCCTAACCCTGATTGTACATTGGAATCACCCAGGGAGTTAAAAAAAACAAACACCCATTACTCCACTTCTTGACTAAGTAACCCGAACCACTGGAGAGAAGAATGGGAATTGACTTGAAGAATGGAATTGAAGCAGCAGAGGAAAGTTGGTGGGGCCTTGTGTAACAAGTGAGAAGAGTGGCTCTAAATTGTCACTATGCCTCAGACTCATCCTGTGAAACTTTGGAAACATACTTGGGATGCCTGGGCTTCAGCCCCTAGTGTTTGACTTCACTGGTTTGGATGAGGCCTGAGCACTAGACTTAGTTAAAGCTTGCCAAGTGATGCCAGTGTGTGACCAGAAGAGATGAGCCGTGAGTTAAGTGAAATGCTTCAGCTTGTCTGATCAAAGCTGTTCTGTATGTGTTTGTTAGGTGACTACCTAAGGTAGCACACCCAAGGCAGACGTATAATCTGATTCTGGGAACCCCTTTCTCAGACCTCGTGAAATAGAGAAACATGACGAAGAGCTTGCTCACACCAGTTGAGCCACAGACAGCAGTCCTCCTGCTGATTGCTGTGGAGTGAATGATGTTAACAATCAGAAAATATCTGAGGGAGCTGGCAGATGGTGTGGTGGTTGGGTGCAGGACTCCCACATGGCCAACTGTGGTTTGAGCCCCAGACCTGTGGCTTGCTTTTTCACCTTTCCTCTCTTTCTGTGTTCTTCTCTGGTGAATTGAGGGAATAATAAGAACAATAATTAATATAGTTAAGTAGGTAGTTTTTTCCTTTTTTTTATAAATTTAAAAAATTTAAGAATTATTTTATTTAACTTTACTTATTTTTTTATTTTTTTATTTTTGTAAATTATTTATTTATTTATCCACTCATTTATGTTTTTTTAATTTGACCAGAGAGAGAGACACACAGAGAGAGAGAGAGAGAGAGAGAGAGAGAGAGAGAGAGAGAGACGGAAAGTGAGAAAGCAAGCCACCAGGTCCGGGACTCGAACCGTGGTCGGCCATGTGGGAGTGTCCAGCACCTTAACCACCACGTCACCTGCTGGCTCCAACTTTACTTATTTTTAATTTGACCAGAATGGGACAGAGAGAGAGAGAGAAAGTGAGAAAGTAAGCCGCCAGGTTCGGGACTTGAACCACCATCGCCCATGTGGGAGTCCAGTGTCCTTAACCACCATGCCACCTGCCAACGCTAAAGTAGGTAGTTTTTTTTTTTTTTGAGAGTTTTTTTGCTATAGAGTACATGTGCTTGCCAGAAAGAGACAGAGAGACAGAAAGCAAGAAATCACCCCCCAAGGGGGATGGCCATGCCACAATCCCTTCTCCTCCATTCTCCTCTCAGGATCTTGGACACACACGCACATGCGCCCGGCATGAGTTTAAGCCACTGGGTCCGGGACTCAAACCGTGATCGACTACATGGGAGTCCAGCGACATAGCCATTACACTAACTACTGGTCCCAAAGTAGGTAATTAAAAAAAAAAAAAAAGAAAGAAAAGAAAGCACTTGAGATTTGTCACTGGTGACCTTGAAGTTTAAGGTGGCAAACTGAGTGGCAGGTAGAATTTTCATCTTCCAGTTACAGGCTGTGTGTATGAAAAGAAAAAGAATGTAGGACAGAACAGAAAAGAAAAAGAACGTAATACAGAACAGAAAAGAGGGACCAGCAGGTGGCGTGTGATTAAGGCGCTGGACACTCCCACATGGCTGACCATGGTTTGAGTTCCAGACCTGGTGGCTTGTTTTATCACTTTCCCTCTATCTCTCTGTGCCTTTTTCCGGTCAAATTTAAATGAATGAATGAAGAAAAAATAGAAAAGAAAAAGAATGCAGGACCAGCATTCTTGGCGTAATGGCTATGTCACTGGACTCCCATGTAGTTGACTGAGGTTTGAGTTCCGGACCCAGTGGCTTAAACTCAGGCTGGGTGCGTGTGCGTGCGTGCCCAAGATCCCGATCCCAAAAGGAGAACGGAGGAGAAGGGATTGTGGCGTGGCCATGCCCCCTGGGGGATGATTTCTCTCTTTTCTGTCTCACTCTGTCTTTCTGGCAAGTGCACTCAACCTATAGTAAAAACCTCTCCAAAAAAAAAGAAAGAAAGAAAGAAAAAGAAAACAAAAAACAACAATAACAACAACAACAAAAATCCCAAAAAACTTAGAGGAAAGTTACTAAGAATAAAGTTCTGTATCTGTGATTTTTAAAAACAATTACTTTACTCAAAAAAAACCCACAAAAAAACAATTACTCTAATAGGCCCAGATAGTCAGGGAGGAAAGAGCTCATCAGTTTGAGATAGAGAATAAAGAGTTGTAATTAACAAAAACAAGTTCAGACTGAGACTCCACAGTCTGCCACAATGTCTGTTTTTTTTTTTTTTTTTGCTGTAGATTCTTCAGGGAGACACTGACAAAGTGAAGTCCTGGGATGGTGAGAGGTTAAGAAGCTATATTTGCCCCACAGGGGTTGAATAAACTGAATTTTTAGTCATGAAGGAGGGAAGACTCAAGGGGACACAATGTTAATCTTTAATGCTAAGTAAGGTCATGATGTGGAAGAGGGTTTAGTTTAATTCTGTGTGGTTCTAGAGAAAATACCCAGATTGACTGGGTTGAAATTGTAAGGAAGTTGCTTTTGATTTTGTAGAAGAAAGGACTATAATCTTTTAAAAAATGGCATGAGGAGGCCTAGCAGGTCGTGTGGTGGTTAAAAATGCTGGATTCCCACCATTCTGACCATGGGTCAAGTCTTGGACCTGGCAGCTTGCCTTCTCACTTTCCCTCTCTCTCTCTGGTCAAATAATAATAATAATAATAATAATAATAATAATAACAACAACAACAACAATAAAGTTAAATAAAATAATTCTTAAAAAAAATTACATGAGGGGGCTGGCAGGTACATGGTGGTTAAGGGCACTGGATTCCCACATGGCCGACTGCGGTTCAAGTCCTGAACCTGATGGCTTGCTTTCTCGCTTTCTCTCTCACTCATTCTGTACCTCTCTAGTCAAATTAAAATAAATAAAAGTTAAATAAATAAAATAATTTTAAAAGGGACCAGCAGTTAGCATAATGGCTATGTTGCTAAACTCCCATGTAGTCGACCGCTGTTCGAGTCCTGGACCCGGTGGCTTAAACTCACGCCGGGTGCGTGTGCATGTGTGCCCAAGATCCTGAGAGGAGAATGGAGGAGAAGGGATTGCGGCATAGCCACCCCCCGGCGGGTGATTTCTTGCTTTCTATCTCTCTGTCTTTCTGGTGAGAGTCCATGCCCTATAACAAAAACCTCTCAAAAAAATAATGAAAAAAAAATTACATGAGGCACTTAATAAGGTTTTGAGGTTAATTTATGGTCCAGGGGAATTTAAAGCAGAAAATGGATTAAATGGCAGCCTGTTTAGTGTGTTTCATTGTATGCATTTAAAGCTAATGTTGCTGGGAGGATTTTGAGTTTAATGTTCTTTTCCAGCAACTGTATAGTTTGGGCACCCAAACTAAAGCTGGCCATCTCACTTATGACATGTTTTTCTGTATATATGGGCCTGCAAGCTTTGTTCCATTCTTTTTTCTTTTTCCAGAATTATTTTATCTTCTTCTTATTATTTTTAATTTGATCAGAGAGACAGAGGGGGAGAGAGAGAGAGGGAGAGAGGGAGAGAGGGAGAGGCAGAAAGTGAGAAAGCTGGCTCTCAGGTCCAGGCCAACCTGCAATTGGCCATGTGGGAGTAACCACCATGCCATCTGCTGGCCCCTGCTTTGTTCCATTAAAAAAAAATTATTATTAATATTTTAAAATTTGACCATAGAAAGAGAGAGAGAGAGAAAGCGAGAAAGTAAGAAAGCAAGGTGTCATGTCTGGGACTTGAACCGTGGTCAGCCATGTGGGCAGTCCAGTACTGCAATTGCCACATCACCTGCCAGCTCCTCCCCCCTTTTTTTAAAAAAAAATTTTTTTGCTTTGTTCCATTTTATTTTTTAAATAATTATTTATTTTATTTTTTTTTTATTCCTTCATTTATTTTTTAATTTGATCAGAGAGACACAGAGGGTGAGAATGAGAGAGAGGAAGTGAGAAAGCAAGCCACCAGATTCAGGACTTGAACCCTGGTTGGCCATGTGGGAGTGTCCAGCACCTTAACCACCACGCCACCTGCTGGTCCCAGCTTTGTTCCATTTTTGATCCACCTATTCTGAAGCTTTATGGCTTTGGTTCTAGAGCTGCCACTGGGCCTTAAAACTGTTACTGAACTCAAATCAGGTTCGCTCGCCCAAGCGCTATAAAACCAAGCCATAGGCACATGGTGTGGTGAAGGAAAGTACAGCTTTATTGCAAAGCGCAAAGCAAGGAGAGCGGGCAGCTCATGCTGAAAAGACCCGGTCTTCCCGAGATGTTCCCCACATGCGTTTTTAAGGGCAAAATTAGGGCAGAGGTCCCAGGCACATGATCAGTTCAGTGATTGGTTCAAGAGGGCGTGATCATCTTGTGGTCATTCTTGTTTGGTGAGGCCTTAGATAACCAAATTCCTCTTCAGGTGTCTGGAACCCTTCAGCCTGGAGTCTCTGAGCTCACAACCAGCAGTTCCCAGTCTACAAAACATCTTACACATTGAAATGAAAACATTTCCTTTAAGTGAGAGTTTTAGAGGTCAAATGGCCCTCACTCTGGTCCATGTTGGTAATTATCATAACCAAAGTCTGAAGACTTACTCCTTACTCTGGACCATTACAATGCAAATGGACTTTATATTTCAGGAACCCTAGAAAATACATAGGGGGTTCTTGCTCGGTTTCAAAGCTAGAACTAGCCCTTAGTCTAGGGGACCCCAGGTAGGCTGGGTTTGATAACCTATTCAAGAACCTCTGTAAATGATGAGAGGGGTGACTTATTTGTAGCTACTTCTTCCTCTCCTTGGGTTCATGTGGAGAGCGGCTAATCTGAGCAAACATGGTGGCCTTTAGACATGTGCAGAAACGCAGTTCTGTGAGCTTAATTTGCATAGCAATGAAAGCAATTTGTATGTGAATATGTTAATTACCTGAAACTACAGAGCGGTATCTGTCTAAGGAAGCCTCAGAATTTGCCCCAAAAGATCAGAAAAACTGGGACCAGCAGTTAGCGTAATGGCTGTCGCTGGACTACGGTTCAAGTCCCGAACCTGGTGGCTTAAACTCACGCCGAAGGAAAAAAAAAAGATCAGAAAAACTACAAGGCCAGTAGTTTTCACATCTTCAGCTGATTAACATCTGAAAACAACTGGCTTTGCCGGTCCATTTCCTCTTCCCCCATTTTCTTCCCGATAAAATAATAAACCTGAGATAGGTTTGGTGTCACAGCTATCTCCATTAGAGAAGTCAGGCCCATCCGATCCTCCATTTTCTATACTTGTATATCTTTATGTGTTTATTTTATGTTTATTTCTAACCCACAGCCTCCCCCCCAACACACCCACACACACTCAGAAAAATGCGTTCTGCCAAGTGGGTCCTGGCAGGGTCAAAGTAGGAATGAGGTTATACCTAAGTCAAGGGCAAAAGGGGGTTTCAGATCGTCTTTCTGTGGACTTGGCTCAGTATTGCGTGGGGATTGAATTGCCCCTAGAGGTAGGAGGGTAGTATTTCTGTCCTTGAGGTTATCTTTCAGATGTCTCCATGTTATTCTAACCCTATTGTCCCCTCCTTTCCCTGACACTGAAGTGGGAGGTTGGGTTCCACTTCAAGAGCAGTGCTTTTGGCCAGGCTTTGGGACTGCCTGTCAGCTGTATCCGATGGGGGTGGGGAGAAAGGGCTCAATCAGCACTGCTGCCTGCCATACCCATTTCCTGCTCTCACGGCCAAGAGGCTCTGGAGGAAGCTGGGCTCTGGGGAAGTTGGGGGGCCAGATTTTTACAGGCAGTTCCTCTGTTCCCTGGTTTCTTTGGGTAGGATTCCCTTCCTTGTTCAAACTGGAGCCCCTGTGCTTAATAGAGAGCAGATCAGGATGAGCGGTTGGTCAGTGGCTGAAAAATAGAGTTCAGGGGTGAGGGAGGGAGAAATAGTGGTGGGTAAAGGAGGGATCAAATAATGGATATGAGAGTAGAAAAGCAGCAGGGATTATGTGTCTGCATAGTGAAGGGTGGTGAATCGAATCCTGCTTTTCACAGCCCACATCTCTGAATAGCACTGAGGGAGAGAGCCTTGTGGCACATAGCTACAGACTCTGATACTGAACTAGGAGTAGTCCTTTAGGCCTATTCCAGTTTGGTCTTGTGACCCATGACTAGCCTGCATGCTGACTGTGAATTTGCATTAGGGGAGTCCATTCCCCTGAGACTAAGACGGCGTCAGTTGTGCCTGGTGTTCCTAACTGAAACCATAACTTTCACTGTGACTATAAGACAGCAAGCAGCAGAGCCTGCAGGTAGTGGGATAAGGGGCAGAGGGCTGTTGGATAGCTGGAGGTGGAAGTCCAGTGGGAAAAAAGGCTGGGCAGCTGAGAAGGATCAACAGATTTGAAAGATTTGTGGAGGGCAAGATACAGGCACTTTGGTCATTTTGTGGGGTGCCTGTGGAGACTGTATACTTGTGTCTTTAATTATTAACTTACCACGGAGGAGGCCTGGAGCTATGGGCACATTTTTTGCCCAGCCCTGTGATAAGGTTTGGTTGTTTATTAGGCAGCAAGGCAAGCATTTGTATAGGACAGGAATGCCCCTTTCAGAAAGAGCAGAAAAATACTTGGACAATGAGTAGAAGGGAGGAGGAGGAGAGAGAAGATGAGACAGCTGTTTGGAGAGGCTGGTCTTTCCTGCTTCTCATCATTAAGTAGCCTCTGGGCCAGAATGTTATGTCATCAGGACACAATACAGGAGGGCTAGGGACACCAAGGACCATGCCACTGCCAGGAGAACTCAGACAGGGAGTACTTCCTGACTGTGCTGGGGGCCTGAAGCAGGCAAGCCCAGAGCTGGGTCTCAGTTTCTCTACTGGCAAGGCAGGTGACACTGATCTTGACCTTAGAGCACGTAGGAGAAGAGCCTTAATGTGAAGCCCTCCTTATTGTGTTCCAGTTGCTGAGCTGGGAAGGTGGGAGCAATGAAGTGATGCATTGTTATCACCACTGGGGAAGGTGTGTGAACATGCCTGCCTGCCTACTTTGGAGGCTGGCAGGGGAGTCAAGGAACCTTCTATTGAATTTCAGAGTTGTTTGTTCCTGTCCCCCTCATTCCCCAAATCCTGGGGTAACTGGTCAACCTCTCTTCAAACTTCTTCCTAAATAGTAGATTGTAAATTTTTTTGGGGGGTGGGAGGGAGAGGTAATGGATTTCCCTGAGTTTCTGTTTTATGTTATGGACACTTTTCTTAGAAAAATGCATATATTCATACAGAGATAACATTTTGCAAAAGAATTTTGGGTCTTGTAGAGGGCCAAGTTAAGAACTGTAGCTCTGGGGGCCGGCAGGCAGCATGACGGTTAAGGATGCTGAATTCCCATGTGGCTGACTGTGGTTCGAGTCCTCTACCTAGTGGCTTGCTTTTTAACTTTCCATCTCTCTCTCTCACACACTCTGTCCCTCTGGTAAAATTAAAATAAATAAGTAAATGAAATAAAGTTCAATAAAATAATTTAGAAAAGGAAATACGAGTTTATTTATTTATTTTAATAATTATTTTATTTAGTTTTATTTATTTAGTTTATTTTCATTTGACCAAAGAAGGACAGAATGAGAGAAGGAGAGTGAGAAAGCAAGCTGCCAGGTCTGGGACTCGAACCGTGACTGGTCATGTGGGAGTCTAGCACCCTTAACCACCACGCCACCTGCTGGCCCCCTAAATATGAGTTTATTTAAAAAAAAAAAAAGAAAGAAAAGCACTGTAGCTCTAAGGGTGGCCTGTGGACTTTACTGAAGCTCATCCGGGTAAAGGAATCATCTCTACCCCAGGGTAGAAGGATGTGAGGAATGTCTGTGGCTTTTACTTTTGTAAAATTATGTTATTATTTTATCCCGTCCTCATTCTATAGGAACTTCTCTTAGCAGCAAGAATCTTTCCAAGCACAAAACAAGCAGCTGAACTGGCAGGCAGTGGGCAGGAAGTCTGGCCTCTAGCCTAATCTTTGGCCACACATGCTGACCTGCTGGTCTAGACATTGAGTAAGTCATAATAGGACTCTCAAGGTTAACTGTCATACCACAGAGTCAGAGTGCTGGGTCCTGAAGTCCATGTCACAGTGGTAGCAGGAGATACTGTGACTTCAGATCCAAGAGCTGCACACATTGCTAATCCTGTACAACTGCCAGTTGCCTTCCACTGCCATGACTGGTAATTTGGGTGCACTTTTGTTTGTAAACAAATCCACAGTCATTGTTTTGTGTCGTCCATCTAAACGGCTGGTGGGAGGCAGTCCTGTAGAGCTATGTACACAGGTGCCCAGCAAGTTCCTTTGAGTTATAATGGTAAGGACATTCTGGGGCAGAGGTTTCCAGTGCAGAGCAGATTGTAGCCCAGACACATAGTATGCCGTCTTTGGCAGAAGGGTCTATCCTGATGACAGGTACCACAAAATCTGCTTGAGTGTCTAAGGCCCTCTAGGTGGTAAAGGTCAATCACCAATCAGTATCATTTTTCTTTCAGGTCTCCTAACCTTCATTAACTGTGCCTATGTCAAATGGGGAACCTTGGTACAAGATATTTTCACCTATGCTAAAGTATCGGCGCTGATTGCAGTCATCATTGCAGGCATTGTTAGACTGGCCCAGGGTAAGAGATAATATTAATAGCAACTAACATTCATAAAGCATTTCCTTTAGCCACGTTCCTCTAATTGCTTTTGTGTATTATCTCATTTAATTCTCTCAAGTCCCTTATCCTGGTAGGCAGTATTATTATTCCTATTTAATAGAAACCGAACAAAAAATTAAGTATTTTTTTTCGTAAGTCCCTAGCAGAAAGTAGTAGAATAGAATTTGTACCCAGGCAGATTGGCCTTATACCTATCCTTTAAGCTTGGCACATGTTGCTTCCCTGAGATGGCTGATCTTGGCAAAAGGGCTGATAGCTTTGCCCTGGAACTGGCTTTTGTAGACTGTCCAGCCTAATGCAATGTCTATGAGTGTTTTTCCTGTAAGAGTGGACATGCTCAGAAATGAACTGCTAGTACCCATCAGTACAAACGCCTACCCTACAACTACTCTGTTGACCTGTGTATACTGAGCCCTGCCCTTTGTCTACTCTATATTGTTCCTGTCTGGTGTTAGAAAGGGAGCAGAGTAGAAAAGGGCTGCATCATTCCTGTTCTCCAGCTCTCTGCTCCACAGTAGTTTATCATAGAAAGTCACCGCAGGGCCTTCCTATAAAGATCTCCATCCATGCCATTCCCTGCGTTCTGGCCATCTCTGTAGGTGTCTCTCTTCTGTTTCCCATTCCTTCACTGGTACCCTTGCTGCCAAAGGTATTCTAAGTCACTTAACTGCTGTTATCAGATATCCTGCCATTCTTTTACTGGATTGCCCTGAAGTTGGGAAAATGGGCCACTAATCCTCTGTCTTCTAAATATTCTCTGGTTCCAGGAGCCTCGACTCACTTTGAGAATTCATTTGAGGGTTCATCATTTGCAATGGGTGACATTGCCCTGGCACTATACTCGGCTCTGTTCTCCTACTCAGGCTGGGACACCCTCAACTATGTCACTGAAGAAATAAAGAATCCTGAGAGGTAGGTACCTTACTACCAATGCTGTAGCAGTGATAGCCATCTTTTATTGATTTTATTTAAAATAATTATTATTTTTATGATTATTTTAAAATTAGCTATATGGCATGTGTGCTCATCAGAGACAGACAGAGAGTGGGAAAGAAAGAAAGCAAGAAACCAAGCTGCTAGGTCCAGTACCTGAACCACAGTTGGCCATGTGGGAGTTCAGCATCTTAACCATCATGCCACCTGCTGGCCCCTAGCCATCATTTATTGAGCTTCTGCCATGTGCCAGATAATATACCAAAACCACTTATGAGGCTGATTTTATTAGCTCCATTTTAGCACATGGGAGGCCTGAGGCACAGAGAAGTAACTTGCCCATGATCATAGTAACATGTGAACTTTCTTGTGAATGTTTTGTAACCTTTAAAAAAATATTCATTAGTTTGTTATAGGGTGCATGTACTTGCCAGAGAAAGAAAAAACCCTCCCAGTGGAATGTCACAGTCCCTTCTCCATTGTCCCCTTAGGATTCTGGGCATTATGCACATGTGCCTGGAGTGATTTTTCAAGCCACTGGTCCGAGACTCAAACCAGTGGGATCTGCCATGTGGGATCCAGCTGCCTTAAACTCCACACCACCAGTTGGCCCTGCTTTGTAAATTTTTTTTTCATTGCCACAGGGTATACACATGTGCTCCCCAGAGAGACAGAGAAAGTACCCTCCCCTACAGTGAGTGTGGTCATGCTGCAATCCTTTTTCTTCCATTTCTTTATCCTGTCAGGATTTGGGGCATGCATGTATACACACATGCCCAGTGTTTTCAAGTTGCCAGGCTGAGATTTGAACTGTGGTCAGCCATGTGGAATCTGATTCCCTTAATCAATGTACTATAGGGCTGGCCCTGTAACATTCTTTAAACTGATTTTTTTACAGTTGCTTATTCATTCCTATATTAAATCAGGTTATACCATGTGCTGGTGTATGTTTCTTAAATAGATTTTCCTTGATAGATCTTTCACCCACTCTTATTCCCACACAGATAACTGTAGGTCATAGCCTTCCAGAAACCTTGTTTCCCTTCAGGTCTCTTCCTTATTTCCTAAAATCCTTACAGATATTGTAATACTGTTTCAGTCATTTGACTATATTACGCCACCACTGTTACTCTAAATTACTCTGTAGTCATGCAGAGTGTAAAAAGTACTAGACAGGAAATCAAAAGCCCTGGAGTTTGTCTTTCCACTAGTTCATTGGGTGACATTGAAGGAGTTACCCTGCCATGCCTTTGTGTGCTTCCTTATCTGTAATTGAGGGAGTTGAGTTGTATTTCTTGGGGGTTTTTCCTGGCTCTAAAATTCTGCTTCTGGGAACTAAGATTTGCCAGGCAATGGAGATTCTGTAAATTTGCAAGTCAAAAGAATAACAATTTTTATACCAATAAACTCCTTTTGGCTTTGACAAACAAAGGCACTCTGGGTACACATCTAGTGCTGCAATCCTAGGAGCAGTGACAGTAGCAGTATCCAGGCATGGTAGTGCTTCCATCTACCGGACAAAAGCTGAATGACTCAAGAGTATTTGCTCTTTTTGGCAGTCTTAACTGTTGAGTATGTTTATAAAGATCATGACTTTATCGGATTAGAGCGACCTCGAGAGGTCTTTGTGTGTCTCTTAGCACTAGTTTCAATGGCACCCAAGGGTCTCAAACTGAGGGAGGGACAAATGTACATATCGCTCAGGTTGCGTAATCACATACACTGCTCTTCCTACTGAAGGCCTATTTTATATTCTGAGATGTTAGAGTTCACGATTTACCTCCATAATTCTTCTTATATATCTTAACCTTAAGACAAAATTTCTGGTATTGACAATCTTAGAGAAGGAATGCTGACACCAAAATGACCTTTAGATGTGAAAAACAATTTCCCATCTCATGCTGTTATTATCCTGTGACATATTGGGTTGTTGGAAAAGTCATGATGAATTTTCTTTTTCTATGCAAAAATGCATCACGCCTTTTCTGACAATCCAATAGTTGTTATTTTATTATTATTATTTTTGCATAGTTCTTTTTTTCTTTCTTTCTTTTTTTTTTTTTTTGCTATAGGGTGCATGCGCTTGCCAGAAAGACAGAGAGAGACAGAGAGATAGAAAGCAAGAAATCACCCCCCAGAGGAGATGGCCACGCCACAATCCCTTCTCCATTCTCCTCTCGGGATCTTGGGCACACACGCACACGCACCGGCATGAGTTTAAGCCGGGACTTGAAACGTGGTCAGCTACATGGGAGTTCAGTGACATAGCCATTACACTAACTGCTGGTCCCAGTTCTTTCTTTCAATGTAACAATTCTTTCCCCTAATGTTCTGTAGTTCTTTAAGAGTTCAGAGCCTCAGCTCACATCCCAGGGAACCTAATAAGCAGAGGCACTGGAGAAATCCAACAGGAGTCGCCATCCTAGATTAGTGTGGCAGGGAACCCAAGGATTAAAGGAGAGACAGGGATGCAACTGTGGGACTAAAATATCCTCTAGGGGCCTGCAGGTGGTGTGGTGGCTAAAGGCATTAGATTCCCACATAGCTGACCGTGGTTCAAGTCCCAGACCTGGCAGCTTGGTTTCCCTTTCTGTCTTTCTCTGGTCAAATTAACAACAAATGGAATTAAATAAATAAATCTTTAAAAAAATATACATCCTTTATTCTGTTTGTAGGAACCTGCCCCTTTCCATTGGCATCTCTATGCCCATTGTTACCATTATCTACATCTTGACCAACGTGGCCTATTACACCGTGCTGGACATGAGGGACATCTTGGCCAGTGATGCTGTTGCTGTGGTAAAGGATTTTTACTAGTAGGCTTAGGGTGTATTGTGGACATGTGGGTATATCCCAGCTCTTCAAAGTCTTGGAAAGGGGGTAGACACACTTGAAAGCTATAGTTACGATACTGGGTTTGCAAGAAGGTCCAGTTACCCCACTGTGGAGGAAAAGTTGGATTCGTAGTTAAGAGGAATCTGGGGCATGCCTGTCCACGCCTTTCTTCTGTTTTAGGTCCTGCTAGTTATTCTTGTCCTTTCTTCTTCCTTAGACTTTTGCAGACCAGACTTTTGGAATATTCAACTGGATAATTCCAGTGGCAGTTGCATTATCTTGCTTTGGTGGACTCAATGCCTCCATTGTGGCTGCTTCTAGGTAAGAGTGGTGTCTCTTGCAGGGAGGGGCCATAGTGAAAAGCAATGGCACAGGATGGCAGAACTTAACCGAACCTGGACTTTAATCACCCATGTTTCCCAAATGATACCACAGCTTCTTCCTTCTTGTTCCCGTTAGCAGCCTCAAGTTCTTACTAATCTCAATACTGAACTCCATTCCATATTATTCACTCTTATAAGGGATGGCAGACGAGGGCTGTGGCAGGTGAATCAGGGTGTACCTTGTGACCCACAATTTTCTCAGCCTATTCTGTCTTATCTGAAACAGGCTTTTCTTTGTGGGCTCAAGAGAAGGCCATCTCCCTGATGCCATCTGCATGATTCATGTTGAGAGGTTCACACCAGTGCCTGCTCTGCTTTTCAATGTAAGTGATCTCAAGAACGTGACTGAATACCTGACTGTGGGGGAAACTTTAGTAACAGAAGATGTGACTATTTTACTAGCGTCCTCAAACTTATAAAGCAGATTATCAGATAAAAACTATTGATGGGTCCAGCAGGTGGCAGTGGTGGCTGGAGACTCCCACATGGCTGACCATGGTTCAAATCCCAGACCTAGTGGCTTGCTTTCTCATTTTCCCTCTCTCTCTGGCCAAATTTAATAAATAAATGACAATGAAAAGTAAAAAAACCCCCAAAACTAAAACTATTTATGAACAGCCATCTGCTACAATGGTTCCTAAGACAGAGTCTAACTTCTCTAAGGAAATGTCAACCACCTATAGTCTAAGATAAAGCATAATTTTCATGGAATACATTATAATGATTGACTGCAATCACTTTGACAGATAGCAGGTGCTGTTTACTGCTCAAAAAAAATGATTGGACCCGATGGCTTAAAACTCATGCCGGGCGCATGTGCATACGTGCTCAAGATCCCGAGAGGAGAATGGAGATGGGATTGTGGCGTGGCCATCCCCCCTGGGGGGTGATTTCTCATTTTCTGTTTCTGTCTGGCGAGCGCACGCACCCTATAGCGAAAATCTCTCCAAAAAAAAAAAGAAAGAAATGATCATTTCCATGGGAATTGAGGGTAAATGAAGACTTCTTGGAGGAAGTCCATTTGAAGAGGATTTTGAAAGTTCAGGTCAGGAAGATGTAAATGATAGAGAGGGCCTTTTGTTTTTAATTTGCCATCGGGCATGTGTGCCCATCACAGACAGAGAGGGAGGGAGAAAGCACTCCCTGTGGGTCATAATGTTCCAACACCTTCTCCATTTATACCTCCTTTTGGGAGTTTGGGCATGCACATAGAGTGCATGTGCTCACTGGAGACAGAAAGTGAGAGATCAATCCCCCAGGGGTAATGGCCATGCTGCAACTCTTCCATTTTCCTCTTGGGATTTTGGGCACACAAGTACACGCATTTGATGTGAGTTTCAAGCTAGTCTGGGACTTAAACCATGGTGGGCCATGTGGGAATCCAGTGCCTTAATGCCACCTGCTGGCCTCCTATTTTTTCCAAGTCACTGGGTCTGGGATTTGAACCACGTGGTTAGCCATGTGGGACCCAGTTTCCTTAACCATTGGGCCAATGGGCTGATCCTGAAGGGTGTTTGATTAAAAAAATCCCAAAAAAACAACAGCATTGGAAAGTCTTGTGGTAAAGCAGTATGTAGAAAGAGGCAAGAGCTGCAAGCATAGGTTGGCCTATTAAGGTCTTATGCAAAAAAATGTTTGAAAGACTTTATAGACTGTGCCCTCAGAGGGTTAAATTTGGCATAGGTTTAAAAAATGGGATGAAAACTATTGAGAGGTTTTTGACTTTACTAGGGTACTAATGAGGGTGGAGATAGGACAAGATGACTCTGAGGACTTGTGGGGGTTAGAATGAAGGTGCCTTGTTTAACAAAGGCCTTTAGAGAAACTGACTTGAGCTTGTGCCTACAGGGTATCATGGCACTGATCTACTTGTGTGTGGAGGACATCTTCCAACTCATTAACTACTACAGTTTCAGCTACTGGTTCTTTGTGGGCCTCTCTATAGTGGGTCAGCTCTATCTGCGCTGGAAGGAGCCTGATCGACCTCGTCCCCTTAAGGTAACTTATTTCCATTCTAACTCTGCTCCATACAGAGCAGTGAGAGCTGCTGCTACAGGGGACTCTTACATATTGATACATGGTTTATTCAGAAGCTTTTGCCTAGGACTTGGTGGTGGGGGAGTGTTTAGATGAAAGGAATGGAGGGCTCAGCACTCTGATCTTGAGAATGAGGTTAAATTGGATGTCAAGAGTCTTGAGCTGTCTAACCTCCAGTTGTTTCCTTTGTGCCCTCAGCTCAGCCTCTTCTTCCCCATTGTCTTCTGCCTCTGCACCATTTTCCTCGTGGCTGTTCCACTTTACAGTGACACCATCAACTCCCTCATTGGTATTGCCATCGCCCTCTCAGGCTTGCCCTTTTACTTTCTCATCATTAGAGTACCAGAGCGCAAAAGACCTCTTTATCTCCGAAGGATTGTGGGTAAGCTTTGGCTCCTCGAGTAAGCTCAGATATTATACAGCCTGATCTTTGCCTTTTCTGCACATCTAGGGTCCCAAATCACCTTTGCCAATGCCTGCCATTTTTCCTATGGCTTAACTGAGTCACTCCCTCAGGCCCTGTCCCAATCAATGTCATTTGAATTCAGCCCAGTTTGCCTCTTCCCAGTTTCAAGTCAAATTTCTCTTTGCAGCATCTACCACACGGTACCTCCAAGTCCTATGCATGTCAGTTGCTGCAGAAATGGATTTGGAAGATGGAGGAGAGATGCCCAAGCAACGAGACCCCAAGTCTAACTAAATGCTATCAGCATCCTGAGATGTGGAAAGTGGGACCTCTTGTTTCCTACTGGCAGGAGCCAAGGACATTGAAAAGGAAAGCTTACTTCTTCAGAGGCACAAGTCCAGAAATCTGGTCTAGGCAGCTCCAACCTTTGAACTTGTTTTTTGACAGAGGAAAAGTAATTTATTTGTTTTGCTACATATTATTTCCACCTTTCTAAAGGGATGATAGAACAGACTGTGGTGGGGGCATGTCGGGTGTGGGCTCGGTAGTTCTAGTTACACCTCTGGGTGTGCCTACCCACTCCGGTTTTCCTTGAAAAGGGCCAACAATGCTCCAAATTTCCTGTCTCCTTTAGAGACACGAGACTGTCACTGGTGCTAGGCAACAATAAAAGGGTTATGTTCAAGTTTGAATGGCTCCATTTTAGTGTCTCTGGGACAGCTCCCATTAATCTAAAACCAGAAAGACTGTTCTTTCTTATCAATTCAGCTGCTGAAGGCTGATAAAACCAATGTCTACACAAGGCAGAAAAGAGAACACCTTAACTGTGGTAAAATGTTAGGCTGACACGTGAAAATGACATCACCTTTCATTCATCTTATCACCAAGAATTTGAGCGTATCTACTTACTGAAGTTTTAAATTTGCTATCGTGTGTGTGTGCTGGTTAGAGAGCAGCAGGGGCTGGGGGAGAGAAAGAGAAAAAGCATCCCCAGCCCCAGGGCAGATGACCATCCTGCAATCACCTCTACTCCATTCTTCTCTCGGGATTTTGGGCATCCATGCACACCCACCTGGCATGTTTTTCAAGTTATTGGATCCAGCACTCGAACTGCAGTCAGCCAGATGGAATCCAACTGCCGCAACTACCATGCCACCTGGCTGGCCCTGAAGGTGATCTTAGTATCAAGAAATGAGGTTATTAGGACCAGCCCCATAGTGCAGCAGTTAAGTGCTCTGCAGAGGAAGCCGGATAACACACACACCAGGGTTTGAGTCTTAGTCCTGGTGGCTTGAGAAATAGGCTGGGATGAGTATGCCCAGGATCCTACAAAGATGGAGAACTGGAGGAAAAAAACTGTAGTGTGTCCATGTAATGTGACTACTGGGGGCTGCTTTATCCCCTCCCCTACTTACTGTGTGCCCATACATCCTCTGGCATTAAAAAAATAAAAATGCATGGGACCAGCAGTTAGCGTAATGGCTATGTCGCTGGACTCCCACGTAGTCGACCGCGGTTCGAGTCCCGGACCCGGCGGCTTAAACTCACGCTGGGCACGTGTGCGTGCGTGCCCAAGATCCCGAGAGGAGAATGGAGGAGAAGGGATTGCGGCGTGGCCATCCCCCCTGGGGGGTGATTTCCTGCTTTCTATCTCTCTGTCTCTCTCTGGCTGGCTGGCGAGCGAACGCGCCCTATAGCAAAAACCTCTCAAAAAAAAAAAAAAATGCAGTTATTATATTTAGATACAATCTCAGCTTATCAATCATACCTATGACTGCGATACAAAAGTGGAGGAACAACAGAGACATTGGTTCGAGGTTTAAGTACTTAACGCCAGGTTATAACATTATGACACTCATAAAGAGCATGGGTCAAGGGCAATCATGAACTAACCTACTCCTTATCTTTGAAGCATGGTACCCTCTACTAAGCATCAGAAAGTAGCAGGTAGTATAGAGGTTTACCAACTGTGGATGGGAAGATCACTTGGTTCCCTAGTGTTCTCTTTCACACAGGTGTAAATCTGTAGTGGAGTCTATTAAAAATAAACATTTCCATGTCCTCCAGTTCTTAGGTCTGGCACAAGGACACATCATCTTTGTCCTGTTAGAGGACAAAATCAGAACATGTCTTGCTTCGAGGATGAGTCTTTGAAGAGACAGAGTTCCTGCCTGAGCGAGCAGGGAACACAAGTCAGCCAAGCGTGTCACGCCAGGGATGCTTTGACTTTGGTTTGTTGCTGCTGTCAGGACTGCTGGGAGGGTGATTCTTTCCATGTTGTAGCAAAGGGTTGTGGGCAAAGGTCTGTCGTAAGGGACCTGGGGAAAAGGAGCAAACAAATCTCAGTGAACAAAGAAAGGAAGAAACAGAAGACAGGATTTAGCGTGAAAGGATTACTTACCCCTGGCTGCCAGCTCCAAGTGATTTTGCATGCGCTGTTCACGCTCTCGTAGCTGATGTGCCATTTCTGCATTCTTCCAGCCTGTGTACAGAGCAGTACGACAGTTCAGTCTCCATTTTTAGACCACTTTGCCCTGGTTCTGTTTCACAGAGGATGAACCCTTACCTTTTTTGAAGCTCTTTATGAAGTTTTCCCGTGGAAGTAATTTGTCAGGATCATGTACAACACGCTGGGGGATTTTAAGTGCAGTGCGTACAGCTGGAATCCGAAGGCAGGAGACTTGTATCAGGGAAAACACATTGGAGGAAAGCCAGTACATGAACACCGCCTGGGTGAGGATACAGAGAAGGTACTCAGAAACTGCACTGCTGACCAGCCTGCTAGGATGTAGCTAGGCTAGGACAAAGGAGTCAGTGCCTAAGTGATTACCTACCGTAGGGAAATGGATGGTAATGGGCAAGACTGCCAGGGGCATCACTCTGAGGACATTTCTCATCCACTGAAGGTCAGAACTTTGGACACCTGTCTCAGCACCTAGCTGCCAAAACCGAAGAGGTGGTGTAGACGAAAAGAGTAGTGAATACGTATGTGTTTTAGTGAATCTGGTGCTAATCTCTGACCTATCAACCCTCTTTATCCAGGAGTGTAGGGTGACCATTCTGTATTACTACACTATTTTATACCCCACTCCAAGTTCACCTTTGCAGGCCTGGCTCTGGGCGAACCTAGACTTACCTCAAGGACACCCCACATTGTAGCAGTGACTACCAGTGGTAATATATAGATGGGATCAGATACTGTAAGATCCTGGAACCACCAGAGGCCCCCTGTCTGCAGGCTGGGCACGGGAAGGTTCGCCATCTCTCTCAAGGCAATGAAGAAGGAGATGAAAATCGGGGCCTATTACACAGGATAAACAGCATTGACACATTTTAGTAGAGGAAGCATTGTCATGACCCATTATTGAAAGCCATTTATAACCTCACCACAACCTGCTTTTTTTTTTGGGTGGGGGGCAGGGGGAGGTCTGAGGCATAGGAGACACAGAGGAGGCAAACTGATTGGTTCAGGATGAACTAAGAAGGGAAATGTTTTTGCTCACCTGAGTCAGAGGTAAAATGAGTGGTTTAAAGAGTTTAACGTCATGCTTTTTCTGGTAAAGTGTCATCTCCGTGGAGGCCCTGTAAACTGAGGTGAAGAGAAATGAACGAATGGCCTAATAGTTTTGTCAGTGGAAGTGAACACCCTCATCACCAGGCCCATGAAACTTCTGACTGACTGGACAACCACAAAGCCTTAGGAGATGAATCTTTAGAACAGGCCCAACTGTAGCAACTCCTGATTCAGGTCGTTCCTTTCCTCCAGGGGAATATCAGGTAAAGTGCAAATGTGACCAACTCCCACACTTATCTGCAACTGACTCACACTCAGCATGGTCTCCTGCCAACTTGGCCTCTCTGATTCGAGTGGAGAACTTCTGGATCTCTGGCAAGTGGTTGTGGATCTTGGCTGCCTCCCGTTGGCCCTTCACGATGAGAGGAAAAACCAGGCAGCGGGCAAGAACTGTACCTGGAAAATACAGAGGAGCACTGGAGTGAAACTAAAGCAGTTCTACAGCTAGGTTTTCGGTCCTCACTGAAAGGGTTTCTCTATTTCAGCCTCTTCGACACTGTGATCGTGCCCAAGGGCCTGTATGGGGCAGGAGTATGACCTAGCTCCTTCAAAGCTCAGTTTTCCCCTTTGGCATCACAAAAGTCTCACATTCACTTCTCTAAGCAGATGACCAGGAATCCTATCTTTTTCCTTCAACAAAAAAGTGATAGAAGCTACTTTTCTAGATCAACAAGTTTTAAACTTTTATTTTTATAAAAAAAGAATTATTTACTTATTTGGGGCCAGCAGGTGGTGTGGTGTTTGGGGAATGCTGGACTCCCACATGGCTGACTGCGGTTTGAGTCCCAGACCTGGTGGCTTGCTTTGTCACTTTCCTTCTCTCTGATCAAATTGGATAAATAAATAAATAAATAAATAAATAAATAAAGTTAAATAAAAATAATTAACAAAGAGAATGATTTATTTATTTAATTCCATTTATTATTTTTAAATTTGACCAGACAAAGGCAGAGAAAGAGAGAGAGAAAGAGAAAGCGAGAAAGCAAGGTGTCAGGTCTGGAACTTGAACCGCGGTCAGCCGTGTGGGAATCCAGTGTCTTTAACCACCATGCTACCTAGCGGCCCCTAAACCTTTCTATTATTAATGGAACCTTTTTTCTTTTTTCCCAACTGTACATGTGTAGTTCTGATATAACAACAAGTAGACCAAGCTGCCCTGGGTGAAGGTGAAGACTGACTATAGTGTTCACATTCTGGCCTTCACCTTGTTCGGAGGCACCTTTATAGAACTGGGGAGGTCTCTGGACATGAACTTAGAATCTTTCTAAGTGAGTCAGCCTTGCAAAGCATTGGCTTTACTGTGTGCCACTGTTCAGCCCTCTATTTTCTTATGCTTCATATTTCCTGATCATTCCAACAACTATTTAGAGAGCTAAGGATGGAACCCAGAATACCAGCGCTGAAGGCGTAGGCAGAGTACTGGATAAGGTAAATGGGTAGGTGTGGTAAGACAGGATTAAATCAGAAAAGACTGTCACAAAAGCCAACAATAAATCCTAAAGCCTAAGGTGCCTAAAGCAAAAAGGTTAAGTATGATAAGTGGATTTGGCAATGATGCTACTAGCACTCAAAATAAGGTGATTCTAGTAAAAGCCAGATTAGTGAGGGTCAGAAAGGAGTGGGCCTACTGGATGCAGAATACTTTTTAAAACAACAGTTTTGAAAGTGAAGAGACAAATAAGGAAGTAGTTAAAAGGGAATTAAGGGGCCAGCAGGTGGCAGGGTGATTAAGGGCGCTGGACTCCCACATGACCAAGTCCTGGACCTGGTGGATTGCTTTCTTACTTCCCCCACGCCCCCTCTTGCTCTATCTATCCCTCTCTGCTCAAATTAAAATAAGTAAATACATTTTAAAAAAGTTAAATAAAATAATTATTTTAAAAAATTAAAAAAGGGAATTAAGGATGGAGTTAAATTTTTCCTAAGCGACACATGGGTATGCCCGAGCATGTTTATACTGGTTGCTGGAAGTCGAGACACATTTTTGCATAGAAAAACACATCATGACTTTTCTGATGATCCAGTAGGACAAGGTAGGGAAGTAAAAAGAAGATGTTGAAGACAAAGAGGAGAGAAGAGATGACTGACAGAGAAAGGTACAGGAAGACACAGAATTAGTCTTTACAAGAGGAATGTGAGTGGCTTCCCAATTTGGGGATTTAAGCACCTGATCTGACCATCTACTTTCCTAAATCAGGGTACCTTTAACACTGTTAATAAGGTCCCCTTACTTCAATGCCATGCTCACATTCAAATGTCTATACTTCTTGAATCCCAGATGATACATGGTATTATACTGTTCTTTAGGAAATAGTACAATTAGGTACCACGAGCCTCTATCCCTCATTTAAATCACCTGCCTTTCTACCCCTAAACTTCTGTAACTACTTCCTGGATCCACTCACAGAACTGCCATATTTAAGGTTCTAAATTTCCATTTTCTGTACCCTTGACCAGCATATATTCCTCTTACATGCAGCAATGGCCCCCCACCAAGGAAGGCCCAGGTTAACGTGCATAAATTCCAGTAAGTTCTGGACCAATCCCACTGGGGTATATGATCCCAGCCCCAGTTCAGTGAAGCTCTGTTCTACAGCAGCTTGGATCACGTCAGCGGTCTGTCCAGAAGCCACCTCGGGTACTTCTGTGGGTGATGGAGCTGCAGGAATGACAGGAGGGGCCTGAACCTGTGTGAAAGGAAGCCATGTGTGATATTCAGTAGGGCTGACATACACAAAGAAAGGCCTTCTTATGATAACCAGCATTGCCTTCTGTTCTCTTCACTCTACTTCCTGTTTCCCAGGTTAGCCTCAGCGCTCACAGAATTCAAGCTTTAAAAGGACACCTTGTTTATGCCACTAGGTAGAAAGAAAAAGTTACTTAAAAGAGTAACATTTCAATGACTTCCCTTCATTCTGGGAAGTTACTTCTCATACCACTGTCTCCCAAACTAAAGCTATCTGAATATCACTATCATGATTTCTGTCAAATATTGAAACTATTACATATACAATCTTTCTTTAAAACAGTTCAGTCTTTAAGATAAAAAACTTAAAATTGTGTGTCTTATATGCAAATTATACTTTTTCCAATACTCACAAACCTTTAATCACATCTCAATTACCATGAGTAGCTTGCCACCACTCTGGCAAACCATGCCTAGACTATAACATAACTCCCCCCTGTTGTACCTTCCAGCGTTTCGCCACTGAGTTAGAAATCTATTTCCCCACGCACAGACGCCAACACTTTGGGGAGCTACGTGGAATGTGGGCAAGAATCCTGGCATAGTCCCCTCTCTCTTCGGACAAAACAGAAAGAAACCAAGGAGCACCACTTTCAGCTTTGCAGGAAAGAAAGGCGTCTCACCTGGGCTTCTGCAAACAAGACAGCGGAAGTACTGAGGCAGCGCGGGCGGGGGACTCCGAGGACGACATAGCGCTGGCGTGCACTGGAGGAGCGGGCTGGCAACAGGAGCTCGGCGGGCAGAGGTTTCCCAGGCCACTGCGAGGGCCCTGCTACGCTGTGGAACTGACGGGTAAAAGGATGATGATGCCCCTCTACCGAGAGCAGAAGCCCCGTTGTGAGCACATAAGGCGTTCACGACGCTCACGCCCCAAGAAGCGGGAAGCCCGGCTCACAAGTGAGCACCCTGCTGCTCTCTGGGCGCAGACCGCTAGCCAGAAGGCACGCAAAGATGCATGCAAAGCCGAGCTCGAGCCAGGGTTTCCTGTATCCGTTACTGCAGACTCTTTCCCGGGCCCAGAATAAGAAGCTCGGGTGTCCTTGGCAGGGCAAAGCCAGAGCCACGAAATGAAAACCGAACTGGGCCGCGGAGGCCGCAGAGCTGGGGACGTAACCCTCCCGTGTCCTCACGCGACCGAGGTCATGACACACAGGTCCTGGTGAGCAGGTCAGCGTCTGCTCATGCTCCCAGCACAATCTGTCCCTGGACTCGGGTCACAGGGAAAGGGCGAGATCGCAGTGTTCAGTCCCGAAGTCTCCTTACCTGACGCTGGGGTCGCAGCAGGCGCAGAAGCTCCCGGCGGCCGCACATCAGCCCCATCGCCATGTTGCCCGGAAGAGGATGTGCGTTAGCGCCTGCGTGCTCTGAACCGGAACCCCGTGGGAGGCGGCCTTTTTGGAAAAGGGCGTGAAGCCAGAACTGTCGCTTGGTGGCCATATTTGAAGTGGTTAACATGCAGTAAAGGGCCTTATTAACAAGATCTTGAAGAGTGCTTTTTTTTTTTTTTTTTTTTTTTTTTTGAGAGGTTTTTCACTATAGGGCACGTGCGCTCGCCAGACAGAGAGAGACAGAGATACAGAAAGCGAGAAATCACCCCCAGGGGGGATGGTCACGTCGCAATCCCTTTTCCTCCATTCTTCTCTCAGGATCTTGGGCACGCACGCACACGCACCCGTCGTGAGTTTTAAGCCACCGGGTCTGGGACGCAAACCGTGGTCGATTATGTGGGAGTCCAGCGACATAGCCATTACGCTAACTGCTGGTTCCCTTGAAGAGTGCTTTCTAATGGCTACCTCGCTGGACGCAGGATAGAGGCGTGGCCGGTGGGGGGGAGGGGTGATTTCTCGCTTTCTGTCCTTCTGGCCAGCGCAGGTGCGATTTCTCGCTTTCTGTTTCTGGCGAGTGCAAGTGCCTTATAGCAAAAACCTCTCCAAAAAAATTAGCCTCCAGACAGTCTTGGCTGTGATTGGCTTGGTGTCTGTCCGGGCCACCCCTCCTGGCAGATGTTTGATCTACTGGCAAACTATTAAGTCAGATGAAGTCTATTTCCTGTCAATGATACAAGAGGCAAGAGCCAAGAATGGTCTTTCTTTCTTTCTTTCTTTCTTTCTTTCTTTCTTTCTTTCTTTCTTTCTTTCAAAGAATTAAATTATTTAACTTTATTTTTGAAAACTTTCATCAGAGAAGGAAAGTCAGAAAGCAAGCCGCCAGGTCCAGGATTTGCACCGAGGTTGACATGTGGAGTCAAGGGCCCTTAACTACCATGCCACCTGCCGGCCCCAGAAAGGTGTTTATTTCTGAAACCAGGTTACAAACAGTCAGTAAGCACCACCTACCTGTCTCCAGAAAGCTCAACTTCAGTATTTATAGCTACAAGCACAAACATGTGCTTGGGTGGGTGAGGTTTCACTCTGATATGATGAGTCCATGGCTTGATTCCCCATTGTCAGTTATACCCTGGACTTTTTTTTTTTTTTTTTGTAGAGTTCTTCTTATAGGGTGTTTACACTTCGTGGAGAGATAGAAAGAGACAGAGAGACATAAAGCAAGAAATTACCCCCAAGAGGGGATGGCCACACCACAACCCCTGCTCCATTGTCTCAGGATTTTGGGCTCACATCAACACATGCCTGGCATGAGTTTTAAGCTGCAGCTTGGGGACTTGACTACGTTGGAGTCCAGCAACATAACTGTCCTGACCCAGGGGGACAGTCGAACAGGTTTCCTGAGGGAAGGAGTGAGAGCCGGGACAAGCAGTGCAGTGTCACAACACGGAGATGACACAGTGTCTTCAGTGTCGTCTGTTTATTGTGGCAGCACGGTACGGCACGGAGACGACGCAGTGTTACAACTCTTCAGGGTCGCGTCATCTATTGTGAGCAGCACAGAGATGACGCGGTGTCACAACTCTTCAGGGTCGTCCGGAGACAATGTAGTGTTATAACTCTTCAGGGTCTTCAGGGTCGTCTTCTGGCTACTGTGGGCCAGGCATCGTGGTTATATACACGCTGGTGGGCCGTGATTGGCTGTAAATGGTGGGCCGTGATTGGTTGTAAACGGTTATGATTGGTTGCTTTTGGACCAATCATGAGGTGCCAGATATGCAAATCTGAGGGATTCTAGTGGCCAATCAGAGCAAGGTTTTGAAGGTCAGGTTTTTTGAAGGGAACCAATCATGGCAATTGTTTTGCTCTCTGAGAAACCTCGGCAGACTCGCTGGTGCACAACCTCCCACACATAACCATTATGCCATCTGCTGATCCCCCTGGACTTCTTAATATTCAGCAAGTTTCAGGGAAGTAAGGCAAAGACTACATCAGAGTGCAGCTCAGATGAGCATAATATTTAAACATGCTTACCAAAGTTTTTCACGGGCAGAGTTCTCTAAATAATAGTTCATGTTATCAGGCATGCTAGCATGAAAAAACACCTCTTCCAGGACCTTCCCAGTTTAGTTTAGGGTTTACACAAATGAATCTATTTTGATTCTGAGAACTTTCACATCCCCGCCCCCCCCCCCCCCCCCCGCCTTTTAAACAAATATAAATTTTATTAAGTGTTGTCCTTTGTTTTTAATTTGCTAAAGGGCTCACACACCCACCAGAGAGAGGCAGAGAGAAAGTGAGAGAGAGAAAGTCTCCCCTTTGCCAGGATGGGTAGCCATGTTGTAATCCCTTCTTCATTTCTCCTTTCAGGATTTGGAGCACACAGGAACATACAGTGGTGTGTGTGTGTGTGTGTGTGTGTGTGTCCTTCAAGTCACCAGGTCTGGGACCTGAACCATGCAGTTGGCCAAGAGGGAGGCTCAGCCTCCTTAGCTACTATGCCACCTGCTGGCCTGAAAACTATAGTCTTTTATCTCTCATGAGCACGTACACAAAAATCTTTTTTTTTTTTTTTTTTTTTTTTTTTGAGAGAGATTTTTTTCTTTATGGTACATGAACTCACCAGAGACATACAGAGAGAAAGTAAGCCATGCTCCAGGGGTGTGGAGAGGTGAAGGGGAAGGCTACACTGCAATACCTTCTCCATTCTCTTCTCAGGATTTTGGGCACACACACACACATGTCCAGTGTGAGTTTCAAGCCACTGGGTCCAGGACTTGAACCATGGTTTACCATATGGAAATCCAGTGTCTCAACCATCACACCACTTGCTGGCCCCAGACATGAAAATCTTTAACAAAATATTGGGCTGACCCCATTGCACAGTGGTTAATCCTTGTGCATAGGGAGCCGGGTCTCAAGTGGCCTACTGCAGTTTGAATCTCAAACGCTGGTGGCTTGAAAAACATGCCAGGTACTGTGTGTGTATGTCTAAAATCCTGACGGGGTGAAGAAATGGAGGAAAATGATTGCAATGTGGCCATACTTTATAGGGGAGTACCTTATCTTTCTTTCCCTCTTTCTCTCTCTCTCTCTCAAGAGTGCTCATGTCCTCTGACAATGAAAATATTAATCTGAACACAGCAATACATAAAAATGATAATATATTGTAACCCTGGAATACAAATTTGGTCTAACAATGTACATCAATCAATGTAATTCTCTTATTAATAGAATAAATTCAACATCTATTTATTTAATACACTAGGTGCCAAGGCCTGCTCAGCAGAACGCTTTTCTGAGTAGGAGTGCTGTTGATTAGAAATATAAAAATAAATGCACAAAGACATTCAAGTATAAAAAAGTGAGGATTGGGCAACCAGCCTTGAGTTTATTCTTTAAAAGGGTAGAAAATGGGAGAAGAAATGGAAAGCAAAGCCACTTGTTTTGGGGTGTTAATTGTCTGAAGATGCAAAAGCGACTGGCACCATGTAGTTTCTTTGATCTTTTGGGGCAAAATCTGAGAAACACATGTGGCTTCCTATAGCACAATGCTGCTCAGCAGTTTGGACAACAGATAGCTAGTGTATTCACATGCAAATTGCTTTCATTGCTATGCAAATAAAGCTCACAGACCTGTTTCTGCAGGTGTCTCAAAGTGATGTTTTGTCCCGACAGGGGTGGGGGTGGGGTGGGGGACGGGACGGACAGTCGAACAGGTTTCCTGAGGGAAGGAGTGAGAGCCGGAACAAGCGGTGCAGTGTCACAGCACGGAGATGACACAGTGTCTTCAGTGTCGTCTGTTTATTGTGGGCAGCACGGTACAGCACGGAGACGATGCAGTGTTACAAATCTTCAGGGTCGCGTCGTCTATTGTGAGCAGCACGGAGACGACGCAGTGTCACAACTCTTCAGGGTCGTCCCGAGACAATGTAGTGTTACAACTCTTCAGGGTCTTCAGGGTCGTCTGGAGACTGTGCAGTGTTTCAGCTCTTCAGGCTCTCCAGGGTCGTCATCTTCCTGGTCGTCTGTGTCATCTTCGTTGTCTTCCTGGTTGTCTGGCTATTGTGGGCCAAGCATCGCGGTTATATACATGCTGGTGGGCCGTGATCGGTTGAATGAAGGATCGTAAAAGGTGGGTTATGATTGATTGTAAATGGTGGGCCGTGATTGGTTGTAAACGGTGGGCCGTGATTGGTTGCAAAAGGTGGGCCGTGATTGGTTGCAAATGGTGGGTTATGATTGGTTGCTTTTGGACCAATCATGAGGTGCCGGATATGCAAATCTGAGGGATTCTAGTGGCCAATCATGGCAATTGTTTGCTCTCTGAGAAACCTCGGCAGACTCGCTGATGCGCAGCCTCCCACATATCCCCCTTCTCTGTTTTAATTTGAGAGATGAGGTAAGGGCCTGGGGGAATTGTGCCTGTCTTAGGTTGGAGTCGTTTATGGAACCATAAGTCCATTCTTACCCGTCATTGGAGAGTCCCATAGCTATGATGGGCCTCCTGTCTTAGGTGGAAGGACTGAACAGTTATTGGGTTCATCAGACTCTCTTACCCGTCTTTGGCTAACCGATTCAGCGCCTCAGGCGAGACCGGTATAGGGGTGTTGGTCTTCCTTAAGTGAGTCAATTTGTTGTTTGAGGAATGACACGCGCCTATTAAATATAACAGGTCCCAGTGAGCAAACAATTAAAAGGCCAATGGATGGGCCAAGGAGGGGGAGCAAGAAAGGGAGGAGACCATTCCAGGCAGACCATTCTATGTTGTTCGAGAGATTCTTGGAGTTGATGTATGTTGTCACGAACAAGGCCAGACTTGTTGGCATAAAAGCAGCAGCGTTCCTGTAAAGCAAGACAGAGACCCCCCTGTTCTGCCAGGAGGAGATTTAAACCTCGTCTATTTTGAAGAACCACCTCAGCCAGGGAATCTAGTTGGTCTGAGATAAGACCCTCAGTGACTTGGCGTAATAACCCAAGCCAGTGGAGCCGGCAGCTGTAGCTGCAGTTACGGGAACATAAAGGCTGAGAGTTTTGAGATTTAAGAAGGATAGCTTGGGCTAATGTTTGCCAATCAGACGGTGTGAGCCAGCCTTCGGCGATAGCTTCAACTATAGCTAAGGTATATGGAGAAGTAGCTCCGTATTGGGCGACTGCCGCCTTAATCTCTTTTACCATACACCCACTGTGACAGCGCCAAACCTGTCCTTGGGGATCTGTAGTTTCCATAACAGGGAATGTCTCAAAGTCTGTCGTATGTGATCTCTGAACTAGTTTTGTTTCTTTGTCTGTATTGGTTTTTAGTTTCTCTAATTGTGATACAAAAGGTATCTGCATGGATAATATTAAACCCACAATGTAGAAAATGCTATATGCTATGTAGACTCTTTTGCTATATCTCTGCATCAGTAACAACACAAACACATGCAGTGGAATAAGGCTCATGATAAACACATAACCACCCCAAGCAGAGACCATATAGAAATATGAGAAACAGCAGCACATTGTCCAAAAAACTGACCTAGTTTTTGACTCATTTTTCTTTGGCTTTTGTAGAGCCTTAAGGTTGTTTTTCTTTTTTAGTTTTTTGGATTTTTTTGGTTTTGTCTCGCCTTCAGGGCTTTTAACTTCTTCCTCACTATCTAGGGAAATAAGATCCTCTCCCTGTTCTTTTTCAATTTTAGAATCCTTGGTTAGATCGACCATAGTGGCAAGGGCTTCTTTTAAGCCCTGAACGAATAGTTCATGCTGACTAAGCTCTTGTTCGTGCTGGCTAAGCTCTTGTCCCATTATTACCCTTATTACTTGTCCCATTATTACCCTTATTACTTATAAGTAAGCGATCTTTGTTACTCACCGGGACGATTCTCTGCCGTCCCCTCCTGGACGATTCTCTGCCGTCCTATCTCGGGACGATTCTCTGCCGTCCCCTCCTCGGGTGCTCTTCACTGGATCCTTCGTACTCAGGTCCCTGTTTGGGTGCCACGTGTCCCGACCCAGGGGGACAGTCGAACAGGTTTCCTGAGGGAAGGAGTGAGAGCCGGAACAAGCGGTGCAGTGTCACAGCACGGAGACGACACAGTGTCTTCAGTGTCGTCTGTTTATTGTGGGCAGCACGGTACAGCACGGAGACGATGCAGTGTTACAAATCTTCAGGGTCGCGTCGTCTATTGTGAGCAGCATGGAGACGACGCAGTGTCACAACTCTTCAGGGTCGTCCGGAGACAATGTAGTGTTACAACTCTTCAGGGTCTTCAGGGTCATCTGGAGACTGTGCAGTGTTTCAGCTCTTCAGACTCTCCAGGGTCATTGTCTTCCTAGTCGTCTGTGTCGTCTTCATTGTCTTCCTGGTTGTCTGGCTATTGTGGGCCAGGCATCCTGGTTATATACATGCTGGTGGGCCGTGATTGGTTGAATGAAGGATCGTAAAAGGTGGGTTATGATTGGTTGTAAACGGTGGGCCGTGATTGGTTGCAAATGGTGGGCCGTGATTGGTTGTAAACGGTGGGTTATGATTGGTTGCTTTTGGACCAATCATGAGGTGCCGGATATACAAATCTGAGGGATTCTAGTGGCCAATCAGAGCAAGGTTTCGAAGGTCAGGTTTTTTGAGGGAACCAATCATGGCAATTATTTGCTGTCTGAGAAACCTCGGCAGACTCGCTGATGCGCAGCCTCCCACAACATTTGCTCAGATTGGCTGCTCTCCATAACTAGGAATAGAGGAAACTTTTTATCCTGAAATGGAGTGTCTGCAAAAGACCTACAGTGAGCATCATAGTTAATTGTGAAAAACTGAACTCTACTTCTCAGACTAGGAACAAGGGAAGGAACAGGAACAGTCCTCCCACTTCTTCTTTTTTTCCCCATAGGATGTGTGCACTCTTTGGAGAGAGACAGATAGACACAGAGAGGGAAAGTGAAAAATCACCACCCAGGGAAGATGGCCACACTGCAATCTCTTTCTGGATTTTGGGCACACATTCACATGTGCCTGGTGTGAGTTTCAAGCCATTGGGTCTGGGAGTTGAACTGTGGTCAACTATGTGTGAGTCCAGTGCCTTAACCACTACAGCACGTGCTGTCCCAGTCCTCCCACTTTATTTCAAAAATTTCTAGAGGTCTGAGCCCTTAGAATAAGACAAAAAAGAAGTAGATTGCACACAATTTTTTCCCCCAGGTTCATAATTTATTGTACATACTGAATATCACATTATGAGCTGACATTAACTTCTCCAGGCATGGGAACTTAGATGAGGTATGGACGTTTGATTCCATTTGTATTGCTTTCATAGCTGGAATTTCCTTAGATCTTTTTTTGGAGAGGTTTTTGCTAGAGGTTTTCATGTGCTCGCTAGAAAGACAGAGAGAGACAGAGAGACAGAAAGTGAGAAGTCTCCTCACAGGGGGATGGTCTTGCCACAATCCCTTCTCCTCCATTCTCCTCTCAGGATCTTGGGCACGCATGCACATGTGCCTGGCGTGAGTTTAAGCCACTGGGTCTGGGACTTGAACCACAGTCGACTACATGGGAGTTCAGCGACATAGCCCCTATGCCAACTGGTGGTCCCTCCTAAGATCTTAACTTGAAAAATAAGATTGTCAAAACAGTTCCTTCACATGTGGCCAGTACACAATTCATTCTTCTACCTGTGAGTATAAGAGTCAAAGTACTTTTTAATACCAGTGAACTGGAACTGGGCATCAACTTCTGGACCTGCTATGATTTCAATTTTCTTGCAAAGCCACCAAATCCACAGATGGTGTCCTTCAATGTATGCAGCCATCCCTCAGCCCTGGCACACAAAATTTAAAGGAAGAAGTAAAACTATCATTGTTCATAGACAACATGGTTGTGTACGTAGAAAATTCTAAGGAAGATATAAAAAAATTCTATTAGAATTATTATGCAAACTTAGCAAATATGTGTGAGAATTGGACACTGAAAGCTACAAAACATTACTGAGAAAAAAAAAAGACCTGATTAAATGGAGAAATATACCATGTTTATGGATTATAAGACTCTATGTTGTCCAGAGGTCAATTATTTCCAAATCTAAAAATTAACTTGAGATCAATCATAGACCTAAATTTGAAAGCTAAAACTATAAATATTCTATAAGAAAGCATAAAAGAAAACCTTGGGGGACCAGCAGTTAGCGTAATGGCTATGTCGCTGGACTCCCACATAGTCGACTGCGGTTCGAGTCCTGGACCCGGTGGCTTAAACTCACTCCGGGCACGTGTGTGTGCATGCCCAAGATCCTGAGAGGAGAATGGAGGAGAAGGGATTGTGGCATGGCCATCCCCTCTTGGGGGTGATTTTTCACTTTCTATCTCTCTGTCTCTCTCTGTCTGTCTGGCGAGCGCACGCACCCTATAGCAAAAAACTTTTCAAAAAAAAAAAAAAAAAAAAAAGAAAAGAAAAAGAAAACCTTGGTAGTTGACAAAGATTTCTTAGCTAGGACACAATAAACACCAATTATAAGAGAAAATAAAATAAATAGGAATACGTCAACATTAAAAACCTGCTCTTTGAAAGGCACTATTAAAAATTAAAAGGCAAGCCAGGGCCAGTTAGTGGTGTGGTGGTTAGGGTGGCTGGATCTCACATGACTAACTTTGCAGTTCAGAACTCAGTGACTTGAAAAATGTGCTGGGTGCATGCTCTCTTTGGCAAGAAAATACAATGTTATAACTTTGATTATGATGTTGTTAGTGTTATACAGGTGAACTGGCTATATTACAATTAAGTAATTTCTGCCATAGTACCATGTAAAAGGTCACTCATTCATTCAACATTCATATAGTTCACCCAACATTTGCTGAGTGCCATTATATACCTGGCACTATTCTAGAAAATAGAGATACATGTAAATCAACACTTATCCCTAGTGGAGCCTATATTCTGAAATTATATTTAATATCAAACATTCTAAGAAACCATCTTGTAATGAATGAAAAAGTGCTTTGGGTGGAGAATATGCTGTCAGTAGTTCTAGTTAGCCTACCTTTTAAAAAGATACCTATTTACATATAAATATTGGTCTTCCATAATTTTTCTTTTGTTAATTTCTTAGCACTGTATTAATCACTCTGGGATACTAAAAAAAAAGCCTCAGAGGAATTAATAGTCTTGATATGGAGAAAGTACATACACATGACATGTTTAAAGTACACTGCTTTTTTTTTTTTAAAGATTTTTGCAATAGGGTGCAGAAACCTGCCAGAGAGAGACAGAGAGAAGCAATGAGAGAAAAAAATGAGAACTCACTTCCCGGGGGATGGCCACACTACAATCTCTTCTCCTCCATTCTCCTCCCGGGATTTTTGCCACCCAGGCACATGCACCTGATGTGGTTTTCAAGGTGCCAGGTCTGGGACTACGTGGTCGATCATGTGGGTGTCCAGCACCTTTACCACCCTATCAAAGTGGTGGTACAAAAGGCCCCAAAGTACACTACTTTTAAAGAGATTATATAATGAAGTTTCAGATAATAAAATACAGACTGTGAGGACAAAATGAATGTGGAGTAGTACAGTAAGGGGAAAGAGGAGAGTACATGAGTTTTTGATTGATGTTTTCAGGCCAAGAGAGCAAGACACATGCATGGAAGTGGTGATGAGTATGGTAAGTGGAGAACACTATGAAGACTGACTGCAATAAACGTTAACTCTCTAATTCCTTTATAAAGATTTAATCCTAAAAAATTAATCCAAGTTATATTCATAGGTGTTCATTAAGTATTATTTAAAGTTTATTTTATTTCTTCCATGAGAGAGAGAGAGAGAGAGGAGAGAGAGAGAGAGAGAAAGAGAGAACCTGTGCATGTGTACACAGGAGACAGACTCTCAGACAAAGAGAGAGACAGATGGACAGAGACAGGAACCCCTGACAGGGTCTGGTCATGCTGCAATCCTTGGGCACATGCATGTCTGGTGTGTTTCAGGTTGACTCAGGATTTAAATCCACAGTTGGCCACGTGGCTTCTAGCACTGTGGATCAGTGTTATTTAAAGTGAAGAAAATTGGAATCAATGTACATTTTAAACATTAGGGGAATAAAAATGACTAAGGCTGCATTCATTCAATAGAACAATGTACATCCATTGCAAAACATGATGCTTTTCTTTTTTCTTTTTCTTTCTTTCTTTTCTTTTTTTTTTTTTTTTTTTTTTTTTTTTTTGAGAAGTTTTTGCTATAGGGTGTGTGTGCTTACTGGGAAGATAGAAATGGAAAGCAAGAAATCACTCCCCAAGGGTGATGGTCATGCCACAGTCCCTTCTCTACCATTTTCCTCTTGGGATCTTGGGCATGCACACGCACACACACCTGGTGGGAGTTTCAAGCTGCTGCATCTGGAACTCTAACCAGAATCAGCTACGTGGGAGTCCAGTGCCTTATCCAGTATGCCACCTGCTGGTCCCTTCTTTTTTATTTTTTAATTGCCAGAGGGCCTGTGTATGAGACAAAGAGGGAGAGTGAGAGAGAGAAGTTGAGTATGCTTTCTCGCATACTGCAATAGGGCGTAGTCACGCTACAATCCCTTCTTATTCATTTTTCCCATCTTGTTGGGATTTTGGGCACATAGGCACGCACTCCCAGTGTATTTTTTAAGCCTTTGGGGTTGTGATTTGAACCACATGTTGGTGGTATCAGTGATTTTTATTTCCATCTGTTTGTTTTTCTGTAATTTTAACATTTCTTGTAATGATTATATATTCTGTGTACACTTCTAGATAACATTTGTATTAGTTTACTAGGGCTGCCATGCAAAATACCACACATTGGGTAGCTTAACCAACAAAAATTTATTTTTTCACAGTTCTGGAGGCTAGAAGTCCATAACCAAAGTATCAGCAGACTCGATTTCTTCTGTGGCCTCTTTCCTTGGCTTAAGGATGGCTACCTTTCACAGTATTTTCACATAGTTGTTGTTCTATCCACACGTAATTCAGGTGTTTCCTTGTGTGTCTAAATTACCTCATATAAGAACACCGATTGTTTCGGGTTAGGGCTCACCCTAAAAATAAAAACAAACAAATCAAACAAACTATTTTTAACTTAATCACCTATTTACAGATATTATCTTTAATACAGTTGCATTCTGAGGTATTGGGGATTAGGACTTCAACATAATTTAAATTTGGGGGAGATAATTCAGCCTGTAGGTTATTGTAGAAAGATCTTAATTGGCAGTTCTAGAGTCAGGCAACTCTTCATTCCATAACATAGAATAAGTGTTTCTCTACATTTTTTTTTTTTTTTCTTTTTTTGGAGAGGTTTTTCCTATAGGGCGCGTGCGCTCGCCAGACAGACAGAGAGAGACAGAGAGATAGAAAGCAGGAAATCACCCCCCAGGGGGGATGGCCACGCCGCAATCCCTTCTCCTCCATTCTCCTCTCGGGATCTTGGGCACGCACGCACACGCGCCCGGCGTGAGTTTAAGCCGCCGGGTCCGGGACTCGAACCACGGTCGACTACGTGGGAGTCCAGCGACATAGCCATTACGCTAACTGCTGGTCCCTACATTTTTTTTTTTTTAAGAATTATTTATTTATTTTTAAAATTTGACCAGAGAGGGACAGAGTGAGAGAGAGGAGAAAGAGAGAGAGAGAGAGAAAGAGAGAGAGAGAGAGAGAGAGAGAGAGAGAGAGAGAGAGAGAGAGGAAAGTGAGAAAGCAAGCTGCAAGGTCTGGGACTTGAACCATGGTCATCCATGTGGGAGTCCAGTGCCCTTACGCCATGCCACCTGCCGGCCCCTCTATATATTATTCTTATTCTTATTCTTTTTCTTTTTGGAGAGGTTTTTGCTATAGGGAGTGTGCGTTTGCCAGACAGAGAGAGAGAGAGAGACAGAAAGCAAGAAATCACCCCCCGGGGGGATGGACATGCCGCAATCCCTTCTCCTCCATTCTCCTCTTGGAATCTTGGGCATGCATGCACACACGCCCAACATGAGTTTAAGTCTACGGATCCAGGACTTGAACCGTGGTCGACTACGTGGGAGTCCAGCAACATAGCCATTATGCTAACTGCTGGCTCCTATATATTATTTTTTAAATTAATTATTTTTTCCCCCTATAGGGCATGTGCACTCTCCAGAGACAGACAGAGACAGAGAGAAGGAAAGTAAGAAATCAACCTTAGGTGCACTGGCCATGCCACAGTCCCTTCTCCTCCAGTCTCCTCTCAGGATTTTGGACAGACACACACATATACCCAGTGTCATTTTCAGCTGCAGGGTCCAGGCCTCAAACTGCAAAACTGGCTATGTGGTAATCCAGTTCCTTAGTCACAATGCTACCTGCTTGTCCCATCCTATAAGCTATTCTTCAGCAATTTGCATGTTATTAGTAATAGAGAAATAAAAACCAGAGCAAGTCTGGTTGGACTAGAGAGATATGGTGGCTAGCAATAAGGGAATGAGTGAAATAACAATGATATCTTAATTCTCATTATTATAATCTTTTTTTTTGGGGGGGAGATATTTTTGTTATAGATCGTGTGCGCTTGCCAGGGAGACAGTGAGAGGCAAACAGACAGAAAGTGAGAAATTACTCCCTAGGGAGGATGGCCATGCCACAATCTCTTCTCCTCCGTTTTCCTTTCAGAATTTTGGCACCTGGAGTGAATTTCAAGCCCCTGAGTTCAGAACTTGAACCTCAGTTGACCATGTGGAACCTCAACCACTACACCATCTGCTGTCCCCTTATTGTCATTATTTTAAAAACTTTAAAAATTTCTTTCATGACAGAGAGCAAGAGGGAGAGAGAGACAGAGAGATAGATACTCTTGACAGAGTCCTGCTACACTAAGATCTTCTTGTCCCAGCCTCCTAGCCAGCCAGGATCATGTGCACTCTCCAACATGCCTGGTATATTCTGGTTGGTCCCAGATCCAAACCCTGGCCTACCATGTGGTTCTGACATCCTGCAGAGTATCACTGCAACTGGGTCGATACCTTAGTTATTAATTGTTCTTTGTGTGCTGGAATTGTGCTAAATTGTATTCATTATCCCACTAAATCATTGATGTAAACATTAATTTAATATAGCACCAAGTTTGGGAAAATGTTGAATCATGTCAAACTGTGGATTTTGGGTTTTATTATGTAGACATGAGAAATAATTTGAAGACAGGAAATGACACAAGGAAGAGTATTTTAGGAAGATTAGTCTGGTAATGTAATGGAATAGGGCTTGGGGCCAGCAGATGGCCTACTGGTTATGTTGCTAGACTCCCACATGGCCGCCCACTGTTCGAGTCCTGGACCTGGTGGCTTGAAAATCATGCCAGGCATGTGTGCGGGTGTGCCCAAGATCCTGGGAGAATGGAGGAGAACGGACTGTGGTGTGGCCATCACGCCTGGACAGTGATTTCTCACTTTCCCTCTCACTGTCTTTGTCTTCTCTCTCTCTCCAGCGAGTGCACATGTCCTAAGGCAAAAACTTGTAAAACAAACAAACGAACAAACAAAACAAAATCTTTATCTGTAAAGGGCCAGAGAATAAGTATTTTGGTCTATATGATCTTTGTCGCAACTACCAAACTCGATCATTGTAATGTGAAAGAAGTGACTGACAATATGATATGTAAGTTAATGAGCGTGGTAGTGTTCCAATGAAATATGTTCATGAATAGATGGTGGGCTAGATTTGGCCCACTGGCCATAGTTTGCTGACCTATAAAATAGACCATATGGAGAAGACAGTAGCAGATAGAAACTGGTGGTTCAAGACCAGTTAGAAAGAGAATATGACAATAATTCACTCTGTAGTGAGGAGGACCTGAATTAAACTGGGCAAAAGTGATGGAAAAAGACAGATACTGGAAACCATTTAAGGAAAAAAATTGCTGACTAGGTGACTGATTATGGAACTTGAAGTGAGAAGACAAAAATATTGGGAAATTTTGAGCAGGGAAGTCAGGAAGACAGCAGTGTTACGAATATTGAGGACCTGGTTATTTGCCTGGTTGCTCTCCAATCCTTTTCTGCTCTTATCTGTTTTGTTTTGTATCACATAGAATTACATTCTCCAGGTTCCCTTGCCTGCTGGTTTCTATAGGCTCTGGCAATGGAAGTTACCAGTATGGAGTGCTGAGAAGGAGAGAGGCTGGGGTATTTCTCCCCACCTTCTCTATTGCAGCACCAGCTGCATCTCCTCCTCCTTGGCCAGATGGCCTTTCTCTCCACGATCCCAACTCCTTTTATGCAGACCTTGTTGTGATTTTAGTGCCCTTTGGATGCTTGTAGATTGTGGGTTCTAGTGACACCACTGACTCCTTTGTCTCTCTAGCCGAAGGGGTGGTAGCAGTTGCCGAATGTTGTCAATTTCCAGATTGCTTCTCTGTGCCTTGTTTGGCTTTGTAGTTTTTTAATTTCCCATATAACAATTCCTGGTAGTAAAAACTCCCCTGAAACACTTAGAGTGTTTTTTGTTTCCTGGCTGAACCCTAACGAATACAGTTCAGAATACTGTGTCAGTTATGAAGCTATTGTCTCTAAGTTCCAAACCCAGCTGCTTTGTGATGCTGGGGCTGAAATCCTTCAAACTCACTTTCTTCTTTGCCAGCTGGTTCCTTATTCAATGCCCATAAGGGGTGCTAGAGGGAGCCCAGAAGGCCGGAAGAAGGAGAAGTGGATTGCTCCCTCTTGTTGGTTCCTCGTGGGCTTCCTATCTAATTGCGTTTCCTGTGAGCATCATCCAAGCAGCTTTCTCACTCCAGCAGTGCTTCTCAGAGCAGTAGCTGCCTCGTTTTTAATTTTCCCAAAACGTGCAGAACCATTCTTATCACACTCCGAGTCAGCAACGGTCTGCTGGTTCTCCATCCTTACCTGAATTTCAGCTCTGTGAGGGCCCTTCTCTAAGCATCTCAGTTCTGATAACCTTGTCCTCTTCCCTTTATTTTCTCAGCCTTACAAATAGCTACTTTCTGTTACCTCTGTGGTCTGTTAGAGTTCTCTTTTTACTCTTTCAGTTAGTCACTTAACAACTTTATATCTATTTAACACTTCTTTATACTATATTAAATTCTCTCTGTCCAAATAACCAGAATGTTTTTTATTTCCTGATTGGATCCTGTTTATGGAAGTAGAGCTGTTTGTGTTTTTGGAAGAGTGTCAGGTTTGGTTTTTAGATATTCTGAATTTGCAATGACAGTGGGCTATCCAAGTAGAAAGACCATGTGTATAGCTGGAAATATGGCCCGTGAGTCTGTGGGAGAGAAGGAAGCTGAAAATGTTTTGTTATTGTCGGAACTGCTCAAATTGTTGTTTCTTTGGGTGAGTGGTATGGGAGCTAAGAGCAGGTGGTTGAGAACAGCCTTACAAGAAAAGGCAATTGATTCAGCCCCACAGCATAGTGGTTAAGGGAGCCAGATTCCACATGGCTGCCATGGTTTGAATCCAAGCTCTGGAGGCTTGAAACACATGCTGAGTGCATGTGTGTGTATGCCTAAAATCCTGACAGGGTATGGGGAAATGAAGGGATTGCTATGTGACCACAGTGCATTGGTGGGGTACTTTCTCCCTTTCCTCCTCTCTCTGGTGAGTACACATGTCCTCTGGTAATTGAAAATAAAGAAAGAACAGGCAGCGAAATTTTAAAAATTCACAAATTTAAAGGTACAGTGATGAATTTATAATAAAGGATGGATAAATGAAGCTCATACCAAGATTTTTTCCTGGCTACACTTAAATTCTTGCCCAGCTTGCATTTTGAATTCCATTCCAATATTGGGGCTATCCTTACAAACAGAAGCCTATGTATCCTGGAGCTCTTACTTTTCCTCAGGGACCATTGAGGGAAGCCCTCGACCTAGGCAGTGGTTTTATCTCTCCTTCCATCTTTCCAGTCTACTATCAACCAATTCTACAGTGTTACCACAGAGATTTACAAAAATTATGAGAGCTTTTTATGATCTAATAAACTAGGCTTGCCTGACCATTATTTTCCCTGAATCTATCAATTTATTTGCACACCCACTGAATGCCTGCATTGTCTTAGGTATCTTTACATGTGCTACCTGGTCCTGCCTCAGTAGCTCTAAGCCCCTTCTCTCTCTCTCTCTTTTTATTTATTTATTTAGAGAGACTTTTGCTATAGGGCACGTGCACTCACCAGAAAGATAGAGACAGAGAGACAGAAAGCCAGAAATTACCCTCCAGGGGGGCGATGGCCACACTGCAATCCCTTCTCCTCCATTCTCTTCTTGGGATCTTGGGCACGCACGCACACGCGCCTGGCATGAGTTTAAACCACCGAGTCTGGGACTTGAACCGTGGCTGACTACATGGGGGTCTAGCAACATAGCCATTACGACAATTGCTGGTTCCCTAAGCCCCTTCTCTCCTGTGGCTCCATCTGGATGCCGCTCAATGCCTGGACCTCTGCCTTCCTTCACAGGAACTCCTGTCTCCTACCTTCCTGACAATATCAAGACCACATGTGATGAGCCCTTTAATACATTCTGAAATAATTCTCTATCTATTTCTTCCTTGTCCCGTCGCTGTTTGGGCACCATGTGTCCCATCCCTGTTCAGGCGCCACTTGTCCCGACCCGGGGGGACAGTCGAACAGGTTTCCTGAGGGAAGGAGTGAGAGCCGGGACAAGTGTCACAGTGTCACAGCACGGAGACGACACAGTGTCGTCTGTTTATTGTGGGCAGCACGGTACAGCACGGAGACCACACAGTGTTACAACTCTTTAGGGTCGCATCGTCTGTTGTGAGCAGCACGGAGACGACGTGGTGTCACAGCTCTTCAGGGTCGTCTGGAGACGATGTAGTGTTACAACTCTTCAGGGTCGTCTGGAGACTGTGCAGTGTTTCAGCTCTTCAGGCTCTCCAGGGTCGTTGTCTTCCTGGTCTCCTGTGTCATCTTCGTTGTCTTCCAGGTCGTCTGGCTATTGTGGGCCAGGCATGGTGGTTATATACACGTTGGTGGATCGTAAAAGGTGGGTTATGATTGGTTGTAAACGGTGGGCCGTGATTGGTTGTAAACGGTGGGCCATGATTGGTTGTAAATGGTGGGTTATGATTGGTTGCTTTTGGACCAATCATGAGGTGCCGGATATGCAAATCGGAGGGATTCTAGTGGCCAATCAGAGCAAGGTTTCAAAGGTCAGGTTTTATGAAGAGAACCAATCATGGCAATTGTTTGCTCTCTGAGAAACCTCCGCAGACTAGCTGGTGCACAGCCTCCCGCACTTTCTCTCCCCCATCTTAGATGGTGAACCAAACCTCCTTATTTTAAGTTTAAACTTTCTGGTAATAGCAATCCTCTTTGTTTTCTCCCTTCTGAATGCTAGAGCATCTAAAATCAAAGACTTTTCTCCTTTTATTATTTTCTTTTTTGTCTAGCTTGAGCACCTTTGATTTCTCTCTCTCCTCTACCTGCAGACACAGTTTTCCCCTTGCTGAAAAACAGAAACAAACCAAAACACCTTCATTTGACCATGCTGCAACTGTTATTCTATTTTTCCTGTCCTTTTATTGTTCCGTGCTTAGGAATGGAACTCTACTTTTCCTATGTGCAGTCACTCCTTGCTCTGCTCTCTTGACCTCTACTGTCCCCACAGCCCATGTCCCTGTCACTCACATTGCTTACCAAAAGCAATCTTGGCTTCCTCAACACAAGGTGCAGTGAATTAGCCTAAGCACTCATTTTCTTAGCTGTCTCTATGGCATGTGACACTGCGGATTAGCTTTCTTTCTAAATAAAACTCTCCTCTCTTGGTTTTCATAGTAAAACATATGATTTTCTTCTCATCTTTTGCTCTAGCCTTTTCAAAACAGTTTGGATAACTATATATGCTGAAGTTAATTTCCAGCCTATTTCCTGCATTATAAAGGAGGCATGAAGAAATAGTGGTGTCACCACAGGCTGATTGCTACTCAGACTTTGGATGAGGTTGTCCAATACTGTTAAAACCAGCCAGACTTGAGAAGGCTAGATATTTGGCTGTGTCAGATGCTATTTAAAGTAAACAATCTTATCAGAGATGAATGCTCTTTAGATGGTCTCTTCTCTGAACAATGCTAGCTAGATAAAAAACTCACAAAAACTTGCCTTTCCAACCTTTATTTCTCCAAGGTTCAACCTTCTGGTTTCTAATTTCATATATATGTATATGTATATGTGTGTGTGTGTGTGTATTAATTCCATCATCTAGGCTATGGTCATGCTCTCTCTTCTGGCTTTTTTTTTTTTTTTGGAGAGGTTTTTGCTATAGGGTGCGTGCATTCGCCAGACAGACAGAGAGAGACAGAGAGACAGAAAGCGAGAAATCACCCCCCAGGGGGATGGCCACACCGCAATTCCTTCTCCTCCATTCTCCTCTAGGGATTTGGGCACGCACGCACACACGCCCAGAGTGAGTTTAAGCCAACGGGTCTGGGACTCAAACTGCGGTCGACTACGTGGGAGTCCAGCGACATAGCCATTACACTAACTGCTGGTCCCTCTCTTCTGGCTTTTAATTTCCACATGACATGTGCTAATTTTATTTGTCCAACTTGTAGAGTTCTGGAGGTATTTGTTGTCAATCCCAAGAGTAAATCACAGTGCTCTACATAAGGAAAAAAGAAAGAACTCACTTCACTTGACAAGATTTTCTCTTTTCTTTTTTCTTTTGAGAGATTTTTGCTATAGGGCATGTGGGATTGCTGGAGAGACAGAGAGAGATGGAGAGACACAAAGCAATCAATCATCTCCCAGGGGTATGGCCATGCTGCAATCCCTTCTCCTCCATTCTCCTTTAGGGATTTGGGCATGCACACAAATGCACTTGGTTTGAGTTTTTTTTTTTTTTTTTTTTTTTTTTTTTATTATCATCATAATCTTGTCCATTTAGCATTGAATCACATATAACTTTACAGTGTATCACATTTCTTTCTCCAGAAGGAAAACCATGCCAATCAGTCAATACTGAGACACTACAATCCCCATTTCATCATCCAATAGCTCCTCATCATCCTTCCCGGTTGTTATTATTGTTATTCCAATTATTCCTATAAAGAGTCAATCTCTACTTATCATTTGGCTAGTAAAAAGACTTTACCCAACATGAAACACTTCTCAGACCAATCCAGCTGAGACTACTATACACATCATCAACAGGTAATAGACCATATCTGTGTCCCACCAACATTATGCCTCTCTATTTGTTCTCTTGCTTTTTTTTTTCCCCCCTCTGCCATTTTTTTTCCTTTCTATATTCACTTTCAATCATTACACCTCTTTACCGTGTACAACATGGTTTTTCCCAGCATGAGTACAGTGCACATCAGTCAAAACAATGACATCACCTTATAGATCATCAACAGACAACTATTCACTCCTGTGTTCACCAAGTGTGTTGTTTGTTCCCCGAATCCCTCCCCTCTGTCCTCATCCACTCACTCTCATTACCTCCCCCATACTGTCTCTAGTATCTGCAGTTGCCTTCCTTCCCTGCCATCCTACCCTCCAGTTCTTTAAATTTTTTTTTTTTTTCTCCAAACATCAGCTCACAAAGTTTTCAACAATAGGGAGCATAGATTCAGTTCAAGTTTGGATTCAGGGTGGGTCTCGTACAGTTCCGCCATTGCAAGTGAATCTCAATGGGATATAGTCTCAGGAAAGTGGCTCTGGAAAGCAGAGATGATTATCAGTTGATGCAGCACAGCATCCAACTTGTGATTACCGGGAGTGGTGTTGTGGGGATCTGCAGCGTGAGTCATCCTTGGGTATCTGGTTTCCTTAAGAATGGTAGAGTAGTTCTTGTTTTTCCCTGCAGTAATGCAGGGCTGGTAACCATCTTCACACTGTCCATAGGCAGAGAAAATCCTCCTATACAATATATTTCTCAATTGGTTTAAGATAGCTAAAGTCTCTTTCAGTTGCTCGTAGCTGCAAGTTCTCGGACCTAGTTTTCAGCTTCAGTTTGCCACCCACGGCCGGCGGCCACGCGCAGGCCGGGGGGCCATGTGCTGGTCTGACGTCCACGTGCAGGCCCGGCAGCCACGCGCAGGCCCGGAGGCCACGCACAGGCTCGGCGGTCACGCGCAGGCCCGGCGGCCACGCGCTGGCCCGGCGGCCACGCGCAGGCCCGGTGGCCATGCGCAGGGGCAGGCCCGGCGGCCACACGCAGGCCCAGCGGCCACGCGCAGGCCCGGAGGCCATGCGTGGGGGCAGACCCGGCAACCATGCACAGGCCCGGCGGCCACTCTCAGGCGCAGGCCCAGCAGCCACGTGCAGGCCCGGCGGCCACGCACATGCCCGGGGGCCACACTCAGACCCGGCCACCACGCGCAGGACGATGGCCATGCTCAGGCTCAGGCCCAGCGGTCAGGCACAGTCCTGGTGGCCACGCTCTGGAGCGGGGGCCACGCGCAGGCCCGGCGGCCACGCTCAGGCCCGGAGGCCACGTTCAGGCCCAGGGACCACGCTCAGGCCCGGCGGCCACATGCAGGCTCAGGCCCGGTGGCCACACGCAGGCCCGGCGGCCACGTGCAGGCTCGGCAGCCACGCGCATGCGCAGGCCCGGCGGCCACGCGCCAGCCCCAGAGGCCTGCATAAGCGCCGAGTGCGGGACACACCCAGCGCCGGAGAGGCAGTGGGGGGATGGGCAGTCGAACCGCGGCGCGCGAGGCAGAGCCCCCTGGCCGTGCGGACCCGGCTGCTGCGCGCGAGGCGGAGCCCGCCCCCCGGACCGCGGAGGCCCCCAGGCTGCCGCTGTCGCACGGGGCGGGACGCCGCCGCCGCCCACTTGGTTTGAGTTTTAAGCTGTGGGGTCCAGAACTTGAACCATGGCCGACTACGTGGGAGTCCAGCAATGTAACCATTACACCATCTGCTAGTCCCAGTTTTCTCTCTTGTTAAATGTAGAGTTATTCTACATGATCTAGATTTTGAAAAGCTTAATGCTTCCTGAAGACTGTTATTCAAGATGCAGATAATAGAGCTTATTATTATGTGAGAAGAATTCTTTCCATAAATAAGTGCTTGCTTGAAAAATGTCATCATCCTGAGACTGAATAAGAAAAAAAAAATTGGTCTTATAAACAATTTCTTTTTGTGTTGTGAAAAGTTATAGTGAACTTATTGTTGTTAGTTGATACTTATCTCAGAGCTTTAAGCCAAATACAGAGAGCTGAGCATTGTGAATAGATGAGAAATACGTCTCTACAACAAAGAAAAAAAAAGTCTGAAGTTGTTTTTCTGTAAACTTTAACTATTATTCCTCATTTTAAACAAGTGTAGATTTTAGTAGAGCCTTAAAATTCATCCCTGCTGCTTTTCCTTTCTCTGCCATCGTGGTGTGAGCGGTCCCCTCTGCTCTTTGCCATGTCTTCTCACAAGACTTTCAGAATCAAGTGGTTTCTGGCCAAAAAACAGAAGCAAAATCATCCTATTCCCCAGTGGATTAGAATGAAAACTGGTAATAAAATTAGGTACAACTCCAAGAGGAGACACTGGAGAAGAACCAAGCTGGGTCGATGAGGAACTGGACAGGATGTGGCCACATATTTATGCTGTACCAAGGTCAGTATGGGCTTGCCACATCAAGCTGAAAACGGTCACCATTGACTGGACACTTGTGTTTATTGGGGAAAAATGATGCTTCACCTTGTCTCTGAGTTCTGCATTGGTAGGTTGGTTCAGTAATAAATATGTGAGACCTTTAAAAAAAAATTCATCCCTGCTGCTGTCATTTACCTTAGTTAACCAATTATTGCTGAAACTTAAAGACAGTAAGTAGGGAGATTTGTCTACTTTTAGTTCCTAGCCTTTCCTTAATTTTCTTCTTTATTCTCTTATGTTATACTACCTTTTCATGTATATATATGTCTATCTCACACTCTTGAGATATATATATATATATATATATATATATATATATATATATAGTAGTTGGGCACATTCTACAGTTCAAATGCACAATGTATTTTTACTTTATTTATTTATTTATTTATTTTTGCTATAGGATGTGTGTGTGTGAGCTGGAGAAAGAGGAGAGAGAGAGAGAGAGACAGTGAGAGGAGAGTGAGAAATCACCCATATAAGTACAGAAAAATGAGGATTGGGTGATCTGAACTGGTCCCAAGTTTATTTTTTTAAAGAGCAAAAAATAGGGGAAAGGGAAGTGGAATGTAAAGCCAGTTGTTTTTGGATGTTAATCAGCTGAAGATGTGAGGACAACTAGCACCATGTAGTTTCTCTGATCTTTTGTGGCCAATTTTGATAAATACAAGTGACTTTCTTTAACCTAATACTGTTTTAGTATCAATAACAACAGGCAGCTAGCATATTTACATGTTAACTGCTTTTATTGTCCTGTAAATGACTGCATTTTTGCATGTGTTAAAGGTCACCGTGTTTGCTCAGATTGGCCACTTTCCACAGATAGTGTGTTCCAAGCTCACTTATGCCCTAGCTAGCATCATTTATTTCTTCAAGAAACCCATTTTTTTTCTTTTTTAAGAATTATTTATTTTAATTTTATTTATTTTATTATTTAATTTGCTATAGGGTACATGTGTTCAGCGGGGGGGGGGGGGGGGAGAGAGAGAGAGAGAGAGAGAGAGAGAGAGAGCGAGAGCGAGCAAACAATAAAGTAAGTATAGATCTGGGACTCAAACTGCTGTCAGTCATGTGGGAGTCCAGTGCTTCAACCACCATACCAACTACTGGCTCCAAGCCCTGATTCATTTTAGTAAAGTATGGTATTTGGAAACCAAGATCTGTGTATTTAGTATGTCCCTTGTAATTGGAGTATCACATACATACATTGATTCTATTATCTACCTATCTATCTGTAGCTATCATCTATCAACTACCAAGTATGAATTAACACCAATACTGAAACTGAGCAAGGACCCCCTAATGTATTTTCTAGGGTTCCTGAACTATAAAGTCCATTTACATTGTAATGGCCCAGAGCAAGGACAAGTCTTCAGACTTTGGTTATGATAATGACCAACATGGACCATGAGTGGGGGCCATTTGACCTCTAAAACTCTCACTTAAAGGAAAGAAGGTTTTCATTTCTTTTTCTTTTTTTTTTTTTTTTTGAGAGGTTTTTGCTATAGGGCGTGTGCGCTCGCCAGACAGACAGAGAGAGACATAGAGACAGAAAGCGAGAAATCACCCCTGGGGGGGATGGTCACGCCGCAATCCCTTCTCCTCCATTCTCCTCTCGGGATCTTGGGCACGCACGCACACATGCCTGGCGTGAGTTTTAAGCCACCGGGTCCGGGACACGAACCGCGGTCGACTATGTGGGAGTCCAGCGACACAGCCATTACGCTAACTGCTGGTTCCCAAGGTTTTCATTTCAATGTGTAAGATGTTTTGTAGGCTGGAAACTGCTGGTTATGAGTGCAAAGACTCCAGGCTGAACGGTTCCAGATACCTGAAGAGGAATTTGATTATCTAAGGCCTCACCAATCAAGAACGCCCACGAGATGATCACACCCTTTTGAACCAATCACTGAACTGATCATGCGCCTGGACCTCTGCCCCTAATTTTGCCCTTAAAAACGCATGTGGGGAACATCTTGGGGAGACCGAATCTTTTCAGCATGAGCTGCCCGCTCTTCTTGCTTTGCGCTTTGCAATAAAGTTGTACTTCCCTTCATCACACCATGTGCCTATGGCTTGGTTTTATAGCGCTTGGGTGAGTGAACCTGATTTGAGTTCAGTAACAATATCTCCAATTTTGTTCCAATACTTAGTTGTTTTTCCCTGTCTTCTTTCATTCTATAATGTATAAAATCCCTCTTTAGTCATCAGTACACCCTACTCTTATCTTCAATATATTTACTAATTTGTTCAGTCCTCCTGTATGAACTCACTCTCCAATTACATAGCCTCCCTCCTGGGCCAGCCTTCCTTTTGACCCTGCACTTCATCCCAGCTCTGATGCCATCTCTTCTGCCAGCACCTGCCTTTGCTTGCTGTCTTTCTGGGGCTGCCTCTGTGGTGGCCAGGCCACCTCCTTCAAGGGGTGTGCAAGGAAGGGCAGAGAAGAAGGTTGAGGGAGAATCATTCTGATATTCATCTGACTCCTTAGCAAGAATCTCACACTTTTCAGAAATCTGTGTACACCAAGAGTTGGACTTGAAGACCCAGTGTGCTAGGTAATTTTATGACTTAAAGTGACTAATATTTGCAGGATTAATTATTGTTTAGTAATATTAACAGAAAGAGAATCACAAGGCATACATAGGGGAGAAAACAATGGTAAGAGTAGACAATCACCACTCTAGTTGGGGATAGACAGAGCTCTAGTTGGGTATAGTCTTAATTTTATTAAACAGTGGTTCTCATCAGTACTCAGGCCCAGAATGCAAACTTGCCACAGAAAGATTGGGTCAGATGGAGTCGGGGTGGGAGATGGGCTTGTAGATCCATCCTGGAGTGAAATGCACATAATTGAATGACCGTGGAATCAACTTGGCCTTCTCAGATGCCCTATGGTCAAACTAGACTTCTCAAGGACCTTCAAACCATGACCAGGATGCTGGCCCCAAGCTAGAAGTCATAATGGCCTCTTGAGGGCAGAAGAACACCATGAGATCCTCAACTCTAATCTAATCTAATGATTTTCAGTACCCTGTCCATTTTTTTTTTTTTTTTGGAGAGGTTTTTGCTATAGGGTGCGTGCACTCGCCAGACAGACAGAGAGAGACAGAGAGACAGAAAACGAGAAATCACCCCCCAGGGGGGATGGTCACACCGCAATCCCTTCTCCTCCATTCTCCTCTCAGGATCTTGGGCATGCACGCACACGCGCCTGGCGTGAGTTTTAAGCCACCGGGTCCGGGACGTGAACCGGGGTCGACTATGTGGGAGTCCAGCGACATAGCCATTACGCTAACTGCTAGTTCCCTACCCTGTCCTTTTTTAAAGAAAGTTCTGGAACTCCTTGATAGACCAAGTGTGCTCTGTATTTTGTCTAATAAACTAGAAAGAATAATAACTTGATGACTTGGAATTAAACTCAGAAAAGTTAAGAGACTTTATCTAATATAAAGTTGGACTTTAGCTCATATCTGTAAACAGGGAATAGCAGTTAGAAAGTTCAAGAATTAGAGTAATGTTAAGTACAATGATTTTTTGATGTAGTCATTACTAACAGTCTGTAGAACACGATTTGAAATTCTAACAGTAAGTGATAATTGCCCAGATGTTATATTTGTGGCTGTATAGAATAGTAGCTGACAGGATTATCACAGACTGTCTAGGTTTTTATCTTGATGACACTGCTTACTAGATGTGTGTCTCTAGGCACCTTTGTGTGTGTAGGTTCCCCTCATCTATAAAATCTGTAAAAGTACCATGCAAGGCTGTTGTGGGGTTTAAGTGAAATAGCACAAAATGGTTTTTGTTTTCATTTTTTGTATTAAATTTTTACATCATTTCTTTTTAAAAAATTAATTATTTATTTAAGAAGAATTAATAATTTAATTGTATTTATTAATTTATTTATTTTAATTTGACCAGAGAAAGAGACAGAGAGAGAGAGAGAGAGACAGAGAGAAAGTGAGAAAGCGAGCTACTAGGTACGGGACTCAAATCATGGTTGGCCATGTGGGAGTGTCTAACGCTTTAACCACCATGCCACTTGCTGGTCCCAATTAATTTATTTTTTAGAGAGATTTTTGCTATAGGCTACGTGTACTCACTGGAAAGACAGAGCGAGACAGAGAGACAGGAAGCAAGAAATTCACCCCCTGGGGGGAATGACCATGCTGCAATCCCTTCTCCTCAATTATCTTCTTGGGATTTTGGGCACACATGAACATGTACCTGGCATGAGTTTCAAGCTGAGGGGTCCAGAACTCAAACCATGGTTGACCATGTGGGAGTCCAATGATGTAACCATTACACCATCTGGGGGTCCTTTATTTACATTATTTCTAATACTATTAGCATTATTTTCCTGAAACTAATATACATAAGATAAAAAATAAGTAATTATGTCAGCATCTCTAGGACCAAGATTTTCATTACAGTGATTAGAGTTACAACAATATAGAATCAAAATAAAAATTCCCTAACTTGTATTTCAATTGTCTATGTCATTACCCTCATGGGTATTCTGATTTTTCTTTCTTTCCTTTTTTTTTTTCCTAAATAGACTTTATTTATTTAGAGTTTTTTTTTTTTTTTTTTTTTTTTTATTTTTTTTTTATGAGAGAAAGAGAGAAAGAAGAGGGCGGGGGGAGAGATAGATATCCTTAATATGAGCTTTGCAGGTTAGGATCTTTCCCCCAGCTTCCCAGACAGCCAGAATCACAGATGTGTGTGTGTGAGTGAGTGTGTGTGTGTGTGTGTGACTGGCATGTTCAGATCAACCTGGGATTCAAACTCAGGCCTCCTATGTGGCTCTACCATGCACAGCAGTGCCCCACATCTGTGCCACCGTGGCTGGCCTGGACTTTATTTATTTAGTTACAGCTTATTTATTTGTTTCTTAAGAGAGAGAAAGAAAAAGAAAGAAAGGAAAAGAAAGAAAGAAAAGAGCAAGAGAGTGACAGTCGTCCCCAACAGAGTCTTCATGTTGTGATCCACCCCAGCCTCAGTGAGCCCAGATGATGGGCACACTCATGCACCTGCTGTGTACAGGGAGACCTTAGGTCTTGAACCCAGGACCTTCCCGTGTGAGTCCACTTGCATTACTGTTGCATCACTTCCTGACCTCTTAGACTTTATTTTTTAGAGGAGTCGTAGGTTCTCAACAAAATTGATGTAAGATACAGAGAATTCACACATACCTAAATAGTCCCCGCTATTAATCTTCTGGAGATGTCCATTTGTTACACCTGATGAGCCTGCATGGTGTTATCACTCACATCCATTATTTACGTTAGGATTTGGTGTTGCACGTTCTGTGGGTTTAGACACACACGTAATGACAAGTATCCACCATTACATCCGCCATCATATTGAGTAGATTCATGGCCCTAAACCCATAAAGTTTTAGTGATGCCTGGTATGTGATAAGCACCTAATAAACATCCATTTATGGTTGTGGTTACTATCATCATTTTAAGCTGCAGATTCATCCTTTGTAAAAACTATCAACAAATCCAATCCCACATCCTTGCTTATGAGTAGGGAGGCATGTGGTATGGATTTAGGCTTTGGAGCTGTGTACTAGCTGAGTGACCTGTTTTCCTGATTGCTTTTTTTGCCAGAGGCCATATGCACTTACATGAGAGAAATGTAAGAGAGAAGAGAGAGAGAGAGAGAGAGAGAGAGAGAGAGAGAGAGAGAGAGAGAAAGCACCCCCAGGGGAGATGGCCACACTGCAATGCCTTTGCCTCCATTTCTCTTTCAGGATTTTGGGCACACTTGCACAGGTGCTTAGTGTGCTTCTCAAGCTGCCCAGTCCAGGACTCTAACTATGCAGCTGACCATGTGTGATCTACCACCACCAGCTGGCTCTGAAGCAGTGAAGCAGGAGCACTTCTGATTTGAACTACTCTCTATATTGAGAACTTGCTTTCTCCTTTTGCCTAGAGTAGACAATGATTAACACTCCCACTGTATTTGCTAAATAACCCGGGAACTCCCTACCCTCAGCTGTTCCTTAGTGATGTAATCATCACTAGTCGCCAGACCCCTTGCCCTGAGCCATGAAGACCATAAATATTCCATTGTATTTAAGCAAAGGTCTAGAGATGATTAATCTCCTTGATCTGACTTCTGTAACTGATCATGCATAGGAATCTCCACTCCTTCCCCTTGTCACCTCCCCCCTCAATAATTGCTACTCCTCCCACGTCAACCTAAGTGTGGTTTTGCTTTATAAACTCCCTTTTTCCTACACTTGGGGCTATGAGGTTTTGAGAGACATGAATGCCCTGTATGCCACCCGCTTAATCAATAAAACTCCAATAAATTTGGCTTTGTTTGGATGTCCTCTTATATCTCGCTGATTAGACTATAACAGCTTAACATGACCCAGATTAATAGCTTTGGCAATGAACCAAATGAATAAGATACATTTCTGGGCTTCTTTTACTTATTCTTTTAAAGATAGTTCATTTTATAAAAAATCTAAAAAAATTATTTCATTTAACTTACTTTATTGATTTTAATTTGACCAGAGAGGAACAAGAGAGAGAGAAGGAGAGAGGAAATCTCCAGGTCCAGGACTCCAACCATAGTGGATCATGTGGCAGTCTAGCGTCCTTAACTACCAAGCCACCTGCCAGCTCCCTCTTACTCATTCTTAAACATTTATCGGTGCCCTGTGAGTTTTGATTTGTAGACAAAACCATTCACTGGTGTTTTATCTTTTCCTTCAGTCTCTTGTTGGAATCCCTTTCTCTTTTCCCCCTGCCCTGGGCAGGGTACCTTCCAGGCACTCCCCTCTGTTCTCTGCCTTCGGGGTTAGTGAGGGGCTTCTGCCCACATCAGCCGCTTGCACAGGGATGGCAAGGCCTTGGCTTATTCTTAGGTTTCCTTGAATGCAGAGCTTTTCTGCTTATAAGACAAAGAAAAGTTACATGGCACTGTGACTGTGTGTGTCCAGGAAAGGCCCTGTGATCAATAAAGCCCCAGAGTTTCTCTTACCCAACCGGAGGAAGGTATTCATTTCCACTTGAATGGACGCATGAAGCTCTTTTTTTAGACTGGAGCTGACTATTTTGCATAAAACAAAGAAGTTATACATTAGCATTGGGTAACTGGTTTTTCTCAATAGCTATCTCACAATGACTAGAGACAATGGTTTAATTATAAGCTACCACAGTTTAAAGATTCATAACCCACACGTAATATCTGAACAAAATGTCACTATTTCTTTAGAAAGAGATTTAGACTGGCTTGTGGATCTAATGAAGAGCCTACTTTGTCTTTTCCACTTCCTTGCTGTTCCCAAAGCACTTCAAGCTTATTTTAGCCTTTGGCCTTTGACAAAGCTGTTCCCACAGCCTTGGGTGCTTTTCCTCTCTTTTTTTTTTTTTTTTTTTTTTTTTTTTTTTGCTTATCTGTTACTTGCTTCTCAATGCTCAGTTGGAGCACTCTCTGCTTCAGAAAGTTTTTTGTTTTTGCGTTTTGCTGTTTTCCAACTTCAACTTCTGAGCTCTACCCGTGTCTGAGAACAGTCACTGCTAGGATTGCATGATTTAACTCCAATAAACTTCAGTTGTATGTATTAATGGCCTTGTCTTCGCAGAAATGAGCTATCTGAGAGTAGAGGTCACATCTGAATCATTTTTGTGTTTTACCATGTACCACAGGTCCTGGAAACATAAAGATTTGTTGAACCAATAACTGAATGAATGTTAGAAATATGTCAGGTACTCAGTAAATGATTGCTGCTTGATAGATAGCAGTGGCATTGTAGGAAGTGATAGATAACCTGGCTCACTGTTTCAATGCTGATCCATAGTGCTCACAGGGAATCAATTAGCAATTATTACTATTTTTTTTTAAAAGAATGATTTATTATCATTATTTTTTAATTTTGACCAGAGAGAAAGAGAGAGAGAGAGAGAGAGAGAGCAAGCTGCCAGGTCCAAGACTACCCTGTCCAAGATTGTAAAGAGATTTTACCCAACATGATACACATCTCGAACCGTGGTCGGCCATGTGGGAGTCCAGTGTCTTCAACCACCAGGCCACCTGCCGGCCCCTCAATTAGCAATTATTAATGCACCCTCCAACTCCCCCATGTTGTCTTCTGCTTGTTTTCCCTGTCCCTCCTCCACAGTGATTTGGACATCACAGAAGTAGAAGACCTAAAAGAGGAAGAATAAAGAGGGTTAGGAGGAATGAACAGACAGCTGGAGAATATATTTTTTAAAAGAATTATTTATTTTACTCATTATTATTTTTTAATTTGACCAGAAAGAGACAGAGAAAGAGAGAAAGGGAAAGTGAGAAAGTAAGCCACTAGATCTGTGACTTGAACCTCAGTCGGTCATATGGGAATCCAGCACCTTAACCATCATGCCACTTGCCGGCCCCAAATATATTAAAGTACTTTATAATATTGGATATGAATTGTATTCATCTGTGGGTCAGGAATTGTATTCCCTAATGGTTACATAAAACTTTGGAGTGAAGGACAGCAGGTGGCATGGTGGTTAAGGGTGTTGGACTCCCAAATGGCTGATTGCAATTCAAGCCCCAGACCTGGTGGCTTGCTTTCTCACTTTCTCTCTCTCACCCCCCCCTCCACTCTGTCTCTCTCTAGTCAAACTAAAATAAGTAAATAAATAAAGTAAAATAAAATAATAATAATTTTTTTTAAGATTTTTTTTTTTTTTTTTTTTTTTTTTTTTTTTTTTTTTTTTTTTTTGCTATAGGGTGCATGCACCTACCAGAAAGACAGATCATCCCCCGGGGGGATGGCCACGCTGCAATCCCTTCTCCATTCTTCTCTCAGGATCTTGGGCACACACGCACACATGCCTGGCATGAGTTTAAGCCACTGGGTCCGGTACTGGAACCTTGGTCAACTACATGGGCGTCCAGTGACATAGCCATTATGCCAACTGCTGGACCTGAGAATAAAATAATTCTAAAAAAGAAGAAAGTGAGACGAATGCTGACTGAGCAGGCATGATTTGGTTAACATACAGTTGGTAAAACGTCCACCTGAATGTTGTTCATGGTATTGGGATTCAGAAATGTGTACAGGGAGATCAGTGTCTTAGAATGCCTTCTCAATGGCTAATTCCTCCTGCCCAGTTGTGGGCAATGGATCAAGAAAGAGATCTACTCTGTACCCTTTGGGCTCCTGTCTCCAGTCCTCTATCCTGTCAGGATTTGGGGCACCCATACGTATGTACCCTATATATTTTTAACCTACAAGGCTGGGATTCCAACCTCCATCATCCCCCTTTTCAAAAGAAATTATTATTTTATTTTATTTTTTATTATGATTATTTATACATTCAATCATTATACATAATTTAGATTGTAAAGAGATTTTATCCAGCATGATACACATCTCAGTCCAGTTGAGAATACTACACATATCCTCATCAACAGATTATAAACCATATCTGTGTCCCATAAATATCTTATCTCTCCTTATTTTCCCCCTAATTTCCTTTCTTGTGCTCTTCACCTCCCACGCTCTCCTTCCACTTTGTCTCTAGTGTCCACAACAATTTTTAATGCTTTTATAATATATCTTGGGGTCAGGAAGTGAGATGCCCCCCACTCCACTCTTTTTGTGCAGGATGGCTTTGGCCATACAAGGCCTTTTGTGATTCCAGACAAATTCTATTATCGTCTTTTCTAGATCTGTGAAGAATGTCTCTTGTAATTTTATTGAGATAGTATTAAACACGTAGATTAATTTGGGTAGAATTACCATTTTGATTATATTAATTCTGCCAATCCAGGAACATGGGATGTCTTTCCACTTTTTTGTGTCCTTTTTTACTTCCTTTTTAAGGTTTTCATAGTTTTCCTTATAGAGGTCTTTGACATCCTTGGTTAGTTTTATTCCTAGGTATCTTGTACTTCTTGTATCTATGGTAAATGGGATTACTCTCTTCAGTTCTGTCTCTATCTGCTTGTTGTTTGTGTACAGAAATGCTATAGTTTTTTGTAAGTTATATTTGTAACCTGACACTTTACTGTATGCATTTATTACTTTGAAAAGTTTTCTCATGGATACTATTGGTCTTCTACGTACACAATCATGTCATCTGCAAACAGAGATAATTTCAGCTCTTCTTTCCCTATTGGAATGCCTTTTATTTCCTTCTCTTGTCTGATTGCATTGGCAAGGACTTCCAGTACTATATTGAATAGGAATGGAGAAAGCGGCACAGCCTTCTATGGGCCTGTATCTTCTTTGGTTTCTCCAGGTCTTCATGCAGCTTGTTGTCCAGACTGTTGGCCAGGACCTAGCTGTATTTTCCGTCCTTTACATCTTTCTGCCTGTTCAAGAACCAGTCTGGGATCTTGTACTGGCATGGATTCTGCATAATAGTGATCACATGTTCCACCTCATCCTCAGTGAGTTCTCTTGACCTCTTGGTGAGGTCAATGTCTGCTTTCCTCAACACCACATGAGCATATCTTCACCCCATACCCTTAATGGCAGTGATGACAAAAGCTATTTTCTGCTGCCCACCGATGTTGGTATTGAACACTCGCAAAATGTGCTGGAACTTCTCAGGGATCACTAGAGACATGGTGGCAACACTAGCAGGGCATGTACGCCTTCTGTGGAAGAGCTCTCAGTATTTTTTATGATTTTTTCTAGGTCATTGGTTTTGTCTTCTACTTCTGAGATTCGATCTTCTGTGTAGTCTAACCTGCTTTTAATACTTTTGAGGGAGATTTTGATTTCTTGTATTACAGCCTTCATATCTAACAGTTCCGTTTGATTCTTTTATATGGCGTCCAATTCTTCTTTCATATCGTGGAAGGACTTTCTCATCTCTTGAAGCTCAACATGTTTTTTTTTTTTTTCTTGCATCTCATAGAATTTTGTTACCATGAATGCTTTAAATTCTTTTTCTGACATTTTGGTAATATCCTCTAATAGTTCCCTGATTGGAGATGAATTAGAGTGGTCCCTCGCAGGTGATGTATTACTTGATTTTTTCATCCTTGAGACTCTTTTCCTATTTTTGATCATTGGTAATGTATTCATTTTTGGCTAATTTGCTGGAGAAGGATTCCATAAGTGTGAGCTTGTGTGTTTCTCTAGCTGTGAAATAATTCCGTGCTATTTTCTCCCTTCTACTGTGTCTTCCAGTGTGGGAATCACAGGAGGAGTGTTGAAATTGAATTTATGAAGGAGAGATTCCCTCTTATTACAACCAGTACAGTGAGGGGCAAAGGATTCTCTAAAACTCCCAATATTCATATGTTTAGTTACTAAGTACCTAGTCTTTTCTAGGCAGTGGGTGAGGGTTCAGTAATAAAATAGGAAAGTAAGGAAGAAGAAAAAGAGAGTAGGAAACAACAATAGGAAGATAAAATGAAGAAATAATAAGAAAAGGAAGAAAAAACTAGAACATAAGGAGGAGAAAAAAATACGTCACAGAAAATAAAAAAGGGTTAGAAACTGAAAACTTGGTACAAGTATGCCTCGTGAAGGTGCAGGACAGCAGAAATGGACCTGCCTGAGGGATCTTGACCTGAGTGAGAGGAAGAGAAAGAAATTAACAACTTAAAAGCACAAGGAAAGGGACAGAAAAGTTGCTTTTTTTTTTTTCCTTGAAAAAGAGAAAAAAAAAGTTGGGGGGACAGAAAAGAGCAAGAAGGAAATGCGGTTCTTTTCCTACCTGGCTAGCCCTGGGTTCTGTGCGGGGTGTGGGTTGGGGGATGGGTAGTACTGGCCTAGCTGGGGGAGCTTCACTGCTGTGAAGCTGGACCCAGAAGGTGCAGGACAGCAGAAACGGTTGCTATCTCTTTTCATCGAGCGCACATGGCAAAAATCTAAAAAAAAAAAAAAAGAAAATACATTGAGTTGAATGTATTGCTAACCTCATAAAGTGAGTTGAGGGTTTTTTAAAATTTTTTTTCCTTCTGTTTTCTTTCTCTTCTCTGGAATAATTGGTTAAGAATAGAATAATATTTTGGTTATCTGTTACTCTGTAACAACCACTTTGCCTTGAGTGGTTTGAAATAACAATCATTTATTTTGTTTACTGATCTATGAGCAGGGCTTGAATTTAGGCAGGTCTTTTGGTTGACCACACATGGTTTCTCCTCTATGTGAGAGCGAGGGAGCCTAGAGACTGTGTCAGGGAAAAGTGGAGCTGGAATCTTCTCAAGGCTTGCTTATTTACATGTCTGGCAATTGATGATGCTGTTGGCCGAGACCTCAGCGGTGATGTTGGCTGCATGCTTACATGCGGCTGACTGGCTTCCTCTGAGTGGTGGCTGAGCTCCAAGGACAATCATTTCCAAGAGATGGGGAGTGAAAGCTGCCAACCTCTTCGGATCTGGGCCTGGCACTGGCACGGTGTCACTTCTGTATTCTATTGGTCAAGCAATCACAGAGCTGATTCAAGGGGAAACACAGATTAGAGGGCCCTTCCTGGTTTGAGGAGTGCCATAGAATTTGGGGACTATTTTACACAGTTACTATACACCTTCTGATCCTTGAATACTTGGTAAAACTTGCCTTTAAAACTGTCTGAGTTTGTTCTTTGTGGGAAATTTAACCACAGATTCTTTGATTGTTTTAGGACCAGTTATGTTGCCTATTTCGTCTCTCTTTTTGGACAATTTCTTTTCTTTGTTCATAATTGAGTACGTGCGTGCAAATTGGGGAGAGAGAGCCCACAAGGTCTGGTCACATGATCAGTTACCTCCTGTCTGCTGGCTGGTTGAACCTTGGGCACTCACCACGTGCCCGGAGTGTCAGGCAAATGGATTAGGGGGTTAAACTAGTGGTCACCTGCGGGATCTGGTTTCGTCTGAGCAGTGCATTACTGCTGTGCCATGGAGCCAACTCTCTATTTCTTTGTGAATGACTTTTGATGAGTTACATATTTTTTCTAGAAATATGTCTTTCAAAATCTAATTTTTCAAATTGATATACAGGACTTACTGGCTAAAATATTCTTTTATGATCTTTTAAATCTCTGTAGCATCTGTTATGTTCTTTTTCTTGATTATTTTTGTCAGGAGTTGTCTGTGGGAGCAGGAGGGTGAAGTCTGGGCAGAATGTCTTCAGTGGTCCTGAAAGGGACTACTCAGAACCCAGATATAGATGGTTGGTGATTGGCTTGTCCTGGTTTGATCTGGGGGGACAAGAGGGTGAAGTCTGTGCAGAAGGTCATCAGTGGTCCTAATCCATCTGTTTTTATTATTTTTTTAATTCGTCAGAAAGAGAGAGAGGGAAAGTAAGAAAGCATGCTACCAGGTCTGGGACTTGAACTGTGGTCAGCCATGTAGGAGTCTAGCACCTTAACCACCACATTACCTGCTGGTCCCTGAACTGACCTTTTTACTTGTTTGAAAATATGCTTTTTATCATCTATTGGAATCATATATGTGTCCCGACCCGGGGGGACAGTCGAACAGGTTTCCTGAGGGAAGGAGTGAGAGCTGGGACAAGCGGTGCAGTGTCACAGCACGGAGACGACACAGTGTCTTCAGTGTCGTCTGTTTATTGTGGGCAGCACGGTATAGCACGGAGACGACGCAGTGTTACAACTCTTCAGGGTCGTGTTGTCTATTGTGAGCAGCACGGAGACAACGCGGTGTCACAGCTCTTCAGGGTCGTCCGGAGACTATGTAGTGTTACAATTCTTCAGGGTCTTCAGGGTCGTCCGGAGACTATGTAGTGTTACAATTCTTCAGGGTCTTCAGGGTCGTCTGGAGACTGTGCGGTGTTTCAGCTCTTCAGGCTCTCCAGGGTCGTGGTCTGGCTACTGTGGGCCAGGCATCGTGGTTATATACACGCTGGTGGGCCGTGATTGGTTGTAAATGGTGGGCCGTGATTGGTTGTAAACAGTGGGTTATGATTGGCTGTTTTTGGACCTATCATGAGGTGCCTGATATGCAAATCTGAGGGATTCTAGTGGCCAATCAGAGCAAGGTTTCGAAGGTCAGGTTTTTTGAAGGGAACCAATATAGCAATTGTTTTGCTCTCTGAGAAACCTCAGCTGACTTTGCTGGTGCACAGTGTCCCACATATTTGTACTGCACTATTTCTACAAGGTATCTGTCTATTTATTACATTCTGTTTGTTAGTTCTTGATTTAGTGTTTTAATATGATAGTTTTCTTTTTGTTTCCACATTTCTTGGTTATTCTTCCTTCCTAGTTTTTTCATATATATAATATTTATGAACTCTGTCATAAATATATTATTATTTTTTTCCTTCTTTATATAATATTGGGTCCTCAGGAAAGTCATGGAACATTTTTGCATAAGAAAATATGTCATGACTTTTCCAATGACCTAATAGAAATTGTGTACACTTTGGGGTCAGCAGGTGGCATAGTAGTTAAGGTGCTGAACTTCCACATGGTTGACCATGGTTCGAGTCCTGACCTGGCAGCTTGAAACACACTGAGCATGTGTGCATGCATACTCCCCACCACTCATCCCCCCCCCCCCCAAATAAAAAGAAATTGTGTACATTTGAAGAAGAGATTGGACAGAAAGAGATATATAGAGAAGAGCAGAGAGAAAGAACCCTTAGAAGAGTCTTGTCATACCATGATCTCCCTTTCCTCAGCCCTCTGACTTCTCTGGATCCTGAGTGCACATTTTGTGTTTTCAAACTTATGGCTTCTAGCACTGCAAGGCACTAGAATTACTGCTGTGTCACAGCAGCTGAACCTAAATAAATTCTTTATTGATTTTATTTTTTAAGAAATATTTTTGTTATAGGGTGCATATACTCACTGGAGAGACAGAGAGACAGAAAACAAAAAAATCACTCTCCACCAGGGGGGAATGGTCACACCGCAATCCCTTCCCCTCCATTCTCCTCTTGAGATTTTGGGCAGACATGCACACATGTCCCTCGTGTTTTGAACTACTGGTTCAGGGACTCTTGGTTGACTACATGGGAGTCCAGTGATGTAATCATTATGCTATCTGCTGGTTCCCTTTATTTGTTTTTAAATTAAAGAAAATTTATTTATATATTTATTTAATTCCATTTGTCATTATTATTTTTTTAAACTTGATCATAGAGAGAGAAAAGGAAAGTGAGAAAGCAAGTTTCCAGGTTCAAGACTGGAACCACAGTTGGCCATGTAGGAATCCAGTGACTTTAACCACCATGCTACCTATTGGCCCCTAGTTTTTAATTTTGTGTGGGTACGGTATATAGAGTGCGTGGGCTGGCTGGAGAGAGACACAGAGAGAAGAAAAGTGAGAAACCACCACCCAGAGAGAATGGCCATGCCACAGCACCTTCTCCATTCTCCTCTTGGGATTCTGGGCATACATCACTCATGCCTGGCATGATTTTTTCAAGCTCCAGAATCTGGGACTTGAACCATGCTGTCAGTCAAGTGGGATCCAGTGCCTTAACCACCATGTCACCTGCTGACCCTAAACATATACTTCTTCTTCTTTTTTTAAAGGTTCTAGCAAAGAATGTTTAGTTTATTATTTTAATATAAAAATTATGCAAAATTAAGAAACTCAGATGCAAGCTAGGCTGAAAAACAGGACATATCAGACATAGTAGTATATTATTTTGTGTACATTCTGGAAAAGAGTGAATGGGCCAATAATGATAAAAGCACAAAACTACAGTAAATTAGGATGACACATCAAAACACTGTCTGTGAAAGAATAATTCACGGATTAGGATAGGAGCTTCACTTGCAGAGTTCAGGCAAGCATGCAAGTTTTCCCCATTTCGAGTCTGGCTGAGTTTTATGAAAGAAGTTTGCTCACCTGCTCCCGAAACACCTGCTTCACCTGTTTGTTCCTCAGAGTGTAGATGAAGGGGTTGAGCATCGGGGTCACCACGGTATTGAGCAATGCCACCACCTTGTTCCTGTCCTCCCCCTGGCCACCCTTGCCTGACCGGACATACATGAAGATGCAGCTGCCATAGAAGAGGGACACCACAATGATGTGGGAGGAGCAGGTGGAGAAGGCTTTCTGCCTCTCCTTGGCTGAGGGGATGCGCAGGACGGTGTGGAGGATGCGGCCATAGCAGGTGGCCGTCACGGACAGAGTGCCCAGCAAGCTGAAGTTGGCCACGACAAAACCCAGAAGCTCTATCAGAGTTGTGTCTGCACATATGAGTTCCAGGAGAGGAAAGCTGTCACAGAAGAAATGATTAATAATATTGGGGCCACAGAATGGCTGCTGAAATATAAAGAAACTTGGAATAACAATGATAAGGAATCCTGTCGTCCATGAACAGAGCACCAGCTGGACACAGACCCTTTTGCTCATGATGGTGGCATAACGCAAGGGGTTACATATGGCCACATACCTGTCAAAGGACATCATTGCCAGGAGGAAGAATTCTGTGGTGCCCAAGAAGAAATAGAGGAAAAACTGGAGAAAACAGCCTGGTAGGGAGATGGTTTTATGTCCGGTGAGGATGTTGTTCAGCATCTTGGGGAAGATGACCGAGGTGAACCAGATCTCCAAGACAGCAAAGTTGCGGAGGAAGTAGTACATGGGGGTGTGCAGGCGCCTGTCGGCGAGGGTGAGGACCACGATGAGGAGGTTCCCCAGCAGTGTGAGGAGGTAGGTCAGGAGGAGCCCCAGGAAGATGAGCATCTGCAGCTCACAGGCATCTGAGAGCCCCAGCAGCACAAACTTGGTGACGGTGGTGCGGTTCCCCATGGCTCCTCTGACTTCTGCCGGGGAGGCCTGATTAAGGTGCTCAGCATCAGGAGTCATGATGTGCTGGGGATCCGAGGACAACCTGGAACTGAAAGAAAGATCTCTTAGTGCTGTACTTGAGGCAGAAGAAGCCTTTTCTTTCTCTGAACTTTCAGTTCTCCTCTCTTGTTTGTCAGGCTTGTTGTCCAATTTCTCACTGACACAGTATTGTCATATACTTTCTTCAAGTTTTAGTAAATTTCTGGGTCTTCTGAAATATTTTTGTATTTGCTAATTTTTTTTAAAGAGAGATTTGTGCTTTAGGGTGCATGCGCTCATGAGAGAGACAGAGAAAGAGAGACAGAAAGCAAGAAATTATGCCCCTGGGGGAATGGCCATGCTGTAGACTCTTCTCCATCCTTCATTCAGGATACTGGGCACGCATGCACATGTGCCCAGTGCGAGTTTTAAGCCACCGGGTCTGGCACTTGAACTGCAGTCGACTATGTGGGAGTCCATAACTATTTTGCCCTCTGCTGGTCCCAGTATTAACCAATTTTTAAAAAAGAAAACTCTGTCTGAAATAATTGTATTTCTTATAGATTAGAGGATATATTTTCTCATATTTGTTCAAATGCTGCTAGAGGTCTTCCAAGTTTATTAAAGTGTTTCCCTTCACAAATTCCTTACCCAATGTGTCACAGCCTTTTTTGGAGAGCTCTGATGGCACACTTAATTTTGAACATTTTTAATTAAATTAAAATAAATAAATAAATAAATAAGCTTCTTCCCCCCTCCAAAAAAAAAAAAAAAAAAAAAAAAACAAAACCAAAAAACCAAAAACAAAAAACCCCAATACTTAGTAGAGATAAATTAGAGAAAAGAGAAAAAATAGTAGGTGTTTGGGCAATTTATATTTAAATAATTAAAAAAAACTATTGTCAGCTCATTATGAAAAATTTAGAAAATATGGAGAAATAGGAAAAGAAGAATCACCTATCACCCTTGGAGAGACAACTTCTAAGATACTGACTTTTTTTTTTTGAGAGAATTTTGCTATTGGGCGCGTGTGCTCGCCAGAAGACAGAGAGAGATAGAGAGACAGAAAGCAAGAAATCACCCTCCCCAGGGGTGATGGCCACGCCGCAATCCCTTCTCTTCCATTCTCCTCTCAAGATCTTGGTCATGCACACACACCTGCACCCAGCATGAGTTTAAGCCACTGGGTCTGGGACTCAAACCGTGGTCGACTATGTGGGAGTCCAGTGACATAGCCATTACACCAACTGCTGGTCCTGCCTGTATGATATTGATGTATTTCTCTCATATTTCTTCCTATTCTTATTTATTGGTTTACATAGCTATGCTCATACATCATGCATTTTGTTTCCTTTTCCTTTCCACACATTACTAGAACACATTTTTGGTGTGTTACTGCAAACTTTTGGTTATTACTTGGCTGACATTTTTTTGAGAAATACTTGTACTATGAAACCAATAGATACAGGGGAAGAAAAGAGATGCATTTATAGATTAGGTATTATACTTAAATGCTTTTGCATAATTTCTTCAGTAAAAATAAAAAATAACTGCTGATACTCAGAGCTGTTCATTGGTTCAATATCAATTTTAGAGAATACTTGTCTGTTTGCTTCAAATGATGATGATTTCTAGGTTTTACACTGCTTTGTGTTACTGTTACAGATCATGATAAAAAATTAGGCAATTAAGGGACCGGTAGGTGGAATGGTGGTTAAGGGTGCTGGACTTCCACATGGCCGACTGCAGTTCAAGTCCTGGACTTGAACTGTCAAGTCCTGGAAGCTTGCTTCCTCACTTTCTCTCTCTCTCTCTCACTTTATCCTTCTCTGGTCAAATTAAAATAAGTAAATAAAGTTAAATAAAATAATTAATTTTTAATTTAACTTTACTTATTTATTTATTTTAATTTGACCAGAGAGGAACAGAGAGAGAGCAAGAGCGAGAGTGAGAACAAGAGAGAGAGAGAAAAAGCAAGCTACCAGGTCCAGGATTCGAACCAGGGTCGGCTTTGTGGGAGTCCAGCACCCTTAACCACCACACCACCTGCTGGCCCCAAAATAATTCTTTATATAAAAAGAAATGACAGGTTAAGGCACAGCTTCTGAAGTGAAGAGCTGACTCGGTCTAAAAGCAGAAACTAATGTGATCACATAAGAGAAATGCTAACACATGACACTATAGCTAAATAAAAACGTATTACATATTTATAATGGAGAAGGACCAGATAAGGACATGGAAAAATAAACAGTTGCCATGTAAGGATGGGAGGATTATGGGTGACTTTTCTTTCCTCTTTTTATTACTTTTGCACAGTAAAATCTAATTTATAAATTTTAGATTTTGACACAGTGAGCCCATTTGGGTTAGGGGTTGGGTTTATTTTAGGAAAGACAAAAGGAAGACAAATATCTGTCCATGAGAAGAGTAGGAAAAGCCTTAGAGGTTGTCTAACTCATTGTCTGACCATGAGTGATAATGTTGAGAAAGATGAAAAAGTCAAAGACATTTGTTGTGCCGTAGCTTGCCAGAGGACACCTGAAAACACATGACAGGCTTCTAGGCAAAGTTCAGAAGAATAGATTTCCCTTCCCATTCCAACAATTGTTCTAAGCAGGCACTAACCATTAGGTGAGGTGCTCTATTGTCTTCCAAGGCAGTTCTGATGATGGAAATTCCTGGTTTTCACAGGAAGCTCCTGGGTCTACGATGTCGCTTGAGCACCACACTTGGAGGACTCACCAGGGTTTTGAAGTGAAGGAAGCTCCAGAGTTGTAAAATGGTCTGCACGTCATGGACACAGGCAGGTCCCAGACTCTGTGTACTATACCTGTCTCCAAACAGCATGTTTTCCAACACCTAGTCTCCCTTAGCAATGCTCCCTGACATTCTTGTCCCTGACAGATGCCTAGGTTTCCCCAGTAATAAGCTGTCTCTGGATATTCCCTGAACCTTCTTGGTTCACCACTTTCTTAGGAGACTGCCACGCCAGTGCTGGGTCACTTTCCTGGGAGAAATTTCATTAATTATCTCCCATCCCTCCTGTGTTAAAGGAGAGACAGACATCAATTGATGCAGATTGATATGACTTTTTTTCAGCTCAGCTTAAGAGGTTCTGGTTTATATGTCCTTGCAGGGCCATGGTGACATAGAGGATTCTGGGGTAAACTATCGTGGCAGACTCCTGGTCTCTGTGGTACTGGCCCCAGGCCTGGACTATCTGGGGCTCTGTTTGGTCTCCATGGAAACTCAGAGACACACAAAGGTAAACAGCTCAAAATTAACCCATCTAGAGATTCTCACCCTTCTCTTGCTGGTTGGAGCTGCGTTTCCCTTGAGATTCATTACCATCTGGTAATAGGGATCTAGGAAGGTCTCTTACCGCTTATTTTCTTCAACTCTGTGATTTAATATTATGTTTTTTTTTTAAAGAATTAATTTCTTTAACTTTATTTATTTATTTGTTTTGATTTGACCAGAGAGGGACAGAGAGGGAGAAAGTGAGAAAGCAGGCCACTAGGTCTGGGACTTGAACCGTGGTCAGCCATGTGGAAGTCCAGCGCCCTTAACCATCATGCCACTTGCCAGCCTCTGTGATTTAATATTTTCTTTTTTTCCTGACCAGATTCACAAATACTTTTTTTAAAGAATTATTTATGGGCCCAGCAGGTGGTGTGGTGGTTAAGGTGTTGGACTCCTACATGGCCGACTGCGGTTTGACTCCCAGACCTGGTGGCTTGCTTTCTCACTTTCCCGTCCTCTCACTCTCTCTCTCTTTGGTCAAATTAAAAGATAATAAATAATAGTAACAAATAAATAAAATAAATAATTCTTCTTTTTAATTATTTATTTAATTTTATTTGTTATGATTATTTTTTTCACATGAGTTTTGCCCGAGAAAGAGAATGAGAAAGCAAGCTTCCAGGTCTGGGACTCAACCGGACCAGGACTCAACCGGTTGGCCATGTGGGAATTCCAGCCCCTTAAGTACCACACCACCTGCTGGCCCCCTCACAAAAACCTTTAGTAAAGTTTAATTGTAACAAAAGTCCAGTTAATAAAGCCCCCAGCATCTTTTTGTTGATGTCTATTAGGTAATAGATACTGCTATAGTTGCTAGAACTACAGAGGCAGAAACTTGTGGGGAAGAGAGCCATTAAAAAATAATCACACCGGGGGTGGGGACTCCGGGGTTGGGGCTCAGGTGTGGTGTCTGCGTTGTGTTGCTTTCCGGTAAGAAGACGTGAGTTGGTGGCTGCGGCCTCTGGGCTGGGATGAACCGCGCTTGTGGAGGAGGCAGGGAAGCTGAGCCGACGCCATGGCCAGGACAGTGGTAGCAGTTGGCCTGACCACTGCTGCTGCTGGATTCGCAGGTCGTTACGTCTTGCAAGCCATGAAGCATATGGAGCCTCAAGTAAGACAAGCTTTTTGAAGTCTACCGAAATCTGCCTTCAGTGGTGGCTATTACAGAGGTGGATTTGAACCCACAATGACAAAATGGGAAGCAGCATTAATATTAGGTGTAAGCCCTACTGCTAATAAAGGAAAAATAAGAGACGCTCATCGACGAATTATGCTTTTAAATCATACAGACAAAGGAGGATCTCCTTAGATAGCAGCCAAAATCAATGAAGCTAAAGATTTACTAGACGGTCAAGCAAAAAAATGAATTAAATGTGTGATTTTAAGTTCATATTAGTTTATGTATATGAGTATCAACTTTTTACAATAAAATGCCTTGGAACTACAGTTTTTTTTTTTAATTAAAAAAATAAGAATTAATTAATTAATTAATTTTGGAGAGGTTTTTGCTAAAGGGCACGTATACTCGCCAGAAAGACAGAGAGAGAGACAGAAAGTGAGACATCACCCCGCAGGGAGTTGACCATGCCACAATCCCTTATCCTCCATTCTCCTCTCGGGATCGTGGGCATGCATGCACAGGTGCCCGGCGTAAGTTTAAGCCACCAGGTCCGGGACTCGTTCTGTGGTTGACTTACATGGGAGTCCAGCAATTACACCAACTACTGGTCCCAGAGCTGCAGTTTTTAAAAATGACTTAACACAAGCTAAGTCAGTCTTGGTTTAAGTTTGATTAAATTTGAGGATTTTAAATCAACTAAGATTGGTTTAGAATAGCAATTCTCAGTAACTATGGACAAATGCTTATTATTTGAATAGACACATTGCTCATTAAGTGAATAATTTGGTACCTGTGTATACTTTCTAAAGGCAGAGTGAAGACCACCCTTGCTCTCAAGGAGCCTGTAGGCTAGTGGGAGACTGACAATCTAGTAATTAACATATGTAGAAATGTTATGACGGAATTAGCATAGGGACTTACTGGGAGGAAAAGTAGTTCAAGGTATAGACAACTGGAGCAGCTACTGGGAACCTCGGATTTAATAGTGAATTGAGCCATGATTGTGACTGATAAAATTCTTATCTCAGACAATAAAAACTAATTTGTATAATGAAAAAGAAAAATAATCTCACAAGGTCAGCTGGTGGTGTGGTGGTTAAAGTGACCGAATGCCCCAGGGCTGACTGTGTAGTTTGAGTCCTGAACTCAGTAGCTTGAAAAACATACTGGGTACATGGGTGTAGGTGCCCCAAATCCTGAGAGAACGGAGGAGAAGGAATGGCAGTGTCATCCCGCCTGGGGGATATTTTCTCACCTTCTCTCTCTTCCCATCAAGCACACATACACCCTGTAGCCAATTAAAAAAAAAATCACACAATTAATTACCATGGCAAATAGTATTCTGAAGGCGAGTTCATGGGAGATCCCGACCCAGTGTGAAGGATCAGTGTCTGTCTCCTTGGGCTGCTGTAATAAAAACACTATGAGGGCCAGCAGGTGGCATGGTGGTTGGGGCGCTGGACTCCCACATGATTGATCGTGGTTTGAGTTTCAGACCCGGTGGTTTACTTTCTCACTTTCCCTCTCTCTTTCTCTCTCTGGTGAACACACATGGCCAATAGCAAAACAAAGAAAGAAAGAAAAAACAAACCTAAAATTAAATCAATAAATATTTTCAGAGAGTTTCTTTTCTTTTTTTTTTGCTCTAGGGCATGTGTGCTCTCCAGAGAGACAGAGAGAAACAGGGACAGAAAGCGAGAAATCACCCCTAGGGTGGATGACTATACCACAATCCCTTCTCGATTCTCCTCCCAGGATTTTGGGTGCACATGTACCTGGCATGAGTTTCAGGCTGCCAGGGCTGGGACTTGAACAGCCTTGGGCATTTAGGGAGTCCAGATACATAACCATTATGCCATCTGCTGGTTCCATAAATAATTATTAATGAAATACTATGAATGGGTGGCTTAAATAACAAGTTCATTTCTCATGATTTTGTAGACTAAGAAGTTCCCAGATGAAGGTGCCAGCTGTTTTGTGTCTGTGAAAGCCTGCTTCATGGTTTGCAGATGGCTACCTTCTTACTGTCTCCTCTAATGGCAGAGAGGGAGAGGGCTCTGGTTTCCTCCTCTTATAAGGGCACGCATCCCTTATTGGGGCTCTACCTTCATGATCTCATCTAAACCTATTTGTTCCCCCAAGGGCTCCGCTCCAAATATTGGGTTGTCAGAAAAGTCATGACTCATTTTTGCATAGAAAAACATGGGAAAATCATGGGACCGGCAGGTGGTGTGGTGGTTAAGGGTGCTGGACTCCTGCATGGCCCACCACAGTTCAAGTCCTGGACCTGGTGGCTTGATTTCTCACTCTCTCTCTCTCTATCACTCACTCACTCTGTCCCTCTCTGGTCAAATTAAAACAAATAAATAAAGTTAAATAAAATAATTCTTTAAAAAATAGTTAAAGAAAAACAAGAAAATTATGACTTTTCTGACAACCCAATACTATCGCTTAAAGGACTAGGGCTTTAACAAATGAATTTTAGTAGGACACGGTCAGTTCACAGCAGTGAGGGAAGCTGTCCCTGATGAAGTTATATAAAGCTGAGACTTAAAGGATGAATTGGAGTGTGTTTGTGTGGAAAAATCTCTTATTAATGAATCATTTGCTCAACATATGTTCACTGAGCCCCTCTTATGTGCTGGTCATTGCACTATACACCAAGGAGGGCTATGAGTGGTAAATAAGAGACATGGTCCCTGCCCTTACTGACCATCCTTCAGTGGAAGAATTATGGTAGGAGAACCTTGGGACAGTTGGGCCCATTCAAGTTACTATTGTATAATTCCACTTTCTTTGGTCACTAAATTGTCCCCTAGACCACATAAAATCATAGGCCTTCAATATAAAGCTGACTGACTTGACTACAGTACTCAATGTAATTTTAGAGACCAATGCTGTGTATGAAAAGAAAAATGACCAAGTTTCATTTATGTTTTTATTTATTTACTTATTAGAGATTTTTTTTTGACAGGTTTTTGCTATAGGGCGCGTGCACTCGACAGAAAGAGAGACAGAGAGATAGAAAGCGAGAAATCACCCCCCAGGGGGATGGCCACATAGCAATCCCTTCTCCTCCATTCTCCTCCTGGGATCTTGGGCACGCACGCATATGTGCCCGGCGTGAGTTTAAGCTGCCAGGTCTGGGACTTGACCCCTATGTGGGAGTCCAGCGACATAGCCATTACGCTAACTGCTGGTCCCACTTATTAGAGATTTTTGCTATAGAGCATGTGTCCTTGCCAGAGAGTCAGAGAGACAAAAAGTGAGAAATCAACCCCCAGGGCAGACGGCCATGCTGCAATCCCTTCTTCTCCATTCTCTTGTGATTTTGGGCATGTAACACATACACCTGGTATGAGTTTTAAGCCTCTAGGTCTGGGACTCGAATTACAGTCAACCATGTGGTAGTTTAGCAATGTAATCACTATTCCACGTGCTGGCCCCTCATTTATATATTTAAGAAGGATTGTTGAGTTTATTTGACAAGGATGCCCATATGGCTATTTTTGCTGTCAGGTGGTTAGGTGACAGCCCATCCACTGAACAGCTGGTCATCTCATGTGAAGCACTTGTGGTATCATTTTACTCCTGACAAGAGTTGTGACTACACAGTGACCTATAAGAAGGAGGCCCAGATAGGTGTACAGCTGATTATAATTAGGGTATATGGCACACGCTGATTGCTCCTGGTGGGATCCACTTTTAGAAGTTGTGTTTCTTGGGACCAGTAGATTGTGTAATGATTTAGTTACCGGATTCCCATGTAGTCAACTGCAGTTTGAGTCCTAGACCTGGTGGCTCAAAACAGATGCTGTGTGTTTGTGTGTGTCCAAAGCCCCAAGAGGAGAATAGAGGAGAAGGGATTGCAGTGTGGCCATGACCCCTAAGAGGTGATTTCTCACTTTCTGTCTCTCTGTCTCTCTCTTATCTCTCTGGCAAGCGCATGTGCCCTATAGCAAAAAATTTTCTCTTTCTATTAAAAAAAAAAGAAAAAAGAAAGAAAGGTCCCAACTTTCTGGGCCCTACAGTTCTCTTGTGATTCTATCTGTGTGTACCTGCTGGATGTATGCACACGTGGTTGTCTCGGGACTCAAACTGTAAACCTTGCCACATGGGTCTGTCCCAGAGCATTACGTTTTTCCACTCTACCATTGTCTGGCTTTCCAGCTTTTAACAAACAGAATGCAGTAAAAGGGATAGGATGTCACTTCTGAGGATGTTCGAAGAGGTTGTGAGTTCCATCTTGCACATCCTCTGTTGCTCCTTACTTGCTCAGGGGGAAGCCAGCTGCTGTGCTGTGAGCTGCCTCATGGAGGAGCTCATCTGGTGGGGAACAGATGACTTGGACAATCGCTAGCGAAGGCCCAACGGCTATTAGTAGCCACCTTAGTGAGTCTGGAGGCAGATTCTTTCCAAATGAACCTTGGAATGACTGGTCCCCCGTGATACTAATTTCTAATGACCTAGATTCAGTACTTGGGATTGCTTCATTTATATTTTTCCCTCTAATCATTTTATTTTCTTAGTACCCAAGTCCTATCAGGTTCTACCTATTTAATATCTCTCTCATTTTTTTTTCTTGTCATATTGCCATCGGTATTACTAAGGCACCCATATCACCACTTACCTGAAGTGTTTCTATTACATTTGTGTCATGATTTGTTAATTATAAAAATTTCAAGCATATACAAAAGTAGATAGATTGTGTAATCAATCTCCATGTATCAGTGTAGTCATCGCTAGCTTCAACAAGCAAGTCATGCTATTCTTGTTTTGCCTAGAGTACCACCTACTTCCTCTCCCTCCTCCATTATTGTAAGGCAGTTTTCAGATGTCATATCATTTTTATCTGTAAATATTTTAGGAAGTATCAAAATAATAGCACTTGGGCCAATGGTGGTGTGGGGGTTAAGGCAACTGGACCCCATATGGCTGACCAGCATGGTTCAAGTCCCAGACTCAGCAGCTTGGGAATACAATGTAATGTTTGCATGTGTGTCCAACATTCTAAGAGAAGGGAGAGATGGAGGAGAAGGGATTGTGAAGTGACTATCCTTCATGGGGATGGTTTCTCAATTAAAAAAAATTAAAAACAATGACAAAAATAGTACTCTTTAAAATACAAATATACCAGGACATGGTATGGTGGTTAAGGATGTTGGACTTTCACTTTACTGTGGTTCAAGTCCTGGACCTGTTGTCTTGCTTTCTCACTTTCCTTCTATCTCTCTCACTCTGTCCCTCTCTAGTCAAATTAAAATAAATAAAGTTAAATAAAATAAGTCTGTAAAAAAGTACAAATATACCCTTACTAACTTAAAAATCAGGGGACCAGCAGGTGATGTGGTGGTAAGGAGCTGGAATCTCACCTGGCTGACTGTGGTTCAAGTCCTTGGCATTTGCCCTATAACAAATTAAAATTATAATAGCTATAATAAATAAAATTTGTCCCGACCTGGGGGACAGTCGAACAGGTTTCCTGAGGGAAGGAGTGAGAGACGGGACGAACGACGCAGTGTTACAACATGGAGAAGACGCAGTGCTACAGCTCTTCAGGGTCGTCTGTTTATTGTGGGCAGCACTGAGACGACACAGTGTCACAGCTCTTCAGGGTCGTCCAGAGATGACGCAGTATCACAGCTCTTCAGGGTCATCTGGAGACGGTGCAGTGTCACAGCTCTTTAGGGTCGTCCAGAGACAACGCGGTGTTACAACTCTTCAGGGTCTTCAGGGTCGTCTGGCGATTGTGGGCCAGGGATCGTGGTTATATACATGTTGGTGGGCAGTGATTGGTTAAATGAAGGATTGTAAAAGGTGGGTTATGATTGTTTGCTTTTGTGGACCAATCATGAGGTGCTGGATATGCAAATCAGAGGGATTCTAAGCTCACCGATTTGCTATGGGAAGTGTCCAATCAGAGTATGGTTTTTGGAGAGGTTTTCGCTATAGGGCGCGTGCACTTGCCAGACAGAGAGAGAGAGACATAGAGACAGAAGGTGAGAAATCACCCCCCAGGGGGGATGGTTACGCCGCAATCCCTTCTCCTCCATTCTCCTCTTGGGATCTTGGGCACGCACGCACACATGCCCGGCATGAGTTTTAAGCCACTGGGTCCGTCCGGGACGCGAACTGCAGTCGACCACGTGGGAGTCCAGCGACATAGACATTACACTAACTGCTGGTTCCCCAGAGTATGGTTTTGAAGGTGAGGTTTTGAAGGGGAGCCAATCATGGCCTTTGTCATTGTGTAATTGTTAGCTCTCTGAGAAACCGGCAATATTCACTGGTACGCAGCCTCCCACAAAAATTAAATAAATAATTTTGGAAAACTTTCATCAATTGTTAAAAGTGTTATTGGGGCCATCAGGTGGCTTAGTGGTTAAGGTGCTGGCTCCCACATGGTTAACCATGGTCAGAATTCCAGACCTGGCCACTTGAAACTCATGCCAGTTGCATGTGCATGCATGCCCAAAGTCCTAAAAGAAAAATGGAGGAGAAAGGATTGTGGTGTGGCCATCCCCTAGGGGGGATGATTTCTCGCTTTCTGCTTCTCTGGAATGCACATGCCCTATAGCAAAAAAAAGAAAAATCTCTCTCTCTCTCTCTCAGAAAAAAACGGGTCATTTTGGGCCAGCAGGTGGCGTGGTGGTCAAGGTGCTGGATGGCCATATGTCTAACTGTGGTTCAACTCCTGGACCTGATGACTTGCTTTCTCACATCTCTCTGGTGAGCACATGTTTTCTATAGCAAGTTAAATGAATAAATAAAGTAATTAAATAATTCTTTTAAAAAATGTTATTTTAACTTGAATTGTCTTGACCATTAATATAGTTGGACTTTTTTTTTTTTATTAGTGCTTTAGACTTGCATTTCTGTAAGAGGTCTGCATATCCTTAACTCATCTATCTACTGGGTTCCTTGTCTCTGTATATCATAGGTAATAACCCTTTATTTGTTTTTTTTTGGAGAGGTTTTTGCTAAAGGGCATGTGTGCTCGCCAGACAGACAGAGAGAGACATAGAGACAGAAAGTGAGAAATCACCCCCCAGGAGGGATGGCCACACCGCAATCCCTTCTCCTCCATTCTCCTCTCGGGATCTTGGGCACGCACACCCATGTGCCTGGCGTGAGTTTTAAGCCACTGGGTCCAGGACGCAAACCGCGGTCGACTACATGGGAGTCCAGCGACATAGCCATTATGCTAACTGCTGGTCCCAACCCTTTATTTGTAATGTGTATTCTCCATTTTGCTCCTGGTCTGCATCCTCATTTGAACCTCATGCTCATGTATTTATTTCTTCCTTGACCTGTGGATGAAATTTGGGACGGGTTTGGTGTTTTTTTCTGACCATTCATATAATTTTATAAGTTCTCCATTTACTGTCATTTCAAAGAATGAGATTATAAAATGATCTAATTCTTTGTAAAATTCTGAACTTCATTTTAAGTTAAAACTTCTTCTTTGCTTTACCTGAGGACTGCTTGAGGCAGGAGGTCTTCAGAGAGAAAGGGTATGTGTGGTTGATGTCATCTGTCTGAACTCTGCAAGCCCCCTCTTCCCTTATCCGTGGCTTCTAACTTCTCCAGGCCTCTGGGGATGGAGTAGGGTGGCAGGTAGGAGATGGAGACCCAGAAGGAAATGGAAGATGGTGTGGAGAAAGATGACAGTGATGGAAGAAGTGCCAAGGTGCTGCATATATTTTGAAGGAACAACCACAGATTTGCTGTAGGATATATGAGAAAAGTGGGGAGTCAAGATGACATAGTTTTGGGAACCAGCAGTTAGCGTAATGGCTATGTCGCTGGACTCCCACGTAGTCGACCGCGGTTCGCGTCCCAGACCCGGTGGCTTAAAACTCACACCGGGTGCGTGTGCTATGCGTGCCCAAGATCCCGAGAGGAGAATGGAGGAGAAGGGATCGCGGCGTGACCATCCCCCCTGGGGGGTGATTTCTCGCTTTCTGTCTCTATGTCTCTCTCTGTCTGTCTGGCGAGCGCACGCGCCCTATAACGAAAACCTCTCAAAAAAAGAAAAAAAAAAAAGATGACATAGTTTTATTTTGTTTCTGTTCTGGAATGTGAATTTTTAAAATATTGTGGTAAAAAATACCTAACATAAAAATTTTACCATTTTTAATGATTCAGTTCTGCAGCAAGTATATTCCCACTGTTGCGCAGTTACAACCACTATCCATTTCCAGTACTTTAGTAGTTTAGTAGCCCCAAACTGAAACTCTGTACCTGTTAGACAATAACGCCTCATTCCCTCTTGACCCAGCCACTGGTAACCATCATCTAACCTTCTCCAAGAATTTGACTGTTCTAGGAACCTCATATGAATGGGTCATACAAAATGTGTCCGTTTATGATAGACTTATTTCACTAAGCACAATGTCTCTACCATTTTTTATAATTCCTACCAGAAATGGAAACGTGTTCTGATTTCTCCATATTCTTTTTATTTATTATTTATTTATTTTTAATAGTTGTATATTCTTGAACATTCTTGACAACACTTGCTATTTTCTGGGTCCTTTTAAAAGTCATCCTATGGGTGTGAAGTGATAGTGCATTTCACCGTAGTTTTTATTTGCATTCCTTAACATGTAGTGATGTTACTCAGCTTTTCTTTTTTTTTTCTTTTCTCATTTATAGATTTCAGTCACTTTTTTGTTTGTTGCTGTTGTTGTTGAGGGTATAGTATATAAAATATTTTTATTAATATATAGTCATTGTATGTATTTGTGGGAATACAGCATAGTTTTACAATATAAGAATACAATGTGTAATGATTCATGCAGGGTAATTAGCATATGCATTATCTCAACCATTTGTCATTACTTGTGTTGGGGACATTCAAAATTCTCTCTTTTAGTTGCTATGAGATACACAGGAAGTTGATGCCATCTATATTCTTCCCACTATGTTTTATAAAAATAGAAGCTGTTCCTCCTGTCTGTCAGCAATGTTCCTTCCATTAATCAACATCCCTCTATAAACGCTCACCTGATCCTTCTCAACCTCTAATAGTTTTTCTTCATCCCTCTACCTGTGTGAGGCTGTTTTATTGTATTCGTATTTTAAATATTTTTTCAATTTCCACATACAAGGGCAAACATGAGATAGTTCTTTCTGGCCTGGCTTTTAATGTTTAACATGAAAGACATAGTTTTTGAAGTATAGAAACTATATAATCCCATTTTGATAATTTTCTATGGTAATTTGTCCAATTGAGGTTTCTATTTCTTCTTATATCAGTTTTTGAAAAATATCTTTTGCTAGACAATAATACATTTCTTCCTGGTTTTCAAATTTGTTTTTGAATAGATATATATGATTTTTCTTATGCTCATAATTTTTACCCTGAATTATAATTATTTGGGTACTTTATATCTTACTTTTTTTTTATTAATTTCACATTTTACATAAAGTCCCCATTATGATGTATACAATATAAATATACATATATAGTTTTCGACAGAGAACTCTACATTTTTGGTGTTAAATTGTTCTTCCCTTTGCCCCCCACACCCACCCTCTACCACCCACTCCCAACCACCCACTCCCCTCCCTTACAGCCTCTGGAATCTACATTTATCCTTTCCGCGATCATATCTTCAGATCTTTCTCCTTCTGCCAGAGTGCTGATATATATTTTTTTTTTCATTGCACATCTTTACAGTGTACAGCATGGTTTTTCCCAGCATGAGTACTGTGCACATTAGTCAAGACAATGATATCACCAAGTACATCATCATCAACAGACCACTCATCTTTGTGTCTATTAAGTGTAATGTTTGTTCCCTGAATCCCTCCCCTCCGCCCTCCATTACTCATTCCCATTACCTCTCCCATCCTGTCTCCAGTATCTGCAGTTGCCATCCCCGCCACTATACCCTCCAGTTCCTTCACTTTTTTTTTTTCCCAATTATCAGCTCATAAAGTTTTTTATACAATAGGGAGCATAGATTCTACTCAGGGTTGGGTTAAGGGTGGGTCTCGTGCAGATCCGCCATTGTAGGTGAGTCTTCATGGGATACAGTTTCAGGAAAACGGTTCTGGTGAGCAGGGATGGTTATCAGCCGATGTGGCACAGCATCCATTCTGTGTTTACCGGGAGTGGTGTTGTCGGGATCTGCAGCTGAGTCATCCTCGGGTATCTGGCTTCCTTAAGCATGGTAGAATAGTTCTTGTTTTTCCCTGAGGTAATGCAGGGCTGGTAACCATCATCTTCTGTCCATAGAGAAAATCCTCCTGTACAATCAATTTCTCAGCCCTAGTTTTTGGCCTCGGTTTGCCGCCCGCGGCCGGCTGCCACGCGTAGACGCCGGCCGGCTGGGGGGCCACGCGCAGGCCCGGCGGCCACGTTCCGGCCCAGAGGCCATGCGCAGGCCTGATGGCCATGCCCAGGCTCGGAGGCCATGAGCCGGGCTTGGGGGGACACGCACTGGGCCAGTGGCCACGCGCCGGACTGGCGGCCACCCACAAGCGCAGGCCCGGCGGCCACACCCAGGCCTGGCAGCCACACCCAGACCTGGTGATCACGCACAGGCCCGGCGGCCACTCGCAGGCCTGGCAGTCACGCGTATGCCCGGGGGCCACGCCCAGACCCGGCCACCACGCGCAGGCCCGGTAGCCACTTTCAGGCTTAGGCCCAGCGGCCAGGCATGGGCCCGGCGGCCACATGCAGGCCCGGCGCGCGCAGGCTCCAGCCCGGCGGCCACTCGCAGGTCCGGTGGCCACGCACAGGCTCAGGTCCCGCGGCCATGCTCCAGCCCCGAGTGCACGAACGCGCGTGGGATCCAGCGTCACGCCTGCTCGCCTGTCTGACCCGAGAAAGGAAGGACGGCGAGCTCGGCCGGTCCTCGCCACCGGCCCGCGTCGGAGCCGAGCATGGGACACACCCAGCGCCGGAGAGGCGGTGGGGGCGGGTGCTCCGAGCCGCGGCACGCGCGGGAGATCCCCCCGGCCGGGCGGACCCGGCCTCCGCGTGCACGCGAGGCGGAGCCCCCCCCCCCCCCCCCCCCCCCCCCCCCCCGCGAGGCATGCGGGGGCGGGGGGCGGGGCGCCGCCGCCGCCGCCGCCGCCGCCGCCGCCATATCTTCTTCATTAAATATCAAATGACTCAAAGACATAGATTTTAGCTGCTAGACCACATAATGTATTTCTTTGAACATGGCATTTTCACAGTAATGATGCTGGAAGGTATTAGCATATTGATGACTTTGATTACTTTGTTGTTTAATATTTGTTCATTTACAGGTAAGACTATGACTTCATTAGCATTAAACATCTTAGTCATAAATAGCAGTAAGTCAAACACTGTATTGAACCAAATGATACAATTTAACATTTTGAATGTAAAATCTTCTAAAATGCTTTCGTTGATAACTGATATAAAATAAAAAAGGAAAGGAAGAGTAGGATGAGAATTAGAGTAAAGGAGTTAACATTTTGAGGCCTTACTCTGTGCCAGTCACTATTTAAGGTTTCAATAAAATATCATGTTTGAGGGTTTTTTTTTATTTTTTAAAATTAAAAAAAAATTTTTTTTAAGGTTTTTACCATAGGGTATGTGTGCTCACCAGAGAGACAGAGAGGAAAAGTGAGAAATCTCTTCCCATGGGGAATGACCATGCTTGAAATCCCTTCTCAATTCTTCTCTAGATTTTGGGCACACATGTACACATGCCCATTATGATTTCCAAGCCGCTGGGTCTGGAATTTTTTTTTTTAAATATATGATCAGTTATTTATTTATTTATTTTTGGGAGAGATTTTCGCTATAGGGCGCGTGTACTCGCCAGACAGAGAGAGACATAGAGACAGAAAGTGAGAAATCACCCCTCAGGGGGGATGGTCACGCCACAATCCCTTCTCCTCCATTCTCCTCTCGGGATCTTGGGCACGCACGCACACGCGCCCGGCGTGAGTTTTAAGCCACCGGGTCTCGTACGCGAACTGCGGTCGACTACGTGGGAGTCCAGTGACATAGCCATTACTCTAACTGCTGGTCCCCGCAGTTTCTTTTTCTTGAAGTAAGTATCAGTACGGTGCTTTGGGATTTTTACTTTGCTAATATCAATTTTCGTGGAGGTGGCAATGACAAATTTCTGGTGTGTTCTACACAGTGGAACTGGATTGAGAACCAGTGGTCCAGTTACAAGTAGCAAGCCACTGCTCAGCTGCTTCAGGAAAACCACTCTGCCTCTGTGGCGTCCAGTGAGGATGATCAGAATGGCCCCAGGAGTGAGGCTGACTCACAGCTTTCTCACTCGCTGACTGAAGGGTTTTTGCTGTGACTCAGCAGCTTTCAAGGCACATCTTCAGTAGGATAATACCTAGGCATTTTGTGCAGTTTAACCACCCGGGTACCACCATTCTTGTCTCCACCAACCGGTCTTGTGACAGTCGCAAGAACCCTCTCCTTTTTCTTTTCGATCCTGAATTTAGTGGCCGAGTATTTCCTCTTGTACATGGCCTTCCTGGAATACCTGGCAGACCGGGAGTATCTGTCAATGCTCCAGACTAGGACTGGGTTTCGGCTGCAATGGGGCTTCCCCTTCTTGGGCTTTTTAGCCTTGGTTTCACCCTGTTTAACCTTGCCACTGGCATCAGCCTTCTTGGCTTCAGGTTTCTTCTCCTTAGTATCCTGCTTTGCAGCTTTGTCACCTGCCATCGTGTATAGCGGGAAAGAGAACTCCTGGGTCTGGAATTTGAACCACAGTTGAACATGTGGGAGACCAGTGCTATCTGCAGTACCCCGCCATTTGACTTTAACATAATCTTTTTTAAAGAATTATTTATTTTAATTAATCAATATTACTTTTATATTTGCTGCATGGCACATGCACTCAGCAGAGAGAGACAGAGAGAGAAGAGTGGGAAAGTGAGAAAGCAAGCCACTGGGACCATGGTCAGCCATGTGTGAGTCCAGAGCCTAAAGCATCATGCCATCTGCTGGTCACTTTTATTGTAATCTTTTGAAGTGGATATTGTCATCTTAGTCTTACAGATGAGAAAATTGGAGCTCAAAGAGATAATACAACTAGTTGATAGAAGAGCATCCATAAACAGGAATACAGAATGTATATAAATTTTAATATTAGAAAACAGAACTAGCTTTATGTGCAAAATAAACAATTATGACTAGCTATAGGGATTTTGAGTTTTTGCTTATATTCTTCTGTAACAGAACTATTAAGTGTAAATAAAAACAGTGCTAATAGAGAACAGTTCTTTCTCTGAGGGTGATGGAGGAAAACACACAAAGCATTTAATCGTTCTGCAAGTATTTATTGTCTATGAGGTCTATGGCAATGGATTGATGCTCGAGGCTTATGGGAGTTACAGAGTTGGTTCCTGCCCTCTCAGAGCTTGTGTTCTGTTGGGAAGCCAGGCAGACACTGCTGGAATGAACAGACTGTTCAAATCCTGGAATTGATAAAAATGCCTTAAGAGTCCCAAGAGCTTCTGAGTTCATGCTGAATCGCAAAGTGACAGGCACCAGAGAAACAGATCTTGCAGAAACTTATCGTCAGCGCTTCCTCTGAATGGAAAGTCCAGTTTCTTCAAGAGATCTATGTCCTATTAGCATGTCTAGAAATACGAGCTTCTGCTTCTCTGTTCCACAGCTTCATGAAGGAGCTTGTTCACCTGCTCCCGAAACACCTGCTTCACCTGTTTGTTCCTCAGAGTGTAGATGAAGGGGTTGAGCATCGGGGTCACCACGGTATTGAGCAATGCCACCACCTTGTTCCTGTCCTCCCCCTGGCCACCCTTGCCTGACCGGACATACATGAAGATGCAGCTGCCATAGAAGAGGGACACCACAATGATGTGGGAGGAGCAGGTGGAGAAGGCTTTCTGCCTCTCCTTGGCTGAGGGGATGCGCAGGACGGTGTGGAGGATGCGGCCATAGCAGGTGGCCGTCACGGACAGAGTGCCCAGCAAGCTGAAGTTGGCCACGACAAAACCCAGAAGTTCTATCAGAGTTGTGTCTGCACATATGAGTTCCAGGAGAGGAAAGTTGTCACAGAAGAAATGATTAATAATATTGGGGCCACAGAATGGCTGCTGAAATATAAAGAAACTTGGAATAGCAATAAGAAATAATCCTGTTGTCCATGAGCAGAGCACCAGCTGGACACAGACCCTTTTGCTCATGATGGTGGCATAACGCAAGGGGTTACATATGGCCACATACCTGTCAAAGGACATCATTGCCAGTAGGAAGAACTCTGTGATGCCCAAGAAGAAATAGAGGAAAAACTGGAGAAAACAGGCTGGTCGAGAAATGGTTTTATGTCCAGTGAGGATGTTGTTCAGCATCTTGGGGAAGATGATCGAGGTGAACCAGATCTCCAGTACAGCAAAGTTGCGGAGGAAGTAGTACATGGGGGTGTGCAGGCGCCTGTCGGCGAGGGTGAGGACCACGATGAGGAGGTTCCCCAGCAGTGTGAGGAGGTAGGTCAGGAGGAGCCCCAGGAAGATGAGCATCTGCAGCTCACAGGCATCTGAGAGTCCCAGCAGCACAAACTCGGTGACGGTGGTGTGTTTCCCCATGGCTCCTCTGACTTCTGCAGAGGAGGGCTGAATAAGGTGCTCAGCACCAGCATTCGTGATGTTCTGGGGATCCGAAGACAACTTGGAACTGAAAGAAAGAACTCTTAGTGCTGTTCTTGGGGGCAGAATAAGCTTTTACTTTCTTTAAACTTTTAGTTCTCTCATTCGTCAGGCTTGTTGTCCAGATTTCTCACTGACTCAGTATTGTCATGTACTTTTGTCAAGTTTTAGTAAATTTCTGGAAGTCTTTTAAAATACTTTTGTATTTACTATTTTTGTTTTTAAGAGAGATTTGTGCTATACGGTGTATGTGCTCACGATAGAGACAGAGAAAGAGAGACAGAAAGCAAGAAATCAGCGCCTGGGGTGATCGCCATGCCGCAGGATCTTCTCCTCCATCCTTCATTCAGGATTTTGGGCACTCATGCACATGCACCCAGTGTGTTTTAAGCCACCGGGTCTTGCACTTGAGCTGCAGTCGACTACATGGGAGTTCATAACTATTTTGCCCCCTGCTGGTCCCAGTATTTATCAATTTTTAAAAAAGAAAACTCTGTATGAAATAATTGTAATTCTTTTTTTTTTTTTTTTTTTTTTTTTTTTTGAGAGGTTTTTGCTATAGGGCGCGTGCGTTCGCCAGACAGACAGAGAGAGACAGAGAGACAGAAAGCGAGAAATCACCCCCCAGCGGGGATGGTCACGCCGCAATCCTTTCTCCTCCGTTCTCCTCTCGGGATCTTGGGCACGCACGCACACGTGCCAGGCGTGAGTTTTAAGCCACCGGGTCCGGGACGCGAACCGCGGTCGACTACGTGGGAGTCCAGCGACATAGCCATTACACTAACTGCTGGTTCCCATAATTGTAATTCTTATAGATTAGAGGATATGTTTTCTCATATTTGTTCAAATGCTGCTAGGGGTATTCCACATTCATTAAAATGTTTCCCTTCACAAATTCCTTACCCAATGTGTCACAGCCCTTTTTGGAGAGCCCTGATAGCACACTTAATTTTGAGCTGGTTACTGAAGGCATTTTGTTTTAGAGACTGATTGCACCAGCGTGCCATCAATTAGTAACTTATCTAGGGCTCCTCTTCTAACCTCATCAAATCTCTGTTTCATTGGTGGGAATAACAGTTTCTGTATAAACTGTTCTCCAAGGACTAAAATCCAGATAATGAATACTCAACACTTAGCTCAGGGCTGATAACAGAAGTCACGTAACGTGCGCTATTTTTATTTCTCTTTTTTCAGTTGAAATTCTGGTAGGATAATAATAATACTTAGTAGATGGGACCAGCAGTTGGCATAATGGCTATTTCATTAGACTCCCACGTAGTTGACCGCGGTTCGAGTCCTGGACCTGGTGGCTTAAACTCACGCCAGGTGCGTGTGCGTGTGGCCCAAGATCCCGAGAAGAGAATGGAAGAGAAGGGATTGCGGTGTGGCCATCTCCTCTGGGGAGTCATTTCTCACTTTCTGTTTCTCTGTCTCTCTCTGTCTTTCTGGCGAGCGCATGTGCCCTATAGCAAAAACCTTTCCACCCCAAAATAAATAAATAAATTATACTTAGTAAAGATAAATTAGAGAAAAGATAGTAGGTGTTTGGGCAATTTACATTTAAATAATTTAAAAAATAACAAAACTATTGTCAGCTTATTATGGAAAATACAAAAAAAAAAAAAAAAGAATCACTTACCTCCCTTAGAGAGACAGCTTCTAAGATATTGATGTATTGCTCTGACATTTCTTCCTATTCTTATTTATTGTTTATTTATTGGTTTACATAGCTATGCTCATACATCATGCATTTTGTTTCCTTTTCCTTCCCACACATTACTAGAACACATTTTTGGTGTGTTACTGCAAACTTTTGATCATTACTTGGCTGACATTTTTTGAGAAATACATGTACTATGAAACCAATAGATACAGAGAAAGGAAAGAGATGCATTTATAGATTAGGTATTATACTTAAATGCTTTTGCATAATTTCTTCAGTAAAAATGAAAAATAACTTCTGATACTCAGAGCTGTTCATTGGTTCAATATCAATTTTAGAGGATACTTGTCTGTTTGCTTCAAATGATGATGATTTCTGGGTTTTACACTGCTTCGTGTTACTGTTACAGATCATGATAAAAAATTAGGAAATCATGTCATTGATGCTTCTTGTAGAAATAACAGATTAAGAGACTGGTAGGTGGAATGGTGGTTAAGGGTGCTAGACTCCCACATGGCCGACTGCAGTTCAAGTCCTGGACCTGGCAGCTTGCTTTCTCACTTTCTCTCTTTCTCTCACTTTATCCTTCTCTGGTCAATATAAAATAAATAAATAAAGTTAAATAAAATATTTCTTTTTAATTTAACTTCACTTATTTATTTTAAATTGACCGGAGAGGGACAGAGAGAGAGCAAGAGCGAGAGTGAGACCGAGAGAGAGAGAGAGAGCAAGCTTCCAGGTCCGGGACTCGGCCCACGGTCGGCCTTGTGGGAGTCCAGCACCCTTAACCACCACGCCACCTGCTGGCCTCAAAATAATTCTTTTTTAAAAAAAGAAATGACAGGTTAAGGCACAGCTTCTGAAATGAAGAGCTGACTCGGTCTAAAATTAGAAACTAATGTGATCACGTTGAATCAGACAAATGCTAACACATGACACTTTAGGTAAATAAAAACATATTATATATTTATAATGGAGAAGGACCAGATAAGGACGTGGAAAAATAAACAGTTGCCATGTAAGGATGGGAGGATTATGGGTGATTTTTCTTTCCTCTTTTTATTACTTTTGCACAGTAAAATCTAATTTATAAATTTTATATTTTGACACAGTGAGCCCATTTGGGTTAGGAGTTGGGTTTATTTTAGGAAAGACAAAAGGAAGACAAATATCTGTCCATGAGAAGAGTAGGAAAAGCCTTAGAGGTTGTCTAACTCATTGTCTGACCATGAGTGATAATGTTGAGAAAGATGAAAAAGTCAAAGACATTTGTTGTGCCGTAGCTTGCCAGAGGACACCTGAAAACACATGACAGGCTTCTAGGCAAAGTTCAGAAGAATAGATTTCCCTTCCCATTCCAAAAATTGTTATTTTTTAAAAAATAATTATTTATTTTCTTTAATTTATTCATTCATTTATTTTTTAATTTGACCAGAGAGAGACAGAGGGTGAGAGTGAGAGAGAGAGGAAGTGAGAAAGCAAGCCACCAGATTCAGGACTTGAACCCTGGTCTGCCATGTGGGAGTGTCTAGCACCTTAACCACCACACCACCTGCTGGTCTCCTCAACAATTGTTCTAAGCAGGCACTAACTACCAGGTGAGGTGCTCTATTGTCTTCCAAGACAGTTCTGATGATGGAGATTCCACGGGAAGCTCCTGGGTCTACGATGTCGCTTGAGCACCACACTTGGAGGACTCACCAGAGTTTCGAAGTGAAGGAAGCTCCAGAGTTGTAACGTGGTCTGTGCGTCACGGACACAGGCAGGTCCCGGACTCTGTGTACTATACCTGTCTCCAAACAGCATGTTTCCCAACACCTAGTCTCCCTTAGCAATGCTCCCTGACATTCTTGTCCCTGACAGATACCTAGGTTTCCCCAGTAATAAGCTGTCTCTGGATATTCCCTGAACCTTCTTGGTTCACCACTTTCTTAGGAGGCTGCCACGGCAGTGCTGGGTCACTTTCCTGGGAGAAATTTCATTAATTATCTCCCATCCCTCCTGTGTTAAAGGAGAGACAGACATCAATTGATGCAGATTGATGTGACCTTCTTTCAGCTCAGCTTAAGAGGTTCTGGTTTATATGTCCTTGCAGGGCCATGGTGACATAGAGGATTCTGGGGTAAACTATCGTGGCAAACTCCCGGTCTCTGTGGTACTGGCCCCAGGCCTGGACTATCTGGGGCTCTGTTTGGTCTCCATGGAAACTCAGAGATACACAAAGGTACACAGTTCAAAATTAACCCATCTAGAGATTCTCACCCTTCTCTTGCTGGTTGGAGCTGCATTTCCCTTGAGATTCATTACGATCAGTGGTAATAGGGACCTAGGAAGGTCCCTTACCGCTTATTTTCTTCTACTCTGTGATTTAATATTTACTTTTTTTTCTGACCAGATTCACAAAAACATTTTTTAAGGAATTATTTATGAGTCCGGCAGGTGGCGTGGTGGTTGAGTTGCTGGACTCCTACATGGCCGACTGCAGTTTGACTCCCAGACCTGGTGGCTTGCTTTCTCACTTTCACCTCCTCTCACTCTCTTTCTCTTTGGTCAAATGAAAAGATAATAAATAATAACAAATTAATAATAAAATAAATAATTATTCTTTTTAATTATTTATTTAACTTTATTTGTTATTATGATTTTTTTTACATGAATTTTGCCAGAGAAAGACAGAAAGAGAAAGAGAGTGAGAAAACAAGCTTCCAGGTCTGGGACTCAACCGGACCGGGACTCAACCAGTTGGCCATGTGGAAATTCCAGCACCTTAAGCACCACACCACCTACTGGCCCCCTTACAAAACCTTTACTAAACTTTAATTGTAACAAAAGTCTAGTTACTAAATCCCCCAGCATCCTTTTGTTGATGCCTATTATGTAATAGATACTGCTATAGTTGCTAGAATTACAGAGGTAGAATCTTGTGGGGAAGAGAGCCATTAAAAAATAATCACAATGGGGGTTGGGACTCCGGGGTTGGACCTCCGCTCCAAATATTGGGTTGTCAGAAAAGTCATGACTCATTTTTGCATAGAAAAACATAGGAAAATCATGGGACCGGCAGGAGGTGTGGTGGTTAAGGGTGCTGGACTCCTACATGACCAACCATAGTTCAAGTCCTGGACCTGGTGGCTTGATTTCTCACTTTCTCTCCCTCTATCACTCACTCACTCTGTCCCTCTCTGGTCAAATTAAAACAAATAAATAAAGTTAAATAAAATAATTCTTTAAAAAATAGTTAAAGAAAAACAAGAAAATCATGACTTTTCTGACAACCCAATACTATCGCTTAAAGGACTAGGGCTTTAACAAATGAATTTTAGTAGGACACGGTCAGTTCACAGCAATGAGGGAAGCTGTCCCTGATGAAGTTATATAAAGCTGAGACTTAAAGGATGAATTGGAGTGTGTTTGTGTGGAAAAATCTCTTATTAATGAATCATTTGCTCAACATATGTTCACTGAGCCCCTCTTATGTGCTGGTCATTGCACTATACACCAAGGAGGGCTATGAGTGGTAAATAAGAGACATGGTCCCTGCCCTTACTGACCATCCTTCAGTGGAAGAATTATGGTAGGAGAACCTTGGGACAGTTGGGCCCATTCAAGTTACTATTGTATAATTCCACTTTCTTTGGTCACTAAATTGTCCCCTAGACCACATAAAATCATAGGCCTTCAATATAAAGCTGACTGACTTGACTACAGTACTCAATGTAATTTTAGAGACCAATGCTGTGTATGAAAAGAAAAATGACCAAGTTTCATTTATGTTTTTGTTTATTTACTTATTAGAGATTTTTGCTATAGAGCATGTGTGCTTGCCAGAGAGACAGAGAGACAAAAAGTGAGAAATCATTCCCCAGGGTGGACGGCCATGCTGTAATCCCTTCTTCTCCATTCTCTTGTGATTTTGGGCATGCAACACAAACACCTGGTGTGAGTTTTAAGCCTCTAGGTCTGGGACTCGAATTACAGTCAACCATGTGGTAGTCCAGCAATGTAACCACTATTCTACGTGCTGGCCCCTCATTTATGTATTTAAGAAAGATTGTTGAGTTTATTTGACAAGGATGCCCATATGGCTATTTTTGCTGTCAGGTGGTTAGGTGGCCAGGTGGCAGCCCATCCACTGAACAGCTGGTCATCTCACATGAAGCACCTGTGGTATCATTTTACTCCTGACAAGAGTTGTGACTACACAGTGACCTATAAGCAGGAGGCCCAGATAGGTGTACAGCTGATTATAATTAGGGTATATGGCACACGCTGATTGCTCCTGGTGGGATCCACTTTTAGAAGTTGTGTTTCTTGGGACCAGTAGATTGTGTAATGATTTAGTTACCGGATTCCCATGTAGTCAACTGCTTAAAACAGATGCCGTGTGTGTGTGTGTGTGTGTGTGTGTGTGTGTGTGTGTGTCCAAAATCCCAAGAGGAGACTAGAGGAGAAGGGATTGCAATGTGGCCATGACCCCTGAGGGGTGATTTCTCACTTTTTGTCTCTCTGTCTCTCTCTCTCTCTTTTTTTTTTTGAGAGGTTTTTGCTATAGGGCGCGTGCGCTCGCCAGACAGAGACAGAGAGACAAAGCGAGAAATCACCCCCCAGGGGGGATGGCCACACCACAGTTCCTTCTCCATTCTCCTCTTGGGATCTTGGGCACACCTGCACACGCGTCCAGCGTGAATTTTAAGCCACCAGGTCTGGGACTAGAACTGCGGTCGACTACATGGGAATCCAGTGATATAGCCATTACGCTAACTGCTGGTCCCTCTCTGTCTCTCTCTTATCTCTCCGGCAAGCACATGTGCCCTATAGCAAAAAAAAAAAAAAAAAAAAAAAAAAAAAAAAAAAAAAAAAAAAAAAAAAAAATTCTCTTTCTATTAAAAAAACAAAAAAGAAAGAAAGGACCCAACGTTCTGGGCCCTGCAGTTCTGGATGGATGCACACATGCTTGGCATACTCAGGGAGGTCTCAGGACTCAAACTGTAAATCGTGCCATGTGGTTCTGTCCCAGGGCATTGTGTTTTTCCACTGTACCGTTGTCTGGCTTTCCAGCTTTTAACAAACAGAATGCAGTAAAAGGGATAGGATGTCACTTCTGAGGATGTTCGAAGAGGTTGTGAGTTCCATCTTGCACATCCTCTGTTGCTCCTTACTTGCTCAGGGGGAAGCCAGCTGCTGTGCTGTGAGCTGCCTCATGGAGGAGCTCATCTGGTGGGGAACAGATGACTTGGACAACCGCAAGCGAAGGCCCAACGGCTATTAGTAGCCACCTTAGTGAGTCTGGAGGCAGATTCTTTCCAAATGAACCTTGGAATGACTGGTCCCCCATGATACTAATTTCTAATGACCTAGATTCAGTACTTGGGATTGCCTTCATTTATATTTTTCCCTCTAATCATTTTATTTTCTTAGTACCCAAGTCCTATCAGGTTCTACCTATTTAACATCTCTCTCATATTTTTTCTTGTCACATTGCCATCGGTATTACTAAGGCACCCATATCACCACTTACCTGACGTGTTTCTATTACATTTGTGTCGTGATTTGTTAATTATAAAAATTTCAAGCATAGGGACCAGCAGTTGGCGTAATGGCTATGTCGCTGGATGCCCACTTAGTCGACCACGGTTTGAGTCCTGGATCCGGTGGCTTAAACTCATGCCAGGCGTATGTGCGTGCGTGCCCAAGATCCCGAGAGGAGAATGGAGGAGAGAGGATTGTGGTGTGGTCATCCCCCCTGGGGGGTGATTTCTTGCTTTCTATCTCTCTGTCTCTCTCTGTCTGTCTGGCGAGCGCACGCACCCTATAGCAAAAACCTCTCCAAAAAAAGAAAAAAAAATTTCAAGCATATGCAAAGGTAGATAGATTGTGTAATTAATCTCCATGTATCAGTGTAGTCATCACTTAGCTTCAACAAGCAAGTCATGCCATTCTTGTTTTGCCTAGAGTACCACCTACTTCCTCCTCCATTACTGTAAGGTAGTTTTCAGATGTCATGTCATTTTTTTTTTTTTTTTTTTTGGAGAGGTTTTTCGCTATAGGGCGCGTGCGCTCGCCAGACAGACAGAGAGAGACATAGAGACAGAAAGCGAGAAATCACCCCCCAGGGGGGATGGTCACGCCGCAATCCCTTCTCCTCCATTCTCCTCTCGGGATCTTGGGCATGCACGCACACGCGCCCGGCGTGAGTTGTAAGCCACCGGGTCCAGGACGCGAACGGCGGTCGACTACGTGGGAGTCCAGCGACATAGCCATTACGCTAACTGCTGGTTCCCAGATGTCATGTCATTTTTATCTGTAAATATTTTAAGAATTATCAAAATAATAGCACTTGGACCAATGGTGGTGTGGGGGTTAAGGCAACTGGACCCCATATGGCTGACTGGCATGGTTCAAGTCCCAGGCTCGGCAACTTGGGAATACAATGTAATGTTTGCATGTGTGTCCAACATTCTAAGAGGAGGGAGAGATGGAGGAGAAGGGATTGTGAAGCAATTATCCTTCATGGGGGTGGTTTCTCACTTAAAAATAATTAAGAACAACAACAAAAATAGTACTCTTTAAAATACAAATATACCGGGACATGGCATGGTGGTTAAGGGTGTTGGACTCCCACTTGACCGCGGTTCAAGTCCTGACCTGTTGACTTGCTTTCTCACTTTCCTACTCTCACTCTGTCCCTCTCTAGTCAAATTAAAATAAATAAAGTTAAATAAAATAATTCAGTAAAAAAGTACAAATATACTATCACTAACTTAAAAATCAGGGGACCAGCAGATGATGGGGTGGTAAGGAACTGGAATCCCACATTGGTGACTGGTGTTCAAGTCCCTGACATTTTCTCGATAGCAAATTAAAATTATAATAGCTATAATAAATAAAAATAGATAAATAATTAAAAAAACCTTAAAAGTCTTTCATCAATTGTTAAAAGTGTTATTGGGGCCATCAGGTGGCTTAGTGGTTAAGGTGCTGGCTCCTACATGGCTAACCATGGGCAGAGTTCCAGACCTGGCCATTTGAAACTCATGCCAGCTGCATGTGCATGCATACCCAAAGTCCCAAAAGAAAAATGGAAGAGAAAGGATTGTGGTGTGGCCATCCCCCATGGGGGGTGATTTCTCACTTTCTGTCTCTCCGGCAAATGCATATGCCCTACAGCAAAAATAAAAACAAAACAAAACTCTCTCAAAAAAAAAAAAGAGTGTCATTTTGGGCCAGAAGGTGGCGTGGTGATCAAGGTGCTGGACTCCCATGTGTCCAACTGTGGTTCAACTCCTGGACCTGACAAATTGCTTTCTCATATTTCTCTGGTGAGAACATGTCTTCTATAGCAAGTTAAATAAATAAACAAATAAAGTAATTAAATAATTCTTTTAAAAATGTTATTTTAACTTGAATTGTCTTGACCATTAATACAGTTGGACATTTTTTATTTATTGGTGCTTTAGATTTGCATTTCTGTAAGATGTCTGCATATCCTTAGCTCATCTATCTACCGGTTCCTTGTCTCTGTATATCATAGATAATAACCCTTTATTTGTAATGTGTATTCTCCACTTTGCTCCTGGTCTTCATCCTCTTTTGAACCTCATGCTCATGTATTTATTTCTTCCTTGACCTGTGGATGAAATTTGGGACGGGTTTGGTGTTTTTTTCTGACCATTCATATAACTGTACAAGTTCTCCATTCACTGTCATTTCAAAGAATGAGATTATAAAATGATCTAATTCTTTGTAAAATTCTGAACTTCATTTTAAGTTAAAACTTCTTCTTTGCTTTACCTGAGGACTGCTTGAGGCAGGCAGTCTTCAGAGAGAAAGGGTATGTGTGGTTGATGTCATCTGTCTGAACTCTGCAAGCCCCCTCTTCCCTTATCCGTGGCTTCTAACTTCTCCAGGTCTCTGGGGATGGAGTAGGGTGGCAGGTAGGAGATGGAGACCCAGAAGGAAATGGAAGATGGTGTGGAGAAAGATGACAGTGATGGAAGAAGTGCCAAGGTGCTGCATATATTTTGAAGGAACAACCACAGAATTTGCGTATAGATTTGCTGTGGGATATATGAGAAAAGCGGGGAGTCAAGATGACATAGTTTTATTTTGTTTCTGTTCTGGAATGTGAATTTTTAAAATACTGTGGTAAAAAATACCTAACATAAAAATTTTACCATTTTTAATGATTCAGTTCCGCAGCAAGTATATTCCCATTGTTGCGCAGTTACAACCACTATCCATTTCCAGTACTTTAGTAGTTTAGTAGCCCGAAACTGAAACTCTGTACCTGTTAGATAATAATGCCTCATTCCCTCTTGACCCAGCCACTGGTAACCATCATCTAACCCTCTCCAAGAATTTGACTGTTCTAGGAACCTCATATGAATGGGTCATACAAAATGTGTCCCTTTATGGGATTGCGGCGTGACCATCCCCCCTGGGGGGTGATTTCTCGCTTTCTGTCTCTATGTCTCTCTCTGTCTGTCTGGAGAGCGCACGCGCCCTATAGCGAAAAAAACCTCTCCCAAAAAAAAAAAAAAAATGTGTCCCTTTATGATAGACTTATTTCACTAAGCACAATGTCTCTACCATTTTTTATAATTCCTACCAGAAGTGGAAATGTGTTCTGATTTCTCCATATTCTTTTTATTTATTTCTTATTCATTTATTTTTAATAGTTGTATATTCTTGAACATTCTTGACAACAGTTGCTATTTTCTGCATCCTTTAAAAAGTCATCCTATGGGTGTGCATTTCACCGTAGTTTTTATTTTCATTCCTTAACGATTAGTGATGTCGCACAGCTTTTCTTAAACCTATTGGCCATTTATAGATTTCAGTCACTTTTTTGCTTGTTGTTGTTGTTGTTGAGACTACAGTATATAAAATATTTTTATTAATATATAGTCATTGTACGTATTTGTGGGACTACAGCATGGTTTTACAGTATAAGAATACAATGTGTGGGAACCAGCAGTTAGCGTAATGGCTATGTTGCTGGACTCCCACGTAGTAGACTGCAGTTCGTGTCCTGGACCTGGTGGCTTAAAACTCACGCCGGGCACGTATGCGTGCGTGCCCAAGATCCCGAGAGGAAAAAGGAGGAGAAGGAATTGCGGCGTGACCATCCCCCTTGGGGGGGTGATTTCTCGCTTTCTATCTCTATGTCTCTCTCTGTCTGTCTGGCGAGCGCCCTATAGTGAAAACCTCTAAAAAAATAAAAAAGAATACAATGTGTAATGATTCATGCAGGGTAATTAGCATATACACTATCTCAACCATTTATCATTACTTGTGTTGGGGACATTCAAAATTCTCCCTTTTAGTTGCTATGAGATACACAGCAAGTTGATGCCATCTGTATTCTCCCCACTATGTTTTATAAAAATAGAAGCTGTTCCTCCTGTCTGTCAGCAATGTTCCTTCCATTAATCAACATCCCTCTATAAACACTCACCTGATCCTTCTCAACCTCTAATAGTTATTCTTCATCCCTCTACCTGTGTGAGGCTGTTTTATTTGTATTCATATTTTAAATATTTTTTCAATTTCCACATACAAGGAAAAACATGAGATAGTTCTTTCTGGCCTGGCTTTTAATGTTTAACATGAAAGACATAGTTTTTGAAGTATAGAAACTATATAATCCCATTTTGATATTTTTCTATGGTAATTTGTCCAACTGAGATTTCTATTTCTCCTTATATCAGTTTTTGAAAATTGTCTCTTGCTGGAAAATAATACACTTCCTCCTGGTTTTCAAATTTGTTTTTGAATAGATATACACGATGTTTCCTTATGCTCATAATTTTTACCCTGAATTATAGTTATATGGGTACTTTATATCTTCTTCATTAAATTTCAAATGATTCAAAGGTATAGATTTTAGCTGCTAGACCACATAAAGCATTTCTTTGAACATGGCATTTTCACAGTAATGATGCTGGAATGTATTAGTATGTTGATAACTTTGGTTACTTAATTGTTTAATATTTGTTAATTTACAGATATGACTATGACTTCACTAGCAGTAAACATCTTAGTAATAACTTGCAGCAAGTCAAACACTGTATTGAACTAAATGATGCAAATTAACATTTTGAATGTAAAATCTTCTAAAATGCTTTTGTTGATAACTGATATAAAATAAAAAAGGAGGAAAGGAAGAGTAGGATGAGAATTAGAGTGAAGGAGTTAACATTATTGAGCCTTTACTATGTGCCAGTTATTATTTAAGGTTTCAATAAAATATCATGTTTGAGGTTTTTTTTATTTTTATTTTTTTTTTTTATTTTTTTTATTAAGGTTTTTACCATAGGGCAGGTGTGCTCACCAGAGAGACAGAGAGGGAAAGTGAAAAATCTCTTCCCATGGGGAATGACCATGCTGAAATCCCTTCTCCTCAATTCTTCTCTCGATTTTGGGCACACATGTACACATGCCCATTGTGATTTTCAAACTGCTGGGTCTGGAACATGAACCACAGTTGAGCATGTGGGAGACCAGTGCTACCTGTTGTATCTTCTGCCCCCCTGCCATTTGACTTTACTATAATATTTTTTAAAGAATTATTTATTTTAATTAATCAATATTACTTTTAAGTTTGCTGCATGGCACATGCACTCACCAGAGAGAGACAGAGAGAGAAGAGTGGGAAAGTGAGAAAGCAAGCCTCCAGGTCCTGGACTAGAACCGTGGTCAGCCATGTGTGAGTCCAGAGCCTAAAGCATCATGCCATCTGCTGGTCACTTTTATTATAATCTTTTGAAGTGGATATTGTCATCTGAGTTTTGCAGATGAGAAAATTGGAGCTCAAAGAGATAATACAACTAGTTGATAGAAGAGCATCCATAAACAGGAATACAGAATGTATATAAATTTTAATATTAGAAAACAGAACTAGCTTTATGTGCAAAATAAACAATTATGACTAGCTATAGGGATTTTGAGTTTTTGCTTATATTCTTCTGTAACAGAACTATTAAGTGTAAATAAAAACAGTGCTAATAGAGAACAGTTCTTTCTCTGAGGGTGATGGAGGAACACACACAAAGCATTTAATCGTTCTGCAAGTATTTATTGTCTATGAGGTCTATGGCAATGGATTGATGCTCGAGGCTTATGGGAGTTACAGAGTTGGTTCCTGCCCTCTCAGAGCTTGTGTTCTGTTGGGAAGCCAGGCAGACACTGCTGGAATGAACAGACTGTTCAAATCCTGGAATTGATAAAAATGCCTTAAGAGTCCCAAGAGCTTCTGAGTTCATGCTGAATCGCAAAGTGACAGGCACCAGAGAAACAGATCTTGCAGAAACTTATCGTCAGCGCTTCCTCTGAATGGAAAGTCCAGTTTCTTCAAGAGATCTATGTCCTATTAGCATGTCTAGAAATACGAGCTTCTGCCTCTCTGTTCCACAGCTTCATGAAGGAGCTTGCTCACCTGCTCCCGTAACACCTGCTTCACCTGTTTGTTCCTCAGAGTGTAGATGAAGGGGTTGAGCATCGGGGTCACCACGGTATTGAGCAATGCCACCACCTTGTTCCTGTCCTCCCCCTGGCCACCCTTGCCTGACCGGACATACATGAAGATGCAGCTGCCATAGAAGAGGGACACCACAATGATGTGGGAGGAGCAGGTGGAGAAGGCTTTCTGCCTCTCCTTGGCTGAGGGGATGCGCAGGACGGTGTGGAGGATGCGGCCATAGCAGGTGGCCGTCACGGACAGAGTGCCCAGCAAGCTGAAGTTGGCCACGACAAAACCCAGAAGTTCTATCAGAGTTGTGTCTGCACATATGAGTTCCAGGAGAGGAAAGTTGTCACAGAAGAAATGATTAATAATATTGGGGCCACAGAATGGCTGCCGAAACATGTAGAAACTGAGAACAATGATGAGAAGGAATCCTGTCGTCCATGAACAGAGCACCAGCTGGACACAGACCCTTTTGCTCATGATGGTGGCATAACGTAAGGGGTTACATATGGCCACATACCTGTCAAAGGACATCACTGCCAGTAGGAAGAACTCTGTGGTGCCCAGGGAGAAATAGAGGAAACTTTGTAGGAAGCAGCCTGGTAGGGAGATGGTTTTATGTCCGGTGAGGATGTTGTTCAGCATCTTGGGGAAGATGACCGAGGTGAACCAGATCTCCAGGACAGCAAAGTTGCGGAGGAAGTAGTACATGGGGGTGTGCAGGCGCCTGTCGGCGAGGGTGAGAACCACGATGAGGAGGTTCCCCAGCAGTGTGAGGAGGTAGGTCAGGAGGAGCCCCAGGAAGATGAGCATCTGCAGCTCACAGGCATCTGAGAGCCCCAGCAGCACAAACTCGGTGACGGTGGTGCGGTTCCCCATGGCTCCTCTGACTTCTGTCGGGGAGGGCTGAGCTATGGTGCTCAGCATCAGGAATCATGATACTAGGGATCCAAAGACAACCTGGAAGTGAATAAAAGAACTGTTAGTGTTGTATTTATGGGACAGAAGAAATCTTTTATTTATTGCAGGTATTAATTTTCCACTCTTGTTTTTCACACTTATTCAAGGATCCTCATTGAGTCAGCCTCAAGACATATACTCTCCCCTAATTTTACTCAATTTTATGGGATTCTTTTGAAATAGTTTTGTCTTATCAGTTCTTTTTCTCCTTAAATTTTTCATCCAAATAAACTATACTTTAATTCCATTTTCCATGAATTTTGATGTTCCCTCATAGGATACAATAAAAACTTAAAATAATGCATGCACATGAAAACAGAAGTATGTACATGCTATGTTATTGGCACTCAGGCTACTAGGGTTTGTTATTGTCAAAGATATATAATTTATCTTTTTTATTATTAGCACATTATTTTTAAAAATTATTTATTTAATTTTATTCATCATTGTTACTAATTTTTAAATTTGTTGCAGGGCATGTACACTCATGAGAGAGAGAGAGTGAGGAAGCAAGCTGCCAGGTGTAGCACATTATTTAAAAAAAATTTACATCCTGGGGCCAGCAGGTGATGTGGTGGTAAAGGCACTGGCCTCCCACATGGCTGACTGTGCGCGAGTCCCAGGCCTGGCAGCTTGCTTTCTCATTTTCCCTTGCTCTCTTTCTGGCTCTCTCTTGTGAGTGCACATGCCTTATACAAATTTAAAAGATAACAATAATGATAAATGGAATTAAATAAATAAGTCTTTAAAAATATTTGCATTTGGGGTCAGCAGGTTCGGTGGTGATTAAGGCACTGGGTTCCTACATGGCAGGAATCTCTACACACAGAGAGAGAGAGAGAGAGAGACATCCCCAATAGGGTTCATACCCTTAGATGAGTCAGTCACAGGCTTACAAGAGTGCCTGGAGTGTGCAGAGAGGTCCCAGCATGTGAACCCGGAACCCTCCCACTTGGGTTAGGTTGCATTACCCTTGTGCCACCTCCTGGCCCATTGACAATATAAAGGAAAATTTTTAAAAATTTCTATTTATGCCACCATGATGAGCAAAAGGGTCTGTGTCTCTGGTGCTTTGTTCATGGGTGAAAGAATTCATTTACATGGTTCCTTTCTTTAATTTTCAATTTAAATAAAAACTTTTTTTTTTTTTAAGAGGTTTTTGCTATAGAGCGCATGTGCTCACCGGAAAGACAGAGAGAGAGAGACAGAGAGACAGAAAGCGAGAAATCACTCCCCGGGGAGATGGCCATGCCGCAATCCCTTCTCCTCCATTCTCTTCTTGGGATCTTGGGCACACATGCACATGTGCCTGGTGTGAGTTTAAGCCACTGGATCCAGGACTTGAACCATGGTCAATTACATGGGAGTCCAGCTACATAGCCATTACACCAACTGCTGGTTCCTAAATAAAGTTTAAAAGTATAAAAATATTATCAGCTCATTGGAGTATAGAAAGTTTAGAAAATACAGAGAAATATAATGAAAAGAATCACCCACAGCCCTAGAGAGAAAATATATAAGATTTTGATGTATTGGTATTAAATTTTCCTTATTTATTTTTAATTTATTGGTTTCCATAGCTATGCTCATACGTTATGTATTATTATTTTATTTTATTTTTTTAGAGGTTTTTGCTATAGGGTGTGTGCGCTCGCCAGACAGACAGACAGAGAGATAGAAAGCAAGAAATCACCCACTACGGGGTATGGCCACACCACAATCCCTTCTCCTCCATTCTCCTCTCGGGATCTTGGGCACGCACGCACACGTGACCAGGGTGAGTTTAAGCCACCGGGTCCGGGATGCGAACCGCGATCTACTACATGGGAGTCCAGCGACATAGCCATTATGCTAACTGCTGGTCCCAACTTTATGTATTATCTTATTTTATTTATTCATTCATTTATTTTAATTTGACCAGAGAGAGACACCGAGGGAGAGAGGGAAAGTGAGAAAGTAAGCCACTAGGTCCAGGACTCAAACTATCGTCAGCCATGTGAGAGTGTCCAGCACCTTAACCACCATGCCACCTGCTGGTCCTTATTATGTATTTTTAAAAAATTATTTATTTATTTATTTTTAGATTTTTGCCATGGCACATTTGTGCTTGCAAGAGAGAGAGAGAGACAGAGAAGGAAAATGAGAAATTACCCCCCACCCCCCCAGGGAAGATGGCCCCACTGCAATACCTTTACCTCCATTCTCCTTTCAGGATTTTGGGCATGCATATACATGCACCCGGCATGATTTTCAAGCTACTGGATTCAGGACTTGAATTGCAGTTGGCCATGTGGCAGTTCAGCACCTTAATTACTACACAACATGCTGACCCCATGCATTATGTATTTTGTTCTACTCCCTTCCTATTTATTACTATAACAAAGTTTTGGCATGTTACTCTAAACTTTTGGTTATTACATCACTGACAGGTTTTGAGGGATACATGTGCTATGAAACTGATACAGGGAGAAGATAGAGCATGCATTTGTACATTAGGTATTATGCTTAAATATTTTTGCATAATTTCTTTAGTAATAATTGAAAAATAACTGCTGATATTCAGAGTTGCTAATTGGTTAAATCTCAATGTAAGAGAATACATGTGTGTTTACTTCAAATGATTATCATTTCTAGGTTTTACATTATTTACGTTGTTCTTACAGATCAGGATAAAAAACTAGGCAATTATGTCATTGGTGCTTCTTATAGAAATGATAGGTTAAGGTAAAAGGTCTGTAGAGAAGAGCTTAACCTGTCTAAAATTGGGAGCTAATGTGATTGAGTTGAATCAGAGGGATGGTAACACACAACTTTACAGCTAAGTAAAATATGCATTTATCAGGGAGAAAGACTAGATAAGGACATAGAAAAATGAACATAATTGCCTTGTAAGGGTGGGAGGATTATGGGACTTTTCTTTCCTCTTTTTACTATTTTTATTCTTTTTGCACAGAACAATCTAAAATTACAAAACAAATTGGCACAGTGATTCCATTTGCGTTAGGAGTTGGATTGAACATGTTAGGTGAGATAAAGGGAGACAAAGAGCTGTCCATGAGAAGAGTAGGAAAAGCCTTAGGATTCTCTCGCTCATTGACTGAACATGAGGATATTGAGAATGACGAATAAGTCAAAGAAATTAGTTGTGCCATAGCTTGCCTGTGGACACTGGAAAATAGAAGGCAGGTTTCTATGCCTCCAACATTCCTCCAAAACTTATTCCAACAATCGCACCAAGCAGATTACCTGGCTGACTATCATGCGAGGTTCTCTAAGGTCTTCCAAAGCAGTTCCGATGATTGAGATTTCTGTTTTTTTTTTTTTAAAGAATTATTCATTTATTTATTTCTATTTGTTATTGTTATTTTTTTCTTTATTTGATGAGAGAGAGAAAGGGAAAGTGAGAAAACAAGCCACCAGGTCCAGGACTTGAACCATGGTTGGCCGTGTGGGAATCCAGCGCCCTTATCCACCACACCACCTGCTGACCCCATGGAGATTCCTGGTTTTCACAGGAAGCTCCTGGGTCTACGATGTCCCTTGAGCACCACACTTGGAGGACTCACCAGGGTTTCGAAGTGAAGGAAGCTCCAGAGTTGTAACATGGTCTACACGTCATGGACACAGGCAGGTCCCAGACTCTGTGTACTATACCTGTCTCCAAGCTGCATGTTTCCCAACACCTAGTCTCCCTTAGCAATGCTCCCTGACATTCTTGTCCCTGACAGATACCTAGGTTTCCCCAGTAATAAGCTGTCTCTGGATATTCCCTGAACCTTCTTGGTTCACCACTTTCTTAGGAGACTGCCATGCCAGTGCTGGGTCACTTTCCTGGGAGAAATTTCATTAATTATCTCCCATCCCTCCTGTGTTAAAAGAGAGACAGACATCAATTGCTGTGGATTCATATGACCTTTCAGTTGAGGCTTCTGAATTATATGTCCTTGCAGGGCCATGGTGGCATAGAGGATTCTGGGGTAAACTATCATGGCAGACTCCTGGTCTCTGTGGTACTGGCCCCAGGCCTGGACTATTTGGGGCTCTGTTTAGTCTCTGTGGAAACTCAGAGATACACAAAGGTACACAGCTCAAAATTAACCCATCTAGAGATTCTCGCCCTTCTCCTGCTGGTTGGAGCTGTGCTTCCCTCGAGATTCATTACTACCCGTGGTAATAGGGACCTAGGAAGGTCCCTTACTGCTTACTTTCTTCAACTTTGGGATTGAATGTTTACTCTGTTCTAAGAATGACAGAAACTTTTAAAGTTTAATTATAATATTAAAGAAGCACAATTATAAAAGCAATCAACATACTTTTGTTGAGTGCTGTTCTAGATACCAGAAATAGAGTCTGGCAGGGAGAATAGGCATTAAGTATAATCATGCAAGTAATTAATTACCATTGTCACTGGTGTTTTGGAGGCAAGCATAGGAGATTGCTTTTTTTTTTTTTTTAAAGAATTATTTAATTTAACTTTATTTATTTATTCACTTATTTATTTTAATTTGACCAGAAAGGAACAGAAAGAGAGAGAGAGAGAGAGGAGAGAGAGAGAGAGAAGGTGAGAAAGCAAGCCAGACGCCAGATCTGAGACTCGACCATATGGGAGTCCAGTGCCCTTAACTACCATGCCTCATCTCCTGGCCCCCAAACATAAGAGATTCTGACCTGGAGTGAAGACAAGTGTCTTAGTCTCTTGGGCTACTATAATAAAATACTACAAGTGGGTGGCTTAAATAACAGAAATTTGTTTTCACAGTTTTGGAGACTAAGTCCTTAGACCAAGGAGCCAGCTGGTTCAGCGTCTGGGGAGAGCTCAGCTGGTTCAGCGTCTGGTGAGAGCTCACTTCTTGGTTTATAGATAGCTACCTTTTTGGTGTATCCTCACATGGCAGATAGAAAGAGAGCTCTGGTTTCTTCTTTTCATAAGGGAATCCACTCCTTCCTGGGGCTTCACTTTCATGACACCACCTAAACTTGACTATGTTCCATGGGCCCAATTTCCAAATATCATCACTTAAGGATTAGTTCAATAACTAGTTCAACAACTAACTTTAGGAAAACACAAACATTTGGTCCATAGCAAGATGGGATTTTTTTTTAGAGGTTTTTTGCTATAGGGTGCGTGCATTTGCCAGAAAGACAAACAGAGATAGAGAGACAGAAAGCGAGAAATCACCCCCCAGGGGGGTGGCCACGCTGTAATCCCTTCTCCTCTATTCTTCTCTGGAGATCTTGGGCACGCACATACACACGCCTGAGTGAGTTTAAGCCACTGGATCTGGGACTTGAACCGCGGTCGACTACATGGGAGTCCAGGGACATAGCCATTACGCCAACTGCTCATCCTGCCAAATGGGAAGATGTTCTTGATGAACTTATATAAAGCTGAGACTGAAGGATGAGTTGCAGGGTATGTGTATGGAAAAACTTTCTATTAACCACTTATTCAACACATGTTTATTGAGCACCTATCATGTGCTGGGCATTGCACTATATGCTAAGGATGACTATGAGTGGTAAATAAAGAGACATGGTTCCTGTCCCTCTCCATTGGCAGAATCATGGTAAGAGAACCTTGGGACAGTCCCCGTTTTCGTTCTTGGCCTGTTCAAGTTACTACTTTTTAATTCTACCTTTTCCCCCCTTTGGTTACCAAATGGTCCCCTAAATTAGATGCATCCTGTAGGTCTCCAATATGAAGCTGGCTGACGTATTTTGACTACAGTAGTAATAAGATTTTAGGAACTAGTCCTAGATTTGGCAAAGGAGTGACCAACTTTTATTTGTTTTTAAAGGATTGGTGAGTTCTTTTCCCTGCTAGGGTGCCTCTTCCAATAGAGCCTGGCTATCCTTGTTATGGAAGGGTGGGTAAGATTGGCAGCTGTCTGTTAAACAGCTGGTGCTCTCATGAGAACCACCTGTGGCATTGCCTTACTTCTGGTAAGAGACATCACTACACATTGCCCTATAAGAAGGAGGCCCAGATGGCTCTACAGCTAATTGTAAGGATTGTATTTGATACACACTGGTCGTACCTGCTGGGGCCTACTTTTAGAAATTGTGCTTCTCTGGTCAGACCAGAAGGAATCTGGCTTTCTGAGCCCTTAAGTTCTCAGGTTGTGATCCCATCTGTGGGCACTTGTTGGACATGGTGAGAGAGTCTTCTCTGTAACCAAGGATCCTTGTTTTTCTTCCCTAGTGGATCTCCCAAGGGCCTGGAAATAATATCTTACTCATGATTTTATCTTTATTATGTGGATCTTTGTTTCTGCATGAAGGATCTCTTGTCAAAGGAAAAGAACCTGATTTATTCTCCCCAGCCTGGAAAATTAGTCTTTTTGAAAAAGATTTATTTATTTTTAATTGTATTTATTATCATTATTCTTCAATTTTGACCAGAGAGAGACAGACAGAGAGAATGGGAGAGTGAGAAAGCAAGCCACCAGGTCCAGGACTTGAACTATGGTTGGCCATGTGGGAGTCCAGTGCCTCAACCACCATGCCACCTGCTGGCCCCCCTTTTTTTTTGAGAGAGAGATTTTTGATACAGGATATGTGTGCTTGCTAGAGAGACAGAGACAAAGAGACAGAAAGTGAGAAATCATCCCCACGGAGGATGGCCATGCTGCAATCCCTTCTCCTCCATTCTCCTTTCAGGGTCTTGGGCATGTACACACACATGCCTGGTGTGAGTTTTAAGCCTCCAGGTCCAGGACTCAAACTGCAGTTGACTACATAGAAGTCCAGTGACATAACCATTAAGCCATCTGCTGGTCCCAAGGAAAATTAGTCTTTGTCCATACAAATACTGATGGAGAGAGATAAGTGTGAATAAATGTATAATAATAAACTTTAATAATGGTATAAAGGAATTGAACTGGTGCTTCAAGAGAGAAAACAGGTGAGGCTGCCCATAGGTGGATGACTAGGGGACACCTCTGTGAGGAACTGTGATTATAACTAGGCCTTGAAGGTAGTGAGAGGATATCCAGGTAACTCCACAAAATACGAATACTCCCAAATATCTTCCAATTCCAGAGGGGTCAGGAAGGTAGAAAAGTTTATGCTTCCATTTAAAGAAACAAACAAGAAAAAACCTTTTAACAAATTGCTGACCCAATCAACAGCGTAAAAGAAAGCAAAATCCTTACACTGGGAAAACAAATTGTAGTTAAAAAAAAAATCAGTAATGTTTTCTCAAAAGTCATAAAATTCTATTTCACCAGTTTATTCTTATGTAATGAATCTCTCTTCTGTTGAATTTGTAGCATTACTGTGGTCCGATCTTTCTGTTTAAATCCTAGAAGTTAACATTCAACATTATTATTGATATTTCTTGTCTCTAGTATTGTTAGTCCTTTTTTTAGAATTATTTATTCAATTTTTTATTTATTCATTCATTTATTTTATTTTTTATTTTTATTTTTTATTTTATTTTTTTTTCTTTTTTGGAGAGGTTTTTTTTTTTCGCTATAGGGCGCGTGCACTCGCCAGACAGACAGAGAGAGACATAGAGACAGAAAGCGAGAAATCACCCCCCAGGGGGGATGGTCACGCCGCAATCCCTTCTCCTCCATTCTCCTCTCGGGATCTTGGGCACGCACGCACACGCGCCCGGCGTGAGTTGTAAGTCACCGGGTCCGAGACGCGAACCGCGGTCGACTACGTGGGAGTCCAGCGACATAGCCATTACGCTAACTGCTGGTTCCCTTATTTTTTATTTTTTGAGAGGTTTTCGCTATAGGGCGTGTGTGCTCGCCAGACAGACAGAGACATAGAGACAGAAAGGTAGAAATCACCCCCCAGAGGGGATGGTCACGCCGCAATCCCTTCTCCTTCATTCTCCTCTTGGGATCTTGGGCACGTACGCACACGCGCCCGGCGTGAGTTTTAAGCCACCGTGTCTGGGACACAAACCGCGGTCGACTACGTGGGAGTCCAGCGACATAGCCATTACGCTAACTGCTGGTTCCCCATTCATTTATTTTAATTTGACCAGAGAGAGACAGAGAGAGAGAGAGAGAAAGTGAGAAAACAAGCCACCAATTCCGGAACTTGAACCATGGTCGACCATGTGGGAGTGTCCAGCACCTTAACCATCATGCCATCTGCTGGTCCCATAAGTTAGTAATTTTCTTGGTTGCTTTTTGTTCTCTTATGTCTCTATGTGTGTCTTTAGTTTTCCTGGTAAAGTGCTCCTTTCAGAACTTCTTGAAGAGCTGGTCTGGTGTTGGTAAATTCTTTCAGGTTTTGTTTACCTGAGAATGTTTTTATCTTTTATTCCCATATGAAGGATAATCTTGCTGGGTATAATATTCTTGGTTGAAACTGTTTTTCACTTAACACTTTGAATATATTTCCCCCTTTTTTTCCTTGTTTGCTCTGTTTCTGATGAGAGGTCTGATGTTACACTGATGGGATAACCTTTATAAATAACCTGACGTTTCTCTCTTGCCTATTTTAGCATCTTGTCTTTGTCTGTGGATTTTGCCAATCTGGCTATGGTGTGCTTTGGAGAAGATCTTCTTGGGTTAATTCTATGTGGTTCTTTGTATTACTTGGGTCTGGATATTTGAATGCCTCTCTAGATTTGGGAAGTTTTCTTTCAGGATCTCATGGATTAGATTATCAATGCCCTTATTAGTTTCTTCACCTTCTGGTATACTGATTATCTGGATGTTTGGGTACTTAATGGTATCTAGTATTTCTTGTATAGTATTCTCATCTTTTCTGGTTATTTTCTCAGTTTTTCTGATTGTTTTTTCTAGCTCAGAGATTTTGCCTTCAACATTAGAGATTCGAACTTGTGCATGGAATCTACTTTTAATACTTTTGAGGGAGATTTTGATTTCCTGAATTGCAGCCTGCAACTCTAATAGCTCCATTTGATTCTTTTTTATGGTGTGTATTTCCTCTTTTGGATTGTGCAAGAACTTCCTCACCTCTTGGAACTTATTGTCTCTTTTCTCCTGCATCTTTCGGAGTTCATTGTCTCTCAGCTCTTGCATCTCATTTAGTTTTGTCACTATGAATATTCTGAATTGTCTATCAGACACTTCTACGAGTTCCACTGTTCTGTTTGTGAATGAGGATTGTTCTTTTCACTCAGGGGAGAAGGGAGAAATATTTTCTTTCTTTCTTCTTTTTCTTTTTTTTTTTTTTTTTTTTTTTTTTCATATTTCTTGTGCCTCTGCAGTGGTTTCTGGTCATTTTGTGACAAATCTCTCCTCTACTTTAGTTGCCTTGGTCCCTGAACATGCCAGGACACACTTCAGCTTTAAAATGGATTCTTGTCTAGTGTTCTGGGCTCTAGAAGATGAGGTTTAGAGCATATCTTTAGTTGCCTTGGTCTCTGAACACACCAGGACACATCTTAGATTTCTGATATTTTCTTAATACATATAATTTTCTATCTTAAGTTATAGTCATTTGGGTACTTTAAATTTAAATTTTCCAAAGACTTAGATTATTACAATAGCTTCTAGACCACATAGTGCATTTCTTTGAACATGGTATTTGTGCAGTAATTATTTTGGAGTGAATAAATTAATTCATTAAATTAATTTTATTACTTTATATTTAATATTTGCTCATTTACAGATATGAGATATGATTTTATCTTTATCTTCATAAATAAATTTTAATATTTTAAACTGAATTTAATCTTTTTTCTTTTTCTCTCTTTTTTTTTAGAGAGGTTTTAGCTATAGGGTGTGTGCGCTCGCCAGACAGACAGAGAGAGATAGAGAGTCAGAAAGCGAGAAATCACCCCCCAGGGGGGATGACCACGCCGCAGTCCCTTCTCCTCCATTCTCCTCTCAGGATCTTGGGCACGCACGCACACGCACCCAGCGTGAGTTTTAAGCCACCGGGTCCGGGACGCGAACTGCGGTCGACTACGTGGGAGTCCACCGACATAGCCATTATGCTAACTGCTGGTCCCCAAACTGAATTTAATCTTAAGATTTAAAATGACACTTTGAATATAAAATTTTCTCAGATACCTGTGAGCTGCAGATGCTCATCTTCCTGGGGCTCCTCCTGACCTACCTCCTCACACTGCTGGGGAACCTCCTCATCGTGGTCCTCACCCTCGCCGACAGGAGCCTGCACACCCCCATGTACTACTTCCTCCGCAACTTTGCTGTCCTGGAGATCTGGTTCACCTCGGTCATCTTCCCCAAGATGCTGAACAACATCCTCACCGGACATAAAACCATCTCCCTACCAGGATCCTTCCTACAAAGTTCCTTCTATTTATTTCTGGGCACTACGGAGTTCTTCCTGCTGGCAGCGATGTCCTTTGACAGGTATGTGACCATATGTAACTCCATGAGTTATGCCACCATCATGAACTTCTTTGAATATAAAATCTTGAGGTGCAAGGAAAGGAAACATATGACAAGTGAAAAAATATATAAAAGAAAAAGAAAAACAGAGGATGTTCATTATGAAGTTAACTAAATTCTGTTGTGTAGCAGGTTATTTCACAAATTAATTTAATTATATATGTTCATTAGGATTAAAGTATGCATGATAAAATTTCTATTCATCCCAGTGATTAAAAAAAATTTTTTTTTCCAGAGAGATTATTGCTATAGGTCCTGTGCATTCACTGGAGAGACTGAGAGAGACAGAGAGACAGAAAGCAAGACTACTCCCAGGAAGGATGGTCATGCTGCAGTCGCTTTTACTCCATTTTCCTCTTAAGATATGGGCACACACGCACACACACCTGGCATGAGTTTTAAACTGCTGGGTCTGGGACTAGAACAGCAGTTGACTACATCGGAGTCCAGCAATGCCATTATGCCATCCGCTGGTCCCCATCCCAGTAATTTAAAGCTAGTTGTTGATTTGTCATGTATTTTTAATTTGTAATCTTGTTTATATCTTGACTGAATAAATCTTAAAAATGCAAAGAAATGAAAAAATAAATAGCAAATAAAGTATACCAATTAATGAAGGGAATGTGGTTAATATTACACATGTAATAATTGTATATTGATATGACACTCAACAGTAACCATGAGACATATTACAAAAATTATTATTGAATCATTTTGCCTTTTGTGAGAAAGCTGCAATTTGTATAGAGAACAATATAACTTTACAAATGAAACCATATTTCTCATGATCAGTTTTTTCAAGTATGATTTACCAAGGTTTTAGACGTTAGAATTCATCAAATTAGCTGTCGAATCTCAATCTGACCCAAATATACTACATATCCTGCAAACACTTCTTGTTTTCAAACTCTTCATTCAGTTTTTAAACAGAGAGGACCTATTATTCAGTGGATTTGCCATCAGGAAAAAAATAATAGTACAGAATGTCAGAATGACGGTAATTGCCGAGATAGGCAGATTGATTAATTTAGCTTTTCAAAGGAAGGGGGAGCAAAAAACTTCTCAAATGCTTTTGTTGATAATTGGTATCAAATAGAAAAGGAGGGGGCCAGCAGATGGCATGGTGGACAAAGGCACTGGATTCCTTCATGGTGGAATGCAGTTCAAGTCCTGGACCTGGTGGCTTGCTTTCTCGCTTTCCCTTTCTCTCTCTCGGTCAAATAAAAAATAATAATAATATGGGGACCAGCAGGTGGCATGGTGGTTAAGGCGCTGGACACTCCCACATGGCTGACCATGGTTTGAGTCCTAGACCTGCTGTCTTGCTTTCTCACTTCCCCCCTTTCTCTCTCTCTGTGTGTCTCTCTCTGTCAAATTAAAAATAAATGAATGAATAAATAAAATGTAATAAATAATTATTTAAAATAATAATAGTAATAACAATGACAAATGGAATTAAATGAATAAATAATTTTTAAAGAATTATTTTATTTAACTTTATTTATTTAATGGTTTATTTATTTTTGACTAGAGAGGGACAGAGTGTGAAAGAGAGAGAGAAAGAAAGGGAGAAAGCAAGCTGCCAGGTCTGGGACGCAAACTGTGGTTGGTTATGTGAGAGTCCAGCTCCCTTAACCACTAGGCCACTTGCTGGCTCCAATAAATAATTCTTAAAAAATAAAAAAAAGAAAAGGAGGAAAGCTAGGATAAGAATTGGAGGAAAGTATTTAACATTATCGAGAACTTGTTATGGGCTGGTCATTACTTAAAGTATGTTCCATATCTCACTTGACTTTCATTATAATACTTTGGAATAAATATGATCATCCTTATTTTATGAATAAGAACACTAGGGCTCAAAGACATGGTACAGCTAGGGACCAGCAGTTAGCATAATGGCTACGTCCCTGGACTCCCATGTAGTCGACCGCGGTTCGTGTCCCGGACCCGGCGACTTAGACTCACGCCCGGCGCATGTGCGTACGTGCCCAAGATCCCAAGAGGAGAGTGGAGGAGAAGGGATTGTGGCGTGGCCATCCCCCTGGAGGGTGATTTCTCGCTTTCTATCTCTCTGTCTCTGTCTTTCTGGCGAGCGCATGCGCTCTATAGCAAAAACCTCTCAAAAAAAAAAAAAAAAAAAAAAAAAGAAAAGAAAAAAAGACATGGTACAGCTAGCAGATGGAAGAGCCTTTATCAATAGAAATAAGGAATTTCTCTGAATTATAATTCTAAAAAAGCAGAAATAACTTATAAATAAAACAATAAACAATTAGCTTTAGGCTTTTGTATTTGCTCTTGTTGACATAGTTCTGTAATCGGACTATAATTTTTTAATGGAGATAGTGCTGATAGAGAACTGTTCTTCCCTCTGAAGGTGTTGGAGAAACAGATACAAATCAATCAGCCAATCTTTACATTTTTTTTTTTAACACTGGAGGAGCCAGCAGGTGGTGTGGTAGTTGAGGCACTGGACTCCCAGATGGTTTGAGTCCCAGACCAGACGACTTGCTTTCTCTGTTTCTCTCTGGTAAGCATGCGTGCCCTATAGCAAATTGAATAATTAAGAAAATAAGTCAAACTAAATAAAATAATTCTTAAAAAAAGACACTTGAAAGGATATAAATTCAGTGATTTTATTTTAAAGTTTCATTTATTACTTCCATGAGAGAGTGAAAGAAAGGGGAAAAGAGAGAGTGGGAGAGAGAGAGAGGAACCCTAAGAGGGTCTTGATGCTGAGATCCACCTGTAGCTCCAGCCAAACTGCAATGGGCGAGCATGTGCTCGGCACGTACGGGGAGCTTTGTGAACTAGAATTGAGACCTTCTCACTGGATCGGCCCCCCAGAACATTGCATTACCTCTGCTTCACTGTCCGACCCTTTGCATGCATTTATTGAGTGTCTATGAGGTCTATGGCAATGGATTGATGCTAGAGGCTTATGGGAGTTACAGAGTTGGTTCCTGCCCTCTCAGAGCTTGTGTTCTGTTGGGAAGCCAGGCAGACACTGCTGGAATGAACAGACTGTTCAAATCTTGGAATTGATAAAAATGCCTTAAGAGTCCCAAGAGCTTCTGAGTTCATGCTGAATCGCAAAGTGACAGGCACCAGAGAAACAGATCTTGCAGAAACTTAACGTCAGCGCTTCCTCTGAATGGAAAGGTCCAGGTTCTTTTTCTTTCTTTTTTGTTTTAAAGCTTTTTTAAAATATAATCATTTATCTTATTTTATTTATTCATTCATTTATTTTTTAATTTGGCCAGAGAGAGACTGAGGATGAGAGTGAGAGAGAGAGGAAGTGAGAAAGCAAGCCACCAGATTCAGGACTTGAGCCCTGGTCGGCCATGTGGGAGTGTCCAAGTGCCTTAAATACCACGCCACCTGCTGGTCCCAAGGTCCAGTTTCTTCAAGAGATTGGTGTTCCATTAGCATGTCTGGAAATAGTAGCTTCTGCCTCTCTGTTCCACAGCTTCATGAAAGGAGCTTGCTCACCTGTTCCCTAAACACCTGCTTCACCTGTTTGTTCCTCAGAGTGTAGATGAAGGGGTTGAGCATCGGGGTCACCACGGTATTGAGCAATGCCACCACCTTGTTCCTGTCCTCCCCCTGGCCACCCTTGCCTGACCGGACATACATGAAGATGCAGCTGCCATAGAAGAGGGACACCACAATGATGTGGGAGGAGCAGGTGGAGAAGGCTTTCTGCCTCTCCTTGGCTGAGGGGATGCGCAGGACGGTGTGGAGGATGCGGCCATAGCAGGTGGCCGTCACGGACAGAGTGCCCAGCAAGCTGAAGTTGGCCACGACAAAACTCAGAAGCTCTATCAGAGTTGTGTCTGCACATATGAGTTCCAGGAGAGGAAAATTATCACAGAAGAAATGATTAATAATATTGGGGCCACAGAATGGCTGCTGTAATACAAAAAAACTTGGAACAATGATGAGAAGGAATCCTGTCGTCCATGAACAGAGCACCAGCTGGACACAGACCCTTTTGCGCATAATGGTGGCATAACGTAAGGGGTTACATATGGCCACATACCTGTCAAAGGACATCACTGCCAGTAGGAAGAACTCTGTGGTGCCCAGGAAGAAATAGAGGAAACTTTGTAGGAAGCAGCCTGGTAGGGAGATGGTTTTATGTCCGGTGAGGATGTTGTTCAGCATCTTGGGGAAGATGACCGAGGTGAACCAGATCTCCAGGACAGCAAAGTTGCGGAGGAAGTAGTACATGGGGGTGTGCAGGCGCCTGTCGGCGAGGGTGAGGACCACGATGAGGAGGTTCCCCAGCAGTGTGAGGAGGTAGGTCAGGAGGAGCCCCAGGAAGATGAGCATCTGCAGCTCACAGGCATCTGAGAGCCCCAGCAGCACAAACTCGGTGACAGTGGTGCGGTTCCCCATGGCTCCTCTGACTTCTGCTGTTGATGGCCGGTCAAAGGTGCCCAGCATTAGGAGTTGTGATGTTCTGAGGATCTGAGGACAACCTGGAACTGGAAAAAAAAGGAATGGGTGTTTGTTCTTATTTTGGTCTTAAGGAGTCCTTTATTTCTGAGAAGGACATGTCTTCCCACCTGACCTCTGAGGCTTATTTGCCTCAGACAGGTACCTGGGCAGACTTGTCTCATGTTTGATCTCTTATGTTTCTGTGTTTTAGAGGGGAAAGAGATGATATGCAGTGGCCTAAGAAAGGTTCTGAATAAAAAATATTTTCTTTCTTTTAAACATATATCCAGTAGGTTAAAGTATTTTGAAGGTAATGAAAGAAGACCTTTCTTTTTTTTTTTAACTTTTTTTCTTATTAAAAAATTATTTAACAGAAAACTTTAGTCTTTTGCCTGTTAAGTGTTTTTCCTTTGCCCCTCTTACTCACCCTCTATCACCTGCTCTCTACCACCAACCCCTCCCATACAGCCTCTGGTATCATCACTTATCCTCTCCACTATCATACCTTTGGATCTTTCAATTTCTGCCATAGAATGCATACTTTCCATCCATATTGTGTGGGGATATACAGTGTGTATTTTTCAGTGTGGCTCACTTTGCTCAAAATTAAGTCTTCTATATTCATCCACTTTATCATTTCTTATTTTTCTTTATCAAAATTTTAATTTCTGATTCCTCAGTAAATTTTTTCATCCCTGGCAATGTAATTTGCTTTCAGTATCTTTTGTTTCTATTCTTATTTTAATACTGATATTCACCCACAAATATTTAATATTTGAGGGTGTTGCTGTTTTAAGATTATCTGACTTTTTAATGCAGTTCACTAGCATGGGATTAATAAAAACAAAAAAAGAAATCTATCAGAAAAAGGTACAACAATCATGAATTAAATAAAATTCACATACTATCTACAAAAATTAAAAGTCCTTATTGAGAGTTGGGTATTCAGCGTTCTTAATAAACTTTGTCAAGTGATATTCCCATATTCTATTTTCATTTTATCATTTCACAAACCCTGGGGGCTAGACACAATGGATTTTCTAATTTTTAAGTTTTTTTTTAATCTATTTTTATGTACCTGTGTTTTTGTTTATGACATTCTTTCAGTTTAGAACCTTCAGCCTTTCAATTCCTATTTATCCTTTAAGTGTTTCCTTTATAAATGTTCCTGTGTTCACGAAGACTTATCTTCTGAATAAAGGAGCATTTCCTCTGTATCTCCCGTACTTAATTTTTTTTTTTAGAGAGAGAGGTTTTTGCTGTAGGACGCGTGTGCTCACCGGAAAGACAGAAACACAGAAACAGAAAATGAGAAATCACCCCCCCCAGGTAAGATGGCCACACTACAATCCCCTCTCCTCCATTCTCCTCTTGGGGTCCTGGGCACGCATGCACACACGCCCAGTGTGAGTTTAAACCACCGGGTCCAGGACTCAAATTGTGTTTGACTATGTGAGAGTCCCGGGAAATAATCATTACACCATCTGCTGGTCCCCAAAAAAGCATTTTTTAAGTTTATTTATTTTATTTCTTCCATAAATAAATAGAAGAGGTTTATTTGTGTGTGTGTGTGTATGTGTGTGTGTGTGTGTGTGTGTGTGAGAGAGAGAGAGAGAGAGAGACAGAGGTAAAGAGAGAGAGAGAGAGCACTTCCATCAGTGTCTTGATGCCACCAAGACCCAGCTTCAGTCAGCCCTGGACCATGGGCATTCATATGCCAGAATACTCAAGGAGATCTCCAGACATGAATCCAGAACCATCCCATGTGGATCACCCTTGTGGAGTGTCACTTTTTCCTGCTGTGTCACCATCCTGCTCCCTCCATGCTTCTATTACATCTTGTTTTATTTTTATTTAATACATACACACACACACAATTAATTTAACAAGGCATGTGTGCACTTGACAGAGAGAGACAGGGGTGGGGGAAGCAACCTTCCCCCTCCAAATGAGACATGGTCTTGTCTCAACCCCTTCTCCACTTCTCCATCTTGTTGGGATTTGGGGCAGGCAAGTACTCACCGCATTTTTTTTAAACTGTGGTAGATTCAGGATTCAAATTGCATCGGCTGTACGAGATCTGTCAGATCCAGGATTCAAATCACACCAGCGACATGGGATCTGTCTTTCTTAATTACAAGGCTATGGGGCAGTCCCACTTTTTTTAAAAAAATTACATTTTTATAGTATTTTTGTTTTCCTGAGTCAGAATGAATGTCTTTAGTAATATTTATATTTTCTTTTCTTTTAGAGAGATTTTTGCTATAGGGCACGTGCGCTCACCAGAGAGACAGAGAAAGACAGAGAAACAGAAAGTGAGAACTCACCCCTCGGGAGGAATGGCCACAACACAGCCCTTTGTCCTTTATTCTCCTCTCAGGATCTTGGGCATGCATGTACACAGCCCTGGCGTGAGCTTTAAGCTGCTGGGTCCAGGACTTGAACTACAATCAACTACAAGGGAATCCAGCTATGTAACCATTATGCCATCTGCTGGTCCCAGTATTTTTATTTTTTACACCACTTAGAGCAAGTTTTACAAAGTAATTACCTTTGAGACCAGCAGTTGGTGTAATGGTTACATCGTTGGACTCCCAGGTAGTCAACCATGGTTCGAGTCTCGGACCCTGTGGCTTGACACTTATGTCAGGCGTGTGTGCATATGTGCCCAAAATCCTGAGGGGAGAATGGAGAAGAAGGAATTGTGGCATGGCCATCCCCCCTTGTGGGTGATTTCTCACTTTCTCTCTCTCTCTGTCTTTCCAGTGAACACACATGCCCTATAGTAAAAATTTCTCTTAAAAAAATAAAAAAAGAAGTAATAAGCTTTAATAAGTATTTATTGAATAAGTGAATAATAGTTCAAGTGTTCGAGAAATGGATTTGGCAAGTGCTTAACAAACAAGAGGTTGGAGACATGTCATGTATATAGTAATTCTTAGGGGAAAGCAACCTTGCAGAGTCAGCATGCCAAACAGTCTTAAACTGACCCATGTGAAGAGAGTTTTCTTACTTTCCGGAAGGTGGGGGCATCTTCTCATAACCATTCGCTTTTTCTTTTTCTTTTTGGAGAGGTTTTTGCTATAGGGTGTGTGCGCTCGCCAGAAAGAGACAGAGAGACAGAAAGTGAGAAATCATCCCCTGGGGGGATGGCCATGCTGCAATCCCTTCCCCTCCATTCTCCTCTCAGGATCTTGGGCACGCACATGCACACACCCGGTGTGAGTTTAAGCCACTGGGTCCGGGACTCCAACTGCAGTTGACTATATGGGAGTCCAGCGACATAGCTATTATGCCAACTGCTGGTCCTGTCATAACCATTCTTTAAAGGGAGATCCTCCATCTTTGAGATGATCTGAAGTTTGTTCTAGTAAGTAGATAGAAGTCTTGTTTGGTCTGATAGAGTGCTCCTAACAGCAAGAAACTCCCCAAACAGAAGCCACTAAAAGATCTCTCTTGGGCCAGCAGGTGGTATGATGCTTTAGGTGCTGGACATCTATATGGTCGACCATGGTTCGAGTCCCTGACCTGGTGGCCTACTTTCTCACTTTCTCTATCTCTCTCTGGTAAGTGCACCTGCTCTATAGCAAATTAGGCAAATAAATTAATTAAATAAATAATTATTTAAAAAAGATCTCTCTTTAAAAGTCAGCATCTCTGGATATTTCCTTCCTTAAGCATTAACAACTACTACGATAATTAGAACTGTAGCAAGAAATACTTGCCAGTCTGTGGAGAATACGATGGGTACTCAGTTTAGGTACCTGGGAAAAAGAAGTTAGGAGGGGGGGATATTAATGGATGCAAGTGATATTAGTAGGGAGGATGAAATCCTAAATTTTATAAACATTCTCTTTTTTGTGTTTTGCCTTCCTTTTAGTATAGGCTACACTATTCAGTCACCCCACATACTACCGTTATCTCTAACATTTGTTGAATGATTAAAGAACAGAAAATAGATGATTAGCCTTTGAGGGTATATTGGCTATTCTCCAGGGATTATTTCTAGGTTCAATGATGTTTAGATTGATCAGCAATTTGTAAAAGAGGCCTCCACAACCTAATCATGTGGTTCAAAGGTGAGTCCAGCGACAAGAAATTTACCCAGCTCTTTCCAGAATGGAAGCAGAATCCAACACGAACACGATACCCAGGAACTTTGTCAGAAACTGCTAGAATGAGTGTTATTTAGACAAAATTCTGGGCAGACACATTTGGGAAAAGAGGAACAGAGACTAAGATGGTGAAGAGCTGGATGTGACAAGAGGGAGGAGAAAGCCCTGAGTTCTTACTGAATCGTGAACTAAGTACGGATAAACCTTGCAAAAGATTGAGACCAGCTCATGGAGATCGCACATGGACAAGGCCACTGAGAACTTGTACGTTTTTCCTATTTCCAGCCAGAGGTACCAGCTTGGGGGATTTCCGGAGACAAAGGGCCGTGGACTACCTCATGAACCGCAGGCATTTCCCTCTGCCTTTATCCTACATGCTTGATGAGTGAGGGAGAGACTTTCCCGCAGCCTGAGGACTTAGACACGGCTGCACCATCTGCTTCAGGTCATCCGTTGTTTTAAGGATCAGTCATGTAGTACCCAGTGGGGAAGGAGGGGGGACCCGGAGGTTTATCCTGCTATAGTTGGTGTTGTATGCTCTTCTGAGCAGCTTTAGTACGTTTAGAAGGGTAGGATCTTCCCCTTCTAGGGAAAAGCATTAAGAGTTTCACCCAGTTCAAAACAAAAAAACAAAAAACAAAAAACCAGCAGATGGAGTAATGGCTACGTGGCTGGACTCCCATGTAGTCGACTGTGGTTCAAGTCCCGGACCTGGTAACTTAAACTCACGCCGGGCGCATGTGTGTGCATGCCCAAAAGGGACATTCTCCTGAAAGGACAATGGAGGAGAAGGGATTGCGGCATGGCAATCCCCCCGGTGGGTGATTTCTCACTTTCTGTCTCTCTGTCTCTCTCTGGTGAGCGTACACACCCTATAGCAAAAACCTCTCCAAAAAAAGAAAAAAAAAAGAAAGAAAAAAGGAAAAAGAGCTTAACCCAGGCTTCTTATCCAAATCTTTGTATTTTCCAAGGGGACAGTTACATAGATCACTGGGTGGGACAACTTTGTGCGATCAGGCCAAGCAAAGTTCCTCACTGTGAGTGAGTGATGCCATGGTTCTGGGGGAATAAACATTGACTTCGTCCTGCTGTGTCCCAGCATTGGTCTGGATGGTGGGGCTAAAATTAGGAATGAGACCCAGTGCCTGTCATTGATGTAGCAGAACTTAAACTGGAATATAAAAACAAATGCCACTAAGAGGAGGGTTTCAGGATGCCACTATTGCTCTGCCATCCCAATAATCTCTACCCTTTGGTGCCAAGGTGGAGATTATTACATAGACCCAGGGTCAGGTGTCTAGCCACCCTCCTGCAAGTTCCAACCAGATCATACATTACTTACAGGATTGCAGAAGACAGCCGGTTCTCATGGGTATTTCTTAGGCTGTAATATTATTTGTGGAGTCTAAATGCAGGTTTTACACTGTTGGTGTGACATCTGCATCTCTCATGAATGAGATGATATTGTCTAAGGATTCCTGTCCTTTTCTAAAGTTTCCTGAATGGGCAGCTTCATTCCTTGGGCTACTTAGAGTAGACTGGTTTCCTTAGACTTTGTATCATTCAACTTAAAGGGTCTGAGAGTTCAAGGTGTTTCAAAATCTTCTATTTTCAACAAGCTCATTCTGGAGAATACCTTGGAAAAGTACAGTTATCACTTGGAGCAATTCTTCATCTTCTTCTTGGCCTATTGGGGTGATTCCGAGACAGATTTTCATTTCATTTTCACTGAGATAATGTTTCTCCTATGGTTCTAGGAGATGGTGGGTTAGCTCCTTCTGGAATAAACACATCTCTTTGTGGAAGTGACATAAGGGCTGAAAGATTTGTTTTCTTAAGGGATCTATTCATCGCCCTAGTCTGACAGGGCTTGGGATTCTCAAGAGAATTAGTATAATGAGCTTCTCTCAGCCAACTCTCTAACTCTCTTGGCTGTTACTTTGCAAACAAAAGTTTTTCTTTCTTTCTTTTTCAGATCAATAATAACTGTTGCTTTTAGTTAAAGAAATAAATTCAATTGTGCCTTCAAAATAGGGGAATTCTGTTCAAGACTAGGCAGCCCTGTTGTTATAGAGCTTTGGACAGTTTCATCCTAACCCCTCCCCACGCCCTGCATTGGGGCTTGGAAATGGTAAAACAGATAGGGTCCTTGGAGAGGAAGAAAAGGGACTAAATGGAAGGAAAAAGAATGTTTGGGATTCACTGAAAATGAGAAATTTTTAATCCCCCCCCCAAAAAAATTTATATCCAAACTAGAGAAATAAGAAGAGACATGGAAAATGAGAAAAAAAAGTTTGGGATTAAGTTTTTCTCTTTGCTTAATTAAACATGTAAAAGCACTGGGCCCAGCCAGGTGGTGTGGTGGTTAAGGCAGCTGGATCCCACATGACCAATTGTGCAATTCAAGCCCTTGACCCTGTGGCTTGATAAAACACACCGGACGTGTGTGTGTGTGTGTGTGTGTGTGTGCACCCAGGGTCCTGAGAGAAGAATGGAGGAGAAGGGAAAATGGCATGATCATCACCTTTTTGGGAGTGCTTTCTCATTTTTTCTTTCTTTCTCTCACTATCTCTGGTGAGCACATGTGCTCTATAGCAAATTAAAAAAAGAAGTAAAAACATTTGTTTAAAAAAATCAGAGGTCTATGTTAAGAAAGTGGAAAAAACAAATAAAACGTACTTTAATTTTTGATCCTCAACCAGGCTATATAAATGACCTAATCAACAAGTTCTTAATTATTTATTTTCAATAGTGTTTCTTAGCAATGGTAGATTTTACTTTATTTTTATTTTAAATTGCTTTCGAGAAGTTTTTGCTATAGGGCATATGAGCTTGCCAGAGACACAGAGAGCGAAAGTAAGAAATGATCCCCCAGAGGGGATGACCTCACTGCAATCCCTTCTCCTCCATTCTTCTCTCAGGATTTTGGGCACACATGCACATGTCCCTGGTGTGAATTTCAAGCCACCAGGCCCAGGACTCAAACCACGGCCAACCATGTGGGAGTCTAGCACACTAACCACTATGCAACCTAGTGGCCCAATTTTTCTTTCTTTCTTCAAAAACTTTTGCTACTTTATTCATGATAGAGCACACAAATGCAAGTGCTTGTGTCAGAAAGAGAAAGAAAGGAGAATGTCCTCCAAAGGGTCTGGTCATGCCACAGTCCTCTTCCTCCAGCCCTCCAGCCTGTCAGATCTTGGGCATGTGTGCCACTGGAGTATTTCAGGGTAATGAGGACAGGGATTCAGACTGTGGGTACCATGTGGAATCCACCTTCTTCTTCTTCTCCTTCTCCTTCTCCTTCTCCTTCTCCTTCTCCTTCTCCTTCTCCTTCTCCTTCTCCTTCTCCTTCTCCTTCTCCTTCTCCTTCTCCTTCTCCTTCTCCTTCTCCTTCTCCTTCTCCTTCTCCTTCTCCTTCTTCTTCTTCTTCTTCTTCTTCTTCTTCTTCTTCTTCTGCTATAGGGCACATGTGCTTGCTAGAGAGACAGAGAGAGACAGAGACAGAAAACGAGAAATTATCCCCAGAGGGGATGGCCACGCCACAATCCCTTCTCCTCCATTCTCCTCTCAGGATTCTGGCCACACATGCACAAGCACCCAGGTTGAGTTTTAAGCCACTGGGTCCAGGACTGGAACTGTGGTTGACTTGTGGGAGTCCAGCAACATAAACATTATGCCATCTACTGGTCCCAGGCGCCAGCTTCTTTTGAGCAGTGCATTACCACTGTGTCATGGAGTCAGCCCTTATTTTTAAATATACTTAATTTTTATTTTCTCTCTTTATTTTTGTGATAGGGTACGAGCACTTGTCAGAGAGAGGGAGAGAGAGAGAGAGAAGAAAAGTGAGAAATCATCTCCCAGGAGGTATAATCATGCCATAATCCTTATGCCATAATCCTTTCTCTTCCATTCTCCTCTCAGGATTTTGGGCACACATGCACACACACCTAGTATGTTTTTCAAATCACTGGATCTGGGACTTGAACCATGCAGTTGACCATGTGAAATCCAGACACTTTATTGGATGGATTTTATATTTAGAGCAGTTTTAAGATCACAGGGAAAATGAGTGAAACAGAGAATACTCTGCCCCTACGTGTGCATAGACAAATTATTATTATTATTATTATTATTATTATTATTTTATTTATTTTTTTGAGAGATTTTTGCTATAGGGCACGTGTGCTCGCCAGACAGACAGAGAGAGACATAGAGACAGAAAGGGAGAAATCACCCCCCAGGGGGGATGGTCATGCCGCAATCCCTTCTCCTCCATTCTCTTCTCGGGATCTTGGGCACGCACGCACACACGCCCGGCGTGAGTTTTAAGCCACCGGGTCCGGGACGCGAACCGGTCGACTATGTGGGAGTCCAACGACATAGCCATTACGCTAACTGCTGGTTCCCTAGACAAATTATTTTTAATGTACTTTTTCCCTGCTAAGGAAGGAGGTACTCTTTTAATATAGAAAATTTAGAAACTCCAATAGAATATATTTTTAGAAACCCTTTGTCCATAGCCCCAGTTCAATATCATTAACACTTTGGTGAACTTTTGGCCAGATTTTCCTCCCGGTGCATTTCTTAGATAGATGTGATTCTATTCTATTTATTTTGCTATTCAAAAAGTGGCCTAAAGTCTAGCAGAAAGAGAGAGCAAAAGAAGGATGGGGGGGCGGGGGGGGGGGAGAGAGAGAGAGAGAGAGAGAGAGAGAGAGAGAGAGAGAGAGAGAGAAAAGCACCCTCTAGTAGGCTAGACATGCCACGATCCCCTTTCTCCATCCTCTAGCCCATTGAAATTCAGGTACCTGCACCATACCTGATATTTTCAGTCTGACCATGCCAGGGATTTGAACCATAGTCACCATATAGAATACAGCTTCTCTTGAGCAGCATATTACTAGTGAATTACAGAACTGGTCCATGACCAATTTAACAATGAGAAATTGAAAACAACCTAAATATAAAAAGAGAGTGGTGGGCCAACCAGTTGTGTGGTGGTTAAGATGGCTAGATCCTACATGGTCAATAGTGGTTTAGTCTTAGACCCAGCGTATTGAGAAACACGGTGTGTGTGCGTGTGTGTGTGTGTGTGTGTGTCCAAAATCTCGAAAGGAGGGAGAGATGGAGGAGAAGAGATTGTAGTGTGACCAGGCTACATGGGGTGTGCTTTCTGGCTCTCTCTCAACTTCTGTTTCTCTTTGGCAAAATTTAGAAAAAAACAAAAAAACAAAAAAACAAACGGGGGAGGGATAGTTATATAAACTAGTGATACACCCAGCATTTAAAGTTATATTTATGTGGACTTTTTAATAATTTGAAAAATACACAGTGTAAAAATGTATAGCGACTATTGGTAAATAATAGATAAAAATAGAAGAGAAAAAAAGGAAAAACACTTCTGTTATTGGCTTAAATAAAGAAAAAGCATGTAAATATATTGTGATACTAATCACCTAAGAATCTTGTTAGAATACACAGGTGGCATAATGGTTAAGGTGCTGGACTCTCACATAGCCAACTGCAGTTCAAGTCCTGTACCTGGTGGCCTGAAAATCATGCTTGGGCAATTGGCGTAATGGCTATGTCGCTGGACTCCCATGTAGTCGACCACGGTTTGAGTCCCAGACCCGGTGGCTTAAACTCACACTGGCCGCATGTGCGTGTGTGCCCAAGATCCTGAGAGGAAAATGGAGAAGAGATTGTGGCTTGGCCATCGCTCCGGTGGGGGGTGGGGGGTGGGAGGCGTGATTTCTGGTTTTCTGTCTCTGTCTCTCTCTGTCTTTCAGGTGAGCACACACGCCCTATATCAAAAACCTCTCCCCACCCCAAAAAAAAGAAAAAGAAAATCATGCTGGACATGTATGCGTACGTGCCCAAAATCCCAAGAGGAGAATGGAGGAGAAAGGTTTGCAGTGCAGCCATCTCCTCTGGGGGATGATTTCTCACTTTTCCTCTCCATGTCTCTCTCTCTAGTGAGCACGTGCACCCTATACCAAAAATGTAAAGAAAAAATTGTGGAAAATGGAATATTTGAATATTTTAAATATTTGAATATTTAAAATATTTGAATCCATCCATAATTGTATTATAGTGTGCATTTCTAAACTTACTCAAGCCCCTTCATGTATTCTAATCAGTAGGACTAAAGTGATGCCTGAGATTCATTTTTTACTGAAATTGTGCCAGTGTTGTTGAACTACAGTTGAATATATTTCTTTTAGATTTAGCAGGAAAGCCTAGCAGTATGTGTATGAGTAATGAAAGCTCTTTGGTATAAGCAGGTAGAGACAATCACAGGATATATGTGCTTGAGGTGGTCAGGGACTTTCAAGGAATGATCTTCGGTGGACTTTTCTGCTCAGTCCAAATGAGATCTGCGTGGAGTACTGAACCCTGTGACACTAGGCAGCAGCGTTATCAATGGCCCGCTGTCCTTTCCATTCACAGGGCAGCAAAGAACGCTACAAGGAAGGGGCCTTCGAAGGGCTGAGTTCATTCACTTCCTGCCATCGTTCCTTAGGGATTTTCAGTCCTGAGTCTTCAAAGGCTTTTTTTCCCTATTGGTGCTTTTCACATGTGAATAAATATTAAAACATAGTTTTCCACCTTATTTTTACTTATTTAAGAGAGATTTTATGTTATTAGGATACTTGTCTATAGTAATCGGGGCACTCAACCTTGCTTTATACCATAAGTGATTTGTAAGCAGTTTTCAGTATTTTAGTTAATGGACCAGTAAGTGGCAACAGAGGGAATGACATAATCATAAAATGTGGTGAGATAGGTCACTTTCTTTCTTTCTTTTTTTTTTTTTTTAAACAATTATTTTACTTAACTTTTTAAATTTATCTTTAATATTTCTTTTGGGGGGAGAGGTTTTTGCTATAGGGCACGTGCACTCGCCAGACAGACAGAGAGAGACAGAGAGACAGAAAGCGAGAAATCACCCCCCAGAGGGGATGGCCACGCTGCAATCCCTTCTCCTCCATTCTCCTCTCAGGATCTTGGTTGGGCACGCACGCACACACACCCGGCGTGAGTTTAAGCCAACAGGTCCGGGACTCAAACCACGGTCGACTACGTGGGAGTCCAGTGACATAGCCATTACGCTAACTGCTGATCCCTTATTTATCTTTAATTTGACCAGACAGAGAGAGAGAGAGAGAGAGAGAGAGAGAGAGAAAGAAAGCCATCAGGTCTGGGACTAGAACTGCTGTCAGCCATGTGGGAGTCCAGCATCCTTAACCACCAGGCCACCTGCCGGCCCCGAGATAAATCACTTTCACAATTTGTCATCCATACTGTGTTCTGCTGATGGATATGCTAAAATTAACACACACCTTGAAGGACCTCTTCCTTAAGGGACAAAATTTATTATCCCAAATATTTGTCAGCAGGATAGAATGATGGTTAAGAAGTAGAGCCAAGTCACTCTTAAAGCTTCTTTCCTCATTTGCAAAATGGAGTGTTCTGTTTACGGTTGTTCTGTAGTAAATCACTCTAAATGTAGAGATATGAAAAATGGGTCAGGGGGCCAGTAGGTGGTGTGGTGGTAAAGGTGTTGGACTCCCACACGGTCAACTGTGGTTTGGATCTCAGACCTGGCAACTTGAAAATCATGCTCTGCATGCATACCCAAAATCCCAAGAGGAGAATGGATTGTGGCATGGCCAACCCCTTTGGGGGGGGGTGATTTCTCACTTTCCTTTTCTCTGTCCCTCTCTGATTCTCTCCCAAGATTGCATACGCCATATGGCAAAAACTTGTTAAAATAAAAAATAGCGGGGCAGGTCTTCAGCAGGCAGGGTGGGGAAATTCTAGCTTAGAAGCTCTCTGGTGCAGCTATAGTCAGATACCCATGAAGACAGCAGTCATCCGAAGGCTTGAGCGGCCTGGATATTCAAGATGGTTCACTCCCTTGGCCGGCTGTGGACTGGGAGCTCAGATACAACCACTAATAGGAAATATCTATATATGGCCTCTCCAGCATGGTAGCCTAATGGTAGTGGGATTTTAAATTTATTTATTTACTTATTTAAATTTGCTAGAAGGAATGTGCCCTCCCTGGAAAGGGAGAAAGAACCCCTATGGCAGCTGGCCAGGCCACAATCCCTTCTCTTCCACTTTTCCTTTTTAAGATTTTGGGCATGCATGCACACACACCCACCATGTTTTTCAAGCTGCTGGGTCTAGAACTTAGCCATGCAGTCGGTTATATGGGATCCTGTTGCCTTCAACACCACGGCACGGCTAGGCCGATATTAAGACTTTGTAAGTGCTGTCTGGTTTGCCTCAGAGCAGACATGCCAGGATTGCCTGGTGGAAGTCGCAAGGCCTTTGCTGACCCAGCTCTGCCAGTTATGTATATCACTCTGCTGTACTCAACCGGTCAGAGCCTGCTGGGGTTCAAAGAGAGGTACACAGGGCCCAAGTTGTTGATGAGAAGAATGGCAAAGTAACCTTAAGGAAAAGTATTTGGAATGGGAAATGCTGTTGTGGCCATATTTTGAAAATACAGTCTGCCTCATGTAGGTCATCTTATTGCATGTTTTATAAGGTTTTATAAATATCGAATGAGAAAAGTATGTGTGAAGTACCTAATATAGTGCCTGGCACATTGGAAAACCTCAATAAATGTAACCAGTATTATTACTCCAACATTACCCTTGGAGAATTTTTCACTTTGGGTAAACACTATTTTGATTCTTTAAATTGCTTTCGGTTCTCAGAAATATGTATCTGATTGAGTTGAAATAGATCATGGCCAAAAAATACAGGTGAAATTGTATAGAAGTTCATTGTGATTGCCTTTGAAATATCTTCTGAAATTCTCAAGTACAGAACAGCCTTTATGTGAAAATAAAACATCTCAAGACCAGCAGTTGGTGTAATGGCTATGTCACTGGACTCCCATGTAGTCAGCCACAGTTCGAGTCCCGGACCCCGTGGCTTAAACTCATAACAATCGTGTGTGTGTGCGTGCCCAAGATCCTGAGAGGAAAATGGAGGAGAAGGGATTGTGGCATGGTCATCCCCTCCGCGGGGTGATCTCTCGCTTTCTGTCTCTCTGTCTCTCTCTGTCTGTCTGGCAAGCACACGCGCCCTCTGGCAAAAACCTCTCAAAAAAAAAAAGAAGAAAGAAAGAAAGAAAAAACATCTCAGATCAAGGGAATTCTCTTTGGTCTACTTGCTTGCTTTGAGATAATGAGAATGGATTGGATTGAAACTTTCCCCATCACCTATAGCTGTGGCCTTTGTTTTCTCACCTTTACGTTTGTTGTAAGGATGAAGTCTCATCAAGGTTCACAGGACTGTTCCTTATGAATGGAAAAGCCACAGATATTAGGATGTTATGAAATTTAGCAGCAGTAATTACGCCTTACCAAAGCGATTTGAAATGAGCATCCAGACAATGAACCCACCTCTGACAATGTCAGCATGTGTTTTGTTGTCAAGTTGTGATGATTTAGATTCTTCTCCCTGGCTTCAGATACTGATGTCACAGCTATACCAGGTAACCAGCAAATGATGTTCTCTTTATCTGCCTTTAGCTATGAAATTGTGTTTTTCTTATCACTGCAAGTTGCAGGATATCTTTGTACCTTTCCACTTTGATTTGAGGGTGATGTCAAACAGATTTTTTGGCTCAAATAAATAGTCAGGGAAAGAATGACAAATAGAATCTTTGTGGCCTTGTTCCAATCAAGAGAAATGTAGAATGAATTAAGTAAAGAAAAATATGTTAAAATAACATTTCCCTTTTCTTTTTACTACAAAAGAATGTGTCTTTCTTATAGGAAGTTTTAGAAAAATCTAAATAAGCAACGAGAGAAAAATAAAAATTGCCTGCATTCTTATTACCAGAATGTAATTGTTAACATTTTGGAATATGTCTCATGAGCATATACATACATACTATAAATCTGTAAAAAATAATTATTTTAATTTAATTTATCAACATTATTATTTTTCAATTTGCTACAGGGTATATGTGCTCACCAGAGAGAGACAGAGAGAGAGAGGGGAGAAAGAAGGTGAAAAAGCAAACAGCCAGGTCCAGGACGTGAACTAGGGTCAGCTATATGGGAGACTGGTGCCGCAGCCACCACGCCACCTGCTGGCCCTTTTTCCACAGATTTTTTTTAAAGAGGTTTTTGACTTAAGGCACATGCATTCGCTGGAGAGAGAGAGAGAGACAGAGAAAGAGAGAGAGAGAGAGAGAGGAAGAGAGAGACAGAGATAGAGATGATGATAAGGAAAGTGAGAAATCACCCCTGGGGGGGATGGCTGTGCTGTAATCCCTTCTCCATTCTCTTCCCAGAATCTTAGGCATGCACTGGGACTTGAATAGCAGTCTACCATGTGGGAGTCCAGTGATATAACCACTATACCATCTGTAGGCCCCTTACTACATACTTTTAAAAAATGAATCATTATGTTATTTAGCATTTAGGTTTGTTCTTTTTTTTTGAGAGGTTTTTGCCATAAGGCACGTGCGCTCACCAGAAAGACAGAGAGAAACAGAGACAGAAAGCAAGAAATCACCCCTGGGGGGATGGCCACGCTGTAATCCCTTCACCTCCATTTTTCTCTCGGGATCTTGAGCATGCATGCACACGTGCCTGGCATGAGTTTAAGCCACCAGGTCTGGGACTTGAACTATGGTTGACTACATGGGAGTCCAGTGACTTAGTCATTATGCCATCTGCTGGTCCCAGGCTATTTATTTATTTATATTTTTTTAGAGAGATTTTTGCTATAGGGCGTATAGGGCGCTTGCTGGAGAAACAGAGAGAAGCAGAGAGATAGAAAGTGAGAAATCAGCCCCCGGGGAGATGGCTATGCCACAATCTCTTCTCCTCCATTCTCTCAGTCCGGGATCTTGGGCACATACTCACATGCGCCCTACATGAGTTTTAAGCTGCCAGATCCGGGACTCAAACTGTGATCCTCTACTTGGGAGTCCAGTGACATAGCCATCATGCCGTGTGCTGGTACCTTGCATTTAAATTTTTAAAAATTTTAAAAATTTAAAATCACACTGTAATCCCTTTTCCTCTGTTTGCCTTCTGAGATTTTAGGCATGCATGCACATGCACCTGGTGTGAATTTCAAGCCACTGAGTCTGGGACTTGAACTGTGGTCCACTACGCTATCTGCTGACCCTGCATTTAGATTTTTTTTTTTAAATTAAAAAAAACTCTTACTATAATATGAAGATATTCCCATATTGGTCAATATATAAAGTCAATTTAAATTATTTTAATTAGTCTCCTATTTCTCTTTCTGTAAGTATTAAGGTTATTTTCAGCTCCCACATTTATAAACACTATAAAGAATATTGTTGCTCATATATATCTTTTTTTTTACTTTTTAAAATTTAATTTTATTTTTTATTATCATCATATTTCTTCTTTATATTACATTTACATATAACTTTACAGTGTATTACATTGCTTTTTCAAAAGGGAATGCCATGCATGTCAGTCAGTACAGAGACATTAATCTCCCCGCTTCAACATTCAATATATTTTCTATGTTTTCCCCAATCATTATTATTATTATTCTAATTATTTTTTAAAACAGTCAATCGTTATTTCTCATTTTGCTTGTACAAATACTTTGCCCATCATGAAATACTTCTCAGATGAATCCAGTTGAGAATACTATACATGTCAACATCAACAGTTAATAAGCCATATCTGTTTCTCACTAACGTCCTGCCTCTCTATTGTTCACTTGCTATCTTTCTCTATCCTCTTCTCTTCACTTCCCCCATTCCACACTGTCCTATTCTCATTAAGTACCTTCACTGCTTTTATGTCCTCCAATTTTTTGCTCTCTACCATAGAGTGCGGGTAGTCGGTATATATTTAGTGGATACATACAATATCTTTCTTTCATAGCCTGGCTTACTTCACTCAGCAATAGATCCTCCGTATCTGACCACTTTCTATCAAATTCCAGGGTCTTGTTATTTTTTATGACTGAGTAGTATTCCATAGAGTATATATACCACACTTTTCCAATCCATTCATCAGTTTGTGGACATTTAGGTTGGTTCCATGTCTTGGCAACTGTGAATAATGCTGCAATAAACATTGATGTGCAAGCACTTTTCTGACTGAGCGTTCTCCTGTCTTTTGGGTAAATACCCAGAAGTGGGATTGCTGGATCAAATGGTAGTTCTATTTGTAGATCTTTGAGGAACCTCCATATTGTTCTCCACAGTGGTTGAACTAGTTTACATTCCCACCAACAGTGTAGGAGGGTTCCCTTTTCACCATATCCCTGCCAACACTTATCACTTTTTATATTCTTAATCTTTGCCATTCTGACAGGGGTTAGTTAGGTGCTATCTCATTGTGGTTTTTATCTTCATCTCCCTTATGATGAGGGATGTTGAGCATTTCCTCATATGCTTTTTGGCTGTTCATATGTCTTCCTTAGAGAGACTTTTGTTCAGCTCGTTTTCCCATCTTTTAATTGGGTTCATCATTTTTTTTCGCATAAGGCACTTGAGTTCCCTGTGTATTCTGGTTATCAATCCCTTGTCTGAGGCATATTTAACAAAAATATTTTCCCATTCTGAGGGCTGTCGGTTCACACTTGTTACTGTGTCCTTTGCTGTGCAGAAACTTCTTAGTCTAATATAGTCCCACTTGTCTATTTTAGGGATTATTGCCTGTGCTTTGGGAGTCTTATTTAAGAAGTCTTTGCCTACTCCAATGTCCCCCAGAGTTTCCCCAGCATTTTCCACCAGTAGTTTTATTGTTTGAGGTCTTAGGTTCAGATCTTTGATCCATTTTGAGTTGACTGTTGTTAATGGTGAAAGATGGGGGTTCAGTTTCATCTTTCTGCAGGTGGATACCCAGTTTTTCCAGCACCATTTACTAAAGAGGTTTTCCTTTTCCCAATGGATTGACTGATATCTTTTGTCAAAGATCAGTTGGCTGTAAGCTTTGGGGGTTATTTCTGGGGTCTCTATTCTCTTCCATTGGTTCACATGTCTGTTTTTATACCAATACCATGCTGTTTTGATGACCACAGCTTTATAGTATATCTTGGGATCAGGGAGTGATATGCTTCCTACTCCATTCTTCTTGTGCAGGATTGCTTTTGCAATACGAGGTCTTTTATGGTTCCAGACAAATTCTATGATTGCCTTTTCTAGATCTCTGAAGAATATCTCTGGTATTTTGATTGGAATTGCATTAAACATGTAGATTAATTTGGGTAGAATTGCCATTTTGATTATGTTAATTCTTCCAATCCAAGAGCATGGATGTCCTTCCACTTTTTTATGTCACTTTCAATGTCTCTTTTAAGATTTTCGTAGTTTTCTTTATAAAGGTCTTTGACTTTCTTAGTTAGGTTTATCCCTAGGTATCTTATACACCTTGTGGCTATGGTGAAAGGGATTCCTTTCTTCAGCTCTGCTTCGTTCAACTTGTTGTTCATAAATAGAAATGCTATAGATTTTTGGATATTGATTTTGTATCCTGCCACCTTACTGTATTCACTTATTACTTCAAGCAGTTTTTTCATGGATACCTTTGGGTCTTCTAAGTATACCATCATGTAATCTGCAAATAAAGATATTTTCAATTCTTCTTTGCCTATTCGAATGCCTTTAATATTGTTCTCTTCTCTGATTGCAATAGCTAAGACTTCCAGTACTATATTAAAGAGCGGTGGAGAAAGTGGGCAGCCTTGCCTAGTACCTGTTTTCAGAGGAAAAGCTTTCAGCTTTTCCCCATTCAGTATAATGTTAGTTGTAGGTTTTTCATAGATTGCTTTTATTGTGTTCAGAAATGACCCTTCTATACCAATCTTACTGAGAGTCTTAATCATAAAAGGATGTTGTATTTTATCAAATGCTTTCTCTGCATCAATTGAGATGATCATATGGTTTTTATCTTTCTTTCTGTTAATGTGGTGTATTACATTTATGGTCTTGCGTATATTGAACCATCCTTGCATCCTTGGTATAAAGCCTACCTGATCGTGATGAATGATCTTTGTTATATGTTGTTGGATATGATTTGCAAGTATCTTGTTGAGAATTTTCGCGTCTATATTCATCAATGATATTGGTCTGTAGTTTTCCTTTTTTGTCATATCTTTATCTGTTTTGGGGATGAGGATGATGGAGGCTTCATAAAATGAATTTGGAAGGTTTCCTTCCTTTTGAATCTTTAGAAATAATTTTAGTAGGATAGGGGTTAACTCTTCCTTAAAAGTTTTGTAGAATTCACAAGTGAAGCCATCTGGGCCTGGGCTTTTCTTTGTTGGGAGGTTATTTATTACTGATTCAATCTCCTGGCTTGTTATAGGTCTATTCAGGTTCTCTATATCTTCCTGATCCAATCTTGGTAGATTATATGCATCCAGGAATTTGTCCATCTCCTCCAGGTTATCTTGTTTGTTGGCGTAAAGTCGCTCATAGTATCCTCTAATGATATTTTGTATTTCTGCTATGTCTGTGGTAATATTGCCTGTTTCATCACATATTTGATTAATCTGGTTTCTTTCTTTCTTCTTCTTGATCAGTCTAGCCAATGGTGTGTCGATCTTGTTAATCTTTTCAAAGAACCAGTTTTTGCTTTCATTTATTTTCTGTATGGTTCGTTTATTTTCTATTTCATTTATTTCTGCTCAAACCTTTATTATTTCTTTTCGCTTGGCATTTTGGGGGTTTGTTTGTTGTTGTTTTTCCAATTCTCTGAGGCATGATGATAAGTTACCTACTTGCCTTCTTTCTATCCTTTTCTTATGCGCACTAATTGCTATGAATTTCCCTCTTATGACTGCTTTTGCTGTGTCCCATAGATTCTGGACGCTCATATATATCTTTAAATTGCTTTCAAAATATTTAGAAGTAGCATTTGAATACATTTTAAAAATCTGAACGTTATAAAAGACTATAAAATGAAAAATAAAAAAATTCTCTCCCCTTCCTTTAGTTCAATTTGCCACAAGCAATACTTCTTGACTGACTTTTTCCTCATAATTATTATTTTATGTTTAAATAATATTTCTGCCCATAGTAATATTTTTGCCTTTTTTCTTGGTTAATCACCTTTAGACATCTATGGCTACATTTGAAAAGTTGAAAAATGTACTGCTTTTAAAGCACTTCTCACTTTCCTTGACCCCTTCCAACTCCAGACTATAATTGGTGACATATATTTTTATTCACATAGTTAACAAAACACAGTATAATAGAATTTCTGTTCTTATTATCAACTTTAAATAGTATTCCTAGATATCTCATTTTTTTAAAAAAATGATTTTACTTAGCTTTATTTATTTACTTACTTTAAAAAAAAATCTGACTAGAGAGGGACAGAGTGAGAGAACAAGAGAGTAAGAGAGAGAGAGGGAAAGTGAGAAAGCAAGCTGCCAGGTCAGTCATGTGGGAGTCCACTGCCGTTAACCACCATGCCACCTGCCGGCCTCAATGTCCCATTATTAAAGACTAGTAAGTTAATCATCCTTCCATCTCGCCTCCCATGTCCTAATATTTTTAGTTATATTGATATTTTATATTACCAATATTCATAACATTCACATTCTGCTCTATAACTCCAACTAAATCTTTGTGTCTTACCTACAGGTAATTAGAAAGGGAAAATCAGTGGAGCCAGCTAGTGGTATAGTTGTTAAAGTTCTGGACTCCCACATGGCCAAAGAAAGTTTGAGTCGAGAACCTGGTGACTTGAGAAACACTCCAAGAATGTGTGTATGCATACCCAAAATTCTGAGAGCAGGATAGAGGAGAAGGGATTGCAACAAGGGCATCCCCACTGGGGAGTGATTTTTCACATTGTTTTCCTCTGTCTCTCTAGTGAGCACACACACCTTATAACAAAAAACTCTCAAAAAAAGAAAAAAGAGGGACCAGCAGTTAGCGTAATGGCTATGTCGCCGGACTCTCATGTAGTCGACCGCAGTTCGAGTCCCGGACCTGGTGTCTTAAACTCACGCCGGGCGTGTGTGTGTGTGTGCCCAAGATCCTGAGAGGAGAAAGGAGGAGAAGGGATTGTGACGTGGCCATCCCCTCTGGGGAGTGATTTCTTGCTTCCTGCCTTTATGTCTCTCTCTGTCTTTCTGGCGAGCACACGCGCCCTATAGCAAAAACCTCTCCAAAAAAAAAAGAAGAAAGAAAAAAGAAAAAAGGAAACTCAATAAATATCACTTATTGGGTAAATATTATTATAGCTTGATTAAACCCAAGGAAAGTACTGTAATCCATGTCATTTTAAACTTTGTTGCTTGAAGAAAAATATTCCAATTGTTAAAGTTTAATCAAGGATGATAAAGGGTTTGTATCTCTTAAATTTTATATGATTTGGGGGGAGTCCTCCAAAAAGAGAAGAATATATGAAATTACAAACACAACACTAACAGAGTCTGTCCCTTGGCCTTCAAAAAGGCTAGCTGGACTGAGTGAGGGGCCCTGAAGCTTTAGCTCATCAGCTTTCTAGTAAATCTGCCTCAGTCTAACAAATCCCCTCATCTTCTTTTTGGCTTCTTTTACTTCCTCGTGGTCCTCCTCAGCTGCTGCCATGTTCCTTGTGTCCTGCATGTCCTCTTTCTTGATTTGCTTTTCCTTTTGTTGGGATTCCTGTTCCAATATTTTATTTCACAAAGAGTAGATTGGCACATTTAATTCTGAGTGCTTGTGTGTTGCATATATATTTATTTTGCTCAAATTCTGTTGATTATTTGGCTTGGTTTAGAAATGTGAGTTAAAACATTCTCCTAGCTGGAAGAATAAATTGAAAACTAATAAAAATGATTACTACTTTTGGAGGTAGGTAAATGGGGAATGAAGTGAATGGAGAGAGGGTGAGAATAAGATTCTATGAACATTTTTTTTTAAAGAATTATTTTATTTAACTTTATTTATTTATTTATCTATCTCTTTATTTTAATTTGACCAGAGAGGGCAGAAAGAGAGAGAGAGAGAGCCAGGTCCAGAACTCAAATCGCACTCAGCCATGTGGGAATCTGTTTTCAGATTGGCTGCTCTTCACAGAAATCCAGAGCCCTTAACCACTATGCCACCTGCCGACCTGAACACTTGTTTTTAAAAAGTTTTTGCTCCCCAGAGAGACAAAGACAGAGACAGAAAGGGAAAGTGAGAAATCACCCACCAAGAAGGATTGCCATGCTGCAATCTCTTCTCCATTCTCCTCCTGGGATTTTGAGCATGCACACATATATGCCTGGCATGGTTTTAAAGCTGCCTGGTCTGGAACTTGAACCTCAGTCGGCCATGTGGGACTCCAGTGCCTTAACCACTATGCCACCTGCTGGCCCCACTGTGAACACTTTCAAAATGTAGTTTCACTCTTTTACCAAGTAAAAGTATTACTTAAAAAAAAAAAAAATAGACTAGGGAAAAGCAGATGGTTACGTTGGTTACATTGCTGGATCCCCATGTAGTCAGTGTGGTTCAAATCCTGGACCTGGCGACTTGAAACTCACACTGGGCACATGTATGCGTGCCCAAAATCCCAAGAGGAGAAAGGAGAAGAAGGGACTGCAGCATAGCCATTCTCCTAAGGGGTGATTTCTCACTTTCTGTCTCTCGGTCTCTCGCTGTCTCTCCAGTGAGTGTATGCACACTATAGCAAAAATTTCTCTAAAAAAAAAGACTAAACTTTTCCCACTCTCAAAAGTTTGAAAATATTATTCTATTGTCTTTGAGCGTTAATTTTTTTGACAAAAAGTTTGATGTCATTCTCACCCTTATTTCTTTGGTAACCTGTCTTTCTACTTCATCTCTGAAAGCTTCCAGTGTTTCCTATTTACCCTTGGAATTCTAGAATGTTACTAGATTTGGTCCAGGACAGGGTATGTTAATTTTTTGTTATTATTGCGATTTCTGATCTATAAAAAAATCATTGTACATCTTTGTGGGGTATAGCTTTTAAAGCATGTATTCAGTGTGTAATAATCTCTCTGGCCAGTGCATATGCTGTCTGCAATAAAATAAAATAAAATAAAATGAAACAAAACAAATATCTGATGGTACTTGGGTATCCAGTTACATTCATGAATAAATGCTTTGTTAAATTAAGCAAAATGGTACAAATTTTTCTTCTCACTGGATAAGTCTATTTTCATAAAAGGTTCCTCTCTTGAATGAGTGGGCTGGTCTTTGGGTCTGTGTAAGCTGGCTGGGTTTGTTAACAGACAGACTTTCCTCTAGGGTAGAAAGATATGAATCAGGCAGGCAAAATGCTCCAAAAAATTCTTTACTTTCGTTATGGTAGACTTCGCCCTCTGGGTAGAGCCGCCTCTCTGTGTCTTAACATTTTTCCATGTTTTGGAACTCAGCGGTTTTCTTTGGGAGGGGGTCTCCACATCCTCTCTACAAGTCCTTTTTAGGTAGATTATCCATTCTTTAGAGAACAGGTCTCCAGCTTTAGTCCAAGGAGAACAGCCTCAACTATTACCTACTCTGTTACTCGGAGAAGGGAGTCTTTCGCTTACATGTCTGCCCAGACTGCAAGCCCTGTAGTCAGGTACTTTCTCCTACAGTATCTGTGTTTGGACAGCACTGATGGACATCTATACCATAGCCTGTAAGATTCAATTCATTTATTCATTGACCATTTGTATTTCTTTTTTCTCTAACTTATTCATGGCTGGTCATTGCTTGTTTTCACTATAGTATTCATCTTGCTGAAAAAATACTTTATTTCAACTTGTAAGAACTCTTTATATAAGACTAGGAATCAAAAATGAAACATAACTGGGGACCAGCAGGTAGTGTAATCGTTATGACACTGGACTCCCACATAGTCAACTACAGTTCAAGTTCTGAGCCAGTAGCTTAAAATTCACGCTGGCGTGTGTGCCTGAGTGCCCAAAATCTCAAGAGGAGAATGGAGAAGGAGGGATTGCAGTGTGGCCATCCCCCCGGGAGGGTGATCTCTCACTTTCCATCTCTCTGTTTCTCTCTGTCTCTCTGATGCACTCATGCACCCTGTATTAAAAATTTCTCCCCCAAATAAATAAATAAATAAATTGAAACATAACTACATATTCAAGAGAAATTATTGGGTTGTCAGAAAAGTCATGACTTATTTTTTGCATTTGAAAACTACATCACGTCACGACTTTTCTGATGATTCAGTAAAAGAATAAGAACTTACATAGAATGATGTGGAAAGAAAAGCCTTTTTTTTTTTTTTGGAGAGGTTTTCGCTATAGAGTCACGTGCACTCGCCAGACAGACAGAGAGAGACATAGAGACAGAAAGCGAGAAATCGCCCCCCAGGGGGGATGGTCACGCCGCAATCCCTTCTCCTCCATTCTCCTCTCGGGATCTTGGGCACGCACGCACACACATGCGCCCAGCGTGAGTTTTAAGCCACTGGGTCCGGGACGCGAACCGCGGTCGACTACGTGGGAGTCCAGCGACATAGCCATTACGCTAACTGCTGGTTCCCAACCTTTTTTTTGTTTTAAAGAATTATTTTATTTAACTTTATTCATTTATATATTTATTTCAATTTGACCAGAGAGGAACAGAGAGAGAGAGAAAAAGAGGGAAAGTGAGAAAGCAACCTGCCAGGTCTAGGACTCAAACCATGGTTGGGCATGTGGGAGTCCAGCACCCTTAACCACCATACCACCTGCTGGCCCTCAAAAAGCCTTTCTTACAAAGAGGCCCAACTGGGGCCAGCAGATGGCGTGGAGGTTGGGATGGCAGGATCCCATAAAACTGACTATACAGTTCAAGTTCTGGACCCAATGGCTTTAAAAATGTGACAGACATGTGTGCATGTGTGCATGCTCAAAATCCTAGGAGGAGAATGGAAGAGAAGGGATTGCGGCTTGGTGATGCTCCCTGAGGGGATGCTTTCTCACTTTCTCTTTCTGTGTCTCTGTCTTGACAAGTACATGTGCCTTATAGAAAAAAAAAAAAAAGAGCGCAGCCACAGTAGTGGGTACTGTCAGGTGCTATGCTCTGCAGGCTGGGGCCACATGGGAGGCTTGGATTTAATTCCTGATTCAATTGAAAAGCCAGGGTTGGTAGTGTGAGTCTGCCATCCTAGTAACCTGGGAAGGCTGAAGCAGGAGGTTGACAAACTCAAGGCTGTCCTGGGCAACAGAGTGAGGCTACATCGAAAAACAACAACGAAACTATGTCTCCTCTCTTTTCCTCTCCTTTGCTCTCTCTTTTATTAAAGAAAAAGGGGATATTTTCATTGCAAAATAGAAATAGTGAGTAATGGACATCAGGATGATGCAACCTGAATAGACCAATTAAATAGTAGAGACTGGAGAGCTGATTAAAGATTTAAAAATAGAATGAGGCATAACCAGATAATCACAGCTGTAGTTTGTTAATTTTTCAAGACTGGATAATTTCAATGTTATTTAAACTATTCTAGGTAGAGAAAAAGATGGAATCTCTGTTATTCATTTTGTGAAGCCAACATAACTTTAAGCTGAAACCCAAAAAATAAGGGCCAGTCCCATAGTGCAGTGGTTAAGACTATGCATTGGAAGTTGGATCGCATGTGGCTGACCATGGTTCAAATCCCAACCTCAGTGGTTTGAAAAGCATACTGGATGCATGTGCATGTGTGCATGCCCAAAATCCTGATGAGACGGAGACATGGAAAAAAAGGGATTACAGTACAATTTTGGCCCATTGGGGTCTCTCTCTCTCTGACAAGTGCAAAGCCAACTGGCATTAAAAAAAAGATTTAAAATGAAATACAAAAGTTATTTTTAAACCCAAATGTAAAAGAAAGAAACATAGATGAGACTTGCTTTAGAATGAGAAAAAAAATTAAATTAAATACTAGTAAGAAAAATATAGTGTTTATCAAAAGGATAATAGATAATGATTTAAAAAGTTTATTCCAGGAATACAAGTGTGTCCAACATCAATACATCTAGCAATGTGATTAATATGATTGGGCCGGCTTTGTGGTCTAGTGGTTAAGGCAGTCCGGTTACACATGGCTGACTGCCCAGTTTGAGTCCTGGACCCACTGGCTTGGGAAACATGCTGAGAGTGTGTGTGTACATGCCTAAAATCCCAAAAGGAGGAGCGGGTGAGGGGACCCGATGGTCAGAAGGGCTTGGCCATTCCCCATGGGAGAATATTTTCTCCTCTCCCGCGCTTTGTCAAGTGCACGAGTCTCTAGCAAATACTAATACCAATAAACCCTAAAATACTAACGATAAGATCATAAACAAGCCTGTGGTCTGGTGGTTAAGCAAGCTGGAACCCACATGTCCAATCACGTGGTTCAAATCCCAGACCTGGTGGCTTGAAAACCATGCTGGACATGTGTGCTTCCATGCCTCAAATTCCGGAAGGTTAGAGAAATGGCAGAGAAAGGATTGTGGTATGACCACTCCCCACTAAGGAACGTTTTCTCCTTCTCCTGCTGTCTTTCCATCTCCTTCTGGCAAGTGCATGCATGTTCTGGCAAATTAAAAATAAATAAATAAAAAAATATAATCTTAACAATAAATGTGAAATAGCTATTTGATAAAACTTAGCAGCCTGTCTTGCTTTTTAAACTCTGTAAAAATATTTTTTATTTAATCTTTTTATTTATAGAGGCAGATTACTGAAGTATAACAAAAAATAATTACCAAACACACCAGAAAAACTAACTGAAACATGGTTTCAATTAAACATAGGAACTGATAAGGATGCTTGTTATCAACATTGTTAATTGACATTATCTTTTAGACTTTTCAGCAAATGCAGTAACATAAAGTTAAGTAACTAGTTGAGTCACTGGAATAGAAAAGATGAAAACATTTCTTTAAGCTGGTAATAAGATTGTATAAAATTCAAGAGATTTAGTAAAATATCATTAGAATTGATTAGGAAATAGGCAAATAGAAAAAAATTAAGTATTTACAGCAAGAACTATTGCACTGGGGCCAATAGGTGGTGTAGCGAGTAAGGCACTGGACTCTCCCACATGGCGAACTGCAGTTCAAGTCCCAGGTCTGGGTCTTTTTTTTTCCTTCTTTTTTTGAGAGGTTTTCATTATAGGGTGCGTGCGCTCGCCAGGCAGACAGAGAGAGACACAGAGACAGAAAGCGAGAAATCAACCCCCAGGGGGGATGGTCACGCCGCAATCCCTTCTCCTCCATACTCCTCTTGGGATCTTGGGCATGCACGCACACGCGCCTGGTGTGAGTTTTAAGCCACCAGGTCCGGGACGTGAACCGCGGTCGACTACGTGGGAGTCCAGCGACATAGCCATTACGCTAACTGGGTCTTGAAAATCATGGCTGGTTCATGTGATTGCATGCCCCAAATCCTGAGAGGAGAATGGAGGAAAATGGATTTTGGTGTGGCCATCCCCCCTGGAGAATGATTTCTCATTTTTCCTCTCTCTCTCCAGGATGAGCATGCTCCCTATGGACAAAAATGTAAAACAAAACACCAAAAAACTTGCAACAAGAATTACAAAATGTTTATGTATTAGTGCTATGGCTTGAATGTTTGTTCCCTCCAAAACTCACTTTGAAATTTAATTGCCAATATAACAGTTTTGGGAGGTGAACCGTTAAGAGGTGATTAGGCCCTAATCTTAGGGATTAGGCTCTATCTTAATAGACGGGTTTAATGCCTTAATAAACAGGCTTTCAGAGTGAACTCTCTCTGGGTTCTCTCACCTCTTGCCATGTGATGGTGCAACGGGAAAAACCTTGCTAGATACCAGTGTCTTGATCTTGACTTTCCAGACTCCAGAACTGTGAGCCAATAAATTTTAGTTTCTTATAAATTACACAGTCTTGGAGCCAGCAGGTGGTGTAGTCGTTAAAGGCACTGGATTCCCACATGTCTGACCACGTTTTGAGTCCTGGACTTGTCAGCTTGTTTTCTCACTTTCCCTTTCTCGCTCTCTCTGTCTCAGTTTGGTCAAATTCTAAAAACAATAATAATAACAAATGGTATTTAAAAACTAAGTAATTCTTTAAAAAAATAAATTGTACGTTCTTGAGTATTCTGTTATAGCAGTACAAAACAGACGAAGACAATAAGTTTAACATGACAGGTAACATCTTTACAAATAAAACTATTTTACATAAACTCCCAACGGGGACCGGCAGGTGGCATGGTGGTTAAGGGCACTGGACTCCCACATGGATGACCACAATTTGAGTCCCAAACCTGGCAGCTTGCTTTCTAGCTCTCTCTCTCTCTCTCTCGCCCTCTCTGGTCAAATTAAAATAAACAAACAAATAAAGTTAAATAAAATAATTCTTTAAAAAAAATTAAACCTGAACAAATGGAAAGATAGACCATGTATTGGAGTCTTTTTAAAAAATTATTTATTTAATTTTATTTATTCATGTTCGGCACTCAAACCATGGTCAGCCATGTGGGAGTGTCCAGTACCTCAACCACCATGCCACCTGCTGGTCTCGTATTGGAGTCTTATTTAAAAAAAAAAATTACTAATTTTTATTGTTGATTTGTTGCTTCGCTCATTTTATTATTATTTTTTTAATGAGTGATTTTTGTTATGGGATGTGCGCACTCACCGGAGAGACAGAGAGAGACAGAAAATGAGAAATCACTCCGCCAGAAAAGATGGCCACCTTGCAATCCCTTTTCCATTCTCCTCTTGGGATCTTGGGCATGCACACACACACACTCAGTGTGAGTTTTAAGTCACCGGGTCCAGGACTCAAACCGTGGTCGACTACATGGGAGTCCAGCGACATAGACATTATGTTAACTGCTGGTCCCATGTCTGTTTCCCCCCCGCCCCACTCATTTGTAGTATGTCATTCTACAACTCATTTGTCCCTTTACCTGCATTCTTTTTTTTTTTTGAGAGGTTTTTTTCGCTACAGGGCACGTGCGCTCGCCAGAGAGAGACATAGAGACAGAAAGCGAGAAATCACCCCCCCAGGGGGGATGGTCACGCTGCAATCCCTTCTTCTCCATTCTCCTCTCAGGATCTTGGGCACGCACGCACATGTGCCCGGCGTGAGTTTTAAGCACCGGGTCTGGGACGTGAACCACGGTCGACTACGTGGGAGTCCAGCAACATAGCCTTTACGCTAACTGCTGGTCCCCTTTACCTGCATTCTTATCTTTTCAATGCTTTTTTCTGGATCCCTCCCCCATTTTCCCCATCCCCCCCTCTATGCAATCTATGGTATCTAAAGTTGTCCTCTCTACTTCTCTGTTTTCAAAAATTTCAATTTCTACCATAGAGTACAACTATTTGGTATATATTGAGTCAAGACATACAGAATTTGTCTTTCATGACCTGGCTTATGTCACTTAACTTTACATCTTCTAGATCCAACCACTTTGTATCTCATCATTCTTCATGGCTGAGTAGTATCCCATTGTGTACATTGGCCACATTTTTCAAAAATCCGTCATCAGTTGTTGGACATTTAGATCGAGTTCATGTCTTGGTTGTTGTAAACAATGCTGCAATAAACATGAATGTGCCACTGTCTTTCCAATTGAGTGATTTTCTGTTCTTTGTGTAAATACCCAGGAGTGGGATTACTGAGTAATATGGTAGTTCTATTTGTAAAAATTTGAAGAACTTCTATATTGTTTTCCACAGTGGCTAATGTACTAGTTTACTAATTTACGTTACCACCAACAGTGCAGGAACATGCTGTTTCCTCCACGGCCTTGCCAGCACTTGCTATTTATTTATTTATTTATTTATTTATTTATTTATTTATTTTTGATTATAGTCATTCTGACTGGGGTTAGATGATATTAGAGGGTGGTTTTGATTTGCATTTCTCATCTGATGAGAGATGTTGAACACTTTTTGATATACTTTTTGACCATTTGTATGTCTTCCTTTGAGAGCTGTCTGTTCAGATCAATTGCCTATTTTTAGACTGGATTATTAACTTTATGGCAGATAAACTGCTTGAATTCCCTATATATTCAGTTGTTAATCCCTTACCTAAAGTATAGTTTGCAATTTTTTTCTCCCATTCTGTGTGCTGTCTCTTTACTCTGTTTATTGTTTCTTTTGCTGTGCAGAAGCTTTTTAGTTTTATGTAATCTCACTTGTTTATATTTGAACTGTTGCCTGCACTTTACGGGTCTTATATATATATATTTTTTTTTTTTTTTGAGAGGTTTTTGCTATAGGGCGCGTGCACTCGCCAGACAGAGAGAGACAGAGAGAGAGACAGAGAGACAGAAAGCGAGAAATCACCCTCCAGGGGGATGGCCATTCCACAATCCCTTCTCCTCCATTCTCTTCTTGGGATCTTGGGCACGCACGCACCCATGCCCAGCGTGAGTTTTAAACCACTGGGTCCGGGACTCGAACCGCGGTCCACTACATGGGAGCCCAGTGACCTAGCCATTACGCTAACTGCTGGTCCTGAGGATCTTATTTAAGAAGTCTTTGCCTATTTCAATGTCTTCAGGTGTTTCCCCCTACATTTTCCACAAGTAGTTTCATAGTTTGAGGTTTTACACAGATCTTTGATTCATTTTGAATGGACTTTTGTTAATGGTGAGAGGTAGGGCTCTAGTTTCATTTTTCTGCAGGTGGATATCCAGTTTTCCAGCACCATTTGCTGAAAATACTTTCTTTTCTCCACTGAATTGTCTTGTGCCCTTTGTCAAAAATCAACTGGCTGTGTTTTTGGGTTTATTTCTGGATCCTCTAGCTGGTTCCATTGAGCTGTGTCTGTTTTTATGCCAGTACCATACTCTTTTGATTATCACAGCTTTGCAATGTATTTTGAGGTGGGGTCATGAGATGACTTTAATCCTTTTTGCATAGTATTATCTAGATGATTCAGGGTCTTTTATGATTCCAGGCAAATTTTATAATTGTTTTGTCAATTGTTTTGTCATTGGCAATTTGATAGGAATTGCATTGAATTTGTAAGTTAACTTGGGTATAATTGATTTTAATTATATTAATTCTTTCAACACAAGAACAAAAACATCATTCCTATTTTTGTATTATTTCCAGTTTCTTCATTTAAACTCATTTATGAAGCCTCCTCCACCTTGTTACCAAAAGTAGCCAACAACACAACAAAAAAGGGAAAACTGCAGACCAATATTCCTACTAAACACACATGCAAAAATAATCTTGTTGAGTTTGGGAGGGTTCCTTCCATTTGGATCTTTAAAACATTTTGAGGAGAATTTGTATTAATTCTTCTTTAAAATTTTATAGAATTCAAAAGTGAAGCAGACCTCCACTTTTCCTTGTTGGGAACCTATTACTGATTCAATCTCTTTGCTTAGTATTGGTCTATTCAGGCTTTCTATTTTTTTTCAGATTGAATCTAGGTTTATTGTATGTGTCCCAGAATTTATTTATTTCTTCTGGATTTTCCAATTTGTTGATGTATAGTTGCTCAAAGTATTCACCAATGATTTTTTAAAATTGTTTTGTCGCCAAACTCCCATGTAGTTGACCATGGTTTGAGTCCCGGACCTGGTGGCTTAAACTCACACCGGGTGCATGTGCGTGCGTGCCCAAGATCCTGAGAGGAGAATGGAGAAGAAGTGATTGTGGTGTGGCCATTCCCCCTGGGTGGTGATTTCTCACTTTCTGTCTCTGTCTCTCTTTCCTTCTGGCGAGCGCACACACCCAATAGCAAAAACCTCTCCAAAAAAAAAAAAAAAAAAAGTAAAAGAAATGTTTAAATTTACATTTAATTATTGTATGTCTTTACTACATACAATGTGTTTTTTCAGCACATACATACATACATTGCCTGTCATTCGAGTAAAAGGTGTTGCCATACCCATCATCTTCAACAGATAGTTTTCCATTCTTGTATCTATTAATGACTTTCCCCCTGAGCTCTTCTCTCTCGTTCTCGACTACCCACCTACTCCTATATAGTCTTTGGTATATACACTTGCTGACTCTGCTATTATAGATTCCAATCTTTCAGTTTCTGTCATAAAAGTGCAGATGTTCAGTATATATTGGTTAGTGACATGCCATGTCTGTTTTTCATGGTCTGGCTTGCTTCACTTAGCATTAAATATTTTATAGGCCTAATGATCTTTTTATTTCTACAGTATCAGTTGTAATATTGCCTTTTTCATTTCTAATTTTATTTATTTGGATCCTTTCTCTATTTTTCTTGTTAGTTTAACTAATGGTTTCTTGATTTTTGTTATCCTTTCAAAAGCCAGCTTTTTGGTATGTTGATTTTTTTCTTTTTGGTTCTATTATTCTCTTTTTAATCTATTTCTGCTCTCATCTTTATTATTTCCTTTTCTCTAGCATGTTTGTTTTTTCTTTTCTTTTTTTGTCTTTGCTTGGTTACTGTTAGGTTATTTATTTGCCAGCTTTCTATTTTTTTCTTGTGAGAATTATTATAAACTTTCCTCTTAGTACTGCCTTCAATGTGTCCCAGAGATTATGTGTTTTCATTATCATTTGTTTCAATTTTTAATTTTTTTTTGGAGAGGTTTTTAAAATTTTTTTGCTATAGGGCACATGTGCTCACCAGAGAGACAGAAAGTGAGAAATCATCCCCCAGGGGGCATGGCCACTCCGCAATCCCTTCTCCTCTATTCTCCTTTTGGAATCTTGGGGATGCATGCACATGCGCCCAGTATGAGTTTAAGCCACCGGGTCCGAGACTCGAACCGCGGTCGACTACATGGGAGTTTGGCGACATAGCCATTATGCTAACTGCTGGTTCCTTCATTTTTAATTTCTTCAGTAGTTTCAGAGTCTCCAGGAGTAAACTGCTTAGTCTCTGTGTATTTGTGTATTTTGAAAGGCTCTTTCTCTTGTTGACTTTAAGTTTAATTCCATTGTGGTCAGAAAAGATGCTAGATGATTTGTACATTTTTAGATTTGCTATGTGGTCAATATTAAAAATGGGAACCAGGGGACCAGCAGTTAGCGTAATGGCTATGTTGCTGGACTTCCATGTAGTCAACCGCGGTTCGCGTCCTGGACCTGGTGGCTTAAAACTCACGCTGGGTTCGTGTGTGTGCGTGCCCAAGATCCCAAGAGGAGAATGGAGGAGAAGGGATTGTGGCGTGGCCATCCCCCTGGGGGGTGATTTCTCGCTTTCTGTCTCTCTGTCTCTCTCTGTCCGTCTGGTAAGCGCATGCACCCTATAGCAAAAACCTCTCCAAAAAAAAAAACGGAGCCAGCAGATGGAGTGGTGGTTGGGGCGCTGAATTCCCACATGGGTGACTGGATTGATTGAGTCTCAGACCTGGTGTCTTGCTTTCTCACTTTCTCTCTCTCTCACTATCTTTATGGTGAGCACATGCCCTGTAGCAAATTAAAAAATAATAAATAAGACTAAATAAATAATAATTTAAAAAATGTTCAAAAATATTCTGTGTGGGCTGAGAAACACGTGCATTGTGTAGTTGTGAAATGCTCTGTATCGGTCAGATCCATTTAGGTTATGGAATCGTTTAGCTCCTTTGTCTCTGTGCTGCTTTCTTTGTCTAGATGACCTGTCCATTGACGAGAGTGGTATGTTGAAGTCCCCAGCAATTAGTATGTTGCAGTCTACTCTCTCTTTTTAGGTCTAACAGTCTTTATTTTATGTATTTGGAAGCTCTGATATAAACATAAATGTTTACAATGGTTCTGCCTTCTTTGAAAAATATGGAATACTTCATTAATTTGTGTGCCATCCTTGCACAGGAGCGATGATAATCTTCTCTGTATCATTCCAGTTTTTGTTGTTGTTGTTGTTGCTGTTGATATTTTTTTATAGAGCATGAGCGCTCACCAGAGACAGAGAGACAGAAAGCAAGAAGTCACCCCCTGTGGGGGATGGCTACACCACAATGCCTTCTCCTTCGTTCTCCTCCTGGGCTCTTAGGCAGGCACGCGCACACACTCAGCATGAGTTTGAAAGCCACCTGTCCGGTACTCTATGGCAGTCAGCCATGTGGGAGTCCAGCGACGTAATGCTATGCCATCTGCTGGCCCCTATTCCAGTTTTAGTATATTTGCTGCTAAAGTGAGCATGGAAAGTCTTAACATTTTAAAAAATTATTTATTTATTTAGCTCCATTTATTATTATTATTATTATTTTAATTTGACCAGAGAGAGAGAGAGAGAGAGAGAGAAAGAGTAAGCGAGAAAGCAAGTCGCCAGGTCTGGGACTCAAACAGCTGCGACCATGTGGGAGTCCAGCACCTTAACTGCTATGGCACCTGCTGACCCCAGGAAGTCTTAACATTTAAAATGTTGATTCTTCTAGAGTAAATCCAATGTAGCTGCAAGTAACATATTAACCTATGTGTGTATTAAACAATTTAAATAAAAGGTTAGTGCTTTAGAATAGCCAACAGATGTGTGTGCCTGTGTGTGTGTGTGTGTGTGTGTGTGTGTTTGTGTGTGTGTAAAAATTAAAAACTAGCAGGGTCAGCAGATGGTGTAGCAATTATATCACTGGATTCCCTCATGGCTAACTGCAGCTCGAGTTCCAGACCTGGTGCCTTTAAACTCATGCTGGGTATGTGTGCATGCATGACCAAGATCCTGGGAGGAAAATAGAGAAGAGGGGATTATGGCACAGTCATCCCCCTCAACTCCAGGGGGATGATTTCTCCCTTTCCTTTTCACTGTCTCTGTCCCTCTCTCTCTTTGGCGAGTGCATGTGCCTTAAGGCCAAAACCTCTACAAAAAAAAAAAAAAAAAAAAAGTAAAAACTAGCAATGATGTGCTTCCCTTCCCACATATCAAAAGATACATAGCAAATTTGGATGGAATAAGAATGTAAGTAGATTGGTGGAATAGAATGGAGAATCTAAAATAGATCCCATTATATATGAAACTCTATAGATGGGAAAGTTGTGTTTCAGTCAAATGGAAAAATGAGAACCCTTTTCCTAGGTGTGGTGGCATAGCTGGCTTTCTACCGAAGACAGAAACTTTGCATAAACAAAGATGATGAGGCTCTAGAGAGAAAAGTTCCTTCTGTTCTGATTGTTTCGTTTTTAACTGAGGCTAGTAAAAGCTTATTAGCTTTATTTTCTTTTAGTTTTTCCTTTTTTAATTGCCAGAGATTGTATGTGTTGGCTAGCCAGAGACAGAGAGACACAGAGAGAGGGACAGGGAAAATACACCCCCAATGGGAGTGATCACACCACAATTCCTTCTCCTTCATCTCTCTATTGTGTCAGAATTTTCAGCGTGTGTGCAGATGTGCCCTGTGTGTTTTACAGGTCACAGGGTTTGAACTACACGGTGGTCCATGTGGGAGATGGCTTCCTCAACAAAGAGTCCACTAAGTGGTCCTGAGTAGAATTTTAGGGGCTATTTATATTGATTATATTTTCGAATTGACTCTTCGCCATTGTTGCGTGTTGATAGCTGCCTGTCTTACCAAACCCTTGCTTACTAACTTTAACACTTTATCAGTTTGTTGTCCTGTATTTATAAGACACATTGTGGCAGAGATGACTTCATATCTTTCTATTCAGTGCTCGCTCTCAGCATATTTGTCATGCCATATTTCAATGGACTAGGACTTCAGGTACAACGCTGATCGTGGCAACAAGAGCTGGCATTCTGCCTCTTCCTTACTTTAATGGTCCTGTGCAAAGTCAAGATTCTGTGTTGTATTTTAATGTGAACTGTGTCACTTTACCTATTAGTAAGACAAACGCCTTTAGCTATATTACTAATATTAGTGTGATCTGCACTTAAAACCTGCTTGAATAAATGAGGACTAGATCAGTGGAGTCATAGTGAGGTCATAATAATATTGATGAATAAATTAGTCTCTCATGAAAACAGAATTTACGACTTTTTTTTTCCTAGAAAGATTTCACTACAGGGCATGTGCATTCACCAGAGAGACAGCGAGAAAGAGAGAAATCTCCCCCTAGGGAGGGATGACCATGCTGCAATTCCTTTTCTTCCATTCTCCTCTTGGGATTTTGGGCATGCATGCACACACACCTGGTGTAAATTTTAAGCTGCTGGGTCCGGGACTCCAACTGCAATTGACTACATGGGAGTCCAGCGATACAACCATCATGTCATCTGCTGGTCCCTAGAATTTACAGCTATAAGTGAATATACATCGTTATATAAAAACAAACACTTTATTTTATTATTTTAAAAAATTATTATTTTATTTAACTTTATTTATTTATTTACTTATTTTACTTTGACCAGAGAGGGACAGAGTGAGAGTGAGAGGAAGAGGGAAACCAGCCATCAGGTCCCGTACTCAAACCGTGGTCAGCCAGGTGGGAATCCAGTGCCCTTAGCCACCATACCACCTGCCGGCCCGACTATGAAAACAAACATCTTAAACATGTGTGTGGTTTCCTTTAAAACATTTTTAGTTTCAGTGTTCTGAGTCAACTGTCATTGGAACTACTAAAATTTTCTTTTCAGTATTGTAGGGAAGGTCTTTGACCTTTTTAGTGGACTGATTTAGACAAATGCTTAATTCTGTAAAGAAAAGATACAGAAAAAAATTAAGATTTTTCTATATTTTTGAGTAACTGATATGTAAATATTTTTGCTGTTTCCTTAGCTACCTAATGAGGTGAAATAGTTGGTTCAGGACTTTGTTTTCTTAAAACATCTATGCCCTTTCTTCAAGGCACTTTGTTAAATTGTTAACTGAGGCTGATGGCTTTTGTTTCTGGTTATAATTTCCAACCAAAATCAAGTTATAATGGGAAGCCTATATTTTTATGATTTCACAGTTGAAATTATTTTAATTGTTCAACATTGAGAATAAACGTTAAAAAGTTTTCTTCTGAGTATTGAAACTCCTTTGTATCCTTAATATACCCGGAATTTTGAAAATTGACAAACGATTGACATCATGGACTGACTCCATGGCATAGAGGTAGGCACTATTCTAGAGAAACTGGATCCCACAGGGCAACTGCACTTGAAATTGCTGGTCTTTTGGGACCAGCAGTTAGTGTAATGGCTATGTCGCTGGACTCCCACGTAGTCGACCGCGGTTCGCGTCCTGGACCCGGTGGCTTAAAACTCACGCCAGGCGCGTGTGCGTGTGTGCCCAAGATCCCAAGAGGAGAATGGAGGAGAAGGGATTGCGTCACGGCCATCCCCCCTGGGGGGTGATTTCTCACTTTCTGTCTCTCTGTCTGTCTAGCGAGCGCACAGGCCCTATAGCAAAAACCTCTCCAAAAAAAAAAAAAAAAGAAAGAAATCGCTGGCCTTTTTAGACTAAAACATTCCAGGATTGAAGTATCCCAAATACCATGGGCTGGAGGCCTAGAGGTAGAGGATTATGGTGTAATCAGACTGTCGAGGGTGCTCATCTCTCCCACTCTCACATATGCATGCACACTGCCATGAATAAAAAGAAAAAAATGTTACAAATTGACATCAGGTTTTGGGTCTCCATTGTACTATTCTATAAGAGTTTCTGTATATCTGAACATTTCATAATTAAATTAGAAAAAAATTGGACCTACTGGGGCTAGCAGATGGCGTGGTAAAGGCACTGGTCTCCTGCATGGCTGACTGTGATTCGATTCCCAGACCTGTTGACTAGCTTTCTGTCTCTCTCTCTCGCATGTGCTCTCTAACAAATTATTTTCTTTAAATGATAATAATGGGGGTCAGCAGGTGGCATGATAGTTAAGGTGCTGGACTCTCATATGGCCTACCACGTGGCTTGTTTTCTCACTTTCCTTCTCTCTCTCTCTCCTCTCTCTCTCTGGTCAAAATAGAAAAACGATAATAATAAATAAAATTAAATAATTTTTAAAAAATGATAACAATAGATAAAATTATAAATAATTCTTTTAAAAAATTGGACCTACTGTATAACTACAAGGCACATCTAAGAATGCTACAGAAATGATAAAAGAAGGAAGGCATTCCTCTGTCGGGACACAGCTGAATTCTAAGCAGTCATTACTCTGTTGCTTTTCCTCATGGAGAGCAGAGATGTTTAGGTGAGGCAGGAAATGTTTGGGTTAGATATAATAAGGAGTATGCTTCTGTAGGAGACCATGAAGCTGCTTCTCCTTAATTGTCTTCGAGAGCTCCATAGATACTCTCTTTCTAGGATGGCAGAGGCCACCCATAGGGGGTGAAATGGCCATCTCTTTGGAGAGGAATCATAGTGGAATAGTTCCTCAAACAGACCAGGGCCACTGCAACTCACTTGTCTCTCTAGCCCGTCACAATATAAACTTTTTCTTTCTTTCTTTTTTAAGAGAGATTTTTGCTATAAGGTGCGTGCACTTGCCGGAATGTCAGAAACAGAAGGTGAGAAATCACCCTCCAGGGGGGATGATCATGTTACAATCCCTTTTCCTCCAGTGTCTTCTTGGGATTCTGGGCATGAATGCACATGTGCCTGGTATGAGTTCAAGCTGCCAGGTTCAGGACTTGAACCATGGTCGACTACCTAGGAGTCCGGCAATGTAACCATTATACCATCTGGTGGTTCCACACCACATTAACTTCTTAGAAGAAAGAATCCCGGCCCTTGCTTTGAGTTCGGCTGGGTGAGGGGTTAAGGGAATCATCCCATGGAGATGGTCTTGGGGGTCGCTCCTCCTGTCTTTTCCTCTTGAGGTGTAAGGAGGATAATGAGATTCACTGAGTTCATCCATGGGTGATCCCAGGGGTCCTGCCAGGTTATTGGAGTAACATCCCTAACAAGGCCTTGGTATAAGCCATTTGGGGGATACTTTGTGACTCAATGTGCAGCTAGTATAGGTCTGGTATATTTGGATTGCTTCCAGGTTTCTGGGGAATTTCGAATATTGAAGTCTCAAGTATTGATCCACCGAGGAAGCCTTCCCCTCTCTGGGGTGAAGTCGTGGGGCTTCTCTTGAGACTCATTACTACTTGAGATAACAAGGCCCCAGCCACTTCCACATCCCTTGACTCTTGATTGCTCTAACTTTAAGACTGGAAGTTTGTCCTTTTCCCCCCAGCTGCAGAGCAAAGTAACTTTGGATAAAGTTTAATGCATCTCACTTGGTGAGGCTAAAGACCTCACTCAGCCCTTCCCTTGGCCCTGGGGTTATGGCCACGGGAAGCAGCCATATGCACCATGTGGCTGTGATGGGCCAGGAGTGGACCACGCTCCAAGATAATTCCTCACTGTCCCTTTTCTAAAAGTCTCTGTCTTTCCCTTGATTTCTTCAACCCCATGCTCCCTGAGCTCCCTTCAGCCACAGCGGCCTTCTTGTTCTTCAGATGCTCCATCTCATGTTCATTTCAGGGATTGGGACCCCTCCTCTGTGACCTCTGTCACCTATTTAGATGGGCTTTTCCTGTCCATTTCATGTAAAAACAAAAACTCCTTCCTTATTATTTCCTTTCCCCGACTCTTTTTTCCCCCACCATAGATAGCACTATCTTATTCTTAATTTACGTGTTTATTATTGTCTTCCCTGCTAGAAAGGAACTCTAGAGGGCCGAGTCTTTGACTTATTCATTGCTGTATCTCTGTGCTTAGAGCAGTGCTTGACACAGAGTAGGTGCTGAACAAATGTTAATTTTTTTTTGATGAAAGTGAGAAGCCATAAATGTCTTGCCCAGTAGACTCTTTGTCATGGGTCTCAGTATCATATGGGACAGGGAGTGAAGAGGAGACACTTGCTTCAGTACTCTGCAGCAAGTGAGTACTGCACGTGTTGTACTCAGTGGCTGAGTACAGGAGTGCCTTATTATTATTATTTTTTTTATGCAGGAGTGCCTTTTGAGAAGGGGATGTGAGGCACGAGAAAGATACGGGTGATTCATTTAGACCAATTCTTGTCCTCTTGGGACTATTGGCTTTTCTCTGAGAACTAGCACTGGTTAACTCATGATGTCTTCAGCACTTTTGATTGCTCCACAGAGACCAACTTAGCACATTCCCATCCTTGGGCCTCAAGAATTGGACCTAATGTAATATGAAGCATGAGGGATGGATGCTCATGAGTGCAGACGTGCCTGGAGTCTGGCTAAGGGACACCTGCCCTTGTGCTCTGTTGTGCTTTGGCTCCTTTCATACTCCTAGTGCACGCCGTGCATGCTCTCCCCCTTCTCCTGTACTCCGTTTCCATTCTTTCTTTAAGACATAGCTCAAATTCCTCCTTTGTGGGACATTCCCAGCCATCATGGGAAAAATGACCTTTCCTTCCTTTGAACTTCATTTTTTAAAAAGAATTTTGCCAGAGGGTAAAATGTGCACTCGTGGGTGGGGGTAGAGCACTCCCTCCCCCATGAGGAATGGTCATGCTGCAATCCTTTCTCCTTCATCTCTCCTTCTTTTGAGATTTTGGGTGTGCACACACACGTGCCTCATGTGTTTCTCAAGCTTCTGGGTCTGGGACTCCAAATGTGCAGTTGGCCATGTGGGATCCAGCTACCCTAACTACCACACCATGAGCTGGATCACTCTGAACTCCTTTAAGTCTTGCTATTCATGTTTTAAGTGTTTGGCCATGAATTATTTTGGGACAGCTCAAATCAATAACTCTTTAGTTATTTAATCTTTAGTTTCTCTGGTCTACAAAGGTCACCCTTGCTTTGCTGCTTCAAATCCCGAGTCAAGCCCCATATGCTGGTTTGCCACTGTAAGTTTAGTAGTTTATTGGGCCCTCTCATGTGTAATTCCCAGAAGAATGCTTACATTTTCTGCAGATCTCTGCTACTTCTAGAGTTCTGCTGCTCACATCTGGCCATCCTGTGACCAATTTATCCACCTGTTTTCTCCACATCTCCTCACCCAAAGTGCAGAAACAGGCTGTGCTGTGATCTGCCTATATAACTATAGTAGAGATCAGCTGTAATGCCCGCTTTGTCAAACGCTTTGGGATTGAAGGAGCGACTTCTAGTATAGAAGGGAGGTGGAAAACCCATAGAACGAGATGCATAGAATTATTCTTATAGGCTACCAACCCTACACCTACAGAGGGTAATTTTTTTTTCTCTTAGACATTCCTCATTCTTTATTCTGCTGTCACAACACAATATCTATCTTTTCAATGGAGTGTCATTATTTATGTCTCTCTCTATTGCATTTGCCCCTGGGTGCAAAACCAATATCTCTGATGTTCAAAGAGAGACCCTACTTGACCCAAGACTCACTTCTAGGTCATCCTAATCTACAGAGATGGATCTCTTCCCACAATGCAAGTCATGACAGAAAGCTCTGAAGCTTACCATGATCTTAAGCCATGGAGAACATGATTTTAACTTTACTGCCTTAAAGACATTGAAGTATTTTCTTAAAACAGAGGAGGGACCAGCAGTTAGTGTAATGGCTGTGTCGCTGGACTCCCATGTAGTCGACCACAGCTGGAGTCCCGGACCCGGTGGCTTAAACTCACGCCAGGCGCATGTGCGTGCGTGCCCAAGATCCCGAGAGGAGAATGGAGGAGAAGGGACTGCGGCGTGACCATCCTCCCTGGGGGGTGATTTCTCGCTTTCTATCTCTCTGTCTCTCTCTGTCTTTCTGGCGAGTGCACGTGCCCGATAGTGAAAACCTCTCCAAAAAAGAAAAAGAAAAAACAAAACAAAAAAAAACACAGAGGAGTCTGTTTAAAAAAATCAAATTAGAAAATTACTGATAGTTTAAAAATATTATGGTTCAAGCACATTAAAACAGTCTAGCACATTTTTTTTTCTTACATGGCCTTAATATTTTATAAGAAGTAGGACATCTATCCCTGCTTTTGAAGGCTCATGGTGTGTCCAGGAGCGGGTGAGTTGTGGTATGTTTTTTTTGAGAGAGAGAGATTTTTGTTATAGGGCACGTGGACTCGCCGGAGAGAAAGTGAGACAGAAAGTGAGAAATCACTCCCCAGGGGAGTGGGGGATGGCCACACTGCAATTCCTTCTTCTCCATTCTCTTCTTGGGGTTTTGGGCATGCATGCACAGTATGTGCCTGGCGTGAATTTTAAGCCGTTGGATCCGGGGCGCAAATCATTGTCAACTACATTAAAGTCCAGCAATGTATCCATTATGCCATCTGCTGGTCCCATTTAAAAAATATACATGAAAATAAATTTTATTATTATTTTATTACATAATCTATTAGTGAATACACCACATGGGATCTTCTTAAATGACAAATGAGGCACATTTCTGATTCCTCTGAGAACCTTGATGTCATCTGTCTCTTGGAGGATCCAGTTTCTTATGATGTCTGTGATACTGTCTGTGAGGATATCAGTGGTGCTTGGTAGAAAAGAATATTTTGCTAAGTTGTTCTAGCATGGGTCCTTGCTCAAAGTGTTCACTTTTTTCCTTCTAATCTGTATTTTAGCATTTGATCATGTGTTTCTTCATTATTTATGCACAGGATCTGGTCTAGGGATAGGTTTTATGTGTTCATAATGAATGTCCACAGACACTATCATCCAGCCATCAGTTGTCAAAGCAAGCTCCACTTTTCAATTACGGTCATCTGGAAGAGAAGAATATGTAGATTTATGACAAACACAATACAAAGCTCCATTTCGGGTTGGAAGGAAATTTTTCAAGATGGTTGTTTTTGATGTCACCATTTTATTGCTGCTACTGCCATGGAATATCAAGAGGCTTCTTAAGTGGTACAAAAAAAGTTGTTCTGAAGAGAAATTGCTTTTAAAATCTGCTTTTAGAGGGAACCAGGAGTTAGCGTAATGGCTATGTCGCTGGACTCCCACGTAGTCGACCGCGGTTCGCTTCCTGGACCCAGTGGCTTAAAACTCACGCCAGACCCAGTGGCTTAAAACTCACACCGGGTGCGTGTGCGTGCGTGCCCAAGATCCTGAGAGGAGAATGGAGGAGAAGGGATTGCGGCGTGACCATCCCCCCTGGGGGGGTTATTTCTCACTTTCTGTCTCTCTCTGTCTGTCTGGTGAGCCCACACGCCCTATAGCAAAAACCTTTCAAAAAACTAAAACTGCTTTTAGACAAAATACTTTTCAATTCTTGAAAGGTTATCACTGTGAGACCACCATCTTGTCTCCAGGTCATAGTGTTTTTTTAAAGTTTATTTATTATTTCTTCTGAAACAGAGAGAGAAAAAAGAAAAATACCCCCAACAGAGTCCTCATACCATGATCTACTGTCAGCTTCAGTCAATCAAGATCTTGGGCTTGTGTATATGCCCCTGTCATGCTTAGAGAAGTCTTGGGGCCTGACCTTTCCTATGTGGGTCCATTTGCACATCACTGTGCCACCACCTGGTGTTTTGACACTAACAAAGAAGTTCTTAGGGTGAAGGACACTTCAGAGCGCCATTTTATTAATTTACAAGAGAAAATGATTGTTAGACCAGAAATGCTGCGCCTAGTGCATTCATCGTTATGCCCTCTTCCTCCTAATCTGATCCAATTACTACAATCTCTTTGACACTTTGTAAAAGAAAAGGTTGTTCTTCTACCTCAGGCGGTGAATGTTTAGTTTGGAGAAGTCTTGGGGAAGCAGGCAATACGTTAGAAAGATTTAACAATTTCTCCCTATTCAATCTGTCAAAGAGTTAGCAGTGGCCTGCCCATTGGGTGGACCCAAAGTCATCCAAAAGAGCAAGGAAAGCCTGTCACTGGATAAAATCGTCATTCCTGGCATAGAGCTCCCCAGGAATTATGAGTGTCAAGAATGAAGTGTGCTTCCTTTCTCTACCGCTAGGAGTCTGCCACAAGCTGGTGAGAAGGGCAAGTTTTGAATACTGCAAAAGGTCAGAGACATGCAAGAGGCATATACATAAGTGCTGGTGTGTTCACTAAGAACTTAGAAATGAGCCTTTCAGCCCAACACCCAGCGAAAAGCCAGAATCCATGTGCATCTGAAGTGGGACTATCCCTGCCCTTTAACCAGAAAGTCTCTGCCCTAAACCTCTCCTCCTGGCCCAACACCCAGTGAAAAGCCAGGTAGGGTGGTCTCTGTCTTCTTTCTGTCTCTATTTCTCCCTCTCCCTTTCTCTCAAAAATTTTCTCTTTTGTGTATATATATATATATATATATATGTGTGTGTGTGTGTGTGTGTGTATGTGTGTGTGTGTTTTAAAAATCTGTAGGTATTGTCTCTTCTCTTTGACTTCTTTCTCTTGCAAATTTTAGAATCCATGTGCATCTGAGGTGGGCGTAGCCCTGCCCCTTTCCTGTGGTATGCTGTGTAGTTCTCATTTTTTGGCCTTTTTCTTTAAAATATTTTTTCCCTTTTAATTGTTTTGTTTTGTCTTTATTTATTTATTTTGGTCTTTCTCCCTTTGTTTTCTTTTTTTCAATTGACTTTTTCACCTTGCTTCTCACCTTCCACACATTGAGTGTCTAGGCAGGTTTAAGTGCATAGTAGTGAAACATCAGAATACTTGTAGGGTCATAGTAAACCTTGACCCCCACTGAACTAGTATAGAAAGGGAGAAACTCATCTTTATAAATCTAAATTGAAATTCCTTTCTGTGGATACCATGTTGCAAGACACAGTAGTAGAGGAGAAATAGGCATAGAAGTACCTCACAGTAAAGTGAAGCATATGAGCTTACAGTAGCAGAAATCTCTAACAAATTAGTCAAATGTGAATATACCACCAAATGACTAAAAATCAGAGAAGAGAGTCTGCAAAGCGAGCAGCTGAGAGAAATACTGAGTTGCTATGAGTGCAGCTCATCCCCTCCCCTGTAACTCTGAATTCTTAGTGGAAACCCTGCGACTCAGCCCAGATGCACCTATTCCCTTAAGACTGTGATGCCTTTGTAATATCCAGTTTCATTGATAAAGGTGTAGATTACTTGATGAGGATCAGGGAAATGGAACTGCAGAAATATGGCAGTACATCTCCTTCTGCATGCCTGAACATTCAGAATTAACTTTGAGAAGGTAGGAAGTAACACATAATCTATCACATGACCAGAAACCACCACAAAGCACAAGAAATATGGGACATCAAGAAAATATCTCTCCCCCAAGGGGAAAGAACAGCCTTTCATCATCCACAGACAGTACAATGGAACTCATGGAAATGTCAGATAAAGAATTTAGAATATTCATAGTGACAAAGCTAACAGAGATGCAGGAGAAGGGAGATAACAAACTCCAGAAAATGCAGGAGGAAAGAACAATAAGTTCCAGGAGGTGAGGAAGTTCTTCCATAATCTGAAAGAGAAAATACACACTATAAAAAAGAGTCAAATGGAACTGTTAGAGATGAAAACTATAATACAGGAAATCAAAACCTCCCTTGAAAGTATTAAAAGCAGATTAGATCATGAAGAAGATAGAATTTCAGATGTAGAAGACAGAAACTTTGACCTCGAAAAATTCACCAAAAAGACTGAGAAAATAACCCAAAAAATGAGAATAATTTACAAGTGATACTAGATACCGTTATATGGCCAAATATCTGAATAATCAGTATCCCAGAATGTGAAGAAACTAATAAGGGCATTGATAATCTATCCCATGAAATCCCGGAAGAAAACTTTCCAATCCGACAGAGGCATTCAAATATCCAGACCTAAGAAATATAAAGGACCTCACATAGATTCAACCCTGAAAGATCTTCTCCAAGGCAGATAATAGCCAGATTGACCAAAACTATAGACAGAGACAAGATATTAAAATTGGGAAGAGAAATACGTCATGTTACTTTCAAAAGATATCCCATCAGGCTAACATCGGACCTCTTGTTGGAAACAATGCAAGCAAGAAAAGAATGAGAAAATATATTCAAAATGTTAAGTGAAAAACAATTTCAACCCAAAATACTATATCTGGCAAGATTATCCTTCATATGGGAAGAAAAGACAAAAACATTCTCAGATAAACAGAACCTGAAAGAATTTACCACCACCAGACCATTTCTTCAAGAAGTTCTGAAGGGAGTACTATACCAGGAAAACTAAAGACAGACACATAAGAGAACAAAAAAATGACCAAGAAAAAGGCCAAATTAATGGTAGGGACAAGATATTATTATTGAAATATCAATAATAATGTTGAATGTTAATGGAAAGGTCAGACCACAGTAACACTGCATATTCAAAAAAAGGAGAGATTATTTTGAGACTTAACTGGTGAGATACAATTCTATGACTTTTTTCTAAAACATTACTGATTTTCTTCTAGGCTTTGTCTCTCAGATTTAAGGATTTTTTTTAAAGAGAGGTTTTTGCACGTAGGCATGTGTGCTTGCCAGAGAGAACAGAAAGACAAAAAGCAAGAAATCACCCCTCAGAGGGGATGGCCACACCACAATCCCTTCTCCTCCATTCTCCTCTCAGGATCTTGGGCACACATGCACATGCACCTGGCATGAGTTTAAGCTGCTAGGTCTGGCACTCAAATCACAGTTGACTATGTGGGAGTCTAGCGACGTAACCATTGCATCATCTGCTGGCCCCATGTTTTCTTTTGAGTTGTTGATAGGTTCAGCAATTTGTTAAAAAAAGAATTTTTAAAATTGAATCATACTTTTCTCTCTTCCTGACCCTTTTTCAATTGGAAAATATTTGTGAGCATTCTTATTTGTGGCAGATGGTTGTTTGCATAAGTTCAATAATATCTGTTGCCTTGCATCAGCAATTGAATTCTTCCAGGGCTTTGTGCAAGTAACAGACCAAATTGAGATTAACTTTTTTTTTTTTTACAAATAAGTTAGTTTATACCTCTCTTTAGTAAAGGGGAATAGAGAGAGAGAAAAAAATGTTTCGGAATAAAATTACAATGCACTTGTCACTAGATTCTAGCTTAGTCCATACTTTTAGTTTAAGATCTTTTGTAAATCAATAAAATGTGAAAAAAAAAAGCTTAGTATCAAAGGGAGCGAGGGGAAAGGAGGAGGAAACTGGTAAAAGTATGCTTAATTAACAAAAATTGAGAAACTATTTGTTTTTAATTTTATTTATTTTCATTTGACAGAGAGGGAGAAGGGAAGTTCCTTGTGTGTGAGAGAGAGAAAGTGAGAAGGCAAGCTGCCAGGTCTGGGACTTGAACCGCGGTCAGCCATGTGGTGCCCCCTACCACCACGCCACCTACTGGACCCCAAGAAACTATTTTCTGATGATAATGTATATAGTAATATCTTTGTCTTGACTGATATGTATGGTATTTGTTTTGGAAAAAGAAACATATAGTGTAAAGACATGTGATTAAATGTAAATACATTTTTTAAAATGAAAAAAAAAGAGCTTAGAAATGAGCAATATGGATCATCCCAAATCAGAGGCTCTTAATCTTTTCTAAGTCATAAAGCCATTTAGGAGTTTTAGTTTTCCCTCCTTCCTCCCAATAAAAATAGGGATATTGCATATAGTTAAAAAAATTTTGTGTGTGTGATTATTCGTGATTGAGTGTGTCTGTGTGTGCATAAGAGAGAGAGAGTGGTCTTCTAGCCTGTGGAATTTGGGGCACTGGTGCCCAGGCTGTGTGCATTGGGCTGAATGGACTGGGGACTGGAACCATGGTCACCATGTTGATTCCAGACTCCCCAGTACAGAACATCATGCCTCCACCACTGAGATTCCAGATTCCCCACTGAGGACATCACACCTCCACCACTGAGAGCCCAGACTCCTGAGTGTAGGACTTCACACCTCCACCACTGAGATTCCAGACTCCCTAGTGTAGGACATCACACCTCTACCACAGAGAGTCCAGATCCCTAGTGTAGGACATCACACCTCCATCACTGAGAGTCCAGACTCCCCAGTGTAGGACTTCACACCTCCACCACTGAGAGTCCAGACTCCCTAGTGTAGGACTTCACACCTCCACCACTGAGAGTCCAGACTCCCTAATGTAGGACATCGTACCTCCACCACTGAGACAGTCCTTATTTTGCACATATTTTAAGGACTTTCCCATAACACCTTGAAGTTCATCTATGCTCCTGAGCTGTAAACTCCTAGATTGTGAGAATTTGGACTCCCATAAACTCTTTTTTTTTTTTTTTTTGAGAGGTTTTTGCTATAGGGCGCATGCGCTCGCCAGGCAGACAGAGAGAGACAGAGAGACAGAAAGTGAGAAATCACCCCCCCGGGGGGGATGGCCATGCCGCAATCCCTTCTCCTCTGTTCTCTTCTTGGGATCTTGGGCACGCACGCACACACGCCCGGCGTGAGTTTTAAGCCACCGGGTCTGGGACGTGAACCGCAGTCGACTACGTGGGAGTCCAGCAACATAACCATTACGCCAACTGCTGGTCCCAAGACTCCCATAAACTCTTACAGGGAAAGGCACGGATTTGTTCTGTGAAGTGTTCAGCATCTGCTTAAAGTGCCTGAGATACAGGAGGTATCAATAGATGTTTAGTAAGTGATAAAAGTAGATCCAAACCTATGCTTGCCTGACAGTCTCTGCAGAAGCCAGGCTGGGGTGTGAAATAGCCAGTGGCATGAGCATCTGGAGAAGCTTCAGTGTGCTTCTGATGGGACTGTAAGTCACACTGTAAAACCAGTCAGGAAAAGAAATAAGATCAAGCATAATATTCATCTCCATGATTAATATTTTGGTTATGCTTTTACATTTTTTTTGTTTCTGTGTTAATGTGTGTCTTCAAAATTAAAATGATTGATACCGTGCATTATACTCCTGTATAATACTCTCTTTTTACTGCATTATCTATTCTATAAATCAGTGACTAGAACTAGGCTAATGAGGATGGTGATAAATGATTGAATTTGGGGTATCTGTAGAATCAGTAGATTTACTAATAGATTGAGTATGGAATGTGAGAAAAAGGAATTGGCAAAATTATTAGATACTGCTATTCATTTGTGGGAATATATGATGTGAAGATTAAGACTAGATATGGGGGCCAGCAGATGGCACAGTGGTTATGTCACTGAACTGCCACATGGCAGACTGTGGTTCAAGTCTCAGATCTGGTGGCCTGAAAATCATGCTGGGTGCATGTGCGTGCATGCCGAAGATCCTGACAGGAGAATGGAGGAAAAGGGACTGTGGTGTGGCCATTCACCCTGGAGTGTGTGTGTGTGATTTCTCACTTTCCTCTCACTGTCTTGGTCTTGTTAACGGATGGGAACGTGTCAAGCTGTGTTGTGAAGTCTTTGGTTCTTCGGGTCCAGATCACTAAAGTTAGAGATCTGTCCCTAGGCGCAAAATAAAACTGCAACCATGAATGAAGTAGGTAGAAAAGAAGATTTAATAGGAAAGAAAGAAAGGAAAGGAAAGGAAAGAAAGGAAGTACACCCAAAAAGGTTGTTGGGCGGGCAGATTGCCAGGTGGCAACCGCGCTTGGTACTAGTTAATTGTTATTTTTATTACCAGAGGTCATGAAGCTTCATTAGTGGGAGCCCCCTTATGCTGCCCATGTCCTTCCTTTAAATTAGAATCCACACGTTCTTTTCCTGCACCTGCGCACCTTCCTCACAGGTAAAGGATGAGGGACTTGATCACCTAATCGTGCGTGGTGCCCAGTGAGAGCCAGGTTGCCCCAGTTAGACTGCCCAATTAGTCCATTGCCCTAATAGGAACTGGGGCATTGTCCAAAATCGCTTGCTTAGGTCTTTTTGATAAGAGAAAAATCTACGAATCATCCCGTGTACTTCCCTCAGGCTTCAAGGAAGGAAGATGGCAAATTGCCCTCCTGGTGCCTGGAGCTAGATGAGCCTTTCGCTTTTCTCTTGGGGCTGCCCACTCATGACTGACTGACTGCCTACCACAGTCTCTCTCTCTCTCTGGTGCCCTAAGGCAAAAACCTCTTTAGAAAGAAAGAAAGAAAAGAAAAAAAAACTAGATATGGATTTTGGACTAAAAGCCACATATACTGAGCGAATTTGCTTTTCCAGTTAGGCATTATGGGAATCCCAAAATAATTTTATGACCAAAATTTATGTCCCCAAGGAACTTAAAAATTTACCCCGAGGCAAACTAAACACAAATAAAATGGTAGAATACACGGCAATGAAAAATGAGTCATACACCACAGCATGGTTGAATCTCTCTTACATATAAGGTTGAGAAAAAGATGTCAGACCCCAAACAAGACATACTATACGATCCATTTACCTGGATTTAAAAAACAGGCAAAATTAACCCATGGTGTTAAAAACGAAGATAATGATTATCTTGGGATGGAGGGAGGGGGCCTGAGAGGGGGCTTCTGGGGTGCCAGTACAACTCTACCTCTTTACCAGGATATGGTTACATGAGTGTGCTCAGTTTTCAGTAATTCATTGAGCTTATGATTTGTGCACTGTTTTGTATATGTGTTATATTTAAATTTAAAAAGGACTAGAGAGGGGCCGGCAGGTGGAGTGGTGGTTGGGGCACTGGACTCCCACATGGCCGATTGTGGTTTGAGTCCTGGACCTGGTAGCTTGCCTTCTTACTTTCTCTCTCTCTGGCAAGCATGCATGCTCTGTAGCAAAGTTTAAAAATAATAATAAATAAATAAATAAATAAAATTCTTTTTAAAAAAGATTTAATAAACTTCAGTGCTACATACTTGGTTCCTGATTCCAATTGCAAGAAAAGTTAGTCTAGAGAGAGAAAACCTGGCTGAGGTTTGAGCAGAGGAGACAGGAGCTAAGTTGTAGAGATCAGGTGGGTGAAGATATTCCTGATGGCAGGACACCAGTGTGGAGTACAAAAGCACAGGGCAGCTAGAGGTAAGGTGAGCAGGGTGTGGAGAGCAGCCAATCTGAAAACATGTGATTAAAACATGTGGCCTATAGACACATGCAAAAACACACTTCCATAAGCTACTCTAGCAGTAGGATACTTATTAATACTGTTTAGTATTGGGGTATTGATATTAATAATAACAGGAAGATAATTATTGACCACAGGCAGATACTGCTTTTGTATGTAGATGCTTTCTAATAGCCCTGCTAGAGTAGCTTATTGTGTGTTTTTGCATGTGTCTATAGGCCACATGTTTTAATCACATGTTTTCAGATCAGCTGCTCTCCACAATAGGGTGGTTGAGGAAGCAAAAATCATGTGTAAGGAGATATATAAGGTGGTAGCTGAAGCTGGGAGGTAATTGAGGAGTTGGAGATCTTAAGCATCAGCCTAAACAGCTTGGGGTGTTTTCATCTGCAGAAGGGAAGATCACTGAAGCTTTGGCATATTGACAACAGGATATTGGAGAGAAGGGCGTCAGTAGCATGAAGTGGAAGGGGTGAGATGAAGATTCACTCACATTCTCCATCCAGCAGGGGCAGATGGAGGACTACACACCGTGAGTCTCTGAGATAAGCTCAATGTTGTTGATTTTGGCTAGTGTAGACTTGCTTGGGTTTGTATCTTTTCCTAAGTGGGTCTCAAGGGCATTGGGTTCAGGCTTGGTATTCAGGAACAACTTTGTAAATTGTGTCCCCATGGACACGCCCATGATTGCCCCTTCTCAGAAAGTGCACACTCTCACCTGAGCCAAAGTTGCCTTGCCCCAGTGGAGTCCAATCATGGGACCTGAGCATGAGACTCTTCTATAGTATTTCTCCTTTCATCCTATTAGTATCATCTGTTTGTAGCAGTAGAAGAAAAATGAAGTGGGGAAGACCATCGCTTGACAAGATGTATCCCAGAGCCAGAAGCAATAGTGTTAGAGAGGAGTGATCAGTATTTCAGTAGTGAGAAGGAAGACAGAATTTGTTCTTGGCCCACATTGCAGAATAGCAGACCTTCTGGAAATAACAGCAGCATCTGATATGTGGTTTATGGTTTCTGAAGGCATTTCATATGAATTAGCTTATTTTCCATTTTGTGCCTTCCTACCGGGTTGTGGGAAAGGTGGTGCAAAGAGCACTATCCCTGCTCGTGTGAGGATTCGTGTGCAGATGTCCAGAAAGGTGAGGCAATTTGCCCAGTGGCAGGATGGTAAAAGGAAGAGCAAGATAGAACTGGAACCAAAGTTTCTTGACTCCAAGTCTAGAGTTTTCTCTGTGCACTAGCTGTATTGCCCTGTTACGGGGTTTGACTGTTCTGCAGTAACCCCAGGGAAAGTTTAGTCCTGCCAATGGTTGGCCTGTCAGTCTCTGAAACCATGATAGAGATGGAGGGTGATACATGCTGGACTGAGGGGACAGAGGAGGAGTAAACGAGAGAAGCAGGATGCTAATCGTTGCCCATTAAGTGAGCATAGTGTTCTTTTCCCATTTGACTTGGCATAAAAAAGCAACCAGGGCCAGATTAAGCAGAAGACTGGAGAGGGGACGGGGAAGAAGGTAGCAAGAGAGAGGAACAGGGTCAGACTGTTTAGTGAGCATGGGAGACTCCAGCCGGTCAATGGACGATCCAGCTAAACTGAAGGCTGCTTCATCACCTTCTCGGGATGAGGATTTGTAGCCCTCTAGTGCTGGAGTGGGTGCCGTATCCTGTAATTCTCTGAACAATGTAAAACACCCCACAGACACCTTCCAGTGTCTACATATGCATGCTCATTAGGCAAGAGGAAACAACTAGGACAGAAATCCAGATGACTGGGGATGGGATTATTCCACTTGCCAAACTGTGTTTATTTTCTGCTGGAAACATTTTTTGGTCTTTTAATAAGTCTCTTTCTACTCCAAGGCCCCAAACGATATTCTCTTGTCTTTTTGTAAAAAAAATTATTTTTATATCTAAGTATTTTATCCATCAGGAATGGATGTTACTGTCAGATATGAGGCAGGAAATCTAATTTTATTTTTTCCCTCAGGTGGACAAGCAGCAATATCAGCTTCCTTTCCCCTCTGACCTATTTCCAAATTTGTGTGGGTTGTTTCTTGGCTCTCTATTTTGTTCTATTGGCCATTTCATGTGTACTTGTGTCAATACCATCTTGCCTCGATTACTCTAGTTCTATAAGTCTTGATATCTCTTAGGGCAAGTTCCCATGACGCCCACTTTCTTCTTCTTCAGCTATGTCTTGGCTTTTTTAGGACCTTTGCTAATTTACATCTCTGTTCCTAAATGGCATCATAATATTACTATTAGTTTGTAACTTGTGAATAAGAAACTTAATAGTCAAATAGTAATAATAAGAATTTAAAAATGATAATAGACATGTTTTGTTATTACATAGTATCATAAAATATTATTTTAATGGCTACCTAATGTTATTGTTTAAATGTACCATAATTTACTTATTCATCCCCATTGGATATTTAAATTGTTGCCAGATTATCATTACAAGCAATTCTTTGGCATATATCTTCTGGAAAAATAGCTTTGTAACTTTATCAATTATTATTATTATCCAATTTGACCAGAGAGAGACAGAAAGAGAGAGGAAAAGTGAAAGCAAGTCACCAGGTCCAGGACTTGAACTGTGGTTGGCCATGTGGGAATCCAGCAGCTTTAATCACCACGTCATCTGCCAGCCCTCAAAATCTTTTTTATTTGCTTAATATTAAGGTTTTTTTAAAATTTATTTTGCTATAGAGCATATATACTCACTGAAGATATAGAGATAATAGAGAGAGAGAGAGAAAGAGAGAGAGAGATAAGTAAATAGAAAGATAGATAGATGAGAGAGAGAGAGAGAAAGCTCCCTTCAGGGAGGATGACCATACAGTAATCCATTCTCTTAGAATTTTGGGCATACACACACATATGGGCTCTGTGTGTTGTTCAAGCCACTGGATCTTGGATGGGAACTACACAGTTGGCCATGTGGGATCCTGCTGTCATAACCACCACACCACCAGCTGGCCCAATATCAAGGTTTTGATACAAATTACTAAATGATCTTCTAGACAATTCATATGAACTGTGTATGTGACTGTGTAGGTCGGTGTCAGGGACACGCAGCAGTATCAGCTTCCTTTCACCTCTGACCTATATCCAAATTTGTGTGGGTTGTTTCTTGGATCTCTATTTTGCTAGCAATAGACATTATCATTTTCAAAAATGATAGAGCTAGCCCTGTAGCTAGTGGTTAAGGTAGCAGGGACCAGCAGTTGGCGTAATGGCTATGTCACTGGACTCTCATGTAGTCGACCGTGGTTCAAATCCCGGACCTCATGGCTTAAACTCATGCCGGGCGCATATGCGTGTGTGTCCAAGATCCTGAGAGAAGAATGGAGGAGAAGGGATTGTGGAGCGGCCATCCCCCTCGGGGGGTGATTTCTTGGTTTCTGTCTCTCCGTCTCTCCCTGTTTTTCTGGTAAGTGCACACGCCCTATAGCAAAAACCTCTAAAATTTTTTTAAAAGGTAGCTAGATGATAAAGGGCTCGTGAAAGTTGGAATCCTGACCTTGGCTTCTTGAAAAACATGTTGGACGTGTGTGTATGTTCAAAAATCCTGATGGGGTAGAGAAATGGAGGAAAAGGGATTGTGGCAAGACCATGCTCCACTGGGGGATGCTTTCTTGCTCTTCCTCTCTCTCACTCTGGTGAGTGTGCATGCCTTTTGGCAAATAAAAATTTTAATAATAATGATAATAATAATAATAATAAATACTATCCAGTCAAATAGGCAAATATTTAAAATGAAGTTAAATTTGGAGTTCCATCTAATTTGGATTAACTACGTTCTATTGTATGTTCATGTTTTGCCAGGGAACAGCCACAGGGTTTCAGATACCAAATACTCTCCTGAGTACTGCCTCCCTGTGTTCCATTAGAGGAATTGAGCCAGGCCCACTGGGCCCATGGAGAATCAGACTGCCATGGTGACTGAGTTCATTTTGCTGGGATTTCCCCTCAGCAGGGAAGTGGAGTTGCTGTTCCTGGTACTCCTGCTGCCCACATTCCTGTTGACTCTCCTGGGGAACCTGCTCATCATCTCCATTGTGCTGTCCTACTCTCGCCTTCACACCCCCATGTACTTCTTCCTGTGTAACCTCTCCATCCTAGATATCCTCTTCACCTCAGTCATTTCTCCAAAAGTGTTGGCCAACTTAGGATCTGGGGATAAAACCATTTCCTTTGCTGGGTGTATCACCCAGTGCTACTTCTACTTCTTCCTGGGCACAGTAGAGTTTCTACTGCTAACGGTCATGTCGTATGATCGCTACGCTGCCATCTGCTACCCCCTGCGGTACACTACCATCATGAGACCTCCTGTCTGCATTGGGACTGTTGTGTTCTCTTGGGTGGGAGGCTTCTTATCTGTGCTCTTTCCAACCGTCCTCATCTCCCAGCTGCCCTTCTGTGGCTCGAACATCATTAACCATTTCTTCTGTGACAGTGGCCCCCTGCTGGCCTTGGCCTGTGCAGACACCAGTATCATTGAGCTGATGGATTTTATGCTTTCATCCATGGTCATCCTGTGCTGCATAGTCCTTGTGGCCTACTCCTATACATACATCATCTTAACAATAGTGCGCATCCCTTCTGCAAGTGGCAGGAAGAAGGCCTTCAATACCTGTGCTTCCCACCTGACCATAGTCATCATTTCTAGTGGCATCACTGTGTTTATCTACGTGACTCCCTCCCAGAAAGAATATCTGGAGGTCAATAAGATCCCTTCAGTACTGAGCAGTGTGGTGACTCCATTCCTCAACCCGTTTATATATACTCTGAGAAATGACATGGTGCTGGCGGTCCTCCGAGATGTGTGGGTTGGGCTCCGAAGAATTTTAGAGAAGAGGATGAGGATGGTGCTGAGGAACAGACTGCCCTCCAACGAAGGCCATTAAGGAGGGAATACTCTCTCTTCCTTTTCAGCACACAGACCCATTGTGTAAAGTCCTAGTATGAGGAGAAGAGTTGCCTTAGCAAAAGAGAGAGCTAATTAAGAAACTCTAAATAGTGGATAGTGGATAGAAGACTGAGCTTGGAGATGAGAATATGAGTCTGGCTTTATTACTAAATATGTCTGTTGCCACAGCTGTGTCACTGTCAGTGATAGTGCCCTTGTCTGACGTTTGACCGGGCTGAACTTGAGGAGATCTAAATCCCACCTAAACCATATATTGTAAAAATTGCAGAAGGGTCATGCAGCCTGTACCTGTTAGAGTCCTACATGTTTGGTCTCATTAACTAAAGGAAACTGCACACGACTGTTCTATCAGCAGTCCCTCTGGCATTCCTCTTCATGGATCCTTTTTTTTTTCCTTCCTCTCTAGGAATCTTTCTAGGAACAATTTTTATTTTCCTCTGTTCTCATATCTTGTAATCCACGGTTTTGAATTGTGAACATTTGTAATCATTGTGGTGGGTCTGTATAGTCCACGTTATCTGATAATATTGCTTTCTGTAGTAGAACATGCTATTATATCTAACATGCTCGTTTCTTTTTGTAAGACATGGCCCTTCAATGATTGAGCCATGGTTGGATAATCTGACTGAAGGCATAGTCTGTTGTCTGGTCAATGATCTATAATCTACAAGACTTGGTTGGGGCAAATTAACTGTGCAAAAAAATATCTCTTTTTCGAGAATTTGAATGAAGTGATGTAGAAATTATGCCAAACCATGATGATACTTCCTCTGGAAGCTCAAGTTCGCTTGGAGGCTCGAGTGATTATTTTGGAGGCCATGGTCAAGCTCTGATGAATAGTTAGAGGAAAACAGTCTGCCCATCAGAGAGAATTGAGTTGATGTGTAGAGAAACACAAAGAAGAGGGACGAGCAGTTGGCATAATGGCTATGTCGCTGGATTCCCACATAGTCAACTGCAGTTCGAGTCCCAGACCTGGTGACTTAAACTCACGCTGTGTGCATGTGCGTGCATGCCCAAGATACCGAGAGGAGGATAGGGGAGAAGATTGCGGTGTGGCCATCTCCCCTAGGGAGTGATTTCTCACTTTCTCTCTGTCTCTCTCTGTTTTTCTGGCAAGCACCCTATAGCAAAAACCTCTAAAAAAAAAGAAAAAGAAAAAAGAAAAAAAAAAAAGAGAGAAAAACAGAGAAGATACAGATGAGAAAACTTTCAGCTGTAACTTTCAGAGCTAAGGGCCCTCTTCCTTAATGACTTCCCAGGCTAGGGAGCTGGTAGAGTTTTCATTCCTGTTTCTGGATTTTCTTACCTTTAACTGTAATTAAAATTCCTTCTTCTTAAGCTATCTTGAGACAAGGTTTTTGTTTCTTAGGACCAAAATACAAAAACAAAAAACAACCAAAAAAACCCCCCAGCTTGACTACAAAGTTCTCTCTCCACTAAATGTTGCCCCTCTCCTTTTCTGGATTTGTGGGACTGGAAAGAATCTATTTTTAGTAACACTCGGTGTGAATTCTTGGTGTTCAAACAGTGCATGTGATGCTTGACCAGCTGGTTCAGGTCAGTGCAAACCATTCTTTCCGATCTCATTAGAAGCTCTGGGGTTTAGATTCTAGTCCCCCCGGTCTCTAGCACTGCAGCATCTACCTGGCCTGAATTAACTCCTATGGTGCACAAGAACTGGTCAGAAGAGCTCGTAGACATTTGTGAAAATAAATGAAGACCTCTAAAATACGAGCAGAGGTACTTACTCAGAAATGAACATACCAAGGAAGTTAGCCAATGTCACTTGGATGTGGCAGAGACTCAAAGGTAGACAGGGGAGTGGGAAAGCTTCATAGTGGAAAATAGGGAAGTGCAGGTCTAATGTGACTGGAGGTTTTTGGCATGGGGTAGCTGAAGGTGGGCTGACTGGAAGCGAGGCATTATGTGTTTGGTTTGGGGAGCATTTTTAACTTTCTCTAGATTGCTCTGAGTTAGAAAAAAGTGAGGATGTAGAGGTGGGAGAAAAAATAGGGAAGTGACAGTCATAACCAAGTCCTGACTGTTTGAGGCCGACTGCTGTAGAGGTTGTGGTTTGGCTTTCCTGGCTGGTTGCTGTAGAGTTTGTGAGTCAGACTTCTATTGTCATGTATGGCCTGGCTACTGTCCTTTTTTGTATTGAGGCTCTCAGGTCTTATACAATGAAAGGTCTTCAAACTTCTTAAAGTCTGGGCAGTGAACAATGTTCTCAACACTGATGACCAGATGTCATAAGTAACAGGTGATATAAAAGAAACAGTTTAATTTGGGGTTTTGCAGGCCAGTGTAGGTCCTTTAGAAACTGAGGAGGTCTTGCATGTGACAGAGACCTTGATTTTTAAAAAAAAATTTTTAATTTAACTTTATTTCTTTCTTTATTTTAAATTTGACAAGAGAGCGACAAAATGAGAGAGAGAGAGGGAAAGTGAGAAAGCAAGCCTCCAGGTTTGGGACTTAAACCATGTTCACGGAATCCAGCTCCCTTAACCACCATGCCATCTGCCGGCCCAGTGTCCCGACCTGGTTCGGGCGCCACGTGTCCCGACCCGGTGGGACAGTCGAACAGGTTTCCTGAGGGAAGGAGTGAGAGCCGGAACAAGCGTCACAGTGTCACAGCTCGGAGACGACACAGTGTCGTCTGTTTATTGTGGGCAGCACGGTACAGCACGGAGACGACGCAGTGTTACAGCTCTTTAGGGTCGCGTCGTCTGTTGTGAGCAGCACGGAGACGACGCGGTGTCACAGCTCTTCAGGCTCGTCTGGAGACGATGTAGTGTTACAGCTCTTCAGGGTCGTCTGGAGACTGTGCGGTGTTTCATCTCTGCAGGCTCTCCAGGGTTGTCTGGAGACTGTGCAGTGTTTCAGCTCTGCAGGCTCTCCAGGGTCGTCTTCCTGGTCTTCTGTGTTGTCTTCGCTGTCTTCCCGGTCGTCTGGCTATTGTGGGCCAGGCATGGTGCTTATATACACATTGGTGGATCGCAAAGGTGGGTTATGATTGGTTGTAAACGGTGGGCCGTGATTGGTTGTAAACGGTGGGTTACGATTGGTTGCTTTTGGACCAATCATGAGGTGCCAGATATGCAAATCTGAGGGATTTCTAGTGGCCAATCATGGCAATTGTTTGCTCTCTGAGAAACCTCGGCAGACTCGCTGTTGCGCAGCCTCCCACATTGCTCTCTGAGAAACCTCGGCAGACTCGCTGTTGCGCAGCCTCCCACAGCCCAAGACCTTGACTTTTGAGTGGACCCCAGCTCTAAATTTAGACGCTGTGGTTGGTTGGTGTCGCCCATGCAGGACACATGTGGCATTAGAAATAGCTCAATGTTGCAGTGCATCTTGCAAAATCAGTTAAGGCTGTGAGGATCGATCTAAGAGACTCTTCAAAGTCTTAGTCTTAGACTCAGAAAAGACTTTAAGAACCTAAAGAGCAGGCACCTAGGATTGACTTAGTGGAGAGTAAGAAGTTAGACTGTCAGAACCTGCTGGGCTGCACACATTTTCTGGAGTGGGAAAGGCTGTGGATTAGAAATAAACATAATGACAAACACACAAAGTCACACAGGTATAGAAAACGAGGGTTGGGTGAGCCTGACTTCTCTGGTGGAGAAGTTGTGACCTGGAACTGGTCCCAGGTTTATTCTTTTAAAGGGCAGAAAATGGGGGAAGAGGAAATGGAATGCAAAGTCAGTTGCTTTTGGATGTAAATCACTTGAAGATGTGAAATTGACTGATGCCATGTGATTTCTCTGATCTATTTGGGGCAGCATTTGATAAACACATATAGCTTCCTTTAGCCTCATACTGCCCTGCAGTAAGGACAACAACAGGCAGGTAGCATTTCGTATGGAAATGCTCTCACGGTCATTGCTAATGAAGCTCTGAATGCATCTAATGGTCATGTTTTCTCAGACTGGGTTCTCCACACTAGCCCTCTATGTTTCTTTACAAGGCTCTGAGATCTCAGAAGCCACATTCCAGGGCCAGCAGATGGCATAGCAGTTACATCACTGGACTCCCACATGGCCAACTGTGGTTTGAATCTCAGACCCAGTGGCTTGTAACTCATGCTGGGCATGTGTGCATATGTGCCCAAGGTCCTAGGAAGAGAATGAGGAAGGGATTGCAGCATGGCCGTCCACCCTGGGGAGTGACTTCTCACTTTCCCTCTCATTGTCTCTGCCTCTCTCTCTCTCTCCGGCCAGTGCATGTGCCCTAAGGCAAAAACCTCTACAAGAAAGAAAGAAAGAAAGAAAGAAAGAAAGAAAGAAAGAAAGAAAGAAAGAAAGAAAAAGAAAGGAAGAAAAATAGACCATATTCCTTCTGTCAGAAATGTTCCACTTAGAACATCTGGAAATTCTTAGACACCCTCAGAAATCCTTTAAACCAATGAGCAAAGGTTTCTGGGTCTGGATTTCAAAGCAGCAACCTAGCAGTCATGCACTGCACAGGGATGTTTGGTTAATGACAGGTAGCATATATGATAGTGTGTCGGGACTAGCTCGGCATAAACACGTTTTTTTGAGTGGGGAAGGCTATGGATTAGAAATAGATGCAATAACAAACACACAAAGACACACAAGTATAGAAAAGTGAGGATTGGGTGGGCACAACTTCCCTAATGGAGAAGTTGCAACCAGAACTAGCCTCAGGTTTATTTTTTTATAGGGTAGAAAATGGGGGAAGAGGAAAATAGGATGCCAAAGGAATGGGGAAGAAGAAAGTGGAATGCAAAGAGAATAAGGGAGGAGAAATTAGAATGAGAAGCCAGGTGGTTTTGGATGTAAATTGTCTGAAGATGTGAAAATGACTGGTGCCATATATATTTTATCATTTTTTTTGGGGGGGACAATTTGATAAACGCATGTGACTTCCTTTAGCCCGGTATTGGGGTATTGGGTATTAACAACAATAGGAAGACACCTATTGACAACAGGCAGATACTGTTTTTGTATGTAGATGCTTCTCAATAGCCCTGCTAGAGTAGCTTACGGAAGCTCATATTTGTATGTGTCTACAGATCACATGTTTAAATTACATGTTTTTAGATTGACTGCTCTCCACAATAGTGGTTCCCTAAGAATACAATAGGCTATACCATATAGCCTAGGTATACGCTAGGTTATGCCATCAAAGTTTGTTGAAACATACTCTATGATGTTTGCACAACCATGAGATAGCTTAATAACACATTTCTCAGAATGTCTCTTCTGTAAGTGACCCACAACTGTATTGCAACTTCTCACTGGGAACCTTTAGCCAAGCAGTTGCAATCTCCGTCCACAGCACTTTTCCTCTTCTAGGACTGTCATGCCTTGTGTGGCCGGTATGCTTGTCTATATGCATTCCTTACCAGGCAGCAAGTGCTTGCAGGAAGAACATTTGGTGTTGTTAATTTTTGGGTCTCCTGTCCTTATTTCCCAGGAACCTACATTAGTGTTTCTCACACAAGATATTTTCAAAATATTTGTAAATAAACTGAAAAATATGTTCAATTTAATAATTACTCTTTTTCACAATGTAAGTGTTACCTTGAACTTGGGTTGGGTTTTTCATATTTGAATAAAGGGGTTGAACTCCTTGGAAAGGAGGTTTCTACAAAATGTAGGAAAGAGAAGCCTTGAAGGGCTCCCTGAGGATACTGTCAGGAAATGTAATGCTTTTGACTTGGGATGTGGGGAGGTAAAGAAACATTTATCTGCTTGCAAACTTTGCCTTAGTTGGCGTGTCTGGCTTCCACTTCTACACTCATCTAGTTCCGAAACCAAGTGGAAACTAATCTAATTGTTAAACTATTTTGGCCTAAAATGGCCACTGTACTCCCACACTTGGATTCCTATGGATAAGCTGAAATCATACGTGTTAGGTTGTTTTCCTGAGCTGGTTGCTAAGTTATAGCCAATCATACTAGTCACACTTCAATCAAGCCCATCTATTGGGCTGTTTGTGCAGCCTACTATCCACCTATAACCAATCCAATAGTCTCTCTACGTTATCCTTTCACTTTCATTTTTGTGTGTCATTTTCCCTTTTCCGGAACTTAAATACTGAGCCAACCATGAGGCTGGCCGGAGTTGTCTGGAAGTCCGGGGACAATTGCCCAATTTAAATTGTGTTAAGATTTGCTCAATTAAACCTCTACTCTATTGGGGCTGGCAGGTGGCATGGTGGTTAAGGTGCTAGACACTCCCACATGGCTGACCACAGTTCAAGTCCTGGATCTGGTGGCTCCTGGACCTGGTGGCTTGCTTGCTCACTTTCCCTCTCTCTCTCTGGTCAAATTAAAATATAAATGAATGAATAAATAAAATTAAATAATTTTTAAAAATTCTATTAAATTGGCTGGTTTATTTTTCTTTTAATATCACTTAGACGCTCCCTTAGAAGACAAGGTCTTTTAAAAAATTATTTATTTAATTTTATTTCTTCTTATTTTACATGAAAAGACATGTAAAATTTATTTAAACAGAGCCCAATGGGGTAACCATGGTATCATCAGAGTGCCTCCAGAGGAACAGGGAGGAGGGGCCAAATGAAACTCAATCAATGGCACTCCCACACCTTTACTGTTTGATTTACTCAGCCAGGAACCACAGAGGGTGCCATCTTGTGGAAATCCAAAGAGGTAACAAAGTGTTCATGTGTGTTGAGGGTCTTCATGCATTGCTAGTTCTTGTAATCCTGTACACGTAGGGTCTTGTCATCAGCACAAATCAAAATAAACTCCCCCCCAGAATGGCACAGAGCTCCACATACCCAGTTATCATGACCCACCAGAGTCATAAGGCACATGCCAGTACTGAAATCCCACATCTTTTTTTTTTAAATTTATTTATTTTTTTTTATTTTTACATTTTTCCACAAACATTTACTTTACATAGCAAAAAATTTTAGCTCATACTCCATAATTCTTGACAGTTTACAAACAACTTTCAAGATCTCAAAATACTGAATTTTAAAGATAATGTTCAAAATATGTCTTATAATTTTGTATAATTTTAAAACTCTATAACAACAGAAGCAGAATGGTTTCAAATATATATATATACATATATATACAAATATATATGTGTATATATATATACACATTTAGAGTGCAGACACTCGGTATATATTAAGTGGGGACATACAATGTCTCTCCTTCATAGCATGGCTTGCTTCACTCAACAGAAATCTCACATCTTAATGGTCTTGTCTCTGGATCCAGAGAGCAAGAATGGCCCAGGCTTACCACTTGTTTAAGTCTCAGATCCTGTTGCTTCAGAGATGGAAGAATATGAGCTTTTTGCAGCCCAGGAAATGCATTCTACCCCATGCTCATGTCCTCGAAGCTCAGCCTTGCATTCCTTTGTTGCTATGACCCATACACGCACAGTCTGGTCACTGGAATAGCTGGCTATCTGAGTGCCATCCTGATTTGATCGTACTGAATGTACCCATTCTCTATGTCCTGTGAATGTCCACACCGTAGCCAGTTTGCATGTCCCACATTTTTATAGTTTTATCCCTTGAGGCAGACACTACATGATCTCCATTGGGCATGATGGCCACTGAGGAAACATTGTGGATGTGGCTGAGCATGGTTCTGATGCATTCAAAGCCCTGAAAATCCCATAGTTCAATGGTCATATCTGCAGAACAGGAAGCCGGAAGCTTGCCGCTATGGTCAAATGAAATGTCCTGCACAGTCTATATGCCCCTTAAGCATTTGTTCAAAATCTCCAGTCTTATTATCCCACACCTTAATTGTAGCATCCTCTGAAGCAGAGACCATAACACTGAACACAGGATGGAAAATGACTCAAGTGACTGACTGGACTTCTATGACCACTCAATGCATATTTTTCTGGTGGATGGGGAATCCATTCATTTGGGTCTCATTTCTGACTGAGAGGTCCACCTGATGTAAATTTTTATTTTGCTTCATTTAGCTTTGATTCTAGTTCCATAACCTCCCCTTTCTTTCTTTCTTTCTTTCTTTCTTTCTTTCTTTCTTTCTTTCTTTCTTTCTTTCTTTCTTTCCTTCCTTCCTTCTCTCTCTCTCTCTCTCTCTCTCTCTCTCTCTCTCTCTCTCTCTTTCTTTCTTTCTTTCTTTCAGAGGTTTTTGCTATAGGGAACATGCACTGGCAAGAAAGACAGAGAGAGACAGAGAGACAGAAAGTGAGAAATCACTCTCCAGGGGGGATGGCCATGCCACAATCCCTTCTCCTCCATTCTCTTCTTGGGATCTTGGGCATACACACACGCGCCCAGCATGAGTTTAAGCCACCAGGTTTGGGATTCGAACTGTGGTCAACTACATGGGAGTCCAGTGACATAGCCATTATGCCAACTGCTGGTTCCCTATACCTTCTTTTTCAATTTAATAACAGATGCCTATTTTTTCCAAAAGACCATCATAGTTCTTATCTAATTCTTCATATCTAATTCAGCTTTCTTTTTAAAAACAGAATAGGCCTCTTCCTAGCCATTTGAATGAAGATAATCTGCTATAGCTTTAGTTCATCTTGTCTCTGGGACAGCACCATTTTGGCTGCGATGTCAAGCTTATTTGATAGTGGTATGTCCTTCCTTTGGGAAATCAAAAAGCTTTGTGATTCCTGGATTTATAATTAAATATGCCACTAAGTGGCTTACATGCAGTGGAAAACAATTCTTTTACAAGTAAATTCAGCCAGTAACCAGGAGATAATTCAACAAGTAAGGTTTATTCCGCCGGAGTGCTGCATCGCAGCCTCTGCAGGGACTCTTCTCTCCTTCACTCCCATCAATCAGCAGGGGACGGGGGTTACTATTATTTTTTAATTTGACCAGAGAGGCAGAGAGAGAAAGGGAAAGTGAGAAAGCAAACTGTCAGGTCTTAGACTCGAACCACAGTTGGCCATGTGGGAGTCCAGTGCCCTTAACCACCACGCCACCTGCTGGCCCCAGAAGATAAGGTCTTAATGATGGCTGTTTGTTGAGTCCTAGAAAGCTTGGGAGTTGAGGAGCATGTCAGAGTGGGCCCCAGCAGACCTCTGTAGTCTGTGACATGACTTCCTTTCCCTAATGTATCTGTGCTCTCCCTGCCTTGTCAACCTAAAAATGAAGGCAGAGGGACAATATGTGAAGGGAAAGTTCATTTGAGTGGTGATACAGATTTCTGTTGCCTAAAATGTGCACACTGAAAATGGCCATGACAGGGCTAGCGTAGGGAACAAAGAGAAGGGCAGAGAGGAGAGGCTACAAGTTTTCTGTCGGGAATGTTCATTGGTTCGTTTAAAGTAACACAAGCAGCAGATTGGCTATACCTTTTCCCTTACGTTATGAACTCTAGTGAAGAACATTGTACGAATATAGGATGAGATCACATTGTACCCAGTTGCACCTCAGTTTGTTTCGTATAATCTAAAACATGCCATTTTGGGAAATAACCAGATGGTTGGGGAGGTAACCAAGGCCTCATTGCTCGTTCCTCTCTGGGATGAACAGACCTCTCCGTTTCATAGACTGTTCTGTACTGCTGTTCTTTCTCAGCCCCCATTTACTCTCCCACTAGCCCCAGGCTGCAGTAGGCAGAATGGGGTGGGAGTGAGAATGTGTTGGGGGGGCGGGAGTAGCTGGGAGTCCCAGGCTCCCAAAGAAGTCTGAGGTGGTTTGGCAGTTTGCAACTATTGGTAAATAGAATTAAAAGCCAAAATTCCCAAGGCAGAGAACTGCACCTCAGAGGTAGAAGAGAAGGAAAAGACAGTTATTATTGAATAAGCATTAAACGAGAATGTGATGCACATCACCAGCAATGGGCTGAAGAGACTGCAACGATGGAAAGGATTTTCACCTTTTTATGTAGCCAAACGCATACAATTGCATGTATTTTTTCAAGAGGAAGTACAACTAGTCTTCAGGTAAGAGGAGTTGGCAACATCATTTGTCACACACAGGTCATCTTAAATTCACTCGATGTCACCGTCTATGTTAGCTAATTGGCTTTATCTAAAGGAAAAATAAACTTGTAACAGAAGGTAGTTTGGGAGCAGGGTATCCACTGAAGTTGGATACCTGCTCTCTCTTGGGGCCTGGGAAATAGAGACTCTATCTTTGATGTTTGCATTTCAAAGAGATGATTCCCAGGTCCTTAAGAAAGACTCTCTGGGTTGTAAAGCTGGTGAGAGAATTGGTTAACATTTAAAAGGCTTATATCCATTTCAAAGAAACAGGGAAAGAATTTACAAGTGTTCTAAAGCAAATGTCTACAAAAAGGAAAGTGAGAGAAGTCTTCCTTTATTAAGCTTCTTGTTTTTAATGGTGTTTGCCATTACATAGCCCTGGGGAGCTGGGTTCTGCCAATGTTTCTTGCTTCCATAAACATTGTCAATTTAGGTACAGTCTTTCTGTCCTTCCATACCTACAAGGGTTGAGGGTGTGGACGTGGGAGGATAGGTTCAAGGACCCTCTGTGGATACCCAAATCCATGGATGCTTAGGTCCCTTATATAAAATGGTATAGTATTTATATACAGCTTATGCAAATTCTCTTGTATACTTCAAATCATTGCTAGATGATTACTTATTGTACAATGCAAATGTTATGTAAATAGTTGTTACACTGTATAATTTAGGGAACAAGAAAAGTTTGTATATCTTTGGTACAGAAACCTTTTAAAATTAATTAATTAATGTGTTATAGGGTATGTGTGCTTGCCAGAGAGAACCAAAGGCAGAGAGAGAGAGAGAGAGAGAGAGAGAGAGAGAGAGAGAAGATCACCCCCTAGAGGAATAGACATGTTGCAATCCCTTTTCTCCATTCTCCTCTTGGGATCTTGGACACACACACATATATGCCCAGCATGTTTTTTGAGCCACTGGGTCCAGGACTCGAACTACACAATTAGCCATGTGAGATCCAGTGCCCTAACCTCCATGCCACTTGCTAGTCTTTTTTGCTTTAGTTGTTGTTGTTGTTGTTTTCTGCTATAGGGCATGTGTGTGTGTGTGTGTGTGTGTGAGAGAGAGAGAGAGAGAGACAGAGAGAGAGAGAGAGACAGAGAGACAGAGACAGAGAGTCACAGAGACACAGAGGGGAGAAAGTGACAAATCAAGCCCTAGTGGAAACGATCACCCTGCAATCCCTTCTCCTTCATTCTTTACTCAGGATTTTGGGCACACATGCGTACATGCCCTGTGTGATTTTCAAGTTGCTGGGTCTAGGACTCAAGCTACGGCACCGGCCTTGTGGAATCCAGCACTTTAACTGCCATGCCACCTGCTGGCCCACAATCATTTAAAAAACGTTTCTGACCTGTGGCTGGTTGAATCTGAAGATGTGTAACCTGAAGATTCAGAGTGCTGGCTGTACATTTGTACGGATCAGTATAAGGCAAGGTAAGCCTCTGTCTGAGGGGCTTTCTCTATAGTTGACATCATGGACATCAACCTAAGTTTGGATAACTGTGTCATTTTCAGATTTTTAATTTTTAATTAAGATGTATATTTGTTGTAAAACTTCAGCCAGTACAGGAATGTATAAAGTAAAACACAGAAGCCCTGCCAGTCGACTTCATTGTCTATATTCAACGTTGTTAGACATATTTTAGGCTGATAGACAATACGTGGCTATTCAAACTAAACATAGAAGGCTTTTATTTTACAAAATAGGATAGTGGTATATGAATTGTCTGCAATTTGATTTTAGAAATATATTTCTGAGTGAAGGCCTATAAAATTACATGGTTTGTTTTTAGATATTATTTTTGTAGGCCATGGACACTGAGATTTTTATTATTTTGTGCTTAGTGTCAAAATTTACTGGCATAAATTACTGCGATTAGGACTCACTGCTCATAGTGTATGACTAGTTTGAAATTTAGGACAGGCTGCAATGGCTTAGGTGGTAGGATAGCACAGTGAGATGCTGGGGGCACACGGGAGGCTCTGAGTTTGCATCCTGTGTCTATCCTTACTCGCCCAGAGGCATGCCTCTGATCCTGGCTGGCTAGAACGGTGGTGGAGGGTGAGATTGTGATGTGGTGAGACAGGCTCTCTGTCTGTCTCTATCACATTAAATAAATAAATAATCTTTTAAAAAATTTCAATAATTATTTTGGCAAATTCTACTAAATTGTCTCCCTAAACACAGTAACAACTTTTTCTCCTGCAACATTGTATGCAAATGTTACTATATTTGCATAGTCTTCATCATTGCTGCTACTAGGTTTCCAAGTTCTTTAAAATTTTTGTCATTTGGCATATAAGAACAATTTATCATTGCTGTTTTGTATTTCTTGTATTATTGAAAAGGTTGAGCATGTCTTTTTACGTTCATTGGTTATCTGTATAGCTGATTCTGTGAATTACTATTTTTCTTTGCCCTGTGTATAAAAATAAAGTACTTATTTTTCTGTTAGGTAGCTTTCTTTTTCTGGTTGTTTGATATAAACTGTTTTCATTTCTCATCAAAACCTTAATATTTTTCATGTCCTTCCATCTTGCAATCTTAGGTCTAGGAAGGAAATCACTGGTCAAATGGGCAACAGTGAATGTGTAGGCTCATACCACGTTTGTTTATAATATAAAATAATGAGACCCAATTTTAAGATCCAAAAATAAGGAAGTGGATAAATAAATTATGACAAAGTCATACAATGGAAGATGATGCAACAATTAAGGATAATGATTTATTTGGGTGAGTTTTGTGAACTAGTGATTAAAGATATTGGATCCTATATGGCCAGCTGCGGTGGAATCCCAGCCCTGGCAAACTGAAAAACACACCAGGTGCGTTTGTGTTCACCTCCAGAACCCTTACAGGATGGAGAAACGGAGGAGGAAGGCCGCGAGGTGACTACATCCCATTGGGTGAGTACTCTCTTCCCCTCTCTGTCTTTCCCTGGCAAGCGCGCTCATCCTTTGATAATTAAAAAAAATTTATATATATATACACACACATACACATAAATAATAATGATTTATTTCTATAGGTTCTGTATTTTTTTATGTAGTAAGAAATTTATAACAATGATGTTAAAACTTTCATAAAGGGGGCCAGCAGATGGCATAGTGGCTACGTTGCTAGACTCCCACATGGTCAACCATGGTTTGAGTCCCAGACCTGGTAGTTTGAAACTAAAAATAGTGAAAGAAATACCATATATTACATATATATGGTATCATAACTTCAGGACTTTACTGATATTAACTAAAAATATTGCAAAAAAATTCACCAAACTGGTATGTTTGGTAAGAAAAAATGCCATTCTCACCCCCCAAACAATTCTCTTTTCATGAAAGAAAAGTAGTTCATTCCCAAAAGGGAAAAAAAAGGGCATAATCTCAGAATTTAAAAACATTTTAAAAATGTTATTGTTTTCACTTTTTTCTTTATGCATGATGAAGTGCATGTGTGAGCACGTGGGAGGGAGAGAGAGGGAGGAGTGCCCTCCCACGGGGCCTGGCCACACCGACACCCCTTCCCTCCAGTCCTTGGGCTTGTCAGACCTTGGGCACTCTTGCACATGCCTGGCATGTTCCAGGCTGACCGGGCGGTTGAATTGAAACTTCAGTCTCTATGTGGGGTCTGGCTTCTCTTGAGCAGTGCTTTACCATGGTGCCATGGAGTCATCACAAGAAGTGTTACTTATTTTATTCTGATTCAGATATATGTTGTCATGGACCAGCTGCAGTCAGATTTGTGTAGGAAACCACTGTGTCTATACATAGTTTGACAGTTTTATTTGGTCACTTTGCTCTTTACTTGGACATTTTAGGAGCTACATGATGTCTAGTTTTGTTTTAGCTTTCTCATAATTTATCTGAGGACCATAAATCTTCTGTTGTAAGTCATGAGCCCTCCAAAAAATCCTGTTCCTGGTCACTATGTATGTTGTCAGCTGGTTGGCCACATGCTCTTCTCCACGGTCAGACTCTTTGAACTGAGATGAAGATACTACCTGCAACCCTTCAGAGTCCTCTTTGGCCCCTAGTGGGTCTCGGGATTCTTCTGGTTGCATAATTTGTTCTTGTATCAGCTAAAATGTGGAATACCAACTTATAACAAACTCTACATCAAGCCTCAGAACTCAGTCCAAAAAGAATCAGTACCAGCTACTAGCAAAGGCAAGATCTGCTGATATCCCAACTCCGCAGCAGAGTCTTCAGCCAAGGAACTCGGGTGGGGTCTTCCTGAGTTGAGAGAAAGGACTGTGTGTATCTGCTGGCACCAGTGAATCCTACTTAGTTTTCTGTCTAGGAATGAGTTTTTTTTTTTTTTTTTTAAGAGATTTTTGCCTTAAGGTGTGTGTGCTTGTGTGTGTGTGGGGAGAGACAGACAGACAGAGAGAGAGGGAGAGAGAGAGAGAGAGAGAGAGAGAGAGAGAGAGAGAGAGAAGAGTGAGAAATCACCCATGGCCAATGAGCAATCCTTTCTCCTCCCTTCTCCTCCTGGGGTCTTGGGCATGCATACACACATGCCTGGTGTGAGTTTCAAGCCACTGGTTCTGGGATTCAAACTGCAATCGGCTCTGTAGGATCCAGAGACATAACTGCTATGCCATCTGCTGGCACCAAAATGAGTTATTCTTGCAAAAGTGTCAAGCTGGGGTTGTCTTTGCTCCTCGATTCTAGTGAAGGGTGATGTTTAGTAGGACATTGATGGAGTATAATGGTGAACTTACACTGTGAAATCAGTCAGCAGGGCCTGCTCTGTGGTGCTGTTGTAATGCGCTGCTCAAGAGAAACTGGGTCCCAGATGGGCACAGATATGGTATCATAACTATAGGATTTTACTGATGTTAACTAAAATCAAACCCCTGGCCCTTTCAGCCTGAAACATGATGGCGCACATGTGAGTACCCAAGATCTGGAAGGTTGAAGGACTGGAGGAAGAAGATTTTGGTGTGACCAGACCCTCTGGAAAAGGCTCCTCTCTCTCTCACTCTCACATGTATGGGTGCTATCACAAATAAAGAAAAAAGAAATCTAAAAAAGAAAAACGGTTATGATTAGCAAGAGAAGTAGCAGAGCTGGTTTATCTTGAGCTATTTCTCCAGGATGAGATTGGGACTGACCTCAAAATCTCAAGTGTCTTGGGCTAGCCAGTGGCATGGTGGTTAGAGCAGCTGGATCCTACCTGGCCAACTGCAAGGTTTCCGACCTAGTGGCTTGGAAAACACGTTGAGAGTGTGTGCATGCATGCCCAAAAGTCCCAGGGAGGAGAATGGAGGAGAAGGATTGCAATGGGGGTATCCTCCTAGGGAGGGATTTCACACTTTCTCCAGCTAGCACATACACCTATAGCAAATTAACAACAACAAAAATCCCCAAACAAACCCCTTAAGTGTCTTGGTTTTTTTCTCCAATATAGACCAGGGCTCTGAGGGAAAATAGAAAAGGGAGGGAGACCAGAGAGAAAGGACCCTCCAGACCTCATCACAGGAGGACTTTGTATGAACTGAAAAGTCACATGATGAGGAAAGTTATTTTTGCACTATTCATTAGTATTGTGTTAATTATCAGCTAATAGGTTATTTTCTATCTGACCATAAGTAGTACCTGTAGTGGACTTACAGGGCGAAGTGTCAGAGTGGAGCAACGTTCTCACCAAGAGAGGTTAGGTTTAGGGTTTATGTGCTAGGGTTAGGGTTACGGTTAGGGGTACAGTTGGGTGAGTGTTATGGTTAGATTTAGGGCCAGGGCGAGGGTTAGGAGTGAGGGTTAGGGTTAGTTTCTGGGTTAGGTTGAAGGTTTTGATTAGCGTTATGGTTAGGGTAAGGCGTTAGGGTTCGGTTTCGGCGTTAGGGTTAGGCTTATGGTAGGGTTACGGTTAGGATTCGATTCAGGTTTAGGATTAGGGTCAGGGGTGAAGATTAGGCTTAGGGTTCGGTTTTGGGGAATGGTTTCGGTTAGTGCTACAGTTAGGGCCAGGAGTTAGGATTAGGTTGAGCGGTTAGGCTAGCATTAGGGTTCGGGTTCTGGTTATAGGATGGTGAGTGTTAGAGTTAAATTTAGCTTTAGGGTGAGGGGTGGGGGGAGGGTTAGGGTTAGGGTCTGGGCTACGCTTCAGTTGGGGTGAAGCATGACTGTTAGGTTTAGGGATCAGGGTTAGGGTTGGGCGATAGGGTCAGGGTCAGGGTCAGGGTTAGGTTTAGGGTTACGGTAGGGTTAGGGTTATGGTTGGATTGAGTGTTAGGGTTAGGGTTGAGTGTTTGGGTGAAGCTTGGGGTTTGAGTTAGGGTTTAGGTTAGGGTCAGGGTTAGTGGTTAGCTTTAGGGTTAGGGTTACAGTTAGGGTTATGGTAGGGTGAGCGTTATGGTTAGATTTAGGGTCAGGGTGAGTGTTAGGGGTGAGGGTTAGGGTTAGTTTCTGGGTTAGGTTGACAATTTTGGTTAGCGTTATGGTCAGGTTTAGGCATTAGGGTTCGGTTTCAGCATAAGGGTTAGGCTTAGGCTTATGGTAGGGTTACGGTTAGGTTTGATTTAGGTTTAGGATTAGGGTCGGTGGTGAGGATTAGGCTTAGGGTTCGGGTTAGGGTGACGATTTCAGTTCGTGCTATGGTTAGGGCCAGAAGTTAGGATTAGGTTGAGCAGTTAGGCTAGGGTTAGGGTTTGGGTTCTGGTTACAGGAGGGTGAGTGTTAGGGTTAAATTTAAGTTTAGGTCGAGGGGTTGGGGTGAGGGTTAGGGTTAGTGTTAGGGTCCATGCTACGCTTCAGTTGAGGTGAAGGGTGACTGTTAGTTTTAGGGGTCAGGGTTAGGGTTGGGCGATAGGGTCATGGTCAGGGTTATGTTTAGGGTTACGTTAGGGCTAGGGTTAGGGTTAGATTGAGGGTTAGGGTTAGGCATGAGTGTAAGGGTCAAGGTTGGGGTTTAGGTTAGGGTTTAGGTTAGGGATAGGGTCAACTTTAGGTGTTAGGTTTAGGGTTAGGGGCTAGGGTTAGGGTTACGGTTAGGGTTATGATATGGTGAGGATTACGTTTAGATTTAGTGTCTGGGCGAGGGTTAGGGGTGAGGGTTAGGGTTAGTTTTCTGGTTAGGTTGATGGTTTTGGTTAGCCTTATGGTGAGGGTTAGGTGTTAGGGTTCGGTTTCAGCATTAGGATTAGGGTTAGGGTTAGGTTACGGTAGGGTTACGATTATGTTCAATTTAGGTCAAGGATTAGGGTCGGGCGTGAGGTTTAGGCTTAAGGTTTGGGTTTGGGTGACAGCTTCGGTTTATGTTATGGTTAGAGCCAGGAGTTAGGATTAGGTTGAGCGGTTAGGCAAGGGTTGGTTTCAGGTTCTGGTTACAGGAGTGTGAGTGTTAGAGTTTAATTTAGATTTAGGGCGAGGGGTAGTGGTGAGGGTTAGGGTTAGGGTTAGGGTCCGGGCTACACTTCAGCTGGGGTGAAGGGTGACCATTAGGTTTAGGGGTCAGGGTTAGGCTTGGGTGATAGGGTCAGGATCAGGGTTAGGTTTAGGGTTACGGTAGGGTTATGGTTAGGGTTAGATTGAGAGTTAGGGTTAAGGGTGAGTGTTAGGGTCTAGGTTGAGGTTTGTGTTAGGGTTTATGTCAGGGTTAGGATCAGGGTTAGGGGTCTGGTTTAGGGTTAGGTGCTAGGGTTAGGGTTACGGTAGAGTGACTATTATGGTTAGATTTAGGGTCAGGGCGAGTGTTAGGGGTGACGGTTAGGGTTAATTTCCCGGTTAGGTTGAAGATTTTGGTTAGTGTTACAGTTAAGGTTAGGTGTTAGGGTTCGGTTATGGCATTAGGTTTAGGATTAGTGTTAGGCTTACAGTAGGGTTATAATTAGGGTTTGTTTTAGGTTTAGTATTAGGGTCTGGGGTGAGGATTAGACTTAGGATTCGGTTTGGGAGACGGTTTCGGTTAGTGTTATTGTTATGCTCAGGAGTTAAAATTAGGTTTAGCTGTTAGGCAAGGGTTGGGGTTCGGGTTCTGGTTACAGGAGGGTTAGCGTTAGGGTTAAATTTAGGTTTAGAATGTCGTGTATGGGTGAGAGTTAGGGTTAGGGTTAGGGTTTGGGCTACGCTTCAATTGGGGTGAAGGGTGACCGTTAGGTTTAGGGGTCAGGGTTAGGCTTGAGTGATAGGGAAAGGGTCAGGGTTAGGTTTAGGGTTATGGTAGGGTTAGGGTTAGGGTTAGATTGAGGGTCAGGGTTAGGGTTAGGGTTAGGGGTTAGTGTTCGGGTCAGGGTTCTGTTTTGGTTAGAGTTACAGTCAGAAATAGGGGTTAGGTTTACCATCAGGGGCTAGGGTTAGGATTTCTGTTAGGGTTACGGTAGGTTGAGCATTATGGTTAGATTTACGGTCAGGGTGATGATTGGGGGGGAAGGATAGGGTTAGTTTTCAGGTTAGGGTGAGCGTTTTGATTAGCGTTACCAGTAGGGTTAGGCGTTAGGGTTCGGTTGTGGCGTTAGTGTTAGGGTTAGGTTTGCGGTAGGGTTATGGTTAGATTCAATTTAGGTTTAGGATTAGGGTCAGGGGTGAGGATTAGGCTTATGGTTTGGGTTTGGGTGATGGTTTCGGTATGTGCTACGGTTAGGGCCAGGAGTTAGGATTAGGTTGAGCAGTTAGGCTAGGGTTAGGGTTCGGGTTCTCGTTACAGGAGGGTGAGTGTTAGGGATAAATTTAGGTTTAGGGCAAGGGGTATGGGTGAGGGTTGGGGTTAGGGTTAGGGTCTGGGCTACGCTTTAGTTGGGGTGAAAGGTGACCGTAAGGTTTAGGAATCAGGGTTAGGGTTGGGCAATAGGGTCAGAGTCAGTGTTAGGTTTAGGTTTACGGCAGGGTTAGGTTTAGGGTTAGTTTGAGGATTAGTGTTAGGGGTGAGTGTCAGGATTGGTGTTTGGGTTAGGGTTACGGTTAGGGTTAGGGTTAGGGTTAGCATCAGGGCCTAGGGTTATGGTTATGGTTAGGGTAACTGTAGGGTAAGCGTTATGGTTAGATTTAGGGTTAGGGCAAAGGTTAAGGCTGAGGGTTAGGGTTAGTTTTCGGGTTAGGTTGACGGTTTTGGTTAGCGTTACGGTTAGGGTTAAGCGTTAGGTTTCGGTTTCAGCATTCAGGTTAGGGTTAGGGTAAAGCATACGGTAGGGTTACGTTTATGTGCGATTTAGTTTAGGATTAGGGTCGGGCATGAGGATTATGCTTAGGGTTCGGGTTTGGGCGACGGTTTCAGTTAGTGTTACAGTTAGAGCCAAGAGTTAGTATTAGCTGAGCAGTTTGGTCTAGGGCTAGGGTTTGGGTTCTGGTTACAGGAGGGTGAATGTTAAGGTTAAATTTATATTTAGGTCAAGGGGTACGGGTGAGGGTTAGGGTCCGGGCTATGCTTCAGTTGGGGTGAAGGTTGACCGTTAGGTTTAGTGATCAGGGTTAGGGTTGGGCGATAGGGTTAGGGTCAGGGTTAGATTTAGGGTTACGGTAGAGTTTGGGTTAGGGTGAGATTGAGGGTTAGGGTTAGCGGTGAGTGTTAGGGTCAGGGGTGGGATTTGGGTTGGGGTTACGGTCAGGGTTAGGTGTTAGGTTTAGGGTCAGGGGCTAGGGTTAGAGTTACAGTTTGGGTTAAGGTAGGGTGAGCGTTATGGTTAGATTTAGGGTCAGGGTGAGTGTTAGGGCTGAGATTTAGGATTAGTTTTCAGGTTAGATTGATGGTTTTGGTTTGCTTTATGGTTAGGGTTAGGCGTTAGGGTTTGGTTTCAGCGTTAGGGTTTGGGTTAGGGTTCGGTTTGCGGTAGGATTACAGTTAGGTTCGATTTAGGTTTAGGATTAGGGTCAGGGGTGAGGATTAGGTTTATGGTTCAGGTTTGGGTGATGGTTTTGGTACATGCTATGGTTATGGCCAGGAGTTAGGATTAGGTTGAGTGGTTAGGGCTAGGGTTAGGGTTCAGGTTCTGGTTACAGGAGGGAGAATGTTAGGGTTAAATTTAGGTTTAGGGTGAGGGGTATGGGTGAGGGTTAGGGTTAGGGTCCGGACTATGCTTCAGTTGGGGTGAAGGGTGACCGTTAGGTTTAGGGTTCTAGGTTAGGATTTTGCTATAGGTTCAGGGTCATAATTAGGTTTAGGGTTACTATAGGGTTTGGTTTAGGGTTACAGTCATGGTTAGGTGTTAGGTTTAGGGTCATGGCCTAGGATTAGTTTTACGGTTAGGGTAACTGTAGAGTGAGCGTTAATGTTAGTTTTAGGGTCAGGGTGAGGGTTAGTGTTAGGGTTAGGGTCTGGGCTACACTTCAGTTGGGGTGAAGGGTGATCGTTAGATTTAGGCGTCAGGGTTAGCTATGGCTATAGGGTCAGGGTCAGGGTCAGGGTAGGTTTAGGGTTAGGGTAGTGTTAGGGTTAGATTGAAGGTTAGGGTTAGGGGTGATTGTTAGGGTCTGGGTTCGGGTTTGGGATAGGGTTAAGGTCAGGGTTAGGGGTTAGGTTCAGGGTCAGGGCATAGGGTTAGGGTTACGGTTAGGGTTACGGTTGGGTGAGGGTTATGCTTAAATTTAGGTTCAGGGTGAGGGTTAGTGAAGAGGGTTATGGTTAGTTTTCTGGTTAGGTTGGTGGTTTTGTTTAGCGTTATTGTTAGGTTTAGGCGTTTTCAGTTTCGGCGTTAGGGATAGGGTTAGGGTTAGGTTTGCGGTAGGGCTACGGTTAGGTTCGATTTAGGTTTAGGATTAGGGTCAGGGGTCAGGATAATGCTTATCGTTCAGGTTTGGGTGACGGTTTCGGTTTGTGCTATGGTTAGGGCCAGTAGTAAGAATTAGGTTGAGTGGTTAGGCTAGGGTTAGGGTTCGGATTCTGGTTACAGGACGGTGAATGTTAGGGTTAAATTTAGGTTTAGGCTGAAGGGTTGGGGTGAGGGTTAGGGTTAGGTTTGTGGTAGGGTTACAGTTAGGTTCGATTTTGGTTTAGGATTAAGGTCTGGGGTGAGGATCATGCCTATGGTTCAGGTTTGGGTGACGATTTCGATTTGTACTACATTTAGGGCCAGAAGTTAGGATTAGGTTGAGTGGTTAGGCTAGGGGTAGAGTTCTGGTTCTGGTTACAGGAGGGTGAGTTTTAGGGTTAAATATAAGGTTAGGTCAAGGGGTAGAGGTGAGGGTTAGTGTTAGGCTTAGGGTCCGGGCTACGCTTCAGTTGGAGTGAAGGGTGACTGTTAGGTTTAGGGGTCAGGGTTAGGGTTGGGCGATAGGATCAGGTTCAGGGTTAAGTTTAGGGTAATGGTAGTGTTAGGGTTAGGGGTAGATTGAGGAATAGGGTTAGGGGTGAGTGTTCATGTCAGGGTTGGGGTTTGGGTTAGGGTCATGGTCCGCTTTAGGGGTTAGGTATAGCGTGAGGGGCTAGGGTTAGGGTTACATTTATGGTTATGGTAGGGTGAGCGTTATGGTTAGATTTAGGGTCAGGGCGAATGTTAGGAGTGAGGGTTAGGGTTAGTTTTTGGATTAGGTTGATGGTTTTGGTTAGTGTTACGATTAGCGTGATTCGTTAGGGTTCGATTTCGGCGTTAGGGTTAGGGTTAGGTTTGTGATATGGTTATGGTTAGGTTCGATTTAGGGTTAGGATTAGGGTCGGGGGTGAAGATCATGCCTACGGTTCAGGTTTGGGTGACCATTACGGTTTGTACTACATTTAGGTCCAGAAGTTAAGATTGGGTTGAGCGGTTAGGCTAGGGTTAGGGTTCGGGTTCAGGTTACAGGAGGGTGAGTTTTAGGGTAAAATTTAAGGTTAGGTCGAGGGGTAGGGGTGAGGGTTAGTGTTAGGTTTAGGGTCTGGGCTACGCTTCAGGTGGGGTGAAGGGTGACCGTTATGTAGATGGGTCAGGGCGATAGGATCATGTTCAGGGTTAGGTTTAGGATAACAGTAGGGTTAGGGTTAGGTTTAAATTGAGGGTTAGGGTTAGCAGTGAGTGTTCGCGTCAGGGTTGGGTTTTGGGTTAGGGTCATGGTCAGATTTAAGGTTTAGGTTTAGGGTCAGGGGCTAGGGTTAGTGTTATGGTTATGGGTATGGTAGGGTGAGCATTCTGGTTAGATTTAGGGTCAGGGCAAGTGTTAGGGGTGAGGGTTAGGGTTAGTTTTCGGGTTAGGTTGATGGTTTTGGTTAGCGTTACGTTTAGCGTGAGTTGTTAGGGTTCGATTTCGGCGTTAGGGTTAGGATTAGAGTTGGGTTTGTGGTAAGGTTTTGGTTTGGTTCGATTTAGGTTTAGGATTAGGGTCGGGGGTAAGGATAATGCCTATGTTTCTGGTTTGGGTGACAATGTCAGTTCGTACTACATTTAGGGCTAGAAGTTAGGATTAGGTTGAGCCGTAAGGCTCGGGTTAGGGTTCAGGTTCAAGTTACAGGAGGGTGAGTTTTAGGGTTAAATTTAAGGTTAGGTCGAGGGTTAGGGGTGAGGGTTAGTTTTAGGTTTAGGGTTCGGGCTACGCTTCAGGTGGGGTGAAGGGTGACCGTTAGGTAGATGTGTCAGGGTTAGGTTTGGGCGATAGGATCAGGTTCAGGGTTAGGTTTAGGGTAACGATAAGGATAGGGTTAGCTTTAGATTGAGGGTTAGGGTTAAGGGTGAGTGTTCGGGTCAGGATTGGGGTTTGGGTTAGGGTCACGGTCCGGTTTAGTGGTTAGGTTTAAAGTCAGGGGCTTGGGTTAGGGTTATGGTAAGGGTTACAGTAGGGTGAGTGTGATGGTTACATTTAGGGTCAGGGCGAGTGTTAGGGGTGAGGGTTAGGGTTAGTTTTCGGGTTAGGTTGACGGTTTTAGTTAGTGTAAAGGTTAGCGTGAGGCGTTAGGGTTCGATTTCAGCGTTAGGATTAGGATTAGGGTTAGGTTTGCAGTAGGGTTACGGTTAGGTTTGATTTAGGTTTAGGATTAGGGTCAGGGGTGAAGATCATGCCTATGTTTCTGGTTTGGGTGACGATTTCGGTTCTTACTACATTTAGGGCTAGAAGTTAGGATTAGGTTGAGCGGTTAGGCTAGGGTTAGGGTTTGGGTTCTGGTTACAGGAAGGTGAGTTTTAGGGTTAAATTTAAGGTCAAGAGTTAGGGGTGAGGGTTAGTTTTAGGTTTAGGGTCCGGGCTACGCTTCAGGTGGGGTGAAGGGTGACCGTTAGGTAGATGGGTCAGGGTTAGGCTTGGGCGATAGGATCAGGTTCAGGGTTAGGTTTAGGGTAACAGTAGGGTTAGGGTTAGGTTTAGATTGAGGGTTAGGGTTAGCAGTGAGTGTTCGCGTCAGGGTTTGGGTTTGGGTTAGGGTCACGGTCTTTTTTAGGTGTTAGGTTTAAAGTCAGAGGCTAGGCTTAGGGTTACAGTTAGGGTTATGGTAGGGTGAGTGTTATGATTAGATTTAGGGTCACGGCGAGTGTTAGGGGTGAAGGTTAGGGTTAGTTTTCGGGTTAGGTTGACGGTTTTGGTTAACGTTATGGTTAGTGTGAGGCGTTAGGGTTTGATTTTGGCGTTAGGGTTAGGGTTAGGGTTAGGGTTGTGGTCCGGTTACAGTGAGGTTCGATTTAGGGTTAGGATTAGGGTCGGGTTGAAGATCATACCTACAGTTCAGGTTTGGGTGACAGTTTTGGTTCGTACTTCATTTAGGGCCAGAAGTTAAGATTAGGTTGAGCAACCTGTTAGGCTACGGTTAGGGTTCGGGTTCAGGTAACAAGAGGGTGAGTTTTAGGGTTAAATTTAAGGTTAGGTCGAGGGGTGGGGTGAGGGTTAGTGTTAGGCTTAGGGTCCGGGCTACGCTTCAGGTGGGGTGAAGGATGACCATTAGGCTTAGGGGTCAGGTTTAGGGTTGTGCGATAGGATCAGATTCAGGGTTAGGTTTAGGGTAACGGTACAGTTAGGGTTACGGATGAGTGTTTGGGTCAGGGTTGGGGTTTGGGTTAGGGTCACGGTCAGGTTTAAGGGTTAGATTTAGGGTCAGGGGCTAGGGTTAGGGTTTCAGTTATGGGTACGGTAGGGTGAACGTTCTGGTTAGATTTAGGGTCAGGGTGAGTGTTAGGGGTGAGGGTTAAGGTTAGTTTTCGGGTTAGGTTGACGGTTATGGTTAGCGTGAGGCGTTAGTGTTCCATTTCGGCAAAAGGGTTATGGTTAGGGTAAGTTTTGCGGTAGGGTGACGGTTAGGTTCAATTTAGGTTTAGGATTACGGTCGGGCATGAGGATAATTCATACAGTTAAGGTTTGGGTGACCGTTTTGGTTCGTTCTTCATTTAGGGCCAGAAATTATTATTAGGTTTAACAGTTAGGCTAGGGGTAGGGTTTGGGTTCTGATTACAGGAGGGTGAGTTTTAGGGTTAAATATAAGGTTAGGTCGAGGGGTAGAGGTGAGGGTTAGTGTTAGGCTTAGGGTCTGTACTACGCTTCAGTTGGGCTGAAGGGTGATCGTTAGTTTTAGGGGTCAGGGTTAGAGTTGGGTGATAGTATCAGGTTCAGGGTTAGGTTTTGGGTAACGGTAGTGTTAGGGTTAGGGTTAGATTGAGGGTTAGGGTTAGGGGTGAGTGTTCGGGTCAGGGTTGGTGTTTGGGTTAGGGTCAGTCAGGTTTAGGGCTTAGGTTTAGGGTCAGGGGCTAGGGTTAGAGTTACGGTTAGGGTCATGGTAGGATGAGTGTTATGGTTAGATTGAGGGTCAGGGCGAGTGTTAGGTGTGAGGGTTACGGTTAGTTTTCGGGTTTTGTTGAAGATTATGGTTAGCATTGCGGTTAGCATGAGGCATTAGGGTTCGATTTAGGCGTTAGGGTTAGTGTTAGGGTTAGGTTTGTGGTAGGATTATGGTGAGGTTCTATTTAGGTTTAGAATTAGGGTCAGGGTGAGGATCATGCCTGCGGTTCAGGTTTGGGTGTCCGTTTCAGTTCTTACTACATTTAGGGCTGGAAGTTAAGATTAGTGTGAGTGGTTAGGCTAGGGTTAGGGTTTGGGTTCTGGTTACAGGAAGGTGAATTTTAGGGTTAATGTAAGGTTAGGCTGAGGGGTAGAGGTGAGAGTTTGTGTTAGGCTTAGGGTCCGGGCTACGCTTCAGTTGGGGTGAAGGTTGACCGTTACGTATAGGGGTCAGGGTAAGTGTTGGTTGATAGAATCAGGTTCAGGGTTAGTTTTAGGGTAACGGTAGGGTTAGGGTTAGGGTTAGATTGAGGGTTAGGGTTAGGGGTGAGTGTTCGGGTCAGGGTTGGGGTTTGGGTTATGGTCACGGTCAGGTTAGGGGTTAGGTTTAGGGTCAGGGGCTAGGGTTAGGGTTACAGTAAGGTTTACGGTAGGGTGAGCATTATGTTTAGATTCAGGGTCAGGGCGAATGTTAGGGGTGATGGTTAGGGTTAGTTTTCGGGTTAGGTTGATGGTTTTGGTTAATGTTACTGTTAGCGTGAGGCGTTAGAATTTGATTTCTATGTAAGGGTTAGGGATAGGGTTAGGTTTGCGGTAGGGTTACGGTTAGGTTCGATTTAGGTTTAGGTTTAGGGTCAGGGGTCAGGATCATGCCTATGTATCAGAATTGGGTGATGATTTCGGTTCGTCCTACATTTAAGTCTAGAAGTTAGGATTAGGTAGAGCAGATAGGCTAGGGTTAGGGTTAGGGTTCTGGTTACTGGAGAGTGAGTTTTAGGGTTAAATTTAAGGTTAGGTCGAGGGGTAGGGATGAGAGTTTGTGTTAGGTTTGGGGTCCGGGCTATGCTTCAGTTGGATGAAGGGTGACCGCTAGGTAGAGGGGTCAGGTTTAGGGTTGGGCGATAGGATCAGGTTCAGGGTTAGGTTTAGGGTAATGGTAGGGTTAGGGTTAGGGTTAGATTGAGGGTTAGGGTTAGGGGTGAGTGTTCGGGTCAGGGTTGGGGTTTGGGTTAGGGTCCCGGTCCGGTTTAGGGGTTAGGTTTAGGGTCAGGGGCTAGGGTTATGGTTATGGTTAGGGTTACGGTAGGGTGAGTGTTATGGTTAGATTTAGGGTCAGGGCGAGTGTTAGGTGTGAGGGCTAGCATTTGTTTTCGGGTTAGGTTGATGGTTTTGGTTAGCTTTATGGTTAGTGTGAGGCATTAGAGTTCGATATCGCTGTTAGGGATAGAATTAGGGTTAGGTTTGTGGTAGGGTTACGGTTAGGTTTGATTTAGGTTTAGGATTAGGGTCTGGGGTGAGGATCATGTGTACATTCAGGTTTGGGTGACAATTTCGGTTCGTGCTACAGTTAGGACCAAAAGTTAGGATTAGGTTGAGCGGTTAGGCTGAGTTAGGGTTCGGGTTCTGGTTACAGGACGGCGAGTTTTTGGGTTAAATTTAAGGTAGGTCGAGGGGTAAGGGTGAGTGTTAGTGTTAGGGTTAGGGTCCGGGCTACACTTCAGGTGGGCTCAAGGGTGACCGTTAGGTAGAGGGGTCAGGGTTAGGGTTGGGCGATATGGTCAGTGTCAGGGTTAGGTTTAGGGATACGGTATGGTTAGGGTTAGGGTTAGATTGAGGGTTAGGGTTAGCGGTAAGTGTTCGTGTCAGCGTTGGGGTTTGGTTTAGGGTCCCGGTCCGGTTTAGGGGTTAGGTTTAGGGTCTGGTGCTAGGGTTAGGTTTACGCTTAGTGTTATGGTAGGGTGAGCGTTATGTTTAGATTTAGGGTCAGGGCAAGGTTTAGGGGTGAGGGTTAGGGTTAGTTTTCGAGTTAGGTTGACACTTTTGGTTAGCGTTACCTTTAGGATTAGGCTAACCTTCATGTTCGATTTTGGTGTTAGAGTAAGGGTTAGGGTTAGGTTTGTGGTAGGATTATGGTTAGGTTTGATTTAGGTTTAGGATTAGGGTTGGGTGTGAGGATTATGCTTAGGGTTCGGGTGTGAGTGACGGTTGCGGTTCATGCTATGGTTAGGACAAGGAGTTAGGTTTAGTTTGAGCGGTTAGGTTAGGGTTAGGGTTCGGGTTCTGGTTACCGGAGGGTGAGTGTTAGGGTTAAATTTAAGTTTAGGTGTAGGGGTAGTGTGAGAGTTAGGGTTAGGTTTAGGGTCCGGGCTATGCTTCAGGTGGGGTGAAGGGTGACCGTTAGGTAGATGGGTCAGGGTTAGGGTTGGGTGATAGGATCAGGTTCAGGGTTAAGTTTAGGGTAATGGTAGGGTTAGGGTTAGTGTTAGATTGAGGGTTAGGGTTAAGGATGAGTGTTCGGGTCAGGGTTGGGGTTGGGTTAGGGTCATGGTCTGGTTTAGGGTTTTTGTTTAGGGTCAGGTGCTAGGGTTAGGGTTACGGTAGGGTGAGCGTTACGGTTAGATTTAGGGTCAGGGCGAATGTTAGGGGTGAGGGTTAGGGTCAGCGTTGGGGTTAGTTTTGGGATTAAGTTGACGGTTTTGGTTAGCGTTACGTTTAAGATTAGGCCAAACTTCCGTTTCGGTTTCGGCGTTAGAGTAAGGGTTAGGGTTGGGAACCAGCCGTTAGCGTAATGGCTATGTCGCTGGACTCCCACGTAGTTGACCGTGGATCACGTCCCGGACCCGGTGGCTTAAAACTCACGCCGGGCGCGTGTGCATGCGTGCCCAAGATCCCAAGAGGAGAATGGAGGAGAAGGGATTGCGGTGTGGCCATCCCCCCTGGGGGGTGATTTCTCGCTTTCTGTCTCTAATGTCTCTCTCTGTCTGGTGAGCGCACACGCCCTATAGCAAAAAAATCTCTCAAAAAAAAAAAAGAGTAAGGGTTAGGGTTATGTTTGTGGTAGGGTTGCGGTTAGGTTCAATATAGGTTTAGGATAAGGGTTGGACATGAGGATCATGCCTTTGGTTCAGGTTTGGATGACGATTTTGTTTCCTGCTACGGTTAGGGCCAGAAGTTAGGATTAGGAAGAGCAGATAGGCTAGGGTTAGGGTTCGGGTTCGGGTTATAGGAGGGTGAATTTTAGGGTTAAATTTAATGTTAGGTCAAGGGGTAGGGGTGAGGGATAGGGTTAGGCTTAGGATCCGGGCTACACTTCAGTTGGGGTGAAGGGTGACACTTAGGTTTAGGGGTCAGGGTTAGTGTTGGGTGATAGGATCAGGTTCAGGGTTAGGTTTAGGGTAACGGTAGGGTTAGGGTTAGGGTTAGATTGAGGGTTAGGGTAAGGAGTGAGTGTTTGGGTCAGGGTTGGGGTTTGGGTTAGGGTCGCGGTTAGGTTTAGGGGTTAGGTTTAGGGTCATGGGCTAGGGTTAGGGTTATGGTTAGGGTTCTGATAGGGTGAGCGTTATGGTTAGATTTAGGGTCAGGGCGAGTGTTAGGGGTGAGGGTTAGGTTTAGTTTTCAGGTTAGGTTGATGGTTTTGGTTAGCATTACAGTTAGCGTGGGCGTTAGGGTTCGATTTCGGTGTTAGGGTTAGGGTTATGTTTAGGTTTGTGGTAGGGTGATGGTTAGGTTTGATTTAGGTTAGTATTGGGGTCGGGGGTGAGGATCATGCCTTTGTTTCAGGTTGGGTGACGGTTTCGGTTCGTGCTATGGTTAGGGCCAGAAATTAGGATTGAGTAGTTAGGCTAAGGTTAGAGTTCGGATTCTTGTTACAGGAGGATGAGTGTTAGGGTTAAATTTAAGGTTAGGTCGAGGTGTACGAGTGAGGGTTAGTGTTAGGGTTAGAGTCCTGGGTACGCTTCAGTTGGTGTGAAGTGTGATTGTTAGATTTAGGGGTAAAGGTTAGGGTTGGGCGATAAGGTCAGGTTTAGGGTTAGGTTTAGTGTTACGGTAGCGTTAGGGTTAGGGTTAGATTGAGGGTTAGGGTTATGGGTGAGCGTTCGCATCAGGGTTGGGGTTTGGCTTAGGGTCACTGTCAGGTTTAGGTTTTAGGTTTAGGGTCAGGGGCTAGGGTTAAGGTTACAGTTAGGGTTATGGTAGGGTCAGCGTTATGGTTAGAATTAGGGTCAGGGCAAGTGTTAGGGGTGAGGGTTAGGGTTAGTTTTCTGGTTAGGTTGACGGTTTTGGTTAGCGTTGCAGTTATGGTTAGGTGTTAGGGTTCGATTTCGGTGCTAGGTTCAGGGTTAGGGTTAGGGTTGCGGAAGGGTTACAGTTAGGTTCGATTAAAGTTTAGGATTAGGGTAGTGGGTGAGGATCTTGCCTATGGTTCAGGTTTGGGTGACTGTTTCGGTTCGTGCTACATTTAGGGCCAGAAGTTAGGATTAGGTTGAGCGGTTAGGTTAGGGTTAGGGTTCGGGTTCTGGTTGCAGGAGGGTGAGTTTTAGGGTTAAATTTAAGGTTAGGTCGAGGGGTAGTGGTGAGGGTTAGTTTTAGGTTTAGAGTCCGGGCTATGCTTCAGGTGGGGTGAAGGGTGACCGTTAGGTTTAGGGGTCAGGTTTAGGGTTGGGCGATAGGGTCAGGGTCAGGGTTAGGTTTAGTGTTACGGTAGCATTACAATTAGGGTTAGATTGAGGGTTAGGGTTATGGGTGAGTGATTGCATCAGGGTTGGGGTTTGAGTTAGGGTTACGGTCAGGTTTAGGGGTTAGGTTTAGGGTCAGGTGCTAGGGTTAGGGTTACGGTAGGGTGAGTGTTATGGTTAGATTTAGTGTCAGGGTGAAGGTTAGGGGTGAGGGTTAGGTTTAGTTTTAGGGTTAGGTTGACGGTTTTGGTTAGCGTTACGGTTAGTGTGAGGCATTATTGTCCTCGTTAGGGTTAGGGTTAGGGTTAGATTTGCCGTAGGGTTACGGTTAAGTTCGATTTAGTTTTAGGATTAGGGTCGGGCATGAGTATCATGCCTACCGTTCAGGTTTGGGTGATGGTTTCGGTTCGTGCTACGGTCAGGGCCAGAAGTTAGGATTAGTTTGAGCGGTTTTGCTAGGGTTAGGGTTTGGGTTCTGGTTGTAGGAGGGTGAGTTTTAGGATTAAATTTAAGGTTAGGTCAAGGGGTAGGTATGAGGGTTAGTGTTAGGGTTAGGGTCCGGGCTACGCTTCAGGTGGGGTAAAGGGTTACCGTTAGGTTTAGGGGTCAGGTTTAGGGTTTGGCGATAGGGTCAGGGTCAGGGTTAGGTTTAGTGTTACGGTAGCATTAGGGTTAGGGTGAGATTGAATTTTAGGGTTATGGGTGAGTGTTCATGTCAGGGTTGGGGTTTGGGTTAGGGTTATGGTCAGGTTTAGGGGTTAGGTTTATGGTCAGGTGCTAAGGTTAGGGTTATGGTAGGATGAGCGTTATGGTTAGATTTAGGGTCAGAGCGAAGGTTAGGGGTGAGGGATGGGTTAGTTTTTGGGTTAGGTTGATGGTTTTGGTTTGCGTTACGGTTAGCGTGAGGCACTATGGTTCGATTTCGACGTTAGGCTTAAGGTTAGGGTTAGGTTTGCGGTAGGGGTACGGTTAGGTTGAGCGGTTAGGTCCTGTGTTATGGTTTGGGTTCTGGTTATAGGAGGGTGAGTGTTAGGGTTAAATTTAGGTTTAGGGCGACGGGTAGTCATGAGCGGTAGCGTTAGTGTTACGGTCTGGGCTACGCTTCAGGTGGGGTGAAGTGTGACCGTTAGGTTTAGGGGTCAGGGTTAGGATTGGGCGACAGGATCAGCGTCAGGATTAGGTTTAGGGATACAGTAGGGTTAGGGTTAGGGTTAGATTGAGGTTTAGGGTTAGGGGTGAGTGTTAGGGTCAGGGTTGTGGTTTGGGTTAGTGTTATGGTCAGGGTTAGTGGTTAGGTTTAGGGTTAAGGGCTAGGTTTAGGGTTACGGTTAGGGTTACAGTAGGGTGAGTGATATGGTTAGATTTAGTGTCAGGAGTAGTGTTATGGGTGAGTGTTAGGCTTAATTTTTAGTATTAGGTTGACAGTTTTGGTTAGCATTAAGGCTAGGGTTAGGTGTTAGTGTTCTGTTTCCACATTAGGGTTAGGGTTCTCCTTAGACCTATTGTAAGGTTATGGTTAGGATTAGATTTAGCATTAGGATTATGGTCAGGGGTGAGGATTAGGCTTTGGATTCGGGTTTTAGTTACGGTTTTGGTTAGTGTTACGGTTAGTATCAGGAGTTAGGGTTAGGTTTAATGGTTATGGCTAGTGTTAGGGTTTGGGTTCTGGTTACAGGAGGGTGAGTGTTAGAGTAAAATTTAGGTTTAGGGTGAGGGTTAATGGTGAGGGAATGGGTTAGTTTTAGGGTCTGGGCTAGTCTTAAGTTTTGGTGAAGGATCTCACTTAGGTTTAGGGGGTTGGGTTTGGGATAGGTGATAGAGTCAGGGTTACGGTTAGGGTTACAGTAGGTATACGGTTAGGGTTAGGTTGAGAATTAGGGTAAGGGGTGAGTGTTGGGCTCAGTGAGGGGTTTGGGTTATGGTTTGGATTAGGGTTATGGTCAGAGTTAGGGGTTAGATTTAGGGTTAGGGCCTAGGGTTAGGGTTACGGTTAGGGTTTTGGTAGGGTGAGTGATATATTCAGATTTAGGTTCAGGGCTAGTGTTAGGGGTGATGTGTAGGGTTAGTTTTTGGGTTAGGTTGACAGTTTTGGTTAACGTTACAGCTAGGGTTAGGTTTTAGGTTTCGGTTTCAGTGTTAGGGTTAGGGTTCAGTTTAGATGTACTGTAGGGTTACGGTTAGGATTAGATTTAGCTTTAGGATTAGGGTCAGGGGTGAGGATTAGGGTCAGGGGTGAGGATTAGGGTTTGGGTTCAGGTTAGGGCTAGAGTTTTGGTTAGTGTTATGGTTAGGGTCAGGAGTTAGGGTTAGGTTTAGTGGATATGGCTAGGGTTAGGGTTCAGGTTCCGATTTTAGGAGGGTGATTGTTAGGGTTAAATTTAGTTTTAGGGCAAGGAGTAAAAGTGAGAGTTAGGGTTAGGGTTATGGTCCAGGCTAGGTTTAAGTTTTGGTGTAGGGTTTCAGTTACATTTAGGGGTCAGGGTTAGGGTTGGGCGTTAGGGTTAGGGTTACAGCTAGTGTTTCGGTATGTTTAGGGTTAGCTTAGATTGAGGGTTAGGGTAAGGGTTGAGTGTTAGGCTCAGGGTTGTGGTTTGGGTTATGATTTGAATTAGGATTATGATCTGGGTTAGAGGTTAGATTTATGGTTGGGGCTAGGGTTAGGGTTACAGTTACGGTTACAGTAGTGTGAGTGATATGGTTAGATTTATGGTCAGGGCTAGTGTTGGGGGTGAAGTGTAGGGTTAGTTTTCGGGTAAGGTTGACAGTTTTGTTTAGCATTATGGCTAGGGTGTTCGGTTTCGGCGTTAACGTTAGGGTTTGGTTTAAGCTTTCGGTAGGGTTACGGTTAGGGTTAGATATAGCTTTAGGATTAGGGTCAGGGGTGAAGTTTAGGCTTTAGGTTCGGGTTTGGGATAGGGTTTCGGTTAGTGTTATGGTTAGGGTCAGGAGTTAGGGTTAGGTTTAGTGGTTATGGCTAGGGTTAGGGTTCTGGTTCTGGTTACAGGAGGGTGAGTGTTAGGGTTAAATTTAGGTTTAGGGCAAAGGGTAAAGGTAATGGTTAACTTTAGGGTTACGGTCCGGGCTAGGCTTAAGTTTTGGTGTTTGGTCTTGGTTACGTTTTGGGGTCAGGGTAAGGGTTGGGCAATAGGTTCAGGGTTAAGGTTAGGGTTTCGGTAGGTTTAGGGTTAGGGTTAGATTGAGGGTTAGGGTAAGAGGTGAGTGCTAGGCTCAGGGTTGGGGTTTGGGTTATGGTTTCGATTAGGTTTATGGTCAGTTTTAGGGGTTAGATTTAGGGTTAGGGCCTAGGGTTAGGTTTACGGTAGGGTGAGTGATATGCTTTGATTTAGGGTCAGGGCTCGTGTTAGGTGTGAGGGGTTAGTTTTCGGGTTAGGTTGACAGTTTTGGTTAGCGTTATGGCTAGGGTTAGGTGTTAGTGTTTGGTTTCGGCTTTAGCGTTAGGGTTCGGCTTAGACTTATGGTAGGATTACAGTTAGCGTTAGATTTACCTTTACGATTAGGGTCAGGGTGAGGATTAGGCTTTGGGTTCAGCTTTAGGCTACGGTTTTGGTTTGTGTTACGGTTAGGGTCAGGAGTTAGGGTTAGGTTTAGTGGTTACGGCTAGGGTTAGGGTTCAGGTTCTGTTAACAGGAGGGTGAGTGTTAGAGTTAAATTTAGGTTTAGTGCTAGGGGTAAAGGTGAGGGTTAGGGTTAGGTTTGGGGTTCAGGCTAGGCCTAAGTTTTGAGAAAGGTCTCGGTTAGGTTTAGGGTACTGGATTAAGGATGGGCGTTAATGTCAGGGTTACGGTTAGGGTTATGGTAGGTTTCTAGTTAGGGTTACATTGAGGGTTAGGATAAGGGTTGAGTGTTAGGCTCAGGGTTGGGGTTTGGGTTATGGTTTGGATTAGGGTTATGATCTGCCTTAGGGGTTAGATTTAGTGTTAGGGGCTAGGGTTAGGGTTTCGGTTAGGGTTACGGTAGGGTTAAGGTTAGGGTTAGATTTAGCTTTAGGATTAGGGTCAGGGGTGAGGATTAGGCTTTGAGTTCGGGTTTGGGGTATAGTTTTGGTTAGTGTTACAGTTAGGGTCAGGAGTTAGGGTTAGGTTTAGTGGTTACGGCTAAGGTAAGGGTTCGGTTTCTGGTTACTGGAGGGTGAGTGCTAGAGTTATAGTTAGGTTTAGGGCGAGGGGTAAAGGTGACGTTTTGGGTTAGGTTTAGGATCCGGGCTAGGCTTATGTTTTGGTGAAGGGTCTTGGTTAGGTTTAGCTGACTGGGTTAAGGATGGGCAATATGGTCAGGGTTACGGTTAGGGTTATGGTAAGTTTTTGGTTAAGGTTAGATTAAGGGTTAGGGTAAGGCTTGAGTGTTAGGCTCAGGGTTGGGGTTTGCATTATAGTTTGCATTAGGGTTATGATCAGCGTTAGGGGTTAGATTTAGGGTAAGGGGCTAAGGTTAGGGTTATGGTTAGGATTATGGTAGGGTGAGTGATATGGTTAGATTTAGGGTCAGGGCTAGTGTTAGGGGTGAGGGTTAGAGTTAGTTTTCAGGTTAGGTTGATGGATTTGGTTAGTGTTACGGCTAGGGTTTGGTGTTAGTGTTCGGTTTCAGAGTTATGATTAGGGTTCGGCTTAGACTTATGATAGGGTTATGGTTAGGGTTAGATTTAGCTTTAGGATTAAGGTCAGGGATGAGGATTAGGCTTTGGGTTCATGTTAGGGATACGGTTTTGATTAGTGTTACAGTTAGGGTCAGGAGTTATGGTTAGTTTTGGTGGGTACACTAGGGTTAGGGTTTGGGTTCTGGTTAGAGGAGGGTGAGTGTTAGGGTTAAATTTAGTTTTATGGAGAGGGGTAAAGGTGAGGGTTAGGATTAGGGTTACGGTACGGGCTAGGCTTAAGTTTTGTTGTAGTGTTTTGGTTACGTTTAGGGGTCAGGGCTAGGGTTGGGTGATAGGGTCAGGGTTACAGTTAGGGTTTCGGTAGGTTTAGAAGACTGGGATAGGGATGGGTGATAGGGTCAGGGTTAGAGTTAGGTTTACAGTAGGTTTACGATTAGGGTTAGATTGAAGGTTAGGATAAGGGGTGAGTGTTATGCTCAGGGTTGGGGTTTGGGTTATGGTTTGGATTAGGGTTATAGTCCGGTTTAGGGGTTAGATTTATTGTTAGGGGCTAGGTTAGGGTTATGGTTAGGGTTACGGTAGGGTGAGTGTTATGGTTAGATTTAGGGTCAGGGCTAGGGTTAGGGGTGAGGGTTAGAGTTAGTTTTCTGGTTAGGTTGACAGTTTTGGTTAGTGTTACGGCCATGGTTAGGTGTTAGTTTTCGATTTTGGATTTAGTGGTAGGGTTCGGCTTAGATTTACGGTATGGTTACAGTTAGGGTAAAATTTAGCTTTAGGATTAGGGTCGGGGTGAGGATTAGGCTTTGGGTTCGGGTTTGGGCTACAGTTTCAGTTATAGTTATGGTTAGGGTCAGGGGTTTGGGTTAGGTTTAGTGGTTATGGCTAAGGTTAGGATTCGGGTTCTGGTTACAGGAGGATGAGTGTTAGGGTTAAATTTAGGTTTAGGGCGAGGGGTAAAGATGAGGCTTAGGGTTAGGGTTATGGTCCGGGCTAGGCTCAAGTTTTGGTATAGGGTCTCAGTTACATTTAAGGGTCAGGGTTAGGGTTGGGTGATAGGGTCAGGGTTATGGTTAGGGTTTCGGTAGGTTTAGTGTTAGGGTTAGATTGAGGGTTAGGGTAAGGGGTGCGTGTTAGACTCAGGGTTGTGGTTTGGGTTATGGTTTGGATTAGGGTTATGATCTGGGTTAGGGGTTAGATTTAGTGTTAGGGACTAGGGTTAGGGTTACAGTTAGGGTTACGGTAGGATGAGTCATACGCATAGATTTAGGGTCAGGGCTGGTGTTAGGGGTGAGGGTTAGGCTTAGTTTTTGGGTTAGGCTGACAAAAATCCTTAGAGGCCACCAATGGTGCTGAGTGAGTGGTATAATCATAATGATTTTTTAGTCTCAGCCCTTGAAATGTTAGAAATGTTTGTTGGCGGGACCTGCAGATGGTGCAATGGCTATGTCGCTGAACTTCCATGTAGTCAACCACAGTTCTAGTCCCAGAGCTGATGGCTTAAACTCACGCTGGTCGTGTGTGCATGCATGCCCAAGATCCTGAGAGGAGAATGGAGGAGAAGGGATTGTGGTGTGGTCATCCTTCCTGTGGGTGATTTTTTGCTTTCTATCTCTCTGTGTCTATCTTTCCAGGGAGCACACGTGCCCTATAGCAAAAAATCTCAAAAAAAATAAAAAAATAAAAATAAAAAAGAAATGTCTGTCAGATGAAATGTGCATGTGTATGTGCATGTGTGTGTATATGCTGGCATGTGCCCCTGTGCATGGGCCTGATAGTGTAAACAGGGTACTCTGATGACTTTTCTCAGGCTCTTCTTACACCTGCTCCCGAGAAATGTTTGTGTCGGTCGGATTGGGAAAATCAGATCACCATGTTGTACAGCCTCCCAAAGAGAAGTGATCTTGGAGCAAACAGGATGAACTTCAGGAATGCTCAGGCCTTACCTCTCCACAAAACCTTTTGGGTCAAATGTCAGAGAAACACAGTCCCATCAGAGCCTGCAGACACAGACTCTCAGCGTCTTTTAGGAAATATGTCTAACTGCAGATTCCATGGTCAGGCCAGGCATACTGAATCAAACTCTGAGGAATATAATATTGGTCACTAATCTATATTTTTAGAAAATTGGTTCAACACCACCAAAAGGAAAACATAACTCCAAAGATGCCCGTGGTGGGAAAAAAAAAATCCCCCAAGCGTTTTTTTTTTTTTATGTGAGCAAGTTTGGTAACTACTGCTTCACTCGGCTCCATTCTTTAAGAGGTAATGATACTCAGTGTGGACATTAAGTCCTTCCTAACATCATCTCTTGCATTGTTCTCCTCTGTGTCTACTAGCTACTAGCCAAGTCCAAACTACCAGCAAGTCTGGCCCAGCCTACTGCAGTAGCCTCAATATCTCCTGCAGGGAGAGAGGACTCTTCCCCCTCCAATCTGTGCTTCACAGACCAGCCAGAGTGGTTATTTTGGTCTCATTTGGGTTCTGTCACATTCCTGTTCCCCACCCTCACTCATAGCTTCCCATTGCTTTTTAGGATGAACACGATATTTTTCATACGGTCAGGCAGTCTGCATGAGTTGGTCCTTACTGACCTCCCCACACTTATCTTAGAGCCACCATATCTAACAGCCTTTGCAATTGCTGTTCTCTCCAAAGACACTCCCTCCCAGTCCCCTGCCTTGCATTCAGTCTCAACTACCATCACTCCCAGAGGAGGTGTTTCCAACCTCTCATGGGTAGCACTCTTCAGTTGCAATTTTACATTGATTTACATAATAATTTGATTACGTGTGCTCTCCAAGTAGACTGGGATTTCCCACAAAGGCAGGAACCGTATGTTTCCTCACTATGGTAGCCCTAGTGCTTGGTATGTGTTAAGCTCTAAACAGAAGCCCTCTTCTCCACACAGCAATCTTCAGTCAAGAAGACACAGGGTGATCAGAGCTTTGTAAGTATACCCAGGTCCACTTATTCATTCGTCATGACATGTGTGTTATTACGTGCCATTTAGAACTGTGGCATTCTGGGCCTGGCTGGAGTCCACCAGTGTAGAGCATTATTGGTAATGATTTGACTACTTTTTGAACACTTGGAATATCTCACTTTCCTTGGCTTGATCAGAACACACACTTACTGAACATGAACTATGTACCCAAGGTTCTCCTTGTCCTTATGTCACTTATGTATAGAAAGGAATGACAGACATTGACCAAGTAGCCACAAGGTTTGTGTGTGTGTGTGTGTGTGTGTGTGTGTGTGTGTTTGTTTCTTTTAATAGCTTAAGTATTTTGTTTGCAACTAAGCTTGTTAACACTATATAATGAAAATGTACAAAGAATAATGTTGCAATTTTTGGTTAGATTTAAGTCAAAGACATTCATTAGTAAATAATCTTCCCGTGCAAATATTCCAGAAATTTCTCTAAGCCATCTGATCAAATGAACCACTGTCTCTGAATATTACCTTACTTAGAAAGGTATTGGTAGCCATGAGTTTTTGAGTTTTACAAAAGGCACAGTCACATATGGCATGAAGACACAGGACAGGGGGTAGTCCAAATCTCATCTGGGAGATCAGGGCAAGGCCTCTCTGTTGAGAACCAGAGGATGAGTAAGAGGAGGAACACTATGAGGGACAGTTCATATGCAAGCCCATCTGAACTTAGAAAGATGGCATGGGAGCAACCAGTTCTGTCTGGTTCTTCTCAGAACTGGAGCTTAGGCTTGGTAGTGTAAACAGGGATCTAAACTGTTGGAGACAGAAACCAGCCCAGGCCTGAGAGATAGCCAGAAGGGAAGAATGCAGGAGGGAGTTGAAGGCAACCCGATTCCCAGACGGAATGCCGCAGGGACCACATGGTCAACTGGATGGAGCTCCAGGCATGGGCTGTCTCAAGATGTTGGATGACAGTCCACAAGCCAAAATGTTGTCTAAATACTAAATTAATAATAGCTATCGACCTTGTACCAGGAATATAACCTACAAAGAATGTCATGTATCTTGTACATTATTCTTTATAGCTAAACTTATCCACTGCTTATCTGATTTAATTTGGAATAAACAGGTTCTGTTCTGGTTCAGTTTTGCTTCTGGTCCAAGAGAGTTTTAGCCCCATTATAACCTTTTCCTCATCTCTTTTCTCAGTCCTTCATGACACCCCACCTTCAAGGCCTGCATTTCTCACACTGAACTCTGGATCCTGTCTCTCACCCCATAGGATTAGGCTGGCTGAGATGGCCCGTGCTGAACTGGACTCCAGGTTGGGTCTTGGGGACAAGTGTGGGAAAGGGGGCTCCATGTGAGCAGCTACTTCTCAGGGCTCCCTTCTCTTACTCTGGCATCACATGGGCTGTTGTGAATTCAGCACCACCGTCAGAATGATACTAAACATCGTCACCACCAGCAGTTTTTACTCATTTCTTTATTAATATAGAAAAGAAGTCCAAGGCAGCTGGACCAGTAGTACAAAGCACCAGGAGTTAATACTATTCTGGTGAAAGGGTTGGCTTTACAAAAGTGAAGGAGCAGGCAGGAGCTGCCCTGGTTCTGGGACCAGGCCCAGCCTACTACCCAGAGCCTCAGAGCAGCACCTGGGATGAGCTGACAGGTAGGTCAAGGGCAGAATGAGCTGGAGACTATGGGGAGAGATGGCAGGGATAGAGGATCAGGCAGTGAGAACCATCCTGTGGCTGATAAGAACAGGACCTGCTGGCTTGAGGCACCCCACTGCTCCATGGGCAGGGGCTCATGGTGGGCCTCAGCTCTCACGGCAGGTAACACTGCAGATACTAGTGGGCATGGAGAGTCTAGACACAGCCCTGGGGTTGAAGGGCCTTTTCCCCATCTCTCTGCCAGCAGCCACCTTTGCTCTATACTACGTGTGGGGCCTGGGGCCCAAGGCACAGATGGAGGCTCAGAGGCCTCCAGTAGGGAGGAAGAAGAGACAAGGGAGGAAGCACTTGAGTGTGCCTAGCTTACACAGCTAGGGCTGAGACATGGGAAGGATGACAGTGCCAAGGAATGGGGCCAGGCTATGGGACAGTTAAGGACTTATTCTTAGCCGGTGACTGGGTCTAGCCCCATGGCAATGGTGTCTGCCTCAAATCTTAGCAAATCGCATGTGCAATAAGCACTGAATGTTAGTAGACCTGGGTTCTAGCCTTAGCCTTGCCAGAGTCATATTATCCAGAGCTGTGTCACCAAAGGCTCGGGGTGTCCCGCCCTGGCCTGTTTCCTCCTCTGTTAATGAGGGCTTTGGCTATGATATCTCAGGTCATAGAAGGGACTCGGTAAGTGAAGGGAGCTCCAGGACCTGCTCTTGGGAGCTAAGTTGGAACTGGCCCCAACCAGACTCTAGATGGGAATGGCATAAGGTGAGGGTGATGGAGAAGAAAGATGTTCTTGCATGAAACCTACCCCCCCACAAAAAAAAACAGAGCTAGGAAAGGCTGCTGAGAGTTCTCCATTGCCCAGAGGAAAGAAAGGCTGTACAGGGAGGGAACGTAGCTCAGTGCAATCCATTCATAACTACCACAGGGTAACACTTGGCATGGAGAGAATAGGGTGGCATTGCACAACCCTTTATGTTCTTCCCCAGTTCGGGAGCTCAAGGCCTCTGTGGCTTCTACCTCCAGTCTTTAGTCTGGCATCAGGAATACTCTTTTCTCACTGTGGTCCTGTCCTGGCATGTGTTAGTTGGTAAGGAAAGGACAGAGGGGATAGTAAGCAGACAGGGAGGCGAGAGCGACTCTCTGGCTTTCTCCTCTTCCTCTAGTGAAAACAGCTCAGTCAACTGAGTCGCAGATCTCTTCCACCACAGCATTGAAGACGTGTGGTTGGTCAGCATAGACATGGTGCGATGCACCCTCAATCTCCTGCGGAGAGAGAACCCAGCAGAGTCAAGAGGCCCTTTATTCCCAGTGCCAGAAAGCTGTTGCACCATTTCTTTTCCCCTCAGACTTGCTTGCCTGTCACCTACAAGCTCTTACCAAAAACAATGCTCTTCCTTTCCCCCGGATCTTGATACTTTCCTTTGGGAGCCAATGTAACCCAATATCCCATTCTACTTCTAAAGATCACATCTTCCCTTCCATGTTGGTCCCACCACTGGTCTGCTCATTTCATCCAAAGGCTCAGGAAGTCAGGGCCCATGGGTGGCACCCAGCCTAAATAGGCATGCTGATTGGCAAACAGGGGTGGGGCAGGTAAGAAAAAAGGGAGGTAGAAGTCTTCATGGCAGCCTCTCCCATTCACTCTCTTGCTCATGGCTCTGGTTTTGGATAGGAATTCTGGGGGCTGGAGTGGCAGCATGTGCCTGGATACTCACCAAGAACCTGCCTCTTCTGTGTGGCTGAGCGGGCTACACTGAAGTGGGATGCTCCTAATTACATTACTAAGAGAGCCCAACCATTCAAATCCACTGCTCTACCAGTCTGTCTGATCCTCTTTTCCCCTTAACTCTTTGATCATCCTTCTCAACCTCAAGACTGAGAGCTGGCTGACAGTCAACCAACATGTGCTTGGATTCGATTTACAACATCTCCACCTTGACTCCCTCTCCTTGGGTGGCCCAACGTACCAGGTCGCGGACATAGGAATCTGGCCGCTGCATCTTCACCTTTTTTCCTGTGCTGGTATCTATCCAGGTGTTGGCCCCATAGATCATGGTGATGGGCACATCTTTTCGAATCAGATGAATTCGCTCCAACATGGGGCGCCGGGCCCAGCCAAAGGACTCCATCATGGCCTTGAATGCTGTCTCACCACTGACAGAGGCAAAACACGGTAAGGCAACGGATAGAATAAACCCTGCAGCAGAGAATGTCAACTTTGTGGTCTCTTCAGAAACAGTATCTTTGTATTCCTCTTAAAACCAGCATTGGGCTCATTAGAGATTAGATATTAGTGAGAAAAAGAAATGACTACATCTCCGGGGCTCTGTGATAGGAGGGACACACTTGTAAAGAACCTCCGGCACTGAGAACTATCCAAAAATGGAGTGAGTTATTATTTATTCTATAAATATTTATGTGCCATGTCCTGGGCAGGGCGAGGGGACCTATGAATGAGATAAGACGCCTGCCCTTGTAGAGACCACATCATAGCTCACACTTTAGGAAGGCAGGCGTTAAATAACTAATCATGTGGTTAATTATTTAATGTAAAATTCTCCAAGAATTATGTAAGGATGGTAGAGGTTATGAAACATAGATAGGGACTTAATCTGCTGAGGAGTTCAGGTGAGGTGCACTCTTTTTTTTTTGTTGAGAGATTTTTGCTATAGGGCATGTGCGCTCTCCAGACAGACAGAGAGAGACATAGAGACAGAAAGCGAGAAATCACCCCCCAGGGGGGGATGGTCATGCTGCAATCCCTTCTCCTCCATTCTCCTCTCGGGATCTTGGGCACGCACGCACACGCGCCCGGCGTGAGTTTTAAGCCACCAGGTCCGGGACGCGAACCGTGGTCGACTACGTGGGAGTCCAGCGACATAGCCATTATGCTAACTGCTGGTTCCCAGGTGAGGTGCACTCTTTAGGGCAAGTACTATCATAGTAAAAGGATACTCTGGGAGATTCTGGAAATGAAAATCAGTCTTATGAGGACTGGGGAGCAGCAGTTTTTGCTTAGGGAGAAATAGTGAATGCCAACTTAATCTGCTTTACTGCCTGGTTACTTCCTTAAGAAGAACTGAGGCGGGGGCAGCAGGTGGCATGATGGTTAGGGCACTGTACTCTCACATGGCTGACTATGGCAGTTTGCTTTTTCACTTTCCCTTTCTCTCTCTCTCTCTGGTGAGCACATGTGACCTATAGCAAGTTTTAAAAAAATTAAAATAAATAATTCTTAAAATATTTTTAAATTTAACTTTATTTATTTACTTAAATTTGACCAGGGGCAGAGGGGGGGCAGAGAGAGAGAGAGAGAGAGAGAGAGAGAGAAGGCATGATGCTGCCAGGTCTGGGACTCGAACCATGATCGGCCATGTGGGAATCCAGCGCCCTTAACCACCACGCCACCTGTCAGCCCCCAAATAAATAATTCTTAAAAAAAAATAAATAAAAGAAGAAGAACTAAGGCTTCAGATATCTTAATTTCCTCATGTACAAATTGGAGAGAATTATGCCCACTTCATCAGGTCATGATTAGGAGCCCTGACATTTAGGTGAAGCAGGCATCTCCCAAACATTTTCCCCTTGGCCAAATTTCATGTTTTCCAAGAGAATGATAAGAGTTACCAGGACCATGTGATGGTGAAGTGATAATGCAACTGGACCCACATGGGAAAGGTCCTGGGTTCATGTCCTGAGACCTCTTTGAGTATATGCATATACGCCTGTGTTCTGGGCTGACTGAGACTGGAGGTGTATTATGGTGTGAAAACCCTGTTGGGGTACCTCTCTCTCTTTCTCTCAAAGAAGAGAAAATTAATAAACTTAAAAAAAAAATGGTGCACTGGTAATGCAACTGGATCCACATGGGAAAGCTCCTGGTTTGTGTCCTAAGACCTCCTTGTGCACACTCGGCATGCACATGTGCCCATGATTTGGGCTGGCTGAGGTTGAGGGTGGATCATGGTGTGAAGACCCTCTTAGGGGTTCTCGTCTACATTTCTCTTTGCCTCTTTCTATCATGAAAGACAAAAGTAAACTTAAAAAAAATATAAAATAGTTACCATGAACTCGTAGAGTTACAACTCAAAAAGCTCAAATGGTTATAAATTTAGTGCCAGTGTTTGTGGGTTAGGAAGCTGGTTATCAGTGATATCGTCTTTTCTTCCTTTGGGACACAAATGGGTTACGAAGTTATATACTCTGTAGCTGAGACTGGGAGAACAGGACTAGGTCTGGAATAAGGCAATGGTTAGGGTTGGGCCTGTGGGATCTCAGGTGGGTATGAGACTGGTACTGAGCCCATGAAGGCTGAGAGAGGAGCCATGTGCAGGAAGCCAGGGATACCTGATTTGAGTATTGAGCTGGGCATTTTTATACTACTGCTTAACTGGGGCCCTTTAAAGCTGAGCTCATGTATTGGGTCCTTGGAAAAGTCATGACACATTTTTGCATAGACAAACAGGGAAATATGTCATGACTTTCCAATGACCTAACGAAATGTTGGACAGACAGCTCCCACACTGTCCAAAAGCTGAGTTTGAGGCTCATGCTCAGACAGTGCAGATGGAATGCACATCTCTACTTTCTTCATGGCTTTGGGTTTACAACAGGTGCCACGGGCGGGCCCGGAGAGAGGTGGGGCAGGGACCTTGGCTCCCCTGAGATGCCTCCCAGCAGCTCAGGGTGAGGCCTCCACAAAGATGGTGCCACCAACGCAGCCTCACAGTATCAGCTACGGTCAGGGAGCTGCTGTAGGGGAAGATTACCATACCGACTGCCCTGTCTGTCAGAGTTGCCAAGACTGCAGGCTGGCAAGCTGGTGGGGCCTACAGAATGAGTGAGTAGCTGAAGACAGGACTTTCTCAAGGATCCAAATCTCCAGAAAACGAGAAGGAATTTCTATTCCAAAAAAAAAGTGATTATAAAGTGTACCTAATTAAATTTAAAAGTGCATATTCTTTCACTGAGCAATTCTATTTGTAGAAATGTATTCTATAGATATAGTCATGTGTGTGCAAAGAAATATGTGCAAGAAGGTTCTCTGAAGCAATGCCATATGATATCTTAGAGGGGAAATATAAGGAAAGTAGGCAGGTCAGAGACAAGAGAGGACTTCCTTCCTCTCTACCCCCCTCAATTCCTTTCCTTCTTTCTGTGTGTTTTTTTTTTTTTCCCCTTAAAAAACAGCATGTTTATCACTTCTTCAGGTAGAAAAAAAAGCTTTTAAAATGTTTTCTAGACTCCTGCCCATCGGGCCAACTGCCTGCCATTAGGGAAGAAGGGCTCTCCTCCAGAGGCGGGCAGCATGTTTAATTAATCTATTATCTTCTACATGCCTTTGCATGTAGTTCCCTGGGGGAACTCAGGAAATGATTAAATCTGCTAGTGTCTGTGTTTTCTTAATGGATTCAGAGTTTTGTAGAAGAAATAAAGCATAGGACTCCAGCACTGGATTTTGCCTCCAGACTAGCCAGCCCCAGCTGGCACCAGGAGCCGCCTCACCTGGGATTCTGAGCGTTACAGTGGTAGATATACTCCGATATGGTATCATCTTCAAAGAAGTCTGCAAACTTGCGCTTGAAATCTGGCCGGAATCGCTGTACCAGGCCAGGCCCTGGGAGGGGGTAGAAAAACAGAGTCACCAGTTTGGGTAGGGCAGACAAGACTCCTGCCTGTTTTAACAACTTTAAGCCAATCTTATTTCTCCTAAGTGTCTGATTGCTTTACACATTTAACATTACAATGGCAGAGAGTACTGGCGTCTATTGGGATGGTCCGGATGACTTCGAATGACAGCGTTAGTTGAGTACCTGAGAATTTAGACACAGTCTAACATTACTGACAAACCAAGGAAGTCCCAAGAAGTTCCAAGGAAGCCCCAGGATCCTTTCTTGCAAGGATCACAAGCCCCACAACAGTTTTAGGTGGAGGTTATTTTCGTTTACAGTCTGGGTTATATTTCTTTCTCCCTGAGACCTTTATCATGGTCTTTGAATCATCTAAAGGTAGTGGATAAAACCAGACCACCTCCCAAGAGCCCTCTCATTTTCAGGCCTGTAACAGAATATGTGGAGAGGTGAACCTAACAACGCGGTGTGTTGGACTCAGGGGACGATTTTAGAACATTCTGTTCCTTTCACCTTTCTTCACGGTACACATACTGTAAAAGCTGGGCCTAACAGTCTGTTTCTCATCTCTCTCTTTTCTGGTCAACTCTCTGTTTGTGAGAAGAGAGGGGGTGAGAGGGAGGTGAGAGATGTTGTGGTGGGGGAGGGTGCAGCGAGGCTATCTAAGGGCCCAGGACCGCCCTCCTGGCATGGTTCTCCAGGGCTGCCATCCAACCACCCCAGGCAGAATAGCTCTGATGCGTGTGCATGAACTGGCTAGAAAAGGTGAGAGTGGATAGAACAGGGCTTCTTCCTGGAAAAGGACTAGACAGTTTGTTGGAGTCTACAGTACCAGGAACCCTGAGAAGCTCAGCCCTCTGCCCACTGACTGACTGTGGGCACCTGTGTCTCTTGCTAGCCTGCCTTTCTCTGGAACTCCTAAACTCCTACCTTCTACTCAACTGCTCATTAATTCTCTTTATTCAGAACCATCCTATTTTTCTTCAAGGGCCTAGAGAGACAGCTCTTATTTAGCAACAGTGATGAACTCGGCATTATTGACTACTAAACATTACTCTATACACATAGGCCATTAGAACAAGGGAGGGTCACCAACCTTTTCTAGAACAGGAGCCCTTTACTTTATCAAAGTTAAAAGCTCCTGAGAAAGGAAGGGTGCTGACAGTGTGAGGTCAGAAGGCCAGACCCTCTGATCCTGTTCACTATGGCTGCCCCTGCAGCCCCTGCCCTTTCCTCCCTTTTGCCCCCAGAATTTGCTGACAGCTACTAAGTGCCAGGTGACACAGAGCAGAGGAAGATGTGGCACTCATCTGGAGCAGGCTATGGTTCAGAGGGGCTTTCCTGCCACTCTTTTCTGCCACTGTGGGCTCTGTTCTGACCTCTCCCTGCTACAAGTGCTGGGGGAGCCATGAGGAAGGAATTCAGTGTTAGGTGCTGCACCAAATTCCCAATATGTCCTAAAACTCATATGTGGAGAAGGAAGTGCCATATCACAGCCCTTCCTCCTTCTGGGTGTCTAGCCAAGGCATGGAGAAGCTGTTCTGCTCCAACTCTTCTTCACATAAGAAAGCTTTTTCCATGTAAAAGACCCACAATCTTCTAAAGCCTCACACAAAGAGATCTGGTCCAAATTAATAGCTTTCCATCACAATGAGAGGCCCTTTCCCACTTTTTATGAATGAGCTGGAATGGTGAAAGTCCAGATGCAGTGGAGCTTTCAGAATGTGACAACCTTGGTTTAAGGAGATCATTTCTTCATCTACAGGCTACTCACCCCAGGGCCCAGCTACTCGAAGAACAGCCAGTGGATTGGAGCGCCCTAGGACAGATGCCACGGCCTTGACCCAGGTTGGAGGTGCACGGATCTCACTGGGGTCAGTTGGTCGGAGGGGAAAGCCCCATGGGTCCACCAGGATAAGATGCTTAACTCTACATTAAAGGAGGAAAAAGAATAAACACTGTATTTGTTGGGAGGTACCACAGTCCTTAAATTGCCTGGGAAGGAGGGAACTATTAGAAATGAATACTGGAAATTTCCCAGCAAGGCCAGGCGTTAGGTCATGAGGGAAAGGTGACTCTTCATTACCTCTCAGGGTACTTAATAGAATAAGAAGTGGCCAGGAATCCTCCCAAACTGTGCCCCAGGAGGATCATGCTGGGGATCCCCATGGTCTCCCGCCAAGTCTCTATTGAGGTCACAAATTCATCTTCGGCCCCTTCTGGGTCCCTTGGGAATGCTGGTCTTGAGCTTCTCCCAAAGCCAAGCAGGTCGAAGGTGTGGAGTGTGCGGCGGGCACTCAGCGAATCCATGTTGAGGATCCAGAGGCCCACGCCGCCCCCAAAGCCATGCACCATCACCAGAGGGGTGCGGTCCTTTTGCTCAGGGCTCACAGTCACCGTCCAGATCTTGTTCTGGTTTGGGAGGGACACGTATCGGGCCAGGAACTTGTTTTGGAGACCTGGGAAGGGAAGATCTCGGGATAAATCAACAGCACTCTTTCCTGACAGCACCATCATTTTGCCTGAAGGGCCACCCTTTGCATCTGTCTCTCCATTCCCAAACCCTTCCCAACCTCCCTCAGTTCTTTCCTTCTACCCCATCTGACCATTGGCAAACTTTACCAAACTTCAGACAAGCCTCTGTGAGTCCTTTTCTCAACTAGGCCTCAATGTTGGCCCTTGTCCTGACTTTAACCTGCCCAGTTCAGTCTTAGCAAGAATCCTGCCAAGTAAGGCTAGTAGGAGTCCCTTTCTCCTTTGTTAATATTCTGATCAAGTTCTTCATCCCTATCTTTGATGTGTGAGTTCTTGATTTTCCTTCAGAAAGAGTCCTGTTAATGGGACCAGCAGATGGCATCATGGTTACATCGCTGGACTCCCACGTAGTTGACTTCAGTTTGTGTCCTGGACCTGGTGGCTTAAATTCATGCTGGGCGCGTGGGCGTGCATGCCTAAGATCCCAAGAGGAGAATGGAGGCAAAGGAATTGTGGCATAGCCATCCTCCCTAAGGGCTCATTCCTCACTTTCTGTCTTTTTTTCTCTCTCTCTGTCTTTCTGGCGAGCATGCACACCCTATAACAAAAACCTCTCCCCCAAAAAACAGAAAGGAAAAGAAAGAGTCCTGCTAAGTTAGTTAGCTAGTACTCCTCTTATCTTGCATCTCCTCTTAGTAACGTCCCATCCATGGACCCTCTCACCCTGCTCTGTTTATAGATCCCCACTCGTCCTTGTATTTGGAACTGAGCCCGATCCCTCTCCTTTGTTAGCAAGTCTTCAATAGCTTTCCTGGCTATTTTAATAAGTATCAGAATTTTTTTTCTGTAATATTACACACCCTAAAGAATTCAACTCTAAGCACAATTTAGTCTATGGGTAACAAAAGGGGCATCTGATTCCTCAGGCTCCCCATGGGCCCAGCATGGTCATGGCACTGCAGACCCCACAGAGCTCTTTTATCCATCACTCCTGAACCTCTCAGTGCTTGGAGCTTGACAGATGGACAGAACTGTGGTCCAGCCAGATAGCAGGGCCAATGGGTGAACTGAGCCTGGGACTTATTTCTCTTAAGAGATGGAAGTGGACGTGGTGCTTATTCTGCTGGCCGGAGGGCAGTCACAGCCATCTGGGAGATGAAGCCTAGATCCTGGACAGAGGCTCGAAAGCTGAAGTGTTCTGTGACTTCACTTACTGAGGCCCAGAAGAGACAGGGCAGCCATGGCTGGGCAGGTGGCTGAGAAATATGGTAGACATGGTCCAAGAGCCTTGTTTGAACCAGCAGCTGCTGCTGTTCATGGGATGCCCTGCCCCAGCATAACACTGCCCAATGGGCCACCTATGGTACGGTGGTTAGGGCAGTTGTATCTCACATGGCTAATTGTATGGTTTGAGTCCTAGACCCAGTGGCTCAAGAAACACGCTAGAGGGACCAGCAGTTAGTGTAATAGCTGTGTTGTTGGACTCCCATGTAGTGGACCTGCGGTTCGCGTCCCGGACCCGGTGGCTTAAACTCACACCGGGCGCGTGTGCGTACGTGCCCAAGATCCCAGAGGAGAATGGAGGAGAAGGGATTGCGGTGTGGCCATCCCCCCGGGGGGTGATTTCTCGCTTTCTATCTCTCTGTCTCTCTCTGTCTGTCTGGCGAGCGCACGCGCCCTATAACAAAAGAAAGAAAGGAAGGAAGGAAGGAAGGAAGGAAGGAAGAAAGAAAGGAAGAAAGGAAGGAAGGAAGGAAGGAAGGAAGGAAGAAAGGAAGAAAGAAAGACGCTGGAGGGGCTGGCAGGTGGTGTGATGGTTAAGGGTGCTGGACTCCCACAGGGCCGACTGCAGCAGCTGACTGCATTCAAGCACTGGACCTGGCAGCTTGCTTGCTTGCTTTCTCACTTTCTCTCTCTGGTCAAATTAAAATAAATAAATTAATTAATTAAATTAAATAAAACAATTCTAAAAAAAAATGAAAAGAAAGAAACACACTAGACATGCATGCATGTGTGCACTCTAAATCCTGAAGAGGGAGAGATGGAGGAGAAGGGATCGTAGCATGACCATTCCCCACAGGGGATGCTTCCTCACTTTCAATCTCTCTCTGGTGAGCGCATGTGCACTCTGGCAAATCAAATCAAAACAAAACAAAACACTGCTCATGAGAATTGGTCTGTGCAAAACCCAAACCACCAGATAGGTAGTGAGCCACGATTGGGTAGAACACAAGGAATAGTGATATTAGAAGATGTACTTGCGCCTCAGGTAGGAAGGTGGTAAGTTTAAGAAGCATTTGTATGTTTACAAGAGAGCAGGTGAGAAGGAAGAAGGGAGGAATGGGGGAGAAAGAAGGCGAGGGAGAATGCACATGCTGTGTGTGTTGTGTGTTAACACACACTGGTATGGGGCTTGAGGTGAAGCTCTAAGATGTGGCAGGAACCAGCATATGGCTAGGGAGAAGGTGAGGAGACGCTATCAGAGAACGGCGTGTCCTTTGTGTCGGTCTCTCTAACGACTGACATCCCTTCTTCCCGCCCTAAGCACTGTTAATCAGACAGCAGTGCGCTGGTACACCCAGATCTGGGTAGACTCTCCTTCCTTCCAGGTCTCCTGAGGGAGGGGGGACAAGCTATCCCTTCTACTTACACTGCAGGATCCTGGCTTCCACATTCTTCAGCTGAGACATGGAAGTGGGGCGCCAAGCAGGTAGCCAGCTACTCAGCCAGCCTTGAGGCCTGGGGGAAGACACAGAAACACCCATTGGCAACATTGGAAAGGCGATGCCGTCAGCCTTGCTGGCAGTTACGACGTTATCAGGCTCAGGGTGTTTCCCAGCCTTGGAAGACACGCCTGCTCTGCAGTCCGCAATTCCCCAGCTGCCTGACAGACTGCCACTCTGTCTGTAAATGGCTAGTAACAACAACATGTCCTAGTTCCACCAGATATTCGGAACACCAAGCATACTGAACTTTACGGTTTACAAAGCTCTCTCACACGCAGTATCACACTTGAGCTCCTCTTTGTTACTGGTTATCATAATTTATGTTCAAGGAGATTAAAAGGAGGAAAAAGCAATGTTTAACTAACGTTTCAGTTATCCTTGGCCATGCCCAGGACTCACTGTTCCCTGAAGGCGAGACCGATTCCCATGCCCTCTGTCCTCCTGGCAGGGCAGTGGCATTTGTCTGTGCCCTTTTCTAAGTCTCGAGAAGTGGGGAGTATTGTGTCAGTTGAGCCCAGTTGAGCTCTCAGCCCTGAACACAGAGAGGGGGCAGTCAGGGAGCAGGAGGCTGGGGTTCAAGTCCTGCTATGGTTCACTGACAGGACACAGGTTGCCTCTGACCTTGTCTTCCTGACTGTAAAATGAGAACATATGGCCTATGTCCTCACCTGCCATAACGCGTGAAGCAGAGAAGATAACTTACCCTGCTTTCTCCTTCACACCCAGTGACTCACTGCAGGGCAGAGGTTAGAACTGCCAACTTTAGAATGAAAAAAAAGCCTAGATTTGAATCATAGTACAATCACTGATGAGTGGAATTGATTTGTCCTGTTACATAACCTGTCTTTAAGCATTTGAAGACAGGTTTACCTGTCTTTTCCTAGAAGGGACCACGTGAGGTACCTGGTATTTGAATGCTCAGTGAATAACAGTTTTTACTATTTCTTTTCCATTCTGTAAGTAATTTCTCTCTTCTTGCAATTTGCCTGGGTGAAGGGGGTTATATAGTAGGATGGGCACCGACAGCTACAGGAAGGGCCTGTGAACACGACACAGTTAAGGCAGGGGCATTCTGGAAGGAACTCTCTTGTACACATTAGCCATCTAGATACATTATCTGAAGCACAGAACTTTGGATTAGGATGTTTCCTTAGATATCATCTGGTCAAGCCTTTTCAATTTACAGGTGAGCAAACTGATGCCCAGAGAAGTCAAAAAGCAAACCAGAGAAAGAACTGGAACTACTGGGTTGTCAGAAAAGTCATGTATTTTTTTTTTCATGTTTTCCTATGCTAAGATGTGTCATGACTTTTCCAATGACCCAACAGAATCCAGATCTCAAATCCTGGTTTCTCAATACTTCTTCCCTGCACCTTCCAACCTTAGTTTTTCAAGGTCATATGCAGATACTCACAGTATATAACTTCAGTATGTCACACTGGTCTCTGTTTTCTGAAGGGAGGTGTGATCTACAGCCAGGAGGCCAGAGTTCTAACCCTAGTATGACACCAATGGTGTGATTGAGGTGATGGGAACATTATGCAACCATTGTGTCAAAATGTCCTCATCTTTAAAGGGGAGATAATAACAGTACCTACCTCACAAGATTGTTTTAAAGAATAAATGAGCTAATGCATCTAAAATAATGCCAAGCGCAAAATAAAATCCCAATAAACACTTTTTCCTCAGTTAAATCATAAACTATCAATGTTCTGTAAGGAGAAGCTGTCAATAAATAGTTGAGGTTTGAAAGAAAAACTGAACTTGCAGCTAGGAATGCTACATCAATGGCATTAGTTAGGTGAGAGTTGTCAGTTTCCGTAGATGTAATTCTAGAGAGACTCTGGACCCTTTTAATACTCTGCTGGAATTCCTTGTAGGCTTGAAGCATGGGGACCAAGACCACAGGATTTTTGCTGGTCTTGAGTTAAATTTTCTCTCCACATCATAAAGATTGTGACAAGTCAGGTCTACCTGCTGGACCCCACATTGCCCTATAAGTGCTCAAAGCAGGGGTCAACACAGTCAAGGTAGAGGCATTAACTAGGGGCAGGAGAAATGCTGTCCTGGGGTCCAGCAGGTGGCAAGGTGGTTAAAGGCACTGGATTCCCACATGGCCTGACTGTGGTTTGAGTCCAGGACTTGGTGGCTTGCTTTCCCTTTCTCTTTCTTTCTGTCTCTGTCCGGTCAAATTAAAAAATAATAATAACAAATGGAAATAAATAAATAAATACTTCTTTTAAAAAGAAAAGAAATGATGTCCTGGGGGCCAGGAGGAGGCATGGTGGTTCAGGTGCTGGAGCTGGATTCCCACATGGCCAACCACAGTTTAAGTCCCAGCCCTGGCCGCTTGGGGATCACACCAGGTGTGTGTGTGGGGGTGGGCGGGGGGTGGTGGTGTGGTGTGTGTGTGTGTGTTTCTCAGAATCCTGAGAGGAGAATGGATGAGAGGGGATTGTGGCATGGGTATACCCCCTGCGGAGGGTGGGAGGATTTCTCATTTTCCTTCTCTCTGTCTCTCTCCAGCAAGCCTAAATGCCCTGTGCAAAAAGCTAAGAAAAGACATTCTGCCCTGTGGTACAGCATGCTCAGTAGATATTCTTTGGGGAGAGAGAGGGTGGGAGCTTTGTTTTGCCTTCTTCTTCACCAAAAATATTACAGGTAAAGCACTGGAAATGGTGCCTGGCCCTGTATATCCATCTGTCCAACACTGCCAGGGAGCTAAGGGCTGGGATGGGAAACTGAGGCAAGGAGCAGAGAAGTGGATTTGCTGTGAACGTAGCCTGGTTGGAGCGGTCTCCTCCTTCCTGACAGGAGTGAGGCAGAAGGGGTTCTGTGCTTTGAGAGAGTCCTGTTCCAGGCTGCTGTGACCTTGGGCACGTCTTCTTTTTTTTTTTTTTTTTTTTTTTTTTTTTTTTTTCTTTTTTTGGGAGAGGTTTTTGCTATAGGGCGCGTGCGCTCGCCAGACAGACAGAGAGAGACAGAGAGATAGAAAGCAGGAAATCACCCCCCAGGGGGGATGGCCACGCCGCAATCCCTTCTCCTCCATTCTCCTCTCGGGATCTTGGGCACGCACGCACACGCGCCCGGCGTGAGTTTAAGCCACCGGGTCCGGGACGTGAACCGCGGTCGACTACGTGGGAGTCCAGCGACATAGCCATTACGCTAACTGCTGGTCCCATCTTGGGCACGTCCTTCTAAATGGGAACCAGGAGTTGACTTACCAACATCTCTTCCAGCTCTAATATTATGTATTCCTATGCCATTTTAGGCCTTGTAAATTCTCTCCTGGAAAACTCATCTTAGAAAGCAACTTTCTCCCAAGTATCTCCTTCCAACTCAGGAACTACTGTCATAAAGTTAATTAGTTTTGCAAGCTGCCTGTTCCGCAGGTCTGAAAAGTAGGATTACTAGCTCCAGGAAAGGCCCTGTCCGGTGAAATCAAGACTTGGCTGGGAGCTGAGTCATTCTTCTCGAAGCAACTTTTCATTGCTCCTATCAGAATGCAAACTGCTAGTCACACCACCTACAGGTGGCATCCCAAATCTTGAGGCAGTGGTAATAAAATCCAGTAACTTAACTCTAACCCACTCCCTTAAGAATGTCCTTATGATGATTAAAAGCATTATCAATTAGGATCTCAAACAGCTATGTGTATCTGGGGTGAGGGCAGAATTCAAGTAACTTGCAAGCCTTTTCCTCCGCATCAACCCAGTAGAGACCCGGTAGACAGCCTTCTCCTCCCTGGGCTAAGGGAGGCTCTTTGCACACCCACGACTACCGTCCCGGAACAAGTCGAGACCAGTACGCCTGGATGCTACCCCAGTAGTCCTCACATTACCACTAAATCTCACACATTACCAACTCCAATCCCCGAGAAGACCAGAGAAGAACAAGGATGAAAAGCAAAGACTAACGTAGAAAGTCAGAATCACTGAGCAGCAGGCAAGCATCTACCATTGCTCTCATGCTCACCGCCGCCGCCTCTTCTGGGCAAAAGCAAAGCAAGCGAATGCAACCCCCAGCCCTCCCCGGAAGCCGACCTGAACAAGGAAAGGCGGGAAGGTGTCTAAAATTGTTCCTCAGCCACAGACAGTCCCAGGATGATGGCCCAGAGAGACAAAGAGAAAGAAAAAGAGAGACAGGATTAACTCACTGCTGCTCCAGATCATCAGCCATAGTAAACAAGCCCTGCCGGGTCGAGCTGAGCCAGCCCATCCCTCCTCCTGACGCCAGCACCAGCTGACCCAGGAAAGTATCGGATAACAAAGGGGGCGTGGCCAGGCCGCCGCAGGGCTAGGAGGCGGGGCTACCGGAACCAGGGACTCGCGCTCAGATCTCCCGGCATCGGCGGCCGGGGCAGGAGGGGCGGACGCAGCAGACTCTGCAGAGGGGCGGTCTTAGCTATTTTCGATTACTGGCATGTGCCCAGGCAAAGACGTTTCTGGGGTTCTCACAAAACGGGACCGGTCATACTTTTGGGAGTGAGGGAAATAGTGCCAAAAAACCCCACCCCAATACCTAAGTCCTTCACAGGAGTTCCAACAGCCTTCAATTCTTTACTTGTAAAAAGTGAAAGAATTGTCCCTGCACGCTCGCACAGAGTCTCTGGGCTCCCTATGACAGTCCACTCCCTTGCTGGTGTTCCTTCCAGTCGGCTGTGTATGATGTGTGTGGAGACAACACTGGTCGATTGCTCCTACAGAGAGTCTTGTTGCCAGATTACCAAAGTGAAAAACAGGACACCGAGTTAAAATTGATAGACAACAAATACTAGTGGAGAATTAGTATGTCCTATGCAATATCTGCAACATAACTGAGCATCCTGCATCTTATCTGGTGACTCTAAACCTATAGAGTCTTGACAGGAGGGCACTCTGCTCTGGGAATGGTCTCAAATTAGTTTCCAGGGAAACTGTAGCTCAGTCACGGGTCTCCCTCAGTTTAGAGGACCCTGTACACCCCACTCCCAACCCGCCCCACAGGGCAGGGACAGTTGAAAGACTTAACCTGTAAGGCTGCGTCTGCTTTAAGTATGTGGGTGTGGGGACATGGGAGGTTTAGCACTGATGCCCTCAGCCACAGGTCAGGCTTGCCCAGCAGAAGGGCTAAATCTTGAGGCTGGCTGTGGAACTTGCTGGTAAACGGGCATGCCTGATGTCCCTGGAGCTGTCATACTTCAGATCTGTCCCTATGGGTCCTTAAATTAAGGCAGACTGGGGATGGCGAATGAGGGTGGGTGGGAGAATGCTAGTGCTGAGAGATTTGTTTACCAAGGCATTTTTCTTTAGCCTCTAGACAAGACCCAGGAGAATCTGAGATTTCTCCTTTCTTGTAACACAGTGTTAAGCTCGTCATTATAAACATTTAAAGATTAAGAGAACTAGAATTTATAGAGTTTAGGGGGCTTAGAATTTACAAGATACTGGGCAAGTCATACAAACAGCAGAGGACTCGCTTCTTTTATTTGTTGAACAAAATGCAGTGGTCCTGGTGCTGGCAGGTGGCGTGGTGGTTAAGGGCGCTGGACTCCCACATGGGTGACCATAGTTTGAGTCCCGGACCTGGTGGCTTGCTTTCTCACTTTCTCTCTCTCTCTAAATTAAAATAAATAAGCAAATAAAATAAATAAAGTTAAATAAAATAATTCTTTTAAAAAATGCAATGGTCCTAAACCTCAGTGTGCATGAGAGTCATCTGGAGGACGTATTGAAAATTTGAATTTCCAATCCGAACTCTCTGAGATTGTAATCCAACTGATTTGGCTTGATGCTAGAAGACTGCATTTCTAGGAAGCCCTGCAGACACTGGTGCTCTATCAGACTGCTTGGTTAATTAAAGCATAGATTCTTTTTTTTTTTTTTATTAAGAATTACTACTGTATTTAACTTTCTTTCTTTCTTTCGTTCTTTCTTTCTTTCTCTCTCTCTCTCTTTTCTCCTTCCTTCCTTCCTTCCTTCCTTCCTTCCTTCCTTCCTTCCTTCCTTTTCTTCTTTTCCTTTCTTCCTCTTTCTTTCTTTCTTTCTTTCTTTCTTTCTTTCTTTCTTTCTTCTTTCTTTCTTTCTTTTTTTCTTTCTTTCTTTCTACCAGAGAGGGAGAAAGTGTGTGTGTGTGTGTGTGTGTGTGTGTGTGTGTGTGTGAGAGAGAGAGGAGAGAGAGAGAGAGAGAGAGAGAGAGAGAGAGAGAGAGAGAGAGAGAGAAAATGAGAAAGCAAGCCGCCAGGTCTGGGACTCAAACTACAGTCAGCCATGTAGGAGTCCAGCGCCCTTAACCACCACACCACCTGCTGGTCCCTTAAAGCATAGATTCAGAGGTTGAATTCTGGGTTCATAGGTAAGCTGCTTGCCTATTGCATGCCATTGGGCAGGTTATTTGGCATTTCAATGTCTTCTTCTGGCTTGTATTCTTTAAAAAGCTTAATTTTTTTTACTGCTTTTGTATTTTTTAAAGAAATTTTATTGTTCTATATGTCTTCAGATTTTTTCAGATTAATTTCACATTTTACATAAAGTTTCTATCATAATGTATACTACATATATGTGTGTGTATATGTATGTATATACATATGTTTTTCCAACAGAGAACTTTACCTTTTTAGTAAATAGTCTGTTAACTATTTCTTCCCTTCGCATCTTACACTCATCCTCTACCCCCCACTCACCTCCCTTACAGTCTCTGATATCTATAGTTATTCTCTCTACTATCCTATTTTCGGACCTTTCAATTTCTGCCATAGAGTGCATTCGGTACATATTAAGTGGGGACATACAATGCGTATCTTTCAAAGTCTGGCTCACTTGGCTCAATATTAAGTCTTCTATATTTATCCATTTTGAATCAAATGGTAGGGTCTTATTGTTTCTTTTTTTATTTTTATTTTTTTGAGAGGTTTTTGCTATAGGAGCGTGAGCTCACCAGAAAGACAGAGAGACAGAAAGCAAGAAATCACCCCCTAGGGGGGATGGCCACGCCGCAATACCTTCTCCTCCATTCTCCTCTCGGGATCTTAGGCATGCATACACAAGCACCCAGTGTGAGTTTAAGCCACTGGGGCCGGGACTTGAATCATGGTCTATTACATGGGAGTCCAGTGACATAGCCATTATGCTAACTGCTGGTCCCTAAGGTCTTATTGTTTCTTATGGCTAAGTAATATTCCATAGTATATATGTGCCACAATTTCAAGAGAACTAACCACAATAATTCATATAAACATTTAATGCTAAATATGTTACTTATTGTTGACATTGTTCAAAGTCACACATGATATTAGGCATTAAGAATATATTAAGGGGCCAGCTGGTGGGGTGGTGATTAAGGGTACTGGACTCCCATATGGCTGACCATGGTTCATGTCCTGCACCCGGCGGCTTGCTTTCTCACTTTCTCTCTCTCTCTCTCTTTCTCTCTCTCTCTCTCTGTCCCTCTCTAGTCAAATTATAATAAATAAATAAAGTTAAATAAAATACTTCTTTAGAAAGTATATATATATATATATACACACACACACACACATATATATATATTAAAAGGGGACAAGATGGTGTAATGGTTACATTGCTGGACTGCCACGTAGTCAACCATTTGAGTCCTGGACCCAGAGGCTTAAAACTCACGCTGGGGCACATGTGCATGCATGCCCAAAATCCCAAGAGGAGAATGGAGGAGAACAGAATGTGGCGTGGCCATCCCCCCAGGGGCGTGATTTTTTGCTTTCTGTCTCTCTGTTTCTGTTTCTCAGGTGAGCACACATGCCCTATAGCAAAAATCTCTCTCTAAAAAAAGAATATATTAAGAACCAGTCAGCTCCATGGTGCTGCTCAAGAGAGGCCAGATTCCACAGATTTCAGTTCAGGTCCCTGGCTAGTGGGCCAGAAACATGCCAGGTGTGTGCACATGTGTGTGAACATACGTGTGACCACCCACAATCTGACAGGCTGGAGGGCTAGAAGAAAGACTTCACGGTGTGACCAGACTGTGGAGAGTGCTTATCTCTCTCTCTTTTACTGTCATGTGTGTATGAATATGCCCTATTGTAAATAAAATTAAGGCAAAGAATACAGTTATCTAATGAAAAGAACCCACTGGTCTAGTGGTAAGCAGACTTTCTATCTGCTGCCACCCTGGGCTATTCTTGGCGATGCAGAGCTGGTGACTCTATCCTGTATTCAGAGCTCAGCTCAAACTTCCCTCTTTTTTTAAATTTTCTTTTTAAACAATGATTTATTTTATTTATTATTTATGTCTTTATTATCATTGTTATTATTTAATTTGACCAGCAAGAGAGAGAAATAGAGAGAGATGGAAAGTGGGAAAGCAAGTCACCAGATCCAGGACTCAAACTGCGATCGGCCATGTGGGAGTCCAGGACCTCAAGCACCATGCCACCTGCTGGCCCCAAACTTCTCCTCTTTTAATCCCTTTCCTGACCACAGGGTTGGAAAGAGACTCCCTAACACTCTATCATATTGCCTTATTTTTATGTCCTTCATAACACTGATCACTATCTGAAATTATTATTATTTTTTTTAAGAACACACATAACTAGCATATTTGACTTTGTTTTGGAGAGATGGGGCCTATCTAAAGACACTTAGGGGCCCAAACCTGAACTTCAGAGAGAAAGAGACTTTTTTTTTCAATTTATTTATTTGCATTCATTCATTGTACAATATTACAGCATACAAAATGAGATTTTTCCATCCAAAGTACACTATATATTATCTCAATCAAGCACATCAACAAACATGTTATTGTCAGCAAATGATCTTCCATTTCTTGTCTTCTGTATGTTTTGCTTTTTTTTCCCCCCCATCCTTGATTCCTATCTCTTACCCTCTGCCATCTCCCACTCTCCTCCCACACTGTCTCTGGTATCTATGTTTGCTTTCTATACTGTTTTCCCCTCACATTTTATTGAATCGCCAAAGACCCTAATCAATCCAAATACCCTCATAGCAAACACAGGTGATACACACATTTCCATGAACACAAGTCTAACTTTATGCATCCTATAAAGTAGCACCTAGCTGTGGCTACATATCCTACTGCAGTCATTGAATAGATATATTTTTTTTCCTGAAACTTTTTTTTTTTTTGTAACTCAATTTACATTCCTTCCCTAAGCTTCATCACAGCATACAAAATGCGATCTCCCATCCAGTACACACTGCATAGTGACTCAATCATGCACATTACAAAAAATTTTCCATTTCTAGTTCCTAGAAATATTTCCACCCCTCTTTCTGACCCTCTGTCCCTTCCCACCCTCCTCTCACACCACCTCCGGTGTCTACAATTGTCCTTCATTCCCTTCCCACCCACATTGCATTGATCACACATTTTCCTACATAATCTAACTACTTTCAATGGTGAGTTCACTCACTTACTACTAAGAAAACCAGTTTTATCTTAACTCAAAGAAGTGCCAAGGAACTTTGCTTAAAGCCAGGAAACAAGTTAGGATTCTGTTCAAATGGTAGGTGCATGAACCTATCAGTCTCATGTACTTTTATCTTCTGTTCTGGTTCAATTTTCCTGATTAAATTCTGGGATGTAATATTCAACTCCAGACTTGTCCCTATGATTAAGTTGGCCACTTTCATAGTTTTTGGACTCTTATTTCCATGTGTCTGTGTTTAATTTTCTTGATACAGCACACCCTTGAGTACTTCTTGGAGATCTGGTCTGGTGCTGGTAAATTCTTTCAGATTTTGCTTATCTGAGAATGTTCTTGTCTTTTCTTCCCACCTGAAAGATAATCTTGCCGGGTACAGTATTCTTGGCTGAAATTGCTTCTCTTGTAACACTTTGAATATATTTTCCCATTCTCTCCTCGCTCGCATTGTTTCCGATGAGAGATCTGCTGTTAGCCTGATGGGATGTCCTTTGTAGGTAACTTGATGTTTTTCTCTTGCCAGTCTTGGTATCTTGTCTTTGTCTGTGGTTTTGGTCAACCTGGCTATAATGTGTCTTGGAGAAGATCTTCTTGGGTTGATTCTATTTGGGGTCCTTTGTATTTCCTGTGACTGGATCTTCGAATGCCTCTCTAGGTTTGGAAAGTTTTCTTGCAGGATTGCATGGAATAGATTATCAATGTCCTTATGGGTCTCTTCACCTTCTGGAATGCCAATTATCCGGATATTTGGACGTTTGATGGTATCCAGTACTTCTCGCATATCATTCTCAAATTTTTGGGCCATTTTCTCAGTCTTCGTGGTGGATTTTTCTAGGCCAGCCATTTTCTCTTCTACACCTGAGATTCTATTTTCTGAATGATCTAGTCTGCTTTTAATACTTTCAAGGGAGATTTTGACTTCTTGTATTATAGACTTCATCTCTAGCAGTTCCGTTTGAGTCTTTTGTAAAGTGTGTAATTCCTCTTTTAGATCTTGCAAGAATTTCCTCATCTCCTGGAACTCGTCAACTTCTTTCTCCTTTCTCTTTAGCAGTTCATTATCTCTCTTTTCTTCCATCTCTGTTAGCTTTGACATTATGAATGCTCTAAATTCCTTATCAGACATTTCCATGACTTTCACCGAACTGCTTGTGGATGAAGGAGAGTTACTCTTTTCCCGTGGAGGAGAGGTATTTTCTCGTTTTCCCATATTTCTCGTGATCCGGCGGTGATTTCTTGTCATCTGATGGATGGTGTGTTTCTTTCAAATTCTTGAAGTTAAGCCTCAATGTTCAGGAGCAAGCAGACAGAGGTGTTCTAGAATCTGTTTGCCGTTCTGTTGTGATCGCTGGTGCAGTAGATTCAGTAGATATTGGGTGGAGAGACAAGAAAAAGGAAAATGAAAAAGAGAGAGAGAAACAACAACAAAAAGAGAAAAAAAAGACAAAAAAAATTATAATTACTGTTCTTTTTTTTAAAAAAAGAAATCACAAAATAGAAAACGGCACGCCGCGCGAAATATCTAGTTCACAGGAGCCATGAGGAATCTTCTGAAGGAAGGGCTCAACTCTCCTGCCTGGGAGGAAGGACCAGAAGGGATTATTAACAAAACAAAAGGTGGAGCTGAGAGCCAGAGAAAATCTTTACCTTTAAAAAAATCGTAAAAAGGAAAAATTACCAAAAAAAAAAAAAAAAATGAGGAGACAGGAGCAGAGAGAGACAGAGACCTCAGAGACACAGAGAAGAGATAGAAGGCCAGAGGGGCTCCCTACCATGCTAGCTTTGCTTGCTGGAGGCTGAATTATGAGTAGAAAATCTTCATTTCTCCTGTCCCCTGAAATATCTAGTTCACATGAGCCATGAGGAATCTTCCGAAGGAAGGGCTCAACTCTCACTATCTGAAATTATATTGGATGTATGTTTACTTATTTGTTATCACTTTTCTTCCAGTAGAGAATGTTTGCCTGAAATCCTGAGAGGAGAATGAAAGAGAAAGAATTGCAGCATGCCCAGTCTCCCCCAGTCAGGAGGTGCTTTCTCATATTCTCTCTGTCTCTCTCCAGCAAGTGTACATGCCCTCTGGCAAATCAAGGGGGGGGGGGAAGGAGAGAGAGAGAGAGAGAGAGAGAGAGAGAGAGAGAGAGAGAGAGAGAGATGTTTCATTGGGGATTTCTTTTTCCTATTTTCCACTTTGTTCCCAATTCCTAGGATGAGTTACATAAAGAGTAAGCACTCAGTACTTGGTGGATAAATGAGTGGATAAAATGTCTAGTGAGAGAATGGGAAAAAATATTTACATACTACCTATCTGACCAGGAATTAATATCCAGGATATACACAAAACAACTCAGAAGGGAAAAAAAAAGCTTAAAAGATGGACAAATGACCTAAACAAACATTTTTCAAAAAAAGACATACAGATGACTGAAAAATGTGACAAAACTGCTCAGCATCACTAATCATTAGGGAAATGCAAATTAAAACCACAATGAGATATCATCTCACTCCAGTTAGAATGGCTATTAATAAGAAGACAAAGAGTGAAAATGCTGGTGAGGACATGGAGAACCAGGCACTCTTTCACACTGTTGGTGGGCATGGAAATGAGTAGAGCAATTATGGAAAACAGTCTGGAGATTCTTCACGAAGAAATAAATAGAGCTGTAATATGTTTTGGCAACCCCACTACTAGGTATATATCCAAAGGAAAGGAAATCAGTATGTCATAAAGATATCTGCACCCCAATGTTTATTGCAACACTATTCACAATAGCCAAGATATGGAAGCAACCTAAGGATCCATCAGCAGATGAATGGATAAAGGAACTGTGGTAGACACACACACACACACACACACACACACACACACGAGAATAATACACGGCTATTAAGAAGGACAAAATACAGTCACTTGAGGTTAAATGGGCAAATTTGGAGGATGTTACATTAAGTGAAATAAGCCAGGTACAGAAAGAAATGTAATGTGTTCTCTCTTATATGTGGAAATTGGAAAATATGACCACATAAAATATGACCTCATGGGAGTAGAGGTGGAATGACAACTGGTCATTGGGAAGGAAGGGGGAGAGGTAGAGGATGTTGATTAATGGAAACATGGTTGCAGATAGATACAAGGCACAATGCTTAGTGTTGTAAAATACTGCTGAGGGGGCAGCCCATGATGTGGTGGTTAATGGACTGCCATGTGAAACATTCCCCATGGTGGTATGCGTTCTTACTACCCCACCCCACAACACACATACTTCTGGCAAGCACATGTACCCTATGGCAAAATGAAAACAAATACAGGTGAAGAGAATGTGGTTAACAACTTACTATGTACAATGTTACAATGGTTGAGATGATGAGTATACCTATTGCCCTGACTTAATCATTGTACACTGCATTCACGTACTGAAAAATCACATTGTAACAATTATGTTCATAAAAATTAATTTAAAATTAACAATAAAATTCAGCAAGAAGGCAGAAGCATAAATAATTACCTGTAAAAAACCATTATGCTAAGTGCTAAAGGCTTTGGCAGCTAAATGCTACATTGTACCATAGAAGAAATTGGATGGCTACATTATCCCAAGATAGAACAACAAAATCTTGCACTTTTCCAAAGACCTTACCACGTAAAATTTGAGGGTGGGGGGAGGATGACTGGACTGGGACTGGTGTTAGACCTCTATAGTCTATCTTAGGAGGCAGTGCAGAGAAACATTTGTATTTTGTTGTATGCCAAACCAGCTTTAAAGTAAAAGTTGATTAGAAGCAGAAAACTTGAATGTGAAAATGCCTTTTATAACTAAAGCAAATAGATCTCTTAAGGTGTCCTTAGAACTGGAATGACTCGCAACTGGGCTGGATCTGCTATACCGAAGAGAAAGGACTCTCGGTGCCTACTCTAGGCAGGCCTCTGGGGAGAAATGGGAGGTGTCTTTTCTCCTTGTCTTCCAGACAAGACACACTGTGTGAAAGTGTGAAAGAATGCATCCCCTGTATAACTCCATCATGTGTAGTTTTATGTACAATTAAAATATTAATACGATCCTTATAGATGGAAACTAATTTGACAAACCCTCTTTCCTATGTCTGTAGGTCATCAAGTATTCCAAAAGTAGGAGGCGCTGATAAACTGATAGCTCAGGCTTGGCAGGGACAGATCATCCTTTGGTTTCACATGGGCGTCATTGCCTTTGGAATGAACTGTGAACTATGAATGAACTAAGGTGTGCCCTGTAGACTAAACATAGGCACTGAGTGGAATAGTTCGAAAGTTGCTCTGTCCAGAGATAGCTGCTAGCCAAATGTGGCTATTTCGATTTAAGTAAATAAAAATAAAATAAAATTTCTTCAGTCACATTAGCTATATTTCCAGTACACAACAGATAGCCACGTGTATCTGGTGGCTACCAGACTGGACGGCACAGAGACATTTTCATGATCACAGAAAGTTTATTAGAGTATTGCTCAGGTGCTGGTGTTTTAGCCCCATATCATGGAGCGTATTCTCCTCTTGAAAAGAAACTGAGAAAGAAGAGTAGTTGCGAGCAATTGATGGAAATTGAGACTCACTAAAATCCAGAGAGGCATCAGCATGAGGCCTTGGTTAGACCCATACCCATTGGGGCTGTTGAAATAGGAATGTCTGAGTCTACAGTAAACAAACGGACTCTGCACAGGACGGACGGTGTGCCTTCCACCCTTTCTTCATCCCAGGGATGGCAAGAATAATGTGGGGTTAGACCATGGGCAGCAGCAAAATGCAATGCTCTGCAAGGCTAAGCCACATGGGAAGGTTCCTGGTACACAGCTCAGGTCCTCCTTAAGTATACCAAGCATACAGGTACCCATGATCCAGGACTGGTGGCATTAAGACCTTGCAGCAGTGCGTGCTGTCTCTCTTTCTCCCTTATGCCTGTGAGAAAGAAACGTCAAAACATTTAAAAGAGAATAACATATAGCTAAATCAGTTGCCTGCATTATATTTTTTTATTAAATATTTTTATTCATGATAGAGCTTAGGCACATACGTGTGTGTGTGTGTGTGTGTGTGTGAGCCATACATACACACAGAGAAATCCCCTTCCTCCAGTCCTCCAGCCTGCTAGATTATGGATATTCTTGCACATGCCTGGTGTGTTTGGGGCTGACCACGCTGGAAACAAGAACCAGTCATCACGTGCGTTGCTTTTGAGCAGCGCATTACCACTCTGCCACAGAGCCAGCCCACCTGCATGGTTTTAAATGGACCAATGTAAATTCCTGACAAACAACCAGTATCCTGCCCTCTTCTTGCCTTTCTCTTTGTTCCATAAACTAGCCCTCTCGGTAGAGGGAGAGAAATAAGAGGAAGGAGACTGCAAAGTTGTCCTACCCCATCAGATTGGAAGGATGAAATAATATGGCCTCTTGGAACATATTAATAATTTTCTGCTTTACTAGGAGTTGGTTCAGAAACTTGATACTTATGTCATTTTCTTTCACTCTTGTGAAAGAAAAGACTTTAAAACAGACAATCAAGCAAAACAAAAAAATCCAGGGTTGGCTAGGTGGTGCAGTGGTAATATATTGCTCAAGTGATACTGGATCCATAGGGAAGATCATGCGTTTGGTTCCCTGATCACCTTGTACTCACCAGGCAACTCCATGCCTGGGAGGTTGGGGGAGGGAATCATGACACGAGACCTATTCAGGATGCTTTTCTTTCTTTGTTTCTCATTCTCGTGAAAGAAGTAAATAAATGAAAAAAAAAAAAGAAACCTTGATTCTTTATAAATTTGATTTGGTATTGTTTTCAATTTAGTTCTCTTTAAAACTTTCCTTTTTGAAAATAATAACCTACTTAAAAATTACTGATTTAATTTACTATTATTAAATTTTCTAACCAGAAAGAGACAGAGAGAAAGTGAGAAAGTAAGTCACCAGGTCTGGGACTTGAACCATAGTCACCCACGTGGAAATCCAGCCCTTGAACCACATGCCACCTGCTAGCCCTATAATAATTTGCTTTATTTGTTGTATTAGGAAACAGGTGAAGCGGGACCAGCAGATGGTATAATGGTTACGTCGCTGGACTCCCACATAGTCAACCATTGTTTGAGTCCCTAACCTGGTGTTTTAAACCTCACTCTGGCCGTCCCCGCGCCCGAGCGCCGCGCATGCGCAGTGCAGGCCCGCGCCATGTTGGGCCGGTTTGAAAGCGAGGGCGGGCATCGCGCTGGGCGGTGACGGTGGTGGAAGCTGCGAGTCCGTGGAGCTGGAGGCGGGGCGGGGTTTGGGGATGCGACGTCGCGTCTCCAGTCCGCTAACCGGCCGGGGCTTTGGGCCGAGGGTTGAGAAGTATGCCTTTTCCTCTCTTCCGGGGCCCTAGTGGGTAGCTGAGATTTCTTCCCATAAGTTTAACTCTGTCCTTCGGCATGATGGATTTGCTTTCGGAGATTCGGAGTGAAGCGTTTGTTGAGGAAATGTTGTTTTTAAGGGAAATGAATAGAAATAACTCGTTTTGAAGAAATCATGGCAAAATCAAACACAAAACATAGAATTTGTTCTCGGGAATCTTCAATATCTTCTCTTCTAGCAAGCTGCAGCCTGAGTGGTAGAGATTCCTCTGACTCTGATGGCTCTTTTCAATATAAAGATAAACTCTATAGTTCTGCTTCACAGGCTCTACAAGCCTATATTGATGATTTTGATCTAAGCCAAATCTATCCTGGTGCAAGCACTAGACAAATTAATATTGACAAGGATTCTACAAATATGCCACAGTTCTCCAACTATATATATAAAGCACACAATGCTTTTGAAAATTCTAATCACAAAAAGCACTCCAACTCCATATCCTCTAGAAGACAGACTATGAATGATATAGACTCTATTAGCCTGACAACTGATGATCTACTAAAACTCCCAGCAGATGGATCATTTTCTTTCACTTATGTTGGACCTGGTCACCGAATGAGCAAACAAACCAAGAAATGCTTTGAAAGACTGAGTTCATTGAACACAGAAAAAAATCCAAATTTTCAAGAACCCTCCACACACATGGACAAGGATAACTTAGTTGCTCCTGTTGTATACACAATTATAAATGGAAATCAATGTGGTAGGCTAAAAAACCCAAAACTTATGAATAGGACTAATAAATGCATTTCAGAATCATCTGTATCTTTTCCTAAGAAATCATCTTTCAAGGACAGTTCAGAACACAGTCTTGCAAAGAATTATCCAAGATGGCTCACTAGCCAGAAATCTGACCTTAATGTTTCAGGGATTACTAGTATACCTGATTTTAAATACCCAGTCTGGCTCCACAATCAAGACTTGCTACCTGATGCAAATAGTCAAAGGGTTCATAAACTATTTAAAGATCAGTGTTCCCCTAGACATAGTTATCAGGCACAAAGAACTTCTCAGCTTGTGAATAAATTAGATCGTTTTGAGTATTCTTTAGAACCCTCAGAATCTCCAAATTCCTTGAGTGATAATAAAAGATTAGTTAATGAATACAAATGTGATTCTGAACATAGCCAATGTCAGTGTGAGAATCCACTTCTCCCAGGACAATCCAAAAAGCCATTCAGTGGTGACAAAATTGAATTGCTTATCCTAAAGGCCAAGAGAAATCTAGAGGAGTGTACTGAAGAATTACCAAACTCTATGAAAAACGATGATAGTCCCTGCTCATTAGATAAACTGGAAGCAGAAAGATTATGGGAAAATATTCCTGTTACTTTCAAATCCCCTGTTCCTGTCAACTCTGATGGTAGCCCTCAGCCAACTTCAAGGGCCAAGTGCCCTAACAGGGTTCTTGAAGACTTTTTAAATAATGATAATCAGAGTTGTACCCTTTCTGGAGGCAAACATCATGGTCCTGTTGAAGCCCTGAAGCAAATGTTATTTAATCTTCAAGCAGTACAAGAAAGTTTCAATCAGAATAAAACCACAGAGCCCAAAGAAGAGATCAAGCAAGTTTCAGAAGATGACTTCTCTAAATCACAGTTGGAAGAAAGCATGATTCCTGTTACTAGGTCACTTCAAAAGGCTCTGCACCATTTATCTCGTCTGAGAGACCTGGTTGATGATAGCTGTGGGAAACAGTCACCGAAAATGTGAAGAGGAGAATTAAAGTGTCTACACAATAAATAGTCACTACTATGTATTTTTTCCCTATTATTTAAACTGAAGAATAATTGTAAGTCATACATTCTTCTGTGATTGGTCGAAGTATTTCATATTTTTAAACACCAACCTTGAAAATATAAATTTTATGACCCATCTTCATTTTGTGCCAAAATGCTAGAATGTGAAATGGAAGGACCCACAATATATCATAAAGTCTTACTTTGGTCTTCAGGTTAGCAAATATCTACTGTTATCTACTCTTCTGGATGATTTCTATTGTTGAAGCTTACCTGAACTTAACTTTTCTTCAGCATACTGATTAGTGTATCTTATAGTTCTGCTTCATTAATAAATGGTTGGTATAGTTAGCATCTACTTTTAAGCAGCTTAAAGTAATATCAAAATAATTACGTGTATTGTATATGAAAGTCTATTTAAGTTTTCTATTTAAGTAAATAAAATATTTAAGACATGTAAAAAAAAAAAAAAATAAACCTCACTCTGGCCGTGAAATAGTTTAAAGAGAAGCAAAAGGGGGAAATCTTAAGGCAAAAGTGAAAATATAAGGGAAAAGAATTAGAAGAGATTCTTTTTCATGCAGAGATTTTTATTTATTTAATTAAATAATTTTATTGTTATCATAATCTTGTTTATACTACATTAAATCACATATAACTTTACAGTATATTACATTCCTTTTTCTGGAAGGAATACCATTCATATCAGTCAATACAAAGACATTAAAATCTCCATTATCATCATCCAATAGCTTTTCATTTTTTCCAGATTATTATTATTATTATTCCAATTATTATTATTATTATTATTATTATTTTTGGAGAGGTTTTTTGCTATAGGGCTCATGGGCTCGCCAGAGAGACAGAGACAGAGAGACAGAAAGCGAGAAATCACCCCCCAGGGGGGATGGCCATGCCGCAATCCCTTCTCCTCCATTCTCCTCTCGGGATCTTGGGCACGCACGCACACGTGCCTGGGGTGAGTTTTAAGCCACCAGGTCCAGGACGCGAATCTCAGTCGATTACATGGGAGTCCAGCGACATAGCCATTACGCTAACTGCTGGTCTCTCCAATTATTTTTTAAACAATCACTGTTTATCATTTTGCTTGTGAAAAGACTTTACCCAACATGAAATACTTCTCAGACCTGTCCAGTTGAGAATACTATACACATCATCAACAGGTAATAAACCGTATCTGTGTCCCACTAATGTCATGCCTCTCTATTTGTTCTCTTGCCATCCTTCTCCATACTCTTCTCTTCTCCCACCCTATTCCACACTGTCTTATCATTGCTAAGTATTTTCACTGCTTTTATGCCCTCCAATATTTCAATCTCTACCATAAAGTGTGGATAGTCAGTATATTTTAAGTGGATACATACAATATCTTTCTTTCATATCCTGGTTTACTTCACTCAGCAATAGCTCCTCCATATCTGACCACTTTCTATCAAATGCCAAGGTCTTGCAGTTTTTTATGGCTGAGTAGTATTCCATAGAGTATACATGCCACACTTTTTTTTTTTTGAGAGGTTTTTGCTATAAGGCATGTGTGCTCACCAGAAAGACAGAGAGAGACAGAGAGACAGAAAGCGAGAAATCACCTCCCGGGGGGGGAGGGTGGTGGCCACACCGCAATCCTTTCTCCTCCATTCTCCTCTTGGGATCTTGGGCAAGCACGCACATGCACCCGGTGTGAGTTTTAAGCCACTGGGTCTGGGGTGCGAACCTCGGTCGACTACATGGGAGTCCAGCGACATAGCCCTTATGCTAACTGCTGGTCCCTGTGTCACACTTTTTAAATCCATTCATCAGTTTGTGGGCATTTGGGTTGGTTCTGTGTCTTAGCGATTGTAAATAAAGCTACAATAAACATTGATGTGCAGCGCTTTTCTGAATGAGCATTCTCCTGTCCTTGGGGTAGATACTCAGAAGTGGGATTGCTGGATCAAATGGTAGTTCTATTCGTAGATCTTTGAGGAACCTCCATATTGTTCTCCACAGTGGCTGAACCAGTTTACAATCCCACCAACAGTGTAGGAGGTTTCCCTTTTCACCACATCCCCGCCAACACTTATCACTTTTTATATTCTTCATCTTTGCCATTCTGACAGGGGTTAGGTGGTATCTCATTGTGGTTTTAATGTGCATCTCCCTTATAATGAGGGATGTTGAGCATTTTCTCATATGCTTTTTGTCTGTTTGTATGTCTTTCTTAGAGAGATTTTTGTTCAGCTCATTTTCCTATCTTTTAATTGGGTAATAATTTTTTTGGCATAAGGCGTTTGAGTTCCCTGTGTATTCTGGTTATCAGTCGCTTGTCTCAGGCATATTGTACAAGAATATTCTCCCATTCTGAAAGCTGTCGATTCACACTTGTTATTGTGTCCTTTGCTGTGAAAAAACTTCTTAGTCTGATATAGTCCCACTTGTCTATTTTAGGGATTATTGCCTGTGCTTTGGGAGTCTTATTTAAGAAGTCTTTGCCTACTCCAATGTCTCCCAGAGTTTCCCCAGCATTTTCCACCAGTAGTTTTATTGTTGAGGTCTTAGGTTCAGATCTTTGATCCATTTTGAATTGACTTTTGTTAATGGTGAAAGATGGGGATTCAGTTTCATCTTTCTGCAGGTGGATACCCAGCTTTTCCAACACCATTTATTAAAGAGGTTTTCCTTTTCCTAATGGACTGACTCATATCCGTTGTCAAAAATCAGTTGGCTGTAAGCTCTGGGGGTTATTTCTGGGGTCTCTAGTCTTTCTTTTTGGAGAGATTTTTGCTATAGGGCACGTGTGCTCCCCAGACAGACAGAGAGAGACATAGAGACAGAAAGCGAGAAATCACCCCCCGGGGGGATGGTCACGCCGCAATCCCTTCTCCTCCATTCTCCTCTCGGGATCTTGGGCATGCACGCACACGCGCCTGGCATGACTTTTAAGCCACCGGGTCCAGGACGCGAACCGTGGTCGACTACATGGGAGTCCAGCGACATAACCATTACGCTAACTGCTGGTTCCCTGGGGTCTCTATTCTATTCCATTGGTCCACATGTCTGTTTTTGTGCCAATACCATGCTGTTTTGATGATCACAACTTTATAGTATATTTTGGGATCAGGGAGTGCTATGCCTCCCACTCCACTCTTCTTCCGCAGGATAGCTTTGGCCATATGAGGTCTTTTATGATTCCAGACAAATTCTATGATTGTCTTTTCTAGATCTGTGAAGAATATGTCTGGAATTTTTATTGGAATTGCATTAAATATGTAGATTAACTTGGGTAGAATTTGCCATTTTGATTATGTTAATTCTTCCAATCCTAGAACATGGAATGTCCTTCCACTTTTTTATGTCACTTTCAATATCTTTTTAAAGATTTTCATAGTTTTCTTTATAAAGGTCTTTGACTTCCTTTGTTAGATTTATCCCTAGGTATCTTATACATTTTGTGGCTACAATGAAAGGGATTCCTTTCTTTAGCTCTACTTCGTTCAACTTGTTGTTCATATATAAAAATGCTATAGATTTTTGGATGTTGATTTTGTATCTTGCCACTTTACTATATTCACTTATTACTTTGAGAAGTTTACTCATGGAGACCTTTGGGTCTTCTAAGTATACCATCATGTCACATGCAGAGATTAAAAAAATAGTTATGTATTTTATTTTACATTATTTATTCATTCCTTTATTTTAATTTGACCAGAGAGAGACACAGAGAGAGGCAAAGTGAGAAAGCAAGCCACCAGGTTCAGGACTCAAACCGCGGTCAGCCATATGGGAGTGTCCAGCACCTTAACCACCATGCCACCTGCTGGTCCCTGAGATTTTTTAAAGTCTATTCTTTGATGAGCAAGAGACAGTGAGTGAGTATCTCCAGTAGAATTCTGACACCTCCCATTCACTTCATCTTTGGCCAGCCTAGGTCATGGCAAATGTATATCCAGTGTACTTAGCAGGGTCTCCAGACTTGAATCTCCCATGGGGGATTGCTTCACAGAGCATTGTGTTTTACCATTGTGCTACTGTCTGGTCCAGACATTTTATTTAGAAAAGTCTTTTCCTAGTCAAACTTTGGAGGATTTATTTCTCTTGGTAAAGAATGTGTGTGTGTTTTTCTTTTAATTTTCAGGTTATTTTCATATTTTACATAAAGTCCCCATCATGATGTAGCCTATCGATATCTATCTCTCTCTATATATATATTTCCAACAGAGAACGTTACAATTATTTTTGTCTGTTAAATTTTTTTTGCACCTCACACCTCTTTACCATCTATCACTATCCTCCCTTACAGTCTCTGGTATCCTTACCCCCTCTTATACTTATATTCTCTGTATCTCCAGATCTTTCAATTTCTGCCACAGAGTGCAGATATTTCAGTACAAATGGAGTGGGGATATACAGTGTGTGTCTTTCAAAATCTGTCTCACTTTGCTCAACATTAAATCTTCTATATTTATCTACTTTGACTCAAACAATAGGGTCTCATTGTTTCTTCTTTCCTTTTTTTTAGAGAGAGATTTTGCTATAGGGTGTGTGTGCTCGCTGGAGAGACAGAGAGACAGAAAGCAAGAAACCACCCCCTTTCCCCCGGGGGAATGACCACACTGCAATCCCTTCTTCTCCATTCTCCCCTTGGGATTTTGGGCAAGTGTGCACATACCTGGTGTGAGTTTTAAATCACTAGGTCCAGGACTCGAAGAATGATCAACTATGTGGGAGTCCAGTGACGTAACTATTATGCCATCTGCTGTCCCTTATTGTTTATTATAAATGAGTAATATTCTGTAAAATATATGTGCCACAGTTTTTTCAACCAGTCATCAGTTTTTGGACACTTATGTAGGTTCCATGTTTTAGCAACTGTGAATAATGCTGTAATAAACAAGGATGTGCAAGTGTCTTTCTGATTGAGTATTTTCCTATCCTTTGGGTAAATACCAGGGAGTGGGATTGTTGGGTCATAAAGTAGCTCTATTTGTAGGTTTTGAGGAAATCTCTATATTGTTTTCCACAGAGGTTGTATTAGTTTACATTCCCACCACAGTGTAAGGGTGTTCCCTTTTCACCACAGCCTCACCAGCACTTGTTCTTTATTTTTTTTGAGCCATTCTGAGGTTAAATGGTATCTCACTGAGGTGTTTTTTTGTTTGTTTGTTTGCTTTTTTTTTTTTTTTTTTTTTTTTTTTTTGCTATAGGACATGTGCACTCATTGGAGACACAGAGACGGAGGAAGAGAAAGTGAGAAATCATTCCTCTGGGGAGATAGCCATATCTCAGTCCCTTCTAGTCCACTCTTCTCTCAGGGTTTTAGGCACACAAGCACACATGCTCACAGGTGAGTTTCAAGCTGCCAGATTCAGGACTTGAACTGCAGCCAACCATGTTGGAGTCCAGTGCCTTAACCACTACATAACCTACTGATTCCTCATTGTGGCTTTAATTTACATTTCTCTTATGACAAGAGACCTTGAACATTTTTTCATATGCCTTTTGGCAATTCATAATTCTTTTTTTTTTTTTTTATAGACCACAGATTAGTTTATTTTTAACACCCATCAAGCCATGAATTCATAGGGAATAGGTTCCAGTAGCTCAGGCTCCTTTCCATTGGTTCTCACAAAGTGTGCTTCTCTGGGTGGAGCAGGCTGGCACTTTAGTTGAACCCAGGTCCCTTTCTCTTTGGCTTCTTTCTTTTTCTGGTCATTTTCCTTCACACATTTTAGGAAGCTATCTCTGCTCTTAGAATGTTTAATATGCTCAATACGCACATTGATTCTCTTGGCAAGAATCTTGCCCTTAACTTGTTTGTTCACAACAATGCCAACAGCATGCTGGGTAACATTGTAGACTCTTCCAGTTTTGCCATGGTAACATTTGTGGGGCATTCCTTTTTGAACAGTACCCATTCCCTTAATGTCTACAATACCACCTTTCTTGTAGATTCGCATATATGTCGCCAAAGGAACAACTCCATGTTTTCTAAAAGGCCTAGAGAACATATATCAGGTGCCTCTCCTCTTTCCCTTTGTGTTCGTCATTTTGGTTAATTATTGGAAGATGGCGGTTCCGGCCAAAAAGCAATTCATAATTCTGCCTTGGAAATTATCTATTCATTTTCCTGTTTTTATTTTTATTTATTTTTTCTTTCCTTTTTTTTGGGGGGGTGGGGGGAGAGGTTTTCGCTACAGGGCACATGTGCTCACCAGACAGAGAGAGAGAGAGACAGAAAGCGAGAAATCACCCCCCAGGGGGGGTGGCCACGCCGCAATCCCTTCTCCTCCATTCTCCTCTCAGGATCTTGGGCATGCACGCACATGCGCCTGGTGTGCATTTTAAGCCACTGGGTCCAGGACGCGAACCGTGGTTGACTACATGGGAGTCCAGCGACATAGCCATTATGCTAACTGCTGGCCCCTTTCCTATTTTTAAATTGGATGATTCATTTCCTATATATTCTGGATCTCATTCTCTTGTCTGAGGAATCATTTGCAAATATTTTCTTCCATTCTGAGGGGTGTTTTTCACTCTAATTATTGTTTCCTTTACCGTGAGGGACACTTTTTTTTAGCTTGATGTAATCCCACTTGAATATTTTGGGGTTTATTCCCTGTGCTTTAGGGTCTTATTTAAAAAATATTTGCCTACTCCAATGTCTTCAAGAGTTTCCCCTACATTTTCTACAGTAGTTTTAGAGTTTGAGGCTTTTCTTTTCAGTTTACATACAATTTTTATTTATTGTTTTTTTAAAAAGAGCTAAGCTTCTATATCCATTGATAGCAATGCAATACCTAGTTTATGATGATTAGAAACAAAACAAATGCCTATAAAAAAGCTGTATTTTATCTAAATTTACTTTCTGTCAAGAGTCTAGTAACATTTTCCTCCCAATACAACACTCCCTCTCTCTCTATTAGGCTTTTCTGGGAGCCAGACAGTTTAGGTAATGAGGGAGTTAAGAGTGAGTAACTGCTTGCAGTTTTAAATAGACGATAACTTTTTGCTTCCCTCTTAATGTGCTGAGCGTTGTGTCTAAAAAATTGTGCAATTCTTAATAAGGTACCATCCCTGGTTTATTATCTGTAACCTTTGGAAACTAATCACATGAAACGACAAAATTAGTAATCTGTATATGAAACATAAATTACCTCTAATTTCAAATTCTCATTTATTAGTGTTCCACTCAATCTTAAAAAGAAAATGACAAAGGAAAAAAGTGGCTCCAAGTCTTAGGCTATTCTTTAAAAAAAGGGAAACTGTTCCTTTTAACTTTACACCCACCCCACACCGTAATTTCAAAATACGTTATTCAATTGTCTCGGTCATGGACATTTGCAAGATGAGATTTTATATTTAGCTTCCATAGCTTCTGATTATCAGAAAACCTGTGCTTTCCTTTATTGAAGGAATTTGGTCTAGCTAATGTTGGCGTATCCCTTCCTGTATTCTTCATCCTCATCTTTGCTTCTGGAGGCATTTCCTCTGGCTCACTATCTTCATCTTCATTAAAAGCTGCTGCTACTGAAAGGGTTTTTGGAGCAAGAGTTGAAGTAGTTTCTTTAGGCTCACTTGATACAGAGTTTGATGGATATGGCTGATGCTTTCTTTGCTGTCTGATTACCTATGGATTTGCTTCCCAGTGCTACGACTGGGACTTTCCCCTCCATTACTCCAGCAGCTCCAGATCACTGTGACTCTTCAGGCTTCTCCTCTCCCACCTTCCTCTCTGCCATTTTCCTGCCGTGGCCTCCCTTGCATCCATGCCAAGCGAGGCTTTCTATTTAAATCTTTGATCCATCTGAGTTGATTGCTGTTGATGGTGAGAGACAAGGGTCCAACTTAATTTTTCCGTAGCTGGATATCCAGTTCTTCCAGCACCACTTGCTGAAAAGACATTTTCTTCAATGTATTTTCCTTTCTTTCTTTCTTCTTTTTTTGGAGAGATTTTCGCTATAGGGTGCATGTGCTCGCCAGACAGACAGAGAGAGACATTAGAGACAGAAAGCGAGAAATCACCCTCCCGGGGGGGATGGTCAGGCCGCAATCCCTTCTCCTCCATTCTCCTCTTGGGATCTTGGGCACGCACGCACACGCGCCCGGCGTGAGTTCTAAGCCACCGGGTCCGGGACGCGAACAGCGGTCGACTACGTGGGAGTCCAGCGACATAGCCATTACGCTAACTGCTGGTCCCCAACACTAACTATTCTTGTGTTAGATTTACTCCTTTCTGGCTGCAGCTTCTACCCACCAATCCTAATTCTTCTTTCTGGAATCATTTAGAAGTCCAGGTCCTCTTCATGTAAGAGCCCTTCAGGTAGTTACATTTTTTTTTTTTTTTTTGAAAGGTTTTTGCTATAGGGCACATGCACTTGCTAGAAAGACAGAGAGACAGAGAGACAGAAAGCGAGAAATCACCCCCCAGGGGGGATGGTCACGCCGCAATCCCTTCTCCTCCATTCTCCTCTCAGGATCTTGGGCATGCACGCACACGCGCTGGCGTGAGTTTTAAGCCACCGGGTCCGGGATGCGAACAGCGGTCGACTACGTGGGAGTCCAGCGACATAGCCATTACGCTAACTGCTGGTTCCCATGTATTTTCCTTTCTTTAAAAAAAATAATTTTATTAACATCGTGTTATAATGATTTTTCAGTACATGAATACATGTGTAATGATTAAATCAGAGTGATTAATACATTCATCATTTCAACCGAGAATGTAATTTCTTACTGTAGACAGACATGAAATAAGATCATGGACCTTGCCCATGGAAAACTCTCTTTTTTAAAAAGTTTATTTTGGGGACCAGTGGGTGGCATAGTGGTTAAGGCACTGCACTTCTGCATGGCTGACTGTGGTTTGAGTCCCAGACCCAGTGACTTGAAAACTCACACCAGGAGTCTGCGTGCCTAAAATCCTGAGAAGAAAATGAAGGAGAAGGGATGGGTGTAGCTATTCTTGGGGGGAGTGACTTCTCATTTTCTCTGTCTCTCTGTGTCTCTGGTGAGCACATGTACCCTATAGCAAAAGTCTGTCTAGAAGAAAAGTAAATAAATAAAAAATAAAAAATTTATTTCTTCTGGCCTCAGCCAGTTCAGATCATGGGCATGTGTAGGGAGGCCTTTGAAGAGAACTCTGGACTTTCCCATGTGTTCCAGTATTTTTTAACAAAAAAATATTTATTGAACATTTACTGTGTGCCAAGCACTACACTACATGTTTATCCCATTTAATCTTCACAACATTCCAACTTCCTCATTACTTTATGATATTGTTTCAGTAATGAAACTGGTAAGCCCTCCTCTGACGTCAGCTTCAACTTATAAATTTGTCCTTTAAGAGCCATCTGAATTGCAGTTTTTCCAGTGCTATATTGTATGTCCCAAATATTGGGGCTCTGTAGTTGGGCCAACTGTGAATTATTTAGAGAAATAGGGGAAGCAGATATAGCTAATTACCCGGATTAATGATATTTAATAAGAGCAACAAGGGCAGCTCTGAGGCACAGTGGTAGTGAGCTGCTCAAGAGATTCCAGATCCTACATGGACTCCTTGGTTTGAATCCCTGGTTCAGTCAGGCTGAAACTTAAAGGGCCAATGGGCTAGAGGACTGGAGGAGGAGCATAAGGGTGTAACCAGACTTTGTAGAGAGTGCCCCCCCACCTTGTGCAGGTATATACCCTATCATGAACAAGGGAAAACCTTTTATAAAAATAATTATTTCATTTAAATTTATTTATTTATTTATTTATTTTTAATTTGACTAGAGAGGGAGAAAATAAGAGAGAGCAAGGGGGGGGGGGGAGTGAGAAAGCAAGCTGTCAGGTCTGGGACTTGAACCACAGTTGGTCATGTGGGAGTCCAGCACACTTAACTACCACTCCACCTGCCGGCCCCAGAAAATACTTTTTTTAAAAGTTAAAAAAGGGAGCCCTGCAGGATCAGCAGTTAGCATAATGGCTATGTTGCTGGACTCCCATGTAGTCGACCACGGTTCGAGTCCTGGACCCAGTGGCTTAAACTCACGCCTGGCGCGTGCATGCGTGCCCAAGATTCTGAGAGGAGAATGGAGGAGAAAGGATTGCAGCATGGCCATCCCCTGGGGGGTGATTTCTCGCTTTCTGTCTCTCAGTCTCTCTCTGTCTTTCTGGCGAGTGCACGTGCCCTATAGGAAACAAACCTTTAAAAAAAAAAAGGAGGCCTGGCTGGCCATGTAGTACAGAGGTTAAGCACCATGCATAGGGAACCACTTGGCTTGGATGACTGTGACTCAAACCCTGTTCTTGGCAGTTGAAAAACACACTGGCCATGAGTGTGTGCTTGACCCAAATCCTACTAGGATGGAGAAATGGAGGAAAAAGGACAGCGACATGACCAGGTTCTATAGCAGAGTTTTCTTTTTCTTTTTCTTTTCTTTTTTTTTTTTTTTTTTAACTCTCTGGTAAGCACATATGTCCTCTGACAATAATTTTTTTTTAAACAAAAGAGTAAATATTTATTGAACATTTACTGTGTACCAAGCACTATGCTAAACTAAATGTTTATTCTATTTAATCTTTATAACATCCCAATGACCCAAGTATTGTTAGTTTCATTTCATTGAAAAGAAAAATGAAACTGCCATATTAAATAATTTATTCCAGATTAAAAACTAGCAATCATCAGAAAGAAGGTTCAAATCTAGGTTTGTCTGATTCTAGAGCTTATACTCTTATCCACTACTCTGAAAATGAATTTTTACATGTATTAATAATTTGATTTAAACTATTTAAAACAACACTATTATTAACAATTTCCTATTGACAGATGAGTTAAAAATGTTTCGGTGATTGTAGAATTGTAAACTGAACACAGAATAAGACCTTTCTCCCTGTTTTAAGTAGCCAGAAAAGGTTTAGTTCATTATGTTGGTGTGACTTTGTAGGTCTGAGAAAAAGATATCTTCAGTATGTGAATTTGATGTTTTTCATCTCCTCTGTTTTCTCCTGTGGGAGTTGCTGTGGAGATGTTAATGATGATAGTTGACATGAATCAAAGGCAGCCCAAACATAAGGGAGAAACTGCTAGAAGGAGCCTGGCTGATGGAACAGAACCCCCCTGAGGAATCCACTCCTAAATTATTAAAAAGCATCAGCCTAGCCTGTAAAGTTTGAAGCTGATACTGGTAAGGAAGTTACCCTTTTACAATACTCATTGATGAGGCAGGGAGAAAGGTTCAAATTGTGAGAGAACTGAGCATATTACATTGGCATATTACATTGAAATACAAAACAGCCTTATGACCCAATCTTTTTTTCTCTTCTCAGCAATGTAAGAGAGCTTAAGCTGAATTTAAGTTCATATAGCACTACAAATCTCCGTGAGTGTGACTATGACTCTAAGTTGGGAAAACTTTCTAAGGACAGGGTTATTTCTCTTCTTTCTAGACCCTAAGCAAGGCTTTGCTCATTACTGATAATCAATACATTTGTTGATGCTGGTAGCTTCCAGTTAAATACAAAAGTGTAAAAAGGGTTAGCCAGATGGGATGGTGGTTAAAGTGGCTGAATCCCACATGGCAGACTGTGCAGCTGGGAGTCCTGGACTAGCAGCTTGAAAACACATCAGTTGGGTGTTGGGTGTGCTCAAAATCTGGAGAAGAGGGTGGAGGTGAAGGGATTGCAGTGTGGTCATCCCCCTGTGGGATGCTTTCTCATTTCTTCTCTCTCTTTTTCTCTATTTCCCTACAGGAAATTACAAAAAAAAAAAAAAAAAAAAAAAAAAAAAAAGGTGAAAAGGCCGGAACATTTCTCACTTGATGTTTCAGGAATTTTGCTCACACACCTAAGGCAGTTCAAAGTTATTAAAGAAGCTGAAATGAAAGTACTTGGTTAGGTTAGGTGTGGGAGGCTCTGCAGCTGGAAAGTGAGATGAACTAGGTCTAGAAGGTCGGACTCATTAAAAGCTTAACAAAAGCCAGAGGCAGAGTTTACCTTTTTAAAGTTAAAATGCTAAAAAATAGCTAATCCCGCTTGTTAAAATACAAAATCTCAAGCTTTCATTTCAGCTTCCTCTGAAAAATGAGTAGGCGGAGGTAGGGTTACACTAGGTTAAAGATGCCAGCTTGGAAGAGAGCTGCTAAACTTGACCATATACTTTTCTCCTTCCCACCACCGGCTCTTGCAAGGCGATAACTAAGTGATTCCCAGAAGGTCCCTACAATTAATTCAGTATGACGTTGGACAGCGAGGAGCGGCCCAGTAAACGATTGCGGAATTTACCTGTGGGCTTAGGTTCTACTGCAGGGCCAGGCCAGATCACGAGGTCCGTGCAAAAGCGTTCCTCCCTCCGCTCCCCCCACCTTCCCAACCAAGTCTAAACTAGTGTCTGCGCAGTGTTGGGCCGCGGTGGTTCTCACTGTGAGGAATTTGAGTTGCTCTGATGATCTGACAGTCATCTGTGGACTGCTCCCTTAACAGAATTGGGGCCAGGATGGTACTGAACCGCTAGAGCGCAAGGCATTGCCCCAAAGCAGATCCGAACTGTTAGTCACCAAGGACGTAGAAGGACAAAAAAAGGCCGGAATCCACTGTGTAGTTAACCACTGCCCGTGGTTAAACCTCCCCCCTTTTCCTTCCACGTTAGTTTGTTGCCATGGTAACTGGGGGCGTCACCAACCGAAAGGCGGAAATAGGACAAAAAGAGGCCACGTCTCCAGCTCATTGATAGATTCAGCGCGCAGACGCATTAACTTTTCCTGGCTGTAGTTTGCAACCGGTTGAGACAGTTTGCGTCTGCGCATCAGATACTACGCGGCTGGGCCGGCCAACGCGCCTGCGCACGTTGGCACGTTAGGGAAGGCGGAACTGGGCCACAACGGCGCGCACGCGCAAATATTCTATCCGGTGGCGCTGTTGGATTCTCTAGGAGGCTTAGGAACCCGGACCGGAGCGACGAGCGAGTAGTCATGTCCGCCTCAGTAATATCGGTCATCTCGAGGTTTTTAGAAGAGTACTTGAGCTCCACTCCGCAGCGTCTGAAGTTGCTGGACGCGTATCTGCTGTATATACTGCTGACCGGGGCGCTGCAGTTCGGTTACTGTCTCCTCGTGGGGACCTTCCCCTTCAACTCTTTCCTCTCGGGCTTCATCTCTTGTGTCGGGAGCTTCATCCTGGCGGGTAATGAGTCTAAGTAATGGCGATAGTGATGTGTAACTTTGGCGAGCTGCTTTTGTTCTCACAGTAGCCTTCTCAATTTTATTATATATCCGACCGCTGCCCCCAGAGATCACGAGGAAAGTCTGCATTGCCCCCGTTTGTGAATGGGGGAAATTGAGGCCCAAAAGGTTGTTACATGTCTAATTCCAGACGGTTGCTGGGAAGCTGGAATTAAAATCCAGTGAAACCACTTTTGTGCTGCTGCCCAAGTTTCCAATTCAGTTCATTTTTGTCTAAGACAACTCCGTTCCTTCAACTTACACTTAGCTTTACACAACTTTAAAGTTGGTAGCGTTTAGAATGAAAAACCCAGCCCTTAACCACTTTGGCCTAGACATTACTAACTTTGGGAAACACGTAAGGAACGTAATGTAGATGTTTTGCTTATTGAATCACCCTTTCCAAGATTTTAGCTTTTAGCTGCTCCTACTTATTTATAGTGAAAGAAGCTGTTAGTCACTTCCCTGAACTCAGTTTTTATTCACAATTCTATGTTAGCTTTATTTTCCTTCTGCTTTTCTGCATTTGTGACCGGTGGCTTGCCATATTTAATGAGAACTGACCCCATAAATTTTTGCCAAAAATCTGACCTTTCTTGCCCAGGGATTTAATGAATACCGAGAACAGGCTTGGCGGAGGGAGAGTTACACAGTCCAGTTTATAGGTGGCCAATGCATGGGCTGTACTTGCTATTTGACTTAGAAAACATTCTGGAGGTCATATTTTCTCTTCAATGTGACCATCACCAATCAGGCCATTAATTGTACTTTGAATAGGATATGATGTAAAACCATTGGAGATGCATCAGGTGCATCCTTATCCTCAAAGACTAGTCTAGTTGGGGCATAGAAAAATACAGCTGTAGAATTGTCTGGAAAGTTCATTTACATTGATACCCTGCTTAAAGATACAGATCTGTACAATGGTTTTTATATATTCACATTGCAAGTTCAGACATACCATAAATACTTCAGCTAATGAAAATTTAAAATAGGGACCTAAAGCCTTCTATACTAGCCTGATCTGGAGTTGCAGCTAGCTTGTTGATTATTTAATTAATCATCTTTGAGTTCTATTCTTGATGACTAGGATCCAGTTCCCTGTGGCAGCATCCTAGCCCTCAAGATATGCTACCATCATTAGACAGACAGACTTCCCTCTTTCCTCTGTGTACACTCCTTTCCCCTGCCCTAGTACTATTCATGACTAAGAATTTTATTAGGCAGTGTTCTTCATCAAGAAGGAACCTTGATGAGAATCTGTAATTTTGTTTGATGTTTTGTCTCTAGGTCTGAAAAAATAGGAATAGGGTGGGATCTGAAAGGTAATTTAAAAACATAAGCTTTCTCCCTGCTTAAGTCACTCAGACTTCACAAATCCATAGGATTAAGAGTGACTTTGGGATTAGAAAAGGACTCATTGTTAATACGTGATGCTCTGTTAGGCTAACCCATGTGGGAGGATTTCAGGTGTGCGTCCAGAGACCTCTCTGAGTACTCCTAGCCCATCCACCAACATGAGCAAGTGTGTGACTGGTGTGCTCAGGGAGGTCCTGAATCCTCTGAATTTGAACTGTGAACTTTCCCACATGTGATTGTCTTACAGAGCATTGCTATGCCTTTATCTGACCATATTTTTTGTTGTTTATTTATTTAAGTAAGAAGAAACTTAAAATTGGTTTTAGCATGTAGGATGAATTAGGGAAAATTTTATAGGTCTTTCCTAATTTCTTTCTGGCAGTCCTTATTCTTCCATTCCCTCTGAATTTGTTAATTTTGCGTATGTTCTTTAGATATTGATCAATACACTTTAATTTAGAATGTTAGACACTTTCAAAAGCCTTTGTTATTTGGGCTCGATGATATGAAAATGGTTTGTTTTCTTCTGTTCTCTCATGGCTAGGAGACTTATGATTTCAAGAAGGAGCCACAGGTTGAAAATTGCCATGGAGAATTTTTTTTTTTTTGGATCAACATAGTGTATAGTACAGTAGGCTTAAAAAGAAACTCAGAAGTAGAATATTTTTCTTCTGTTAGGCAAATTTCAAACATCTTTAGCAGCTCACTATCTTGCTGTTAGATATCCTTAGAGAGGGAGGGACATCTGTATATTTTAGAGTAACATTCCAGATTTGGTAACTGTTCTAGTTTCCTTTTTACCTAGCTAAAATTTCTGCTCATTTAAGTGCTGTTGAGTCACTGGGAAGTCATGATGCATTTTTGCATAGAAAAACAGAACAATATGACTTTCTCGACGACCTAACATGAAGGAGAGCTAAGGTAGAAAATAAGATTGTCCTTGAAATAAGTCTTTGCTCTTGAAGTCAGTTTTTAAGTTATTTCAAAATGTTGGTCTATTCTGTTCTCTAAGCTATATGAGACAATTTTGCCTTTTAAAAATAGTATTGTGTTTGGGACCAGCAGATGGAGTAATGGTTATGTTCATTAACTCCCACGTAGCTGACTGTGGTTTTTGAGTCCTGGGTCTGGTGGCTTGAAACTCATGCCCAGCACATGTGCGTGAGTGCCCAAAATCCTGAGAGGAGAATGGAGGAGAAGGAATAGTGGCATGGTGATACCCCCTGGGGGTGATTTCTCGCTTTCTGTCTCTCTGGTGAGCACACATGCCCTATAGCAAAAATCTCTTTGAAAAAAAGTCTTGTGCTTCCTAGTTTACAAATCTGAAACAGAGGTCGTGTGGTGGTTGGGGCTCTGGACTCCCACATGGCCAATCATGATTCAAGTCCTGGACCTGGTGGCTTGCCTTCTCACTTTCTGTCTCTCTCTGGTCAAATTAAAAAAAAAAAAAAAAAAAAAAAAAAAAAAAAAAAAAAAAAAAGATAATAAATAAAGTTGAACAGATTAAAAAAAAAAAAAAAAAAAAAAAGGCAAAGAAGCCTGGTCCAGAATGTTTTCTGTCTTATAGGAGCTATTGGGCTGTGTGGACTGGGGTCCAGAATTTCTTTCTTTTCTTTTTTTTGCGCCTTATTTTTTAATTTTAATTTTGTCAGGGTTTTGCTATAGGATGTGTGTTCTTGCTGGAGAGAGACAGAGAAAGACAGTGATAGGGAAAGTGAGAAATCACCATGGCGGAATGGCCATGACACAGTCCCTTCTCCCTTCTCTTGGGATTTTGGGCATGCATGCACACATGCCCAGTGTGAATTTCAGGCTGCTTAGTCTGGGACTTCCATGGTTGGCCTTGTGGGAATCCAGTGCTTTAACCACCACACCACCTGCTGGTTCCCAGCATTTCTTTTGGAATTATCCTTTAGATTTATGGATCCTATTAATAATGTCTGTCATAACTGATATCCAGGAGATTAGAAGTTTGCTACCCTTATGCTGATAGTCTTGTTTCTAAATATCTTTCGTATCCATTGGTAACTTTTTATCCTTCGACTCAGGCTGTCCGTTTTTTTTTTTTTTTTTTTTTTAAATTACTGAAATCCTCCTTTGTGACCTTCCAACCTTTAGTCACTCTCCTTCCCGTCCATCTTCACTATGTTTACAGACTTGATTTGGCTTGCAAATATGATTGTGATTCCTTACATAAATTTGTCTATGAGTCCCAAAGTGATTTTCTTTTATGGCATTCTGTCAATAGTTCTTTCTTGATTTGGCCTCATTGGCTTTTTTTTTAAAGAAGTATTTATTTAACGTTATTTATTTATTTATTTATCTATCTATCTATCTTTTTAATTTGACCAGAGAGGGACAGAAAGAGAGAGAGAGAGAGAGAGAGAGAGAGAGAAAGTAAGAAAGCAAGCTGCCAGGTCTGGGACTCAAACCATGGTCGGCCATGTGGGAGTCCAGCACTCTTAACCACCATGTCAACTGCTGTCCCTGGCCTCATCAGAATTTATAGCTTCATCTCTTGCCTCTGTCTGCTCTATACTTTATGCTGCAGTATTAGTTTTATTTTTTAAAGAATGATTTTATTTAACTATTTATTTATTTATTTATTTATTTTAATTTGACCAGAGTCAGAGAAAGTGAGAAAGCAAGCCACCAGGTCTGGGACATGCAGGAGTCCAGTGCCCTTAACCACCTTGCTGCCTGCTGGCCCCACAGCATTAGTTTATTTTTTATTTTTTTAGAGAGATTTTTGCTATGGGGTGCATGTGATTGCTGGAGAGACAGAAAGATAGAAAGCAAGAAATTACCTCCCTGGAAGGAATGGCCATGCCATTCCCTTCTCTATTCTCCTCTTGGGATTTTGGGCATACATGCACACATGCCCGGTGTGAGTTTTAGGCCACTGGGTCTGGGACTTGAACCACAGTCAACTATGTGGGAGTCCAGCAACGTAACCATTATGCTATCTGCTGGCCCCACTCCAGCATTATTATTATTATTTGGTAAAGTTTACTTATTTGTTTCTTCCACGAGTGAGAGAGAGACAGATAGATACCGTCCAATGTGGTTCTGCTCTGATCCACCCCTAGTCTTAGCCAACTCGGATCACTGGCATGTACATGTGCTCCTTGGTTTGCTTATGGAGGTCCAGGACATGAACTCAGGACCTTTCCCAAGTGGGTCCAGTTACATTACGGCTGTGCCACCATCTGGTACCTGCTCTGGCATTAATGAGCTATATTTTTTGATGTCTCAAGCTCTTTTACCTTTAGTTGACTGTCTTCAGAATTCCTTCGCTTTACTTGGACTTCTCAAGTGTTAGGTCCTTTGGGAATCCTTCCTTGACTCTCCCAGCAGATTCAAGTCTTTCTCCTCTATTCCTGTTTTACCTTGTGTGTATATGTATGTCCAGAAAGTACCTTAGGTGTGTGTGTATGTATGTGGGAGAGAAGGAGAGAGCTATGGCATTTTTTTACTGTGGTGTGTTTGTTTGCATGTCTATCTTCTCTCTGGAAGGTGAGCTCTTTTTTTTCCCCCCACTTTTAATAGGTTTTTGCTATAGGGCGCGTGTGCTCGCCAGAAAGACAGAGACAGAGAGACAGCCAGAAGTCACCCCCTCAGGGGGATGGCCACGCTGCAATCCCTTCTCCATTCTCTTGGGATCTTGGGCACACATATATATGCGCCCGGCGTGAGTTTAAGCCTCTGGGTCCAGGACTCGAACCACGGTCGACTACATGGGAGTTCAGCAACATAGCCATTATGCCAATTGCTGGTCCCAAGGAAAGTGAGCTCTTGAACACAGGAGTTGTCTTTTCATTTCTACATCTTCAGTGCTTAATACCGAATATGTTAAGTTGTGAGCTTGCATATAATAGTTTAAGGAATACCAAGCAAGTGTTTTCCAGGTTCTCTGCCAAGGTGGTAGAGATTCAACTGTGAAGCACAGTCGAATTATCACTCTCAGAGTTTATAATCTCATGGGAAATATAGGTAAGTAAATATGGATATTGTGGTGATAGAGAATTATTAGCAAGATAGAAACACAGTGGGTATCCAACCTGCCCAGTGTTCTTGTGCAATGCTCCCCTAATATCGTCCCAAAATATGCTTCATAACTTTATTCTCTATAGTTTAGTTTCCTTTATTCTCAATTGATGATCTACTTTTATTGTTTTCAATGAATAAATAGAAGTAGACAGGAATCCTTTTGTCTTCTCACCACTGAATCATAGCAACCTACCTCTTCCTATACCTATATTCTCTGATTTACTTCCCACTATAACGTGAATATTTCTCTTATGAATAATGTGTCCTTTTTCTGCCAAAGGCCAACTCCTTCACTCGGGCAGAGGACTGTCTTCTCTTGCTCACTCAGGAGCTCAGCTTCTGCAATTATTCCTCTATTCTGCATCATTAATTTCTCTCTACTGGATCTTTCCTGTCATACAAACATTCTTTATTGTCCAGTTAAAAACATTCCGTCTGACCCAGATATTTCTCTAGCTCCCATCCCATTTCTTCATCATCACAGAATTTTTTGAAAGAATAGTTACTGTTTCTTTTTTCTCACTTTGCATTCACTCCATAACCCACTCTTAGTGGTGGTGTCCCCACCACTTCACTGGAACTACTCTCACCATGTTGTTAAACTTAGTGGTCTTCAGGACCAGCAGTTAGCATATTGGCTATGTTGCTGGACTCCCATGTAGTTGACTGCGGTTTGAGTCCTGGGCCCGGTGGCTTAAATTCACACCAGGTGCGTGTGCACGCGAGCCCAAGATCCCGAGAGGAGAATGGAGGAGAAAGATTGCTGTGTGGCCATCCCTCCGGGGGGTGATTTCTCACTTTCTGTCTCTCTGTCTTTCTGGCGAGCCCACGCGCCCTATAGCAAAACCTTCTAAAAAAAAACAACCAAACAAACAAACAAAAAAACTTAGTGGTCTTCTGCCTCACCTTACCTTACTGCTCAGCAACATTTAACGATTCTTTTTTTGAATTAAAAAAGTGATTACTTATTTCTTCCATGAGCAAGAGAAACACAGAGAGGAACATATATAGCATCTCTAACAGGATCTTCACACTGTGGTCCATTCCTAGCTTTCAGCAACTCTGGTCATAGGCAGATACCTGATGTACCCAGGAAGGTCTTTGGACTTGATTCAGAAACCTTCCTTTGAGGAATTGCCTTGCAGAGTATCGAGTTTTACCACTGCACCATGGTCTGGACCCACCGTTCAGCATTTAACATAGTAGGCTGCTACTTTCTGCTTGAAATACCTTCTTCTCGAAGCTGTGGTAACAACTCTCCTGCTTTCTCTCTTCTTGTTTATTGGGTTTTCCTTCCTGCTGTTTGTGCTGGGTGCCTCTCAGAGAGCATGGTTCTAGATCCCTTCACTTTGTATGCCTTTCCATAGGTGAATTTACATGACATCTATATACCTGTAACTACTATATTATATTTTTAGTTTGACTATCATCAGAATTCTGAGTGAATCAATCCAGTCATCACCTTGACATCTCCACTTGATGTCTGATATGTACCTTCAGATACTTAACATGTCCCCAATTGAGCCTTCCTGCCTTGCCATCTCCCCCATCACCAGTCAGTGCATGATGTCAACATTGGTTGAGTTGTTGAACCCAAAAATTTAGGAGGTTTCCCTGGCCTTTTTATTTCTCTTATCTCCCATGCCCATTTCATCAGTATACTCTGCCCTCTCCAAAACATAGCCTCTATTTCTTCAGTTCTGCCCATTTTTACTACTATGGCCTTTTACTTCAGCTCCTGGGTAGTTGCTGTTTGTTCTTTAACCCTGCAAACCGTTTTCAGTGTTACTGTTCTAGCAACCTTAAAACATGTAAGTCAAGACTTTTACTCACTTGTTCCAAACTCTGAAGTACTGTTCCATTGCACTTGGAACTAAGCCCCCCCAAGATTTGGCCTTTATCTGTATCCCTTTAATCATCATAGTCTGGTTTGTCTGACCTTGTTGTACTTGGAACATGTCAAGATTATTCTTACCATCTGGGATACTCTATCCCTATATTTTTATATGGTTGTTGCTTTATCTTTCAAAAGTTGGTTTTTAATAGCACCTTGTCAAAGAGGCCTCCTGTGACCATTGAATTAAAAATAGCTTCTCAGTTAACTCTTTTTTAGTAAAATAAAATAATAGACTTTTTTATAGCACTATCACTACCCAATATTTCTTTATTTACTTATTTATCATTTGTTTTTCTCCATAGGAATGTAAGTTCCTTGGGAACTAGACCCTTGTCTGTCTTGTTCTACATGTTCTCGGCACCTAGAATGATGCATGGCATATAGTAGATGCTTAGTAAATATTTTGCTAAATGAATGAAAATATAAGGAGATAGATGAAGTTAGAACTGCTAAAATGGAACAGACTGCCTCAAGAGGTGGTCAATTTCCATCTCTGGAAGTGCTCAGGGAGAGACTGAAGGAATATTTTGAGAGAATAGAGGGACGTTTTTGAACAGGCATTTTTTGCCTTTTTTTGTTCCTAATGCATCTGCGCCATGTGACACCCTTACCAGTGACACAGGCTCTGGAAGGTTTGTAATTCTCCTTGGGCAGTGGGGGTGGGGGCTGATCAGGTAAGTATACTTTGGAGTGGTTCCAGGTGGTTTATAAAGCCTTCCCCAGTATGTTCACACCTTACTACCACTCTGGGCATTTTGTATTCCAGGTGGGGTGTTGGTCTTAATGGCCTCCAAGGTGTTTTCCATCTCTGTGGTGTGAACATGGTAATGATAGCATCAATGTGTTGCCTTATCCCCCTTCATGGAGAGGGTTTTCTTCCTTCATATTTCCTTGAACACTCTACTGTCTTTTCACCATCCCAGTTGCCATTGTTAATAGTTTGGTATCTATTTCTCCAGATTGTTTTTCTAGATTCCAACTAAAACAAATGACAAGATAATTACATATGTCATCACACACATACACACAAATATTTTAAAATGAGAAATGTGAAATAAAATAATTTCGAGGGGCTCTTTTCACTTTTATCTTTTCATAGGAGGCCTCTTTACTGTTACTATATAAAGAATTTATTTTGAATGATTGCAAGGGATTTCTCTATGTTTATAGTGTAATTTAACTAATCCCCTTGAGGAAATTTGAGCTATATCCATTTTTTAAAATTTTTACAAACATGCTGTTAGAATGTCTTTGTTGTATGAGATAAATTCCTTAGTCAAAAGGCAGAAACATTAAAAATACTAATGGATATTGTCAGTTACTCTCCCAAGTGGATGGACCAATCTATACTTTCCACAGCAGGATTTTAATTGGTTGCCCTTGCTTCAGTCAGTGTCCTTCATGTTTTGAAGGATCTGGATGCCTGAAAAGATCAGTCGTACGTCCATGTGTTTATATGCTTAAGTATAATGAAAACTGTTGCCATGGTGATGGACTCTAGAGAACTCATCCAGTAGTTTTCTGACCTTTCAGAATTTGTTGCCTTCGTTAGTGATGGAGTAGATGCTAGCCTGCAGCAAATTTGAGTTTTTTAAAGTGATGTAATAATTTATTAGAGACATAAAGATATTTTGGAAAAGTGTACTCCTAGAGCTTCCTTTTCATATCAGTGGAGACTGTTGCTGCTATATCAGGTTAGAATCTTCAAGGGTATTGAAAGTGGCAGTGGAGAGTTCTGTTAAACGTTATATAGCTTTGGTCTCCTGCTCTTTTTTGAAAAGAGTAACTGCTGGAACTTTGAGATTAAAGATAATTTACAGCTCTGAGGTCCTTGTGGATAAGCATGTTATACATGTAATCTCAACCATCCATTACTTATAGTGTATTATAAAGTAATTATGTTTTTATCACTCGGCCTAGCCCCTTGTTACCGCCTCAAGCACATTCCCCCTCTCCTGGTAGTTTTAGACACCTTTAAGTCAGGAGATAAGAGAGCTCTGAGGACTTTTTGGATATTTTTTTTTCTCTGAATAAGCTTTTGGGTTTTAGTATAACTAAGAGAAGAACTTTGTTCCTTTGGCTTTCCTTTAACAGCTAGGAGTACAAAACTTATGTGTACAACGTGATGAATTTTTTTTTAAAGGTTTTTGCTACAGGGCGTGTGCGCATGCCAGAAAGACAGAGAAACAGAGAGACAGAAAGCGAGAAATCACCCCCCAGCGGGGATGGCCATGCCGCAGTCCCTTCTTCTCCTTTCTCCTCTTGGGATCTTGGGCACACACATATTTGGTGTGAGTTTAAGCCACTGAGTCTGGGACTTGAACCACGGTCAGCTACATGGGAGTCCAGGAACATGGCCATTACATCAACTGCTGGTCCCAACTTGATGAATTTTTAAATTCACCCAACTAATCACCACCTAGGTCATGACATGGAACATTACCAGCACCCCAGAAGCCTCCTTTCATCTTTCCAGTCACTCTTCCCCTTATTAAAGAAAAACCTCTGGGGCCAGCAGGTGGTATGGTAGTTAAGGGTGCTGGACTCCCACATGGCTGACCACGGTTCAAGTCCTGGACCTGGTGACTTCTTTTCTCACTTTCCCTTTCTCTCTCTCTTTCTCTCTGGTCCAATTGAGATATAATTAATAATAATAATAAATAACGTTAAAATAATTATTAAAAAGAAAGAAAAACCACTATCCTGACTTGTACTATAATAGATTGGTTTTGCCTAGTTTAAAACTTTGTATAATCATGTACTTATTATATCTGAATTATGTTGCTCAACATATTTGTGGCATTCATCCATTTTGTATATAGCAGTTCTTTTTTTATTGCCATCTAGTATTTTCTTTTTTTTTTTTTGCATATGCCATGATTTATCTGTTTTACTGTTGATAGACATTTAGATAGTTTCTAGTTTGGTGCCTTCATGGGGATCATTTCCACACATGCCTTTTGAGTCTCACATGCACTCCTTTCTGTTAGAGTAGAATTGTTGGGTCATAGGGTTTATGTATGTTCATTAGCAGTCATACTTCTTTATACTTCTAGATAATCATTTTTGCGTTTTGCTTTTTGTACAGTTTGCCTGAGAATACAAATCAACCCACAGAACAAGGCGGATTTCCAAGGCATCTCTCCAGAGCGAGCCTTTGCTGATTTTCTCTTTGCCAGCACCATCCTTCACCTCGTCGTCATGAACTTTGTTGGCTGAATCTTTCCCATTTAATTGAGGAGTAGGAGACTGGAAGAATGTAAGTGATGCTCATAGACCTTGTCCCATAGTGTTGATTTTAGGGAGAAAAATTGGGTGGGGCTGGTTTTGATCATGGTTGGCAAGGATCCCACACTACCTATAAGATGTTTGCAGAATTTTTCATTGGTCTGCAAAGTATGCATTTATATCATTATGATTCATCACTTCTTCTGCTCTTGGTCATTGTTTTCTCACTGTTCTGCAAATCGTTAAAATAGCAGAATGAGTATTTGGATATGGCTAATTTATTCATTTCTGCACCAATAACTCCATGAAGATAACTCAGAGACTTTAGAAGACACATAAATTGTAGGTTTGGCCTTTAGATGTACTCTTTGATTATTTTTTCTCTTTTTGCGCTCAGATGACTTGAAAAGCTGGTTCCTGTCCTCAGAGTACCCACCATAGCACTTACACCTGATATGCCTCCTGTGTATGTTGAAAGAATGACTATGGCATTTGCTAATATGTGTCCTGAAGTAGAAGTAAATGAAAAAATTGGATTAATGGGGAAAAGACTAAAATATCAGATGGAATGCTGTTTGGTTCACTTGTCATTTTCCCTTTTTTAGCAGTAGAGCCGTTTTTTCTCCCATATAGCACTTATATAGAATCCTGGTATATACAACAGAAGAGAGTTGGATTCACTTTTTTTTTTTTTAATGTTTGTTTTACTCATGATAGCATGTGCATGCACAAATGAGAAAGAAGGGGGGGGGGGCAAGGATTCTCAACAGGGTCTCATGCAGTGATCCAGTTTCCCTATCTTTCTAGCTTGTTAGGATCTTGAGTTTGTGTGTATATGCCTGGAATCTTTCAGGTTGACCAGGCTGAAAATCTGAACCTGTGGTTGGCCATGTAGCTTCTAGCACTGCCGTTGATGACAGAAAATGAAAGGCTTTCTCTGCCAGGCCTTTCCTTCATATTTACTGTGTCTTCCCCTGTATCCCTCCCTCCCAACAAAATCTTAAAGCTCTAATACATATATGGATATTTTCCAAACTGTGTCAACACTGTCGCTGTTATATGAGAAAACAGTCCCAGAAATTCCAGTGGTTTTCTCTAGCCACATAGTTAAGTGGTTGCTGGGTAGTGCCTAATTCCAGTAGGGCTGTTGGCCTAGTGCTCCCTCAGCACCCCTGTAGCTTACTGATGACTGCATGCACCTGTTTCTTTGCCTTTGCCCTACAAAACTTAATGTTGCTGTTAACTGGTGGTAGAGAAGAGAGAACCCTAGGAAATATATCCTATCTGGGAGAAGAATATCCCAGGCTGGACCTCTTTCTATCACTACTTGGGAAGCTGTAATTTTCTATACTAATTAGCAGAAATCTAACATAAGACTTAGGGCAGCTATGTGCAAAATGCATGTAATAATGTGACAATGACTGTATTTCATTTTCTGCCTTGAATGAATCAATTACTTAAAAATGTTACATAAATCCTTGCTTTTGATATTGTCTCAAAAACAGTTCTGTTCAGGTGAGGTTTCATTTTTGGTAGTGATAAGTTGGCAGAGATGGTTTATTTCAGTGACAAAGTTTGTGAACCACTTTGTTCTACTATTCTAGTATACTTTAACCTTATAGAGACCTGATTAAGACTTGAGTCGTTCTTGGGCCAGCTTTAGGTATAGTGGTTAAGGCAATAGGTCGCACGTGGTAGACTCCATGGTTCGAGTCCTGGACTGGTGGCTTGAAAAACACAGCCAGGTGGGGACCAGCAGTTAGCGTAATGGCTATGTCGCTGGACTCCCACGTAGTTGACCGCGGTTCGCGTCCCGGACCTGGTGGCTTGAAACTCACGCCGGGCGCGTGTGCGTGCGTGCCCAGGATCCCGAGAGGAGAATGGAGGAGAAGGGATTGCGGCGTGGCCATCCCCCCTGGGGGGTGATTTCTTGCTTTCTGTCTCTCTGTCTGTTTCTGTCTGGTGAGCGCACGCGCCCTATAGTGAAAAAAAGTTTCAAAAAAAAAAAAACAACAAAAACACAGCCAGGTGTGTGTGTGTGTGCGCACCTAAAATCCTGAGGAAAGAATAAAGGAAAAGGGATTGCAGCATGGCCATCCCCCTCTCCCTCGGGGAGTGATTTCTTTCTTTCCTTCTCTTGTCTTTCTCTGGGAATGCAGGCACCCTATGGCAAAAATCTTAAAAAGAAAAAAAGACTCAAGTTGTTCTCTTCCCTCCCTCCTATACTATGTATTAATCAATGCCTTATTACTTGGCATACAAAGAAAAGTACAGCGTGGCTTCTGCTTGCAGGAAGTGAATGATGTGTAGTGGGTAGAAGACATTTAAACTTAATGGTTGAAATATAGCATAGTTAGAGCTTCACTAAAGATCTGTACAGAGAGCTGGGTGTGACTGTACCATCTAAGAGCAGGTGCAGCAGCTGAGTTATCTGACCTGTGGATAATGGCAGTTCCCAGTTCCCAGTTAACTGTGGCCAGCGGATAACATTGAGTACAGCTGGAAAACTGACCAACCCACATTGACCTTATGCTTGCAAATACCGTGGGTCACTGTGCTTCTCAGATGGAGACTGCTAGGAAGGTCATAAGTCTTCTGATTGGCTTATTCTAGATTTCTGAAGTTCCCTTTTTCCAGATGAGTCATGATGTGTACTTAGGAAGGGGACAGAGCAAACATTTCAAGGATGTTCTCTGGGCTCAGGGAGATATCAAATCATGGAAAATTATTTCTTACAGTTGTTGTGATTGGAGGAGGACTCTGCTGCAGAGAGCTCTAGTATTTCAAAATTATGACAAAAGCAGAGACAAAATAGCAGGCTCAGCAGAAACTAGGTTCTGCAGATGATATTAACAACCTGGGACCACCTGTTCAGCTGGGAATTATGGGCCTGAGGTACAGCAAAATCGTCCAGTTCCAGATTGCAGTGTTAAATCTTCCTATAGAGCGTGTTCATAGAAAAATCCTTCTCTCTGGGGGATTGCCCAGAGGGTTTTTCAAAGAGATCCTTCATTTGACATATACTGTCCTGCTCTCATTTTTTTTCTTAATTATATACATTTATTTGCCTCTTTAATGTGCTGCTTCTAACACAGCTATGTCTAAGGTATGCCAAAACACTTTTTATTTTGTTACAGAGATTTTCGCTGTAGGGTGTGTGCGCTTGCTGGAGAGAGAGAGAGAGAGAGAGAGAGGAGAGAAGAGAGAAGAGAAGAGAAACAGAATGTGAGAAATCACCCCCTGGGGGGATGGCCACGCTGCAGTCGTTACTTCTCCATTCTCCTCTTGGGATTTTGGGCATGCACGCACACATGCATGCCCACACATGCACCTGGCATGAATTTCAGGACACCAGGTTTGGGACTCGAATTGCAGTTAACTACATGGGAGTTCAGCGACATAACCATTATGCCATCTGCTGGCCCCTGCCAAAACCCTTTTAAAACAGGTTTCAGGGGCTGGTTCTATGCTGTAGTAGTAACGTGCTGCTCAGGAGGAGTTGGATCTTACTTGGTAATCACGGTTGGAATCCTCAGCCTGGTCAGCCTGAAACAAACTGGGAGTGCTCAAGATTCTACAGGCTAGAGGACTGGTGGAAGGGGATTGCGTGATTAGACACTGCGGAGGGTGCTTATCTCTCTTTCGTGTGAGCTTATGCTCTATCATGAATAAAGAAAAAATATCTGAACAAAAAAAGTTTCTAAGTGAGTTTGCATTATTTATCTACTAACTCAGAAGGTAGAACAAAATCATTTGCCATATTTTCCAGCTAGGCTAAGAGTTGGATATAGGGGCCAGCAGGTGGCGTGGTGGTTGAGGTGCTTGGTTCTCACATGGCTGATCACGGTTTGAGTCCTGGACCTGGCACCTTGAGAGTCATGCTAGGTGTGTGTACATGAATGCCCAAAATCCCAAGAGGAGAATGGAAGAGAGGTGGAGAGGTGATTGTGGTGTGGCTGTCTCCCTGGGGAGTGATTTCTCACTTTACCTCTCTCTGTCTCTGTCTCTGTCTCTGTCTCTGTCTGTGGTAAGCATATGCACCCTATGACAAAAGCCTAAGAAAAAACAAACAAAAAAAGAGTTGGATATTAAAAAAAAAAATCTGTAGTGTAACTGATCTTGCACAAGTTTGGATGTGATGTTTGAAACCAGTAGTAACTCTGAAAAAGGCAGAGCAAAAGGAAATGGTATTGATTAAAAAAAAAAATTCAAGGGTAAATAAGGAAGAAACAGATACCTAGTGCTCACTGTATACCATGTTTAAGTACTTCTCTTTCTAGATCTCATTTTGTTTTCAGAATAACTTGACATGGGTAGGCTTGCTATTCCCATGTATTGATGAGGAACTGAGGGTTCAGAGAGCCTTGTTAGAAATTAGAAATGTCTGGGGCCAACAGGTAGCAAAGTGGTTACGGCACTGGACTCCCACGTTGCTGACAACGGTTTGAGTCCTGGACCTAGCAGATTGAAAATTACTCTGGGTGTGTGTGAATGCGTGACCAAAATCCCAGGAGGAGAATGGAGAATGGATTGCAGTGTGGCCACCCCCTCTGGGGGGTAATTTCTCACTCTCTCTCTCAGTGTCTCTCTGTCTCTGGCTTGTGTAAGCGTCTTATGGCAAAAACCTACAACAAATAAATAAATCTTATAAGCCATCCAATTTTAAACTATCTTTATACCCTATTTTTCCTCAAGGTTGTTTACTATATAGGTTTTTTGTCAATCATAGAGTTAAAGAATTGCATTTAAAAAGATAACTATAGGTATTTTTTCTTTTTTTTAAGATTTAAGGGAGGTATTTTTTTTTAATTAATTTTTATTTGACCAGAGAAGGTCAGAGTGAGGGTGAGTGAGTGAGAGAGAGAGAGAGAGAACGCAAGCCTCCAGGTCCGGGACTTGAATCATGGCCGACCATGTGGGAGTCCAGTGCCCTTAACCACCATGCCACCTGCCGGCCCCGAATTTAGATATTGAAGACTAAATGTATAGATTTAGGTGAAGTTCTCCCTGAATCTCTCTCCATTCCCAGTTCCTTTCTGGTACTGTGAGAGTCAAACTTTGTTAATTACCAGAAGGTGCATGTGTTCACTAGACAGAGAGGGAAAGCACATAGTGGGCATGGTCACACTGCAGTCCTTTTTCTGCCATTTCTGTGTCCTGTTAGGATGTTGGGTGTGCCACCCACATGTGCCCAGTGTGTTTTTCAAGCCTCCAGAGCTGGAGGTTGAACTGTGGTTAGCCATGTGGGATCTTGCTTTTTATACACAGCACGTAACCTGCTGTGCCGTATCGAGTTGGCCCCGAACTTCTTTTTGCTAAAAATAAATTTTTTTCTTTATTCATGCTAGAGTATGTGTGTGTGGATGTGAGAGTGAGACAGATGGAGAGATCAGCCTTCTCAGATCTGGTCGTACTGCGATCCTCTTACTCCTCCAGCTTGCTGGGCCTGGGGACGCGTGCATATACCCAGTCTCTTCCAGGCTGACCGGGCTGGTGATTTGAACTGCAGTAGCCATGTGGGATCTGGCTTCTCTTGAGCAGTGTATTACTGCTGTGCCCTGGAGCTGGCCCAAGACTTGAACTTCCTTACGGCAGTTTTGTTCAGTTAAGACTAATGTAATGTTTAGCCTAGATCTAGTAATATATGCTATTCCAAACTTCAAACTGTGTTCTCCTTACAACTTGCCTCAGATGGCAGTTTGGGAAAACCTGTGATAAAAGTTGCTTTGTCACGCTGCTCCGTGGTTCAGTGGTAATGTGCTGTGTAAGAGAAGCTGGGAGACCAGCAGCGGCGTGGTGGTTAAGGCGCTGGACACTTCCACATGGTAGACCACGGTTTGAGTCCTGGACCTGGTGGCTTGCTTTCTCACTTTCCCTCTCTGTGTGTGTCTCTCTGGTCAAATTGAAAAATAAATGAATTAGTAAATAAAATTAAATTCTTTAAAATTAATTCTTTAAAAAAATTGTATAAAATTAATTCTTTAAAAAAAATAAGAGGAGGGAACCAGCAGTTAGCGTAATGGCTATGTCGCTGGACTCCCATGTAGTCGACTGCGGTGCGCGTCTCGGACCCGGTGGCTTACAACTCACGCCGGGCGCGTGTGCGTGCGTGCCCAAGATCCCGAGAGGAGAATGGAGAGAAGGGATTGCGGCGTGACCATCCCCCCTGGGGGGTGATTTCTCGCTTTCTGTCTCTATGTCTCTCTCTGTCTGTCTGGCGAGCACACGCGCCCTATAGCGAAAAAAACCTCTCCAAAAAAAAAAAAAAAAAAATAAGAGGAGCCAGATCCCAGGTGGTGACTTGTGGTTTGAATTCTTGGCTACGTCAGCCTGAACTGCCAGGCATGTATGAGAGTGCCCAAGATCTGACGAGCTGTAGGTCAGGAGGAAGGAGGTTTTGGTGTGAGCAGACCCTGTGCAGGGTGCTTATCTCTCTTTGCTTCTCTCTCATTCTTTCTCTCTCATATGCCTAAAGAAACTCTATCATGAATAAAGAAAAATATTGTAGGGGCCAGCAGGTGGCATAGTGGTTAAGGCACTGGATTCCCACATGGTTGGCTGCGATTTGAGTCCTGGACCTGGCAGCTTGAAACTCACGCCAGATGCATGTGCATGTGTGCCCAGAATCCTGAGAGGAGAGTGGAGGAGAAGGGAATGTGGTGTGGCCACCCCCCCAAGGTGTGTGATTTCCTGATTTTGGTGTCTCTGGTGAATGCATGCATCCTATAGCAAAAACCTCTCAAAAGAAAAAAGAAAAAAATATTAACTGTTCTGTTTGCAATGAAGATTATATGTAGCAGTCCAGGTAGTTAAGAATGGATCCATGATATTTTTTGGATTATTATTAAAAATGAAAATGTGAAACAATGCTCCTAGTGAGCTTTCGAGACCCCAGGAATCCGTGCACACGTAAAATAAGCAGTTTCTGGCAGTTTTTTTTTTTTGGGAGAGGTTTTTGCTCTAGGGCGCGTGCGCCAGACAGACAGAGAGAGACATAGAGACAGAAAGCGAGAAATCACCCTCCAGAAGGGATGGTCACGCCGCAATCCCTTCTCCATTCTCCTCTTGGGATCTTGGGCACACACGCACACGTGCCTGGCGTGAGTTTTAAGCCACCGAGTCCGGGACGCGAACTGCGGTCGACTACATGGGAGTCCAGTGACATAGCCATTACGTTAACTGCTGGTTCCCCTGACAGTTTTTTTTAACATAAATATATGACACAAAAACTTAGATTTCTCGCTTTCTGTCTCTATGTCTCTCTCTGTCTGTCTGGCGAGTGCACGCGCCCTATAGCAAAAACCTCTAAAAATTAAAAAACAAAAACAAAACCAAAAAAACCCTTAGATTTGAGTATTTAAAAAAATTACATACTTTCTTTATTTTCTTTTTCCATTGTAAATTCTTAAAAAAAAAAAAAAAAAAAAAAATCCTAGTTTGGGTGTGGGAGGGAGAGTTCCAGATACCTTGGGCCTGGGTCAGGGGAAAGGTGTGCTGGGCACAGAGGGACAAACCCAAGCCTGGACTTGTGCTCAGCCCCTGGGAGATGGTTTGCCAGGTGCTTGTGCTAAAATCTTGTTAGTGTTTTGTTTCTAAAGGGGAGACCGTTTTCTCACAGATCTTTGTAAATTTGTAGTGTTAATCCTAGCTAAAACAAGGGGACTACAGCGCTGGGCAGAATATTTTCACTCTGACAGGCAGTTCTGTTTACAAACATGCAATTGTGTTGGCTTTTCAAATTCTTTAGTTAAAGTATAGTAATCGAGAAAATTACCTCTGGAAGGGAATCTAATAAATGTTATTCTTTAAGCACTGCTGCCACCTAGTGGATTGTAATGTCTTAATGGAGAGAATGTACTGTACTTAAAAAGCTTGAGTTGAGATTGAGGAAGAAGCCACTGGTATATTTGTGATAAAACCTAGTTTCTCTCCAGTCGTAGGGGGGCAGCAGAGGTCCAGGTGGGTTTAGATGCTGTGTTGGGGTTGTTTTGCATTTGGCCAGAAGTGGGCAGTGTCAAGGTAGGGACCCAAAGGGATGGGACTGTAAAGTAGTTCAAGGGTTTTGTTAACAGAGGAGAGACTGACTTTGTGTATCTAGACCCTCAGATTTCTCCTATCTTGTTAGGAGCTTCCATTTAAATGGTTTGCTCTAGACCTTTTATTGTGCTTAACAATGACTTTCCCCTGGCATGAATCTTTAATTTTTTGTTGGGGTTGGGACTAATTATTGCGTCCTCGGAAAAGTCGTGACTTATTTTTGCATAGAAAAACAGAAAAATACGTCATGGCTTTCTGATGACCCAACAGTTATTTTCTCTTTGACATTTCTACCTTATATTGAATTTGGTCCAACCGCGAAATAAGTTCTCCAAAAGGAAATTGTCCTAAATTTGTAGAAAATTTGTGTATTTCCTGAGCTAGGCACAGCATAAGTTTTTCCAATTCATTCCCCCCTGGTTAGAAGGTGAAATTCTTTACCTGTTATTTATTTATTTATTTTAGAGGTTTTTGCTATAGGGCATTTGTGCTTGCCAAAAAGACAGAGACAGAGAGACAGAAAGCAAGAAATCACCCCCCGGGGGATGGCCACACCGCAATACCCTCTTCTCCATTCTTCTCTCGGAATCTTGGGCACACACGCATACGTGCCCAGTGTGAGTTCAAGCCACCAGGTCCGGGACTCCAACTGCAGTTAACTACATGGAAGTCCAGTGACATAGCCATTTCGCCAACTGCTGGTCCCTGTTACCTGTTGTTCTTAAAACCTCAAATCCTGCTTATTTACTGAAAAAAAAAATTGATGACAGAACTCTATTTTACACTTGGTCCATTTACGACTATCAGAGGTAGGTGGGTGAATATCAAGTAGGTTTGTGTATGTGAACTTCATTGCTGCCCAAACTCTCTGCCTTATTATATTCTCCATCCTTCCAGCTCAAATGATTCCTATTTCAAGTCAGCCCTACCCCCAGGTTGCATGAAAACCTCTTCTCTGGGGTCTCAGGAGCCACTGTGGTTACCTCTAATATTGCATTTATCACATTGTTAGGAAACTGTTCATTCACTTCTGTGTCTCTCCCATTGGGCTCTCAGGTTCCCAGAGAGTAGGGACCTCAGGGCTTAGCACAGAGCTAACAGTCAACTTGTGTTTGTTGAATGAGCGTATGAATGAATAAATACCTTTCAGATGCAAGAAAAATAGCTATCTCACTAACTACTAGGGTGCCAAACTATGTGGAAAGATTGCTGTGAGAGGCTGGGCAGAGGGGTGGGAAGGAGCATGAAATGAGAAGTCAGGAAACTTGAGTTACAGACTGGGCTTTGAAAACTAGTTAAATGGAGAAATAAGCTTATCTCGAAGCCTCAGTTTCCCTTTTGGCCTGGATATTCACCAAAGTCTCTTGAAGTTATTAAAGCCTCTCAATAATCTAACTCATAAGGTCCTATTTTGTGTTGGAAAGGGATATATAATTTTTATGGATCCTTTGGTGAGTCTGCCTCCCTCTTCGGTGGTTCCTTTTAATCTGTTTCCAGATTCCCATCATTTATTCACAGGAGGCACAAAGTTGAAAGTGTAACTGTTCATAGCAAGATGCACAGTATTTGTATAATTCCTTTTACAAAATTAAGCATTTGTTTTTTCTCTCTTTTTTTTTGGAGAGGTTTTCGCTGTAGAGCACGTGCGCTCACCAGACAGACAGAGAGAGACATAGAGACAGAAAGCGAGAAATCACCCCCCAGGGGGGATGGTCACGCCGCAATCCCTTCTCCTCCATTCTCCTCTCAGGATCTTGGGCACACACGCACACGTGCCCGGCGTGAGTTCTAAGCCACCGGGTCCGGGACGCGAACCGCGGTCGACTACGTGGGAGTCCAGCGACATAGCCTTTACGCTAACTGCTGGTTCCCCAAAATTAAGCATTTGTATGATGTTTTACTGTTATCATATCACCAGGCTTACAGGAGCCACATGCAGTCTACATATATTTCTACATACAGTAATTCATGTGATTCCTGCCACTCATCCTATGATAGAAGTAGACAAGTAGTAGTGTCACTGTTTGGCACCGGAAGTAATTAAGCATTGGTAAAATTTCAGTTGATTGATCTAGGCCTCTGGAACTGTTGGGTCGTTGGGAAAGTCATGATACATTTTTGCATAGAAAAACACATCATGACTTTCTCAATGACCTAATAGTAGGTGACTAAGTGGGAATGTGGTAATAGGCATTTGAATTCCACACTTTTATATTCTTCCTCTTTATTATGTTCAAGGTCTTTGGATGATAATATAACCACCTGTTAGAAAGTTTTCATTAAAAATATTAAACTTGTAGGCCAGCTCTGCGGCCTGATGGTTTAAGGCAGCTGGATCCCACGTGGCCTACCCTATTGTTTGAATCCTGGATCTGATGACTTGAGAAATGTGCCACACTATTTGCATGCATGCCCAAGATTCTGACAGGATGGAGAAATGGAGGAGAAGGGATTATTGCATGATCATTTCCTTTGTGGGAGTGCTTTCTCCCTCTGCTCTCTTCTTTTTCTCTCTCTGGTGAGTACATGTGCCCTCTGGCAAATTTTTTTTAAAAATTAAACTTCCTTTTAGAATTAAAAAAAAAAATGCTAGAGGGCATATTGTGTGCATGCCACAGAGAGAGAAAGAAAGCATGTGCACTCTCCAGTGGGGCCTAGTCATGCTGGAGTGCTTTTTCTTCCATTTCTCCTCTTGGATCCTGGGCACATGTGCACATGCCTGGTGTGTTTTCAAGCCTCCAGGGCTGTGATTTGAACTGCAGTCAGCCATGTGGGATCTGGTTCCCTCTTTACAGTGCTTAACTGCTGGACTATGGGGTTGGCCTGCTTTTCTTTTCTTTTTTTTTTTTTAAATTTGCCAGCGGGCATGTGCTCTGGCTAGAGAGAGACAGTGAGAAAGAGAGAGAGAGAGAATGAGAAAAAACCTCCATGGAGGACGGTTGTGCTGCAATCCCAATTCTATCTTGCCTTCCTTTTGGGACTTTGGGCGTGCACACACATGTACCTGGTGTGTTTCTCAAGCCTCTGGGTCTGGGACTCAAATTATATAGTTGGCCATGTGGGATTGAGCCACCCAAATCCTGGGCTGTCCTGCTTTTCTTTTTTAAATAGGAAACATTTAGGAGAGATTGACAAGAAAGGATGAAGCCAGGCTATCTCAAATGTTTCTGCAAATCCATTCTTAATGTAGTCCAAGAGAAATGCAGATCAGAACCTTGGGCAGCTTGGAAACGTTCTGGGCCTGCACTGCCCATGTAGTAACTAGCAGCCACATATACTGAACATTTGAAATACAGCTAAGTGATTTTAGAATGGAATTTTTGAAAATTTATTCATTTGTTTCCTTCATGAGAGAAACAGACAGCCCCAACAGGGTCTTTATGTCACAGTCCACTTCCAGCCTCGGCCAGCCTGGATACGTGGCCACACACGAGTGCCTGACATGTACATGAGACCTCAGGTGCAAACCTAGGACATACCCGTGGCTTCAGCATTGTGGAGCATTGCGTTATCCCTGTGCTACTTTGGCTGACCTGGTTTTAATTTTGTTAAGTTTAAGTAGTCACTTCCTAGTGGCTGTGAAGTTGGAGAGTATAACTTTGGACAAATCTGTCGTATCTCAGGTTACAGTTTCCTCATCTCTAAAATGAGAGGATTAGACAAGCTGATCATAAAGTGCCTTTCATTTTTAGAAATAATGATCAGTATCTCCTAATATTGTAGCGATTCAAATCAAGCTGTGAACCTGGAATTTCTGCAGTCTGAACCTTGATTCACGTTATCTCTAATTTCAGTTTCATTCAGGTGACCGGACCCAGGATGAGATGGATATGAAGGAAAATCGGTATTTGAGCATATCTATCCAGTGGATAGATATGTCTGAATAGAGTTGGTACTGGGGAAGAATACAGATTCCAAATGGAAATGACCCTGCCTGGCATTATCTTTTCTAACTATACAGAGTGTAATTATTTTTAGCAGTTCTTTGTGTTGTGCCTGGTTTTCTTTTAAGATGATTAGAACAGACCAGTGGCGCTGTCTTTTCTGCGTGGGGGAAATAGACTGAATAAGTCATGCTAACTTTTCTCAGTAGGGGTCTTCCATTTTGCATGTCTCTATATCAGGGGAGGAGATTTTATGAGTTTTTCAAATCCTTTATCCCCTGGTTAACAGTTGAAACCATTCTTCTGAGCTATTGAATAATCTAAGTTTGTTGAGCTAACATTTCAAAAAAATCCTAGAACCTCTGCTTTCAGAATAGTGTCCGGTAAAATATATCTTTGCCTTAAAACAGGGAGCAGATTTTTGTAAACAGGATTTGCCGAAAACCACTATCAAAGAGATTTATTTTTAGGAGTCCTTTTTACCTTCTATATGGTTCAGCCTCACTGCCTTAGACTTAAATGTCTTAATATCGTAGGACCTTGATATTTGACTTTGGACTAAACTAGGATTTAAAAAATCTAAACGTGTGAAGGTGTTGTTCACAGAAATGGCCTTTTTGTTCTAGCTCGCTCTCACCTTGGCCGTTAGAACTGAGGTTCATAATCTATTGCGAGACTTTGCTTTAAGGAATTTGGTGGAATGAGTATTTGAGTTTTATTGTTTGTTCTCGTTTGGCACTATGAATATATTTCGCTCCCTGTTTTTGCTATTTCTTTTACATTTCTAACAATTCCAATGATACAGGAGTGTTTTACAACTAGGTAGCACTTGTCTAAATACCATCATTAGTGAGGGAAAAAGCATTCTAGCTAGAAGTTAAAAACGTTTCCTTTAAGCTCTGATGTTAGAATCAATATACAGAATAAGGTCATAAATTTCTTCAAGTTATGGCATACATAGAAAATTACAGTATTTTTATGGCAAACTGTGGGAAAATTGGCTGCTTATGGTGAGAGACTTTGGAACCCTGAGGGCCAGCAGTTCAATTTCTGGCCGTACCCATGTAGGCATCTACCAGGTGGGAAGCTCTACTTCTAGGTCTCGAAAGGATGCCGGTGTTTTGGAGGGAGAGCGCCATCTGACAACCTACAGATCCTAGTACCATCTGGCTCTGGCAGCAAGCAGTTCACCCATTTCTGAAGTTATTTTCCACCCTCTTTTTGCCAAAAATAACCTTATCTAAAGTGGAAACTAATTGTTTCTTCTCTTTTGGTCTTTTGTTCAGTCTGAGCTTGGGAAGTTTTCTCTACTGTCTTGAATCCTTCTCTCTATTCCCACAAAACTGGAAATCGGGGTGGGGGGGGCAGCACGTGGCATGGTGGTTAAGGTGCAGGTCTCCCACATGGCTGACTATGGTTTGAGTCCTGTACCTGGCGGCTTGAAAACCATGCTGGGAGCATGTGCGCGTGCACGCGCGTGCGCCCACAATCCCAGGAGAGTAGAGGGTAAGGGATTGCAGTCTGGCCATCCCCCGCTGTGGGGGAGTTCTCACTTTTTCTCCCACTGTTTCTGTCTCTCTCCAGTGAATGCCCATGCCCTATGGCAAAAACCTAAAACAAAACAAAAAACTGTAAATCAGTGATTTATGAACGTTCTAGCTCTAGAAAAGATCTTCAGACTTAAATGCAGTCTCACCTCAAAGAATTAGTGGGCCAGGGAATGAGAGTGACCGATATAAAGATATGTAGCTAATGAGAGAGCTGGAGTTAGAACCCCGTTTGTAGTCAGTTTTGCCTTAGTGTGCTCAGAATTCAGGTTTGAACATTAATTTTTATGGATACTATTTTCATAAAATGTGTTGAGAAAAAGATTTGCTTCATATGGTTATTCTAGCTTAGTTTACAATCCTGAGTTTAGGAAACCCCTACTGTCCTGTGTGTTTAAGGTTTAGATGAAAGGATTTGGGGCCCTATCTGCAGTATCATAAGACATTTTACTTTTCTGGTTCTTTCTTTTAGGTTCACTTTTTGATTTCCCCTGGATGAGAGTTCTTGAGATGGCAGCTTATTGGACACATGGATTTTCTTCAGATTGGTACCTACTACCAACCCTGATTTGGTATGCGGGTGGAGAGCCCAGAGGAGTTTCCTCACTCCGTGTCAGAACAACTTTGTAATGAATGTCTGTTAACATGACCTCTGCTTTCTATTAAGTGTAACCTTTTTCTTCCAAATTAAAATCTCCATGCCACTCCTTCCTATGCCTCTGGCTTTTTTTTTTTTTTTTTTTGGTATCAAAATCCTCTTTTCTCCTTCAGTCCTGTGTGCTAAGCTCTTTATTAGTGAAAAACTTGCTACTGGGAACCTACCTCCTGTTATTATTAAGTGTATTTGAAGTTAATGACATAAGGCAGTGCTGACAACCCTGTGAAATGGCAGTCTTTTGTTTTCTCTGGAGCAGGTAATCCTTTACTAATCCTTCAATTGTTACAGGTAGTTCCACTCTTACCACACAATATATCCTGGAACTGCATCATTAAGCACTTTGTTAGAAACTGAACTAAGTGTATGCTTCCACATTTACATCTGTTTCAACATGGTTTAGGGGTGAAAAGTGAAATGTGTATCTCGGAGATAATGTGAGCAGAGTGCAAAAAGTGGGGGGGGGTGTACATGTCAATTTATAGGCTGTGGTATTCTCCAAGTGCCTCTTGCAGTTCTCAGGGGCTCCAGTCCTCATCAGATAGGCGAGGAGATTGTAGCTCAAGTTTGTGACTTGGCTAAGATCACAGCTCACGACAAAGCTTGGGTACAGCACAGGTCAGCTGGTTGAAGTGTAGGCTGACTCACAGGTATCAGCAGCTCTGTTTCCATCTTGGGGGCTAGAGAGTCGGGTCTCGCGTGTAGTTTGTAAAGCTGTCACGTTATTCTGGTGTGCAGCCACGTTGGAGGAGTGCTCTCTGCCTCCTCACTATCCGAATGACCAGCAGTATTGCCGTCTAGGAGCTTATTTGAAAAGGAGATTGTCAGGCCCTGGGCGCTTCATGTGCACTTGAAAGTTTAAGTAGCTCTGATGTAGAGCACTGGTTTTCAAATTTTGGTGTACCTCACAGTCACCTGGGAGCCTGGTAAAAAGCTTGGGTCTCTCAATTATTAGCTCTCTGCCTAATGGATACACACTGAACTTTGAGAACAGCTTTAGATCAGGAGTCAACAAAGCTTTTTCTTAAATGAATGGGTATGGTTCTTTTCCAATGTAATTTTCCAAAAACTTATTTTTGGTCCATGGGCCTTGGTTTACCACTCCTAGGAGTACTGGTTCACTAAGATTATGCTTGAGCAGCTTAATTTGCTTATGCAAACATCATATAGTTTTATTAGGAGGCTTCTGTGTTATTTTTCAGTCTAGACTGAATAAAAGATTATTTTGAATAAGAAAAGCATCTGGACTTCAAGACAAAGGGGTTGAAAACACAATAATTAGTAATAGTTTCATTGAGGAAGACATTACAGTGTTCAGAACCTTTGATGTACAGCATTTTAAATTTCTTGTAATTTGTCTTTAGATACAAGGGATAGCTATTAAGTTCCCATATATCAGGTTAGCCATTGTTTAATTGTGGTTTAACCATGCCAGTTCCCATCAACAGGGAACTTTTATCTTTGGTGTGTCTTTTTGCCATTTGCAACAGAGCAAAAACCTACACGGTGCTTTTGGAGTTGGGTTTAAATTTAGTTAAAGGCTCATTTTTAGGTGGCTTGTTTTTAGGTTTCTCTTGCTATATGTTTTCAACTCCATATGCATAGAACTATCTATAGAGCTATTCCTTAAAGGTTAAAGAAATGCTTTACCCACCCACCTCCAAATTGGAATTTCTGATTTTTAATTTTTTTTAAGCTGAAATGCATTAAATGAGTTGATTTTGAGTACTACTGTGAGGTACAGCTTAGGATTTCCTGCTGCCTTTAGTTCAGCACCTCTATAGGGTGGTTTATTTTTATTTTCTGTGCTCTTTTGTGGGTCCGGAAGTCATTTACCACAACCACTGTACCTAGTCTGTTCCTTGCCATTCTTTGCAGTGGTGGGAAGCCCAGCCCTGAGCACCTCCTGCCCACACATTTCCTGTCCCCTATCACATGGAAACCATCTCTGTTTGCTTCTCTTAACAGCCTATACCTTTGGCCTCTTTGATCACATCCTTTCATCTTGGGCTTCAAAACACTTTTGTTATGATGGCTGGAAAATACTTGGGAGGTCATAGAGGCCTGTTCCCTGGTTTTGGAGGCTCAGCAAGCTGGCCAGCTAGCCCTGGCCGGATACCAGAGCCAGGAGCTGCCTGCCAGCTGTGTGGGCCTGCCGTCCTGCCTTGGTGGGGTTGCAGGCCTGAGCTGGCAGTTTCACTACAGTTTAAGAGCTACGCGACTGTGTAACTACAGTTAATTTAAACAGTTGTAACAAATAGGAGAAATGGGTTTCTCCTGTAGGGAAAAACAGCACTTCCCAGGGCAAGGATCTTAGATGAGAGAGGGAAAGAAAGTGGGAGGAAGCCTGTGAAGGATGAAACAAAAAAGTGTTTTGTTTGCTTACGTTGAATTAATTTATGTAGCTGGGTCCAAATGAAGCAGGAGTGTTGGGTTATCTGACCCAACTCCTGTGTGGGTTCTTGTCTTATGCTCATGAAAATTTAGAGACGCAGACAGAGAAGAGAGTAAAGCTGAGTTTATTAGGAAAGGAGAACAAGCTACCCAGGTAGTGGGAGGGGGCCGGAATGGCTTGCTGAAGAGGGGCTGGAGGCGAGGGGTTTATATAGCAGTCCGAGCAATGGGCTGGCATTTTGATAAGGAAGTGGGCTTTTGAAAGTAGTTACATGGTAGTCTGACTCATTACACTATTCTTTGTGGGGTCAGCAGACTATAGCATTTTATACATTTTGGTAGAAGATAGTAACTAAATAGAAACAGTTGCCCTTAGCTACAGTGGCTTTGAGCCCCAGTGCAGCGAGCTTTTGGCTATGAAAACATAGACACTGTGACTCCACATTGGGTCTTTACCCTGTCTGTGTGTTCAGGATCCCTATCTCCTACCTTATTAGCAAGGAGTCAAAAATTCTTAGAGACCTGTAAAAGGGGTGTGTATTGTACATTAACCAGACCACAGAGGGAAAACGGACTTTATTAAAAAGAATCACAGTGACTTCCTGTAGGGGCCGCTACCCTAGCTCCCTGTAAGTGGGGTCTCCTATCACAAGCTCATAGTAAACGGCCAGTGGGAGAGCAAAGTTTTCTGACTGCCGAGGAGACAACCTGGTGCTGCTGAAAGCGCTTGACTCCATGTGGAAGTGTTGGTCCGAGGGCCTCTTCTACCACTTGCTGTTGACTTTTTGTGAACCTTTTGTCTCTAAAATTTAGCAAATAATTAATTAGGCACGTAGGCTCCGTGCTCCATGGAGGTGCTAAATGGAGGTGCGTGGGATTATAAAAGATAAGACGCAGCCCGTGCTGCCCAGGAGCGAGGGAGCTAGCAGCCACGGCGTCTGGCGTGAGATGAAGTGCCCCCCGTTTTTTATGTTTCCCTCTAATTCCACGAGGTAGGCGGGTGGTATTCTGAGGAAATGGAGATTCGGTGTGCCAGCGTTAGGGTTTGAATCTTATTTCTGTCTGACTCAAAGCATTTGGATTAGGCTTTGAATGAGATAAAAAATATAATAAGCATGGGGATAATGCCTCCTACCGTTGTCCCAACAAACAGTACGGGAAAGACCTTGGAGCGGGAAAGCTGTTCCAGCACTTCCTGCTTTTCTCCCTCACCTGCACACGCAGCCTTACTGCCTTTCAGCTAAAGGACCGTGGTGGCCAATGGCAGGCCTTGCTGTTTCTCAGTAGGAGAGAGAGAGAGAGACCTTCCTGGGGGCCCCCACTAAGGTCTGCTATTCGGGCCTGTTCTGCCTTCTTAAACCCTGGGATAAGCAAGTTTGCATTATTGAAACATACTATCGAAATCTCTCTCTCACACACACACAAACCAAGAGACTAGAAGGAAGTTCCCAGATACTTAACACTCAGCTTCAGCAGTTAGGACATTTGTAATCCATTTGCAAGATAGTAAGAGACATCTGGTGAGAGCTCATTCTGTCCCTCCATTTGGTTAAATATCTGAGTGCCTACTGTGTGCTAGGTGCTAGCGATACCGCAGTAATCAGAACAGAGTGTCTGTTTTTCATTTTAAGTTGGGTGAAGGAAAAAACTGTAATATGGCAGTAAATGGAGCGAGGGGGGAAGCTACTTGGCATGGCCAGGAGAATCCTGAGCCGGTGACGTGTAGGCCGAGATCTGACAGCTGAGAAAAAGCCACGGGGCCAGCCATGGGGACATGTCTAGTTACTCTCTGAACACTCACCGCCATGTGGCTCAGTAGTGTGGTTTGTATGTGAGAAAACAATGCCTCAGGAGACGACCCCATCCACAACTCTCCTGAGGGTGCTGCCTAAAGGCACAGGGCTGTTTTGTCGTTCTGAAACGGGATCGAGTCAGCGCAGAGTCACAGAAAAGGGAAGGGACATCGAGGCAGGTACAAGACATGGGTCTCGCAGCGGTCCTCGGAATGCCAGTCAGTCCGCGCTCCTCCCCTGACGGCTGCATCTGGAACCGCCCAGGACGACTGTGGCCACTGTGCTGGTGGACAGCCAGAGGTCTGGGTCTAACTGGGGTCTGGGCCTAGTCCACTGTGACCGGATGCAGGCGGTTCCACCTGTTTGCTCACTTATAAGAGAGGTGCCAACGCGCCGTCGGCTGCCTGGGTTAATTGTGAAGATCCAAGGAGGCGATGTTTGCTTTGGTGTGATACAGACGCAGGGTATTGTCGGTGAAGATTCTGGATAAGGGTGTGGTCCCACCCATGTCCTACCACCAGATTAATGGGTCAGCAAGGAGAACGGTGGACACCCTCAACCTTGATAAAAATGGTGTCTCCCAGACGCCACTGGAAAGAGGTTCCTTTTAAGGTTAGCCTGGTTTCCTCGCATCAAGAACGGGAGCCTGAAGTGGAGATCAGAGCTCGCCACCATCGAAACCACAGTCCTTCGTCTGCGTCAGCTCTCAAGTCCTGCCAGCCTTGTCTCCGACGCTGACGGGCGCTCCCTCTAATATTTTCCTCTTCTCATGATTGCTAAATCTTACATGGGTGGTTTAGGGAAAGGATAGACCGACGTCCTCTGCTTTTCAGTGGGATTTTAGGAAGGCTTTGAAAGTGGGCGAGGTCTCTCCCCTGGACCCTATTGTCTCTGGAGTGGGAACATGCCCACAGTTTTAGTGCAAACACTGATACTGGGCTCCTCTCTTTTTAAAGGTGGTGAGACCTTTCCCTCTTTCCTGGGATTGATCTCTAGGGTGTTCTGGCCTGAGAGGAGAAAGCTGCTTAGGCACTCTGGTCTCTGAAGTGTGCTGCAAGGTCTGGCTCCACGCGTTTAGACGGTGTCCTTGACCAGCAGTTGGTGTAATGGCTATGTTGCTGGACTCCATGTCGTTGACTGCAGTTCAAGTCCCGGACTGGGCGGCTTAAACTCACGCCAGGCGTGTGTGCGTGCGTGCCCAAGATCCTGAGAGGAGAATGGAGAAGGGGTTGCAGTGTGGCCATCCCCCGGGGGGTGCTTTCTTGCTTTCTGTCTCTGTGTCTCTGGTGAGCGCATGCACCCTATAGCAAAACAAACAAAACAACCTCTCCAAAAAAAAAAATAAGTGGTGTCCTGCCAGGAGGCCAAGGAGGGAAGCTCCCAGAGGCTGGGAGGAGAGGCAAGAAATGAGCCCCTCCAGGGAAGGGGCAGTGAAGGGTCAGGGAGACCTGGAGGGCTGCGGGCCAGAAGTGTTGGCTGCTCAGCTCCTCCAGGTCTCGTAAGCCCTCCTCCATCAAGCTCTCCCAGAAACTGGAAGCAAGAAGATGTGGAGGGGTCAACAAAATACACCTGATGGTGTCATAAACTGCTGCTGGGGTTATAGCGACTGAAGAAGCGGCCATCCACAATAGGGCACATGGGGGCAGGGAAGGCAGGGCGTCCGAGGCTCCCCTGGGGTAGCTAAGCAGCAGCCCATCTGGCATGGCGCTGCAGTCTGACCCAGCCCCACCAATCTTGCATAAGGGGTTGTGCTTAATTTTTCTGGGCCGACACATTTGCATCGGATTTTCAGTTTACTAAGCATTTTCACGCCGATTATCTTTCCAGTCCTTTAACAGCGTTGAGAAGTAGGTGGGCAGGTATTTTTATCTCTTCCGTGATAATGAAAAATTGGGCCACAGGAAAGTTAAAAGCCCCAAGGAGAGGAAGACTAGTGAGGAGCAGTGACGCTTACAGGTAAACAGCGGGTCCTCCTGCCTGAGGCTCGTTCTGCTAGTGTAAAAAACGAGTCTCTTATCATGCAGTCATAGCCACTGACACACCCCTTTCATAGCCAGGGTCTTACCCGACTTAACTCCTGGAGGACAGCAACTGCACGTGTGTATATGTAATAGGAATTCTGTCTTCATCGGATAGAATTGAACAGACACATCTTAGGTGCACGGTTTGATGCATTTGACATGTGCATGAACCCACGTATCCATTGCCCAGACTAACAGCATTTCCACCACCCGGAAGTTTCCCTTGTACCCCTTACCAATCAGTCCTTCCCCCAAAGGCACCTTGTGCTGATTTCTAGAGGGTGATTCCTTTGCCTGGCCCCCGTCTTCGTCTGTACGGAGTCCTACAGATGTAGAGTCCCCGGGGCCTGGCCCAGAGTCTGGCACATGGCAGGCACACGGTGGGAAGGAGAGCCCTGCCTGCTTCCTAAACTACCTGTGAGAGTGCTGGGCCCACTCGGAAACCGAGGTGGTAAGAGGTTGGCCTCGGCTTGCTCCTGGTGCTGCGTGGAGTGTCTCACGGTCCTGAGCCCGCAGTGCCCCCTGCTGCCTGCCCGGCCCACTGGAGAGCCTCCTCTCTGTGGGGATGTGCCAGGGTCGCACAGGCCTGGAGCCCAGTGCATTGACTGGCCCCGGGCAGGTGCCTGTGGAACAAAAGTCACCTACCCTTTTATTGTCCTCTGAGAAGGTTTTCCTAGCTCCGGGGGTTTTCCCTCCCCAGAATAAGCAGACCGAGGGAGAAGAGGCCTTTTTGATGGAGTGCTGCTGCCCCCAGGTGGGCACTTAGGGACAGTACACAGCGCGGGATCCTCTAAAGCATGGCTCCTTTTCTGCAGAATTCGGTCTCTGCTTCCTCAGAGGCAGCTATCAGGGCCATCAGTCAGCACGTCAGCGTCGGCCTGGAGTGGGGGCTAGGAGGAGGCGGGGGACTCCCTTGGAGGACCAGCCCCGGATCTCTGTGGGGACACGCAGAGCCTCCCATCCCCCTTGCCCGCACACCCCTTCCTCCCAGGTCTCCGAGCTCGGTTTGGGGGCCGGTGGAGGTGGGGCACCAGAGGCTGTCAGCTGGGCGCCGCAGCTCCCGCTCTGCTGCAGGGCCTGGGTGTCAGGGCAGCTGCCCGGGAGGCCTTCTCCTTGCACCTGTGGTGGCGGCGGTGTAACGGCCCAGCCTGCCTCCCCTCGGCACGTGGCCTGGGGCGATGCTATCTCTCACTCAGTATTTTTACCTCTTCTTTCCAGAGGATGTGGCTTCTGCGGGAGAGCTTCAAAGGGTGCCCTACTTGCGACCATGACGCCACGGAAATGGGCGGGGGCTGACATAGCCCCCGAACACCTGGAGGGAAGTGGGAGACTTTTTCCACTTCCTGTTCTACTTCTGGCGACTGACTCAATGTCTGACCTGTTTATTCATTTCAAAATGTAGCTCTGCGGTGGTCCTCAGAGGAAACCTCATGCACGTCAGTGACTGTGAGAGAGGGGGCCTGAACCCCCAGCCCCACCCCCTTGCCCCGGAGGCCTTTGCAGAGGCAGGTCCTGCAGCTCCCCTAGCAATCAGCCCATCTATTAAGGAGAACAGGGCACTGGGGCTCCCTGGCTTGCTCCCCAGACCACACGTCTCAGTCCGAGCGCTTCCCGCAATTGCCGGAGGAGGTAGATGGGAGACAGGTTTTAGAACAGGCTACGTGGGGACACCAAGGTGGATGGCAGGTGACGTCCCGCCCTGGACCTCAGCGTGGTCGCGCTGTGAGTGGTGCCCTGCGTGCTCTCCCAGAGTGACCGTCATGCAGGCTTCCTTGCAGGGACGTCTGCCTGCCCAGGGCATCTTGGCCAAGGGGCTGCCACTCAGGATTTGCTTTTTTGATAGTTATTGACAAGTTACTGGCAGCTCTTGGCAAAACCATGAAATGGTGGTTCGTCTGACCACCTGTTCTCTGAATCCTACTCTCCTTTGTCCTGGGCTCCCCACCACTCAGCTTAGCTCCGTCCCCCGTATTTGATGGCACCCGTGGGGCTAGCTGTGGGGGATACTTCCCTGCCTGGGGGGCACGCAGTCAGGTGGACATCCTTGTGGCCATGTTATCTGACAGAATGATAGCAGGACTTGACGTGAGATCCCAGGGAAACTGGAGTCTATGGGGAACCCAAAGATGTAAACAAGGCTTTAGGATATAGCAGAGGGTCACTCCGATGGAGCTGGAGGCCCCGCCCAGTGCTTCTGAAGCCGGGACTTGCTTAGCCTGCCCTTCCGACTGGACTGCGACCCAGCTGCACTCGGAGGGCAGTCTCTGAGTGACACTTCAGAGATGCCTCCATGGCTAGTGTTAGGCTAGGCCTGGGGTCATGAGAGAGCATTCCGTCCACTTTTCTGCCTCCCAGAAAATGGACGGGGAGGGCTGGTTTGTGTCGAAGCCTTTTGGGGTAGCAGGATGTCTGTCCAGAGAAACTCACTCTACAGCTAGCCTTGGGCACATGATCCCACCGGGTGTCAGCCTTTCTTCCATGAGGCTAAGTCCAGGCAGGCTGGCTATAGGTGCAGCTCACCACCCCGATCTAAGAGCCGACCAGGTTTCCTCAGCTCCTCTCCCCTCGAGGATAAACAGCGCCCAGTTCCTGAGGGGGCGCAGACCTGCTGCCCAGCGCTGCCCTTCCTACTGGGCGCGGAGCGCTTGTCCTCCCCACAGGCTACTTGAATCCTCCTGATAGCCACAGGAACAGAGCGGTCAGAGATGGACGGAGTCTCTGCCTCCACCCCCAACACTTGCTCACTCTCAACCCACGTGCTTCGAGTCCACCCCTCTGACCTCAGCCCTAACTGGCTTTAGGTTTAACCGCCTCAGACTTGAGGGAAGGCCCTTCTGGGCTTTTAAAATGTTTATTTATTTATTAAATAGCATGTATTTTAACATTTTTATTGTCAGAGGGTGTGTGCACTTATTAATTCACCCAGGAAATAATCAGCACTCTGCGTTTGTCTTGTGAGTGTGACTGTCAGGCAGATGGCTCAGTGGTCCCGGAGGTGTGCTCCCATCAGCCTCTGTGACCCCAGTGAAAGGCGCTCTGAGGGCGGACGTCTCAGGAGAGAGAGAGTGGTGCACCGTGGGACACTCAACCAGAGGGGGAGAGAGCGAGTGAGAGAGACGGATGACTGTGGTCATGCCGCAGTTCTCAACTCAGCTCCTTCCCCACTCCTCAGGATTTGGGGCATGCACGCACACATGCCTAGACATTTTCTCAAGCTGTGGGGTCCAGGACTTGAAATGTGGTTGGCCGTGTGGGATCCAGTTCCCAATATCTGTGGCCTAACTGCTGTGCTACAAGGCTGCCCCCTTTCCTGGGTTTAGAAGGACATTTTCCATGGACAGAGCTGAACCTGCCTCCTGCCTGCCAGGCTTTGTCACCTTGTGACTCAACTTAGGCTGGAGCTGGGAGGGTGAGGCCCTACTCCTTCCATGGGGATGGACGGGTCTCTGGGCCCTGCTGTATCACTCGCATAGGTCCTCAGGCCGATTTAGGGTACCAGTGACCCTAAAGGTCAGCTGGGCTTGCTGACCAAGGGTACGGGGCTGGTGTGACTCCACAGGCCACTCTAGACCTCCTTTAGATCGGGCCTCTTCTGAGGTTCTTGGAGGGGTCCGTCTTTGACCTCTTCATGGCTTTACAGGCTCCTGTCCCCTGCCCTAAGCTCCTGTGTCCCTTTCACCTCAGTATCACTGCAGTCCACTCTCAGGAGCAGACCTGCCTTCCCAGCCTGGATCTTTTTTATACTGAACAAAGTGAATTACCACCTTCGGGGTTAAAAAAAAGACAAACTAATTCGCTCTGAGTTTTTAACAGCTGATAAAAGCTTGCTCTATTAACCCTCCCAGGGGCATTTTCATTTAATACAGGGAAGAGAATGCTTTAATTAAAAGAAATTCCCAAATGGTAGAATCTCTGGCATTATGTCAGACTGATGAGGAGACAGTTTTAAGCAAGAGGCCTCCCAAGGTTCTCTGAAGGTGGCAAATTCCACCTTTGGGAGGTGGTACCTGTCCTCCTACGTTTGAGAGTGACCCTGCTCAGATTTTGTTTTTTTTCTGAGACCTTCCCTTTAGTGATCTTCTTTCTCTCTTTCTATTTTTTTAAGAGGTTTTTGCCTTAGGGCGCGTGAGCTTGGGGGGCGGGGAGGGGGATAGAGACAGTGAGAGGGAAAGTGAGAAGTCACCGGTCCAGGGGGGACTGGCCGTGCTGCCATGCCTTCTCTCCCAGGATCTTGGACACACACGCACATGTGCCCACTGAGTTTCAAATCACCAGGTCTGGAACTCGAACCACAGTTGGCCATGTGGGAGTCCAGCAACGTAACTGCTATGCCATCTGCTGGCCTCAACTTTAGTCATCTTTAAAGAGATTATTATTTAGGCTGGAGATGAAGTAGTTTGGAAAGAACTGGGGGTTCTGTGACTACTTTGGGTAGGGTTGACCAGCAGCTGGGACACTGGTTTTTAGTTCTACAAAGGTGGCAGACTCAGAAATGCAGGGAGCTAGAGGTAGCCTCCCGTCTCACCTGGTATTCTGTAGGTGGTGACCCTGAAGCTCATGGAGGGAAGGAACATGCCCTATGCTACCTCTTATAGCTGGTAGCTCCAGCCCTAGGACAAGAAGCAGGCCTGAGTTAAACTGGAAGGATTTGCATAGCTCTGGCTGGTATGGTCAGATACACAGGTGAACTACAGAGGTATTTGGGGATAGAAGCCCCCTCACCCCAGGGAATTAATTAGCATTCCACGTTTGTCTTGTTAGTGTGACCACTGGGCAGATGGCTCAGTGGTCTTGGAGGTGTGCTCCCATCAGCCTCCATAACCCTGGGGAAAGGTCCTCTGAGGGCGGACATCTCAGGAGAGTGGTGCACCATGGGACTTCAGGAATCTCACTCCTTGTCCCCTAGGTGAGAGCTTGAGACATCTGCTGTCCTTGACCGAGTCCCTGGCCTAGAGGAGAGAGCCCACCTCTCCTTCCTCATTCTCATGCCTAGACTAATGGAGTGTAAAGTCTTGCTGGGGTCACAGACTCCTCCCAATCCTGCTCCTGGGCTGAGCACTCGGACTAGGCAGTCCCCAGCCATCATCCTATGAGACAATGCAAAGTTTTGACAGAAATTCAACCCGAGAGGAAAGGCAAAGGCAATGATCCCGGAGGGCAGGAAACAGTGGGTGGCATTTTGGGGACGGCAGCTGTGTGGTTCCTGTCTGCTTAATTTCAACTGCAGGTCACTACCACCCATGCATATGGGCCTCCTGCTATGGTGGTCCAGTGGTGTGGCATGAAAAGAAGAGCAGGGGCCCAACCTTTCAAGTGGGTTTCTCTGCCCCCCTCCCATGTGGTCTAAGCAGATGTTTTTAGAGGTTGCTCTAAGAAGAGATTGGCTTAAGTAGCTTGTTGAGTTCAGTTCCTCGGACAGCATCATGGACAAATGCCTAGCTAGTGACCAAGAGGAAGTGGAAAATGACCCCAACCAGCCCAGTCAAACAGGAGCACAGCCTCCGCTCTTCCACATCACTTTTAATGAAGCACGGGCAGCAGAATACACAAGGTGGCTCAGATACACAGCATAGCAGGCCCAAGACGATAAGATACTTCCCCCCACGTCTTGGGCAAAAGAGTAATATATATTTCTTTATGAACACTATTTAAAAAATATAAACTCTTCGCAACATTCTCCAGGAGCTTGGGTCCCATCAGTCTTTGGGGAGGGCTGGGGAGTTTGCCATGAATATCAGGTAGTGACAAGCAGCAACAGGGAACAGAGTGAGTGGCAGCTGGTCTGGCAGCTCATCAGCATCTTGATCACAAATCCAGGTAGGATCCAGTGGTGGCCTTGCCAGCCGAGGTGGGAGCCATCTTTTGCGTGGAGGTGGGGAGCACCCCTCTGCTTGAGGATAGAGAGGCATGGCGACAAGGAGGAAGAAGCGAGGGCCACAGGCTCTCTCATAGTCTTGTTGACCTGAGACAGGAAGAACGAAAGTAAGGATGGATTCTGAGGGGGCCCAGGACTGTTAGGTACATCGTGGAGTTGGCTCTGCTCGGGGAGTCCTAGGAGCAAGTGGACCCTGGAGCTCTGGTTGATGGTGGAGCACTTGTCAGCCAGGGTAGGGCATGGAGAGTCTGTCCAGGATTAGGGTGTACCAGGAGTGGAATGCTTTCTACCAGTGGACTGAGAGAGCCAAGTAGGGAGAGAGGACGTGAGAAACAAAACTTGGGGCCCCTAGAGGTTATTCAGAGAACAAGGTACCATAGAAGCCTGTGGTACAGATGAGTCTGGGTCCTGAGTTTCTCTCATTTCACTCTTCGCTGTGTGGCCTTGTTGTTACGTGGCCTCAGTTTCATTATTTCTAAAATGAGTTACAACTGTTCTTGATACCTTGCTGGGGAGCTGAGGTTCAACTGAGGTGGCTGAAGTGAGTTTATTTTGTTATATGGACGTTTCAGGCCATTGTTACTAACAAGAGGAACTCGTAATGGGAAGAAACCAGAGTTTAGTGGGCCTAGACTTAAGACTCAAAAGCAACACCCTGTGGAGGCTGGGAGTGGAGGGGAATGTTTACTCGCAGAGCTTGGAGACCCACTCTGAGACCCACACCCCTCCCAGCTTTGATGCCCCTCACCTCAACTGGACCACAACCGCAGCGTCATGAGGAGGTTAAACCCGGCCACTTTCAGGAAGAGAATGCGGAGCCCAATCACTGACAGGTTTTGAAGGTTTAGGTTCATGTCTGTAAAACCAAGAGGCCACAGCGGTTATGGGCGTGCACGCTCGAGATCTGCACAACTCCACATGAGGCACCCATGGTTTCCCCAGAGCAGAGCAGTGGGAGGGGGTGGATCTTCCTTTCCCCTTGAGCTTCTGTAGGCACCCCCTGCAGACTATCCCTGCATCCCCCAGGCCAACACTACTGCATTTTGAAGCAAAAACACCAACTGGACTTGGTCCTTATTTTATTTGAGTCCCTCTTGGGATGGGGAGCGAGCTAGGTGTACAGAACTTATCATGGCAACCCCGTGGGCCCCTTGGTGAGAATTGAGTGGCTGAACCACAGGACAGATGACTCAGTGAGAACGACTCAAACGGAAATGAGTGTGGGCCAGGGTAGGTGGTGAGGCATGATGGGGATCCGTGAGGCAGGACCACTGCCTGCTTTTCTTGAAAGAAGGCAAAACATTCTGGCTGGAGAGGACAATGCCCTTAGGATGACCTGGGCAATTGAGGTGATACCTAAGGGAGTCAGGAATCACATGACTGGGCTGCCCAGAGGCTCCCTTGGCTCTCCTGACAGTGGAGCTCTGGAAAGGAACACAGAGGCCTAGAGATGAGTCATTGCTCCAATAAAATTAGAGACTCATCCTCAAAGTACTTAGAATCGGGAAGAAAATCAGAGCTACTGAGAGGAAGTTAAGGAAGACCACAGCAGCTCTGAGCAGGCCTTGAACTGCTGTTCCCATGGCTTATTAACTTTACTCCCAGATCTACTTGTCCCTGCCCACCTCTCCTGTCTAGTCAGGGTTTATCACCACCCCCCTCCCAGTCCTATGCAAAACTGGGCTAGACCCCTCTCTTACCTGTTTCAAAGCTTTTCTCTTCCAACTTGGCATCACAGGGAATTCCTAGAAGGAGGAACAGACATTTTCTTAAAGTCAACAGTGTGCTGACTCTCCCACCCCAGACCACTTAGTTGTTGGGCAGGTGAGCAGCCCAGACACACTTCCTTGTGCAGAGGTCTGGAGGGACTTACGGCATACAGGCACCTGCTGAGACAGCCAATGGCCCTGGCAGGACTAACACCCTGATTTCTGAGCATCATTTTATTTACTCAACAAACACTGACTGCGCAGAGTGCATGCTACTTGACGGGCCACGAGGAGCCATCAGACACAGATGGCAGTCCATCCAATAGGGCAGTAAGACATGTGTGCAGGGACAAGGATCACAGGGTAGAGATATTTTCAATTCTAAAAAGTCTTGATCCCAGCACCCCCAATATTTTCCTGTGTTCCATCTCTGTAAATGGTGTGTCATTGGCTCAGCTACTCAGGCATAAAGTCCAGTCTCTTTCTTTGATCCCTTTCTTTCTTCTCGTCCCCGAACGGTTCTATCTTTGATGCCCAAATGGTGTCGGCCACACATTTTTCTTGCCACCACCTTGCCCAGATCTCCACCTTTCCTGCACTCACTCTCTTTCTGCTCTTCACACAGAAATGGACTTAGATGTCACTCCTCTGCTCACAGCCAGTCAATAGCTTCCATGTACCTAGACTGGCCTGTCATCCCCTACGAGGCTCTGTGATCTGGTCCTTGCCGACTTCTAACACATGTCCTGCCGTTCTTCCCCTTTCTCGTTGTGTTCCGGTCTCAGGCCTCTCGCTGCCTTTGGTATGATTGGTATCATCTTACCTGTAAGTCTCAGATCAAACAGCATTTCCTCAGAGAACCCTTCTGTCACTTTTATCTCTAAGGTGGCTGTTTATTAACCCTAAGTTAAAGCACATGTTACAATCTGAAGTTCTTTAGCTTCCCTGTTGATGGGTGGGTTTCCCTGACTAGAAGAGAACTTCCTGAGAGCAGATTCCTCATCTGAATGATTTGCTCCTTCACTTCAGCACCTGGTACACTGTACCTGCACAATCAGTGGTGGCTGAATGAATAAGTGACCAACACCATTTGACAGACAGAAAGAAAGCCCTCTCAGAGAGGGCTTTTGAACGAGGCCTGGAATAGTAAAAAGGGGCCAACAACTTGGGCAAAGGCAGGGAGGTGGGGACTCAGAGGAGGTGAGACTGGGCTGGGCCATTCCATCTCCAGTCACCTTCTCCTGGTCTATTTTTTGGCCTAGGACTTTCAATGGACTGTCAGAACGGGGCTCACTGCTTCTCAATAAAAAGGGGGCTGGGGAGCTTTGCTGATAATTGATGGGACTGAGACCACCATTCAAGGCAGCTTGTAGACATCACTGACCTGAGCTCCAGGCAGAACTGGGCCTCCAAGTCTCCAGGCCTCCAGACCTCTCAAAGTGAGGAACTCAGTTTGCAAAGGCACCATGGCTGCACCTACCTGAGTTAGGGAAGAAGTCTTGCTCATCGAAGGCATCTTTACATTCAAAATTGGCATCTGTGCTCCAGGCCAGGGCGCCATTGCTCTTGGAATGCGTGGATCTCATGTCCAGTACAGTTGTGCCTGAGTTAAACGCTCCGTTGTCTGTGCTTTGCGATACATTGACTTGAGAATCAAAATCAGTGAATAAGCAGACACTTGCATTGTTGGATTTAGGATTTCTCAGCTGGTACACAGAAGGGTCAGGATTCGTAATATCTGTGGACAAGAGGATAGGGGTTAGAAGAGATGCTCTGGTTGACCTCTTAGCTTCAACCCAGGCTGGAGCCCAGAAGCCTACAATGGACAAGAGGCATGGCTCTTTGAGGCAAGTCACATTCTCAAACTTTATGTAGGAAGTAACATTTTAGAAACCAGCAACTCGTGACAGCCTGGGACCAGGGACTGGCACAGTCATTAGTCCTGGCCAAGAGGTCAGGCTCTCTGTGAATGTTCTCTGCCAGACCTTGCTTGCCATTCAAGAAACCATGAATGCAGAGCTACTTAATGAAATAGTACTCATTCTTCTACGTAGTAGGGATGTTTTCAGAACCTTGCCAGGCCTAGTAAACGACAAGCCCTGGCAGAACAAAAACAAGCACAGGAAAAAGGCCCAGCAAAGCAAACCATGCATCTTGGAATCTGGAGTGGTCTCCTCCGCTTAGACTTAGACTGGTGTTGGCAGGCTTTGGAGGTTTATAGGTTGACGTTAGTTGGAAAATCAACTGCATCACTAGGAGATTTCTCTCTCTTATTGATAAAAGTTTCAGACTACAAGTCAGTATACTTGCATTCAAGCCCTGGCCCTACCATTCATTAGGCCTTGAGCAAGTCACACCAGCTCCTTACATCTCAGGAATTATATCAGAAAAATGAAAATGTTGCCTCATCCACCTTCCTAACCGAGTGACTCTGGGAAACGAATAAGAGTATTTTTTTTTCACACAACATTATATTTAATAAATCGTAAAGTACCACATGAATGTTAGAGCTATTGATATGCCAAGGTGTTGCCATGATAACGTGCCACCGAGTAATACATAGTCATGATTGCTTCTCTTCACCCCTAGGAAGCAGGAGTTGCTGGAGGCTTTTCCTTAGTGCTAAGACTTTTTCTTTAGCATCTTTGTAGAATTTTGTCTTTTCAATATGACTCTCATTGTTTATTCTTTCCAACCTCCTGCCTTCAGAGAAGGAAGCAGAGGTTTGCCTAGGATTAATGTGTTGGGGCCACCCAGAGAGTTTCCAGCAGGGCTGGGATTAGGATTTCCTGCCCTGCGGATCTCTGTTCCCATTGCTCTTCACCATGTACACATATTTTTTTTTAGACTCTGGCAATGGGTCTGAGCCAGACAGTTGCTGAGCCAGTCAGGGTGGCTTTGGCAATGCAAGTATCCAGCTGGATTCAAAGCCAAAGAAGTCAGCCCCTGGCATGCCCTTGGGATGCTGAGTCAAGGCAGAGCTGCCTGCAGTATAGGCTGCCCCTGATGTAGCTCAGAAGGGTGGTTTCCCTGGCTGGATGGGGCAGACATCCAGGACATCCAGTATTCTGTCTGCTGTTCTCCATCCTCCACGTACCCATGGAGCCTGACATCCCTGTAGGAGAAGGCCCTAAGGCATCACTCTTACTGGAAAGGGAGAGATATGGAGCCATTAGTTATCAGTGGGGGTCTTGCGTGGACTGTGGAAGGGGACATGCTAAGAAAATGTGGCCTTGAGAAGAACGGCAGAGGATCAAGCACCACTATAGGTAGTGTGGTCTTAGGACAGGGCGTTGCTGTGGGGACCAGAAGCCCAACTTTGAGTCCTAGTTATGTACTCACTGGAATCCTGGGGCCCGCGAGTGTCAGACTGAAGAAAGTCTAGACTTTGTCCAATACAATAGTCTCTAGTTACTTGTGGTTACGTGAAAATTAATCAAAATTGAAATTCTATTAATACAAACATCATTTCAAGAGCTCAATAGCCTCATGCAGCTGGTAGCTGCTATATTGGACAGAACAGACTGACATTTCCATTGTCAAAGAAAGTTCCATTGAAGAGTGTCAGTCTAGCGAGGGCAATGGCTCAGAACATGAGATTTTAAGGAATGGCAATAGGGACTGAGTGTGAGACTTTAAAATCATCTTTTAAGTCTGTGAAGGATGATTCCATGAGGGACAGGTCAATCGTTGTTCAATTTGCTAACGACAGATCAAGAAGACATAGCAATGTACCGATGTTGACGTTGAAAGAACTGAGGTGATGTTTTCTTTCTCTTTTTCATTTGCTATAGAGCATGTATGCTCACTAGAGAGAGGGAGAGAAGGAGAGAGGGGGAAAGAGAGAGAGAAAAAGGGTGAGAGGAGGGGAGAGAGAGAGAGAGAGAGAGAGAGAGAGAGAGAGAGAGAGAGAGAGTTTGGGGACACATACACACAAGCCCGGCATGTTTCTCAGGCTGCCAGGTCTGAGACCTGAACCATGTGGTTGTCCACGTGGCATCCAGCTGCCTTCATCACCATGCCACTGGCTGGCCCAAATTGAGGTTTTTATGCTTTCTCAAATCATGCTTCTACCAGTTGATACACTCTGGGCTTCCCTACCTGCATTTTTTGCTGTTATTTCTCCTGTCCATCTTCCTACCTTCTTATTTTCAGATAAAAAGGATAAATTTGCACGAGAGATACTCGATGCTTTTTAGCTTCATTTTGCTTTTATCTTCAAGGACCTCTAGGGCAACCTTACTTTTTGTCTGAAAATAAGAAATGAATCACTTTTAATTTGGCAATCTTTAAGGGTCCATCTGCCAGAACCCTATGGGGAGAGACATCTTACTCTACCCTGACAACAAAAACTCGTCCTACCAGTGATGAGATCAGGAGCCTCAGCACGATTGGGTCAATTTTCAATGTGGATATTCAACTGTGCTAGATCCTAACTTGTCACTTTAATTCAAAACTAATTGCAGGGAACCAGCAGTTAGCATAATGGCTATGTCGCTGGACTCCCACGTAGTTGACCGCGGTTCGCGTCCCGGACCCGGTGGCTTAAAACTCACGCCGGGTGCGTATGCGTGTGTGCCCAAGATCCCGAGAGGAGAATGGAGGAGAAGGGATTGCGGCGTGACCATCCCTCCTGGGGGGTGATTTCTCGCTTTCTGTCTCTCTGTCTCTCTCTGTCTGTCTGGCGAGCGCACGTGCCCTATAGCGAAAATCTCTCAAAAAAACAAAAACAAAAACAAAAACAAAAAACTAATTGTAGAAGCTTACGTCTGACTGTTCTAGCGCTTTAGACCCCGAGGAGCACACTAGTGATTGAAGTTCCCTTACCACTGGCTCTTGCTCTGTATTAGGCACTATGAACACAGAAATGTGTCAGTGTCCCTGACACTGGGTCCCACTGAGGCTCTGGTGAGTGTCAGGGGACAGTGTGCATGAACAGATGTACCTGGAGTAATGGCCATTCTGGTTCCTTTGCCAGATTATAACTGGGAGACAGCACCTTTATGTCATTCTCACTGTCTCTACCACAGAAACCCTTAGATTCCTCCTCTGAGGCCTGGGGTAATCCCTCTTAGAGCCCAGAGAGGAAGAAGAGGGGGAGTCCTTAAGTCATGAGCCATCCGTGGAAAAAGTGGTCTCTCTCACCTTCACAGCTAGGCTGCATTTCCAAGTTGTATTATCGGTTCCTGGTGACTGGCCTTGCCCTAATAGCTGCATTCTTTTGAAAGCGCTAGTATTCATTTCTCAATTGCTTAAGAAGACAACTTTTTGCCTTGCTCTCTCATCATCCAACATTACTAGACATAGTTACTAAGGCCAAAATGCATGTGTCTTACTTTCCCCCAAGATTAGACCTTCTTTCTTATTGTTTCTTGTGCTTGGAACTGTCCCTTCTCTTTCTTGGCCCATATCAATATTGCTCGTCCTTCAGGGCTCAATCAGGGCTCAATGACTCCTTTGTACTGCATAAAACTTTCTCTGGGGTTAGCTTCCCAGCCAGGCTCCTGTTCCTCTGAGTTGCTCTTCTGCCCACTGACATCTTCAATTGGTTAATACTAAAATAGTTTCAAGTTGCTAAATGTACAACACTTCTGCCCCTTTTGTTAGTTTTTATACTATTTGGGAACAGGTCAGGCATCTAAGACTTCTTCACACTAAGTCTCACATTTTAGAGTGGATGTTCCCATAGAAGGCATTTAAAAGTTTTCATTGAGCAATTAAAGTCCAATTTTAATGTGTTTAACCTAGAGGAACACAGACATTCAGGGTGATAGTGATGCTTCCTCTCTTTCAGGACCTTTGTAAGACAATTAGTTCCAATATCAATGGTTAGCCTCACTGCAGTAATAATTGATATCCCCAGGGAAAGGATTAGTGACACTGGCCCATGGAGTTGCCAGGGGTGCCACCTGGGGTGACTCACCAGGTATTATGGACACTTGGGATCCTCTCCCAAATGTGAGTCTCCCAGCTGTTCCTCCAGTATTCACACTGAAGATGACACCATTACAGAAACCTAGGGACCTACCTACTATTATCCTTAAATAGTCTCCAAGAAAGAGTTAGACCTTCTGTTTTCTTGTATCGAGATCTTGTCTATGATGTACAAAGTCCTTTCCTTCCTGCCCCATTCTGCTGTGCTGCCCTGGGCTGAGGTCGCGATTTAATGTGATTTCAATAAACTAAGAATTACTTCATTGAAATTAATTTAGTAGAGCAAGCCACACATTCAGGGCAGTGGTATTTTGAATCCTCTCATGAAAGGTGCCTGAGAGGACTGTCACCTACCTCTTGGTTTCTATGTTCCCAGCCTAAGGATAATGTCTCTAAAACAGTATCCTCAACCTTCCTGGCACCAGGGAACAGCCTCATGGGAGACAATTCCTCCATGGACTGGGCTGGGGTGGGGGTGCTGGTTCTTGGATGACCCTAGTGAACCACACCCACCATGCACCCCATTTCTACCACTACCATACTGCAATACACAGTGAAACAGTCACTCAGCAATAAGGTTCCCACTCCCATGAGAATCCAATACTGAGGCAGAGCCCAGCCGGCAGTGTGAGCAATGGAGAGTGGTTCCAGACAAAAATGAAGCCTCATTCCCTCGCCCCCTTGCTCCCTTGCCCCCCCTCATCCACTGCCTACATTCCACTGCCCGCCTCCCACTGGGTGGTGGGAGTGGGGGCAACAGGCGATGGACCACCACTGTCCAGAGCACAATGCCCAACAGGCCCCAGACCAGCACTCGTCCATGGCCCAGGGGTTAGAAATTCTTACTCTGGAGTATGGAGGGCTGGATAAGAAAATTCTCTAGGGAGAGGTGGGAAGAACCATTTGGGAACTTACAGGGGAAAATATTTGGGTTCATGACAGCATTTTGGACCAAAATAAAAAAAAGCTACTCATGTCCATCCTTAAACTATTCAACTTACTTGGCTGGATGATCACTCTGGTTCCTTCTCCAAAGATTAGCTTGTAATCACTACCATAACCCCACCATGGGCAAAGTCATTGTAATAACCTTCCTAATGCTAGCCTGGGCTCTTAGAGCACCACCCAAAAGGCTCACTGAGTCTCTGTTTCTTAGATCTTCTATTTCCCAATGGAGGTGTTCAAGTTTCTCTTCATCAGGCAACCCTCAGGATAGCAAAGCTTTGATGGTCATGATAATGATGATGATATTTTAGAAAAGCTACCATTTATTGATTACTTATTATATGCTGGGTATTATCTTGATTATAATGTAGTTATTGTAATTTTGCTTTTGAGAAAGTAGAAGTCTTACATACAGCTGATGAGGGTAGAGCCAGAATTCTCCCCAGCTGTGTCAGCCTCCCCATACACTGTCTCCATATTGTGTTATTTCATGCGGTATACCTACAATTCAGATAGGGGTCTGGGTTACTTTTACCCTTCAGAGAGGGGGGTAAGAGAGAGAGTTTAAAACTCTACTAAATTTCAGAGAGGAAGATACTATGAGCAGGTATCCCCAACCATGCTCAGTACCCAATCCAGAGAATTTAGCTACCTGCTGCAATAAAAGAGAATTTGTGTTTGCCATTAACTCATCTCTTTCCCCCAAGGGCACTTAGCTAATTTCCTGAATGTTCAGATTACCTGGTGCTGATATTATCGGCTTCGCTTGAGAGCACTGAGTATTTGGAACTCTTTTTATGTTTCCGTAAATTATTCTGCTCAGATTTTCATTTACTCATTTGGCTCTTGGCTCTTCTGTCTTTAATATGAGAAATGGGAACATTTTAAGACACCTAGAGAGCTTGTAGAAATAGAAAACGAGTGCCTCATCGATCCTCGAGTTTGCTATAAATCATGGCCTGCTTTCTCATAGACAAGTCATTAGTTCTATTTACCCTGGTCGTTCACCTGGTCATACTCACATGGGCGTACAGTCAGTCTGGTCCCAGCTCCAAAGGTCGGCTTGCTGTAGCCACCAGATGACACACAATAGGTGGGTGCCTTACAAGAACGCTAACCTGGGCAGGACCAGCCTGGCTGAGGCACTCTCCTTCCTGTCTCTGTTATCCAGACTCCTCCAGGTCAACCTTTCTCCAACAGGAGAGGAAAGTTTTGCCCACGTAATTCCTCAGCTTACTGTGGAAGAGCCCCATAGTCTTTCTTCCTCATAGCCAGTTTGGAGCTGGTCAGACCTTCCTGGAGGGTGGATGTCCATTATCGCTTCCATGACTGAAAGCGAAGGAGGCAAATTGGAAGAATCTGGAGGAGAGCCAGAGAGTAATTGGGAAATGAATCCCAAGGGAAAGATTCATAGCACTGGCAATGGATGGAAAACCAAGGGTAGGGCTTAATAATAGAACTGAGGCCTAGAAAGAGCTCTTCTTTTAGAAAGTGGTTTCTATTCTTCCTTGAGGGCAGAGACTAAAATTACCACAGGAATATTTCCATAAAATGCATGAGGAGAACTGCTTCATTGTGAAGGTTGTGAGAACCAGGAGTAACTTGGGGTCTGAGAAACTTTCTCTGGAGGTTTCTAAGATTAGGGTTGACATCCATATGGGAAAAAAAATCCCTAAAGTTTGACAATGATTTAGACAAGTACTTCTCTGTGAGAATTTCACAGAGCCCTAGTCCTTTTGAATTTCTCTGCAGAAAGGATTCTAAGTTCAAATACATTTGGGAAATGCTGTATATTATACTTCAATTTTGAAGACTGACAATGCATATTAGCATTTTAAAGTTTTTGTGAAGTTGTACAGTAAAGAAGTGCAGAGCTTCTCAAACTTATTTGACACAAGAACTTATTCCTTAAAACCCTCCTTTACATCCATGGAAGGTATGCAGGTTTTATATAGACCTTGGAAATCCCTTCCTCAGTTTCAAGAATTTAAAATTCCATTCTAGGGGCCAGCAGGTGGTGTGGTGGTTAAGGCACTGGACTCCCACATGGATGACCATGGTTTGGGTCCTGGACCTGGCAGTTTGTTTTCTTTCTCTTTCTCTTTCTTTTTCTCTGTTTCTGTCTCTGTCTCTGGTCAACATGAAGATTAATAATAAATACATAAAATTAAATAAAAGTAATTATTAAAAAATTTAAAAATAATAATAAATAAAAATTAGATAATTCTTAAAAAAATTCTATTCTAAAACTTAACCGTTTCCATTAAGTCCTTTGTGCTCTGAATCTGTTTGTTCTTCTGCCCACTCCTGTGGACACAATTAGGGGTCTCCCTGATTGGGTTATTTCTTTCTAATCATCTTGAAACAGCTTCATTTTATTCTGGCAAATGTAGGACACCTAGGCAGCTGTGCGGGAATGCTCCTGCCAGGCCAGGCACTGCTCCAGGGCTCATCTCGAGGCAGTCCACAGGCAGGATCTGCAGCGCCTCAGCACTGTGGGGTTTCCCAGCTAGGAACAAGGACAGCCTTAAATCCTTCCCCAAATGTATATTTTTAGTCTTCCTTCCACACAACTTCCTACGCATACTGGAGCTTATATTTCAAAGATGATTCTGGTCCCAATGAAGAAAAGTTTTCTTAGAATAATTATTTCTTGGGTGGTTTCTCAAGTGGAGACATAGACTTCATATAAGCTATCCTCAGATCTCTTTCCTTTTTGCTGCTAAAATTTATTTATGCTACTTCGCTATCACAGATATTGTAATCTTTCTGCCTCTGAACTCTGGTTCTTGAGTATCATGATGGCTCGAGCTGTCTAAATCCAGCCTGAATTGACCCATGGCAGGGAAGAGATGAAACACAAAAATGAACAGATAAACACAGAGATGCTTCTCCTGGGAGAGATGGGCTTCTTCCACCCACATGTGCCTGGATGGATTCTTCACTCTCCCTGTTCTGAGGTCCAACAACTGTGTCTGAAAATACTTGCCAATTTCTAAACCAATATATACATATTTTTTGAGAGGTTTTTACTATAGGGCATGTGCACTAGCTAGAAAGACAGAGAGAGACAGACAGAGAGACAGAAAGTGAGAAATCTCCTCCCGGGGGGATGGCTACGCCGCATTCCCTTCTCCTCCATTCTCCTCTCGGGATCTTGGGCACACACACACACGAGCCCAGTAAACCAATATGTTTTAAACAGTAATTACTCTTCTACCCAAATATCCCCTGACATGCCAGGCCAGAAGGCATTTCTTTCACAATCATTTGTCTGGTGACTCCTATGTCCCAGGCATTGTGCTGAGTTGCACGATGTGAGGATGAAGGAGAGAGGGTCCTGCCTTTACAGAACATACGAGGACCAGACAACTTGGACAGGAGGTACTTGAAGGTGCCTCCACTCTGACATGGTAAGCCTGGGCTGTAATTATGTTTATATGGACATTTACCGATGCTGAGATCCGGAAGGGCAGAGGCTTTGCATTTCCCTTCCTTCTCTCTTCGTCCCTGCCCTTTCCTTTCTTCACATCTAGCATAGTGCTTGGAATGTGATAGTTGCTCCATAAATATTTGTTGACTGCATAAGCCCTCTAAATATTTTAATTCACTCTTAATGCAGTACTGCTCTCTGTCTTCTTGTATTAGGACTATTGCATTTCTCCTTTAAATTCTGAATAGTTCTGTTTTCCCAATTTTTTGTTTTTATGCCATTATTTAGGCTTTCTTTCCCTATCTCTCCACTGGATATGGAGTTTTATGAGAATGGGTCCAATACCTCATGTCTTTAGGAAGTTTAATTTATTACCTTCCATGAGAACTAAATGGTAACATAAATAAACCTTTTGGCATAATCAGTCACTGTTTCTTTTCTGATAAAAACCTTTGTCTCAAAGGAATCTAGAAACAGCAAAAGAGTGTGTCTCTGTAATGATGAAAAGGCCAACTCCCACTGGCAATTACGACAGTTAAAAAATAAACTTCTGGCTGGGAATTCAAATTTCAAAACATTCAAGCTTCATTAAGAAACATGAAAAATAGGTGTGGGAAGTACAAACTCATTATCTCAGAAAGCAGAGTAGGGACTTCCTTTGTCTTTGGCCAAAGTCTAAGGTCAGACACTTACTTGGATGTACCTGGAGCCTTGTTCCACTCCCGAAAGTGAGTGTTCTGCTGGCCATGCCCACACTCTGGTACTGCAGTACAAATACCTCCCTCTGCCCCCGGGGGCAGCCGCCCAGGACCCCTCACACCGAGATCTTCTCACTCTTGCCATAGCCTGTCTAGGAAATTCCCATGACCATTTCTCTAATACTCACACGGATAAACGGTGAGGCTGGTCCCTCTTCCAAATGTAAATTTGTAGTTTCCTCCTGATGCACACAGCAAGGGAAGCCTTTGATAAAACCTTTCTCCTGTGACCCCCCTCTATCAATCACCCACTTGTGTTGGGGCAACAATCCAGGGAAACATGGCCACTTACATCCTCCCTCTTAGGGAACAAAACTTTTGACAGGCCATTTCTAGTTTTGGTGATACATTTCTCTCTCCATATAACTTTAAGCCCAATAAATGGTCCTCCTAAGTTTCTGCTTCCCTCCGGCCACACCTTCGTCCTGCCAACCCAAGTCAGTGACCTACGGATCTCGTTAGAAAGGCAGAGTCACTCCGCCATGGTCACTACGGCAAGAAGGCTCAGGATAGGGTACCAAGGGCCACCGATGGTCTTAGGGATGCAGAGTTTTCCTTCACAGAGTGTGGGAGGGTTGCTGGTAGCAGTATAGGGTACGGTTAACAATTAGGACCAGGTGTCAAAGAGATTTGAGTTAAACTCTTGTTCTGTCCTTCCTAGCTGTGATCTTGGGCAAATGATCTACCACAAGTCTCTGTTTCCTCATCTGTAAAATGGGCACAATACTGGGTGACTAACTCTTTGAACTCCCCATTCTCAGCCTTCTTCCTTTGTGAGACTGAGGGTCACATTTCTGTATATCCCTGTCCAAGGCAAGACTCCAAGCAGGATTCAGGCCTTTTCTATGATCTGTGCTTTTATCCTTTCCTGTCTACCACCCCAAAATAGGCCAAGGCACCCAAAGTCTTTTGATTCCTTTATTTCTGATGACCTCGATTCAGATAGGACCCTGCTTCTATAAAACCCTGGGTCCATAACCTACCCCTAGGGTGGGTGTGAGCATTGAACCACAGAGTGTGGTCACCGGCACGTGTCGGGCATTCAATAAAGACTGACTAGTAATAGGATGATTCCCAGGGAATCATGCTTTCCACTGGGAAAAAGGGATGAGGCTTCTTAAAGCCAGAGGAAGTTGATTCGTAGCCTACTCATTCCAGCACTCCACAGTAGCTCCCTGGGATGCTCTTGTCTAGTGGAAGATACCTCATTGACCTGAGGTAGGTGGTAACAGTGTGTCAGCCATTGGGTTGACGGGCAGTGTAGATATAGATCCCTTGGCTGTCAAGAAGAAAGTTGTTTTTTTTTTTTTTGAGAGGTTTTTGCTATAGGGCGCATGCGCTCGCCAGACAGCCAGAGAGAGACATAGAGACAGAAAGCGAGAAATCACCCCCCAGGGGGGATGGTCATGCCGCAATCCCTTCTCCTCCGTTCTCCTCTCGGGATCTTGGGCACGCACGCACACGCGCCCAGAGTGAGTTCTAAGCCACCGAGTCCAGGACGCGAACCACGGTCGACTACGTGGGAGTCCAGCGACATAGCCATTACGCTAACTGCTGGTTCCCAAGAAGAAAGTTTTGCTTCAGAAACCTAACTAAGAATGAAATCTTTTCTCAAAAATTGGGGATTTGTGCTCTGAAAACATGGTGCAAAACCCTTGTCCAGCACAACCTCAATCATTTCACTAGACCGGACACACAGACAACTACTACCAGATGGCACAGGACTCCTTTAATGATGGAGCAGACAACACCACAAACATTCTCACTCTTGCCATAACCTTCCACAGTTTGTCTGCCTAGGAAATTCCCGTGACTATGTCTCTGATACTCACACGGATAAACAGTGAGGCTGGTCCCTCTTCCAAATGTAGGTTTGTAGTTTCCTCCTGATGCACACAGCAAGGGAAGCCTTTGATAAAACCTTTCTCCTGTGACCCCCCTCTATCAATCACCCAGTCATGTTGGGGCAACAATCCAGAGAATCACTGGCCAAACCCCCAGAGTCACAGGAAATCTCCCACTACTGTCCATGGAGCCCATGAGACCTGGCCCTGAGGGGCAGAGACGGGAGCCAGTTACCCCAGAGGAAACACCATTGTCCTGTCAGCAACACCTCACATCTCCCCACACCCTGTACCACCATATCGCCCTGCCTGTGTGGGGCAGATAAACCGAGGGTCTGATTCTTGTGATTCTTCCGTCGGATGCAAGGCCCTTCTGACCGTGTTCCAAAGTTGGGAGCACAGGAGGTTTTATGTTTTGCCAAAGCTGTTCTGACCCTTTCCTTGATGCTCTCCTTGTTCCTATCTTTCCCTCTTCATAGCTCTCTGACAGTCCCCACTCCCAGCCCTTTTCCTACATGAGGCCCGGGGGTTTGATTTCTGCATATCTCTGTCTAAGGCAAGACTCCAAGCAGGATTCAGGCCCTTCCTTGGATCTGTGCTTTTATTCTTTTCTCTCTACCACCCGAAAATAGGCCAAGGCACTCAAAGACTTTTGATTCCTTTCTTTCTTTCTTTTTTTTTCTTTTTAAAAGATTTTTGCTATAGGGTGTGTGCACTCGTCAGAGAGACAGAGAGAGACAGAGAGACAGAAAGCGAGAAATCATCCTCCTGGGGGAATGACCACGCCACAATCCCTTCTCCTCCATTCTCCATTCCCTCATTTTGGGCACACACACACATGTGCCCTGCATGAGGTTTAAGCCAGTGAGTCCAGGACTTGAACCTTGGTCAGCTACGTGGGAGTCCAGCAACATAATCATTATATCATCTGCTGGTCCCCGATTCCTTTATTTCTGATGACCTCGATTCAGGTAGGGCCCTGCTTCTATAAAATCCTCAGAATCTACAGAAAACAAGTCACAGGAATTCTTTAAGGTTTCTCAAAGATGGGAAGGAAAGGGATCATATTGTCTACTTCAGCAATCTGAAAGCTGGAGCTTACACAGGTCACTGCCTGGGCCACAGTCCCGAGCTCAACCCCGCCCTCAGTCTCCCGGCCTTTGTAGATTGCCAACACTGCCTGTCTCACACTGGGTTTGAGGGTCATGTCAGCCAAGAGCAGTGTGGCTTCTCTGAGTCCGAGCTGAGGCCCTGATGCGGCTCTGCACTGACCCCCAGCTTGGCCTTGTGCAGGTACTTAGATTGGGCCTGAGGCTCCCCTGCAACAGGAGCAAGATGTCCCCAAGGCCTCTTCCAGCCCTCATTCCTCATACAGCGAAATCTAGGCTTAGGAAAGAGCAGGGTCAACTTTACACAGAGGACAGGAGTGTGGACAATGGAGATGTAAGAGAAGAGGAGAAGGAAGAAACCAGGGGCAGCAAACATTTTGTGATGGTCTAAGACCTTAGGGGTGACACTGATGAATAGTTCATTCTCTCCCTCTCCCATGGAAATACGGTAAGTTGTCCAGTACCAGGGTAGGGGCAGGAGTGGGTGGAACGGAGTGGCCCGTTTGTGCAGGAAGATCCCAACTCGCTTACTTGGTATGACCGCCACTTGGGTCCCCTTCGCAAAAGTGAGTCTGTTGCCTCCATAGTCACACTCTGAGTAAGTGCACTACAAAAATCCTGGTTCTTCACACCCTCTCATAAAGGACACATCTCTTACAGTAGCTCTAAAATCTGGAAACCCTGAAAGACAGATCCCAAAGTTTTCCCCGTATGGGTGGTACGAGGACTTGAAGGAGCCTCTCCAATGGCTGTTAACAGCATGGCCCCGACTGCTACCTGTTGGTCTTCATTTTCCTCAATGGGTTATCAACAAATGCAGCCTCTGGCCATTTCTCCTCTTGGAGAAACAAGTCTTTACAAAACTTTGTGAAAGACATTGCTTCTTATATTGGCTGGCTGGGTGTGAGTATTTTTCTAAAGATACCAGGAAGCAGGTGGGTTTTTCCCACCTCTTTTTCCATGCTTGAGAAGGTACCATTTTCTTGGGGACATTTGTGAAAATGTGTCTTTCATTTTGCCAGAAAGAGTAGGAGCAAGATCATCTCTAGCATTCTGTTCTGGGGCACATGCTAAAAACATGCCTTGGCATGACTCAGAGTCACTGCGTCCTCTCCAGGGCTGAGCAGGAGTCCTGGGTGACTCACACCTGACTCATCACTGTCTCTATCCTTACTTTACTCAAAGATGTGAACTGTCAAGGGGGCTTTTTGTCTTCAAGAAAGTCAAACATCTCCATACAGAACAGACTCAAATCCTTTCCCAGCAAAATAGGGGGTGGAATTGGGCTAGTCCATTGCTACTCTGCCCTGTCTCCAGCCCGGGAGTTCTTGAGGTCAGGGATCATATCTTAGGCTTTTCTTTTTTTCCTTTTGTTTCTTTCTTTTTAATCCAACTATTGTCCCTGATTTGTTGATGATTCTCAATAGTCATTTACTCAGTTGAACTGAATTTTGGTGTACATAAATATTGAGAAAAGGAGGCTAGTTTTGGGAAATCTAAGTGCTTAGGCAAGGAAAAACTAAGGAAGCACTTCTAAGAGAGACAATAAGGAGACAGTATAAAAACCAACACATTGTGAGGTTCATATTAACCTCAGCAGAGAGGTAAGAGCTGAGTGAACAAATAAGAAACTTGACTTAAAGGAAAAACAAACAGTTTTTTACCGCTGACATCTTGACAGTGATTCTCTTTTTACGGGCAAACCAAATAGTATGGCAGAAAATATCAACTCCAAGTCAGTAGCATTATGATGATTCATAATAAAAAATAGTAATAACAAAAATCTATTATAGACCAGAGTAAATGCTATAAACATAAATATATAAGTGAAAGCCCATCATATTTCTGGAGCTCCTACTTACTTGGACTGACCAGAAGTTGAGTGCCAGTTCCAAATATGAATTTCTGAAAGCCCGTGTTCACACTCTGATAGAACTCTATACAAAATGGCACTTTGTAACCACTTGGTAGCCTGGGACTCAGTCCTAAGTCACATAACACTTAGCTGCTGTGTTCCTGTGTCTGCCTGTATGCTGGATACTGGTAAGAGGCACATAATTTTACTATCTAACCTTCATTTTCCATCCATTTGAGGATGACGACAAATAAGGCAGAACCCAACAAGAAATTCTGTTTGTATACAGTGGATTATATTATAAACGCCACTAATACTCAGGGTGAAAAAGTCATTTATGTAATTATGGAGTTTCAGTCCTAGACAGGACCCAGGGGAATTTTATCCATTCGCACTTACTAAGTGTTTGTTACCTGATTGTTATAGGAATGATACTCATGAATACTATACAATGCAACATTATTATTGTCAACTTATTTTCTTAATTAAATACCAGACAAAACCATGTCCTCTCCCTCTCTACCCACTCTTCCCAATTAAAAAAGTGAGGGAAAAACAATGAAAACAGATGTCCTCCAATTGTAATATAAATCAGGTTATTTCACAGAACTTACTTGCTTCAACATATAGTCTTGTTCCTGTCCCAAAGATAATTTGGTAGCCTTCAGGATTACTCACAGTGACTTATACTGTGACAAAATGGGTCATTTCCTTCTCCTTCCATTTTTATCCCACAGCTGGGAGCAGGTCCAAGGAGGCTATAGTAAGGTGCTACTAATAAGGAACCTTTTTTTATGTTTTCCTAGTAAAAGCTTTCATTTTTTTCCCTGATCATGAACATATCCTACAACCTCCTACCTATCAGAAGTTTAGTAGTTTTGGGTCCCCAGGACCAGGATCCCAGGTTCTAGTCCTGGCCCTAGGTCTCGCTGGCTTTATGATATCAGACAATTCAACCAACTTCTTTGGTTTCAATTTCCTCAGGGAAGAATAAAAAGGTCTGAACTCAGTAATTTCCAAGCTCCCTCTCAGAGTTAAAGTTCTATGCCCCAGCATGTCCAAGTGCCCTCACACTGTATTTTTAAATAATGTACATGCACATCAGGCATTTTCAGATCAGTGACACTGGTGGTCATGGTCCATACCCATGAGTCATATAAACTTTACGGAGCTTTAGGCGTGAGAGCCTGGAACCTCAGAGTTTGAGTGCCTTTTCTTTTTTGAGAGGTTTTTGGTATAGGGCACTTGTGCTCGCCAGAGAGACAGAGAGAGACAGAGAGACAGAAAGCAAGAAATCACCCCCTAGCAGCCGCAATCCTTTCTCCTCCATTCCCCTCTTGGGATCTTGGGCACGCATGCACATGTGCCCGGCGTAAGTTTAAGCCACCAGGTCCGGGACTCAAACCATGGTCGACATGGGAGTCCAGCAACATAGCCATTATGCCAACGGCTGGTCCTGAGTTTGAGTGCTTCAATCCCCTCATCTGCTGGGACAGTCTGAGGGCACAGAGGGGCAGTGAGCTGCCCAGGATCACATAGTCAGTTGGAGCCAAATCTAGAACCAGAAGACTTGAGCTCCTTTCTCTGCACTTTACTGACTTTTACTGGACAATGTTTAGTCAAATGGGCAATGATTTCTAAAGTGAATCAGGTGTGGGTTATTTGGAGCATGGATAAAATGGCTGTAAATATCCTTCCTGAGTGTTTCTCTGATGAAAGTCAGTGAGAGCAGAAAGGGTCTAGTTAATCACGGCCATGCATTTTCAGCTTTTCTAGATTTTTCAATTCATTTTGGCACCATTTAGCTTAATTCTAGTGTTAAAAACTCTAACGTTGAACAGAGCTTCTGTCAACCTCATATCTTGGTAAAAGTCTTACTGGATTAAGAAATTCTACCTCAAAGAGAACATGCTTACATAGTCTTTGAATACTTTCATTACTTCATGTGGTTGTCACCATTAATGCTTCAGTACTAGTTTAATTAAAAAAAAAAAAAGACATAATGACAAAAATGGCATCTCCTTTTCTCCTGATTACTGTCGCCAGAATACATTTTGTAGCTGCCATAGAATCACACTTACTTAGTTCCACTCTTAGCTGGGTGCCGGTCCCAAAAGTGAGTTTGTTGGTTCCTCCCGAAAACCCCACAGTGTCTGAGGCCTCACTATAAACTCTCACCTGCCACTTTACCCCTTTTCTTGTTTGCCCTACTAAGTTAGGAAATACTTAAGATTTAATACAGCTATTTGGCTTACTCAATTGAGAAAAATACCAACCCGCAATTCCTGCCCCATAGGTTGTTGGTGCCAATGGGGCAGAGAGGTTACCAGGCCCACTCTCACATTTACGGATAAGAAAACAGAGGCTTGGAGGCAAGAGAGCTGCTCTAAATTACATTGCTAGTTGGTAACACAGACTAAAACACAGAGCTATTTGATCCTTGATCTTGTGTTTTTTCCTCTTCACCACATGCTTGAATGTACTGTGTCACTTACTTTATTCTCTTCTTCCCTTTGGCCTGAAAACTTGATTTCTTTTGGTCTTTAGTTTCAATTATACAAGCATTTATCAAGCACTTACTATGTAAAAGGTCTATATTAGACATTTCATAGGACATAAAAGAGTCTCTGTTCTCAAGGATCTTTCAGTTTTAATAGGCGGATATTCTCAGTAATAAAATATTTCTGGAGCTGCATGTGCCACAGACTATCTAAGACTCCATAGCTAAACTTGGGATAAAAAGGGTAAGAAGAATGTGAAGGAGCCTGGGGGAGAGACCACAGTCTAGGTTTTAACCAGGAAGCTGGGCTATTTCTGGAGAAACTACATTTACCCTAATCATCTAGGATATTATTCTCTATTTCATTCTGACCTAGTGAATTAATTCTATTGTTAATATTATTTCAACTCTTCCATTAGCTATTTTCATTTTTAAGTGAAGAACCCATCGGACTCAACCTGAATTTCACAGATGGTCAACTGATAAAACAAGGATGACGCAATCCATGAGGGTAAAACACAGCGAGTGCATGTCGAAACATTAAACCAGGGAGAGGGAAAACAAGAGTGAGATGGGGCCAACACTGACCTGGAGAGACTAGAAGCATAGTTCCCTTTCCAAAGGTTAGTTTGTTGTATAATGAATTCACACTATAGCAAACCCTCCTACAAAAATATCATTCAGTGTTGGGCTTTTCAACTTACGATCTACTTGGGGAAGGGAAAAGTAAATTATAATTTAAGGAGACCCTATTATTTTTATTATTGTTTTAATTTTGCCAGAGGGCACATGTGCTTGTAGGAGACAGACAGAGAGAGAGAGAGAGAGAGAGAGAGAGAGAGAGACAGACCCTCACCCAAGGGGAATGGTCATACCATAACCCTTCTCCATTGGTCTCTCCTTTAGGATTTTGGGCACACATGGACACATAACTAACATGTTTCTCATGCTGCTGGATCTGGGGCTCAAACTGTGCAGTTAACCACCTAACTACCACACCAGGGCTGACCCATGGAGACCCTATTTTATGCCTCGCTGGTTAACAATATATATTACATATATTATATTATTATATTACCACATTGGGCCACAACTAAGCAGTGAGCTTAGATATTATTCTTATTTTATAAATGAGGAACAGATGACCTGAGGCTAGGCCAGCACTGCTAACAAAGATACAAATCCCCTAGATCGACATGAAGTTTTGGCAGAGGACAGATAAAACTTAGGAGGAACATGAGAAAAGAATTCTGTTCCTTCTTGACTAAGATGCAGCCATATTGACATTAGCTCTTTTACTAGAATCAGACATCAGAACTCTAGTAACAGTGATCCCAGAAAATTCCAGCTCATCTTGTATATCACCATCACTTTGTGAGTCATGGAGATATCTTACCCTTACTCTCTCGTTATCCCTCCGATACCCCTCTTACCAGGCCTGACCAGAAGTCTGGTTCCACTCCCGAAGATCCATGTATAGCCTCCACTCTTCCCACAGTGTTTCTTAGCTAGCCAAAAACACTCACAAGACCACATACCCTCCCCAAATGCAAGACCTAGAGATATGGACTTTTCATCTACAAATGAGGCTTAATCATAACTTTTTTTTTTCTTTCACATTCTACATAACACACAGGCCATAGGACTCACATTTGGGGCATTTATTGTTCAATGCTTGAAATTCTCTACCTAGCAATATCTCTGAGTCTATCACTATCAAATTTATGATTTCAACTTTATTTATTCCACAGATGTATCTAGCTTTTTTTTTTTTCCATTTCCATATAGTTATCAAGCTTTAGATTCCTGCCATAGTGTCTGTCCTAATTTTAACTTCAATCAATCTGAAACTTCATGGGATGGCATCCAGGTCGTTATGAGCAGCAGCTTCCTGCTCCCCCCAGTCAGCTCATTTCACAAGCTCAGTGACTCAGTGCAGTCTTATTACTTACTGGAGTCCTGTTCTGGCCCCAGTGCCAAATGTCTTTCTGATTAAAGCACAGCCACTCTGCTTTAAGTTTGGTGAAAAATATCACTTGTCTTCTCTTTTATTCGTATCCTTTGCATTATCTATCTGTTGTCTCATGGGCAATGTCTTAGCTTTCTTTTTTATTAAGAAAGAACAAAACTTCCATGAGACAATACTATTAAAATATTCATGAATAGACCAGCCAGTGGTGTGGTGGTTAAAGAGGCTGGATCCTCTATGGTTCACTGAGAGACTGGAGTCCTGGACTGGCTGCTTAAAGAACACGCCAGGCATGTATGCATGCATGCCCAAAATCCCCAAAGAAGAAATGCAGGAGAAGGGAATATGGGGTGAATATTCCATAGGGGATATTTTCTCACTTTATCTCTCTCTCTCCAGTGAGTAATGTGCCTTCTAGCAAATTAAAACAGAAAAAGTTAAGGGATGAATGAGTGATCCTTGTACAATTCCTTTGTGTAAATCTCTCCAAAATGGCCAGAAAAGAGGGGCCTATTACACCCTACTATGTGCTCTACAATCTGAGAGAAGATGACCCCCCAAAAGAAGAGATACTTAGGAAATTGGACTCACTTGGGATGACTTGAAGTTTTGTTCCTGTTCCAAAGGTAAGTTTTTGGTTACCCCCAGAATTCACACTGCAATACAGGCCTTTGCAAAATGGCTTCTCATCCCCTGCCTTTTTCATTTGGGTAGCATTCGAGTCACCATACTTCAGTAGGAGAAGTTTTTTTTTTTTTTTTTTCAACCAATGCCTGCAGCTATAGAGCCACATGAAAATAGCTATTTCACTAAGATCCTACATATTCTTTTCATGTTAAAAGAACTATACTATCTGACTAAGCATTTGTTTTGTTGTTCTATAAACAATATTTCACATGTCTACAGCATTTAAGAATTTACAAAATATTTTCACACACATTAGACTATTTGACTTTTAAAAACTTATGAGGTGATGTTAAATGTTTTTATCTTACAGACAGAGAAACTGTCAGATACACCCACCAAGGCAGGTTTAAGAGAATCGGAAATGCTCAGCCAAACTTTCTGCCTTCCCTGTAGGATCAACTCTCCGGACTGTTTGTCTTTCATTTTTGGTCCATCTGTATGCCTATTAGTTTTCCTTCACAACCAGCTCTTCCTATCTCTGTGCCATTACTTTAATATTTCTCTTTACACTGGAATACACGTAAGTCTGCATGAACCATTCATTTCTTGACATCTGGGCCTTACACATACTGCAGTAAGTTCAGTGGGCCTCAGTAGCCACATTAAGCCTCCTCCTTTAGTGACATATTGCCTGCCGGCGAGGTTTTACTGATAATCTTGTCCCACTCCCAAAGATGAATGTGTTATAAGTCACAGCACTGTGCTGCCCGATAAAATGCCTGAGCTACCTTGATAATAGATTAATGTGATTAGCATGCATCTCTCTTCTCTCATGGGAGCTCTAGTTGGGATTCCTCTTTACTGATTACTGGACTAAAGACTAAGCCATGGAATTAGGACTGGAAAAGCCTCTTTTCGGGGCACAATAGCCGTGGCACAATAGAGTAAAAAGCCTGAGGAAAGCCCAAGAGATTTCTCCAGACAACTCTGAAATTTATTTCTTTCAAACAGATGTACAAAATTTCAGCGGGCAATTTTGTTTTACTAACCAAAGGATATCAGCTCTGATGCCCATTTTTACCCAGTTTTCAACATCTGTACATAATTCCATTAAAAAAAAAAAAACTGCAGGTCAGCCATGGGGCATGATGGTTGAGACGACTAGATCCCATGTGGCCAACTGAGCAGTTTGAGTGCTGGGCCTGCCGGCTTGAAAAACACTCCTGGTGCATGTGCATGTGTGTCTAAAACCCTGAGAGGAGAATGGAGAAGGAATTGCAGTGTGGTCATCCCCCTTGGGGGTGATCTCTCATGATCTCTCACTTTTTCTCTTTCCCCCTAGCAAGTGCACACACCCTATAGCAAAACCACAAAACAAATAAGCAAAACAAAACTGTCTGAGGGTGCCCATGCTTGCTGGAGCGAGACAGTGTGAGAGAGGTAGAGACAGAGAAAGTGAGAGATTATCCCCCCTCCCATGGGGGACGGTCACACTACAATCCCTCTCCATTTCTTCTTTCTGGATTTTGGGCATGCATGCACACCCACCAGTCATGTTTTTCAAGTTGCTGGATCTAGGACTTGACCATATGGGATCCAGCTGCCTAAAGCACCATGCTACTGGCTAGCCCCATAATTCTATTTTACTAGTGTCCGGCAGAGTGCTTGCATTCTGGTAGATATTTTTTCTTTTCTTTGATTTATTAAAACTATCGTGAGCATGGAGTTGGGCATGGACTATGGTTAGAGAATCAGAGATGAAAGATGGCATCTATGTTTTTATTATGTTTTAGTAGCTCTCCTTAGGACCATTACTCCTTGACTTAATAAGTTACCTATGCAATAAAAGACTACAGGATAAGTACAAGCATTATGATCAACAAGGACCAAATACTTACTGGGACTCACTGATACGGTGGTTCCCTTCCCAAAGATCAATGTATTTCCTGCCTGGTAGGCACAGTGAAATGACACCCTGCAAATACCTCATGTACCTGTGGAGTGGTAGGAGACCTCTGGAACCATTTACCACAAGCCTCTACTCTCACAAATCAAATCTCCTAAGTGATCTCAAGTTTTTGAAGATCTTTAGGGTAGGTCTAGGTCACCTATTCTCATGTTCTTTTTTTTTTCCCTCTCATAATTAGAGTTCACCTTACGTCCAAACGCAACCCTTTCTCTACCATAGCCAAAGTCCATTAAGCTTGTTCTCTTGTAAGTTTACCCTCAAATGAAACTTTTAATAAAATGTAACTTGAAAATCAAAGGTCTTCTGACCATCCATCCATTTAAAAGAGATTTCACATACACTATTTCATTTGAGTCTAATAGAATCCCTTGAAGTGGGAAGGCTGGGTTCGTAATCTCCACATTACAGATGAACTAAGGCTTAGAGTGCTTGAGGTGTCCTCATGGCCACACGGCGAGTGGCTGAGCTGGGGTCCACATTGCTTTTGGTTCCTGTTGAATGCCTTAATGATTTATTTTGTACACGTTCACGTATTGATCATATCACCTTGCCTTTCAAGTATCCTCCCTTCTTATTCCTTCCCCCAGTGAGAGACAATATCATCAACAACAGATCAATACTCCCTTCCCCCATAAAAAAGAAAAATCCTCCAGCTCGACACCTTTTCAGAGCAGTGTCTTTTTAATCCTCACACACGTTCTGTGAGCCAAGAGATAAGGGTTACCAATATTTCAGTTACATTAATTGGGAAAAATGAGGGCTGGAGGAGATAAATCAGAATGACGGTTATAGAGGCTGCAGCCGGGTACAGAGAGCAACATATCGAACCTTAGAAAACGTGGGTGCTTGCCCTGCTATTGTGACTTCTTCAAATCACCTAGCTACTCTGAGTAGAGAGAATCACCCCCCTTTCACCTTCCTCTGTCTCATGGGACAATCAGATAAGTGATATAAAGAAATAAGGAAAGTACCTTTATCATTTCTTTCTCTTAGTTACACCTAGAAAAAACACCAGGATAGCTTCTTCTAAAGATTCTTTATATGTATCGAATTCACACACACATACGTGCTTATACATAACAGCAACACTAAACATGCTTAAGGCAAGTTTGAGACAGATTAATTTGGGCTAGTACAACATACTCAAGTTAAAATTTATAACTAGTCCCATGGCTAGTCAAGTTGGAAACAGAATTGTGCTCCAGCCCAAGTACTCACTTGGTTTAATTAGCACCCTGGTTCCTCTTCCAAAAGTTAGCTTGTTTCCTGCGGTGTTAGTTACACAGTGATTTAAGGTCCAGCAAAAACCACAGGTACCAAGGAAATCGCACTCTGTGGATACTTGACAAAGGATATTACCTAGAGAAGTATTCAAAGTCATCTTATCTCCTAGTACTATATCCACTTTATAGAACTGGAATATTTACAAGTGGGAACATATGTGGGTCTGACTCACATATTTTCTATTTAAAAATTTATTTTAAAAGCAGGATTTCACTATGTCATGATTCTCTGGACTCAGCCTTTCTGCTGGGATGCTAGGTGCACACCATCACACCGGGTTCTTTTTTAGATGTGGTCTTGTTAGGTTGTCCAGTCACCCTGAGCTCATGATCCTTCTGCCTCAGCTCCCTGAGTCACTGGGATGACAGACACATGTCACCATGCCTGGCCTTTAGGTTGGAATCAAACTTGGGCTTCCCATGTGGCCCTGGTATGTGGAGCAGTGTCTCAGTGGTGCATGCCACAGCAAATGGCCCCCTACTCATATATTTACTTATGTTAGCTCTCAACCATAAACTCATTCAGGGGCCCATTTGATCATTTTAACTCACGAAAGATCTTAGAACAGGAAGCTTTACAAGTTCTAGGAACCTTTAGGGTCAGGCTGTTTATACATCCAGAATGGAAATACTGAATGAACACAGTCATATGTGTGCATGTGCTTGCTAAGAGTGGCTTTCCATCCACCTGAATGTCCAGAAAAGGCTCGAAAGACACAGCCACTTTAGCTCTGGGTTCGCCTAGACCCTCCAGCTGTCCCCGCCATGCACTATGGATCATCTTTACTTTATTTGCTTACAGTTTCAGACACTGTCTCTCCCTAGCTATTCCAGAGCCTGTTCATTGGTGAGGCTAGCAGTAAAGAAGAAAGTGAGCAAGATTCTTGGGGCAAATTTAGAGTACCATGGAGAATGTCATTCTCAGTAAGAAAGGAGGACGATAGTCCATAGAGACCCTGATAAGGAGATGGCTAAGAATCACAGGACCCAGTTAAAATAGATTTTGTAAGTCTCTTTTCTAGTCTGACTTGCCAAATCTGGTCCATTGACGGCCATACTCTCACACAAGTGTTGGTCATGATCAGAACAGGTATTTTAGCATGTCAAACATAGTAGGGTGGCTTTTTCCCTCTTCTTTTGGTGGGGAACACCAGAGTCTCCTCTTAGAGTCTTGGGATCCGGAAAGGGACTATATGTCATCTTAGACTTCCCTCTCATCTCTATCCCAGTCTATGTAGGAAGGGGGTCCTCCAGGAGGACCACACAAATTTCTTTAGTTTCAAGACTAAAGGGATTTATCAATTAACTGAATTCCCTTTTCAATTTCTTCACAGTAATGTTTCCCCTGAGTACAAGAGGACTCACTCACCAGGCCAGACCGACAGCTGAGTTCCTTTTCCAAAGTACAGCCTCCCCAAAGATGAGCCTCTATCGACACAGTGCTGGTCCCCTTTACATGAACCTAGTCCTAACGTTTCCCGTCCTCTCTCCTTGCTGCTTTGAATTACTGAGTTGAAAATTTGCTTCCATCCCCTTTAAGGGGATTTAATTCTTTCTCTTGTGCAACTGGCAATCTAAACTGGACAGGCAGTCCTCAGAGGCACTATCTCGAGGGACAAATGATCTGTGGTAACAATAGTCTTTCTACTTTCAGGATTCCCTTCCATCAAAAAGCAATTACATATCCTTTTGAGAGTGTTTAAATTGGAAAGAACTTCACTCCTCTGGTCCTATTTCCCAGTATAAAAGGTGCTCACTTATTGGACTGACATTATGTCTGGATCCTTTTCCAAAGCTGCACTTGTGAAAACTTTGATGGGCTAGATCTGTCCTCTGCAAAATCACCCCATTTCCCTCATTCAACATCCCTCCAGATGTTTCCTCTCTATCCCCCCCCCCCCCCCCCCATATTTCCTTTTATTTTCCTATATGCTGCACTGGGAAAGCACACTCTCCACCATCTTCTAGGTATAAAATCTCCGTAGGCTTTAGCTCATGAATAGCCTGATGACCTATTTCTTTAGCTATCAAAATAATAAAAATAGAAGAAACAGGTCTGAGCTCACCTTTTCATCCTCTAGGTTTGAGTCATGGGTCTTAGCACTTAGAATTAAAAGGGAATTCAGAAGTAATTCAGTCCAATATCTAAAATGGCATACAAAGTTCAACATCTGGTAAGTTTAGCCTGAAGACTAGCACGAAGACCTCTAAGAAGAAGAGTCCCATATTTCACAAAGCAGCCCTTCCACTGCAGGACAGTTTTACTTGTTCAAAAAGGTTTTTATAAAAGGCTGAGACAGATCTTTCATCTTCTAATTTTGCTTTTTCCTTCTGTACTAATTCCTCCTCTCATCTACATAGCAGTTTTTCAAATATTTGAAAAGAGTTATCTCTCTCCTTAATACAGTTCAGCAATCTCTTCTGTCATGTTTTTTGGAACATGAACTAATTTCAGATAGTTGGCTCAGTTTTGAATCTGACTGTGAAGACTGTGCCCTCAACAAATGTATCAATGTTAAGGTTTACCTGAGGAGGAAGGCTATTTGGGGAGAGAAGAGGAGACGAGGGATACAAATGAGGTAGGTAGGTTATGGTTCTGTGCCAACTGGGAAAACTTACTGGAAGGTAGTCACTGACCATTGCATGTCCCAAATGAAATTTCTTATAAATGTACTCACCATTTTGCTTAAAATTATTATTATTTTTCTTACTTACTTGCTTTTATAGTTACTGTGGTTCCTGCACCAAAGGTGAACGTGTAGTCAGTAGAACCACAGTGCTAGGTCTTCCTACACAAACGTGTTGAGACCATGGTTGTGAGAATGGGCTTGGGGACAGGGAGGTCTGGCTCTTGGTCTGTCTAGCTCAGTCTCTCATCTGCAATGAACCCTTGGAAACTATTCCAATTTCTTTGCTTTGTTGTAAATTTTCATATAGTTTCTTCATCTTTGAAACTAGGCATGATCATATCTATCTCCAAAGGTTGTTAGGAGGATCCAATGAATTAAGATCTAAAAGTGTTTTGCCCATAGCAAGTGTTTAACAATGTTAGTCATTAGAACATTATCAGTCTATTTAAATTTTTTATCGTTTAAAACATATGTAATTTTAATTTGTCATGTCTCCTCTCTGAAAGCCTGGACTTTCATAGGTACTTTAAATTGTATCCAAATGTTCTTTTGTCAGGTAAAAAGAGTTAAAATTTGGGTCTTTTACCCCCCCCCCCCCCACACACACACACACTATAAAAATGCTGTGACAAAGTATATAGTATATATGGTAAAATACCCAAGTTTATATATACATATATATATGTATGTGTGTGTGTGTGTGTGTGTGTGTATACACACAGGACATAATATCCCAAGAACTTATCTGTAGGTTTCAAAACATTTACTAAATCATAGGATTTGTTTACTACATTTTATATCTGTTCCAGAGACATGAATAGAGAATGATAAAATATTATGGGTAAAGACTTAAAATGCAAAATAAAAAAATACAAACTGAAAGAGAAATTTATTATAATGTCTTAGTGAATTTTTCTCGCAGAGAACTGTAACTTACTTGGTATTATACTGAGCTTGGTCCCAGATCCGAAGTAAAGTCTGTCAGTGTTGTACACTCTGTTTACTATCATTACAAAAAGTCCCCTGGGACTTCCTAACAGGGAGGTGTATTATCCAGATATAACCAACCGAGTTAGGCTGAGACTAACTCAACCCCACCAGTTCTTTGCTATTCCTTAGAAAATTCGAGTACCAAAGTAAGGAATGAGCTGAGAAGACACATTCATTATCAGAGACAGGCAAGATAAGGGCAACTGCTTTTCTTCAGTGGTTTTATCGATTTCTTTTCTTTAGTTTTCTGCTTGGGTTCATTCTTGTGTCCTCTGTGCTCCATGCACACAATCTTTGAAACAAAGAGACTGCAAGTAAATGCTCTTTACTTTTTTCTTTTCCTAGTTATAAATGAAAATTCCCCTCAGGTGAACATGACTGAAGAAAATCCTATTCTGTCTTTAGTTCTATGATCTATCTCAAAACTTCTCTTCTGAACTCTTACCTGAATCTGGGTTGTGCTTGACAACTAGGCCTGAGCTTCTCTTAGGGACATCCTGAATCTCGCCAGGTAGCTGGCTATTTTCTGTGTATAAGATTTAGCAAGATCACTATGTCCTACCTGCCAATGTACCTATATTATATAACCAAATGTATTTTAACATCCACATTGATCCCTCCTCCCTCAGCCCCTACAGTGAAACTGTACCTTTTGGCCTTTAAAAAAACTTCCTGCCTGCATATTTCCTTCAGGAAAAAAAGAAAAAAAAAATAAAAAGAAGAAGAAGAAAAAAAAGAGACTGCAGTCTTGGCTGTCATTTGCAAGTCTAGATGAAACATTATTTATGGGCAAAATATTTTGCTGACAATTTAAAGAGAATGGAAACCTTAGTGCCAACACTTACACACCCACACAGTTTGGATTTAAACAAGTCTCAGAATATGAACACAGTTATGAGAAATAAAATAGAGGTGACTTCAGTCTAAGCTGAGGAAGCTAATACTTACACGGTTTAGGAGGGCAAAGGGCTCATTCGTTTATACCTTAGAAGTGAAAAAGCAATGTGTTACGGGAATGCTTTACTGGAAGGGCACCAGAGACCTAAAGATAGAGAGCCTCATTTACATATCTTAAATAGGCACCTTTGTGTTTAAAGGCTTGTGTAAAAATAAGCCAGAATAGGCTAGAAATGTAGCTGGCCAACTAGATTTCTGTTAAGATAGTTCCTGGCAAGATAATTCTCTAGCACTTGATCTGGTCCTAGTGTAAATACTGAGTGATATGGTGGCTCCCTTTATAGAACTTGCTCTCATTATTCAGCAATTCTTGTAGGTTAGGATGGCTTCTTTACCCATTTTTATCAATTCCTATTTTTTTTTTTGGAGAGGTTTTTGCTATAGGGCGCATGCGCTCGCCAGAAAGACAGAGAGAGACAGAGAGATAGAAGGCGAGAAATCACCCCCCAGGGGTGATGGCCACACCACAATCCCTTCTCCTCCATTCTCCTCTCAGGATCCTGGGCACGCACGCACTCGCACCCGGCGTGAGTTTAAGCCACTGGGTCCGGGACTTGAACCGTGGTCAACTGCATGGGAATCCAGTGACATAGCCATTAGGCCAACTGCTGGTCCCTATCAATTCCTATTTGAGCTTAGCAAAAAGATATCTCTGTCTCTTCTTGGTGTTTGATAAGTAATTATCTTACTTTGCCCTTTCTAGTATTCACTGTTGGCATCTCTCTTAACATCCTTGACCCCAGTCCATTAAGTTACATGTGCGGTATACACTCAAAGATTAATAAATCAGTGAAAAGAGTAGCTAATTGTGGTGGCCTACCAGGCACAATTGTCACTTGGGTCCCGGATCCAAAGGTCAGTTGCCAGCCTGAACTAGAAGTAACACTGTGATTTGCCCAACAACAAAAACAAGATCAAGTAGACCAGACTGGCAGGGCAGAGGAAAGAGCTGACAGTTACTTTATCAGTGAAGCCTATACAATTGTTAATCTAGGTCTGGTTAGGAGTAACCGCAGACAGGCTATGGGGCCATGGTCAGTCTCTTCTCTGGGACTCAGTTTTCTTATAAATGGAGACAGATAGAAAGGAGGATTTTAAACATTCCCTCTGCTCTGTGAGACCATGTGGTATGAACTTTTGGCCTAAAGTCTCAGAAACAGAAAGTGTCCTTTAGGATTCATGAATCAACTTTTGAAACATAATTTTTAAGACTTCAGAAGAGACTAATTATGCTTATTTTGGTCAATGATTATTTATTTATTATTTTTTTTTGGAGAGGTTTTTGCTATAGGGCGCATGCACTTGCCAGACAGACAGAGAGACAGAGAGATAGAAAGCAAGAAATCACCCCCCAGGGGGGATGGCCACACCGCAATCCCTTCTCCTCCATTCTCCTCTCAGGATCTTGGGCATGCACGCACACACGCCCAGCGTGAGTTTAAGCCACCGGGTCTGGGACTCGAACCACGGTTGACTACGTGGGAATCCAGCGACATAGCCATTACGCTAACTGCTGGTCCCGGTCAATGATTATTATCGACAAGGTTTCTTCTATAAATTGACATAATCTTAGCAAAAGAGAATAGTGTATCAGAGGGCTTAGTAAGGAATTAGAAATCATGTCACCAATTACTGCACAAATCCAGGGCTATGATCCTAGCCAATACCCCAAGTAACCAGTCATACATCTTTAGTCCCAACATGAATATTCTGGGAGAAATTCCCAGAAACACCCGTATGTGACTCAATTTGCACTGAGATGCCAGATCCTAGCCAGGGAGGCTTTGGCCTCCTATTTGGTGCTGATTCTCCTTCTCTAAACATTCTTCATATAGTGCATAATTGGGTCTAAATCAGCCCTTAATCCACAGACATTGCTTAATCCAGGGATACAATTTTATACTTACCAGGCTTCACAGATAACTTGGTTCCCTGTCCGAAGATAAGCTTTCCTCCCTGGTTATAACTCACACTGTGTTATATATCCTGTCAAAAACACGTCCAATCTGCCTGAACACATTTCTAATCCTCCACCTCAAATCTACAGCAGATCACTCCCACAACACAGCATGAACCAATGCTACACTTCTTATTGTCACTTTTTTCCTTGTAAAGGGAATAACGGTATTCACACAGGGGACTGGCAGAAAATAATGAGAATTTCTATTTATTCAAAAATATTTCTATTTAACACCAAATTGATCTCTCATTTTTGTTTAATGGCTCTGGGTATTGCTGGTCAGGGAAATGACTTCCTTTCAAATGTGTTTCTCATAGTTTCAGCTTGACATACCTGGCACAGAGGGGTTAAAATTAAAGAGCAGGTGAGTCTCCAGGGAATTGGGCTTACCTGGAGTGACCACAACCTGGGTCCCTGCTCCAAAATTCAATTTCCCCCAGCCGTCATTTACCACACTGTGACAAACACCTCTACAAAATGGCTTCCCTGGAGAAGACAGCCGCTAAATGAAGACAAACTGCTCTCGGGAAAACAATCTTGCTACAAAATGAGGGAACCGCATGATATAAGATATAAGCTTTTCCTCACTTCCCTTCTCATTTCTCTCTCTCTCTCTTTTTTTTTTTTTTTTTTTTTTTTTTTTTTTTTTTTTTTTAAGACACTGAGGATGATGTCTGCCAAGAGCTGCCCTTCCTGGGCGGCAGAACCCGAGAGTGGACCTGCGGGGGTTAACGAAGCTTGGGTGCTGGCTCTAGATTCTGCAGTGATAGAAACCTACTTGCCTGGGAGTTTACCTAACCCTAAACCCAGTCCTCAGCACCCCTGGAGTCCACGTGGCCACTGATTACAATCATGACTCCATCATTTAGCTAACTCGTGTTTTGAAAAACTACCTCAGGGTCACTGAGATCAGCTCTTGTTGGAACAATATTCATCACTGGCCTCTGCTCAGTATTAAGGTCTATGGAATGGGGTAACTATGTTGAAGTTTCCTTTGAGAAACACCTTGCCATCGGATGGTTTACTTACTGGAAGTCTCACAGAGCGGATAAAGGCCAAGGTTGGGTTAACAGTGGGGTCCTGGCAGGTTTCTTCCCCTCCACACCTCCCAGAGCTCTTCCGAGGATAAAGAAGGTGGTAAGGAACTGAGCCTTGGTCTGCTCAACCCCTCTAATGTCCTTCCAACCCAAGGAAACCCCCGTGGAAAAGAGAGCAGGTTTTTCTCTTGGAGATAATCATATTCAGCCCACAGTCCAAATTATATGCCACTTACTTGGCTTGACAAGCAGCCTTGTACCCTTCCCAAAGATAAAGGAGAAGCCTTGTCCTTCTGCACAGTGATTATCTCAGCATCAAAAACCTGCCAGCTCAGCTTTTCCCCATAGCTCAGCCCTCCTGAGAAGGGAACCGCCAATGCTTTTCCCCCAGTGTTATTTACACAGGCCTGCGATTTTCCTCCCTGAATAAGCGAACCCTCCCACTCCTTACTGTCCTCACTGCTGTCTCTTCTCCTCCAATTCTGCTCCTGAGGTCACAGTGGACCTCCGGCTTCCAGGCCCTCCAGGTCACCCCAGTGCTGAACACTGGACTCACTTCCTACTTAACTGTACTTACAGGGCAGCACAGACAATCTGGTTCCAGGACCGAAGATCAGATTCTGGGCATAGTTATTCCCACAGTGCTTCTGGGCTCAGCAAAAACTCCCCAGAACTTCTTCCCCACATGCCAGGGCATTGCAACACCACAAACAACCCAGGACTCAGAACCTGTGTTTTTAGAGTAAAAAAAGTCAGCCCTTTTTCTTGTCAAGTCCTGAGAATGAACGGAGTTTGGGAACCAAGCAAAGGTTCTGAAACTTAACCCAGCCACCCCCTGTGTCCTGAAGGATGCTGCTCTGCATTAATGAGCCTGAGTCTTTTCAGGGAGAGAGGCTTGGCTGGGAGGAGGCTTAAAGTGGTTCCCTCATTTCTCCTTCTGCCTCCAGGCAGGGCTGCACTTCAATCACCCCTGATAGGAGGGTGTCTATCTCCTTTCAAAAACCCTCTAGAGAAAGTACTCTGGCAACTACTCCTGACAGCTCATTTTCACTGTTCAAAAACCTATTAGGAAGGTTTTACCACTAACCTAACTCCCTTCTTCTTGCAGTATCAGCTGCGTCCTGTGGTCTGAATCCTGGCGACGCTGGAGAACAGAGGCCCTTCCATCTTCGGTTTAATGTTCCTCTTCCCAGATTTATATCTGTGACTCAATTCCCACCTTATCCTCAACCTCTGTTTTTATTTTAAACAAACTGTCCTGATTTGCTTCCACAGACTTTACTGCGCCTCTCTCTCCAGATCTGAGAGTCTCATTTAGTGGCTATTTTCAGGAGTCATATTTCTCATGAGCTTTACTGCGCAGGGAAGTACGAGGACAATTTTGGGACAGATTGCCCTCTCCTGGGACGCTTCCACCTTCATTGTTCCTCCACATGGGAGCCCATCTCCTGGGAAGGGGTGCAGGATGCTTTGGGAGAAGTTATGCTGGGGTCAGCTTGCTGATGGGGTAGTGGGAGGATTCAGTGTCTGCACGTTTGTCCTGTGGTCCTGTGAATTGTGTCCCTGACCCGAGAGTTTGTGTGTCGCTTCCAGAGCCCCAGCCACACAGCCCTCTGCAGAAACCTCTCCCCTGCCTCTGACACTTGGATGATTTTGTATTTAAATTAGTCAGGATTCTTTCTATTTCCACTTTCAAATCCCAGGTGAAGAATTTCATAGCAAAGGCTGACATCCTCCACCCTCCCCCACTCCAGCTCTGTTCCTGATGCATGACAGAGCCTTGACAGAAGAGCCCGAGGGGCAAAATAGAAGCTCTATTGTGCGTTAGAGATGATGTTTATCATTATTATTAATAGCTGGGGTTTAATGAGCTCCTTTAATGTTCTGGGCACTATGCTAATACTTTAGCGTTGTTACTTCCTTTGATCCTTACAGTAACTCAAGGAGGCAGGTGCATTTTAATCTTCATTTTATGAGTGGGGAAATTAAGGCTCAGAGAGGTTAATTAACTTGCTCAAGGTCACACAGCCAGTTAAAAAGTAGAGCCAGGACTTGACTTCAGGTTTTTCTGTCTCCCCAGCTCATGTTATACTGCCTAATCCATAGTTACTTGAGTTTAAAATGTCCAGAGGGGACACATGGCATCTCAGGGGTGCTGCAGAAGTGGCCTCAGGGCTGAGTCTCACATTCCATGGCAGATAATATATTCTCAGTCTAGATGCTCAGAGTTCTAGTTCTTTCTAAATGGAGACTAAATCTCAGCAGGGGATCAAAGTTAGATAATCTGGCAAGTGTTGCCAAATTTTAGAATTGAAGTTGAGGAGTTTCCTACCCTGGACCACCAGACAGAGCCAGAGTGTATCCCTTATGGCCGGGGAGCCGGCAGAAAACCTGGTCACAGCTGAGTGGGTGACTGGGAGGGTGCTGAGCTCCCTGGAGGTCCTTCCTGACCTCCTCACTGCCTCAAGTATGGATTCTATCTCTATTTCTTTCAAAATGCTGTATATGCTTCTGCGAGCCCTCACCATGGGCTAGAGCGAGTGTGTGGACATGCACTCACATCTCATTTTAAAGTGTATGTGTGTGTGTGTACATGCACTCACATCTCATTTTAAAGTGTATGTGTGTGTGTGTACATGCACTCACATCTCATTTTAAAGCAGAGAAGAGAACCAGCTCTCTTTGGCCTGGGGAAAGAACATTAATAAAGAGCCCAAGCAGATGCACAGGATTAAAGTATTTTTCAAGCTAATGATTTGATTGATTGCCCCTAAAGGCCCAGGCAAAGAAGAACACAACTTACTTGGCTTCACAGTGAGCGTGGCCCCATCCCCGAAGGTTAATTTGCCTGCATCGGTGTTACACAGTGTTCGGTACTATTACAATAACCTTGACTAGGGCCTCTAGAAAGACAGGTGGAGGTGGGGGAAGCAAGCAGGAAAACAAAACTTGAAATGACTGCCCATGGCCAAAACAATCTCCTTGTAATTAGGTTAGAATGTGGGAGGAATACTAATAACTAGCAACTTCCAAGCCCGATTCTATTTGCCATAATTTTCCTTGAAAGAAGAGGCCTTGGCAGGAGCACCTCCTGGGAAATTCACTTGAAGTGGCTATTGCTCCATCTCTAGGGATCCTTTGCTGTTTGTTATTCCTGCAGCCCCTTGTCTATTTTCATCCAGTTCCTGCCTTCTTCTTCCCTACTTTCCCTGAACCTTCCTTCACATAGAGGTTCACATATTTTCTCAGGGAGAGACTACACAGATATTAAAAACCCACATACAGTGCCCAAGGGAATATGTGCATTAACAACCTTGTTTTCCAACTGGTACCATGAACCACCCAATACAACCAAGCAGAGCAAACACCACCTGTGTTTTGACAGCTTCTGCATAATGGGAGATGGGCTTCTTGGGAAGAATAATTAGTTAGAAAGAAGAACTTACTTGGTATAACTGAGAGTTTGGTGCCCTTCCCAAAAGTGAGCTGGTAACTTCCCCCAGAGTATGCACAGAGTTTCCTTTCTTTGCAAAAACCCTGCAGATGCTGAGAAAAACCAAACCACTCACAGCAAAGGAGCAGCTCTGACAAAAGCTCAGGCTGTTACAACACTCAGCAGGGAAAAGAGAAAGGCATTACAGAAGCTTGTGCAGAGTGGACCATCCCATGGAGTCCTACAGGGACCTGGCTGGACTTCCAGAGGTCACCTAGCCTGTCCCCCTGTCTTCAGCGAGAAGTTTTCTGAACAAAATTCGGTGTAGTTTTTAAGAGCTCCTAGTTCTAACAGTTTTCCTTTGCTAGCAGCCCTTACATCCAAGGAACTGCTCCTTATAACTGAGTGAAACCCTGTGGGCTGCAGTGTGGGCCTTTTACTTTGTACACGTCCCTGCGTGAAGGCGGGATGTCACACCGGCATTCCTCACAGAGAAACTCACCACAGTACACCAAACCAGTCTCGGTGGCCATTCTGGGGAAGCAACTGACATGAAAGGAAGTAATTCACCTTGACCAAGGTGAATGTTGGCTTTATCTGTAATTTGAATGATTTGAATGGCATATTTTATGTCTTAATAATAACAATAACATGAAATAGAAGCCCACGATGTATTTTAAACTGGCTCTTCCATCTCAGACAAGCTTTTCAGTGCTCCCCAGGCTAGGGAGTTTCAGGTTTTCTGTCCTAGGGTTTGGGTCTCCTGGGAGCAAAGGAGGGCACTGGGCCAGGACGTGTGGCCAGCACCTGAGGCAGGTGTAGTGCAGGACCCGGTCCTGTGCTTGCCTGTGGTTGGCTGATTTTTGCATTACAACAGAGTGCCCTTTCCATTTTCTTGCTCAACACTGATGGCCTAGCTTCTAATAGTCCTTTCTTGGGGAGGCAAAAAGCACCCTTAGGCACCCTTAAAAATCATTAAAGGAAAAAGCCATTGCTGATCAGAATTAGGGATGGTAGAAACTTACTTGTAATCACAGAAAGTCTTGTGCCCTGTCCAAAGACAAGCTTCTGGCTCCCGAATCCCCACAGTGATTGCCTCCATAACAGAAACCTGAATGCCTGGCCCTGCTGTTTTTCCAGACCTATCTTGCTTGGTAATCCTCTTCGCCAGGAGAATTACCCAGAAATGTCCCCACTTAACCATAGTTTTTGTTTTTTATTCACCTGTCCCTCCCTCCTTTCCCTGATCCTCTTCAGAGTGTGGAATAATCAATACTCCTCTGCCTTTGCCTGTCCGCCCTGCCAAGGAGAGCTTCCCTGTGGGGAACCTTGGCTCAAGAACACATTTCCCAACTACTTGCAAACTTCCAGCTAATTGCTTCCCTGTGAAAAATATCCCAAAGGAAACTCCTGTTTCTGGCCCCATAATGGACTCATTGTTGTGCTAGAAGCAAAAAGGAGTGGTCATTTTTCCTATGGAAAATAGCACAGAGTGAAAAAGTTTGACACAAGATGCTCTTGGCTGGCACATCATCTTTGTTCTTAAAGCGGATTTTTAAAGTTATCTCCTAGGGAAGGCAGTGTGACCACCCCTCATGGGAGTACCCCCCCCCCCCCCTGTCTCTCCCCTGCAAGCGTACATTCCCTCTGGGAAAATTCAAGGAAAAGAAAGTTATCTCTTGTCCTCCCTGGAATGAGGGAAACAAGAAGGTATGGGGAATTATTACTGGGATCCTCAACAGAGGTCAAACAAAAAAGTCGAACTTTCATAAAGAGGGGAAGGAGAGGGGTCATAACACATGTATGCTGAAGTCATTTCCAAAGCCAGTACATTGGGAACCAAAAAGCACATGGGGTTTAATAATGTATACAAATAAAATCCAGTGGGGACAAGCCTAAGGGCTTCTAGACAAAGTGTCATGATCTTTTACCCTTGGTAACAGATAAACAATCAAAGAGGGGAGAATTTGGCATTTGGCTAAGCTGGGGAAAGGCTGAGGACTGGACTTCTTTATAAGAAAAATGGCCTGGGACCAAGGGGCCACTCACACATCTTAGAGCCTAAGAAATGTTCCCAACCAGCACCCCAACACTTTTAACTCAATGGGAGTTGATATTAGAAAAACTACACAAACAGCACTTACTAGGAAGAACATAGAGTTGCGTCCCTTTTCCAAAGACAATTTTGTTTACATTTTGTTCACACTGTGATTGGGACCATAACAAAATCTTCCAGTGACTCTTTCTGGGAAAACTACAGAGTCCATGATGGATAGTTCACCTTCATGGGACTTAACGGATTCTTATATCGTCTCTTCTGGTATAATAAACAGGCCTCATTATCTGTTCAGCCATCTTCTTCTGTGTCTCCTGGTTGTTTTGCTTGAATTTTATGCTGCTTATTGCAAATGCACAGAGAGGAAATTGAATGACCTCATTTGACACTGAGAGTGAATTATAAAAGCAACAATTCAACACACTCCTTTCTGATATCAAACACAGTTCTGTTACTGCAGGCAAAAAATATCTGGCAGACAGCTAACGAACTAGAAATTCACTCTTCAAAGCCCAAACAAGGATGGAGAAAGGACTGGGCCACTTTCGACACACACCAAGATTTCCACCTGCTGGAACCTCACCACAGAGCCCTCACCTCACCTCAACCCTGAGCCTTAAATTCTAGCATTAGTCATATTGCCAGACTCTGAGGATACTTTATCTCAGGTTGAGCAAATGTTTTCTACAGTCATTACAGCTCTGTCCTAGCTAAGGGGTACTGTGCGGATCATTCATTTTCGGCCAGAAGGATCCCAGTCTTTTGGGAAATGTTCTCCTTTTATAGTCCATGGATGCTGTCTCTCACTACCAAGAGATAGAAACCTTATGCCATTGACTGGATCCTTGTTGAACACTTAAACAACGAAGACCTATTGCTTCCTCATTGTCCCAAAGAAGCTCTTAACCCCAGTTATTAAGAAAGATTAACATAGGATGGCTTTGCTTACTATAATAGATCTAAAACACACTGATGTAGTCATTGAGCTTGTTTGCTTGTCTTCCAGCATTTCTCGTAGTTAAACAATTCAAAAACAGAGCTATTTTAAAGCTCCTCAGGTTGGTCATTCCATAGTTTTGATTATAACCTCTTGGAGAGTTTAGTAACCTAGTCAGTCAACTTGACAACACCTGCCTCTTAATAATAATATTTTCCTGTTTGACATTTGAATGGGTTCCCTTATCCCCAAAATGACAATGTAGAGTAACTAACACCCTGGGTAACTCCCAGGAACACCAGATTCCTGGGTGTCCTATTTCTCTCCTTCCCCATGAGTATGTTTAAAAAGTTTTTACTTTCCATGAGGAATTGATCATTAAACAAAAGTCTTGTCATCATGCCTCCCATTTTATTTCACTCTGAATTTCCTTTCAGGTGTTTATAAAGCCATCTGGGCTCATCAATTCATCTCTGAGTTGTTGTTGTTGTTGTTTTTTTTCTCCCATTGCATTTGAATAGGAAAGCTGTGCTTTTAGTGAAATTTGACATGTACGAGACTAGATGTGGACATTTGTCAAAGCAGGACAGTGTTTGGGTTTCTTATTAGATCTTTTAGAATAAATATATGTGGAGGCATGAGAGACAAAAAAGATACCTTATAAATATTAGTAGCATTTCAAATGAGATAGATTCTCATTTTTAATAGCAGACAAGTTCTGTGGGCATAATCACAGTAAACACACAAATCATTGCATAGTTTAAGAGATACTGTGGCCATAAATAACTCATGGCCCCAGTGGCTTTCTGGAAGAAGGCAAGCTGAGTTACCATATTAAAGGCAATCTTGGATGGTCTCATTTTACAGCTATTTATTACTATTGCTCTATTCTCAACAATCATGAATGTTTCATAGATTTGCAAAAGTCATTTTTCAAAAGGTACATTGTTTACATACTAAATTAAACATCCACTAACTTGCCAGGATTTATTTGTTTGGTCAAATATAAATAGAACATAGCCACTTACTGGGCTTCACCACCAGCTGGGTTCCATGTCCAAAGAAGACTCTGTTATTGTTATTCCCACAGCACTTCCTGCCTTTACTGAAACCCTAGTAAGACCCAACCTAACACATGGCACTGTGGTGAGGGGGAAGTTGGACTCAAATGATTTTTTTTTTTCTCTCTGTCCCTAGAAATTGGCTTTTATAATAGGAAGAAAAAAACTGGTTCTACTACATAAAGAAAAACCATTTCTTTTTAAAAAAGTTAATTATGAGTTTTTTTTTTTCTTTTTTTGGAGAGGTTTTTGCTATAGGGTGTGTGCGCTTGCCAGAAAGACAGAGAGAGACAGAGAGATAGAAAATGAGAAATCACTCCCCAGGGGGGATGGCCACGTCACAATCCCTTCTCCTCCATTCTCCTCTCAGGATCTTGGGCACGCACGCACACATGCCCGGCATGAGTTTAAGCTACCGGGTTTAGGACTTGAACCACAGTTAACTACATGGGAGTCCAGCAACATAGCCATTACGCTAACTGCTGGTCCCTAAAAAGTTAATTATGAGTTTTTAAGATCCTTTTGCATTTCTAGACTTAAATCTGCCAAGGTGGAATCAAATAATTGTGAACATCTCTTTCTCTTGTTGTTTCTGAACTCAGTCTTAGACGCACAGGGCTGAAGGGATGCTGCATTATTTCCACAGGGATGCTTTCCAGCTACAGAGCCATCTGAACTCCTCTCCAGACTCTACCTAAACTCCACACTCCTGTCTCCTACTCGTTGGTCAAGTTATCCTGGAAGCCCCCTCAGTGCCTTTGTGGTAGCCTAGGAAAATACAAGAGAAGAGTAACACCATTAAACAGCCTTGTCTTTTCCCAGAGAAGTATACTGTTTTGGTCAGAACAAGGTAGGGAATAATGGCACGCCATCACCCACTAACTGAAGAAAGTTCAGTCCAGAGATAAATGGAAGAGTGATTTTTTGTTGTTGTTGTTATAAAAAACTGCATTCTAAAGGCAAGGCTAAGAGCACACAAGAACTTTATCACAAAGCTGTTGGATTTTAATATACTCTATGTACGGGAGGAAAGAGAGAGGAGTGAGCATCCCAGACAGTGCTACCAGGTCACTGACTTTCTTGGTTAAAAGCAGACTTTAAGTGAAAGAGTTTTAAGCTTGGAGAGAGAAAGTGACTCGATCTCATCCCCAACATAACTGTGATTTGTTGATTCTTCACATTTCAAGAGGAAGAGTTCAAGACTGACTTTATCTCTCTTTTCCTGGCATGAAAGTAGTAGGTGTCCTGAACAAACAAAAAAGGACATACTCTGGGGAGAAAGGAAGGGAAGCGAATGGGGGAAATAGACGGTGTGACTCCAATCGCAGTTCTAATACTGAGCTAGCCTACCCTAAGCCTCCTTTCTCTCCTCCCCACCCCCTCAGCAATCTTCCCAAGCATGGCTCTGGAGTCCCTTTTGGAAGAAAAAATAGATTCAGCCTATAGAATAAGGGGCCTGGACATGTTGTCACAGACTTGTATAAACGAGTTAGCAGAGATTATTATCTATGCAAATTAAAGTATGATCAGAGTGCATAAGTGCCCAGAAAATAGGATTTATGGAAGAAGACAGCCTACAGCTCAAATGAGAACAAATTTCCTCCTCAGGTTTGTATTTCTTTTTCTCTTCTCCTTTTTAGCTAGTTTCCCTGTGTTGCCCAGGTCAGTATTGAACTTGTGATCCTCCTGCCTCAGCCTCCAGAGCTGATGGGATTACGGGCACATAACACTGCACACAGCCTTTAGGTTGGACTGGAAATTGAACCAGGCCTCCCATGGGGTCCCAGCCTAAGGAACACAGCATCCTGGCAACACATGCCACCGAGGCTGGCCCCTCTAGGGTTTATCTTAAAATCAGCACCATCTCCCCTTCCCTGACTGTTGTGACATCCAGGAGAATGGGAAATTTTGAGAGTATGCCATATCATTGCAGATGAAGGATGACAGCAGGGAACAGTTAACCTTCAGCCCTCATTCTTACAGAGAGAGGCTGTTGCCTCCCACGTGCCATGGACTAGAATCCACCTGACAAATCCCAGTACTCACGTACTTGGCTTGACGAAAAGCTGAGTGCCCGTCCCAAAGATGAGCTTGTTTGTGCCGCTCCCATAATTCACACAGCCCTGCGGGGCCTTACAATAACCCTCAGTGAGGGCCCTGGCAGGATGGAGTGAGGACAATTTGTGCCTTTCCAGGGGTAGAAAGCCTTAGTTTCAATGCCATAAAAGCCAACTTGCCAGGCATCCCGCTAGCCTTCACACTCCCCTGACACTGCCTTTTAAGTTATATCCTTATGGGGTTTGTGCTAAAGCTCAGGCCCCTGAGTGACTCACCAACAAGTGGCTGGGAGCTTGTCAGGCACCTGCTTTCCATGCAGCACAGGCAAGGATGTCAGAAACAGTGTAGACGTGCCACTGTTCACCTACTGGTCTTTTGCTGTGGCCCTTTTCTTTTCTCTGAATTTTCTCTTCCAATGGAAAAAGGTTGGTTCTATCCTTAGGTAAGAATTCTAACCATACCAGAAGGGATCAGATGCTCTTTAACAACTTGGCTCTGCTCTCTGAGGGGGCTAGTTAAGCATTATTCATTCTGGAAGCAACTAGACCAAACAAGAGAGCTGGTGGCTGACATTGCCTCTCACCGGGACTGAAGACCCCATTTGGGTTGAGTGCATTGACTCCAGCAGGCTGGATTGTTCTTAAAGATATGATTTGCATGCTATGCTTCGTGCATTATTCAACTGGTGTCTCCTCTCCCTTACCGTCACATCTTTGAGACTTACCTGGCTTTATAATTAGCTTTGTCCCAGAGCCCCAGATCAACTGATAGTTGCTACCCACACAGACACAAAAACCTTAACAAAAACCTTCACTGTCCTTCTGGGGAGCCTATTAGAGATAAAGCTCAGATGAAAAGTCCAGAGCAAAGCACATAAAACAAAGTAGGAATATTGGCTATCGGAGATTATTTGCTCATTTAATTACATTTGATTCCCTTGCCCATTATAGATTCCAGACACAGATGATGAAATCAAATGACTCAACATCCAAAGTCAATCTAGGTCTCTCTGCATAGGAGGGACACATAATTCATACAGAGTTTTTAAATTAGGGAGGTTGAACTTGCTTCACCTTCCTTGATTAAATAAAAATACAAAAGAGAGAAACAGATCATTTGTTTGGAGTCATAATGCATTGGACTCTGGTGTCTTATTTTCATCACTGATAAGATGTTAGTCAGCACCATGGTGTTCACACATAGATTAAACTGTTTTGGTTTGCTGAGGGCTCTATCCATGAGTCCTGAGGGACCATGAATCCAGGTGGCTAAACATGAGGAAGTCCCTACAGAATGCAGTGTTTGGAAGGGTGGCCTGTAGACCTACAAGACTGGGCCAAAACAAGCAGCTGTTTATAGACGTCACCTTTCCAAAACTGCTCCTTGCTCTCTGATACTTACTTGGAAAGACTCGCAGTCTGGTCCCAGTCCCAAAGATGAGCTTGTCAGCATTGGAGGACACAGTGATACTGAGGCCTACAAAAACCTCCTGAGCCCAGTAAGACTTTGTGCCTTTCCACCTGTCCCTCTGCTCCTTCCCTGTCACTGGCACTAAGTGACTGCCAATAGCAAAAAAAGGTCCGGGGATACATTTAAAACACCAGTGCAATCAAAAAGTCAGCTTTTGTTTTGGTTGAGTTTCATCTTCTGAAAATGCCTTGGCCTGTGCTTATTATATTTTCAACTCACAAAGCAACAGCTCAAGGTAATTCGCCACAAGAAAACAGGGAATTTTAATCTCTAATCCCAGTTCTGGTGTGTGTGTGTGTGTGTGTGTGTGTATTTGGGGGCTCAATTAAAATGATTCAACTTGGCTGAGTTTCATCTTTTCTGTGAAATATGTTTTGTGATGTATGATGCTGTTTAACTTATTAGGAAATATTGTGATGATAGAACATTTTGGTGGTAGTGTAGTAGGTTTTAGCATTGAATGCTTTTTGAATAAAGCAGGAAAATATGATTGCTCAAGTCAAGATATTATTAACACGAATAGCAGGGAACATGTAGGCCAAAGTTTATTGTCAAAATAACTAACAGAAAAAGCTCCCTTAGTGATAACTGGGAGAGAATATATCTGTCTTGTGTGTTTTTCCACCAGAAAGTTAGTGGATATAACCACTTAATCTGCCAGAAGAGACAGGCCTGGAAAAGGTCAACTGAATTCTGAGGTCTCACTGCCAGGGGAGAGGAAGAAATAACTGTCCTCCCAGGGCAGTGAAGGAGCATAGATTAGGTTCCCATGACATGCTAATTTCCCTTTGCTGTTGGCAGCATTAAATGGAATAAGTCAAAGTTATTTTAAAAAATGTATCTGACCATCTTAACGGTCAAACTGGCTGTGTAGACAGAACCAGGAACTGTATCCCATGAGTGACTACCTGGGAACTGGGCTGTGTGTATGAGGAGCTCCTCTGTTGTGTTAAAGACACGTTAGCCCACAGAAATGAGAAAAGACACACTTACGTGGTGTAACAATCACTTGAGTGCCGGCCCCAAAACGCTGCACGGCCCCAGAGCCTGTTTGTCCACAGTGATTGACTCTACTGCAAAAATCCTGCCACCTCTTCATAGCTACATGTCTTGAGTCCCAAGGTGGAAGCCAAAGGTTCCCAGCATGAGAGAGGATTCAGACACATGTATCGTGAAGGCTGTGGTGATTCCTTATTTCACAGCAGATCTTCCTCCCAAAGGTTCTTCCTCATCCTAGGCCCAGCTCCAGGCTTCATGTAGGCATTCAGTAGCTCAAGGCAGCCACTCCTCTGAAGAGGGAGTCTGCTGGGGCCCGCCCTCAGGAAGGATTCCCTCAGGCCTCTTAGTCACGTAAGGATCATTAGAGGAGCTAAGAAACTCCTCAGAAAACTGACTGAAGAGGCAGGTAGCATGGCATGGTGTGGGAGTTGGGGCTGGTGTTGGGGGGTTCAGGAGCATGGGAATTCAAAGGACAGAGAAAGGAGTTAGAGATGGAAGAAATAGAACCTTGAGTAGAAGGTTCTGATAACAAAAGAAGAGTAGCCATGCACCAACACTGATGTCAAAATTTGTCGTGCTCTGCTTTGTGAGTACACATCAGTTCTGACGGAAAGAAGTTTTCCTGGCTGGGTCAGTTGCCTTGACCTATTTGGTACTGCTCTGCCTCCTGTGACCTCTTGCCTGCCGTTGAGAAGCCCCACTCCACGAACAGAGACCATCTCCCTGTCTCAGGGCTGCCTCGCAGAGCCATCTGACCAAATGTTTAAAGGAGGGGGTGGGAACAGCAGCCACAGAAAGATACTCAGAATCTGTTTCTCTTTTCCTAATTAGACTGTCAATCTGTTTAGCTAATAAGTCGTATAAAGTGTCTTAATTTCTTCCAAGGAAAGGAGTCATATAAATGCAAAATAGCAGCAGCAATAAGTCAAATGGCTTGCTGGGTATCTTTGTGTGACGAGCTACTGTTTAATAGAAGGGAAACTTTCTGTGTGGAGAGGAGACAGGCCAAGACAAAAACACAACAGCATTTGTTTTTATTAGTCTGAGTCTATGCAGCACAAAGTAAAACAGATCTGGCAATTATTTAGGTAATGTGACAGTCAATGCAAGCAATTTTGAGCACAAAGTTTTCTCAAGGAAGTGCCTGAATATCTGGATCAGCTCCTGACATTAATCAAATTAACTGGACAGTCGTGCTGTGTAGACACAAACTAATAAACGTATCCTGAGATGGTTCTTCTGAAAGGCTTACATCTTTTAAGCTTAACATTAAAACTGGTCCAGTATTTATACCCACCCTCTTCATTTTGACACTGCAATTGACATTTCCCAATTTTTCTTACAACACATGTCTTACACTGAGAGCTGCTAAGGTAAGGGTGACCTTCTCCCTGGAGAGTCTTATCAGGTTAGCACACGGAAGCTCATTTAGAAATTCATTAAGTATCTGGGATGTGAGAGCTGGTCATTATAGATTAAGAGTTTTTCTCAAGTGGTAACAGACTTACAGGGAAGAACTGGTGAGTCTTGTTCCAGCCCCAAAGACGAGGTTGTTTGTACCAGAAATTGGCAAGTGTTTCCGTTCAGTACAAAAACATTTTTCTACTCTGTTAAATTTTCTTGCTTTTATCCCCCTTGAAAGCTCGCCTAGGATGTGCCATATACATTTTGACTCCTATTTGGTAATAACCTTTTAAAAACTGACCTGTGAAAAGTGCTGTCTTTGATGTTTCTTAACAAAAAATACAAATGGTCAACAGTAGCCTTCTCTTCCTCCATTTTTTTTTTTTTAAACAAAAGCTTTCTCTTTCCAGGCTACATAACTCCTATTTTCTTCTTAAAAGACAATGCTTGGTGCCAGCAGGTGGCATGGAGATTAAGGTGCTGGGTCCTACATGGCTAACTATGAGGTTTGGGTCCTGGACCCGGTGGTTTGAAAATCACACTGGGCGTGTGTGTGTGTGTGTGTGTGTGTATGCCCAAAATCCTCAGAGGAGATTGGAGAAGGGATTGTAGTATGGCCATCCTCCTTGGGGGGCAGGAGGTGGGAGGGATTTCTCACTTTCTCTCTCTTTCTTTCTCTCTTTCTCTGGTGAGTGTATACACTCTATAGCAAACCCCAAAATGAAACAAATAAAAAAACAACAATAACAAAACAAGGCTTGAAGAATTCTTGTGGCTCTAGGGTGGTTGCTACTTCAGTATACCATTATGTAAAATCACCTTTCTCTTTGTGAGACCCCTACTCCTGATGTTTTTATCTCTACTGTTAGCTAAACTTACATTCTCTTCATTTTAGAAATTTCAGACCCTATTCACATGGAGTCTGGTTCTCTCTTTTGCCACTAGCTGAAACCAAATGACTTAGAAAAGACAGTATCAGCCAGACTTTGCACACATTCTACTTACTTTTATAAAAGGAAAATAAACCCTAAAAATAGGAGTCTCTAGTTAGAAATTGAAAAGGCAGAGAAGACAAACCAAAAATGGACACAGTGGAAAACTGTGGCTCACTTGGGAAAATTCGAACCTACCTGGCTTTACTTGTAAAGTTGTCCCTTGCCCAAAGCTCAGTTTTCCTGTGTTGCTAGAGCTACACCCCAATGCAGCACTTTACAAAAACTGTAAACAGGGTCATTTCTGTTGCTCCTCCAGCAGCCTGATCTAGTAATAATAAACACATATTTACTCAAGATGGACTACGCACCTGCTACTCTGCAAGAACCTTTACAAGCCCTAACTCTTCATCTCACAATGTCTCAGTGCTCTAGGCTCTGTTACTACATTACTGTATAGATGAGAAAATGAGGCATAAAGGGATTAGGTAATCTGCCCAAGGTCACACATCGAGTAAGTGGCAGGGTTAGGATTTGACTCCAAAATTTATGTTCTTAACTACTGTGCCATGCTTTTCGTTAGCCTGCCCCCACACCCCAATTTTGGGTTCTCCTTGGAACGGTATACACCAATAACACTGACAAAACAGTTAGTTCATTGATGCTAATAACTATGTGCTGAGATAGTTCTCCTGAAAGACTTGTATTTTATAAACTTAACATGAAAACTAGTCTAATATTTATACCCACTCTATTCACTTTTGCACTGCAATTACTTCTTTCTTTTTTTTCTCTCTCCTTTCTTTCTTTTCTTTCCTTTTTTTTTTTTTTAAACAAACAAACAAACAAACAAACTATATAGCTTACATTTAGAGCCACAAAGGTAAGGCTGAACTTCTCCCTGGAGAGTCTTATCAGGTTAGCATATAGAAACTCATTTGGAAGTTCATTTAGAAATTCATTAATGCTGGGGTCAGCAGGTTGCATGGTGGTTAGGGTGATGGACACTCCCACATGGTTGATCATGGTTTGAGTCCTGGACCTGGTGGCTTGGTTTCTCACTTTTTGTCTGTCTCTCTCTGGTCAAATTAAAATATATGAATGAATAAATTTAAAAATTAAATAATTCTTAAAAAAGAGAAATTCATTAATGCCTATATCAAAGATGTCCTTCCTGAAGTCTCTTGGCTCTACTACACAACTGTCCTTCCCTTCCCTAAGTCTAGCCAAACCTAGATCTCTGGAACTGACCCAAGACCTAGCCCCAGCCAATGTCACAGCAAACATTGCTGGGGACACAATTTGGTTATATGAAGCGAAATTCTGAACAGAGTAGGTGGTCTCTAAGATGCTCCCGAAGAATCTTGGAGAGAATAACTTCTTTGGGGAAGCCAAATTAGGATGAAACAAACTTCTTTCTTATTACTTCTAGCAAAGCCACAGTAAGACTCTAAGGTGAAGAGAACTAAGGTATAGAAATTACACAGTTTGAATCATTCTGGATAATCTATGGTAGGGAGTTATTCTCTTACTAGGTCCCTGGGATAGCCCTACATCCTGAAAGTTTTCAGCAAGACTTGACTTGTCTTCAGCTGGGAGAAGCAGCGTTTACCAATGGCTCATTGAGAGATTGGCTCAGCTTGGAGCAAAGAGGCCATGAAACCTGATGCACCTTCTCACCTTCTCTAACACTCAGAGCTCCCCATCAGCCCTTTCCTGAGTAGGCCAACTTGTTTGCTCTGTAAAAACCCCAGTTTAATACTCCAGCTACCCTCTACCATTACTTCTGGATCTCAGTCTTGTTATTTTAGTTGAGGAGTAGGCAAGGGTTCAGCATCTGTGGACAGGAGTAAAATACTAGTCATAACTGGATGTTTTCAACACCAGGGCTAAAAGAGAAGACGGAAGTTCTTGAGATGTTTCAAACTGCACAAACAGGTTTGAGAGAGTTAACATAAAGACTCACTTGGATTTACTGCCAGACTTGTCCCTGATCCCCAAATCAGCTTACGGTTGTTGCCAATATTACACAGTCATAGAAAGCTTTACAGAAACTGACTAGGCCAATGCATACTAGGAAATCCCTTTCAATCCATAAATCCGGTCAATGTGCTCCTCCAGCTGGGACCCTGGCCAAAGAGGCAGTGGAGAAGACTGTTTACCATGGTGGTTAATTCACAGCATGTACGGGGTGGAAAGGTTCTTCTGAGGTTTAAATAGTTCATCCTTCTATCTCCAGACCAAGCTGCCCTTCGACTAGGCTAGCAAGAAATGGCACAATACTGACAAAGGCACTGGTGAAGGGGTCTCCCACCCCAGGGCTCACCTATCCCTGTGTTCAACACAATCAGACTTACCTACTCAAATGGTTAAGCCAAAAGAACAAAGAATCTGTTTTTCTCTGGAGCATTTGTTCCTGTGCTAGACAATTACATATATGTCTATTTTCATGGGTACATATGCCCTATATATACACCGTATAATCATTAGAATTAATTTAAAAAAAAAAAGGAAAATGAGTAGAGAAAACAGAGCTCAGTACAATGGCTTCCTTTTGAAATTAGAGCGTTCATTATGGATTCAGCAGAGATACTCACGGGGTTTGACCATTAACCTTGTTCCCCCTCCGAATGTGAGCACGCCGCCTGCATTATTATTCACACAGTGATCTTCAGCTCAGCAAAAACCTCCTAGAAACCGAACTAAGTTTTCCCTAAAGATTTTCTGGAAGGAGCGATACCGTGAGCACAGAGAATATTAAGTAATTGTCACAGTAATAACCTGGCACAGAATCCTAGCACCAGCTTGGATTTCAGGACTGTTTCCACATTGGATAAATGAAGGATATTCTTTCTAAATGTTATAAAGAAGGAGTTTTCCTGCCCAGGCCCAGAATACCGACTGCCAAAAATCCTAGCATATCCTCTACTGTTTTAGATGATAATTCTCCAGGGTTCTGAAAATCATGCCTCATTTGGACAAAGTAGGAACAGTTTATGTCCATGGCACCGAAGCAAAAGCAGTCAGTGAGACTGCGTCACAGTGGGAGAGACAGGAGGAAGCTGTCACCGCCCACCCAGTAAGAGGGGTCAGCGTATTGAATCACCCATTTGGGTGCAGGAGCCAGGCACCTCTAACCAAAATCTAGCTCCTGGAACACCTGAAGGGACACCCCATCTCTTCATTCCACAGGACTAGAGATAGTCGCACGCAATGGTCTGCCCTGGAATGTACCCCACATTCCAACTCCAGATCTCTTCATCCCCCCGTTTATATGGTCACCAGGAAAAGGACTGGGGAACAACACAGCAGAAGGACTAATCCGAAATTGTTCTGTTATGATTAAGATAGTACATCCTTTGTCCCTTCTAGGTGATCTTTTTGGGCTTCTCTCAATTTTGAGAAAACTTGAAGGAAAATCTGAGGCAGAAGCTCCATGGGCACCACCACTGAGTGCCTAGTGTGTTCCTTCCCTTTTCCTCCCCACCGGCCACCTTGAGGACTAGGGGCTTAACAACCAACCATTCGGTACAGACCACCACAAGGAAAGCAAGAAGCATACAGGTAGCAGGACAGCCCCTAAATCCTGTACTTGGGTTTAGTCAATGTTGTTCCTTCTTCAGGGAATATCTTCCTGAGTACAGGTCCCTCCTTCCTACACCCACTACAGAAGCCATCTCCTTCCTTCCTACTTGGCCATTTGTCTGCTTGATCTTTTACCCCGACCTCTTGAATTCACAAAATAAAACAAAACATGATTTCTAAAACTCCCCCTGTGAAGTTAAATCTGGCTACAAGTATGCTTTGTCTCCAGCCCAAGAAACCGTGAAACCCAAATTGTTTCACTTGTGAACACCTGTTTGGGGTGATGGGTCCAGGATTTTGTATGTGTGGACACCAGGTACAGGTGCGGGCATGTGTCAGCATTCAGGGAAGCAGGTGCCCTGTCTGGAGCAGAGCATTCACGAAAGTAAATAATTGGAAGTGAGTTTGGGGAGCAGAAGGTCCCATTTTAGAGAGCCTTGAGGGATAGGCTAGGAATGCAAAGATTTTCCCTGAGGATGGTTTCTCAGAATCTGAGTGTCCAGATGAAGCACTGAGTTGGACAGGGGAGAGAGGGGATAGCGGTAGGAAAAGTGAGTGAAAAGTGTGAAATGAAAATATGGTTTCAGGGTGGATCTCACATAGCCAACTGCATGGTTCGAATCCCGGATTAGTGGCTTGTGAACATGCCAGGTACATGGGCAGTTGTGCTCAAAATCCCGAGGGGAGGATGGAGGAGAAAGGATTGCAGTGTGGCCATCCCCCCTCATTTTCCCTTTCTCTCCAGTGAGGGAAAACTACCTTCATATCCTATATATATATTAAAAAAAAAAGGTTTTGAAAGATGAGAATGAAAAACACAGATCCCTATTGTGTTTAGAGGAGTCTCTTGAGGTCTTCAACTCATAAAAATTTTTCTAAAGAGTAATACAATTCCTATGAAATTGGTGGTAAGTCCATGTGGGAAGCCTGAGAGCCCTCCTTTATCCCCTCTGTCTAGAACATAGGGACTGAGAATCGCTACTTGGTAACTTTAGCTTATATAATTTATAATAGGCACTTCCCTTATCCTACCCTCTTTTGCCCCTCAAGCAAAAATACCAACAACTTTTAAAATAAAGTTCATCCTGCCTGTAAAACTCACTTGTTAGAACCTTTAGCCTGGTGCCTGCTCCGAAGGTGTACTTGTAGCTTCCTGAGGTAGTCACAGTGTTACGTGTCTCTACGTGAACCAGCATGAGGTTACTAGTTCTCGAAGCAGTTTTACTGTCCGTTACTAGGACATCATATGTACTCTCCCTGTTGGAAGGCCTGGACCTCAAGTTTTTCTAAAAACAATGTACTTCAGATTTTCTCTCAGTCCATACAGAAAATCTTCACTGCTTCTGTTGGGTCTGATTTTGCAAAACTTTCTATATTTCATGCTATCTTTATCTTAAGTGGTTTATTAAGTAAAGGGGCTGATTTAGCAAATGGGACAAAGCTTACACATTTAACTGGCTGTTGAACCTTTTCAGGTAGTCCCTGTAGATGCTCTCCGTGAGTCGGTTTATGAGACGTGTAAACAATGGCAGAGTTTTATAGTGATACCTCATTTTGGATCCAAAAGAGTACCAGTGACTATAAATCTTGGTTCTGAAAGGCTTTTGGTTATTAATAAAAGTGAAGTGTACCTTCAAAAGATAGTCATCATGGATGCTACACAAACAAAGAGCTGTGGCAGTTGGGGCCATTTCTAAAGAGGAGATGGACAATGGAGAGTATGTTGGACTAAACCGTCTACCACGTCAAGCTGAGTGCTGGAACTGAGCCACTCATTTAAGTGCATAAGCCCCATTTCTTAACACAGCATCCCCAGTATCTTGGGGCTTGAACTTGGTTCAGGTTCAGAGGATTGTTGATGAAATACTACTCAACTGCGAGATGGCAGACCTCTCTGCATAGTGAGGCTGCGTGGAAAGCACCCCGTTTCTGTAATTTTCATCGACAAGACCAAAACAAACATCCCAAACACTGAGCTCTGCTAGTGTGGAGAGAGCCTGTACATTTTCAACATTGCTTTTTATAATCCATCTTCATTACCCTCTTCCTGACAGCCTCACAACTTGGGTAGATTCCTCTTTATTACAGATGATCAAGTGGAGGTGGGAAGGCCTCCCACAGTACTGGGATTCTCTGTTTCTCTCACAGGGTCAATTCAGCCAGCCTAGGCAAAAGGGTGAAGATGGCCTGGGGGATTATTTTGTCCCTGGTATAAAAAAGGGCGGGGGGCTGTCCAAAGAGAAACAAGCCCACTGACATGACACATTGAGGGGTGGCCTCTCACCGAGAAAGTTTATTATGCAATTCTCTCAGAAGAAAGCTTGTAATTCCTGCTGCCCTCTCCTCAGCCAAGTCCTCAGTCCACTTGCCTTGTTTTCCTGTTCTATCCGATGACACAAGCATGAACTCAACTGGGCCCTCATCACTTATCTGTTAACGACACGCTTCCTTGGCTACACATGGCCGCTTCGGTAGCCTCTTTTGTCATTGGTTTGTTTCTGTCTCTATCACAAAGCTTTTCTTCTTATCGCTGCCTCTTTCCCAAAGCCACAGCATGTTTTGTGGACCTTTGAGAAACACTGATTGCAGTATTAGAACAACCTATCAAACTGCCCGTTGAACTGATAACCAAATCCAGCCTCCAGGGAAACATGTATTCATACCTTGCTCCCACATCCAACATAGTTAACAACTGCATGCTAAACGAAGCAATTAAATTGAGCTGTGTTTCAACAGGTCCCGCTGGATTTCTTTCCAAAAGGATCGTTAGTTAACCACAAGAACTCACCAGGTATGACCAGTAGTGAGGTGCCTTTGCCAAAGTTGAGTCTATACCCTGTTTGGGTTCCACAGTGCATTCTCCCTAAACAGAAAACCCTCACAGTTGCCACCCTGATCCTTCTCCTTCTATGGTCTCCTGTTAAAGCTAATGTCTAAACACCAATCACGTGTAGTCCCACAGATCACAGGTCATCCAGGGTCCTTGATGGTGTAAATAAAACTCCCTCTTCCATGAGATCATTGCAGGCAAACTTTCTATTCCCCACAGTGAAGTGAGCAATCACTCCTAAGAAGTGTCTTTCTAGAGAGGGGACTCCATTACACGCCATGCAGCCTGCAGTTTTCCTATGTCCAGCAGAGACTAATGCTAATTTCGACAGAGGACAGCCAGGGGCAAGGACCAGGACCAGGACCAGTTCTATGGGTCCTTGGGTGGAGGGGTCGGGGAAACACCACAGACGAGTAAGTGAACTTCTTCTCACTCTGGGTGGTTCTTTAGCTGACTCCCTGATATGGCACCTGAGCCCCCACACTTACTTGGTTTAACGGAGAGTTCAGTGCCTTTCCCAAAGATGAACTTTCCTTGGCTTCCTCCATAATTCACACAGTCACAGGGGGCCTTACAATAATCAGCAGGTGGGAAGGACTGAGGAGACGGAGCACGTGAGAACACCTTCCTCTAGTGGAAGTCTCACCAACTCGCAGCTTCAGCCCTCAGCACCTTGGCAAGATTAGAACATTTCTTTGAAATTCACAGCTGGCTGTGTAGATGAATTTGGTCTGATCTTAAACCACTACTTTTATTCCCAGAACACTAGGTTCTGATAGACTGCTCTTGCCTGAGACACCTGGGGACAATAGCAAGGTCAGGCAGAGACACGCTACTTAGCACAAGTGACCAACGCTGGCATCAGAGACTGGCTATTTTAGGGACCTGGAACACCATGCCACCTTCACAGTCACAGTTCTCACAAAGAATAATAACACCTCCCTGCCTCCCCGCCCCCCCCCCCCCCCCCAAAAAAAAAGAACGAAAAGCAACGAAAGAGCTGATGGCCTTCCTGTTGGAGGGAAGGGGTTCTTATTGAAGGAAACCTGATCTGTGAGCTGTCTTTTTATTTTGTCTTATCACAAAACATGGGCTTCACATATTATCTTTAGCATTTCTATATATCCAGAGTCAATGAAACTAGACAAGCTTTCTACTACTTTTTTTTTTTTTGGAGAGGTTTTTGCTATAGGGCGCGTGCTCTCACCAGAGAGACAGAAAGCGAGAAATCACTCCCCAGGGGGGAGGGCCACGCTGCAATCCCTTCTCCTCCATTCTCCTCTTGGGATCCTGGGCAAGCACACACATTTGGCAGGTATGAGTTTAAGCCACTGGGTCTGGGACTTGAACCACCGTCAACCACATGGGAGTCCAGTGACACAGCCATTATGCCAATTGCTGGTCCCTTTTACTACTTTTTGACCTGATCCTAAGGATTTCCAGAATTCATCATCTAGCTGATGTCCAACCAAGCCGAGTGCCTTGACCCTCTTGGGTGTGGCAGTGTCCTAATCCCATGGGAACTGCTGGCTTACTCAGGTCACCTCTCGAGGCTGGCACACTTCCCCACTTACTTGGCTTTACTGTCAGTCTGGTTCCTGTTCCAAAGCGCAGGTCAAAGTTATTATTGCCACAGTCATACGTGCTCTAACAAAAACCTCCCAGGGAAACATTGCAGCCAGCTCCCAGTGCGGTAGGGACACAGGGGTGAGGTACCAACTAACACCACACCACACAGCAGTCCTGTTCTCCTTTTCCGACTGGAATGGGACTGTTTCGTCATGGGTCTAGGCGATAAGCACGAGCCCTTCTCAGTGTACTGTGCACAGTTCATCTAGACCCCAAATTGGTACTCAGAGACATAATCAGCTTTCAAACAGGTCCCTGAACAGTATGTAAACCAACATTGCAAACAAATCACGCCCAGGCGCACTGTTTGTCTTCAGGGACACCCGTGTTTATGGAGCTGCCTGGTGGCACGCTCCAGAACTTCTACAATTTGCATCTTAATCATTGGCTCTAAACACTCAAACTACTCATCTATATAATTTCGTGTTAATTATCATGTATCCGTTTTGTAATTGGTACATAACGGAACATGGCCGTGTGTTGGAGAGAGGGGTTGGTGTTTGATTATGTTTTCAGAGGATATACTCCACTAAGGGTCTAACAAAATGATTTCTCAGAAGTTGAGGGCATGGGATGTTAAGCAAGTTTCCTTAGAGTCTGTCTAAAAGTCATTAGAAAGTCATGCTTGGCCACTTTTCCCCATTTACTCATATATCACCCTTGCAAAGTTATCCAAGTGAGCAGGACTCTGTTCTCTATCTGGTAGCCCTTTCATTCTGTTACCCAGAGTGACAAAGTCCTGACAATAAGTTAATTTCCAAACCAAAGGAAGCAGAGCAATAAAGATTGAAGAAGCTTGGAACAGAGGGAAGTCTGTTTTCACAGGTGGAAAGAAAAGCCTCAGTTATAGACATAAAAATAGCACAAATACTAATGGAATTCAGGTATCCTCAGTGAGGTCACCTCCCGCTGGAAGGGAGGAAGGAAGAGGGGAAGGAAGGAAGGAAGGAAAGAAGGACCACATCCAGTCAGGATATCCCCTCTGCAGTCTTCCCTGTCTTAAAGAAACACACAGTTAAGTTACCTCTAGGCTCCCATTACCTACCAAGGGTGACCTGAAGTTTTGTTCCAGTCCCAAAGGTGAGTTTCCTACCACCACCAGTGGTTACACCATGAGATGCTCTTTAACAGAAACCTGCTTCACTTTCCACCTGCTCTGCACTCCCCTACCCAGAGCCCTACCTGTGACCTTTCCCAGTGCGTGGCCTGGCCAGCCCCCCGGGATCCACTTTCACTTCCCAGCTCTGCAGTATTAACCCCTACGAGGATGCAGACTCTGGCCAGATACTTGCTTGACTAACACTACAGGCTTGTTGCCTTCTTTGAACTCAGTTGATTAGAGGGTTTGGGCTAGTTGATTGAGACCCAGGAGCTGTCAAGTTCAGCTCTGAAGACATTACAATTGAGCTCACTGTCTTTTCTCTTTCTGGCTTTATGTTAGTAGCTCTCTCTTGTCACTTGATGAGTGGTGGAGCTGAGAAATTAAGTGATTAATGACTGTTCCAACTTGAGGTCCCTAAGTCAGTCAGAGAAGAGGGCATGAGGACAGAAAAGGAGAAACAACTAGCCTCTGTCTACACAACATTTCCACGATCCCTATGAAGGTAATTTTCATTGCCAAGATGCTGCTGGTGATGGCATACGCTCATGCCCTAGTCCTAAACTCATATCCTTGTGCTGGAGCCTAGAATTTCTAATGCTGGACTCATAGTCAAATCCAATCGCAAAAGGGAGTCCTCCAAAGCACGGACCACGTCACTGCCTTCCTCGGCAAGGCTCAAACCCTCTCATGTGCTTAGGATGGTGAAATGAGAGCAGTGGTACAAAAGCCTCATAAAGTGAGTTTGGAAATATGCATATGGGGACTGTGTGTGGGCCCCCACCTGCTGGGCAGAAGCACTTACGGGGCTGGATTACCAGTAGGGTCCCTTTTCCAAAGGTGAGTCGATTAGCAGCTCCTGTCTTCACACCCTGAGTGAACCCTTTACATAAACTTACCTGCCAGAAACTCATGCCCTGAACCTCTCAGAACCTCCATGGCTACACTGAAGCACCCAAACATCAGGGGCAGCATATAGTCCTGGCCAGTGTGTCTGACCATCTCTTCCTTGTTGCTGAAAAAAGCTTGAAACACTAGTGACCAGGGTAAGGGGCCCAGGGAGGGTCAGGACACAACGAGCAGCTGCATTACTGTCAGCTTCCTGAGAGCGGACATGGTCGCACACTCTGTGTTGTTCAGGAGAGGACAGGCAGAACGGAGACCCTTAGTCACAACCATTTATAGGAGCATAAGAAGCTGCTATGGTTTATATATTTGAAGTCTGAAGGAGGACAACTCAAATGTCAGGTTGGAGCAGATAATAGAAAAAGACATAAAGATCTCACTTTCCACTCAGACTTTCTGGTCCTCTCTGCTAAACGAGTTCCCGTCCCCAAAGTCGGCTTGTCTCTGCTGCCTTTCTTCTCACCGTTGTCAGCAGCTTCACAGAAACAGGGCAGACACCTGTCACTGGTCTCTCCTTGCCAACCTGTCTGCCGCGTTTTCTCCTGACACTGATCCCAGAAATGCCCCGCAAGCCATGTAATATGCAGCTTTTCTTAACACCTAAGTCCTGGCTCAGGATAAACCCCAAAGCTCAAAACTACAGACTGAGGTAGTTTTATGAGTCTAGACACCAACACAGCAAGCAGTGCATGATCGGCAGAGACGCTGACTAATTTTTTTTTTTTTTAATATAAACTCAATTTTAAGGCTGTGGGTCACACCAGTGAATTGGTGTGATTAACTCTCAAAGACAACTCAGGAAAAAATCTTTTAAAAAAATGACACTAATGAACTCCTTTTTCTTTCTTTGGAATCAAATCCTTTTCAACCACAAAAAGTCTATTCAATGTGTATTGTCTAGTTTATGGTGGGCCAGATGTGTCTCATACTCACAGGGCTTGACTCTCAAAATGGTTCCTGAGCCAAAGATCAGTTTGTTTCCGGAGTTCACACAGTGTCGAACTCCTCTACAAAAACGATGCTTTCGTGTGTGTGGGGGGCATAGAATTGGGCGGAATGATTGAATTCTGAAACAAAGGACTGTCCCACTTTGCATTTAGGACCTGCTGGTACTTGGCCGAGAAGCCAAAGATACTGTGATAATTGCAGAAACTTACAAACACAAAAAGGCTAATTGTATATTAGAATGTGGTTTGTGTTTGCTTTTGCTGCCTAGACCAGGATAAGCATTCTAGCTGCCCTAGGGTTTACTGGATCTTTTCTTTCAGGACTTTTCTTGTCCTCTAGGCAGAATTTTTTGATCTCATTATTCCTAATCATACCCGTTTTGTTCTAAATAATTCCATTTTGTTATGATGTCCTCCAATTTCAAAACCCATAGCATCTACCAATTACTAACAATTTCTGGAAGCCCTGCTTGGAAAATGAACTTGTTATAGCTAGTTTCCACAGAACGTTTTCAAGTATTTGGGGCACTGAGTTAGTTTAGAGAAATTCTGACTGGCCCAGGCTGGGTAAAGCATTGTTTTACTGAGCTGCTCTTAGTGGCACAGGGAGTGTGTTCCTTGGCTGTGTCATGCTCTCACCTGGAGACAGTTCCCTGATGCTTCGGGCTGTGGCATTTGTGGGAGAGAGCCGACTGACCGCTGCTAGGTCCCTGGGTCCCCTGTTCAGCTCTGCTGCCTTCTCACTTTGTAACTCCAGGACTCTCCTCACTCCTTGTCCCTAGATACAGAGTGAGGACAGAGCACTTTCCTCTCCTATCCAGACAGAAGAAAAAGACTTTGCCCTCTAAAGGTGCTTTATCCCACCTGGAAGAAAGGCACTGTATAATGTAATTTTTACTAGGAGAGTCTGAGCATTCTGAATCCTCAACATTCATGCCTTAATTTCTTATGTGGGAAAAAGAAAAGATCCCTTTAGGTAACTGAATAGTTAAGACAGTTGGGAAATCCGGACTTGGACAGGTTCCATACCTCCAGTTCTTGCTCTTTCAGTATGCTTTTCTTTCCATTTTGTGAGCTTGTCTTTGATTACAGAGTGAACATATTCAAACTTTCCATCACTTTTAAGTCCAAGGGCAAGAAATCTCTTTGCTTTATATTGTGCACTCTTCTCTGTGTATATTTGTCTGGTATATTTTTGGTCTATGTATCTATTAACCTCCCTAATCCTATCATCTCAGATATGGTTGTGTCTAACTGTTAATTTGGTGCCTCACCCAAACTGTAATGAACTAAATACAGATGCGCTTTCACATGGATACACTCCATGGAGGAAAAAAAAAAGTCTTGAGTTTTCCAAGGTGAAAGTTTCCCCTAGTCTTTCTGGTTGAAGTAACCCTGCTCCACCCAGAGCACCAGCTCCTACACCTTTCCAAATACCTTTGCCATCTGCAAGAGAGACACAGCACCGGATCAGTGTTGTAAAATTATACCACCTGATGATCTGTCTGCCTGCCTCTCTGGGTGTCCTCATATCTTTTGGATATCCTGTGTTTTGACCATTTCTTCCAAACATTTACAGTACTCAAAGTTAAAATGATCATACAAAATAACAGTGAAAATGCAGTCATTCTGTCTGAATTCTCTTCCTATGTCACGTTAGTACTTGATGGCAGTGGCAAAAACAGAATTGTGAATCATATTTTCTAGATTCGAATTCAATATTCAAGACTGGAGCTCCCCCAGAAAACTCAGACATTTGGCTGTTACCCAGCTCTACCAGTTTGGAGACGGGACAGAGAGAAATTCTCCATCTAAGCCTGCATGGTCTATGGTGGCCCCCAGAATCTTACACACGCTCATCTCCTGATCAAGGATGAAATACTTACTGGGTGTAACAGTGAGTCTGGTTCCGGTCCCGAAGGTTAATTTGTCATTTCCATAGGTAGACCCACACTGTTCTAAGTCATTACAAAAACCATGGCTCAAAGTCTCCACACTCTACTGCGAGCCCCTGCCCCTGTTTCTTGTGACCACCCCCCCCCCCCCCCCCCACACACACACACCGGGCTCCCACGACAGACATCAAAGCTACCAGGGACCCTTTCCTATCATTTCCTGTTGAAACAACTGAGAGAAGCTGGGATAAATGACTGTAATTAGGGGAGGCTTAATGTGTGCCCCTGGCTTTGATTTTCCTGCCAAATTCTTCTTCAGAAAAAAGAAAAGAGCCGAAACCCTCCTTCTCACTCCAGGGGGTATCAGTGCATCCCTCAGGTTTAACACAGGGACCGGTCTGGAGACCCTGCCGTCTTTCTTCCTTCCACACCGTTCCATGCCTCAGTTTTCTGTGAGCCCACCTCACTTTGTCTAGCCTCCTAGCTCCTTTGATCTCAGTTGAAAGTTGACCCTCCCTTTTCCACTCCTGGGGCCCGTGCAGCGTGCAGCGAAAGACAGAACTTCTCTAATCAGTGCAGATGTGGGAGGTGAGAGAGGGCCCAGCCATGGCTGCAAAAGATAGTGTTTGTCTTCCTTCCCCAGGACCTGGTGGACAGGGAAATAAAGACCCGTCTTGGCATAAGTCCTTCTCCGGGGAGAGGGAAGGGGCTCTTTGCTCTGTTCCAGATAAAGTTAAACCCACAAGCAGAGAACTAGAACAACAGACTTTTGATGCTTCTTTCTGCGGTATAAAGGGTTCACTTAACAGTGTTGACAGAAAGTTTTCTTTGACTTACTTGGAATGACTGTCAAACTTGTCCCTGTCCCAAAATAGAACTTCTGGTTACCGGTGTTCCACTGTGATAGGAAGCTCAACAAAAACCAGGCGGAAGAGAGAGCCAGAGCTTACACCTGGGGCCTCATTCCACGGACGGACAGACTGCAGGCAGGCGGGCTATCTCTTTCCCCGGTGCAGGCGTAGGCGCAAGGGTATTAGTGGAAAGGAGCTCCAGGGCTTAGAGCAGCTGTGGCCATGTGCAGCTGGAGGGGCTGATTCCTCCTGAGAGGGGATTAAAAGGAAGGCTAATGTGCTCGGTGTGCCGCTTGCTGTCTAATTAAAGGTGTAGGCCCATTTGTTTTATGCTCGGGCATTTAAAAATTCTTTTCTGTTAAGATTTAATTTCTCTCCTGATGATCATATGATTCTGAAGCACATTTTAATCAAGACTCCTTAACACATCTTTTGACTCTGGGAAGGATTTTATCTCTCTGTGAAACTTGCGGAATAATTCATTTTCTCCAGATTAACCCAGTGTGTGGCTCTGACCACTCCGCACCTTCCCAGCCGTCCTCATTTCTCCAACACCCCCACCGAGCAGTGTCCACTGCCCGCTCCTCCCCCCTCCTCATGCCCCACGAGAATGTGCTGATATACAGCAGATTGTTTTTCAAATTGCCACTGTCAAGTCTCACGCCCTCTATGGTACTTTTTTTCCCTTAGTAATGATTTGTTTAATTTTATTTATTATTATTTTAAAATTTTACCAGAGAGAGAGAGGGAAAGTGAGAAAGTAAGCCGCCAGGTTCAGGACTTGAACTGTAGTTGGGTCTGTGGGAGTCCAGTACTTCAAGAACCACACTACCTGCCTGCCCCTATGGTATCTTCTAAGGACTAAACCTACATTTGCTATTCTTTAGTCTTTTTTCTCATCACAATTAATATATCTCGATTCCCTCAGTCTTGTATCCTCAATCACCATGCCGCCTGCAAAGCCATTTGAGCCCATGCATGTGACTATCAGCCCCACCACCTTCCAGAGGCAGCATCTTGTGGAGACTTACGTGGGATGACTGATAAACTTGTTCCTTGCCCAAATGTCACCTTGGTGTTGGAGGTTGTCACACAATCACACAAGCCTTTACAACAACCAACAGGTGTCTCTGAAAGATCTTAGCCCCCAGTCTCTCTTGATGCCACTGCAAAATGCATTTCAAGGCACCAGCAGATGGCATGATGATGATGTCGCTGGACTCCCACACAGTCGACCACGGTTTCAGTCTTGGACCTGGGAGCTTAAAACTCATGCTGGGCCTGTGTGGTGTGTGTGCCCAAAATCCCTAGAGGAGAATGGAGAAGAAGGGATTGCAGCGTGGCTATCCCCCGTTTGGGGATGATTTCTCGCTTTCTCTCTCTCTCTCTATCTCTCACGTGAGTGCACGTGCCCTACAGCAAAAATCTCTCTCTAAAAAAAAAGGCATTTCAAGTACCATTCATTATTGTTATGGAATCTATGAGCTGGAGCCATGGTTAGGACAGATTCCGTTAGGGATGATAGGACACTTGCTAGGAATGTGTACTTTACCCTGGCGTCATTACAATTTCTGACAGGCTGCCGATTTTAAAAGCATCCTTGCACTCCCTTGTCTCCCCCTCCTTTCTCCGTCACTCCCGGCCATGCAACACCTTCATCTGCATCTCATTTCCATCTCCAAGCCCTCTTGGTGACACCAGGTCCTCAGGCACCATTGATCTGCTTCCTCTGAGACAGCATATGTTCACCAGCACACCGTGATTAAAGGACTGGAAATGCCAGGCGCTCAGAGCTGCGATCTGGGCTCCCACTCCTTATCTCTGGTCAATATGTTGTTCTCATTTGTCTGGCTAATGAGGAGCTGACCTTTCTAAGTGGATGCGTTTTGCTGAAATGACAACTGCTAGAGAGTGAACAACAAAGGCCGAGCTCTGAAGGCAGCTTTGGCCTTTCAGACCCCTCTGGCATATTTCAGTCAATAGGATCCTGAGCTCAAATGTCAGCCTCTCAGTGTTGACTCCCACATTTCTGGACTTGGAGAAACTCAACCAAAAAAATGGGTCATACTGGCCCAACCCATGCCCTGCTCTTCAGAACCAGATTTCACTTGGAGGCATCTCACACGTTCAAGAGGATTTTAACAACCCAGCATTCAGCCTTACAGTGACGCTGGCACGTTTGAGCTCCACACCCACCTTGTGTGAATTTATGCCACCACTGGCTGGAGCAGATAGAAACTGCACATAGCAATTTCAGGCAGCAGCTCTGCACACACAGAGCTGGGACTGTCTGCCTGATCCATGTGCCTGCATAGGAGCTGCTCCAGAGCACAGGGACTGCACTCATCCTTTGGCATGAGGGCACAAGCCTCAGTAGAGGTCCTAGAACACCCTTCTCTTTGATACCCACCTCCCTGTTTCAGTCTTATCAAGCTGCGGTGAAGGCATACTCCTACTTCTTTACTTGTTTCCTTTTCTGTCTCTTATTTCTGTCATTTATCATTTCCAAGCAGCCAAAGGGCTTCAGACTCTCCTTAACCCATTTCCATTGGACTCCCTTAGGGCCCCTATAAGGAAAAGCCAAAAGGACTGAACTCGGGGAGGAGTAAACATACATGGGGTGTGCTGTGAGTCTGGGGCTTTCTTGCTTGCTTGGCTTCACAGTTAGTCTCCCTTCCAAATATCGGCTTCTCATAGCGGTCACGCATCTCCCTGCAGCGGGGAGTTTTACAGCGGCTGTCAGAAGGAACTTTATGAATCTTAAAAACAGTTGAGTTTCTCTCTCTTCCCTGTGGGGTGCAGCAGCAAACACACCAAAGCCAAATCTTTCTATCTGCTCTAATTATCAGCAAAGATACAAGTCACCACGAGGAGAGAGGTATTAAGCCTTGTATCTGAAACTCTTTGGAATTAATTGTAATTCCTTGCTGGTGGTTTTAGCGAAAGGAATGGACATAGCAGATGCTTATTTCAGTCCATCCTTTCTCTCTCTCTCTCTCTCTCTCTCTCTCTCTCTCTCTCTCTCTTGTAGTTTTGCATCTATAGAAGCAGTAGGAGACATGCAGGGAACACAGAAGGATTTGAAATAGAGACTCAGATTCCCATTCGGTTTTCATTTTTTTCCTTCTCCCTTTCATTTAAAACCCATTCTGAACTGAATACCACATACCTATTCAAACTCTGCTCTCAATTATGCCTCTCCACTGTGGCTGATACCAGTGGAAACAGCCTCAGCTGGGCCAAGAAGAATTTAAGACTGATGTAAGAAAGAACTTTCTGACGGAGAAGGGTACTAAACACTAGGATGGGTTACTCAGGGAGTCCATGGGAAGGGTGATGCCCCCTCCCCCACAAAAGTTAGGGCATCATCTCCATAGAAGGCTCTGAAGACAGAAAAGATTTTATCTTGAAGGTTGAGGTCAGCTTTTCTCATAGCAGGGGGATAGACCTAATGGCTCAGGGTCTGAAAGGAAATCTATGAGTGCTGAGATTAAAGGCGAGAAAGGACCTTAGAGGACAGTAGTTAGCTTCGAGCAACATCTAGTTCTCAGGCCACAGACATTTCTTTCAAACCTGACACCAGGTGTGAAATTTCGGAATTTCCAGGATGCCGCCGTGTCCTGTTACACTTACTTGGATGAACAGTCAAGATGGTTCCTTGTCCAAATATCATCTGTCCATAACCAGCACCACCCGTGTTAGCACTGCAGTGGAGGCCTTTACAAGAACCCCAGGGGAATCTCTGGGGCTCACGGACATATTCCTCCTTTAATTTTTGGAAGAATAAACTCAGCCAAAGCAGCCTGGATCTGTGAGGCTTCCTTACCACTGAAGGTCAGAATACCACTGCCAATCTGGTCTTGAGACCCTGACCTACTGCATCGTCCAGGGCCCACCTCTCCTCTCTCTCCATTTCCTCTGCTTTCAGTCCTGAGGCTTACTGATTTCTCATGTTCAGCATCTCTCTTTCTAAAGGTCTCATTTCCATTTTACAGCATCATTTTCAGGACAATTTCTCTGATCAGTTTTCAAGACGTGTCCTCCCCTCTCCTCGAGGTGTCACACATTTCTGATGACAATGAATTGATTACAAGGAGACAGGAGAGTGTTCAGCATTTTGAAGGCTGACTAGAATAAGATGAGGTTTGGACTCCAGCCTTATGAAACATTATCTCCTGAACTTCTCTGCATGTTCTAGCATAAGAAATGAAAATGATGAGTATATTTAACTGAGTCTTCATGCACTGTGGCTTTGTCAATCCTGAACCTGGTGAAATGGAAGTAGTAGCTCACATGAAGTTTATACCTATCCCGGAGAATATTTTGAGTTTAACAAAGAAAGACTTAATCCCAAGAATCTTTCAATGCTGGGAAAAATCTAGACATCTGGTCACCCTACAGTCTTACCCAAGGTGTCCTGACCTCTCAGAGTTGTCTAATGAACATACTGGCAGAATAAGTGACATCTCTGTTAGAGACAGGCTCTGCGACATCTACTTGAGGTTGCTATTAATTACAGATCTTGACTAAACAAAGCTATCATTGCTGATAGTCACAGCCATGAGCATCCTGGAGTCTCTTTGAGTCTGGTGGATGTCACAAAAGATGTGAAGTGTAATCTCATTATGTGCTGTGATGGTGACCAACCACTATCCCACAGCATATGAAAAACAAGTATTTTAGTTCTCTAATTAAATTCTACTTTCCAACTCTTAAACTTTTTTTGAATGAATTTATGCTATCTTCTCTAGTCATCTCTTCAAGCAACCACTTATTAGCGAAGGGTGAAAGCTGTAACTTGCTTAGCATGAAAAGAGTGAGGAAAAGAGGCAATTTAGCTAAGAAATGCTCATCTGCTTCAAGGATAGCAGTGAGGGGGTTCAAACAACCCTCCCCGTCTCTTTACTCTTTCACAACATCACTGTCTAACGAGCCCCCCACCCACCACTTCAGTCTCCACAGGACATAAGCAAGACCAGATGCCTGCCCTCAGCCAAAGCCCTCAAACAGACAGGCACCAAAGTGTTGCTGTGCTGATAATTTCTGTGTTCTGCTGATTGAAGGAAAACAGAATTTAATCATAGGTTCCCTGGACTCCAGCATTGCCTGGTAGCCCCTGCATATAAAGAATCCACTGCATAGAAAATCTGGCATACAATTACTGTCCAGCGCTCTGGAAGTATGCTTGCCTCGCACAGATATTATCTTTGCATGGTTAGTCTGTCAAACTCCTGGTCCCTCCAATGTTTTAAATATAAATATTCTTAACAGCTCTTAGTCCTCTAAGAGGCCAACCAAGTGCTGAGAGGGCTCCCATTTCTCTCTGTATTCTGGAAAACCCACCACAAAACCTTGCCCTATCATGCTTTCATTCAGACACCAGAAATAGAACCTACTGTCCAGTCCTCAGCCTTGGTTGCCCACCCTCTGAAAAGTGACTGAGTCCTTGAGTCTTCTGGGATGTTCATATGAATCCCCTTGAAGCTTTACTTTGAGAAGACCTCAGAGACTGCTGAACACATGGGACTTAACAACATCGTGTATTATTCATCATTTCTGTGCTGTTTCATGGCTAACCAGCAGCATGTTCCTTAGGCAGGACCTATCCCAGAACATTCCACGCTGGCTCATTAACAACCTCAATGCTGCATGCATTGTATCACTGGGAACCATCCCCTTCCCCAGTCAGCTTTTGAAAGAACTTTACCTATGTTTTCCAATGTGCTTCTCTTAATTACAGATTGCAGATCTAACAGTTAAACTGGGATATCTGGCCTTTACTCACCATCCAGGGCACTTAGCCTACATCAAAACGAGACTGGGGCCTTTCAACAAGTTCTCGCATTTTTATTTTCCTTGAATTTTATAATACATCAGTTTTCCCCAGCATTCGTTTAAAAGCACCACCCTCGGCAACATAAATTTCAAGAAGTACCAATAACTATTATAGTTCCTTGCTTTCATATGTAGCAGTTTTAGCTTTATCAAGTACTCACACACACATCATTACATATTGTGGAAGGAAACATATATATTTGAAGGAGAGAATGTACTGCTCTGTTTTCAGGACTCAGGACAGATGGATTTTTCCCCCCTCTCCTCAGCTAAACCAAGTAAAATAGAGGCTGAATCAATTATTTTGGAAACCAAGGAAAAAGTATGGTTAAATACTCTGAGTTATCCAGGCAATTCCACTCATGGAGACCTTGGTTACTGGACTGAGAATTGAGAACAATTCCTTTAACAGAGATAACGTGAAGATGAAAGAAGAACTCTGCCTGTAAGGTTTCCATCATTAGCTAATGAAATTGCAAGATCCTATTATTTTAGGAGATGCATTTAGGGGAAGCTTAGTATCTACTTCAGGAAGAATTATATTTGGTCTACTGAATTTGCATAGTCACAATATGCCAATTTCTTCTCTATCTTTTTGGCAAACATTTCTTGGCCTTAGCCGAATCCCTCGGGATCCTGTGTTCAATTTTTCTCTCTGCACCAATAATCACATTTAAGATGGATGATACGAATGTTTTTGGCTGACGGTAATTTAGTCTTTGTGCAATAGAGTTTTAATCCTTCTGATGGGGGCCACATTTCCCCAAGAAAAATTAGATTTGGAAACTAAACTGAGATGTTTTCAGAGGTGGGCAAGCCATTTAAATCGGAAGATGTGTCTGAGTCCCCGATTCCCCTACTCCTTTTAAACTTACTTGGATTGACAGTTAAGAGAGTTCCTTTTCCGAAGGTCAGTTTGTAGTTGCTACTTCCAGTATTCTCACAGCCAGGGGAGGCTTTACAAAAACAGGGACAGGAGCTGCTCTTCACAGCAAGGCCCTGGAAGTCAGTATGGTCTGGATCTCTCAACCCTGCACTCAACTTCTGCTTACAGGTTACTTGAGAACTATATATTTTAAAACAATAATACATAGTCATTAATAAAATTTTTATTGTTCTTTTTATGACTAAACTGCTGCCTTAGTAATCTGTCTTTTTTTTCTTCTTCTTTCCTAGTGTCTTCCCCTGGCTGGTATTTACTATTGGGTAGTCAGAAAAATCATGACATATTTTCCCATGTTTTCTTATGCATAAATGCATCATGACTTTCCAGATAACCTAATACTTTCCTGTACCTTGGGGTAACTGTTTCTCTGCTTTTTGTTGAAATTGTTCACATCAACTCACTGGATTCTGGTTTCCTGGAAACTGATTGGAGAAGGGGAGAAGAGCAAGGGCATTTTTACAGGGACATGTTCACGGGAAAGCATTTGAAGGCTTTCCTGTCTTTCCTGGTCTGCTTCTCTATGATGGGCCAGGTGAACTGAACACCATATGTGCCCCCCAGGAGAGTACGCAGGTCATTGTCTAGAAAGGAGAAGACCGTGGTGAGCCCCATGTGGCTTCTCCCTGTCATACTTACTTGGGTGGATGGTCAGCTTGGTTCCTTGCCCAAACACCAGCTTCTGGCCTGCACTTCCTGAGTAGCACCACAGCACACAGCTTTACACAAACTGCGCTCTCCCCCTTGACGAAGACCTGCTCTGCTTCGCTAGCGCCCCAGCCAGCTGGAGAGAGTGGTCTGAGCCTCAGGAACCAGGGACGGTAGAGGCAGTGGTCCCCTGGGATGCACATTTTCTCCTTCGCAAGATACCCTTGAGCAGTTGTTGGCATGTACTAGTTTCCAGTTTCCTTGCCAGTCAGAGTTAACATCTTTGTTTACACTTCATAGAATTTTAACTTATTTTTTTCAACCTTTCTTTCAGCCTTTACAGAGCTCTCCCTAAAAACAGTGGGATTAAAAGAATCTTTAAAATCGGAATATGTTAGGTCTCCTGAGTGGGGCTAAGCTAGCTCCTGCCTTAATATTTCTGGTTTGAATCCAAAGGCCTGCTCTTCTGGGACCTAATCCATCTGGCTAAGACAGGAAGGGTGAAAAGGCAGGGCAGAAAATTCAGGGGAAATTCCACTTGTGAGACCTTCTAGCCCCTTGGATTTATGTTTGGACTCATCCCCTTCCCTCCAGAGGGGCATTGCTAGCATTCGTCACTAACAGGGAGCCGTCCTCAAAATCAGTTCTAAAAGACACTCACATGCTCGCTAGTCTTGATGCGCACATGGTTTCTTCCTCTGCTCAGGGAAATTTGAAAAACAATTTCCAATTTTGCAAAGTGAAGAGGATTAGGAGAAAATCTGTTTGCCGTGTTCTCCTCCTCACTCCTCCCTGCTCTTCTCCAATGGTTTAAACTAATTATAGAAACATCCCCTTTAGGGTTAGAGAAATGTAGCAAGTTTCTAATCACTTCATCTTTTTTCTTGCTATCTATTTACTGCAGTCATATATTTACAATCTAAATTTACATTTCATTTCCATTTACAGGAGCTTCTAACGCGCTTTTCTATTACTTCCAGAACACCATGTATAAAGATAAACTCTATTGAAAGAAACCAACTCACAAGAAGGTTTTAGGGTTGGGTTGTCATTTCTCTCTATTCAGAGTAGGTCTAGGGCAAACAAGTTATTATTGCTCCTCCAGGCAAGACCAAGATATGGGCAGTTCAGCCAACTGAGCAGCTAGGCTGGAAGGTTGACATGCTATGTCTAAATAACTACCTACTGAGCATTGCTCCTTGGGATTAATTTGGATTTTCTTTTTAATCTAGCTCCCAAATATCAGCTTCCCATCTTTTTAGCTCTTAGAATCTCCCTGACAGGGCAAGCTTAAGGTAAACCTCATAGATGTTTTTAGAATCTCAACCAATATTTCATCTGTGTACATATCACAAATAAAGGAACCAAAAGAAGGACAAATATAACATCTTTAAAAAATAATTCATAACAGTTCTTTAAGAAGGATGAGAATTATAAATGGAAACGGAATGGTATACGCTTTTCCTGATTATCATTTTTAATTTCCAGAAGACTCTAAATAGCCAATCCAGTTTGGAAACAGCAGCTGGCTCAGGCACTCCTTAGAGTCTAGCCACTAGACACACAGGCCAGCATGAAAATGATACTTTATCTTACGCTGTGTTAGGCATAAGGGACTTTAGGAAGGTTATATGAAGGAGACATAGTATTTGCTAGAATATTCTGATTCTAACCTTTTTAATGTAGATAATAATTTGGCAATGAAAGTAGAAGTTTTATTTTGAGGTACCCATTGGGTAGTTGGTATCTTTTGGGAATTACAAGCAAAAGTTAAATCCCAAACAATGGTTTGGAATGAGTTTCCATTATCACAGAAAACAGAGGGTTTTTCATGGAGCAAACTTTTGTCTACATTCAAGTTAATTGAAATTAGGTTTGTTTTGAAAATAGTGGGGCAGCACTCAAAATACCCCTCTGGGTATTTCAAGTTTGAAAAAAAGGTCATTATTGCATTTGAACTAGGGAACCCTCTCACACTTGCAAACTTAATTGCTACTTTTTCACCTAGAGGCACAGAAATGAGCGGGTATCAAAAGGGGCTTCTCTGATGCAGAAAGTTCAGCCAAGGCAGGGATGAAAACGTTCCATGAGGACCCAATTAGAAACACAGCGGTTAACAGCGTCCCGGGGCATGTTTTCAGATGTTCACAATCTTCCTGGCTAATTTGAATATTTGCTTTCAATCTTACCTTTTCCCTAAATATCAGTTTGTCATCAGTGTTAGTACTAGAAAATCTTACATAGTTTTACCCAACTAGCTCAGCTCCAGGACTTGGGGAATTAAAAAGATTAGACAATTCTTTTCCTAGTTGCAACAACATGGAAGCCTTGGGAAGACAGTGCAGATAAGTGAGGGTGGTCGTTCAGTTCTTTATCTCAGTAGGCTATATCGTACTGTCTCCTTTTGGATTAGATTGCATTGCACACTCACTACCAAAGCCACTACTTACTGTCTCTAATCTGCCCTTTGTTTTCTTTCAAAGGTGTTCTGCCCAATACACCAAAACTTCAATTCAGATTCCATTTGTCAGACACATGCCTCCAACACTACCACAAATGAAACAAACATTTCCAAAGTGCTTAAAGGTGCCTAAAGAGACTCAAGACAGCGGCTGCCCACAAGGTCATTTTCACAGACAGACCCGTGGTGAAGGATGCTACCTGGGCTAGTATTTCAGTTATCTTTCATTGAATTTCTAAGAGCTGTGGCTTATGTTTAGAAACACATACTCTTCAGTAAAACATACCTGGTCTAACACTCAGGATTGTTCCTTTTCCAAATATTAGGATATTATTGACTCCAGTATTACACAATGACTTGAGACTTTACAAAAACCTACTTACCCACTCACCTTCGATATTTACTTAAATGTTTAGTTTTTGTCCAAGAATCTCACTGCTAAAATCAGCTCTTTATAATAAGGAGCTGGTGGGAACCAGCAGTTAGCGTAATGGCTATGTCGTTGGACTCCCACATAGTTGACCGCCGTTTGCGTCCCGGACTCGGTGGCTTAAAACTCACACCGGGCGCGTGTGCGTGCGTGCCCAGGATCCCGAGGGGAGAATGGAGGAGAGGGGATTGCGGCGTGACCGTCCCCCCTGGGGGGTGGTTTCTCACTTTCTGTCTCTGTGAATCTCTCTGTCTGTCTGTCTGGCGAGCGCACGCGACCTATAGCGAAAATCTCTCCAAAAAAAAAAAGGAGCTGGTGGTGGAGTTTATGGACTGCCTGGAGCCTTCCTTTTCCTTGCACTTATTGTCATTTTACTAGAAATGTACCAATATTTCCTTACAACAGGCCCGCCTTTATAAGATAGGAGCAGGAATTGTATCCCCCTGCCCCGCTCCATTTTACAAAGGAGGAAAATAGAGGTTCAGAGAATTAATCAAGCTTCTCTTAGTCCCATGGAACATTTTACCAATTACAATAAGAAATTAAGGTTTCTAAGAGTCTGAACTGAGAGTCTCTCTCCTTAGTTCAAAGATCCACTTGCACCATTATGGTCCTTCATTAGATACAGTAGCATGTGAGGGTAGACAGCAGTGACCCTACGTAGTGGGAATACACCAGCAGTTGTTTGAATTAGAGTCCATTAATGAGGCTGCTGTGATTTTTGACTTGGGTTGTAAAATAGAATGGAACATTTGAAAATCAGGGTTACAGAGAGAAATTAGAAAGCATTAGTTATTCAAACTTACATGGCGTTACTGTCAGTTTTGTTCCCTTTCCAAAGAAGAGCTTTTCAGAGCTGCCCTGAGTTACACCCCCACAGACTGCTTTACAAATACTGCCAAGACCACTCCACCAGGTATGGAGTACCAGGGCTCCACTTGCCCTCCCAGGAGAAGCATGAAATCAGAAATACAGTGCTGCGCAATTATAAGTTGTATCATTATTCCTGAAGAGAGGAACTAGATTGTTTTAGTAATTAATTATGTAATTAGTGAATGTAGATGGTTGGCTGTTACTGTTAATTTGAAAGACCTCCGGCTTTGGGGTCAGACGACTTGGGTTTGAAATCCAGGGCAAGTTCCTTAACTTACTGTGCCGTGGTTTTCTCATCTGGAAAGCAGGAAGACTAATAATTGCTTCGTGATGTTGTTGTAAGAATTAAGAGTAGGGGGAACCAGCAGTTAGCGTAATGGCTATGTCGCTGGACTCCCACGTAGTTGACCGTGGTTCGCGTCCTGGACCCGGGCACGTGTGCGTGCGTGCTCAAGATCCCGAGAGGAGACTGGAGGAGAATGGATTGCGGCGTGACCATCCCCTCTGGGGGGTGATTTCTCGCTTTCTGTCTCTCTGTCTCTCTCTGTCTGTCTGTCTGGCGAGCGCACGCGCCCTATAGTGAAAACCTCTCCAAAAAAAAAAAAAAAAAAAAAAAAAGAATTAAGAGTAGGGAGTAGGTACCTAATTGCAACTGAGTCACAGTGGTCCTGATGACCAGCCCCTGGAGGTACTTACTGAAAGCACACTTCTCTAGGGGTTATTGTCCTAACCAGAGACCAAAGCATCAGTGGCTTTCCCCTCAAGCATAATCCCCCTATAGGAAGCACTTAGCTCTGGAATGTGAATGCCAAGAATTAAACAGCAGGTCCTCTGTTTTACCACATTAACATGAACAAGATACTCAGCCCCTCTGTGCTTCTATAAAAATACAAAATGCAAGAATATAAAAAGCTATCTTCCGTAAAAGAGGATAATAATAGCACCTAACTCACAGAGTTGGTATAAGGAGTAAATGTGATAATGGATAAAAAGCGCATTGTCTAGCATATAATACATTATAGCTAATTAATAATACATCTAGCTAATTAATACATTATCATTATTTTCTTCTCCCAAAGTGAAATACATTGTCAACATTCTTCCTCTCATAATGTTTAAAATATGCAAGTCCATGGACACTTGTCTTCCTCTAACTTATAAACCAGCAGGGCTATGAAGGCACAGAAGAGCCCTCAAGCAGTTTGACAAGGGAATTAAATGATTTTGTGAGAATTTAGGAAAGTCTTCATCTAATGGCATTGGTGCACCTCCATGGGATGTTGGGAGGGCATCTTTAGCCAGGCAGGACTTCAATATTGGCAGAGATGGGACAAGAAGCTATATTATCATTAGTTGATACCAAAAGGATCTTAAATCATATTCAGGAAGGGGCTCAATGCTCTCCTCCACTTACCGAGGTTCACTGTGAGCTGTGTTCCCTTTCCAAATGTCAACTTAGAACCACCGGTTTGCTGAACACTGTGCCAAGGAGCTTTGCAAAAACCTGTGGTGTCAACTTAATGAACCCAGTTTTGCAAAGCTTTCCAAGAACTAGAACTTTTTCCATCCTCCAAGCTTCAGAGGGAAGATAAGTGATGTATCTCCCCCCCCTCCCCCCCCCCCCCCCCCCCCCCCCCCCCCGGTAGCCTAGGGCATCAGGGCTGAGGGGTATATCCAGGTATGATTTTCACTTCAAGAAACTGGAAGTTCTCAGCAAGCCAATTCCGTATACGTCTTCTGTAGACCAAGGCAATCACACGGCTGACGGAATCTATCACAGAATATAAAACTCCCACTGGGAAATAAATTAACTATGTAGAACTTATAGGTAGTGTTTGATGGTCATAGTCACTGAAGACAAGATTAGTATTTTCCTTTTAGCTTTTTTCATCCTGCTCCAATCTGTACATGGCTGCACCTTTCACCTAATATCAAATTTGATTACTGTTCGTACTTAAGCCAACTTTCCCCTTAATAGGCATAGCAGTATTTTCTCTTGTTTTGGAACTCAGGGTTCCATTTTGAGCTGTTCACTGAGTCATGAGTAAAGAATGTTTGGGATGCAAATGATGCTGCTATGACCAAGGATGGTGATAATTTTCTCACTTTGGTCTGGGCTGAGCAGAGCTCTGAGCTGTACAGGCTTTTCCATGGACCTTGATGTCAAGCTCAGCTGTGTGACCTCGAGCAAGTTCATAACCTCTCTGAGTTTAACTGTCTTCATTTGCAATATTAAAGATGTAGGTGTGGAGTACTTTAAGAACTTTCTCAACTAAAAGTCTTTGATTCCGTGGATCTAATTTATCTACAAATGCTGCACAAATGTTTTCTCCGCCTAGGTCATCTAATCTTCTTTCCCATTTTCTAAACAAAATAAAGCAAATAGGCAAAGAAAAGTAGGTCTGTACTTATTACAGAGGGAAATAAAGTTGTCTAAGCCTACTGTTTTAAAGTTTTTCTAAGCCTTAACATTTGATCTTTTTAGAAGTTTGAAGTTAGAATTTTAGAACCAAATCTTCAGGGGAAAGTGTTGTGTGTGTTTTTTAAATTTTTTATTAAAAAAATTTTTTTTAGCTTCTAGATAATTCAAAAACCAATCCAAATAAACCGACGCCTTTGGTTTAAAGATAGTACTTACTAAGCTTCACTCTCAGTTGAGTCCCTGTTCCAAATGTAAATTTCCTATTTTCTTCTTCCCACAGGAGCAGCTGCCTTTACATAAACTATAGACTCTTGCTTACCCACAGGAAATGTGTGGTTTGATCTTTATAGGCTTTTCGCATCGTATAAGGGAATTTATGATCTGGCCAAATATTTCAACCCTCTGATGCAAGGTGTTAGGTATTGAGGCTGCGAAAGCTACCTCTGAATGTACTTACCCAGGCTTACAATTAACCGAGTGCCCTTTCCAAAGCTGATTTCCTCAGTGCTCTTCACACAGTGCCTAAGCCCTTTACCAAAAGTCCTTGTTAGTGTTGGGCTAAGACTTCCTCTTCTTAGACCCAGTCCTGTCTCTCGTGTGATTAGGGGCGCGAAGGGAGGCCAGCTGCAGAGCCGACAACTGGACTCCTGTCCTAATACAGCCCAGGACTTCTTAGACAATAAGTATAGGTCCAACTCTGTCAGGATTGTCCAAGGATCTTCTCTGACTTCAAGGAAACTGAGATCTCATTTTTCCTGAAAACCTAGCAGGTTGTTTCTTGCTGTCCACTCTGTCACACAGATTGGTAAGAAGATAACTGCCCTGTGGGTTACTTCTGGTTCAGACCTAGGAAAGGGAAGTAGACCCCCAAGGGTCATCAAATATCGTAGGATGCCAGGCTCTCTTTCTCACTACTGGAAAGACAAAAAATGCCACTTTTCCCTTGTTGACTGCTGAAAGTCTAATTTAAAAAAAAAGTAATTCTTAAAATGCTTTCTTTCCCCCATAGACTTTACTGATCAGCTTAAGAAAAGTTACAATTGGAAAGATAAACCTATTCAATAAAATAATGCAATACATACTAAAGTCAATGGAGAGATGATGTTTCTGATTATCTGGTGTTTTACTGTAGTGTATTAGAGCTGTTGTTCACATTCTTTTCTCCTGAAGCTTACCTATTTACTCAGGGCCACCGTTAACTGGGTCCCAGCCCCAAACATGCATCTGCTGTTATTCAATCACAGACTTTGGCCCATTCATAAAACCCTTGCCTCCCTTAACGCAATGACAATGACTCCTCAGAAACTGACCTAGACAGTACTTGATAAAAACTGTAGGATTTTAATGAATATTTGTCCATTTGAAGTGTATTGTATTAAACTTTCATGTTTTCTTCCTATTCCCTAAGGAACACTCAAATCTCTGACAATTTCCAGATGGAAAAAAAATTAATTCTGCCAGATATTACTTGCTGAGTTTCAGGATTCTTCTAGTCTTGGCTCTAAATGTCAGTTTCCTATTAACCCACATACCCACAGGAGTGAGCACCTTTACAAAAACCAGAGGTGTCAGCACAGTTGAAAAGGATGTGGTGTCAACTTTGCTCTTTCCTCATTAGAGAGAGACACTCTTTGTTCCCCATAGGTGTCCCATCTTCCCTGGGAAAGGTCTCCCCTCTTTTGATCTTTCAGAGCAGAGATAGGAGGGGGCACAGTGGATTTCAAGGATGAAGATGATAAATAAGATATCAAAATGTTATCACACTATGCACAGCCTTCTTCTTTCGGGCTAAGTTGACGGTTTCCTAGAAGACTATTTTCAGTACTTTTCTCTCTCCTGGATGCAATAAATGGATTTCAAATTGGCATCTGGGTATGGACCCCCTGGCTCTGATGAGTGCCCTACATTGAACCAAGAAATTATGCTACCTCCTATTGAAGAAGCACGCTTTCCTTTTTCCCTTGCTGGGCAATGAGCAGTTTAAACGACATGCACTGGGGATATAAACTAATAACTCTCGGGTCAGCTCCATAGCTTCATGCATCTGCATCCTGGAATGTGAGACCTGGAAGGGAACTTAGTGGCTTCCTGGGCTGAAGCCTTCATTTTAAAGATGAAGATGCTGAAGACCTGAGGGGTAAATTTGCTCGAGGTCATGTAGGTAGGTAGAGGCAAAGCCGGGACTAGAACTCAGGTTACCTTATTTTAGAGATATAGAACTTGCTAATTCATCTAAATTTTTTTTTATTTCTTAGACTGTAGGCAACGGCAACTGAGAGTAGGAGAAATGGCCCATGAGAGCCCGGGGGAGCCAAGGAAAAGAGAGAGATAGCAACCTTTGCCCTTTACCAAGAGGATCATCCAACAGAGTGGGCTTTGATTATTCTCTCTCTGCAGGACTCATTACAGGCAGTGACATCTAAAGCAGGGACAGCAAATGCAAAACTGTGGCATTACTTCCTGTTCCTGCTCACATAGCAGATATTGCTAATAGACACATCACTCTCTTCCTCTGAGAGTAGATGTGGCTTCAGAATCCTTACCAGTGTGCTCCAGATGGCCACTACCGATTGTGAGCACTTGGTAATTGAGATGTAACCTGTTTACCTTCCCTGCCCTGAAGAATAATTAGGTAGAAGACCCTACAGATGGCTTGAGAAATTTGGCTGACTGGAGTTAGGACAGATCCCTTAGGCCCCATCACAAAAAATATCACTGACCTGGTTGGACCAACTCTTCTTTCTGCTCCAGAGGAGGCAACAGTAAACCACGGAGTGTCCCTTCTTCCTCATAGTTTTCCTTCAAGTCCTGGCATTGTAGAGGGCTCTGGGCAAAAAATCATGTTCTTCATTCTTACTCTTGCTCAAAGGGCCATTGACAAGGCCCTTCCCCAAGACAGAGGCCCTGGGTCCCCACTGAACTGCTTATGTCTAGGAACGGGCACCGTTGACGGGACCTTGTCCCTCCTTGGCATGCTTCCTGCAGTCCACCAGGCCAGTTCTGTCCCGGAACTCTTGGGATTAAATGTGGCACAGGAGAAAAGTGATGCAGAAATCTTTCTCTAGACCACACACCCCTATTACCAGGCATTCAGATGTTTCTAAACTTTCCTTTTAAACCACACATTTCTGTTCTTTCATATAAAAAAGAGATGCACTTGTCTGTATCCATCCAAAGAAATCTCCCCATGTCCTCTACTGTTGCATTAGAAAAATGTCCATCTGTCCTCTTAGCGTGCTATTTCATATTCTTAAAGATGAGCCTCTTTGGGTGACTGGAGGGGAATGGGCCCTTTGGGTCATCAGAGAAGCAGCTGCCAGTTTCAGGGTTGAAAAGAGAATGCACACCAAAGCGGCAGCATTGACTTAAGTTGTAAGCAAAGAACATTTCCTTTCTCTGAGCTGTTTTCTGTCAACCTCCAGTATGACTGGCTTATGGAGAAGGGATAATTTGAGCAGCAGAGGGCGCTGCGAGGTCAGAAACAAAGCTGCCCACCTCAGAGGAAACTGGGAACAATGTCCCCTTCTTGAGCAACAAGAATAATCAAGATCCAATTGGTGTAACAAGGGTGGCTTTGTTTATCAAATCCCTTTTGCCCCCACCCAGTCTGAGGGTCCCTCTTGAGTAGTACTTTTGGGCTAATGAAAGGTAGTTCTACTTCACCAGGAGTGGGGGTACCTGGGGTGTCTCTGCAGGCTGCAGATGTCAATGGGCTTAAGGAAGATGGGGAGGGGATTCAAGGGCAACATCTATAGTGGGTCACCAAATCTGGAGGGTTTCTCCTATCCCTAAACTCTGGGGTCGCTTGGTCATACCATGCTGTGATCTCTCATAAGCAAGCAAGTTCCAGCTTCTGGGAGACATAGGGACAGTGACCTGGAAGGCTCATTTTTCACGCTTCTGATGCTCTTAGGGATTTGGGAAGAGCACAGCTGGCTCAGGTCCTGGGGGAGCGCAGCGCTCTGTGATGTGCTTGCAGCCCTGACAGCAAATTAAAGATGTCTTTTATTTATTTATTTATTATTTTTTAACCATTGCTTAGCATAACAAGTCTTTTGCCAGATTTTGCTACTTTATTTTCTAGATTTACTCAGCCTCTTTTCTCTGAACAGTTTTGATGAGAGTAATGCTTTTAGGAGATATATTTGTCTTTTTTAAAAATAAAAATAGCAATAGCAACAGTAATACCTAACATTCATAGATCATTTATTGCTAGATGTATTGCAATGTGTATGTCACTTAATTTTCTGATAGTTGTATGGAAGACTATTATTATCTCTATTCGCAGATGGAAAAATGGAGTCTCAGAGGGGTGAAGACATATTTAAAGACATAGAGCAAGTAACTGCCGAGCCTGTGTGAGCCCAGGCAGCTGGTTCCAGAAGCCTACTCTCAGCCCTGGCACTGCACAGCCTTGAGAAGTGCTCTTCCCAAAGTACCCCAGCCCAAGGAAAGTCATGATTATGCCACTCGAGTAGGGCCTGGTGTCTGACCCTTCTGTGTGAAGCTTTAGGACAGAATATGTGTCCCTCTGTGTGACAGTCCATGGAGCCCACATTTTTGTACTTGGTTTTGGTTGGATGTAAGTGAGCTTGGGTAGTTAGAAGGATAGCAGCTTAGTCTCCCAACCTAGGAGAGGCAAAGGGAAGAGGCCTTCTTGAAGACACAAGCCTCATTGGTTCTGCAAACTAGCCATTTTGGGGGAACAGAAATCAAGACTTCCCACTGATAATTTGGCCTCCGGCACACAAAACTCACGCGATTGAACTTCCAAATTTGGGAAGAAACTGACCATCAACCAGATGACTAGAAATCGCTGCAGGACCACAAGAAATATGGGAAAGCAGGAAAATACCTCTCCTCCAAGGGAAAAGGATAACTCGTCTTCACACACAGTTCAAGGGAATTCATGGAAATGTCTGATAAACAATTCAGAACATTCATAATAGCAAAACTAACAGAGATGGAAGAGAAGAGAGACAATGAACTGCTGAAGAGGAACGAGAAAGAAGTTATCGAGTTCCAGGAGGTGAGGAAATGCATGCAAGATCTAAAAGAGGAATTTCACACTTTACAAAAGAATCAGATGGAACTGTTAGAGATGAAAGCTATAATATAGGAAGTCAAAATCTCCCTTGAAAGTATTAAAAGCAGACTAGATCTTACAGAAAATAGAATCTCAGACATAGAAGAGAAAATTGCTGGCCTAGAAAAATCCACCACGAAGACCGAGAAAATGGCACAAAAATTTGAGACTAATATACGAGAAATACTAGATACCATCAAACGTCCAAACATCCGGATAATAGGCATCCCAGAAGCGAAGAGACTCATAAGGGCATTGATAATCTATTCCATAAGATCCTGCAAGAAAACTTTCCAAACCTGGAGAGGCACTCAAAGATTCAGTCCCAAGAAATACAGAGGACCCCAAATAGAATCAACCCAAGAAGATCTTCTCCAAGACACATTATAGCCAGACTGACCAAAACAACAGACAAAGACAAGATACTAAGATTGGCAAGAGAAAAACGGCAAGTTACCTACAAGGGATATCCCATCAGACTAATGGCAGATCTCTCATCGGAAACAATGTGAGCGAGGAGAGAATGGGAAAATATATTCAACGTGTTAAGGGAAAAGCAATTTCAACCGAGAATACTGTACCCAGCAAGATTATCATTCATTTGGGAAGAAAAGACACGAACATTCCCAGATAAACAAAACCTGAAAGAATTTACCAGCACCAGACCAGATCTCCAAGAAGTTCTTAAGGGAGTGCTATGTCAGTAAAATTAAATGCAGACATACAGAAATAAGAGTTCAAAAACTAAGAAAATGGGCAACTTAATTGTAGGAACAATGTTTGGAGATGAATGTTATATCCCAGAATTCAATCTGGAAGATCGAACCTTAACAGAAGAAAGATTAAGTACATGAGACTGAACCGATGAAACAACATTCTGTGACTTGACTAAAATATTGCTGCTTTTCTCCTAAGCTTTCTTTTCCGGTTTCAAAGGATTTTTGTCCTGTCTTGAGCTGTTGATAGGTGCATGTACCTACTATTTGAACAGAATACTAACCTGTTTCTAGGCTTTAAGTTTCAGGGAAATATCATTACCAGTTCAAAACTACTCTTCTTGAAATTACCTGCTGAACTTGCTATTGAAAGTAGTTAGATTACTTATGATATTGTGTGATCAACAAAATGTTGGGGAAAAAGGAATGGAAGACAACTGTATATAGCAGAGATAGTGTAATAAGAGAGTGGGAAAGGGCAGAGGGTCAGACATGGGGTAAAAAACATATATATACGTATACATATGTATGAAAGTAGAAATGGAATATTATTGATGATAACATGCATGATTAAGCCACTATGCAGTTTATTCTAGATGGGAAACCACATTTAGTATGTTGTGATGATGCTCAGGGAATGAATGTTAAGTAATTAAAAAAAAAAGTTGCAGGAGGAAAAAAAATGGTAAAACTGTTCATATCGAAATTTTAAAAAAATGCATATTTGATGACTGCAGTAAGCTATATAGCCCCAGCTGGGTACTACTTTATAATATGTTTATTTTACTCACTGAGGTTTATGCCTAAAGTCAGACTTGGGTTCATGCATAGGTATATATCAGCTGTGCTAGCTAAGGATATATTTAGACTAATTAAGTTCATTAGCAAATCAATTAAATGGGGGGGGGGGAAGGCATAGAAAGCAACCATGGACCAGAGACAATGTGGGAGGAGGGTGGGACATGGCAGAGGGTGAGGGATAGGGAATCAAGAATGGCAAAACAAAAAACAAAGTATACAAGACATAAGAATTGGAAAACTATTTGCTGAAAACATGTATGTTGATGTGCTTGATTGAGCCAATACACAGTGTATTTTGGATGGAAAATTCATTTGTATGCTGTAATGATGTATAGTGAATTAATGTAAAAAATATAAATTTAAAGAGGAAAAAAAAGAATAGCAGCTTACCTTGAACATTGTTATGGTCTAGATCAGGAAGGGGTTACTGAGTGCACCTGTAAATATCAAGCTTGGATGACACCATTAGAGCAGACAGGCTCCAGGAGATTGAGCTTGGGACTTGGAAGCTCTGAAACAGACTTGGGCCAGCAGGGGAGTGGGTTCTGTGGAAAGGATCCTTGCCAGTAGGTGGCAGTGCAGGCCTTGGCAGCAGCTCTGCTGTGCCTAGACCCTGTGGCCCAAGTTTCTTTCCTTTCTTTTTTTTCTTCCTCCCTTTCTTTCCCTTTCTTTGTTTCTTTGTTTCTTTGTTTGTTTGTTTGTTTGTTTGTTTCTTTCTCTCTCTCTCTCTCTCTTTCTTTCCCTTCCTTCCTTCCTTCCTTCCTTCCTTCCTTCCTTCCTTCCTTCCTTCCTTCCTTCCTTCCTTCCTTTCTCTCTCTCCCTCTCTCTTTCTTTTCCTTCCTTCCTTCCTTCCTTCCTTCCTTCCTTCCTTCCTTCCTTCCTTCCTTCCTTCCTTCCTTCCTTCCTCTTTCTCTGTTTTCTTTCCTTTCTTCCTTTCTTCTTTCTCTTTCTCTCTTTTCCTTCATTTTTTTCCCTTCTTCTTCTTCCTCCTCCTCCTCCTCCTCCTCCTCCTCCTCCTCCTCCTCCTCCTCCTCTTCTTCTTCTTCTTCTTCTTCTTCTTCTTCTTCTTCTTCTTTTAATGCTTTTTCCATAGGGCATGTGCCTTTTCTAGACACAGACAGAGAGAGGAAAAGTGAGAAATCATCCCCCAGGGGAGATGGCAGCATTGTGATCCCTTCTTCTCCATTCTCTTCTTGGGATTTTGGGCACATGTGAACATGTAAACAGCTTGTTTCAAGCCATTGGGTCCAGGACTTGAACCGTGGTTAGCCATGTGGGAGTCCAGTGCTTTAACCACTATGCCACCAGCTGGCTCCCCAAGTTCTTTTCTATATCTAGGAGTCCTGAGGGTGCTCGAGGTAAGACTTTGGATTGCCGGGTATTTCCTTTTGGTATTCTTAGTGTGCAAATTTCATGTTGCCAGGGAAAGCAAGATGCTCAGTGAAATTTGGATGACACCAAATCAATGAATACTTTTTAGTATAAATATATCCAAAATATAAAATGTTCTAAATATCACTAAGAATTTTGATGTTGTTTATTTGAAATGCACATATAACTAGGTGTCCTCTTATTTGCCAAATCTGTCAGACTTATCTGTGCCAGTTGTGAGTTTTTAAGTGTGGAAAGTTGCATTCCTTCAATGCACAAGTATTTATTGATGTCTATTTTGTGGCAGACACAAAGCTAGGGGCTGGAGATAAATCGATTGAAAGAAAAACGGGGCCCACATGAAGTTTATGTTATGGGTGTGTGTGTTGTCAGAGGGGTGAGAGACAAATACTAACAAGTGTAAGTCGATGATTTCAGATAGTGATATGAGGAGCAGAAGGGAAGAGGTGTAATGGAGTGTGTCTATTTTGGGGGCGGGTGACTAATTTACTTACAGTAGCCATGGAACACCTCTGTGAGCTGATATTTGTTGTGAAAACTTGAACCAGAGTTTTAGGTAGTTAGAACACCAAGGTCGGTGGAGAGCCAGGAGAAAGGCCACTCTGGCTAAGAGGAGAGAGAGGGAAGAAGGAGACCTGTGGGACGAGGCTGGAGAGGAGGCAGGGGCCAGATCAACTGCAGTGTGTTACAGGCCCAGAAAGGAGATCCGCGTGTCATTATCTGATTTCATAACCTGGAGAACAGATGTTCAGAGACCATTTTTGGTTTGGTCCCAGTAAGAGATGGTGTTTGAAGTGTAGCAGGCCGCAGGAAAAATAACATAGTAAATCATTAAATGGAGTCTGCTAGGCTAAGAGTTTAACAGCCATTCTGCTTCTGTAAGACACTTGCAAGAACTTGCCCACCCGTTGCCAGTATACCTGCAAATTATGCCCCCACCCCCACCCCTTGTAACCTTGTGGTTTCACAACCCTAGCAGTTGCCGTCCCAGAAATCCTTGCAGCCTTTCATTCCCCGGCCAAATTCCACGCCTTGTGGGTATCGTACCTACAACCCCTACCCAGAACCCTTCCTCCTTTCCCTTCCTTAATGGAAAGTCCCTTCCTAGCAGCATGGAGACCCCTCCCCAAAAGCTGAAAATCCCCTTTTTGGAGTTGTGCTTAAATGCTCTGTGACATTGCAGGACAGGACTGTCACCTTGCCACTGCTTGCTTGTGGTGTGAGGTGTCAGTCCTTTGCCAGGAATATAGGCTCATATATTCTCAAATCAAGTGGTCTCAATCCCTGATGATCTCGCGCCACAACAGAAGGCAGTGGAAGTGGGAGATACAGGTTGGCTGGAGATACATATTGGCGGTAGCACTGACAGGTCTTACTGACTAATTGGATGTAGGGGAGGAAGGAAATGAAGGAACTCCTGGAAACACTCCTTGGTTTGGGGAGTAAGTTAGTTGGTCTTCTGATTTCTCGGGCAGTGCTTCCCAAGTATTGTCATGTCATGGCTTACATGGAAACTTGTGCTTGAATGTGCATGGCTGTAAGGGGCTGGCTGAAGGCTCCAGCACCCCAAGCATACAAGGTCACTGTGTGCACTGCCTCAGCAACCTTGTAACCCACTCGTGCAGGTCACCTTGAGGTAGTTCTGTGGGAGAGTTTCCCAGCTGGAGCCAAATGTATCCTGTAAAGGGCCTAATTAGAGACAGAAAGCCAGGAAGGCAAGGTGTGGCGAGCACCCTCAGGATCAGAGCTCTCCCTTAAGGATCTGAAATAAAGGGTTTCTGGATTTCTGGAATTCAGGACTAGGACAGATTTTAGAAATAGTTGTGTCCACGCTTCTTCCCTTTTTCTTTACACAGAAGAGTAAGAGACTTGTCCAAGATGCTCATTCGTTTATTCCATTTACTGGGTGCTATGACGTGCACCCTGCTGTGCAAGGCGCAGTGAGCTAGGGCCTCTCACGGTGCAGTTCAGGGACTGGTTGGTGCAAGGGTCTGTGTTCAGAGGATACAGAGAGATAAACAGCATTTTAATAAATATTTAAACATGTCATCTTTTGCTCGCAGTTCCTTTCTCTCTCTTTTCTTTTCCTTCCTTCTTTCCTTCTTCATTTCAAAGGTAATCATTATCAAAAGTTATTCATTTAGGAAGGACTGACAACCAAAACAGCAAAATGAACAGTTTCCTTGACTAGAGGCATTGGCCTCAGAGTTACCGAAAATCCAGTCACCTGACGGCCAGTGCTGCGCGTCTCTCGTCATCTCCCCCCATCTCCTTCCTGTCAGAAGCCCTAATATGGTCTCAGAGACCTCAGGATCCCTGTGTTATTAGGTACCCTCTGCCCTGAGATGAAGAGAAGATGCTGCTTCTTGCAGGCTTTAGCCTTTTGTTTCTCTGTGCGTGGATTCATTTGTTTATCTCCTCTCCTTCTGTGCCCGGCTTCCCTCCCTGTGACTTTCTGAGGCTTGGCTTCTTTCCCTTGCACTCTTGCTTTCAGCTTTCTCTGCTGTTGGCGTTGACTTCTGGGTCCTTTCCTGCCCCTACTCACTGAGTTCTCTCCGGCTGGGCTGTGTTGGACCCAGTGCCTGGGGAGTGCAGAATTCACCATTTTCTCATTTCTTCTCTTCACAGACAAGGGCATGCTGTGTAACCAAGTGACCCAAAGTTTTCGGGAGCTGGCAGTGGACAGTGGCAGTGGGGTGGTCCTGCCCTGCACTTACAGCACTAGTTACTCAGATCCAGATTTATACTGGTACCGAGAAAGGCCAGATGGAACTTTTCAGTTTATTCTTCACAGGGATAACACTCAATCCCATAATGCAGAATTTACTGAAGGTCGATTTTCTGCGAAGCGCAATCAGAACCAGAAAACTTTCCACCTGGCGATCAACCCCTTGAGGATGGAAGACAGTGCCCTCTACTTCTGTGCCCTGAGCACGGTGATGCAGGTGCCCGGGAAGCCTGCACAGAAACCCACAGGCACAGCTCAATGGAGCTACCCTCAGGGAAGGCCAAGTATTGGATCTGGCATCCTTCTAGTTTTTATGCTCCATCTTGGCCTTTAGAGTGCCATAAAGTATCTGCTAATTAATAACAGTGCAGATCACATCGAGGGAGCACCCTGGTTTCCGGTAGAGCAAAGCATCTTATACCTCAGCCGACCCTCGACATCTGAGTGGCTCATAGTGGGTTAGGGGACCTGCATGTCTGAGGGACTAGTGTCTGTGTGTCCCCTGTGCCTAGGTGGCACCTGATACAGAACGGGGTTTGACAAGTCCATGCTGCATTTGCTGTGAGGGTGTCAGAGTGGCGCCCATGAAAGGCCAACCCAAGGACAGTGTCAGCATCAGCGGTGTCTTTACATTACTCTCCATCATCACTTTTCCGTTAGTGTGAATTGATCTGTTTTCATTTTGAAAATAAAATTGGTCACAAAGTGATTTACTTAAAACATTTTCCCCAGTTAACCTTTTCTCTGTGTTGTCTTATTTCTAGCTTTTTCATTTCTCCTTGATTCTCTGTGGCACCTCCATTTTCCTTACTTTATTGGAGAATGTTTTCCTTTCTTTCCTTTTTTTTTGGAGAAGTTCTTGCTATAGGGCGCGTGTGCTCGCTAGAAAGACAGAGAGACAGAAAGCGAGAAATCACCCACCAGGGGAGATGGTCACACCGCAATCCCTTCTCCTCCATTCTCCTCTTGGGATCTTGGGCACGTACGCACATGCGCCCAGTGTGAGTTTAAGCTACTGGGTCCGGGACTCGAACCGCAGTTGACTACATGGGAGTCCAGTGATGAGAATGTTTTTCTTTCATGGAACAACAATGAGGTACTCCTACGAATTGTCTGTGGGTCCTAGAACCCTAAATTCAAAACTACTAAGTTTGGAGCTCAGTGGGATCTCTGGGTAGATACTTTCCTCCAAGGGAAATCAAGTATGTAATTTCAAAATAGATACGTCCTCAGTCCCTGGGACTCAGTCTTTCCCTCCTTCCTCTAAGTCTATTGAATTCTCTACCACAGAAGAATTATTTGAGTCATTAGAGATCATCTTAAAAGTGAAAGAGACTTTAGACAGTACTTCATAAGAAATCCATTGAAGCCCAGAGAAGTTAGAGATATTCCCAAGATCTAGTAGATGGTTGATGCAGAGCCAGGGATGAGGGGCTACCTGTCCAGACTCTGTTCTCTAGCTGCACGCACAGAAGTTTTATCAGCAGGTGGGCTGGATGACAGTGTAACTGCACTTCTAACATAGGTGGGTGGAATACCTGCACTATGGAGCAATGGAAAGAACCTGAGATGGGGGAACCCAAGGCCTTGGGCGAGCGGTTCTGCCTCCTGGGGCTTCCGTTCTGCTGCGCTGAATGTGTCACAGGTTCTTAGAGAACTGCCTCAGACTTAAATGAGGTGCTGTTTTTGGAAGCTCTGGAAACTAGTCCACATTCAATGGCCTCCAGACCGGAAGGCTGCCACAGTCTCTTTTAGCTTTTGCCTTAAATCTCTTCTAGAAACTCCTTTTGGTGTAAGAAATGTATGCTCATGAGATGTGTTAGAATGTTCTCCTCCACCCCATGTAATCAAAGTGAGCCCGACAGTGGCTTACTTACATGCTAGCTACAGGAAATGTTGAAATTCAGGCCATCACCATGTCTTCATTGTCAGCATGTTCCTATAGAAGGGACTTTGGGCTGACACTTGTGAGACACACTTCTCCTCTCAGCAATATTGCTGAATGATTTTAGAAAGGCATGTACTATTTTGGGAGGAGAGGAATGTTTTCCCATTTGAAAAATGAGGATGTGGTCTTTTCATTACTTGCAACTTCAGAGAAACAGTCTAATGTCATACAAGGTAACAGACATGCACGTTCTAGACAAAGGCTTTTTTTTTAAGATTTTTTTTTTTTCCATAGAGCGTGTGCTCACTGGAGGGTGAGAGAGGACAGAGACAGAGAGAGAGATAGTGAGAAATCACGCCCCAGGCGGGGATAGACATGCCATAGTCCCTTCTTCTAAATTTCCCTTTTGGTATTTTTGGCCTGCAGGTACATGTGACACTCATGAATTTCATGTCGCCATTCTGAGACTCAAACTGCAATCTACCATGTGGAAGTTCAGTGCCTTCACCACCACGCTGTCTGCTGCCCACCCCCCCCAAGCTCTCTTTTTATATCTGGGGGCCCTGAGGGTGCTCAAGGCAGGACTTAGGTTTGCCTGGTGTTTCCATTCGGTATTCTTGGTGTGCATGTCTGGTGTTGCCAGAGAAAACAAGATGCTCAGTGAAATTCAAATGATAGCTAAAAATGAATACTTTTTTAGTATAAATGTATCTTAAATATGGGAAGTCCTAAATATTACTAAAAATGTTCTTGTCGTTTATTTGAAATACACATTTAACTGGGTGCCTTCTACTTTTATTTGTTAAATCTAGCAGACTTTTCTGTGCTAATGTAAGCTTTTCAGTGCAAAAAGTTACATTTCTTCAATGCACAAATATTTATTGATATCTATTACGTGGTAGACACAAAGCTAGGGTCTGGAGATACATCAATGAAAAGAAAAACAGTGTCCACATGAAGCTTATGTTTCAGGTATGGCCGAGGGATGAGAGACAAATACTCAACATGAGTAAGTCTGATATTTCAGATAAGGATATGAGGAGCAGAGGGGAAGAGGTGTAATGGAGGGCGTCTATTTTTGGGGTGGGTGACTAGTTTACTTAAAGTGGCCATGGAAAGTCTCTTTGAGTTGATGTTTGTGAAAACTTGAGCCAGAGTTTTAGGAAGTTAGAACACCGAGGTCGGTGGAGAGCCAGGAGAAAGGCCACTCTGGCTGAAGGGGAGAGGGAGGGAAGAAGGAGAGCTGTGGGATGAGGTGGAGAGGAGGCAGGGGCCAGATCAACTGCAGTGTGTTACAGGCCCAGAAAGGTCAGCGTGTCGTCATCTGATTTCATAAGACCAGGAGAACACATGTTGAGAGACCTTTTGGGGGTTTTTGCATTGGTCCCAGTCAGAGATGGCGTTTGAAGAAGGTGGTGGCAGTGGAAGTGGGAGACTGGCTGGAGATACATTTTCATGGTAGCACTGACAGGTCTTAGTGACAGAATGAATATAGAGGAGAAGGGCAATGAAGGAACTCCTGTAAACACTCCTGGAAACACTTCTTGCTTTAGGGGAGAGAGTTAGCTGGTTTTCCGTTCTCTAGGGCACTGCTTCCCAAGCGTTGTCATGTCATGGCTTACATGGAAAATCACGTCTGAATGTGCGTGGCTGTAAGGGGCTGGCCGAGGGCTCCAGCCACGCGGAGCATACAAGGCCACTGTGGGCACTGCCTCAACAACCTTGTAACCCACTCGTGCAGTTCACCTCCGGGAAGCACTGTGGGGGATGAATTTCCCAGCTGGAGCCAAATGTATCCTGTAAAGGGCCTAATTAGACACAGAAAACCACAATGGCAAAGTGTGGTGAGGACCCTCAGGATCAGAGCTGTCCCTTAAGGATCTGGAATAAAAGGTTTCTGGATTTCTGGAATTGAGGACTAGGACAGATTTTAGAAATAATTGTGTCCACGCTTTCTCCCTCCATCTTTACACAGAAGAGGAAGAGACTTGTCTATGAAACTCACTTATTTACTCTATTTACTGGGTACTATGACGTGTACCCTGATGTGCTAAAGACCATGAACCGGGGCTCCTCCAAGTGTGATTGATGGGCTGGTACACTAGTCTGTGGTAAGCGGGTACAGAAAGGGAGATAAACTGCTTAAACAGCAATGGGATGGATGTCCAAGAATGTCATCTTTTGGCTCGCAGTTGTTTTCTTCCCCCTATTTTTTCTTTTATTCATCATACTTTTTAATTTAAGGTCATTCATTTTTATTATCAAAAGTTACTAGTTCAGGAAGAATTGACTACCAAAACAGCAAAATGAACAGGTTCCCTGACTAGAGGCATTGGCCTCAGAGTTACCGAAAATCCAGTCACCTGACGGCCAGTGCTGCGCGTCTCTCGTCATCTCCCCCCATCTCCTTCCTGTCAGAAGCCCTAATATGGTCTCAGAGACCTCAGGATCCCTGTGTTATTAGGTACCCTCTGCCCTGAGATGAAGAGAAGATGCTGCTTCTTGCAGGCTTTAGCCTTTTGTTTCTCTGTGCGTGGATTCATTTGTTTATCTCCTCTCCTTCTGTGCCCGGCTTCCCTCCCTGTGACTTTCTGAGGCTTGGCTTCTTTCCCTTGCACTCTTGCTTTCAGCTTTCTCTGCTGTTGGCGTTGACTTCTGGGTCCTTTCCTGCCCCTACTCACTGAGTTCTCTCCGGCTGGGCATGTGTTGGACCCAGTGCCTGGAGAGTGCAGAATTCACCATTTTCTCATTTCTTCTCTTCACAGACAAGGGCATGCTGTGTAACCAAGTGACCCAGAGTTCTCGGGAGCTGGCCGTGGACAGTGGCAGTGGGGTGGTCCTGCCCTGCAGTTACAGCACTAGTTACTCAAATCCACGTTTATACTGGTACCGAGAAAGGCCAGATGGAACCTTTGAGTTTATTCTTTGCAGGGATGATACTTTTACTTATAATGCCGAATTTACTGAAGGTCGATTTTCTGTGAAGTACAATCAGAAACAGAAAACCTTCCATTTGGCGATCATCCCCGTGAGGATGGAAGACAGTGCCCTCTACTTCTGTGCCCTGAGCACGGTGATGCAGGTGCCCGGGAAGCCTGCACAGAAACCCACAGGCACAGCTCAATGGAGCTACTCTCAGGGAAGGCCAAGTCCTCGATTTGCATCCTTTTTCTAGTTTTTTTTGTGCTCCAGCTTGGCCTTTAGAGTGCCATAAAGTGTTTGCTAATTAATTACAGTGCAGAGCACATCGAGGGAGCACCCTGGTTTTAGAGCAGAGCATCTCCTGATTTCTGCCTCAGTGAGTCCTGGACAACTGAGTGCTTTGTGGTAGGCAAGGGGAACTGCATGTCTGAGGGATTATTGTCTGTGTTCCCTGGGCCTAGGTTGCACCGGATACAAAATGAGGTTTGATAAGTCCGTACAGCATTTGCTATGAGAGTGTCAAAATAGTGCCCATGAAAGGCCCACCTAAGAAGAGTATCCATATTAACGGTGTCTTCACTCTCCCTCTTCACTTTTCCAGTAGTGTGAATCAATCTGTTTTCATTTTGAAAATAGAATTGGACCCAACGTGATTTACTTAAAACATTTTCTCCAATTAACCTTTTTCCTGTGTCACCTTATTTCCAGTCATTTCATTTATCCCTGATGCTCTGTGGCTTCTCCGTTTTCTTTACTTTATTTGGAGGATGTCTTATTATTTTTTTTTTTCTTGGAAGAGCATTGAGATATTTAATCCTACAGATTATCTGTGAATCCTAGAACCCTAGATTCAAAACTAGCAAGTTGGAGCTCAGTGGGATCTCTGGGGAGATACTTTCCTCCAAGGGAAATCAAGTATGTAATGTCAAAATAGATACGTCCTCAGTCCCTGGGACTCAGTCTTTCCTTTTTCCCTCTAATTCTATTGAATTCTCTGCCACAAAAAGAATTATTTGAGTTATTAGAGATAATCTTAGAAGTCAAAGAGACTTTAGACAGTATTTTACAAGAAATTCACTGTTCCCAAGATCTATCATTGGTCAGTGCAGAGCCAAGGATGAGGGGCTGCATGTCCAGGCTCTGTCTCTAGCTGCAGCCAAGGGGGCTTTATTGGCAGGAGGGTTGGACAGCAATGTATCCACACTTCAAAAATAGGTGGGTAGAGTCACCACGCTAGGGAGCAATGGAAGGGACATGAGGTGAGGGAAGTAAAGGCCTTGGATGAGTGGTTCTGCCTTTAGTGTCATAAGTCTTTAGATGGCTGCCTCAGACTTAAAGTGAAACTGTAGTCCACATTCAATGGCCTCCAGACCGGAAGGTTGCCACAGTCTCTTTTAGCTCTTGCCTTAAATCTCTTCCAGAAACTCCTTTTGGTGTAAGAAATTCATGCTCATGTGATGTGCTAGAATGTTCTCTTTCCTCCTCCACTCTGTCCAATCACTCTGTGAGGCTGACAGTGGTTTCCTGACATGCTAGCTACAGAAAGTGTTGAAATTCAGTGTAGCCCATATTCAGACCATCACCATGTCTTCTTTGTCAGCATATTGTTATAGAAGGGACTCGGGGAGGGACTAGCCATTGGCGTTATAGTTATGTCGCTGGACTCCCATGTAATTGACTATGGTCCGAGCCCCAGATCCGGTGAATTAAACTCACAACGGGTGTGTGTGCCCAGGGTCTCTGAGAGGAGAATGGAGGAGAAGGGATTGTGGTGTGGCCATCACCTCTGGGAGTTGAGTTCTCACTTTCTGCCTCTCTGTCTCTCTCTGTATTTCTGGTGAGTGCACACACCCTATAGCAAAAACCTCTCCAAAAAAATAAAAAAGGAAGGGACTTGGGCTGGCACTCATGAGTCCTGCTTCTGCTCTCAGCAATATCTTGGCTTTGCTGAATGATTTTAGACAGGCATGTACTTATTTGGGGATATATTTTTTCCATCTAAAAAAAATGAGGATGTGGTCTTTTCATTACTTGTAACTTCAGAGATACAATCTAATGTCATACAAGGGAACAGACGTGCACGTTCTAGACAAAGGCATTTTCTTTTTAAGATTTTTTTTTTTGGCCATAGAGTGTGTGCTCGCTTGAGAGTGAGAGAGAAGGACAGAGACAGAGATAGGGATAGTCAGAAATCATACTCCAGGGGCGAAAGCCATGCCAGTTCTTCTAAATTTTCCTCTTGGGATTTTGGGCCTGCAGGCACATACAGCACCCGCGGATTACAAGCCACCGGTCTGGTACTCAAACTGCAATTGAACATGTGGGGCCATTTAATTTCTCTAATCTTTCTTGGGGGACAATCTAATAAACACATGTGATTTCCTTTAGCCCAATACCGCCAGTATTGGGCTATCGAGTATCAACAACAACAACATAACCATTGACAGCAGGCGTATACTGCTTTTGTATGTAAATACTTCTCAATAGCCCCGCTAAAGTAACCTACAAAAGTGAGTTTCTGCATGTGTCTAAAAGTCACATGTTTTCACACTGACTACTCTCCACATAGAGATACATCAACGAAAAGAGAAACTGTCACATGAAGCTTATGTTACAGGTATGTGCTGGCAGAGGCGTGAGAGGGGAAAGACAAATACTCACATGAGTAAGCCAATGATTACAGAGGAGCAGAGGGGAAGAGGTGTAATGGAGGGTGTCTATTTTTAGGGTGGGTGACTAGTTTACTTAGAGTGGCCATGGAACACCTCTGTAAATTGATATTTGTGAAAACTTGAGCCAGAGTTTTAGGAAGTTAGAACACCGAGGTCGGTGGAGAGCCAGGAGAAAGGCCACTCTGGCTAAGAGGAGAGGGAGGGAAGAAGGAGAGCTGTGGGATGAGGTGGAGAGGAGGCAGGGGCCAGATCAACTGCAGTGTGTTACAGGCCCAGAAAGGAGGTCAGCGTGTCGTCCTCTGATTTCATAAGACCAGGAGAACACTGTTGAGAGACCTTTTGGGGGTTTTTGCATTGGTCCCAGTCAGAGATGGCGTTTGAAGAAGGTGGTGGCAGTGGAAGTGGGAGACTGGCTGGAGATACATTTTCATGGTAGCACTGACAGGTCTTAGTGACAGAATGAATATAGAGGAGAAGGGCAATGAAGGAACTCCTGTAAACACTCCTGGAAACACTTCTTGCTTTAGGGGAGAGAGTTAGCTGGTTTTCCGTTCTCTAGGGCACTGCTTCCCAAGCGTTGTCATGTCATGGCTTACATGGAAAATCACGTCTGAATGTGCGTGGCTGTAAGGGGCTGGCTGAGGGCTCCAGCCACGCGGAGCATACAAGGCCACTGTGGGCACTGCCTCAACGACCTTGTAACCCACTCGTGCAGTTCACCTCCGGGAAGCTCTATGGGGGATGAATTTCCCAGCTGGAGCCAAATGTATCCTGTAAAGGGCCTAATTAGACACAGAAAGCCACAATGGCAAAGTGTGGTGAGGACTCTCAGGATCAGAGCTGTCCCTTAAGGATCTGGAGTGAAATGTTTCTGGATTTCTGGAATTCAGAACTAGGACAGATTTTAGAAATAATTGTGTCCACGCTTTCTCCCTCCATCTTTACACAGAAGAGTAAGAGACTTGTCTATGAAACTCACTTACTTACTCTATTTACTGGGTAATATGACGTGTACCCTGATGTTCTAAAGACCATGAACCGGGGCTCCTCCAAGTATGGTTGATGAACTGGTACACTAGTCTGTGGTAAGAGGGTACAGAAAGGGAGATAAACTACTCTTACAGCAATTGGATAGATGTCAAGAATGTCATCTTTCGGCTCACAGTGTTTTCCTCCCTCTCTTTATTCTTTCATTCATCTTACTTTTTTATTTAAGGTCATTCTTTTTATTATCAAAAATTATTAGTTCAGGAAGGATTGACAACCAAAACAACAAAATGAACAGTTTCCTTGACTAGAGGCATTGGTCTCAGAGTTACCGAAAATCCGGTCACCTGACGGCCAGTGCTGCGCGTCTCTCGTCATCTCCCCCATCTCCTTCCTGTCAGAAGCCCTAATATGGTCTCAGAGACCTCAGGATCCCTGTGTTACTAGGTACCCTCTGCCCTGATATGAAAAGAAGATGCTGCTTCTTGCAGGCTTTAGCCTTTTGTTTCTCTGTGAGTGGATTCATTTGTTTATCTCCTCTCCTTCTGTGCCCGGCTTCCCTTCCTGTGACTTTCTGAGGCTTGGCTTCTTTCCCTTGCACTCTTGCTTTCAGTTTTCTCTGCTGTTGGTGTTGACTTCTGGGTCCTTTCCTGCCCCTACTCACTGAGTTCTCTCCGGCTGGGCATGTGTTGGACCCAGTGCCTGGAGAGTGCAGAATTCACCATTTTCTCATTTCTTCTCTTCACAGACAAGGGCATGCTGTGTAACCAAGTGATCCAGAGTTCCCGGGAGCTGGCCGTGGACAGTGGCAGTGGGGTGGTCCTGCCCTGCACTTACAGCACAAGTTACTCAAATCCAGTTTTATACTGGTACCGAGAAAGGCCAGATGGAACTTTTCAGTTTATTCTTTACAGGGATAACACTCAAGCACATAATGCAGAATTTACTGAAGGTCGATTTTCTGTGAAGTACAATCAGAAACAGAAAACCTTCCATTTGGCGATCATCCCCGTGAGGATGGAAGACAGTGCCCTCTACTTCTGTGCCCTGAGCACGGTGATGCAGGTGCCCGGGAAGCCTGCACAGAAACCCACAGGCACAGCTCAATGGAGCTACCCTCAGGGAAGGCCAAGTCCTCGATTTGCATCCTTTTTCTAGTTTTTTTTGTGCTCCAGCTTGGCCTTTAGAGTGCCATAAAGTGTTTGCTAATTAATTACAGTGCAGAGCACATCGAGGGAGCACCCTGGTTTTAGAGCAGAGCATCTCCTGATTTCTGCCTCAGTGAGTCCTGGACAACTGAGTGCTTTGTGGTAGGCAAGGGGAACTGCATGTCTGAGGGATTATTGTCTGTGTTCCCTGGGCCTAGGTTGCACCGGATACAAAATGAGGTTTGATAAGTCCGTACAGCATTTGCTATGAGAGTGTCAAAATAGTGCCCATGAAAGGCCCACCTAAGAAGAGTATCCATATTAACGGTGTCTTCACTCTCCCTCTTCACTTTTCCAGTAGTGTGAATCAATCTGTTTTCATTTTGAAAATAGAATTGGACCCAACGTGATTTACTTAAAACATTTTCTCCAATTAACCTTTTTCCTGTGTCACCTTATTTCCAGTCATTTCATTTATCCCTGATGCTCTGTGGCTTCTCCGTTTTCTTTACTTTATTTGGAGGATGTCTTATTATTTTTTTTTTTTCTTGGAAGAGCATTGAGATATTTAATCCTACAGATTATCTGTGAATCCTAGAACCCTAGATTCAAAACTAGCAAGTTGGAGCTCAGTGGGATCTCTGGGGAGATACTTTCCTCCAAGGGAAATCAAGTATGTAATGTCAAAATAGATACGTCCTCAGTCCCTGGGACTCAGTCTTTCCTTTTTCCCTCTAATTCTATTGAATTCTCTGCCACAAAAAGAATTATTTGAGTTATTAGAGATAATCTTAGAAGTCAAAGAGACTTTAGACAGTATTTTACAAGAAATTCACTGTTCCCAAGATCTATCATTGGTCAGTGCAGAGCCAAGGATGAGGGGCTGCATGTCCAGGCTCTGTCTCTAGCTGCAGCCAAGGGGGCTTTATTGGCAGGAGGGTTGGACAGCAATGTATCCACACTTCAAAAATAGGTGGGTAGAGTCACCACGCTAGGGAGCAATGGAAGGGACATGAGGTGAGGGAAGTAAAGGCCTTGGATGAGTGGTTCTGCCTTTAGTGTCATAAGTCTTTAGATGGCTGCCTCAGACTTAAAGTGAAACTGTAGTCCACATTCAATGGCCTCCAGACCGGAAGGTTGCCACAGTCTCTTTTAGCTCTTGCCTTAAATCTCTTCCAGAAACTCCTTTTGGTGTAAGAAATTCATGCTCATGTGATGTGCTAGAATGTTCTCTTTCCTCCTCCACTCTGTCCAATCACTCTGTGAGGCCGACAGTGGTTTCCTGACATGCTAACTACAGAAAGTGTTGAAATTCAGTGTAGCCCATATTCAGGCCATCACCATGTCTTCTTTGTCAGCATGTTGTTATAGAAGGGACTCGGGGAGGGACTAGGCGTTGGTGTTATAGTTATGTCGCTGGACTCCCATGTAATTGACTATGGTCCGAGCCCCAGATCCGGTGAATTAAACTCACACCGGGTGTGTGTGCCCAGGGTCTCTGAGAGGAGAATGGAGGAGAGGGGATTGTGGTGTGGCCATCACCTCTGGGAGTTGAGTTCTCACTTTCTGTCTCTCTGTCTCTCTCTGTATTTCTGGTGAGTGCACACGCCCTATAGCAAAAACCTCTCCAAAAAAAAAAAAAAAAAAAAAAAAAAAAAGAAGGGACTTGGGCTGGCACCCATGAGTCCTGCTTCTGCTCTCAGCAATATCTTGGCTTTGCTGAATGATTTTAGACAGGCACGTACTTATTTGGGGATATATTTTTTCCATCTAAAAAAAATGAGGATGTGGTCTTTTCATTACTTGTAACTTCAGAGATACAATCTAATGTCATACAAGGGAACAGACGTGCACGTTCTAGACAAAGGCATTTTCTTTTTAAGATTTTTTTTTTTGGCCATAGAGTGTGTGCTCGCTTGAGAGTGAGAGAGAAGGACAGAGACAGAGATAGGGATAGTCAGAAATCATACTCCAGGGGCGAAAGCCATGCCAGTTCTTCTAAATTTTCCTCTTGGGATTTTGGGCCTGCAGGCACATACAGCACCCGCGGATTACAAGCCACCGGTCTGGTACTCAAACTGCAATTGAACATGTGGGGCCATTTAATTTCTCTAATCTTTCTTGGGGGACAATCTAATAAACACATGTGATTTCCTTTAGCCCAATACCGCCAGTATTGGGCTATCGAGTATCAACAACAACAACATAACCATTGACAGCAGGCGTATACTGCTTTTGTATGTAAATACTTCTCAATAGCCCCGCTAAAGTAACCTACAAAAGTGAGTTTCTGCATGTGTCTAAAAGTCACATGTTTTCACACTGACTACTCTCCACATAGAGATACATCAACGAAAAGAGAAACTGTCACATGAAGCTTATGTTACAGGTATGTGCTGGCAGAGGCGTGAGAGGGGAAAGACAAATACTCACATGAGTAAGCCAATGATTACAGAGGAGCAGAGGGGAAGAGGTGTAATGGAGGGTGTCTATTTTTAGGGTGGGTGACTAGTTTACTTAGAGTGGCCATGGAACACCTCTGTAAATTGATATTTGTGAAAACTTGAGCCAGAGTTTTAGGAAGTTAGAACACCGAGGTCGGTGGAGAGCCAGGAGAAAGGCCACTCTGGCTAAGAGGAGAGGGAGGGAAGAAGGAGAGCTGTGGGATGAGGCGGAGAGGAGGCAGGGGCCAGATCAACTGCAGTGTGTTACAGGCCCAGAAAGGTCAGCGTGTCGTCATCTGATTTCATAAGACCAGGAGAACACATGTTGAGAGACCTTTTGGGGGTTTTTGCATTGGTCCCAGTCAGAGATGGCGTTTGAAGAAGGTGGTGGCAGTGGAAGTGGGAGACTGGCTGGAGATACATTTTCATGGTAGCACTGACAGGTCTTAGTGACAGAATGAATATAGAGGAGAAGGGCAATGAAGGAACTCCTGTAAACACTCCTGGAAACACTTCTTGCTTTAGGGGAGAGAGTTAGCTGGTTTTCCGTTCTCTAGGGCACTGCTTCCCAAGCGTTGTCATGTCATGGCTTACATGGAAAATCACGTCTGAATGTGCGTGGCTGTAAGGGGCTGGCCGAGGGCTCCAGCCACGCGGAGCATACAAGGCCACTGTGGGCACTGCCTCAACAACCTTGTAACCCACTCGTGCAGTTCACCTCCGGGAAGCACTGTGGGGGATGAATTTCCCAGCTGGAGCCAAATGTATCCTGTAAAGGGCCTAATTAGACACAGAAAACCACAATGGCAAAGTGTGGTGAGGACCTTCAGGATCAGAGCTGTCCCTTAAGGATCTGGAATAAAAGGTTTCTGGATTTCTGGAATTGAGGACTAGGACAGATTTTAGAAATAGTCGTGTCCATGCTTTATCCCCCCATCTTTACACAGAAGAGGAAGAGACTTGTCCATGATACTCACTTATTTACTCTATTTACTGGATACTATGACGTGTACCCTAATGTGCTAAGGACCATGAAGCAGGGCTTCTCCAAGTGTGATTGATGGACTGGTACACTAGTCTGTGGTAAGCGGGTACAGAAAGGGAGATAAACTGCTTAAACAGCAATGGGATGGATGTCCAAGAATGTCGTCTTTTGGCTCGCAGTTTTTTTCTTTCCTCTATTTTTTCTTTTATTCATCATACTTTTTAATTTAAGGTCATTCATTTTTATTATCAAAAGTTACTAGTTCAGGAAGAATTGACTACCAAAACAGCAAAATGAACAGGTTCCCTGACTAGAGGCATTGGCCTCAGAGTTACCGAAAATCCAGTCACCTGACGGCCAGTGCTGCGCGTCTCTCGTCATCTCCCCCCATCTCCTTCCTGTCAGAAGCCCTAATATGGTCTCAGAGACCTCAGGATCCCTGTGTTATTAGGTACCCTCTGCCCTGAGATGAAGAGAAGATGCTGCTTCTTGCAGGCTTTAGCCTTTTGTTTCTCTGTGAGTGGATTCATTTGTTTATCTCCTCTCCTTCTGTGCCCGGCTTCCCTTCCTGTGACTTTCTGAGGCTTGGCTTCTTTCCCTTGCACTCTTGCTTTCAGTTTTCTCTGCTGTTGGCGTTGACTTCTGGGTCCTTTCCTGCCCCTACTCACTGAGTTCTCTCCGGCTGGGCATGTGTTGGACCCAGTGCGTGGAGAGTGCAGAATTCACCATTTTCTCATTTCTTCTCTTCACAGACAAGGGCATGCTGTGTAACCAAGTGACCCAGAGTTCCCGGGATCTGGCAGTGGCCAGTGGCAGTGGGGTGGTCCTGCCCTGCAGTTACAGCACTAGTTACTCAAATCCAGATTTATACTGGTACCGAGAAAGGCCAGATGGAACTTTTCAGTTTATTCTTTACAGGGATAACACTCGATCCCATAATGCAGAATTTACTGAAGGTCGATTTTCTGCGAAGCGCAATCAGAACCAGAAAACATTCCACTTGGTGATCAGCCCCTTGAGGATGGAAGACAGTGCCCTCTACTTCTGTGCCCTGAGCACGGTGATGCAGGTGCCCGGGAAGCCTGCACAGAAACCCACAGGCACAGCTCAATGGAGCTACCCTCAGGGAAGGCCAAGTATTGGATCTGGCATCCTTCTCCTAGTTTTCTATGCTCCAGCTTGGCCTTTAGAGTGCCTGAAAGTGTTTGCTAATTAATAAAGGTGCAGATTACGTCAAGGGTGCACCCTGGTTTCCAGTAGAGCAAAGCATCTTATACCTCAGCCGACCCTCGACATCTGAGTGGCTCATAGTGGGTTATGGGACCTGCATGTCTGAGGGACTAGTGTCTGTGTGTCCCCTGTGCCTAGGTGGCACCTGATACAGAACTGGGTTTGACAAGTCCATGCTGCATTTGCTGTGAGGGTGTCAGAGTGGCGCCCATGAAAGGCCAACCCAAGGACAGTGTCAGCATCAGCGGTGTCTTTACATTACTCTCCATCATCACTTTTCCGTTAGTGTGAATTGATCTGTTTTCATTTTGAAAATAAAATTGGTAACAAAGATGTTTTACTTAAAACTTTTCTCCCCAATGTACCTTTTCTCTGTGTCATCTTATTTCCAGTCATTTCATTTATCCTTGATGCTCTGTGGCTTCTCCATTTTCCTTACTTTATTTGGAGAATGTTTTTCTTTCATGAAAGAGCACTGAGGTATTTATTCCTTTATATTATCTGTGAATCCTAGAACCCTAGATTCAAAACCAGTACGTTTGGAGCTCAGTGGGATCTCTGGGGACACACTTTCCTCCAAGGGAAATGAAGTGTGTAATGTCAAAATAGATACGTCCTCAGTCCTTGGGACTCAGTCTTTTCTTCCCTCCTCTAATTCTATTGCATTTTCTGCCACAAAAGAATTATTTGAGTTATTAGAGATCATCTTAGAATGAAAGAGGCCTTAGACAGAATTTTACAAGAAATCTACTGAAGCTCAGAGAAGTGAGAGACATTGCCAAGATCTATCATTGGTTGATGCAGAGCCAGGGATAAGGGGCTGCATGTCCAGACTCTGTCCTCTAGCTGCAGCCAAGGGGACTTTATCAGCAGGTGGGCTGGATGACAGTGTTTCTGCCCTTCAAAAATAGGTGGGCATAGTAGCCACGCTATGGAGCAATGGAAAGAACCTGAGATGGGGGAACCCAAGGCCTTGGGCGAGCGGTTCTGCCTCCTGGGGCTTCCGTTCTGGTGCACCGAATGTGTCACAGGTTCTTAGAGAACTGCCTCAGACTTAAATGAGGTGCTGTTTGTGGAAGCTCTGGAAACTAGTCCACATTCAATGGCCTCCAGACCGGAAGGCTGTCACAGTCTCTTTTAGCTCTTGCCTTAAATCTCTTCTAGAAACTCCTTTTGGTGTAAGAAATGTATGTTCATGAGATGTGCTAGAATGTTCTCCCCTACCCCATGCAATCAAAGTGAGCCCAACAGTGGCTTATTTACATGCTAGTTACAGGAAATATTGAAATTCAATGTAGCCCATATTCAGGCCATCACCATGTCCTCATTGTCAGCATGTTCTTATAGAAGGGACTCAGGATGGCACTTGTGAGACCCTGCTTCTGCTCTCAGCAATATCTCGACTTTGCTGAATGACTTTAGACAGGCACATACTATTTTGGGAAGAGGAGAATATGTTTTTCCATTTGAAAAGTGAGGATGTGGTCTTTTCATTACTTGCAACTTCAGAGAAACAGTCTAATGTCATACAAGGGAACAGACATGTACGTTCTGGTCAAAGACATTCTTTTTAATTTTTTTTTGTTGTTGTTGCCATAGAGTGTGTGTGTTTGCTGAAGAGAGAGACAGAGATTGAGAGAGGAATAGTGGGGAACCAGCAGTTAGCGTAATGGCTATGTCGCTGGACTCCCACGTAGTCAATCGCGGTTCGCATCCCGGACCCGGTGGCTTAGAACTCACGCCGGGCATGTGTGCGTGCATGCCCAAGATCCCGAGAGGAGAATGGAGGAGAAGGGATTGTGGCGTGACCATCCCCCCTGGGGGGTGATTTCTCGCTTTCTGTCTCTATGTCTCTGTCTGTCTGGCGAGCGCACGCGCCCTATAGTGAAAACCTCTCCAAAAAAAAAAAAAAAAAAAAAAAAAAAAAAGAGAGAGGAATAGTGGAAAATCTCCCCTTGGGGGAAATAGAAAATCAGCCATTCCATAATCTCTTCTCTTCCATTCTTCTCTTGGGATTTTGGCCTGCACACACTAATGACTAGTGTGAATTTGATGTTGCCAGGTCTGGCACCAGAACCGTGGCCCACCGAGTCCAGTGCTTTTACCCTTTAACCTGCATGATGTCACCTGCTGTCTTTCAAACGGATTCTTTTTTTTTAGAGAGAGAGAGATTTCCTGCCATAGGGCACGTGTGCTCATTGGAAAGACAGAGAAACACAGAGAGACAGAAAGTGAGAAATCACTCCCTTGTGGGATGGCCATACTGCCATCCCTCTCCTCCATTCTCCTCTTGAGATCTGGGGCACATATGCCCACGCACCCAGTGTGAGTTTTAAGCCACAAGTTCCAGGACTCGAACCCTTGAACCACAGTCGACTATGTGGGACTCCAGTGATGCAATGATTAAACCATCTGCTGGTCCCCCCAGAGTCATTCTTTATACATACAAAGTGAAGCTGTGTGGTAATTTACGTTGTTTTTGCTGGATGGGCCTGGTTTATCCATCTAGATTATCCTGAACCCACTGACCTATAGGACTACTGCCTCTTTTATTTGGGCTGTGAAGACGTGACATAGGAGTTTGTGCTTGGTGATGGCAGGGGCAGTTGCCCTTCTCTCATAAGCTCATAAATTCCCACTTGACACTCCACATAGATGCTAAGGGAACTGAGTACTGGGTTGCTAGTGCTGTGCCATCAGAGCGAGTACACCTGGAAAAAGCTGTGGCTTTGTTGAGGTGCAAGTGGCAGAACTTATAAGCCACACCAAGGGTGGGGGTGCTATGCAGCAGAAGCAGGAAGCCCAGGGCTGGCTCCCTACAGCAGGAGCCTGCAGGCTTGGGCTCAGGAAGCTGCGGTGTGACCTATAAACTCAGTCTGGCTTTCAGTTGACTACAGAGTTCATCGTGGTCACGTTTGCTCTGCAGTGGTCTGCAATGAGTGGAGTCAGAGGCGAGGTGCACTCAGTGAAGTTTAATAAATGCAACACAGACAGGCTGAGACGAAGAGCAGAGAACCATCCAGAGCAAAGGCTTAACACAATTTACAAAATGTATCAGTTGTAGGAGTAAAAATATGGGTCCTGATCCTTTTGTATCCCCACATCCCTTTACAAAGCAGCTTTTAGAGCAGTTAGGACCATAAATCCCACTCCTGGGACTTCTGCTTTTCTACCCGACTGGAGGATGAATTGGGTTTGTTGGCTTCAAAGGAAAACTGGTTTGGTTAGCAGCCATTTAAACACAGCTGGACAGGTGAACTTGAGTCACCAAGAGAAGCCCAGGGGATAGCATCTTTGTAAGCTTTTGGGTTCTTTCAGGAAGTGTAGCCTTCTCATGCCAGTCAACCTGCAAGGAAAGGAAAGTTGACAGAGTCACAGAGCATCAGTGCAGGGAGAATTGTAAGGGTCACATAGTCCGGGATGACCAGCACTTGCTATGTTGCACCAGTGCAGACATGACTAATCTATCATTGCATGTTTCCTTTCATGACAATAGTTCAGCTAGTCAGTATTGGTCTATCAGTGTTGGCACAGCCATGACAATACATTTGACCTCTTTTAGTCAGTCTTAAGTCCTTTGTTTTACAGTTGTAAAAACTCCAGCCCACAGAGGTGAAGCAAAATGACTAAGGTAATGTAGTGCATCAGTGACAAAGTCAGGACTAAAACCTAGATCTCCTGACTCCTAGTACAAGTTGAGCATCCTTAATCTGAAAATGTGAGATACAAAATGCTCCAAAATTCAAAACTTTTTGAGCACCAGTATGACACAACAAGTGAAAATTTCTATATCTGACTGCATTTTATGCATGCCACTCAAAACACTGCAATATAGAACTACCGTATAAAATTCCCTCTGGGCTGTATGTTTACGGTGTATATAAAATATAAATGAATTTCATGTTTAGACTTAGAGTCTATACCCAATATATATTATTCTGTATGTACAAATACTCCAAAATATTTTAAAAATTGAAATCTGTAACCCTTCTGGTCCATGCATTTTGGGTAAAGGATACTCGACCTGCTTAGTGCTGTTTTTATACAGTCATGTGGCATGTGTTCTTGGGACTGTTAGTAAAATAACAGTGGAGCTGGATACCCATTTGGGATTCACTAGACATATTTACAGTCTGGGTCAAATCAAGCCAACACTCTTAAGTCTAGAGTTTTTCCTAGAACAGGAGTTGGGGCTTGTAAATATTCTGGGTGTATTGGAGATGGAGTAAAGGGGAAGGGCTTCATAGCAACCATAGGCCCTACTTAGTTTCATGTAAAAGATTACCTCAAAAGGTAATAGGCAAATAAGTAATATATCAGCCCCAACTTCGAATGTACCCTGAGTAGCTAAAAGTGGACTGTTTTCTATTAATGAGAGTATATGTTCATCCCAAAGTCAGGCTGGTTCCTATAGCAGGGTCCTGTGATTAAGGAGTGAGGGCTGGCATTCATTCCCTTTGCCTGGACAAAGATAGGCTCTGCTTTGCCTGAATATTCTTTAGGCGAAGCTTTAATTATGGCCTCACAAATAATTCATAGCCCATTGGCCAAATAAACAAAATAACAATTACAGAAGACTAGATCTCCTTATTTAGCTCCAATTTTATTCCTGGGTGGGAGGTGGGGTTATTAGCTAGCATGTTAGAAAATAATACATTGGGACCAGCAGATGGCATAATGGTTACATAGCTGGACTCCCATGCAGTTGACCATGGTGCGAGTACTGGACCCCGGTGCATGTGCGTGCGTGCCCAAAATTCCAAGAGAAGAATGAAAGAGAAGGGATTGCAGCATGGCCACCCCCCCCGGGGGGTGATTTATAGCTTTTTGACTCTTTCTCTCTGACAAATGTATGCACCCTATAGAAAAAAATCTCTCTAAAAAATAATATACTACATAGTGGGTTTCGAATCTGGCTTAAAATAAAAGGATAACAAGAGATGAGATGTTGCTATGCAGAGAATCTGAGAGAGCCTCCCTTTGAATTCTAAGTGTATCTCTGTGTTTTTCCTCTCCCTAATACTTCTTGGTTTCCTACTGTTCCTAAGTCCCTTTTCCCACCTGCAGCATAGTTTGGGTGGACATGGGAATAAAAGGAGCAGCTAGTTCTTACCTTACAAAAAAAATAACTTGGTGGTCAGGAGAAAGTTGATGGCAACACTCTTGACAAACAGCATCCGCAGCCCCAGCACCGTGAGGGACATCATGTTCACTTTCTCGGCACGGACTATAGTTGAATGAAAGTGAAGATGATGGCTTCAGGGAGAAACCAGTTCCATTCCACAAACTAGGCTTAAACATTGACACCAGTTTGCCCCAAATTACCATCATTCTACCTGGCCTTCAAGCCCTGCTTGGTGCCAGACTGCCCTCAGAGACCTTGGGCAGCTGCTCAGGCCCCGCCACGCAAGCTTTGGAAACCCATGCTCTGAGCCAGGCAAGCTGTGCCTGGAGAGTCAGAAGCCAAAGGGAAGAAACTGGTCTCAGTACAGTTTGGTTTTCTTTTGAAATATGATGCATTTTGGTCCCACTCAACAATTACAGGATTTGCTTTAACTTTCAATTCTGAAGTCAGCCCTTTAGTTTGAACTAACCTTTGGGTTCATGGCAGGTCTCTTCAGTTTGCTTTTTGTTTTCAGGTTCCACTGGTGTTGGGTTATCTGGTGTTGGGTTATCTAGAACTAACAGCAGTAGTCAGTATTACATTGGGAGCCAAGAGGCTCAAAGGATTTCAGGATTTTAAAACTGGAAGAGTCTTTAGGGAAGTAAATTGAGGCCCAGAGGATGTACTTTGGTTAAGCTACTATAGTTATTTATACAGCCAACATATTTCTTACTCTGGACTTTCCTCATGGCACCAGGAGGCTAACATACAGGTGTGTCCCTAATACACAGAAGATTCTTAATCCCCGACTGGCTGGTATGTCCTTTATTTTGGAATTAAACATTGGGTTAGAGTGTACATGAATCATCAATTCCAGGGTATAGTTATAGGACAATGATTTGAATAAAGGAGTAGTGACAGTGAAGAGGAGAGATGAGGATGAGATGAGATGATTTTTATTTTAGATTCCAGCTTAGAGATACAGAATTTTCCCTTCCCAGAGAATGACCAAGTTGCTACAATGAGAACTATTGGTCCAGAATTATACACACACACACACACACACACACACACACACATAAAATGTATTTATCTTCTCTTTCTCTCAACTTTTCCTCCCTTGAAGTCAAATACAACCTACCTGAAGAATTCGTTTTCAGTTCAAAGTCAGTGGAGTGCACGATTTGGTTGTCGTGTTGTACCGAACATGTCACTGAATCTGAATCTTCATACCGGCCAAGCTTGACAGCACTGTACTTCCCACTGGGAGAGACGACTATAGCAGGATTAAATTCTACTATCTTCTTGGATGATTTGAGGCTTATAGTTACAGTCCTGGGGTAGAAATCCTTTACCAGACATGCCACATTTGTTCCATTTTTCATGACGAAAACGGATGGTTTGACAGGAGACTGAACTTCTGCAAATACATTCAACTTATTGCGTGAGATGATTATTCACAACTTTGTGGGAGTTAAACAGAGGGGGGTTACCTAGATTTCTCAGGGACCAAACACTATAATTCAGACCTCTGTGTATCCTTTTAGTGGCCTGGGCTTGTTAGCATCTCTACGAAGGATTGGCCAAAGACAGCAGAAATAAAAGACCATTAGTTTGACTTCTAGTTAGGAGCAGCTAAGAGACAGGCCTGGAAGCAGAGATATAAGTATCAACTACAAAGAAGCTTCCCATACTCTAGGTTTCAATGATCTATGATTTGCTAGTCAGTCCTCTGGGTTAGGCTGAATATTATCTGCCTCTGTTGGTTTATTAATTAATGAATTATGAGAGAAAGATAGAAATATTTGACCATGTCATCATTTTCCTGCCTCAGTATCCCAGTATCGAATAAAAAGTATGTTGAATTTCAGTGTACTTTTTTTTAGTATAGTGTAAAATTAAGATATTAGATATTGCTAAACAAAAATTCTTCCTAATGAATTTGTATATAAAAGAGATTATTTTTCTGGTGTTGCATCTTGAATGGGGATTTGAGCTTTGTCTGTGAGGCCTATGGTAGCAGAGCTATCACCAAATCAGCTAGTTATATCTGGTTGAGAGGGAGTGCTTGTTCAGGAAGTTCCTGCTGATCACCAGTTAGTAATGGACCATGGCTGATCAGGACTTTCTCAGGGAGTCAGCTGTTCGGAGATGGCCTCCATTACTACCTTCATGATTCTCCATCCTTTCTCCAGTGAGAAGCTTGGCTAAAATACTGGATTCTGTTCTGATTACTCAGAGCAAGAAACTAAGAATTCTTTTTTTTTTTTTTTTTTTTTTTTTTTTTTTGGCTTTGGCTCTAGACAAGAGGAAGCACTGGGAATATTTCAAAGGGCTTTCTTAGAACCTGCTTTTAAATTACATGAGAAAACCCTTCCTTGCTTTGTTTCCTTGTACAGATGAAGCCGCTGATAAAAAACCCTGATAACCTAGCACTAACGGCTGGAAACCACATGGGTGGCTCACTCACCTCCCTTCAAAACTGAGACATTTCTTGCTCACTATCCTAACTGGTTTGAGATGTATTCCAATTGATTTTCAAGGAAGCTATGTGTTAAAAAGAGAACTTATTTATAAAAAGACAAAACCTATCTCCTTGATGATTTAAATGTATGACTCAACCCTAGCTGATGTAGTTGGACAATTAAAGTTTGCTTAAAATTTTAAAATTTAAATTCATCAGTTAGCTGTCTGTCATCTTGGGTTAGGGAGACTAAGTTTGAATAATCTGAACAATGTAATATTGCTGACTAGAAAGATATCTGGAAAAGGCCATGTATTTATGATATTGAGCTTAGAATATACTAGTCAGCATTTTGGAAAGAGCATAATGCATTTATTTGGTAACTTTTTTCTCAGGCTCTTTTTCTAAATTAATTTCTATATTTCAGAGCAACTGTCTGAAGGAAAAGTGACTTTTAAACTACACTCTTTAATCAGAAAACTGATTAGAAACTAATTAAATTGAACCTTCTTTTTTTAAAAAAAATGGAATACACTCAATATAGTTGCCATGTGTATCTTATTCTATTTTATATTTGACTTGAGCCAAAATTTGAAGTTGTATAAGATTTAAATTAAAGATTTAGTTGTTTATCATTTGAGAATTTCCAGTCTTTCTTCTTGGTTTGCAAATGTAATTCCATTCCAACACAATGCTATTTGTTTAGGCAATTGTTATTTTATTTTCAGACTTCCTTTTTTTAAGAATACTAATATAACACTAAGTTTATGTGCTGGTAAACAATACAAAAAGAAGTATATACTTTTCCTAAACAGTCTTTCTTAATTCATAAATTTAGAAATCCTGTGTTTTAGATCCTCATAGAAAGTCCAACTGATCCCCTAAGAATCGCAACATCTATTATAAATGTCACTCAGAACTTTGAGACTCTCTACCAATATGAAATTTAATTAAAACCCAGAAATAAAACTTTTGTTTTACCTGATTATTTTGACCAGGATAACCACTTCTCTCCTGAAAATCTCTCAGGCTTTAGAACATTAATTTTCAGTTTACGATGAGGCATGCATTTAAGTCACTTCAAACAAAGGGATGTGTAAGGAGGAAATATCTTCCTGGGAAATTTGGGCCAAAGTGATCTTGCTACTGTCTCCCTCATATCTGAATGCTCCAACTATTAGTAATTTTTCTGGGTTTCTTATCTTTTCTGGGTTTCTCTGCAGAATTCAGAAATAAGTGGAGCTATAGTGTTAATGTATATGTGTTTAAAAATAAAAGTATTTACAGAGCTACTTCAGTGACTCAGTCTAATGTCTTCACTCTGGCCTACTTCATAGTTGCCCTACTCAATTTCCTAGTTAGAATTTCATCTACTCATTATAATTTGTAATGTAAACTGGACAGCAGTCCCAGTCCCAGCACTCAAATAAATCCCTAGAAATATAGGGAATAAAAATCAACTCACGGGGCTCCACGAAGAGTTTGGTGCCAGTTCCAAAAAACATCTGTCGAGTGTCCCAGGAGCACAGTGTAATGCTGCCTCAAAGGTAACCGGCCTGGGGCTGGGGCCTGGGCTAGAACATCTGTGCTCTGTCTCCCCAGTCTCCTGTCTCAGCTTCAGGACCCCCCAGCTCAGAGCACTACAAAGCTGTCCTTGATAAGACCAGGATGCTGAGAGCACAGACTTGATTCCCCTTGAAGCTAATAATAGTTGAGGTGCTAGGGAGAGATGTGAGCATAAAATCCCCATCTCAGGGACCGTAGGACAGGGCTGAGACAGAGCAAGAGGAGAGAGTGACAGGTGACCGATAGCTGCCTTCGAGATGGAAAATTTAAGTCCCAGTTGATTGGGAGGGCTAAGAAAATACAATAGCATGGAGGTAGAAATGGGACACTGAATGCTGACATTTCTTACAGTGAATGTTAGAGTGAGGAGAGGAGGGTTTAGAAACAGGTTCTGTCGTCATACTGTGGCTCCTTTCTCTTGGGTGACAAATACTGCTTTTTGATTAGAAACCCAATTTCCCCTATCACTCATACTGAATCTCACAGTAACAAGAAATCTGTTTTCTAATTCCCCAAACCCAGTGAAAGGCTTTCTAAGGGCCTGAGGGTTGAATAATAAATTAGTTACTGTTGGGGGAGCCCATTGGTGCTGTGTGTCATAGATACGGGTCAGAGAAGTCGGTGTTTGCTTGGGATTGCTTATTTTTGTTTAATAATAATTTCTTCTGACTCCAGTTCTGGAGACTGGCCTCAGGAGTGTATAGTAATCATGTGAAGTAGAACTTAAAGACGATGTGGGTTACACTGCCTGGTCACCCACCTAAGAACCTAAGGCTAGAGCCAGGCAAAACAGAATGAGAGTTATGTAGAGCCATTATTCACCATCAAAACTGTGAGGACTGAAGGCTTGATTGGAAATTCTCACTTCCCCTACCTGAGCTTTACATCATCATATTACACTCCTTCACTGCAGGAGGACAAAATCAGAGAAACAAACGGAGTATCACTGGGAAGAGTGGTCAGCATCCCAGCAGAGGGGCTGAGCATCAGTTTCATCAATTTCCTTCTTTCCTAAGAGTCCCAAAGGCACAGCTGCAAAGATTTGGTTCTAACACTGCAGATAATTCTGAATCTCAAGTGCAAGCAATTTAAAGGGAAAAATGAAACACAATACTTTTTTGCTCAGATGCAATTTGCTAAACATCAATCTGACGGCAATCAGCTACAGCATGATTCTGTTTTCCTCCTTTTCATTGCGCTAGTCTTTCTCCCTTCAAAGGTAAGAAAACTCACTGTTCTCTTTCCCTAGAAGCAATAGGCAATGAGGAACCCTTGTAAGTTTACATTATCCTCTGGGAGGTAGAGACCATGTTAACAGTACTAGCTATTTTTTTAGAGTGTCAGATTGCCTTGCCATATTCATGTACCTTTCCCCACTTCTTTATTTTCTCTAAAATAAAAGGAATATCTAACCATGTAATAAGTAACGCCTGTCACACTGGACTTGGCATTTTAGAAAGCATCTGAAAAACTATTGTTCTCTGGACTAGTCCCAGTTGGTAGCTACCCAAACTACCTGATTTGGGCCCATGGATTTCTAAACACTGAAACAGGCTACCAGGGACAATGTCTCCAGGATAGCATCAGCACACCATTGTTCCTCTATTGTCCTGAAGTTAGTGGCTGGGTTTCTACACTGGATGTGCACTCCTGAATCCTTGTGCAGAGTCCCTTGTACAGAGGATTCGGGGCTACTGGGAGAGGTGAGCATTTAACTGATCTAAGCAGACCCAGGCCAGGGTGGAACCTGGGGGACCATAACCATTTAGTTCGATCCAGTCATGTTGGTTTAATGTAAAAGAAGGTAAGAGCAAGATCTATATATCTATAACAGATAGATACATAGAGATAGATACATATATAGAGACCTTCCTTATTTAATTCTTTCTTTCATAATGTATATTTTTCTTTCTAACTTTTCCTCTTCTTTTCCCTCATAAACAGCAGAGAGACCCTCCTCATTTTGAGCTTGCCTTTTCTCCAATTCCAGACCCTGATCAGGCCAGAACCAGAAGCCAGACCTAGGGCTGTTTTTTTAGTTATAGAAATTAATTAGGTAGTTATAGAAAACCTAAGTAATATCAAGTCTCAGAACAGAGTTTGCAAGCACACACAGAATGTTTTCTTAAGAGAAACCTAATGTCCTCTTGTTTACTCCAACTCTTTGCAACAAACAATGGGTTTCAACTTAGAACCTTGTGGCTTCCCAAGAAGCTCCATTCATTCAAACTATGCTACAATAACTCAAAGGGAATAAACACTGAGCTATAGTAAAATACATAACTTACTTGGCTCCACAATGAGTTGGGTTCCATTTCCAAAGATGAGTTGTGCTGTCAGAGCACTACCCCAGGCATCATTACAAAAAACCTTGCAACTTATTTGACCCTGTCAATCTAGTTCATCTGTCTGGAAGGGGGTGGAGCAGAATGGGTACAACTGGAGACACAGAGCTTTGCAAGGGTTTCTGAGACCTAAGCATTGCATTTTGGCAAATCGTTTGATGTCTTTTATCTTCTGAGAGCTGACATTTAGGAAAGTCCCTAGATTTTCTGCTATTATATTTTCAACCTGTCTTCATAATTTTAACCTCAGATCTTGCTTTAGGATAATATTTTCCTAGAAAGAAAGGAATCATTTTGGTTTTGCTGAGAATTGCCAAATGGCTATTGTCAGCAGAAACATAACCATACAGCTCATGTTAATCAATCACAACAGGACTGTGCCTTAGTCAAGGGAGGAAGGGCATGTTAGTTAGAGCAAGAGCTGTTGATGTGAAAGATTTGGGGTCTATCCAGAGGGTCATAATAATCATAGGTGATTATCATTTGTGTAAATGTTTTACTGTTTAACAGCTAACCGGTGTCTCTTCTATCTAAGTAAACATTATTGTATAATAAACACCAAGAAGTGACATGATTAGATTTATCTTACAGATGAAGTCATGAAAACTAAAAGCAGTAATGTGAGGAGCTGGCCTCATAGCCTAGAGGTTAAGGGAACTAGATCTCATGTGCCTGACAGGTTCCAATCCCATCCTAATGACCTGAAAAACATGCTGCGTGTGCGTACATGTGTACCCTAAGTCCTGACAGGATAGAGAAATGGAGAAGGGATTGAGGCGTGACCATGACCCATTGTTGGGTGCTTTCTCTTCCTCTCTGCCCCCCCCCAACCCCATTTCTCTGTTTCTTTCTGGCAAGTGCACATACTCTCTGGAAATAAAAAACAAACACATGAAACAAAACAGTGATTTTTGCCAGTAGCTGATTTGGGCCTCACTTTCTGGTCTCTGGACTGCAGTTTCTATCTGTTAACCAGAGTAAGAGATAAAATGACTGGGACAACCTCAGCTGTCACTTTTCTAAACTTCTATTGTCACTCAAGAGCTAATTAATAGATGCATATGGAGATTTTTGACTTCTACTCCAATGCTTTTTTTAATTGTCACAGAATTCCTACTGGTTCCTAGGATATTTACACTGTTGGACTGACGTACTCTTCCTACCAAATCATCTCTAAGTAGTGATCTGGAGATAATTAATATCATAGCGTGCTAGAGCTGGAGGACACCTTAGCAATCATTTGGTCAAAGTAGAGGGAAACAGGAGTTCAGAAAAGTTAGGTCACAGAGCTCATTATCAGAGGGGGATTGGAAGTTGGTCTCTGAATTCTTGGTTTAACATGCTCCTCATCCCACTACACATCTACCACCTAGAAGTACTGTAGTGGGGTCTGGTCATGGTCACGGCCTAGATCGGAAAGCGGGAAATGCACGGATGTTGAGTAAATTAGTTCTCCAGACTTAGTCCAAAGCAAGAAAATGAAGACTTTCCAGGAAGGACAGTGGATCTAGAAGGCTAGTAGGAAGCATACGCTTTTCCTGGATTTTATCAGAAATGGAGTTCCTGCTCTACAAACCCCCCCTTGAACCTGCTGGAAGAATTTTTCAGTAACCCGAGAACTGTTTCTCAATCTGGTGACTTAGGAAAATATTTAACAAAGATAATCGCTAGACATAGTGGTTATAAAAAGGAAAATGAGTTACTTACTTGGCTCTACCTCCAGGTAGGTTCCTTGGCCAAATATCAGCGGATCTGCACAGTTGATATACCTAATTCAAAAACCACTTTGCTTTTCTCTATACAACAGCCCTCACCTCAGTTGCCAAGTCACGTGATATCCATTGGGCAGGATTTTCTTTCCTATCTGGCTTAACCTTTTTCTCCTCAGCCTTGGGGGCTGCCTTTCAGGACAGAGTAGGAGGTGACTCGGGTTTTGAATAGAAATCCAAGGTTTTTTTCCATGTTACCATCTGACAGCATTTGTGTTCTGAATGAGAAAGAATGCATGTAGACTGGAAAGGAGATTTTTGTTTGATCAAAAGTATACAAAGGGAGAATGCTGCTCATAGACTAGTGTTCTCCACCTTTGGACTGTATTTAAGCAGGGCAAAGACCTAGTGGATCATGCACCCTACTCATTCCAACATCTTAGGGGAATTCCATTTCATAACCAGTTAGACCTTTGCATCATTGTCAAGCATTGTGCAGCCACCAGACGTCTTGGTACAAAATACAATAGAATTAGATTCTTCGATCTATCTTAATAATATATTCATGAATATAAAATTTTAGCAAGCTTTAATGACACACATTTAGAAATGACAGTTAAATTAGCTTGTTGTACGTAAAAGTCAGAGTCTATGAGACTGTCTGTATGTCACTCATAAAAACCAAGGAGGAAATATGCATTTTCAGATCAGTTTACAACCCATAAAGGACCGCAGATCGTACTGTGAGAATGTCTAACATGAAAGACAATTCTCAATTGTGGTGAAGCAGAAAGATGTCAAAAGATCTGTGATCTAATTTCTGTCCCTTACTAATGTGTAATCTTGACAAACCTCTTAAATTCACTGAGTTTTATCTGCCTCCTTTATAAAATAGGGTAATATCTACTGTATTGATATGTTGTATAATTTAACAAAAGACATATATATAAAGCATTCTCTAAGCTGGAGCTTTGATATAAATTATTGGGATGTGGGACCAACTGGTGGTGTGGTGGTTAAGGAGGCTGGATCCCGCATGGTTAACTCTGTAATTTGAGTCCTGGACTTCGTGGTTTGAAAGACACATGGGGCCTCTGTGTACATGTACCCAAAATCCTGAGAAGAGAATGGAAGAGAAGGGATTGCACTGTGGTCATCCTGTGGGGGAGGGGAAGTGCTTCTCTCTCTCTCTCTCTCTCTCTCTCTCTCTCTCTCTCTCTTTCTCTAGCACAGGCCCTATGCAAAAACAAAAACAAAACAAAACAACAGCAACAAAAATCCCTAAAAATAAAAATTGGAATTTTATTAAGGCTAAACTCAGAGGAAATACATTTTAGTTGACTCAGGGGGTATGTGGTTTCATTAAAAGCAAAGCTCCCCAGTGGGAGAGGTTACTGGTGAAAAAGAGAATTGGTTTTTGGTGTTCTGTGAGACGAGGCGGGTGCCTACCTATCAGGGCCATGAGTGAGAACTGGAATCCAGGTTTCTGTCTCCCATGGCCCTTTTCTCTAGGTCAGGTGAGACCTCCATCCCATTGTCCCACCTTCCTTTTTGAGTCCAACAGCAGAAGTTCTGACAGTTACCTACAAGCCACCCTCTCCTACCCCTATTTACCACCCTGACCTCATTTTCAAATTCCCAGCCCATCTTCCTTTCCTTCAGCCACATACCATCCTTCTTATTCTTCACACTCTGTGGCAGCACCATGAGCTTCCACTAAAGGTGCTCTTCCTCTAGCTATCCACAGGGCTCATCCTGTCACCTCCTCGGGTCTCTGCTCAAATGTCCTCTTTCCAGTGAGAACTCTTTAAAATGGGGCGCTGTTTTCTCTCACAAGTACTCTTTATTTTCCTTCATAGGGCTTATTACCACCTAAAATAACTTCAAGTTTAGTTTATTTATTTAGTTTGTACTCTGTCTTCTGTTACCAGAAAGCTCCCGTACTACACAAATTTCCATCTGTCTTGTTCGTGCTGATCCCCTGGTGCCCAGAATAGTGCTTGACACGGTGGCAGTGACTTGCCTCAGGTTGTAGAGTCGGGACACAGGCTTGGTTTCACAGGTCCCCAGCTTCTATTTCTATTTCCTTTTGTCTCACACCACAGCTGACTTGTTCTCCAATTCATTCACCTACTTGTTCAGTAAGCATTTATTTAGTGTCTTCCATGTCTTTGTGGATCTACTAAGGACTCAAAGTTCTTGCTTTCATGGAGCAAGAGAGAGAGACAGGAAGTGGTCATACAAAGTTTCAGACGGACATGAGGTCCAGAAATAATAAAGCAGGGAAAGGGGCCTGCAGGAATGACAGGGGTGTTTAGGGAAGGCCTCGCTGGAAGTGACGTTTGAGTAGAGTCCTGAAGGAAAGAGAGAAAGTCACGTGAAGAGAGCTGCAGGTGCAAAGGCTCTGTTCTGGAAGATGCTTGTTGCGAATAGGAAGGGATGCCAAAGATGCGAAGCCCAGGGCTGTTGAGATGGCGGGGAAAAGAAAGTTATCTCTTGGGATTTTGGAAATATGTTCATGAGTGCAAGATTTTGTGGAAACCTTTTTTTTTTAATTTTTTTTTTTTGGAGAGGTTTTCGCTATAGGGCGCGTGTGCTCGCCAGACAGACAGAGAGGGACATAGAGACAGAAAGCGAGAAATCACCCCCCCAGGGGGGATGATCACGCCACAATCCCTTCTCCTCCATTCTCCTCTCGGGATCTTGGGCACGCACGCACACGCGCCCGGTGTGAGTTTTAAGCCACCGGGTCCGGGACGCGAACCGCGGTCGACTACGTGGGAGTCCAGCGACCTAGCCATTACGCTAACTGCTGTTTCCCTGGAAACCTTTTTTGGGGAAAAAAATGATGCTCATCATCTTCTGTACTTTTCCATGTTAGGGCCCCCCAGGTCCCAGGGGTATAATGTGGGGGAAGGGCCTTGCCTGTTTCTTGCTGGGGAAGGAAAATGCCTCCCTGGGAGACTGGTTTTGGCAGTGGGGTAGGAGCCCTTTTGTGATGAAGGGGGTGGTGCGAATGACGCTATGAGGGAAGTGGCATAACTGTTGTTTCTAGTTCTGCTGGCAGCTCATTAGAGGCCTGATGGGAGGGGAGGCCGAATGGGAGGAGAGGCTGGACCAGGCAAGAAAAGCCTCCTCATGTGCCCTGGTCCAGCTGCAGCCCCAGCAGAATTCTTAAGAGCACAGGTTCTGGAATCATGCAGATGATTCAAATGATGACTTTGCTCAGCTGTGTGATTTTGGGGCATTCCTTTGAGATTTAGTTTCTCAATCTATAAAATGCAAGTAATGGTACTGAATTCCACATGATTATTGTGAGAACTGAATAAGATGACATTCATTGAAGTGCCTAGCCCAGTGGCCCGCTTCACGGTGGGCACTCCACCGAAGTGGTGGTTGATAGGATGATAGCATGTAATAATAGAATTGTCGGTTAGTCTCAGGTCATCTCATAGCTCACTCACAGGAGAGGGTTCCTGATGACTGGGGCCCTTTCTTAACCTCGGGCCGTTGTCACTGTCAGTAGCACACGTTTACATTGGGACACTATTTCATCCTGTTTTATTTTGTTCTCTTGTTTTGTTTTATGAATTAAGTAGTGTCCCCAGATTAACTCTATCCAGTGGGGAAAAAATCTATGTAGTGGGGTCCAGGGCTGTGGGTTTGTATAGACCTGTTCTATTATTTTAATGCTATCCGGGAACACTGCAAGTAAGAACTTGAAAGTTGCTCCCAAAGAAAGAAGGAATCAAAAGGAACTAGACTTCTGGGGAGATGAAGGCTCTGGGTTTGCAGTGATGTCTTTTTAATCCAATACTAGTCTGCTAAAACACAAGGCACTGCTCACAGATATTCTGGATCCTGCCCCTTGTGGATGGCCCTTATCTTTTCATTTCAAAGGGTGATGTGATGTACCAGTTTGGTGTTTCTTAAACTTGAATCAGTCACATCTCTCTTTTTAAAAACTTATATCAATATGTCATAATTTGCATAATAATTTTCTTCAAGTTTACTTTTTAACTTAAAATATAATTTAAAGGAGATTTTGACTCACACAGGTTAGACAAACCAGTTATACTATTCTGATGTTCATTAGAAGAGAGAGCAATTAAAATGAAGAGAAAGTTTATCCATGTACTATCTAGAATTATGTGCAATGCACTCCGCTTTTAGGGAAATACTAGGCCAAGTACATCAATAAACAGAAACTACATTCATGAGGAAGGACTTGGAGACCAAAGAGATAAAGGAAATCAATCACTAGCTTTGTTGGGATAAACTATTATTTTATTTATTTTAAAATACATGTCAATGGAATTTAAAATATTCATTTGTTTCTTCCATTAGCAAGAGAGAGAGAGAGAGAGAGAGAGAGAGAGAGAGAGAGAGAAAGAGATGGGCACGTTCAACAGGGTCTTCATGCTACAATCCACCCCGAGCCTCAGCCAGCCACAGATCATGGCACACGTGCTCAGAGTAGTCAGGGAGGTCTCCAGATGTAAATTCAAAACCTTCCACTCTGGGTCAGCTTCATAGAGCATTGTGCTACCATTGCAGCACTGTCCGGCTGTTAAACTACTATTTTAGTGCAAAGTTCTATAGCCTATAAGGTCTAAAGACAAGGGCCTGAATTTGTTGAACTGAAAAACAAAACAAAACAAAACAAAACTGAATTTCTCTACCCTGGCACTGCTAGTACAGCTTTTGGTCTCTCCTTTTTTCTATGCAAGCAAAGCTTCTGCCCCGCTCCTCCACATAGTTTGTGAGGTCTGGGACTGTGCAGCCCACTCTTGTCCTTTCCCTTCCTCTACCCTCAATTCTATGCTCTTTCACTCACACACTCAGGTCTGCCCCATCCCCAGTTATTCTCTGAGGAGCTCACTCCACCTCCTTACCTTTTGAGAGCTTTCTCTTCCCTTGGAAAACACAAACTGAACGCCAGGGCAGTATAGTCAGCTTTAGAATGAGCAGCTATCCTGGTGATTGACTGAAAACTAATCAATTTCTCTTCAAATCCATCTTCCCAAACTATAAAACAAAGTGCTCAGACAAGTCTCTCTAGGGATTTAGATTCAGAAATTTCATATGAGCTGGCTCATACAACTCTCTTCTTCAACAGAATCGATGTGAAAGCAAGATGAGGATAGTTTTTAGAGATAACCTTTTTGTATTCCCCAAATTTGCTCTAAGAAAATGTTGAAATGCCAGTTTCATCCAAGGTAGAATAGTAGTGAGTGAGAGGCCAGGAGCTGTGGGTCATCTCTCTAGTCCAGCCAACGTCCTGGCATCCCTTCCAAGTTACAGACCAAGGAGGGAAGGCTATCTGCTCTGCTCAGCCCTTGGGTTGTGGGACCTGGGCTGAGAATTTACCAAGGAAATGCTGCTCTTGCCCCTGCAGTTTTTGTACAGGTCTCTGTGGGTTTTGTAGCACTGTGCGTATCCCCCCAATACACAGTGCTACGGAGCTTTACAAAAACCTCCCTTTGGTTTGGCATTCTCTGTTGTCTGAGAACTCTCGGAGCCAGATGTTTTGTCCAAGTCAAGCTCTAGCAAGATCAAAGGGTTCTGACAGTTAGGTTAGGGCAGGCTGACTCCGGTGCTTCTATCTGAGGCTCTTCTGCCCGGCTGGTCAGAGCTGCCCTGGGGTTTGTGACCAGAATGGACACTTAGAAATGATCACGTTTATTCTCATCTGTGCTTCTTGGCCAGTCTGGCCTCAAATGACTTCCTACAGAGGAATCTGTCAGCTATTTGAACAGCTCATGTGCATTCTATGGGCTGTGGGGTAGGTAGAATGTGTGTGGTCAATGTAATTCTTCCTGTAACCTGCTAAGCTTCTGAATCACTTCTGCCTGACCTGCTTTACACTTGGAAAGTGTTATGCAGTTTTCAAAGGACTTCCATGTAAATGAAACATTTTATATTTTCCACTGACCTCCCAGTTGCCAAATTCAGGGCCAGTAACCCATGTGGTGCTTTATGTGATTTAGCAAAAGTGAGCCCACTGAGTGAATGTGGGGAGCCCTTGGGTTTGAGTGCGGCAAATAGATTGCCCCTGTGTGTGCTTTATAAGAGGAATGCCTATCTCGGAGCGATTCAGCTCTGCACTCTCTCTGCTGGGCAGACAGGGAGAGCTAATTTTGGCCCCACGGTTCTCTCAGTCAAGAGCCCCTGTGTAAGACATAACCAATGCAACTGGAGGCAGTGGCTCTGGCTACATTTAGTTGATGCTTCTTAGTCTTATTCTTGTTTGCCCTCTGATTTTTGACCCAGTCATTCACTTTCTGAAAACTCTCTTACGGTTTCTTAAGACATGAATCTTGTTTGTATTTAATCTCTGTGTCTATCTCTGAGGAAAAAAAAAAAAACAAATAATACAATATGCTCATTGAAAGTGACCTTATTAAATGTTGACCATTAGAGTCAGCCTTGTAGCCTAGTGGCTAAAGGAGCTGTTATCCTACACAACTATCTGCTTTTTTAATCCAGACCCTGCTAACTTGAAAAAGATGTTGGGCATATACGCATGTGTGCCCCAAATCCCTAGAAGATAGAGAAACGAAGAAGGGATTGGTGGTGTGATCACACCCCATTGGACATTGCTTTCTCCCTCTTCTTTGTCTCTTTCTGGATAGTGCACACTCCTGGCATGAAAAAAATAAGTGAACCATAAAGGAGAGTGTGAGTTTTGTTTTTGTTTATAAAAAGGAAGCAGAATTTTGATTTTCGTACTTTACCTGAAGGTCTTCTGAAATCCATGGCTTAATTTAATATCATGATTTCACTTATGAATTTGATTTTTTGTGGTGAACCCTCACCTTACAACTGCATGCATGCATTCCAAGCAATCTCATCTCTATATACAAAGATTAACATTGATGCTGATAACAACAACCACCAAATAAAAAAAGAGGAAAAAATGCTCTGGCTTCAATAACAATGTATTATAATAGTAGATGGCTTGTTTTAGAAAGCAGGAAAACGTGGGCCTATGGGATGAGAAAAAAGAATTTTAACTCAGTATAACTACTCTTAGGCGCTAGTCTTTGGAATGGCAAGTGTTGGATAATAAATTAAGCTTTTGATTAGACCACGTGAGACTCATTGACTTCCTCCTGATGCTGGTGTACAGACTTTCCCAAGAAGCAGTCATCAGAAACTGGTTTGAATAGAACTAGTTATGAAAAATCAAAAAGCTGGGACCCCTGAGGAGGATGTGGCTGTCGTGACTCCCAACTCTTTATTCCCTTCCTGTAACAAAAGTATCCATCCAGGTTCTTTGCCACGTGACTTTACAGGGCTTCCCGCTACAGATGGAGTGAATTCCCCACTCTATTATCACTGGGGCTTTGCCATGCTTTGAACTGTAGACTTCCCTGAGAAGTCTTAAACGACTACCCACGTCTGGAGTGGTTTGGTGCACACCTTTCCCTGAGTTTTCCTGGCAGTCAGTGCTTATATTATCATTGCACTCAAGACCCTTTTTCTCTTTTTAACTAGTTAGAGACTCTTGAAGAAGGGATCTGTCCTGCTTATCTAATTAGGTAGAGACTCTTGAAAGAAAGGATCCATCTTTGTCTTGCTTATCTCTGTGTACCCTGTAGGGGCATGGAGCCTGACTCAGTGAGTGCTCAGAAAGTGCCTTCTGAGTCCATTTGAAGAATGGAATAGTTCCGGTTCAGACAGGATAAGCTAGGAAGTGACAGAGCACGGCCACGTCCTCCCACCTTTCACAACCCCTAGACCCTTTCTTGCTCTCTGGCATCAGCCTGCCTTATGGAATACTACTTTACATTTGTTTAGTGATGCACAGCACCATAAGTTGTAAACAAATTGATTTTTAACATTAGCCTGAGTTAAGCATAATTGAGACGATTAATTCCTTGTGATTTTCTCCATACCACATAATGTATTCTAAAGCCAAATAGAAATGAGTTTCACGTTGTCTATATATTTGGAGCATTCAAGTCACGTTCTCTTCCCTTAACATGGGTAATCAGAGGTAAATTGGGCCTCTGGAGAAGAACTCTAGGATGTTATGACTGAGAGACACTTCAAGGATTATATTTTCACTCCCCTGTGTTTTCAGGTAAGAGAGTTAGAAATATCAGAGAGGTTTCAAAATTTAGCCAAGGTATCCAATTTCAAAAGAACATAGGGACCAGCAGTTAGCGTAATGGCTATGTCGCTGGACTCCCACGTAGTCGACTGTGGTTCGCGTCCTGGACCCGGTGGCTTAAACTCACGCTGGGCGCGTGTGCGTGCGTGCCCAAGATCCCGAGAGGAGAATGGAGGGGAAGGGATTGCGGCGTGACCATTCCCCCTGGGGGGTGATTTCTCGCTTCCTGTCTCTCTGTCTCTGTCTGTCTGGCGAGCGCACACGCCCTATAGCAAAAACCTCTTCAAAAAAAAAAAAAAAAAAAAAAGAACATACAAGAAATCAGGTATCCATATCCCACTGCAATGATCTTTTGAGTAGACTAGGAAAATACAGTCTTCTTTGGTCTTTCATTCTAGCCTCTATGGTTTGACAGTATTTCCGTCCCTCAGCTGATCTTCCCTGGAATGGCCATAGGGTGGCCAGAGCAACCTGGCCTTTTCTTTTCCTATGTGGCTTTTTATTCTTGTATGAGGTCCTCTTCTGTGGGAAAGAGAAGGGGCAGGCACGAGGACGGTGTTTCTTCAAGTTTAGCTCTTCCTGGAAGGAGGCTGGGTCATGTTCTCAGTGCCAAGCAAGCCTTTTCTTACAGGAAAGGAGTGGTGTGTGGGAACTGGACTTACCACAGTACTCTCCAGTCATGTCAGGAGCCAGGTCTCCACTTGGATTCTCAGAGCACCTGGAGCAAATTCGTAGGATACCAAACCATGAAATGAAATGAAATAGGGGTTAGATATCCTCCAGGCTTAAAGTATTTGTGATTGGGGTCTTTGAACTAGTGTTATTCATTTCTACCCTCTTCTTCTAGATTAGCATGCACAGTTTGAGGGTTTTAAACAAACTGCATTCAAAGGAGGATAATAGACTCTTTCAAAAACTTCAAATTACATCCAAGGAGGAACAAGCTAAAAACTATGGGGGACCATGGACAAAAAGAGCGGAGATAATTAGATTTTCTTAAAAAATTTTTTTAAAAAAATTATGGTCTTCAGATATCTACCAGAGAATAGATGACATATCAAAAAACAACTGAATTCTCTTATCTGCTTAGGGATTCTATCTATCGCAATATATAGGTTTGGTTGAAATAAATGAGAATCTAGAAATAAAAATCTGAAATAAATTGACATCTAGCATAAGTGCTTTGTATATTTCCCATTTTGTTACACAGAATACTAGAAAGATATAACTTAAAGATTGAGATTTAATAGAATTAATAGTTTTTGCTACTTTTCATCAAATGATGGGCTGAATTGTGTCTGCTACCACTCCAAACAAACAAATTCATATATTAAAATTTTAACCCATCCTCAGAATGCGACGATGTTTGCACCTTTAAAAATGTTATTAGGGAGAAGCGGGTTCTTGGCTCCTCCTCGAATCTCTGCCTGCTTTGGCCTGGCTGCCTCCACTCCAACTACCTCATGTCCATCAGGGTGACCCACAGGTCCTGCAAGGTGTCCACCTCCGGCGCCCTGCCTGCCTTCAGCAGCCGCTTGTAGAGGAGCCCATCCAAGGCCCTATCAACTCCTCCAGCTTCTCCTGGGAGGGCAGCAGCAGCAGCTTCCATGGCCTGGGCACTGGCATAGGTCTGGGCTATGGTGGTGCTGGTGGTGCTGGTGGTACAGGGGGTATCACAGCCACCACGGTGAACCAGAGCCTGCTGAGCCCCCTAAAGGGGGAGGTAGACCCCAACATCCAGGCCATGAGCACCCAGGAAAAGGAGCAGATCGAGACCCTCAACAACAAGTTTGCTTCCCTCATCGACAAGGTGCAGCAGAACAAGTTGCTGGAGACCAAGAGGAGCCTCCAGCAGCAGCAGAAGCCGGCCCGGAGCAACACGGACAACATCTTAGAGAGCTACAGCACCAGCCTGTGCCCGCAGCTGGACACCCTGGCCAGGAGAAGCAGAAGGTGGAGGCGGAGCTTGGCACTATGCAAGGGCTGGCGGAGGACTTGGAGAATAAGTGAGAGGATGAGGTCAACAAGCCTACAGAGATGGAGAATGAATTCGTCCTCATCAAGAAGGATGTGGATGAAGCTTACCTGAACAAGGTAGAGCTGGAGTTTCACCTGGAAGAGCTGACTGACGAGATCAACTTCCTCAGCTGCAAGAAGAAGAGGTCTGCAGGCTGCAGTCCCAGATCTCAGACACATCCATGGTGCTGTCCACAGACAACAGCTGCTCTCTGGACAAGGACGGCATCATCGTGAAGGTCCGCGCCCAGTACGAGGAGATAGCCAACTGCTGCCGGGCTGAGGCCGAGAGCATGTACCACATCAAGTATGAGGAGCTGCAGACGCTGGCTGGGAACACGGGAATGACCTGTGGCACACAAAGACCGAGATCTCTGAGAGGAACCTGAACATCAGCAGGCTCCAGGCTGAGACCGAGGGCCTCAGGGCCAGAAGGCCTTCAGGGAAGTTCTCTGGCCCTTGAGGCCACCATCGCTGATGCTAAGCAGTTTGGGGAGCTGGCCATTAAGTAGCCAACGCCAAACTAGACAAGCTGGAAGCCACCCTGCAGGGGGCCAAGCAGGACAGGGTGTGACAGCTGTGTGAGTACCAGGAGGTTATGAATGTCGAGCTGGCCCTGGCATTGAGATCGCCTCCTACCACATTGCTGGAGGGTGAGAGAGCTGGCTGGACTCTGGGATGCAGAACGTGAGTATCCATAAGAAGACCACTAGTGGCTACTCAGGTGGGCTGACCTCAGCCTGTGGGGGTCTCACAACCCCTGGCCTCAACTATGGCCTGAGCTCCTCACAGTCTAGCTTCCTCTCTGGTGGAGGCTCTGGCTCCTTCAGCCGCAGCAGTTCCACCGAGGCTGTGGTCATGAAGAAGATTGAGATGTGTGCTGGTGTCTGAGTCCTCTAACGTCCTGCTCAAGTGAATGGCCATTGCAGCTCCTCCTCACCTACCCTCCTCCCTTGGCTACCCTAGATGGGGGGAGCAGTCGGGCGGGGGACTGTAGGGAACAGAAGACTCACCTGAGGCTTAGCAGCCCACCCTGGGGAGGACTCTACTGCCTGGGTCTCATCTCTTGCCTGTGCCCCCAACCGAAAACCAATTTAATTGTATTTTCTAATAAAGCCTCAACTAGCTCTGCCCAAAAAAAAAAAAAAAAAAAAAAAAAAAAAAAAAAAAAAAAAAAAAATTATTAAGTTAAAATGAGGCCATTAGGATGGGTCCTAATTCAGTCTGACTGGTGTCCTTTAAGAGAAGGAAATTTGAATATACTAAGAGAAGAGATACCAAGTATGTGCATAGACAGAAGAATATCGTGTGCAGGCATGGTGAGAAGGTGCCCTCTGCAAGCCAAGAAGGGAGGCCTCAGAAGAAACCTACCCTGCTAGCATTTTACTCTTGGACTTTTAGCCTCCAGAATTGTAAAAAAAAAAAAACATTGTTTAAGCCATCTAGTCTGTGGTATTTTGTTATGGCAATTCTGACCTCATAGACCTCTTTGAAAAGTCTTGGGAGGTCCTAGTGGTCCATGGGCCATATTTTGAGAATCGGTGCCTTGATTCTATGTTAGTGTTGTCAGAGTTGAAATAGCAGCAGTGAAAGCAGGTTTTCTCTTCTGCTTCACTACTCTGCCTGCTTGCTACTGATCTGTTTATCACTTGTATCTTTGATCAATGGGTGAATGGTTGGAAGCCATTTTGAGTGATCAGCCTTCCAGTTTTGTAGAAATGATATAAGTGACCTACACACTTTAGTGGAAATGACTAGAATCAAGGAGCAAGGATCTGTATGCTATCTGCCTCTGATTTCCTGTTCTTGGTGGTACTCTGGAGGCCAGAGGCTGGACCCATGATGATTGCATCTGATGGCAGAAGAGGGCTCTGTGATGACCTGAGAGTCTGACTACATTATCTTCAGATACTGTATTTCTGTGGCAGTACTTCAGCCTTCCATTAACAAAAGTGTTTACTTGGGACCAGCAGTTAGCGTAATGGCTATGTCGCTGGACTCCCACGTAGTCGACCGTGGTTTGAGTCCCGGACCCGGCGGCTTAAACTCACGCCGGGCGCGTGTGCGTGCGTGCCCAAGATCCCGAGAGGAGAATGGAGGAGAAGGGATTGCGGCGTGGCCATCCCCCCTGGGGGGTGATTTCCTGCTTTCTATCTCTCTGTCTCTCTCTGTCTGTCTGGCGAGCGCACGCGCCCTATAGCAAAAACCTCTCCAAAAAAAAAAAAAAAAAAAAAAAAAAAGTGTTTACTTCTTTAAGTGGTAGGCACTTGGAACTATACTTAAATTTTCTGCAAAACTGTAAGGGAGAAGATGGACCAACATGCTTGCTTGCAGGCTTAATGGGTCAAATACAATATTTAGCAACTGCCCAGGAATAAAAAAGAAGTGAGGCTTTTGAACTGTGACTCATATAATCCCCAAGAGTGGATAAAATGTAGTCAGGTCATCCACATTTGGGAGGTCCAGACACATTCTGGGTTTTGTCAAAAGCTTCTTTTTGCTTCTCTATAATGCCTACTCACAGGAAGAAGTGAGTTTGACAATCAACTGATTGGAGCTCATTGGCACAACTACAGAAGTCTGGAACTACACCCCACTCCCACTTTTTCTTTAAGTAGAAGACTTGATTTTGAGCTATTATCATCATCTCAGATCTTGAAAGTCAGTGATTTTAAGATACCTTAGCTATGCCTGTGAATAAGAGAAATAGGAATTTAAAACATGCAACATCATCATTGGTGTTTTTTTCTTCTCTATTTTACTGTGTAGTCAGTGGCAGAATTCATTTTTGTCTTAGAAATATGTCATATGTGAACATACAATTTTAATTTGTTCTAACTCTACAGATGCAGGGAGCTCTTTGAGCAGTGATATTCTATAAGAAAGTTATGTTAATTTTCAAGAAATACATTGTATTTTATTGTTTGCTTTTGCTGTAGACTTGTTGGCTGCTTAAAAATGGAAACTTATTGGGAACCAGCAGTTAGCGTAATGGCTATGTCGCTGGACTCCCACGTAGTCGACCGTGGTTCGCGTCCTGGACCCGGTAGCTTAAAACTCATGCTGGGCGCGTGTGTGTGCGTGCCCAAGATCCCGAGAGGAGAATGGAGGAGAAGGGATTGCGGCATGGCCATCCCCCCTGGCGGGTGATTTCTTGCTTTCTGTCTCTCTGTCTCTCTCTGTCTGTCTGGCGAGCACATGCACCCTATAGGGAAAAAAACCTCTCCAAAATAAAAAGAAAAAAAAAGAAAAAAAAAAGATAAAAATGAAAACTTATTTAAAAAGCATTTTATTATACATTTTTTAAAAGATTCCAAAAAAAAGACAAATAGAATGAATATGCTGATTAACCAGATTTTTAAAAAAGTCTATTTATTCATTTCTTGAGACAGAGACACTCTCAACATGGTCTTTATGCTGTGACCCTCCCCAGCCCTCCAGCCAGGTACACCTGTGGACAGACTTGTCTTGTTCAGGTAGACTCAGAACACAAACGTGAAGCCTTTCCTATGGCTCCAGCATTGCACAGTAGCACCCCCACTGTCTGTGCCACCGTATCTGAGCCTGATCACTTAGACTGAGTAGTTGTTAATATTTGTTAACAATATTTTCTACTTAGTTTGCTCAAGTATTTAAAAATAAACTACACATATCATGGCAAGTCACCCCTAAATATTTCAGTTACACTTAAAAAATATTTTTTACCTAACCCCAATACCATTTCCCACCCAATCAAGTTCACAGTAATTCCCTAAAATCATTTAGTAGCTAGTCCATAGTCAAATTTCCCAATTCTCCTCAAAATGTCCTTTATAGATTTTTTAAAAAAACAAAATATTTATTTATTTAATTCCATTTGTTGTTATTATTTTTCAAATTTGACCAGAGATAAACAGAGAAAGGAAGAGAGAGAGAAAAAGCAAGCTGCCAGATCTGGGGCTTGAACTGTGGTTGACCATGTAGAAATCTAGTACCCCAGCCACCACGCCATCTGCTAGCCCATAGATAGTTTTAAAAACCACTTAAAATTATGCATTTCATTTTATTTTTAAGTCTTTTAAGCCTCTCTAATCTGTAGTGTCTCTTCCACTGCAGCCCCTTCATTGTGTGTGTGTGTTTTTTTTTTCCTTTTCATGACATCAATTATTGGAAGGACTGGGTTGACTGTAGAATATTCCACCCTCTGGATTTGTCTAGATTTTTTGTGGAATCTTTTCACTTGTTCTTCTAGTTTTCTGACCTCCTGTTAGAACTAAATGTTTGATTTGTTTTCATTTATTTATTTATTATTGTCAAGAATACTGTGTAGGCGATGTGCACTGTGTTTGTATCAAGACAGATCCAATGGCCTGATAAGAGCAAAGACTGAGCACTAGGATAAGTTGGTAAAAGACAATCTATCTTTTGTAAAATTACACATCCTTATTGCAGCTGGCAAGTAATCTGAAACTTTAAAATGTTTCAGAAAATTTCTTTTGGCCTGGAATATTTTTTTTTTTTCTGCATGGATTCTTTGCACGAAGCAGGAAGCTGTTAATATTTCTTCTTTCTATAACTGTGAATGCCTACAATCTGCTATACAGAAAGAAATGTTATCAACTCATCACTAGATGTTAAAAAATTAATATCTAAGAGTCTTTACTTTTGTAAAATAAGTAAGGATTTCTGTTTCCTTTCTTCACAAAAAAATGTGAATTTCATTAAAAGTGTTATCTGTGAATTGTTTATATCCCCTGAAAGTGGGATCCTTTCATTTTCTTTTGATTGGGTTGATGCAATTCATCTTTTAGGCCATAAGCCCAGTTACTTTGGACAACCTAGGGAAGTGCCTAGGCATAGTTTTCTTCCCCTGGGTTTTGCTTTTGCTTTCCTAGACTTAAAAAGAGAGATTGGACTTGGTGTGCTAACTGGTCACTTTAATCCCAGGATGAACGAATTAATCCTCATGCCCTTGGATCAAACTCGTGCAGGGTCAAGGGAAGAGTGAAGGAGAGCCCTGGCCTTGTAAGCTCTCAGATCTATGGTATCAGTATTGATTGATCCTCTGAAGTGAACAGAAATATTACTTAGTTCCCAGGAAATAGCTTTCAAAAACATAGTTCAAGTGGTTAGAAATAAATTGTGTTTTTGGTCTGGGATGAAAGGACTGCTTGGTGGCATTAGTCAGAGAGGAAGAATTCTTGACTCTCAATAATATTCCTGGTTGTACTAGGTTTTTCACTATCTGTAAGGACCAGCTCAAAGTTTATCCTCCCAAAGCTCTTCTTGGCTGACTCTACCCCTCAATAACTTTCCCTCTCACTATTTGTTTACTTGCTTGGGACTTTCTAGTAATTTGGGGTTTGTTTCTATTTATTTATTTATTTTTTGGAGAGGTTTATTTATTTATTTATTTTATTTTTATTTTTATTTATTTTTTTGCTATAGGACGCGTGTGCTTGCCAGAAAGACGAGAGAGACAGAGAGACAGAAAGCGAAAAATCACTCCCCAGGGGGGATGGTCACGCCACAATCCCTTCTCCTCCATTCTCCTCTTGCGATCTTGGGCACGCACACACACACAGGCCTGGCCTAAGTTTAAGCCAAGGATCTGGGATTCAAACTGCAGTAGACTACATGGGAGTCCAGCAACATAGCCATTACACTAACTGCTGGTCCTGATTTGGGTTTTATTTTTAAAGAGTCTGCATTTTTATCATGTTACTGTGATGTGCTACCTACTTACAAGCTTTTTGCTCTGCTACTCCTTCATTTGGAAGTTTTCATGGACTAGGCCTGCAACACAGTGGTTAAGGACTGCACACTGGGAGATGGCTCACACATGGCTAACTGTGGTTTGAGTGCTAGTACTGACAGTTTGGAAAACATGCTGGGTACATATGCATGCATACCTAGTATCCCGATGGGAAGAAGAAATGGAGGAAAGCATGTACATGTAGCATGACCATGTCCCAACTTTGGGGTGCTTTCTCTAACTTTCTCTCTAGTGAGTGCACATGCCCTCTGGCAATAAACAAAGCAAAAAAAAAAAAAAAAAAAAAGAAAAAGGAAAAATTCTCTCACCAGAACAAGGCACATGAGCTGTTAAGATGTGGGCATTTGATGTCAGAATTTCACTTTGTGAATCTGCTTCTAGTTCTAGTCTTTTAAAACATTTTCAAAAGTTGGGACTCTCCATATCATATTTGTATTTTTAAATTTGTTTTCTTTTAAAAGAAAAAAAAAAAACTTACCAGAGGGCACATGCGCTTGGTGGAAAAGACAGAAAGAGACAGATTGAGAATGGGGGATTCCTTCTTCTCCATTTCTCTCTCCTTTCAGGATTTTGGACACACCTAGTGTGTTTTTCAAGCTTCCAGGTCCAGGACTTGAACCATGCAGTTGGCTATAGGGGATCCAGCCTCATTAACCACCGCATCACTGACTGGCCCACATGTCATTTTCTAATAAGATGGGTTCAATTTCCAACCACCACTTTTTTGAGCATTTGCTTTGCTGTGTACTAGGCATTAGGCTCTTTGAAGGAAGGAATTATGTAACTTAGGTCTGGATTCAGCTTCTGAGTTCATCATATACTAGTGGGTGACCTCGCTCACAGTTCTCAGTCACTGGTAGTCCCATTCCCTTTGCTCTTCCATGATAGTCTCTTTTACACTGTAACAGACGTATCTAGCAGATGTTGAAATGTGTGGTTGGGGTTACTTATCACTGAGGACTTTGACGATACGTGTTCACGTACTGAAATGATTATAGTAGACAATATGGAGCAAACACCCAAAGAAAGGAACTGGGGCTGGGGACCAGCAGTTAGTGGTCATGGCTATGTCGCTGAACTCCCATGTAATTGACCGTGGTTCAAGTCCTGGACCTGGTGGCTTAAACTCATGCCAGGCACGTGTGTGTGTGTGTGCCCAAGATCCTGAGAGGAGAATGGAGAAGGGATTGTGGCGTGGCCATCCTCCCAGGGCTGATTTCTCACTTTCTATCTCTCTGTCTCTCTCTGTCTTTCTGGCGAGCACTTGTGCCTCTCTCTCTCTGTCTTTTTGGTGAGCACACGTATTGTTTCCCCATCACATCAGTGGGCCCTTCTCAAAGGTGAGCCATACATAGTGGATCACTGCTGGGAGTTTTTGAATAAGGGGGTAATACACTTTAATTTCTGTGGTACGTAGACACAGTGAAATACACTAGTACAAAAACTGTCTTCTTCCTTTTTTTCTTTCCCTGGCATTTTGCCATCACCACTCCCCTGCCATCCATAATACCTCAGAAATCGTCTTTCACCAGTGCTGTTATTGTGGTTAAATACCACACAACTCAGAGGCACAAAATTATTATAATCATACAGATCAACAAGTAAAAAAAAAATCCAATTATTTACCTAACAAATTAATAGCCAAAGAAAAAATGAAGAAAGGTAATCATTGTTAAACAAACTTGGAAAAATGTTTTAATCCTCTAGTAATAAAAATGTAAAGAAGATGTTAACAAACCATTTTTTGGGGGAATAGAAATACTGGGTCATCAGGAAAGACATGATGCATTTAAAAAATATTATTTATTTATTTATTTATCGCTTAGAGTTTTTTTGTGCTCACTGGAGAGAGTGAGAGACAGAGACAGTGAAAGGGAAGGTGAGAAATCATCCCTGGGAGGCCCCCAGGGAGGACGGCCACACCACAATTGCTTCTTCTTTATTCTCCTCCCGGGATTTTGGGTAAGAATACACATGCAAGTGGCATGAATTTCAAGTCACCAGGTCTGGGACTCAAACCATGGCTGGCCATGTGGGAGTCCAGTGCTGGACCACAGCATCTGCTAACCTCAGACATGATGTATTTTTGCATAAAAAAACAGAAAAATATGTCATGACTTTTTTTTTGAGAGGTTTTCACTATAGGGCGTGCGCTCGCCAGACAGACAGAGAGAGACATAGAGACAGAAAGCGAGAAATCACCCTCCAGGGGGGATGGTCACGCCGCAATCCCTTCTCCTCCATTCTCCTCTCGGGATCTTGGGCACGCACGTACACACATGCGCCCGGCGTGAGTTTTAAGCCACCGGGTCCAGGACGCGAACCGCAGCCGACTACGTGGGAGTCCAGCGACCTAGCCATTATGCTAACTGCTGGTTCCCTGTCATGACTTTCTGACCATCTAACATTTAAGTGATGCTTTTGTTAGAAAAGGTGATGCTCCTATTGCTGACAAGATGTTGGTAACAATATAAATTGCTGTTTTTATTGGAACCCAATTAGCTAATGTCATGATGGTAAAAAATATTCATACTAGTTTGAGAAAACAGGTCCACCTTGGGGAATTTACTGTAAGAGAATATGATATATGTTTGGCTATAGAGTGAACTTTATTGTTCTTAGAGAAGAGAGAGTCCTTTTGAGAAGTCATATCAACCTGGAATGATCTCAGTCCATGCCAGTCCCTGGATGCACAGGGGAGTCAGCTGATGGAATGAGGGCAAAGGTGACGTGGCCCTCCCCCGTGGAAGGTCATTTCTCACTTTCCTTCTCATGTCTCTGGCTCTCTTTCTCCAGCAAAAGAATTTAATTTAACAAAAAGTTAATAACTATTCTTGGGTTTCCCAAAGCTTTAAAACAGCAAGCATTTGATATTGTTCAAACAGGTCTTTTAAATTAAATGTTTTATTGTGGAGATTGTAAATATCCACTTACGGGATAAATGATAAAACGGCAGTTCTAATGTTACGTGACTAGGTATTGTGGCTCATGAACAGGCATTATGGGAGCTTTATCCATGGATTTCTAATGTGTCAGAACTCCAAAAATTCTGACATGAATGAGTTTCATACACTCTAGGAAAATTTTTGAGGATTTATAAAAGTAGTTCTAATAGTAACGAACATATCAATTTGAGATGTTTATGAAAATTTTGACTATTTTATGAATCATGAGAATAGAAAAAAGCAATATTTCAAAATTGATATACTATTTTATATAATATGTAATTTAAAAGTATTTTGTGTTACCAGGGGCCAGCAGGTGGCATGGTGGTTAAAGTGCTGGATTGGCACATGGCCAACTGCGTTCAAGTCCTGGACCCAGCAACTTGAAAATCACAACAAATAAATACATAAATAAATGAATGTTAAAAAATTTTGTGTAACTGAGTAAAAACATTACAAATTTTAAGATAGATTTTGATAATTTCGTCTATAAGGCTACAATTTATGTATTTACATTGGCCCAACCTTAATTTTGAATTTTCTAATACAGGAGAGTGAAGGTTTACTTTACATATACATATATGTATATTTTCTCATTCATATACATATATAATCATTTTAAATAATGAAAGAGTTGAAGGAAGAGATGTGCTTATCACATCAATTTTTATAATAGGAAAAATGTAGATGCTTCTTAAATGCTCAACCAAAAGAGACTTTATTAAGTAAACTATATTATGTCCTAGATATAGTATTAGTGTAGCTTATTAAAAGTGCTGATTAGGGGGGCCAGCAGTTGGCATAATGGCTATGTCACTGAACTCCCATGTAGTTGACCACGGTTCAAGTGCTGGACCCGGTGGCTTAAACTGATGCCGGGCACACGTGTGTACGTGCCCAAGATCCCGAGAGGATAATGGAGGAGGAGGGATTGTGACATGGCCATACCCCATGGCAGGGGTGCGGGTGATTTCTTGCTTTCTATCTCTTTGTCTCTCTCTGTCTTTCTGTGCTATTACTTTTCCTAATCAGCATTTTTTTTTTTTTTTTTGGAAAGGTTTTTGCTATAGGGCATGTGCTTTTTTTTTTTTTTTTATTTTGAGAGTTTTTTTTTTTTTTTTTTTTGCTATAGGGCGCGTGCGCTTGCCGGACAGACAGAGAGAGACAGAGAGATAGAAAGCGAGAAATCACCCCCCCAGGGGGGATGGCCATGCCGCAATCCCTTCTCCTCCATTCTCCTCTCGGGATCTTGGGCATGCACGCACACGCGCCCGGCGTGAGTTTAAGCCCCCGGGTCCGGGACTCGAACCGTGGTCGATTACGTAGGAGTCCAGCGACATAGCCATTACGCTAACTGCCAGTCCTGAGCATGTGCTTTTTTTAGGGCAGTCACCTACTAAATTTCTCCCAAGGATGCCTATTCCACTAATGAATGGCTGCCAACCATAAAAGTAATTCTGCAGTTTCCAGCTATCTCCTCTTACCCCAGTGACCCTAATTTTGTCCTTGGCTGCAATACCTTTCCCCGTGATCGAGTTAAGTTTCTCTTTGTGTGCTACAACTGGACCTCTTTGGGACATGGGAAGAGAAGTGATTTCTCTGAGAGGCTTGACTCTCCTTGTTTGATTCACACTGAGCCTCCAAATGAAGAGAGGGCGACCTTTGAACTTTCTTTTTGGCCAGTGTTTCTTGAGCTTTAAAAATTCTATTATAGTTGCTTAGCTCTTAAGCTTATGACTATTAGTTGTTAAAATATAATGTCCCTCTGTCTCCATCAGAAACGCTAAAGCCTCCCTCTATTTTCATCACTGCGTGTTAGTATGACTTGGTGTCAGGTCCTTTCTCGTGATTGGGTTTTGAATGCAAAGCATTATGAGGGATGTGAAGGATGAGAGCATGCAAGAGATGTGAAGAGGAGATGGGTCTAAGAAAAAGGCACAGAAAGATGAGAATGAGAAGCTACAGATGACCTACTTCACAGTTTACAGAAGGCTGGCAGCTGGCAACCTCCCTTAGCTATTGCCAAGACTTTGGATAATTTTAGTCACAGCTTAAGCACTTTTTATATGTATGGATTCCACAGTAGCACTCCTTGAACTCTCATTTTCTTCCACATCTCCTAAAAAAAAAAATACACATCTTAATATTGACCTTGACATTTTCTGGGAGGTCAGGTTAACATCATCAATTCAAAGGATTAATTCCCTCAGTCCAAAAGAATATTTTCCCTGGTGCTAATATCTTTGTTTCTCTTCTTGTACTTTGTCTCTCTTTCTTATCTTTCTTATCTTTCTTAGCTTTACTAAATTGGTAATACATAGCAGGGACCATTTTCTGGAGGAAAACAATTTTTAAAAGTCTAGAGTAAGTGTGCAGTCTTTTGTAGTTATACCACAAAGACATGATTTCTTTTTTTGATCAACAGAATCCCTATCCTCATTTTCCTACCTGCAGAGAGAGGTAAGGTCTTGCAGCTCTTGGCTTTGAGTGCCCAGCCACTGTATGACCACTCAGGGGCTCAGAGAGTGAGATGGGCAAGGGAAATGATGTAGAAAAGGCATCGTGTCCATGTTATGAGTAGATCTGCAGATTTTCCTAAAGTTTGAGTAGTTTGAATATTTACTTTTGAATAATTTTCTTAATCTTATCACAGCCTTCTTAAATCTTAGTAATCCTGAAGTCCTTTTGTTTCTTCTCCTTTATCCTCTCCCTTTCTTCTCCTTCCTCTTCCTTCTTCTCTTTTTTAAAATTAACTTTTGCCAGAAGTTGCGAGCATTTGCCAGAGAGAGCCAGAGAGAAGGAGAGGGGAAAGCACTCCATTATTGGGAATGGTCACACTGCAACACTTTCTCCTCCATTACTCCATCCTGTTCGCATTTTGGGCAGGCACATATACATGCCTGGCAAGTTTCTCAAGCCATCGGGTCTGGGAACTTGAACTACAGGGTCAGCCATGTGGGATCAGGCTGCCTTAACCACTAGGCCATGAAGCTGGCCTCATAATATTCCTATTTTTAAAAGAATGAATTAAATCTCTGGGAAGGCTCAGGAGAAAGTCTCCCCCTATCTCTCTTCAAACAGGTGTTCAATGATTGATAGAAAAACACATATGGGAATTTCTAAGAAGTTGATTCTCATACCCTGCTCTGGTGGATGCTTCCTGGGTAGTTGGCAGTTGTGACCCACATCTGTTGTGAACTGGCCCAAAGCCAGCATCTTCTGTTCTCTGAATTGGAAAGGAACTCAAATGTGGGGTGTTAGGGGTACAGGGAACCACAGGATGTGGACATTCTGAGGCTCAGGTGTCTCATAAGGATGATGCAACTGTTGGATCAGGAAGCTGGTGAGTAGGCCAAATAAGCGTGGCCATGAGCAGTTTCCTAGTACTCGGGCCCCATCTGTCTTCCCACTTCCCACTTCTCTCTGAGAACACAGGCTTTTCCAGGTTTATTCGCCAATCTATATAGTCAGGTCTGACCATTGCTATCAGTGTGGTGGAGGGAATATTGTTGAACAAGGAAATCCTTTCTCCAGATGTAATGGAGACCAGAAGCTTGGGGGCATGGATGCCAAAAAGCCATGGCAGAACCATGCCAACTCTTCTTGGCAAAAATCTCTCCAGAGGGAAATGAATGATAGAAATAAATCTTCTCTCTTGCTTTTCTCATTAAAATAGAGCTGAGTAAATCCCGGTGCAAAATTGTCTTCCCTCTACACAATCAATTCACATTAATCATGAAATTAATTAGTATATGTAGATAGAATCTTAATTTTCATCACTACATTCTGTATATGCAGAAACAATGCATAGGAATGAGAAGAAATATGTTCAACTGGAAATGCAGAGTGATTACAGATCCGCTTTACCCTCAGTCCTTGGAGTCTTTGCATTGGAGGAAAGGAAAGATTTCACCCTGCAATCAGGTTCATGTACTTTACTTTGAGTCTCTGACTAACTCAAGACTGTGTTGATTTGTTTTAGGTTATTTCTGAGTAGACTAAGCCTGCTATAATACATTTTAGAACAATATGTGGAATTAGGAAAATGAACATAGACCAGAGACCTTGAATTGTCTAGGTGACAGTGCCTCTTTTTTCCATCAAAGGCATATGATGTGGATAGCTCCCATGAAAGCCCATAGAACTGGTACATCCAAGGCTTTGCCTGGGAGCTTCACTGAGTTCATATATCCTGTAGAATCTAAGATTTTGTTCCGAACCTTTACAGGACTGATACATTGATAGCTCCATCTCTTTTAATGACAAATTGTAGTGAAGAGGTGTTGGACCTTGATTTATGTAGAAATCCCTGAGTTCTTCTGAGGTGGCATCTTCAAGGGTCATAAAGTCAGTGGGTTCAGGTTCAGTCTCAAAATGCTGCTGCTCCCTGCTCACTGCTCTGGGGAAAATGCCCACAAATGGCGCAAGGTGGTGCTAACTTTCAGAATTGCATGGGTTGGGGTGGGACTGAGAAGCAAAGATACAGGAATTGGAAGGGGCCTGTTTTACATCACTTCCTTATTGGTACGTGTGTAAATGATTTGGGAATGACCGTTGTTGGAGAGTTTATGGCTCAGGATGAGAGAAACTCAGAGAGAGAGCTGAGAGGTGGAAAATTTGTAGAGTGTCAATACATTCTGAGTAGATTTTTTTAAAAGTATGATTTAAAAAATTAGAGGTCCAAGAATCAAGAATAGAGAGTAATATTTAAGAATAAATGTAGCAGAAGACACCAACTCAGTGATTGGGTTTGGAACAATAACAGTGAGGGCATTTTTCACTGATGTACTACTCCAAGGTAGTCCAGTCTTAAGCTCTTTACTCCTGGTAGCTGCCTGGGATAACATAAAAATGAAAGAGGAAATCTCTCCCTAGAGTTTTCTGAAGTAAATAAAAATTTAGCTTGTACATTCATCTTACAGTGGAAATAAAAATGCACAGAAAAGCCTTGATGAGAGTTAGCTTTAGAAGAGAAATACTGGGAAATGCTAATAAACCATGGCACTTGCAGAAACAATGGATATTCCAAGCTTAATAGATGGTCACATTTAACATAACTTGGGACATCTAACGTCCCATCAGAATACTGGTATGAATATTTCAGTGAACTTGGATTTGGATGCCTTATACTGAGTAAGCATGACAGCTGCTAGTTCAATCAGGGAGACCCAGGGGACAATCAGTCTGATCCCTGATTCTGTTGTTGATCAGAGTGTCTGTATCAAAAACACACTATCTTGTGTTTTTCAAGACTTTTGTTACTGAAGGCCACAGAGGGCTGTTACTGTACCTGAGGCCCCTACCTTTTTAACCCTGTTTATGTATAGCATGGGACATACTGGAGACACAGATGGCTTATTGCAAGTCCTGTCTATGACCTAATTAATATCAAGTCAAATAGCTCACAAGGTTGGATTCTGATGCTATAATATGGGAACATAGACCTTCTGTTTTTTTTTTTTTTTTTTTTTTTTTTCCCTTATTGCTTCAAAATGTAACCAGGTAATCTTCTATCTAGTTACTTAGGAGTCAGCTATATCTTACATTCGTGCAGGAACATTCTAAAGAGTACTTTTAGAAAACCTGGGAACGTACAAGACTAAAGACAGGCCCTAGCCGGAAGATCAGGCTGCTGACTTGAGCACAGATGGGAGACTGTTAACAGCCAAGAAATATGAGGTCTTTGGCTCCTTTCCCAGAACTGCCAGGCTAAGACCTTGGCAAAGACTCGACAGGAAACTGAACTCTATTTGCATATCCTTTTATACATGGGAGATTAAAAGCTTCAACCTTGAGTGATCACAGTTTTTGAGAATCACGATGAGGCATTAAAGAGAAGGAGGAGTGTCCCAAGGGAGGAGAGCTGGAGGCAATGCAAGGTAGGTATGAGGTTAGCAATGACTTTCAATCCCCTTTGATTAACCATGAGTCTATTTCATTTAGTTCCTTTTTTCAATTTTATCCTTTTTGGGTCACATAAAGGAATCAGCTAGACAGGCATTTGTGCTTCCTAAATCTTGGGAGTCTGTTAAATTTGATCTCCTTCTTCTCACAACCATCTTTTCCTTTTTCTTGTGGGGTGAAGACCTATAGCTTATTAGTGCTGAAGGAACCTTAGAGATAATTTAGTATAAACTGTTGTACAGATAAGAATATGAGACTCAAAGAAGTTAACTGACTTGCCTAAAGTCATACAAAAAGTTAGAAATGGGAGTTCTGACTTTTAAGTGATTTTTTTTCTTCAGCAGGCTGCTAGCCCTCCTTAGCAGGTGGAAGTTTCCTCAGATCTCAAAGAGCCTCCTTCCAGAGTGTGAATTGGCACAGATACCCTTCACCATTTTCTCCTATGAGAACAAGCATTTCTGGCAAGACAGTAGCTCCGATTTCTTGGCTTTTTTCCCCTTAGTTCTCCTGGATCAGGTCCTTATGAATCTTAATGGAAGATGTCAGAGGACTGCAAGAAGATATTTATTATCGGGATCATTTAGGGGAACTTGATTTTCTTGGTCAAGTACTACAGTGAAAACTAATCCATGCAGACAGCATGGGCTGCATGAGGATGGACAAATGTCACCTTCCACAGGTTAGTCATTAACTTTATAGTTTCCTTTTTAAGGATGGGAAAGATCTCACTGTCCCTTAAAAGGTACAGTCATTAAATGTATCTGAATACTGGGGAGGCCCTTTGGGGAGCATCCCTAAGGCTGGGCAAAGCCTAGCTTTCTGAAAATCGAGAACTTCTTGTCTAGCTCTTATCACAGACATCTGTGGTACTTCTGGTAGGACTAACACTGGGCGAGGTCACCTTCATCAGGGATAGATGGAGGGCAACGAAGACACAACATCTTTTTGGGGAGTTAGACCCTCACAGTGATGGTGATGCCTTGGGGACTTTCACTATCATTAGTGCAGGGAATTTAGAGAGACTGTGTGGGAACGACATTCCTGATGAGGTAGTTTTGTGAAAAATATGCTGGCAGCACATTTGGATTTTTTGGTCTGGAAAAATGCTAGTGGTCATTGGCTTTATGCCTTCCTCATGCTAGCTCCATCATGTTTTTTCTCTTCTGGGTAAAACCCACTCTACTTCAGACCATTATGTTGAGAAGAATAACGTATTAGCACTAGTGAGCACCTTTGGTATGCTAGTCACCAGGGTGTACCAGGTGCTTACTAGTAATTATTTAATTTAATCCTTGTAATAACTCTAGAAATTACTACTCCTATCTTATGGATAAAGCAATAGAGATTTAGAGAAGGTAATCTTTTTTAAAGCCCAGAACTATTAAGTGAGGAGTTGTGATTTTCATCCATTTTTGTCCATTTTCATGGCCCATGCTCTTTTCACTACTAAAAAAACCTCACATATAAAAACATACACAGTTTTAGTACAATTTAAAAAACTTGTTCATTTTCACGTACATGAAAGGACCTTGCCAAAATTAGGGGCAATTTTCAGATTTCTTTGAAGTTCAACACACATTAATATTTTTGTGAATCAGAAGCCTGTTTTTGTATATCATTTTACCTAGCTGTGCTACATTGTCACCTATTTAAAAGAAGAAAATTCACCTACTTACGTTGTACCAGAAGACTTTTTGTTAAAACAATGCGAATGTTTTTATGGTTAGTAAACATGGGAAGATTACAGGAGGTAGTTATGTGGAACTCAGAAAAAACCCTACTCTGATCTTTCACCTTGACATGATCACATTTTTTGCCCTCTTTCCTCTAATGTCCCATAAGTCAAGGACTAAGAAAAGCAACTATGAGGGAAGGCCAGCCCTACCTAAAAGGTACTCACGGGTTAGACTTTCTGGGTACCCAGTAACCATTCAAAACAATTATTTTGGACAATAAGACCTCTGGAAGAATCACTTGGGGCTAGTTGCATGGAATCGCCATCACATTTCTCCTCATTCTCTACCCCACCCAGGTCTGGAGGCATTAAGTTGGAAGGAAGAAGACCAGGAAAATTCAAAGGAGCAAAGCAAAGAAGTGATGTTTCAAATGAGAATGAGAGAGTCATTCCAAGTGTGATCAAGGTGGAGGTGTAGATCTAGGAGGGAGAAAACCAGTTAGGGAAAGATCATTGGTCACACTTGCAGATTCTCCTCTTGCTCCATCTACCAGGAAGATTTTGATCTCTCTTGGTTCCGCCAGGTTCCCCTATGGTATAAAACACATTAATAAACAGCTGAGTCCTCCTGTTGCAGTCTATTGTTTGTAAATACAACTGATTATTGACATTATCCCTGGTGATAACAAACCTTCCCTCCATGGGAGACTTGTAATGCTTAATAACTCTGGAAGGACTGATTCTGGAAACATTCGTGTGGTTTTCTGGAGCTTGGCAGTACCAGTTCATCCAGAAGAGTCCAAAGTTAGACTCAGAAGTATTTCAGATGATCATCTGGGAGTCTCCAGTGTTTCTCATGATTCCTCCAAAGGCCAACACCTAGTTTTGACTGGACCGCTGAAAAAGATAAAGCACTGATATACTTACAAGAGACAGCCATCATAGCACCTTAACAACAATGTCTCCAGGTGTGATGGTTAAGGTGTTGGACTCCCACATGGCTGACTGTGGTTTGAATCCTGGACCTAGAGGCTTGCTTTCTCACTTTCTCTACCTTTCTCTGTCTTTCTCTGGTCAAATTAAAAACGAAAACAAAAAACAATGACTCCTGGATTACCATAGGGAAATGGCATAAAGAGCACCAGCCAAGGCAGATATAGAAACCACATACTGGAAATAAGGTGGAAATTGTCCACAGACAAACCATGTAAGCTACCAGTTTTTTTAGATGCCAATGACAGGGAAGTACCACAGGGACCCAACAGGAAGTAATTCTGTCTTCTGTGGTTAGCTCTCTTTTGAAGAAGAGTCTATTGCAGTCAGAGAGGATTCTGGGAGGGTATTGGACTCATTCTTTTTTCTTTTTCTTTCTTCATTTTTCAGTTTTAATTTGTCAGCAGGTGTGTGTGCTTGCTGGAGAGAGAAAGAAGGACAGTAAGAGGGAGAGGGAGAAAGCATTCCCCAGTAAGATGTGGTCAGAGCACGATGCCCTCTCTATATCTCTACCCTGTCAGGATTTGGGGCATGTACATGCACCTGACTTGTTTATCAAGCTACAGGGGCTGGGATTTAAATGGAAAGGTCGTCCATGTGAGATCTGGCTCCCTTAATCACTGGGCTACAGGTTGACCAAGATGTATTCTTGTGCCCGCAGACATGATTTAAAAACCAGTTTTTAACACACTACAAAAAAGGAAACTCCTGAGTTGTGTAGCACAGAGCTTTGGAGCAGGCTGCCTGGGCTAGCGTCCAGGCTCAGTCACTCATCAACCATATGACCTTAGCTCTTTGCTTTAGTTTCTTCATCTGTAAAATAGGAATAATGATAGCAATGGGGTAATGGTGAGGATTAAACAGATTAAAACATGTTACATACTTCAAATAACAACTCGCATGTAGAGAAGTGTTCTATGATGGTAGGTTATCAATTATTATTATTTCTAAGAATGTTTTACAGTTGCAAATGATTTCCATTTCAAGATAATTTTTTTTTTTTATTTTTATTTTTGGAGATGTTTTTGCTATAGGGCGTGTGCGCTCGCCAGACAGACAGAGAGAGACAGAGAGACAGAAAGAGAGAAATCACCCCCCAGGGGGGATGGCCATGCCGCAATCCCTTCTCCTCCATTCTCCTCTCGGGATCTTGGGCACGCACGCACACGCGCCCAGCGTGAGTTTAAGTCACTGGGTCTGGGACTCGAACCGCGGTCGACTATGTGGGAGTCCAGCGACATAGCCATTACGCTAACTGCTGATCACCTGTAGTAACTCTTCTTGTGTGGCAGTTAAACATAGTCCAATTTCTCTGTAACCCATTAAGGTAACTTGGACACAGACCAGGCCTATATCCTGTGGAAGTGGCTCATCATTGTTGAGTAGAATAAAATTGTCATTCTTATTATCTTATAGCACCTCATTGGCTTTCTTTTTATTAACTGCATTGTCATATATATATATTTTTTGCATTGTCATATTATTAACTTGTCCTTATTTTGCAAATGAGAGGGGTAGGGGTGGTCTCTGAATGGAGGTGAGGGAGACACAGCCTGGCAGTCTCTGGTCATTGATCCATTCTTTCCTCAGTAGAGTGAGTCAAAGGCCCTGCAGTCAGGGACAATCTTCAGGGCATGAGGAGCAGGGTCCCTAACAAGTGGCCTTATAGCCAACCAACATACTTGTGCTAATTAACAGCATTCTATGATTTGGTTTTGAAAAATGGAAGTTCGGATTACTGGTGAAAGAGCTCTCAATAAGAAAAGAAGATGGGAACCCCCCCCCAACCTATAGAAAAACTAGTACTATTATGTATCTGAAAATTGAAAAACGTTTCTTTTTTTCTTTTTAACAAAATATTGCCAGGGGGCGAGCCACTTACCAGAGAGAGACAGAGAGAGAGAGGGAGAGGAAGAAAGCATTTCCTAATGGAGTGTGTGTGGACACATCCTTATCCCTTCTCCATTTCTCCATCCTGTCAGGATCTTGGGTGTTTGTGCACATAACACCTGACATGTTCCTTAAGCCCCAGGGGGTGGAATTTAACCACTAGGCAATGGGACCAGTTCAAAAATGTTATTTCTAACAGATGACTCTGGCAAACACTCACACCCCAAATACTGGGCTTCCTGCCCACACCTAGGCCTTTGCTGAAACATCACCTTTTCATTGCAGCCTCTCTTGACAACTGCATTAAAATTGTAACCTCTCCCAGCCAGCTGACAACATACTCTCTCTTCTTTTCTGCTTTATTCTTCTCTGTAGTAATTACCATAATTAAACAAATGATTTACTTGTTTATTTTATTTGTATTTATTTACACCACAGTATAAGCACCATGAGCTTTGAGGGTAGTATTTCCAGTGTGGATAGACAAGTACCTGGCAAATAGTAGGTACTTAATAAATTGTTACTGAATGAATAAGTAAATGTTGTTATCTTCATGAAAGCAACCTTAATCTCTGAAAGTCTATATTTTGCATTGGGTTTCTTTCCTATTAATTTGTTGCCCTAGTAATATATTTATACTGGTATTTCCTTTTCTGAAAATTACAAAAATACTCATGAGATTTTTGTCCTTAAGACCCAAAAATAATAATTTAAGCTGGCTAGTCTCCCACATGTATGTAGGTAAAAAGAAGAGTATGGCCATTAGACTTCCTATGTAAACACAGAGTTGGAGAGCCTGGCCATGTTTAAATTAGTACAAGCCACTTCATTTCGGTGTGGCTCCGTTTGTCCTCTCACCGGGTCTTTCTCCTACTGAGTATGGACTCTGGGTAGCATGCTGCTCTACTGACCATCTGCTGCCTCTGGAGCACTTGAACATCTCAGGCATGCTTCAGAAAATCTCTGCAGGGTTTGATGCGCTCTGCTTTATGTAGCTACCATTCACAAATGTATGAGTTTGTGTATGAATATATGTAAATTTCTCACCTCCCCCATAAAAAAGACTGCAGTGGATTCTATATTCTTGAAAAATACCAAAATCATTTGGTAGAGGCAAGCTAGAGTACAAAGGGGTTAGGAATTACTCTCCTATTAGGAAAATGGGTTCTCGTGGCTTTTGCTTATGAAGTAGCAGGACTCAGTAGCTCTGCTTGTAGAGTAAGTTTGCAAAATTCCTTTGCAAATAAAAAGTATCTATTTTTTTTTTTTTTTTAACAGTTCAAGACTCGGGGCCTGGGACCTTGGGACTCAGAAAAGCAAAGGTGATAAAAAGAAAAGTCTACCATCCTCCTCATTTTATCTTACTACCACCAGGGGAAGTGCAAGGAACTTGGAAGCATTGATGTCTGGTTTCTAGGAGTAAGTTGTTAGGCGTTCTACAATATTCTATTATCAGCTGTTTGGAAAATCTTGGTATCGTCAATAGCATTTTGTCAGTGGGCAGAGGAGGTGTGGAGGAAGCATCTCTGTGTGCAGAGTCAGGTGCTAGTCTTATGTGCCACTGTGTGCCCAGCATGCAGCACACTTGCATTAAGCATTTCATTCGCGCATTAATTTAGCATGATTATTGAGTATCTATGATGTGCCAGATTTGTTCTAAGTGCTGGAGTTCAGGCAATGCACAAAACAGATAAAAATTTCAAGGATCTCCTACTGCAGTGAGGAGTTGGACTACAAATAAACAAGTGAAATATATAGCACATGAAATTGTGACAAACGCTATGGAGAAAAACTAAGTAGATACAAGACATGGTATTTTCTGGAATGATTAAAGATCTTAGACAAAAAAAGACAAAACATATAATCTTATATTTCCGATTAATATTCTGGGCAAATGTGTTGAATTGAAGAGCAGGAAAGAAGCCTTGATTCAGGAATTTGTTCACCTTGTCAGTGTGGAAGATTTATCAGCCAGCACATATTGTCTCAGACACTGCAGTGGGCTAAGACCCTACCTACAGCAGAGAGAGTTGGTTTAGAAATTAATTTATATTTTTCACACAGTGACTCTTGCATCTTAATCCACCACCCTTTTCTGGTGCTCATTTGCTCATTTTTGAATGCAGAGAATTGTGGATGTCAGGTTCCAAGCTTTTTTGTTGCCTCAGTGTAAGTGATAAATCAGTGACAATAGAAGAGACAACCTCAGACGTTTGGCCTCATGGTATGAATTTATATGGGCGGTAAAGTTAGCAAATCTGTGGACCTCACTGAAACCCATGGGATTCTCCAGCTCTCAGTACAACAGCCCTAGAACTCTGTAGATGCCATTCCTATCAGGCCCCTGAGGAGGAGAGGAAAAGGCAGAGAACCTATGGGCACTCCAGACTGAGACTCTAAGTGACCAGCAAGATGCTACCTTTGGCAAGCATCAGAAGGAAGGGACCTATGGGCTTATTTCCCATAGAATCCAAGATCTAAATCTAGGACACTGTGGCCTGGGAGGACAGCTTGTGACCTAGGGCTGGTGCTCAGGGGTCACTGTGGCCTGGGAGGACAGCTTGTGACCTAGGGCTGGTGCTCAGGGGTCTAGGCAGCAGTAGGCTGGGAAGCAGTTGTCCTCTTTTCAGCAAAGGGGGTGAAGCATCTTGGAAGAACATACTGGAAGCTGAAATTGCTATTGGTTTTAGAGCAGGGAAGGGAGAGGATTGGGGTGGAAGGAGTTAGATACCTCTACTTCCATACCCTCTTTTGGAAACTGGCCAAGGAGGCAGAAGCTACCTGTGCATCAGCAAAGATGACTAGACTTCACATACTGTTCCTAGCTATTCTTTAATTTGGATGTTGCTATGGGGAAGGCATTTCTTTACATGTTACTAGACCCTGGCCCAGTGCCAAGGCAATCAGTCTTCAAATCAGATCAGATCAGATCAGATCTTGCTCTGCTTCTGTAATCAAGGTGCCTAGTCTCTTCAGGGTTCAGTATTCTCATCTATAAAATGGAGTTGAAAATAATGACTTCACTGGATAGTCACAGGATTAAGTGAATTCATACATGCATAGTGGCTACACCTTTTGGTGCTCAGTAATTCAGTTCACTTTTTTCCTCAATTATTTTACTTTATAATTTGCTCTTTTTTATGGTAATATTTATTGACTATCTACTACATGCTATGCAATTAATTTTATCATTATATTTTTGCAACACTGTGAAGTTGGGACTTATTATCTGCATTTTAAAGAAGAAGAGATATAGATAATTTTAGAAGACAATATGAAGTGTATGTCAGGGTTACAAAATTTCAGAGTTAGAGAATACAGGAGAGGTCATTTGGGGCAGCTGCTCCATTGTCCTTGTTGTTTTACAGATGGTCACAGAGCATTAGTCTGAACAGGTCTGGTGGCGAGGGCACAGTTCTTGTTCAATGTTTCTGACTCATCCTGGAGATGGCCTCCTTGATGGGCTCTCTCTTCCCTGAGTCACATGCTGTGTCCTTCAGTGCAGACTCCAGAGTCTGAAACCTGTGGGCCTCCCTTAATATCTTGGTGTCTTAGGTGAGTATTTTAACTTTCTGTGTCTTAGTGGACTCATTTATGAAATGGGGATAATAACAGAAAATGAAACATAGGGTTGTTGTGAACACACAGAAAGTGCTTAGAACAACGCCTGGCACATAGTAAGCATGTAACAGATGTTAGTTTTTATTATAGCTAACATCTTTATGGCTTTGTCAAGATATTTTTCCTCAAAGACATTCTTCCCAATCTCTGTCAGAAGGACCTTTCGATTTCTTACCAGAACTCCATATGCAGGCCTTATAAAACCATGATTCCAAAGTTTAGCATCTGCATAACCAGCCTTCCAGATATTATTCTTTTCCTAAAGTCATGATTTCAAATGGGGGTGATTGTACCCTCTCAGTCTTGGGGATGCACCCAACCTTCCTGCCTATCATTTGTTCGAAGAATGGCTGACTATGAGTAGCAGATAGAGGGCTCAGTGAGTCATGACAGGCCCCTCTTTGGTAACTTGGGTACATCCCAGGAAATTGGGTTCAAACTCTCTTTTCAGGATGTGGGGCTCAGGGTGTCCTGACTGGGTAGAGATATGGGAATCTGATTTTGTCCAAGGACAGAGACAATATCCAGAGCCTTATGGATAGGTCAACCGAAGTTGTCCAACAATGTAGGGCAGGAGGGTAGAAGCTAGGTACAGGCCTGGTGGGCATCAGTACAGAGTGAAGGGGCTTGAGATGAAGTGAGAGATTTCCTGGAGGGTTGGAATGTAACTGTTTAGGGAGATAAGTGATACGAACTCACTGGGGGAGTCAAGACTAAAATGCATGGAACAAGTGTACATTATAACTCTCCTTTGTGTGTGTGTGTGTGTATGAGAGAGAGAGAGACAGAGAAAGAGAGAGAGAGATAATTATACATGAAAAATTAGGAAAAATCAAAGAGAAGGGAGGATTGGAAATACCCACAGTGGGAAAGTGAGGAGCCCTTACTAGAACCAAGTATGTGTGTCTGGCAGCAGGTCTTGCCAGCCTCTTTGTACTTCTGTGGAAGGCAGGATACTTGATTAGAGGGATTCATTGGAGAAAGTTTTCTATAGATATTGCCTGACATAGTCCAATGAGGCTTTTGAAAGTTTACATTTTTTGCCAAAGCAATCCTGTGCAAGAAGAGTAGAGTAGGAAGCATCTTACTCTGTGACCCCGCAATATATTACAAAGCTGTGATAATCAAAACAGTATGGTATTGGCTCAAAAATGGACAGATGGACCAATGGAACAGAATAGAGACTCCAGAAATAAACCTCCAAACATACAGCCAACTGATTTTTGGCAAAGGGTACAAGTCAATCCAGTGGGAAAAAGAAAACCTCTTTAGCAAATGGTGCTGGAAAAACTGGATATCCACCTGCAGAAAGATGAATGTGGACCCCTATCTCTTACCATTAACAAAAATCTCAACTCAAAGTGGATCAAAGATCTAAATCTAAGACCTCAAACTATAAAGCTACTGTTGGAAAACACTGGGAAAACTCTGGTAGACATTGAGGTAGACAAAGGTTTCTTAAATACCACCCCCAAAGTACAGGCAATAATTCCTAAAATAGATAAGTGGGATTACATCAGATCAAGAAGTTTCTGCACAGCAAAAGAGACAGTAATAAGTGTGATTTGACAACATTTGGAATGGGAGAATATTTTTGTAAACTATGCCTTAGGTAAGAGTCTGATAACCAGAATACACAGGGAACTCAAGCAGCTTACCTCCCAGAAGAATGATCAACCCAATTAAAAGATGGGAAAATGAGATGAACAGACAACTCTCTAAGGAAAACATATGAACAGCCAAAAAAAAAAAAAAATCATCAACATCCCTCATCATAAGGGAGATGCAGATCAAAACCACAATGAGATACCTCCCAACCCCTGTCAGAATGGCAAAGATTTTTTAAAAAATGATAAATGCTGGCAGTGCTTCGTGAAAGGGAAACTCTCCTTCACTGTTGGTGGGAATTTAATTGGTCCAGCCACTGTGGAGAACAATAATGGAGTTTCCTCAAAGACCTGCAAATAGAACTACCATAGAATTCAGCAATTCCATTCCTAGGTATCTACCCTAGAATAGGAGAATGCTCAGTCAGAAAGGTGTTTGCACATCTTTGTTTATTGCAGCATTATTCACAATTGCAAAGACATTGGAACCAACCCAAATGTCCATGAACAGATGAATGGATTGAAAAAGCACAGCACATACACTCTATGGAATACTATTCAGCCATGAAAAAAACAAGATCCTGGCATTTGATATAAATTGGACAAATGTGGAAGATTTACTGCTGGGTAAAGCAAGCCAGGCTATGCAAGAAAGAAATTGTATGATTCCACTTAATATAAACTGACTCTCCGTACTCTATGGTGGAAACTGAAAGATTATAGAAACATGGAAAATAGTTATGGATACTGGAAACAGTGTGGGAAAAGGGTGGGAGAAGGGGGGAAGTGTAAGGAAAGAAATTAAGGAGAAAAACAGAGAGGCAAGACACTTACGGGACACAGGATGAATTGTTATCTGTTGATGGTAATGTGTGTAGTATCTTCACCTGGACTGGGGAGAGGTGTATTCATGTTGGGTAAATTCACTTTACAAGTTAAGCAATGTATAGTGATTAAATGTATAAAATGAATTAAAATCTTTTAAAAGGAAAAAAGTTACTTTATTTTTTTAAAAAACTTTATTTATTTATTTATTTATTTATTTACTTATTTATTTATTTATTTATTTATTATTTTTATTTGACCAGAGAGGGACAGAGTGAGAGAGAAAGAGAGAAGGAAAGTGAGAAAGCAAGAAACCAGGTCCAGGACTTGAACTGTGGTCAGCCATGTGGGAGTCCAACACCCCTAACCACCGCGCCACCTGCCGGCCCCGGAAAAAAGTTACTTTCTATTTTTGCAACTTTATTGAGGTATTCTTGATGTACAATAAACTGCACATATATACAGTGCATAATTTGATGAATTTTGACATATTCATACATCTGTGAAACCATCAATATAATCAAGTTACAACATAGTCATCACCCCACAAATTCCAACATGGCTGTTTTATAAGGTGAATGGTGGATGTTTCGCTACGAGATCAGAAGGAAGGCTGATTTCTGCCACAAGTTCAGCCTTGGGATAGAAAGTCCTGTCAATCATCCAAGTGTGGAATATAAAATTGAGCTGTCCACAGAAGAATAAGGAAGTGCTAGGAAGAAATTTTTCAGTTTTTTAAAAGAATTATTTTATTTAACCTTATTATTATTATTTTCCAGTTTGATCTGAGAGAGAGGGAGAAGGGGAGAGAGAGAGAAAGAGAGAAAGCAAGCCACCAAGTCCAGAACTTGAACTGCAGTCGGCCATGTGGGAGTCCAGTGCCTTTAACCACCATGCCACCTGCCAGCCCTGAAATTTTTTTTAATTGCTAGAAAGTACATGCACGAGACAGAGAGAGAGAGAGAGAGAGAGAGAGAGAGAGAGAGAGAGAGAACCTCACAATAGGGCATGATTATGCTGCAAAATCTTCTTCATTTCTCTGTCCTTTTGGGATTTGGGATACACACACACACACACCACACACACACACACACCCACACCACACACACACTCGCCCAGTGTGTTTTTTTTTTTTTTTTTTTTTTTGGAGAGGTTTTTCGCTATAGGGCTCGGGGGGATGGTCCCAGTGTGGGAGTCCAGCGACATTTTAAAGCCACTGGAGCTAGGCTAGGATTCAAACTGCAGCCGGTCATGTGGGATCTGGCTCTCTTAACCACTCTGCTATGGGGTAGCCCCCAAAGTTTTCAATGTTTTGCTTTTAGGAAATATGGAAGGAAAAGTAAAGAAGTAGAGATGGGAGGGAAGGGAAAAGATCCTATTCAGCCAGTAATCATCAAAATAATACAGAGTGCTGAATGCAGTTTTGTCCTGCACGTTGGGCAAGATGACACTGGCTGCTGAAGGAAAGGAGAGGAGACTCCCCACTTCCCTATTCTTCTCTTTCAGAACATTTAGGATTATGTCACAGATTATATGGTTGGGGAGAAATTGGAAGCCACCATGCTGTCCTTTGGAAAGCAGCTCTTTAACCCACACATACCTTAAGCGTTTTGGGTATGTGGTCACATTTTTCATGAAGCTCCAAGGAAATCATTACAGTAAGTGTACAATGGCTCCCTCTCTCTTCTCTTCTGTCCTGTGCTGGGTCACATCCACTGGGGGCTGCCTATCTGAGCACCATGGCAGAGCATGGGCAAACCAAGAGTGATCAGGTCTAAAGGAAAGGTCTCTATTTTTAAAATTATATATTCAAGAGAAAATCATGATCTTGTCAAAACTGCTGTTCTACATAGACCTCAGTGGTTTTTGAGCCACTCTGAAGTAGACCTGCAGCAGGGTGGTAGTCAACCGCACAGTAGTAAAATCCTTCATCTCTCTCTGATACCTCGAGAATCTCAAGGACAGCCTGATTACCGTGTACTTTACTTTGAAACCTGTCCTTGAAACCAGAGCCATAAGTGCTCCCTTCTCGGTGTATGAAAGTCAGCGCACTACCCTGGGTCTTCCTGTACCAACTTACGTAGTAGTTAGTGATCGTTTCTTTTTCCATGGAACACTTGAAGGTGGCAGACCTCCCCACAGACACAGCCATTGTTTGATCTTGAGGCAGCAGCACAACATCTGATAGGACTCCTGAGAGGAAAGACATAAGAAAGGGGCTCCGTGACGATGGGCTGTTGAGATCATTGAGTAAGGGGCACCACCCGTAAGTACTAGGTCCTGGTGCCTTGGTACCTCTTGCTGCTGTGTCTTGCTTGGTTGAAGGATTTGCCTTACCTGCCCAGAAGAGAGTGAAATGGATGAGAAAACAGTTCTGCATGGCTCACTCAGGAACACTGCCTCCCGTCTCACCCCTGGCTCATTCTTCCTCTGAGTCAACACTTTCTCTGAGACACACTTGTGCTTGAGGAAACCAGCCCCTGTCTTGCTAGTCACAGTCTCTGCTGCCTATTAGTGGGAAGCAATGTTACCTTTAGGACCAATTATGTGGTCCAGGTAAGTAAGACCACCTGAGAGGAGGTTAAGGCAGCTTATTTGATTGATAACAAGGTTTCTGCTTCCTGCCCTAGAAGTTAAATTTTATATTGCTGTTCCATTTACAAATTAGACATAGATGTTGGCTACTCTGTGGTGACATTAGTGGTTAATATCAAGAAGACTTATTGACTTTACAGCTGTAATCAAAAGAACCATCAAACGAGGAGATCGATATGTGCACAAAGACTGAGAATGTTGTAATGATTGTTATGTTCACTGCAAACTCCCTCCAGGCAAAGCTGAATTAGGGTGACTCACCCATGTGTAAAAGAGCAATCTGATGAAACAGTGTCTCCAAATTCGAGTCAGAATTTCCTGATCTTTATTGAGCTCATCTATCTTCTTTCCTGAAGGGTTTTTAGGTCACCTATGTTGAATTACACAAAACAAAATATTGTAAAAAACTTAGAAACCACCACTACATCCCAGTTTATGACTGCCCAAATTTATATATACTTCAAAAGAGGGAAGTATCTGAACTCTTGGGATCTATACTTTTGAATTTAAAGACTAATCATCTTTGAAATTTTAAGTAAATTAATAATGGGAACTAAAGAGTACAGCAGTAGTTTTAAAGAGGGTCACTTGGTAAGCAAAAAAGGCAATGATAATATCTAACATTTGAGGATAAGTCCAGGGCCTAAATTCCCATGCAAGTGGAGGAGACTCACGTAAGTGTTCTTGATTTTTCCAGTGCGTCTGGGACCGGATTGCCCTGAAGAAATTTAGGCCGGAGCAGCTCAGGTTTACCTGATTCTATGGCCTTTGTTCCCCCACCCAGTCTTCCTCACCTCACTTTGCCCAGCTGCCCATCCCACCCAACATTCTCAGAGGACTGTTAGCAAGTACTGGGGGTAGCCATATTCTTTAATGTTACAAACTGCACCATCAGTATCCACTTGCAGGATACTGGTGCCCGCTCTTTATCATTCTTTTGAAGTTGTTAAGGACAACCTCTCTAGGCTTATTTACATAATCTTTTTATACCAAGTTGCCTAGCTTTTGGCACATCCTATCAATCTAGTTATTCTTATTATGCACCAGACCCTGAGGATTCCCTGATGAATGATAGACATGGTCTTTTCTCTTATGGTGCTCTGTTCTAGCATGAGAACCAGTCATCACATAATTTGCACAACAAATTCTTCCATTGTAACTGTAATAAATATTCTGCAGAAATAAGGCAATTAGGACTGCATGCTACAGGGCCAAGTTCTGGTCAGGAGGACAGGGGGGACTTCCCTGAAGAGGAATTGATCTGCAGTTGAAACCTTGTTTGGTCATTTCTCTAGATCCACTCCAGGAGGCTGACCTTAATGGGCACTCTCTACCTGGTTCCTTTGCTCCTGGCATCCTTTTTAGTTTGGTCAATGAGAGGCATGGTCAGGAGTTTGGAGGGAAGGAGAGAGAGGTGCAGTGTTATTAAACCAGCACTTTTCCTGCCAGGTCACAGGTTGGCAGTGCTTACTTTTCTCTTCTGGAAGTTAGAGCTCCTCTCCTATGGTTGTGGGATTTAGGGGAGACTGTTCTCCACATATCAGGCCCAGAGTGGTAGTGTCTTCTCTATTGTCAGCCCCTGGATATGTCACCGTCTTATTTTTGAATTCTTATAACCCTGCTGTATTAGTTTGCTCCAACTGCCTTAGCGAGTACCATGAAATGGATGGTTTAAAACAACAGACAGGTATTGTGTGATAGTTCTAGAGACTAGAAGTCTGAAATCAAGGTATCGGCAGGGCCATAGTCCTCTGAGAGAGAACCCTTCCTCTCTGCTTTCTTGGATGTTCCTTGACTGGACTTGTGGCTTACGTGTAACTCCAAACCCTGCCTCCGTAATCACATGATGTTCTCCCTGGGTATCTTTGTCTTCACATGGCTGCTTTCAAAAGACACCAGTCACAGTAAATTAGGGGCCCACCCTATTTCAGTATGATTTTGTCTTAACCAATTATACCTGCAATGATCCTATTTCCAATGAGAGCCACATTCTAAGGTACTGGGGGTTAAGACTTCAAAGTACTTTTTTCTTGGGGAAAACACCTGCCCACTCCTTTGTCCCATTCGTGAGACTCTCTCTAACCTGAAAGTGTACTCTCTCTCTTTTTTTTTTTTTTTTTTGGAGAGGTTTTTGTTATAGGGCGTGTGTGCTCGCCAGACAGACAGAGAGAGACAGAGAGACAGAAAGGGAGAAATCACCCCCCCCAGGGGGGATGGCCACACTACAATCCCTTCTCCTCCATTCTCCTCTCGGGATCTTGGGCATGCTCGCACACACGCCCGGTGTGAGTTTTAAGCCACCGGGTCCGGGACTCGAACTGTGGTCGACTACATGGGAGTCCAGCGACATAGCCATTACGCTAATTGCTGGTCCCACCTGAAAGTGTACTCTGTTTACTGCTGGGCCCTTGAGTAAAACACGAGGCCAGGGGGCATGTATAGGGAAAGTACATTCTACATAAGAAATGAGGACATATTTTTTAAAAAAGCCCTGAGGCAGGCAGGAAGATGTACTGTGGGCTTAATGCTGAATTAATATCAGAAGAACAGTTAGCAGGGTTCAAATAAGCCTGCCTCCCTAGATAATTACTGTTGAACAATCCCAAATTATTCAGGAAGTCATCTTTAAAAGTCCCAAGAATGTGTTTATGCTGGTGATTGTGATTTATATCTTCCACAGGTTAGAGCTAATTTTAATACTTTATTGTTGAGGTGTAAAAAACAACCTTCTTTCAGGCTTGACTAAGAGAGAGGGAGCTGGTATGAACAATAAATCAAAACCAGAGGTAGGAAACAGCACAGGAGGGGCAGGCAAGAATTTGGTGGAAGCTTGGGGCAGAATGTGGCATTGTCTTAACCAATTGCACCCACAATGGCTGGGAGAAGGGCCCCACTGGTCAGGAGCAGTCAGCTTGGCCTGGGCCTGTGGTAGGGGCGAGATGGAACTTGAATAAAAATACAGCCTGTCCTGGGGTGCCTCAGTAGTAGGCAGAAAGGCCCTGCCTTGAACTCTCCCTTTCTCAGACTCTGCAAGTGCCATGTTCCTGGTGCTTAGTCAGCCTTTCCGTGTCAAGGCTGAAACTAGGTCACAACTTCCAAGGCCCTGGGGGCTGTTTGTCCCTTCTTGTGACTTCTGGGAGAACTAATTTTCTCTTTCTTTCTTCTTTCTTTCTTTCTTTCTTTCTTTCTTTCTTTCTTTCTTTCTTTCTTTCTTTCTTCCTTCCTTCCTTCCTTTCCTTCTTTCTTCCTTCCTTCCTTCTTTCTTTCTTTCTTTCTTTCTTTCTTTCTTTTTTCTTTCTTTTTTTTTCTTTCCTTCTTTCTTTTTTTTTTTTTCTTTCTTTCTTTCTTTCTTTCTTTCTTTCTTTCTTTCTTTTTTCTTTCTTTTTTTTCTTTCCTTCTTTCTTTTTTTTTTTTTTAACAGTCTATAAAATGGGAAAGGATATCTCGGAGGATTTCTGTGAGAAATAAAATTATACTTGCAAACACTTGGCTCATCGCTTAGCTATTTGTTAGCTAAGCAGGCCTGACTAAGGCACATATGAATGACAGACGTGGTCTTTTTTTTCTCATGGCAGTATGTTCTAGCTATGTTTTCTCTTTGTCACAAAAAAATGACAATTCCTGAGACAAGAACAGTTAGTAGGAGAGGCAAGAATGGTGTGGAGGACTTTATCCTTCTCCCCATAACCTCCACCAGGTTACCCTTCTTGGATGCATTCCCCAATCTTAGTGCTATGAAAACACTGCTTCGAGGTAAGTTACTTAGGCATTTTCCAGCCAGATTGCCATCCCTTGGTCCCTCATTTGTAGAAATTGTGAAGTTACCACTGTATACAGTGTTTTATGATTTATATATGCTACTTTATATTTGCCTTGTTCTGTTTTTATCTCTAAAGCACTTGTTTAACCCATACTGGTCTTCATAAATACTGACGGAAGTGAAATGACTTCGTCCACAGACAGAATGCCTGACCTGAAAGTGTGCTGCTGTCTATAACATATGAAAGCAAAGAAGACCAGGATCTCATTTTCAAGGTCATCGTCACATGAAGGACCTTAGCTCTTTGGGTTGTGACTCTAAAGAAGACCTCATCACTACAGGAATTTCTACTCTCTTCAGTCTTACCTGACACAGGAGGGTTAAGAAAATAACTGGTAACCATAATATGCAAACTGCCACAAGGGCTTCCTGCTTTTCTACTAGCATAAGATGACTAGCGATGTCTATAAGGCTGATGTAGTTAATATTTCATTTTCAAGGCCATAATGCTGGTTGGGAGTACCAGTCAACCAGCAGATTAAACAGTAGTGGAGGAAGATGTGTTTATTGGCCTCATTGGGAATGGAAAATAGAATGAAAGGTTTGAGGGAGGAAGAGGCCTTAGCAAGTCTTCTAAACCGTGTTTCAGCCTTCATTTCCCTAGAATCTCAAGCAGAGAGTTGCTTTTCCTCTCCAAATGCATTCCTTGAACTCATGTTCCATTGCTTTGAATTTGTGCAGACTGTTGAGGAGTAGGTGGGTGGGTAACCCTACCTCTGGTCAAGTCTCAGACAGAATACCATATATGAGACTGGGCTGCAAGAGGTTCTGGAACTGGGTTTGTGAGAGAGTCTCCTCTCTTTGTTCTCAAGACATGGCAGCGCTGCAGTGGAAACCACTGAATTTACACTTGGAAAATCTGGGTTTGCCTCTGTCCCAACTGCTTACTTGCAAGCCACTTACCTCTTCAGGCCTCGGTTTCCTGAACAATACAATGGAGGGAGTACTGTCGCATGTTATTGCTGGTAGTCATGAAATTATGCACACGAGTACCCCATGTGATCCACAGTTAGACCAGCACCACGAGGCCAGCTGGCTGGAAGGGAAAGTGGGGACAGACTTCAATTGGTGACCTACCTGGGCAGCACAGTAGCACGTCCTCTCCTTTTTCACTGCAGCTCTGAGACTCTCCAGGAAGAACTGGCTGGTTGAACTTGCAGCTTTACCAGCACACCTTTCTCCGTAAATCAGGGCAATGGAAATCTCAGTGTTGGTGTACTAAGGCCAGGGAGCTGTCTTGGTTCCCTTTAGGCCACTAGATAATGTAATTATTCATCTCCTCCCTGTGACTTAGCACTGCAAAATTTTGCTTCATCTAAAGTAAGTAAGTAAGTAAATAAATAAATAAATGTCTCTAGCTCTTTTTGTTTCACAGAGGTGTCTGGCTTGATTCCTGGTTGGTGGGCGGGAATGAAAGTAAAAATGAAGATAGAGAAATTGAGGTGCCATATCAAAACTTCAAGAGACTTAAGTACCCTGTGGAATTATAGATTTATCCTCCTTTTCATTGTTTCTGTAAACTCTCCCAAGAGTCATTTCATCATGGGAGTCATTTATTTATTCACTCAGTCATCCAGCAAGCACTCATTGGCTTTTATAGTGTTTTCAGTGCTGGGTAGGGACCTGTAGCAAAGACAAAGTTTTGGCTTCTTAGGGGCTCCCCAGACCTGGGAAGCTGCAGAGTCTACAGTTCTGAGACTCCAAATCTGCTCTCACTTGGGCAGATCCACTGCATGGTTTCCCCCAGGACTGAAGCCTCCCACTTCTGGGACTGTCTTCCTCATCTGGACCTTCAGCGTTTCAGCAGCTGGCCTGTGTGCTCTTGGACTTGCCTGCAGATGATGAGGAAACGAGCCTGAAATCAGCAGATGGTGTGCCCTGGAAAGCAGCCTCACTAGTTCTGCAGAGCCTGGTCCTTTTTCTTTCTGCAGCAAACAGCAGCATCTCCAACCTAGAATGAGGCCAAGAGCCTACCAGGGAGATACTGATATTTAGCTTCAGACTGCTCTTAATGTCCCTTTCTTTTCATTTGTGGATGTTTCTTTTTTCTTTTTGTTGTGGTGTCTTTATTTTAGATCTTTTATTTATACACCAAGCAGCTGCATCTTTGGGAGAAAGACATAGTTTGCCAAAATGCCAATCTTCCCTAAGATGAGAGCCCATAACTGTGGCACAGAATTTAACAGAAAATATTATTACATTAGATTTAATTTTTAGTAGTGGTTAAGTGCCTACTATCATACTCTGCTCACTATCAAGTGCCCTGTAAATGTTGATGTTGTACTAAAGAAAACACAAAACAAATCTAATGGGAAGATGGAGGAAGTGGAGCAGGCAATGAAAATTAAATGGGAAAAAGCAAAGTTAAAGCATGAAAAAAGGTTTAATGGAGTATTAAAGAATTATCTGCTGAAAGGACAAAGTGGAACAAACTTAAAATAAAAAGGAAATATAACAACTTAGCTAAGAGGAATGTGGAGGCAGGAAAACTGGGGAGGTAATTAGGACAATTAACCCGCAAACAGTGGATCTCAAGCTTGGCCTCACATTGGGACCACCTGGGGAGTTTTAAGAGCTCTTAAGCCTGGGTGCTAACCCCAGGGAATCTGACTTAATTAGCTTAGGGTGGGTTCTGGGTATCAGCATTTTATAAAGCTTCCTAGATAGTTCTGATGTGTAGACAGGATTCAAATCACCGGGTAATAAGAAGCATCATGTGACCACGAGGGCTGTTGTTGATCAGGGTCTGTGGGTCTTCTGCTCTTTGTCCTCTCCATGACGATGTGGACCTGCAATAGCTCTTCTACATGGTGCTTGCTCTCTGTTGATCTCTTAGGAATCGAGGTCCTAATAATCTGTTTTGGTCAGCATCAATCATCTTTCTGTTCCCTTGAGATCCTACAACAGAGCTGGGCATGCAGTGGGTGCTTAGTAAATCTTTACTAGGTGCTCTGATCCTGGCCTTCTGGGTCCTTCTGTACAAAATAAATCAGGCTAAATCTGTATTTCTGGTACCTTCTCCTAATCTTGCTCTGACCTTTCAGATAAAAATTCTGTCTTGCCCAGCTCCTTTCTAAGAGTTAGATTTTATTCAGGGAACCCACTAGCTGTGATTTCTTACACTGAACAACACATCACCGTGTGTGAGATGGAGCATGCTCTGTACCCAACTAGCTCACAGAGTATTGGGTTCTTTCTATGAGTATATTTCAACCTTATGTTCTTTTCCTCACTCTCCTTTTTCTTCCCTTCCTTCCTGCCTTCCTTCTCTTCTTCCCTCCCTCCTTCCTCTATCTTGCCCTCCCATTCTACTCTTCCCTTCCATTCTTCTACCCCTTCCCTTCCTCATCTCCTTTTCCTTCTTCCATCCCTTTCTTGTTTTTTTGTCTCAGAGTTCCCAGGCTCACAGCAGACCACAGTAACCCAAGGAGAACAGCCATTAACAGTGAAAATGTGTCCACTAACCACCTGTTTTTGGAGGAAGGTGTGGTTTTCTTTCTGTTCTTATGGAATTGCTGATTTCACAGTGAAAAGTTGCATCTACAAAGAGAGCTGTGGGTAGAATGCACAGTTGTTGCCATCTTTGGACATCCCTTTGATTTTGAAGACTGAGGGGCCTAGTGAATCTCAGGTAGAACATGAAGGCAGAATAGAGTTTTTCATGCTGACAATAGATTAACCTTAATTCTTTGTTGGTAGAAGTCCATTTATAAAAATCAAGGGACCAGCACTTGGCATAATGGTTGTGTCACTGGACTCCCATGTAGTAGACTGCAGTTTGAGTCCTGGAACTGGTAGCTTAAACTCATGCAGGGTGCATGTGTGTGCATGCCCAAGATCCCGAGAGGAGAATGGAGGAGAAGGGATTGTGGCATGGCCATAGCCCCTGGGGGGTGATTTCTCGCTTTCTGTCTCTCTCTGTCTTTCTGGTGAGCACACGTGCCCTATAGCAAAAATCTCTCCAAAAAAAAAAAAAAAATCAAAAACAAAAATCGGTAATTTTATACTTCTGTCTAACAATATCCCAATAGAAGGATAAGAGCTAGAAAAACCTAGATTGGGAGCAGCTGGGTAATTAGTTTAAAAGGACCTGAATAAAACACCTCCTCATTTGTAGTAGTCTGTGCATATAAGTAAAAACCATTTCCCACTTTCCTTCTATGAAATACAGAAAAGAATTTTCTCAAGGTTCTTGGATAGAAGTGGGCTTGGGGGTAGGCCAGAGCTCAGCAGAATATAAATGCTCCCCTGTCCCACTCCTTCGGTGTTAGGATTAAATAAGTAAAATGTGGATGCTTTAGTGTTTATGGGGAGCTCAGTTCTGTAGCTGGAACAATACAGTGGTGGAATAAAGATCTTACCACATAGATCTTATTTTTGTGCCCCAGGGCACAAGGTGGTGACATAGCCGGACTCTCCCAGAACTCTGCGGAAACTCCCTGCTTCATCTCCCACAGGGAAGCAAATAATGACCCTTTATCCTTCAGCCAAAGGAGAGGAGAGAGCTGGGGGAACTTTCGTGGGAGGGAGACCCTCCACATTCCACCTCAAGTGAAAGAGAGTGAGATGATCTTCTAGATTAGGTCAGATTCCAGGGGTGGAGAGGACTCATCCACTTTCCCGACAGAGGTGTGGCGGGTCTGGCCCTCCATGCCAATAGCTCCCACAGCCACAGACAAAAACTTACATTATCCCCAATCCTACAGGTAACTCCCTGAGGGCTCTGAGCTCACATACTATTTTTCACTTAGTTTTAGTACAGATTTGGAGGAAAAAAATGAATGAGGCTGAGAGCATAAAAAATATGGAGTCATAGCTAACCGAGGAAATAGTTAAAACACGGAATCATCGTTGGGTACTGTGGGAAAGGCAGTAAAAAGAACGGTGGCTCTGAGGATAGCTTCGGGGGCTAGGAAACGAGTGTTCCTAAACCAGTGAAGTGGGGAAATTAGTATTTGAGTGGAATCTTGATCCCACATCAGCTTGGGCTTCCATAACTCCATGCGTTTACCATGTCCCAGGAACCTCACCCACTCTGCTCCTGCTGCCGTCCCATTGCTGGGCCCTGTGCTTCTCAGACATACGGGCTGGTCTTGTGGGGTTCATAGTGAGTATTTGTTAGTGAATGGGAACAGGTATAGGGACAAGGATTGGGTTAAATAAGTTTATTTGTAATATTCACCATAGCTAGAGATGCCAGCTAGGAGTGGTTCATTTAGTAATCTCCATTGTACTGCTGTGTTAAAGCCTAGTTGAGAATGCAAGTGCTATTACATACATCATGTATATGACGAGTTAAAGGGCTCTTCCATTAAGCTGTGTAATGAGTGCTTAGTATGAGTGAATGAAAAGATTATTGAACAGAAATACAAGTTGGCAGAGCTTTAATTGCAAAATAGTCTGAGAGTTAGCACACAGGCATGACTGAGTAGTGATGGCAGGAACTTGGGAAGTTACCAAAAGAGGGCCAAGGAAATGCTACGTGCAAACACTGACCTTTGTGACAGACAACCTCAGCATCCATCATACCGAAATAACGTTGTGACTGGAATCATGGTACATGACAAAGCACATGGTATCAATCTAACCTGACAGCAGCGTCCAGACTATGGGGAGGAATCAGGGATGTTGGATAACAAAGGATGCGTGGGAAATGGTTGAGTCAGATTTTTGGAAGACTTAGTGAACAGTAATCTCCTCAGAATGCTTTTTTTCAAAAAGTAAGTGCTGATCAAGTCTCAGCTTGATTACCCAAAGACTGAGCCTAGAGTATCTGAGGTATCTGAGCTGGCGGTATCTGAGGATAACTGCTGCCTTTATTCACAGATCTGCTGTGTTTGTGTTGACTTCACAGCATGGTTGAGGACTCAGATGGACAGCGTGCCAGAAGCTCAGCAGACATTCCTAATGTAACGGTCTGCCCAGAGGATACCTTGTTAATAAACGTAATAGCACAAACTGTATGTTTATCCAGGGTAGTGTGATAGGAAAGGGACACTAGCAGAGAAAAGAAGATATATTATAATTTAAAATGCCATGACAGTTGAAAAATGTCTATTTTTGTAGAAGCAAGTCAATCCAGACAACTTTCCTCTTATTTTGATAGGCTAAACCATAAGCTTCAAGTATGCAGAGGCCAAGGACAAACACTTTTAGGGCAACCAAGACAGGAAAGAGCAGCCTTTGTATATAGACATGAAGAATCTGTGCAAAGTAGATCATATTCATATTATAATCAGGACTTCCCTGCGTGATAAATAGTCCCTGATTCTGATGGATCGAGTACAAAATGGTTCTTAGATTTTCCCCTAGTAATACCTACATCCTGTCAGTCCTCTTTTTTCTTTTGGGTAAACAAGTTTATTTGTAAATTTAATCAACATACATAATGGACCTAAAAACTTCAGTAGAAGGATAAGTTTTAAAGTCCTCTTTTGTTCTAAGGGCCTGTGAAACCTAGCTGATGGTGCTGGTATGAGAAGTCCTGGGAGATGCCTGGAAAAGAACAGGATCGAAATCCAGAAGGACCAGAAGTGCAGTTGCCACATGCTATTATTAGAACTGCTGGTGAAACATCTTTCTGCAGTCTAGGGAGCCTTCCTCTTTTGACCTCCTCTTCGGCCCTGAATCCAAATCGAAGAGTCAGCATTATGAGGTTGAATGGCTACCCGGTTGGCTGGGAGAGTTTCAGGCAAGGCTCTTGTTGTCTTCCTTTTGTCTTTTCATTTTAAAATAGGGAGTAGATCCAAGGGAGGACTATTGTGAATAGTAAGTCATCCATGGCTGTAACATCCCGGCATCACCAGATGGGGTGCAGGAATGTAGGTAATTTATAAAACCTTTGTGGCAGCTTCCATGACCACGAGGGATAATATGGGTTTGATTTAGCATTTTAAAACTTAAGTATTCACCTCATGCCAATGTATGTAGCTATGTTCTCTCATTTGAGGTTGTTCACTTGGAAATACAGAGGGATGAGGCATTATTACTTTAAATAAAATATTCCTTTTCATTACATCTGTGTCTCAGCGATCCCTAAAGCAGAAATTCAGTTCAAACATTAAATTCAATAATCATATATTAAACACTTACTAAGCAATGCACTGTGGAAACTGAAGATGAAACAGACCAAGGATCCCTGCCCTCAAGGGGTTTGCAAATTAGGAAGAGGATGAAGGAAGTATCTAAACAATCATGGCAAAAGAGAACACATGAAATAACTCAAGAGAGGTTAAGTTTCAAGATGCTCCAATTGGGGAGAGATTATATCCTCAGAGGAGGGTTTTTCACTGGACACATAAATTTGGGAATTATAAGCACATATGTGAAATGTAGTGCTGCGAAGATGAATGAAAGCACCTAGGGGGAGAGAGAGGAGAGAGATGCAGGCAAGGGCCTTGGGTGTTCTGCTGTTTAGAAGCTATATGAGGAAGAGCCAGCAATGGGGACTGAGAAGGGGAGGCCAATATCATAGAGGAAAATTAGCCAAGTGTGCCACCTCAGAAGCTCCGTGTGGAAAGCATTTCAAGAAGGAATGGGTACCTAGTAACATACTGCTGGGAGGTGGTATTTACTTGTGTTTTTGTCTTATGCCTGTCTCTTTTTATTTATTTACATTTTTCAATTGCCAGAAGGTGTGTATGCTTCCCAGAGAGAGAGAGAGAGAGAGAGAGAGAGAGAGAGAGAGAGAGAGAGAGAGAGAGAAAGAGGGATAAAGCAAACCCTGATGGGTCATGATCGCACTGAAATCCCTTCTCCGTTTGTTCATCCTGTCAGGACTTTAGAAAAACATGCACATGAGCGTGGTGTGTGTTTTTCAACCCTCCACAGCTGGAATTCAAACCATGGCAGGTTGTGTGGGATCCAGCTCCCTTATCCCCTAGACTACAGAGCAGACCCTGTCTCCTCTTAAACTCTTAAGTGCACAAGAGTGGGGTCCATGTCTGTTTTGTTCACTGTATGGACTCAAAGCTTGGCATTGTCTTTGTTACAGAGTAGAACTCAAGATTTATTTATTGTATAAGATATGGAAGGAAAGGGCCATCAGGTAGCATGGTGGTTAAGGCACTGCACTCCCACCATGGTTCAAGCCCTGGACCTGGTGGCTTGAGAATCACACTGGGTGCATGTATCTGCACGCCCACAATCCTGAGAAGAGAGTAGAAGAGAAGGGATTGCAGTGTGGCCATCCTCCCTGGGTAGGGGGAGGGGGTGATTCATCCCTTTCCTTTCCCCTCTTTCTTTTCTTTTCCTTTCTTTTCTCTTTCCTTTCCTTTCTTTTCCTTTCCTTTCCTTTCCTTTCCTTTCCTTTCCTTTCCTTTCCTTTCCTTTCCTTTCCTTTCCTTTCCTTTCCTTTCCTTTCCTTTCCTCTCCTGTTTTCTCCTCTCTGGGCAAGCACATGCCCCTGTGGCAAAAACCTATGTAATATTACTCAACGATAAAAAACAAGAAGACCCTGGCATTTGATAGAAAGTGGACAAATACAGAAGATTTACTGCTGAGTGAAGCAAGCCAGGTTTTGAAAGAGAGACATTGTATGTATCCACTTAATATATACTAAATGTCTGCACTCTATGGTGAAAACTGAAAGATTAGAGAATATAGAAGCAGGGGAAATGGTTCTGGATACTAGAGGCAGTGTGGGAGGAGGGTGAGAGGAAGGGAATCATGAACAAAATAGAGAGGCAAGACATTTAAGGGGCACAGAAATGGAGGATTGTCTGTTGATGATAACATGTACAATATCTTTAACTGGACTGGCGTGCAGTGCATTCATGTTGGGAGAATTCATTTTACAAGCTGTGGTGATGTACAGTTATTGAATGTTTAAAATAAATTTTAAAAATCTATAATGATTATATGTAAATCATAAATTACAATAAATATTAAAAATAGAAAAATAAAAAAGAAAGAAAAAAGAGACAGACTGAGATGTCTTACTTAATTTAGTAGATATAGAATAGTATCTAAATAGCATTTTCATATTCCTGACATGGAGTTTGACTTCAGCAAAAAATTGCAAGCCTCTGTTTGCCTCATGTATACCTTCTGTCAACATCATTAGCCGTCCTTCAATCGGCATGCACAGAAATAAGGAAACAGCAAGAATCTATTTGATTGATTCTCCCATAATCCTTTAGGACCGTGCCACTAGAATCTCATGAGATATTAATACTTGTGCCATTACAAAAAGAATTCTTTGATCTTAATCCTGGTTTAAAAGGTATCTTTTCAGCAGGGGTTCTCAGAGCCTTTTATATGGTAATAAGAACTGCAAATATTAGGAGGAGGCTATTGATATGCATCATTTAGCAAAATTACCCAACCATGGAATTCGTTCTAGTTGAGCAACAACCGTTAACATCTGGAGAGACAGTGACATTTTAAAGAATAAGATTGGCAAATGTTGCCTTGAACTTTTGCATTGACTCTCAGGAAAAAAAAAAAAAAAATTATCCAATTCTTTTTTGGTTTACACTGGGAGAAGCTCCCCATGATGGAGACAAATGATGTGGGTGGAGTCAAAGGGTCTGATCCTGAGGCGTCTGAGCCTTCCTTCCATGTAAGAGGATTATCAATTTCTGCCCACTATTGTGTCTTGCAAGGACTTCTGGGGAGGCAGAGTGCCTGCCCCGTTGAATCTGAGCTTGGCCATGGAAAGGCTTTGACCAATGAATGGGAATCACAGGATGCGTGCCATGTCTGAGCAGAAGCTCTATGAAGTATTCTGCATTCCTGCTAGGAGCTCTCTTCTTCATTTCTTTCTGCCATAAGACCAGTAGAGCCCAAATAATGGCTTATCTTTCAGCCTGGGCTTTAGAGTGAGAAGACACAGGGAGCAGAACTTAGTGGTCAACTTGGGGTCACCAACTTGTAAAAACAGGAACAAAAAATATTCATTGTAAGCCATTGAGGTACCGGTGCTGTTCGTTATTGCAGCAAAATTGATTAATACAAAGAGTTTAATACAGAAGCTGATAGGAAAATGACAGTTGTTTCTGTCCAGAGCTCTCAGAGAGACACACTTCAGAGGAGAAGCAGAAAGCAGAATCAGAATGACTTAGTTTACAGATGAATTTTTTATTCTTCACAGGAAAAAATTTTTATTCTTGTACTAACAACTCCATGAACAGAAACAACTCAATCTAGCCCAGATAAAGATTTATAGATCTAGGGTAGACTATAACGTGCCAGCATATCTGAGAAGAAATCTCAGTATCTCACACTGAATGAAATCAAAGAACACACCAAAGCGAAAATTCACAGCCAGCCCCATTGGCATTATTTGCCTCCCTGAAGAGCACATTACTTTCTTAATAGTATCTGGGACCAGCAGATGGTGTAATGGTTATGTTGATTCCACAACTAAGCGGACATGGACTCCCACATAGTTAACCACTGTTCGAGTCCTGGACCCATTGGCTTGAAACTCATGCCAGTAGCTTGTTCCTGAGAAGAGAATGGAGGAAAAGAGACTGCAGCATGGCCATCCCCACTGGGGGATGATTTCTCACTTTCTGTCTCTCTGGCGAGTGCATGCACCCTATAGGAAACATCTCTCTTAAAAAAAAAAAAAAGTATCTCCAGGTTTCCTCACAGTTCTCATGAGCTGGACGAGGGGCTGGGGGTGGGGATGGCACATTGTGTGTGTGTGTGTGTGTGTGTGTGTGTGTGTGTCTCAGTGTCCCAGCAGTACCAAAATCTGGCAAGTCCCAGAAGTCTGGTACTTTATTTAATAAGAGCAAAAAGTTAAGGGAGTGATCATTACTCAAGGAAATAGTGTTTCCTCTCCCTTTCTTCTTTGTTTTTCTTAATTCTTTATCTTCTCAAACCGTACCACTACCATTTTAGCTGGCATATTTTGTGTTGTGTCTAATAGCAGCATTTCAGAAACCTCTAAGCTTTATTTGCGAGGTAATTAACTACATCCTGTGGTTAAAGAGCCCCTATGAAAGCTCTGTTTTACATTTTCCCTCACCTTTCCCCCACCAAAAAATATTGGTAGTGTCTAGCCTAGGGTTCAACATTTTTCAATACCAGTGTAGTTTTTTTTTTTTTTTTTTTTTCCGGTTATCTTAACTGCAAACAGCATATTCAAAGGTGCACGTGTAAGAGAGAGAGAGAGAGAGAAAGAGAGAGAGAGCGAGAGATCTGAAAGACCGTCTCAGTATCCCTTATCTCAGGGAAGTGAGTGTTTTCTCTGTTCCGAGCTCATGTCTTCTCCTCTGAGAAGTCTTCCTCTGCTCTAGGCGATCACTTCCTTCTCTCTGCTCTTATGGTTACTCACTCCTTCCTCTGTTAAAAAGTCTCTATTTTCATGCCTGTTTTTCCTGCCTTGAAGACAGGAATTGGTCACTTTTTGTAGCTCAGTATTGCCACAGCACCAGAAATGTTGTATATGCTCAGTACATACTTGGGGGATGAGAATATGCAACCCCATAATTACAGACTCGTGTATTTTAATAACATATCAGCTGAAAATAATACTCTCCCCCCAAAAAAAGGAACACACACACACATACACCAAAAAGGCTTGTCATAAGCCTAGTCAGGAGTAACAAAAACTAACAGTCATATTGGGCCCCTCTGATTTTCCCATAGCTGGCTGTGCTGTCTGGACTGGTTTACTCACATGTTACGGTCCCTAAGGGGGAATTGGCTGAGACCTGTGGATCTGCTCAGCTGTCCTCTGTGCCCGAGAATGAGCTGAGTATGCTAAACAGAATGGGCAGATATCAATGGCCCCTGAGAGCTCTTAGACTACAGCTCAGAGTGACTTTGACAGAGGCCTTTCAAAAGTGACAATATGTCAGGGTTTGGGACACTACTGTAGCCCAAAGTCTACAATGATGACAAAGTCCTGGGATATCTCAGGATCTGTAAGAGTCATTCATTTATTCATACAGATGCATTTATGCATTTTGTCAGGTTCAGTGACATGCAAAAGCAGATAGAACTCTTTTTTGCACTATTTATTTATTTATTTATTTTTATTTAATTTTCTTTTATACATTCAATCACATTATTATTTGGCTTACAAAATGGATATTTCAACAGGTGAGCATTTCTCCAAGGTACAGTTGAGAAAACTATAAAATGTCTTCAACAGATAATATCACATTTCTTTGTGCCATTAATGCTTTGCCTCCCTATTTTTCTTCTAAATGTCCTTCCTAAGACCCTCCTCTTTCACACATACTATATCTGGTATTTACATCTATATACCGTGTTTCTTTATCCTTTAGTCAATCAGTTGCAGTCATAGAGTGCGGACACTCAGAATATATTAAGTGGGGACATACAATGCCTCTCCTTCATAGCCTGGCTTGCTTCACTCAGCAGTAAATCTTCCATATTCATTCACTTTCTGTCAAAAGTCAGAGTTTTGTTGTTTTTTATGGCTGAATAATATTCCATAGAGTATATGTGCCACAGTTTTTCTATCCATTCATCCGTTCGTGGGCATTTGGGTTGTTTCCATGACTTAGCAATTGTGAATAGTGCTGCAATAAACATTGATGTGCAAACACTTTTCTGATTAAGTATTCTTCTGTCCTTTGGGTAGATACCAAGGAGTGGGATTGCTGGATCATATGGTAGTTCTATTTGTAGATATTTGAGGAATCTCCAAATTATTCTCCGCAATGCGTGGACCAATTTACATTCTCACCAGCAGTGTTATAGAGTTCCCGTTTCACCACACCCCCGCCAGCACTTATCTTTTTTTTTTTTTTTTTTATCTTAGTCATTATGACTGGGGTTAGGTGGTATCTCATTGTTGTTTTGATCGGCACTTCCCTTACAATGAGGGATGTTGAGCATTTTTTTCATATGCCTTTTAGCTATTGCTATGTCATCTTTAGAGAGTGGTTTTGTCAACTCATTCTCTCATCTTTTAATAGGATTGATCATCTTTTTTCGGAACAGCTGCTTGAGTTCCTTGTGAATTCTGGTTATCAGGCCCTTATCTGACGCATAGTTTACAAAAATATTTTCCCATTCTGAGGGCTGTCTATTCACACTAATTACTGTGTCTTTTGCCATGCAGAAACTTCTTAGGCTGATATAATCCCACTTGTCTATTTTGGGGATTATTGAATGTGCTTTGGGGGTCTTATTTAAGAAGTCTTTCCCTACCCCAATGTTTCCCAGAGTTTCCCTAGTGTTTTCCAGGAGCAATTTTATAGTTTGAGGTCTTAGATTTAGATCTTCGATCAGCCTTGACTTGATTTTTGTCAGAGGTGAGAGGTAGGGGTTCAGATTCAACTCTTGATCTTTAAGAATTTACAAACAAACAACAACAAAAAAGAAATTACAAACTAGTAGGAAAATAGGCATAATCAAATGATGAAATATCATTACAAAATGATACATGAAATCAGTAAAAAAAAATAAAATAAAACAAAAAAAACTTGTTTAAAATCCCAAGATACTCTGAGGAACTGATTGTAGACTTTGATCCAAGGAATAAATAATAATTAATCAGGTGATGAGATGGGAGGAGTGTTCCATAGTGAGAGAATATTCTGTGTGAACACCCGAGAGTGGGAGGGCCCCTGGTACATTCAAGCAATTGGAGGTAGGCATGTTCGAAAGGAGTGTGGAAAACGAGGGAGGAAGAAGTGAGAGGCAAGGCAAAGAGGCAAGAGGGGCTCAGGCTGTGCACGGTATTAGAGGCTGTTTTAAGGATTTTGGTCCTTTGCCTCTAAGTAATGGGACATTGCTAAAGGATTTAAGTCAGGGCATGATATGATCATATTTGTGTTTTGAAGAAATGTATGGATTCAGTGGGGAGAACATACTGGAAAGTACCAGAGTCTGGATAGCTTATTCAAAAGGCTATAGAGACCATTCAAAGGAGAAAATGATGGTTTGGACCAGAGTGGTGGTAGTAGAGGATGGAGAGCAATGGATGGATTGGAGATGATCATGTATTTACTGAGGTAAGGAACCTTAGAAAAGGACCATATTTGCAAGGAAGATCTTGATTTAAGTCTTGGAGTTGAATTGAAGAGCCTTCACGACATCTAAGTAGGAAAGTTAAACAGTCAGGTAGACACATAGATATTAATTCATATAGTCAACGCATATTTATTGGCTACTCACTATGTGTTAGTCTCTCTCTTAAGACTTGTATGGTATAGGAAAATATATTGCACTTCTTTTCTTTTCTCAAGGAACTTTAAATTTATTAGATAGCCATGAGGAATGGTTGGTCATGATAGCTATCTTCAAACAGTAGAATGTGTGAGGGTAAAACTTGGTCTGTATTGCTCTAGAAGGCTTAGCAAATACAAAGAAGGATAAGGCAAATTTCAATTTGGTATAGAAAATGATTTTTAAAAATAATTATTTATTGGGACCAGCAGTTAGTGTAATGGCTATGTCGCTGGACTCCCATGTAGTCGACCGCAGTTTGAGTCCCGGATCCAACGGCTTACGGCAGCTTAAGCTCACGCCGGGAGCATGTGCGTGCGTGCCCAAGATCCCGGGAGGAGAATGGAGGAGAAGGGATTGCGGCGTGGCCATCCCCCCTGGGGGGGTGATTTCTCGCTTTCTATCTCTCTGTCTCTCTCTGTCTTTCTGGTGAGCAAATGCGCCCTATAGCAAAAACCTTTCAAAAATTATTTATTTAATTTTATTCATTATTATTTATTTTAATTTGATCAGAGAGAGACACACACAGAAAGAGAGAGAGAAAGTGAGAAAGCAAGCTACCAGGTCTAGGACTCAAACTGCAGACAGCCATGTGGGAGTCCAGCGCCTCAACCACGACCGTGACCTGCTGGCCCCAGGAAATGATTTTTAAAATAAGAATTGTAATAGAAAATATTTGAATTGAGACTGGATGATCATTTGCTCAATCAATGTTTAATGAACATGCAAATTGAATGGAGGGATTCCTGCTTGACCTTTAAGATTCCTTCTGGCTTTCAAATTCAGTGATTCTAATTTTCTTTTTAAAATCTTAATTGCTCAGAATGAAGGTCACAATTTAAATTTTCTCGAGTCCGTTTCCTTACTTGGACCTCACCTGTGTACTCCTTGGGCACTTTAAAGATGCTGTAATGAGTATCTTTTTTTAAGGTTGTGACCTTCAGCATATATAGCATGTATGATAGAAGTAACGTTCTTTTCATTATGACCTCCTCTGATGCAGAGGAAAAGGCCTACACATTTGGTTTCAGACTCCCTTCTTTCTCTTACCTCTCACTCATAACCATGGTTTTACAATGTTGGATGACCTTTGTAAGCCCAGCCCGTTGATGATACTGTTTATGGACACAGATGTCTCTCTCTTTTCTTTTTTAACATTTTTTAAATTTCATTTTCTCTTTTACATTCAATCACATTATTTAGCTTACAAACTGAATATTTCAACATGTGAACATTTCTCCCTAGTCCAGTTGATAAAACTATAAAAATATCTTCAACAGATAATACCGCATTTCTTTGTCCCATTAATGCTTTGCCTCTCTATTTTTCTCCTTCTTCTTCTTCTTCTTCTTTTTTTTTGTAGAGGTTTTTTCCTATAGAGCACGTGCGCTCGCCAGAAAGACAGAGAGAGACAGAGACACAGAAAGCGAGAAATCATCCCAGGGGGGATGGCCACGCTGCAATCCCTTCTCCTCCATTCTCCTCTTGGGATCCTGGGCACACAACACACGCACACATGCCCGGCGTGAGTTCAAGCCACCGGGTCTGGGACTTGAACCGCGGTCGACTACATGGGAGTCCAGCGACATACCCATTATGCTAACTTCTGGTCCCTCTATTTTTCTTCTAAATGTCCTTCCTCAGACTCTACTCTTTCACACACACTATTTCTGGTATTCACATCCATTTACTGTGTTTCTATATCCTTTAGTTCATCAGTTTCAGTCATAGAGTGCAGACACTCGGTATATATTTTTGCTGCCTTTGATCAATCAGATAGGAATCTTCTGCTTCTAGCCACACAGGATGCCTACGGATTCCTCCACTTAGAGCCTGGTGAAAGTGGCATGCCTATTATCATGTCCCAACAACTGAACTCAGACATTTTTAATAGGTGGTCAGATAATCTTGGGTTTCTCTTCATACTCCAAACACTTTCACACGAGCCCTTTTTGTGATCGTTGAAAATCACAGAGAGTATAACAATGTAGGTAAAAATAATACAAATTTAGTTCACTCTCGATTACCTTTCACAGTTCAGTTGGGGAAGAATGTGGCTAATAATGATGTTCATGTCATTCATTTGGTTTTGAGATTTCTGCAGAAACACTTGGCCCATGTCCATACTATCCTAAGGCCTTTCATTGGCTCTGTCTCTGAACCTGAGCCTAAGGCTTTAGGTATTATATAAAAAGCTCAATTATCTCCTAGGAAGTTCAGGAATTTCTTAAATTTCTCCAGGTTTTTAACTTTAATTTAATTTAATCTGGTTTCTTTTTTATTGTTTTGTGCTTGACTCTCAAATTTTTGTTGAGTATGTGACTGCTTTCTCCAAGAATGTCCCTCTACCTTGGCTCTAGACTTTTTTATTTTTCCCATGCTTTCCCCCTGCCCATCAGGTTCTGAGTTGCCAGAACGTCACGGCCTCATTCATCCCTCAGGGAAAACGAGCACTAGGAGACAGACACTCCTGTCTCTTGTCCCCTTCTTTCCAATCTGATGTCATCAGGCACTAGTGTCTCACGTCCTTTTTCTGGCTTGATCTTGAGTTGAAGGTGTGAGGCACGAGATCCTGAATTTCAATGGATAATTAATCATGGTGTGGTTAAAAAGTATATTGACTCAATAAATATTAATTTCCTAATCTGCTTGTGAATGAGTGGGAAATAGTTATATCTAGAATTTATGTGACGCTTTTTTTCCAAGGAGTATACAAGGACGTGATATTAGGCCAGTAAGAATATTTATTATCCTTGTATTAGCAATACAAATAACACATAACCTAATTTGGGGATGAATGATTGGTTATCAGTGAGTCCCACCTCTGGCTGTGTATCAGGAATTTTTTAAAGTTAGTTTATTTCTTTCAGGAGAGAAAGCACGCCCAACAGGGTCCTAGTGCCACAATCCATCACAGTTGGAGCCAGTCTAGAACATGCCCACAGGCAGAGGGACGTTCTGGGCATGCACCCAGGTCCTGCCCTTGTGGGTCTGGTTGAATTATTACTGTGCCACTGCCTGGCCCCTTCTCTTTCAGGAGATTTTTACAAATACAGCTTCTTAGGTGATCACTTAGGAGATACTGATATGTGTATTCCTACCTTGATGAAAATTTTCAATAATGATAATTTTTTAGGCTAGTGCTTATTAACCTTAATGTGCTTACAACTTACCTGGATAATCTTGTTAAAATGTAAATTCTGGGGACCAGCAGTTGGTGTAATGGCTATGTCGCTGGATTCCCATGTAGTTGACCGTGGTTCACGTCCTGGACCCGTGCATGCCCAAGTTCCTGAGAGGAGAATGGAGGAAAAAGGATTGCAGTATGACCATCCACCCTGGAGGTGATTTTTCACTTTCTGTCTCTCTATTCCTCTCTTTCTGGTGAGTGCACATGCCCTAAAGCAAAAACCTCTCCGAAAAAAAAAAGGAGATTCTGGGTGAGCCCTGTAGTACAGTGGTTATGGCCTGAGCATGGAGAGCTGGATCCCACATGGCCTACTATGGTTTAATCCCAATGCTGGCAGCTTGAAAAATATGACATAGGTGTGCATGCATGATCCAAATACTGATGGGATGGAGAAATGGAGGGAAAAGGTTATAACATGACCATGCCTCATGGTGGGGGTGCACTTACTCTATCTGGTGAGTGCACTGGCAATTAAAAAAATGTAGATTATAATTCCTTACATCTAGGATTGCACTTGAGATTCTGCTTTCTGAAAACCTTCCAGGTGATGCTGATGTGGTTGGTCTGGACCACTTTTATAATAGCAAAATCTTAGTCAGGTGGTTTTCAACTTTGGAGGGAGAGAACAGTGGAAGGAGGGAGAGAGATTGAATTACTTGAGAAGCCAGAGATCCAAGTTCACACCAATTCAATCAGAATTTCTTTCTTTTTTTTTTGATATAAATTTGTGCTATAGGGTGCATGTGCTTGCCAGAGAAACAGAGAGACAGAGAGACAGAAAGTGAGAAAGTGAGAAATCACGCCCCAGTGGGGCATGGCCATGCTTCAATTCCTTCTTCTCCATTCTTCTTTTGGGACTTTGGGCATGCTCGCACATGTGCCCAGCATGTTTTAAGCCACTAGGTCCATGACTTGAACTGCTGTTAACTACGTGGGAGCCCAGCAATGTAACCATTATGCCACTTGCTGGTCCCCCAAGTCAATCAAAATTTCGGAGAACATATCCCAGACATTAATATTTTCAAAGAATTGTCCCAGGTGATTCGAATATGTGGATGAGATGGCAAATCATTGTTCTAGAGATGCCTTAGTCACATCTAATGTTCATTTCTCTATAGTCAGGGCAGAAGAAGCTGGGCACATGTTCATTGCATCAAAAAGTCAACAGTTCCTCTTTTGCTTAAAGCAGAATTTCTCAGAGTATGAACTTGGACCAAATACATTAAAATCACCTAGGGTACTTGTTATAAATACATGTTCCTAGGCCTGTCCTTGTATGGACCAAATTAGAATATTTATAGCCTAGGCTCAAAAATCTGTCTTGCAATCTCTCCAAGTGTTTTGTATGCACAATAAAGTTCGAGAAACACTGACTTGTAAGATAAAACCAGCTCACTTTAGCCTTGCAGTCAGAGGTCTCTAAATAAATTGGTTACAATTAGAGTTTTCAAGCTCCATTTTTCTCTGCTCTACTGATTTAACCCCCTCCAGGGTGGACCCCCAGAACCCACCTCCTGGTATTCTTTCTCTCATGTGATCCCTCCTTGAATGTGGGGTGCACTTACTGACTTGTTTCTACCAAATAGAAATCGGCAGAAGCAATGGGATGTCACTTCCAAGATGAGGTTACAAAAAGACCATACATACCACTTGGATGTCCTGTCTTAGAGTCCTCTCTTTTGGGAAGTAAGCTGCCATGTCATGAGAAACCCCATGGGGAAACCCATGAGGACTAACAGCCTGTCAGGCCTGTGAGTGAGTGTGAAGCAGAGCCTTTCCAGTCAGTCCTTGAGAGTTCTGCAACCCCAAGCAATATCTTGACTAGGGTCTGAAGGAGGACCTGGTTCCAACAGATTCAGTGAAGCCAACTGGGATTCCAGGATTACACAGAAAGTGTAACATAATAGATATCTTCAGCTTCTAAATTTTGAGGTAATTTGTAAAAACGTATACTGGTGCGCTCATCTGATATACCTGCCCTCCTTCTTCACGCTTATCTAGGTGCTGCCTCTTTATAACCTCAGCTATTTTAAGAAACTTTTCTCATAGTGATAGGTCCTTTCATGGACTCCTAGGGCCCCGCACGTGAAGTCAGTAACACTCGTTGTTGTATACTATATGCTGTCTTACATTTTTAAATCTTTTGTAATATTTTTTTTTTCTGTTAGAGGATGCACATGGTCTCCAGAGAGAGATGGAGAGGGAGAAAAGAAAGCACCCTCCGTGAAGCATGGTCATTGCTGATTCCTCCTCCTCCATTTCACACACCTCTCATGACTTTGGCACACTTGCACATGTGCCTGGCACATTTCTTAAGCTGCTGTGTCTGGGGTCAAACCGCAGGGTCAGTCATGTGGGATCTGGTTGTCTTATCCACCAGGCCATAGAGCCAGCCCTCTTTTGAAATCTTTAATTGTAATTTCTAATGCTCTGTTTTTTAAAAATAAGTTGTAAACACACTGGTGAGAACAGAACTTAGACCAGAACCTGGTTTAGAACTTTTTCTATTCCTTTCTTTTTTCCAAAATTATTTATTTAGTTTTATTTATTAATTCATTTTATTTTAATTTGACCAGAGAGACAGAGAGAGAGAGAGAGAGAGAGAGAGAGAGAAAGAGGGAAAGTGAGAAAGCAAGCCACCAGGTGTAGGACTCAAACCATGATTGGCCAGCACCTTAACCACCATGCCATCTGTTGATCCCAGAACTTTTTCTATTCCTATGACCGATCTCAATTCCATGAATACAGTAGGTACTCTATATGTATTGAAGATGATAGGGCATTGGCAGGAATATAGAGTAGAAGGCTTCAGGAGAGATGGCTTTTACTTTGCCTTTTTTCTTTAAAAGAATTATTTTATTTAATATTTATTTATTTATTCATTTTTGACCAGAGAGGGACAGAATGAGAGAGACAGAGAGAGAGAGAGGGCAAGTGAGAAAGCAAGCTGCCAGGTTCAGGATTCGAATCACGGTCGACCATGTGGGAGTCCAGCACCTTTAACCACCATGTTAGCTGCTGGCCCCTTCGTGTTTTTACACTCATGTGGATTCTTTATTCTAACGCCTGAGTTTTAACCTTATGTGGGCAGAGGGTTCCAGACAGACACTTGAGCAAAACAAAGAGGGAGCTGCTAGAGCCTACACGATGAAAGCACCCCCTTGATGATTATTAAATGTTTATATCTTTAAATCCCCTGCCTACTAGTCTGCTCAGTGTTATAGGTCTTAGTTCACTGTAATCTCAGACTCTCTGGCTCCTTTCAACTTGGAACTCAGGAATCTATACTTTTTACTCAGTGGATTCAAGACCAACTCAGAAATTCCACATTGCTACAAGCGTTTGCCTCCCAGAGCCCGCTTAGCAATCAGCAAGAAGGAAACCTGCTTGTTGCCCCTCTCTGCCACTCCCCAGGAGTCTCCAGACTCCTCCGTAGCTAAAGGAAGGTATAAAACATTCAATAACTGACATAGTTATGGAAACATTTAAAATGACTCTACTCATCCTTCTTCATAGAGCAAGAGTTAAAGCTATCTATAATGCCTTTGGAAATTTTGATTAGGATGGTAATGGAAAACCACCTTTGCTTTATCTAGTTTATGCACACAAACACTTTCATAATAAAGACTTGCAATGAGTTACGGCACTCATGATAATAAAAGTCCTGTCTATTTCAGCCTGTCTCCACATGACAGGGTCTTTTCCACACTGAGAGTTGTTGTTTTCAGCCTGCCCTCAGGAGTCTGTGAAAGACAGGTCCAGGGCCCCTGGTCTCTCCACAGAAACCCTAAGTCTTTTCTGCCCTCTTCAGCTAGTAAAGAAGGCCCTTTAAAATTTTTTTTTAAATTTACATTTAATCATATTTCTTTACAGTGTACATTTCTTTTGCTAGCACAAATACCATGCATGTCAGTCAAGACAAAGGTAGAACTGTATACTTTATCATCAGCAATAGCTTCTCATTTTTTTTGTCAATTAAGCAAACTTTTACTTGTTTTATCCTTTCCCCTCCCTCCCTTCCATACTAAACTTTTTTCCCCACATTTTATTGGGTCACAAAAGATCTTAAACTAAAAATATGGACAAAATAAAATCTAATGACAAATGCAGTGTAATTTTCTTCTGAAACATTTTTTTCCTCTCTATTCCCCCTTTTACTGAAAAGAGATATAAACTAACTTATTTGCAAAAAAAAAAAAAAATTAGATTAATCTCAGTTTGGTCTGTTATTTGCACAAAGCCCCATAAGAATTCAATTTTTTTTTTGCAAGGCAACAGATATTATTGTATTTCTGAGCTTACGCAAATAACCACTCTGCCACAAAATAAGAATGCTCACAAATATTTTCCAATTGCGAAGGGATCAGGAAGGGAGAAAATTTTATGTTTCAATTGAAAAAACATTTATTTTATTTTATTTTATTTCATTTTATTTATTTTTTGGAGAGGTTTTCTGTTATAGGGCGTGTTTGCTTGCCAGAAAGAGAGACAGAAAGCGAGAAATCATCCCCCAGGGGGAATGGCCATGCCACAGTCCCTTCTCTTCCATCCTTCTCTTGGGCATGCATGTACACACGTCTGGCATGAATTTAAGCTACCAGGTCCAGGACTCGAACCGTGGTTGACTACATGGGAGTCCAGCAACATAGCCATTATGCCAACTGTTGGTCCTGAAAAAACATTTTTTAAAACAAATTGCTGAACCATTCAAAAAGAAGGCCCTTCAAGTCAACTGCAAAGATAAGGCCCTTGCCCCAGTTGGTCCCTGGCTTCTCTTATCAGTTATTACTGTTGAGGTTATCAAGTGGTCTTATCTCAGGCATTTTAGCACTGGGTAGTCTCTAACTAGATCTGCTTGACTGTGAGTTTCTGTAGTGATCAGAAACAGGGTTGTAGCACTGTGCATATCTGATCCACAGTAGTAAGTTCCAACATCTTTGGCTGTTGCTTTTTGAATGTCAAGTATAAATTGACTTCTTAAAGTATCAGTTTTCCCTTTGAAATTATTCCCTAAATCATCATTAGAATTGTTTCTTAATTTGTATACTAAAACCAGGGAATTATTTTCATTCTTCTTATACCAGCTCATTTGATAGTTCTTCAGGTCCCCTCCTGTTACGCTGCAACGGAAGGTAGCAGGCTCTCCAGCTGAAACAATCAGAGTTTCGGCGTCTGGTTCCAGAGTTATATCCAATGAAACCCCTGGAATAAAAAGCCCAAAGTCAAAAAGGCTGTGAAGAATGCTCTCTACCCCAAGAGGATGGAGGATTGAAGCCACGTTCAGCTCTAATCCTCCCTTTTGGGTCCCTGGCAAATTGCTCTAGGGACACATTCCCCTAAAAGTAAGAGGCCCAAAGGGTGATTCTTACCTGAACAGAAGACAAGGTAGACAAGGGCATAGGTCCGCAGCATGGCTTCACCTGGCGGGGGCGGGGGGGCTGGTGTTCTCCTGGTTGCCCTACCCAGATAGATCAGCAGCTGTGAGCCCATGAGAAATCTTGACCGTTATAGAGGTGGTTGGTGTTAGTCACCAACCACCACCAACTTCCTCGGAGACATATGACCAACAAGTTCACAAGTTAGGTTGTTCACTCAACTAACATAGGCTACGTACCCACCACAGGCCCATATTTGGGAGACTAAAAGTGAACATGGTATGGCTTTTGCCTTCAAAGAATTAATGTTTTTAGGGAGACCAATATAAAACAACTACAAACAAGTTTTAAATGCAAATACAGTGGAGTGGTAAGTCCTATGAAGGAGGTAGATTTTTTGTACCTTTTGTACTTTTTAATACAAAATGTTCCAGCAGCATGAGGGAAAGATCTGCTTCTGCTTGGAATACTCAGAAGAGGGAACCTGAACTGAGCCCTGAGAATTGAGTAGAACTAGAACTTTGTCAAACTTTATGTCCTAAGGATATTCCCAGGAGAGAGAAAACTGCACAGGCACAAGGGCCTGAAGAAGCAGAACATTCTGCAAGTATGATCATTCTGCCTCTAGATATCTCCTCTGTGGTCCCTACATCCTTCTGATCATCTTCTGTTTCACTTTTGCCACTTCCCCACTTACACTCAATACTCCATCTACAGAAAAATATGCAAGGTCCTGAAAAAGTGCATGGAAAATGCATACTATGAGAAAATTATGCATGTTTTTCAAAACTTTATAATTTTTATTATTATTTTTTTAATGCTAGAGGGTAGATGGATGTGCCAGAGAGAGAGAGAGAGCCCATGCATGAGAAAGTAACCCCCAATGGGGCCTGGTCACAGTGTGATCCTCTTTCCCTTTTTCCTCTTTGCCAACAAGATCCTGGACTCTTGTGCACACACACCTGGCATATTTTTCAAGATGCTGGAGCTGGGACTAGAACCATGGCAGTTAGTCATGCGGGATCTGGCTCCTTCTACACCAGGGGTTCCCACGCCCTGGACCATGGACAGATACTGATCTGTGGCCTCGTAGAAACAGAGCTACACAGCAGGAGGTGAGCAGCCAGAGAGCTAGAGAGGCATCATCTGTATTTGCAGCTGCTCCTCATTGCTTACCTTACGGCAGCTCTGCCTCTTCTTGGTTCAGCGGTGGCATTAGGTTTTCATAGGAACACTAACCCTTCTGTGAACTGTGCATGCAAGGGATCTAGGTTGCATGCTGCTTATGAGAATTGAATCCTGATGATCTGAGGTGGCGTGGAGGTGGTGGTTCTGGGGAATGGCTGCAAATTTGGAGTTAAGGTGAGCTGTATAATTATTTCATTGCGTATTACAACGTAATTGTAGAAATAAAGTGCACAATACATCCTCCTACCCCCCAGTCCATGGAAAAATTGTCTTCCATGAAACTGGTCCCTGGTGCCAAAAGGGTTGGGGATCACTGCTCTACATAGCGCCTAACTGCTTGTGCTGTGGGCATGGCCCAAGGATTTCAGAAAGTGTTCTTACTCCCAAATAAACTTGTATTTTACTTCTATTTTTTCCATGAATGTTTTGAAGTTTCTTTATATTTGCAGGCTTAAAGACATGTTATAGTCTTCCATATGCCTGGATTTTGCATGGGCTGCTGCTGCTGCTTGGAAAAATCCTAACTACCTTTTCCTACTACCCTACCTCCACCCAATGGCAGTGTCCTCCCGCGGAATGCGTTGGGTCATGTCACTTATCACCTTTATTATAATTGTCTGATTGTTTGTTTCCCACAGTGGACTTTAAGATTATTTAGAGCAGAAATTGTATCTTATTTTTATTTACATTCCCATTGCCAGCAGAGTGTGTCTATATTAGGAGCTCAGCAGGAATTTGGTAGTCCAAGCAGGATTTCTGTCCGGAGTCTCCTGACTCTCAAGGACATTAGAGGGCTGGTGGCTCATCTAGTGAAGGCTCGGATTAGAAATGGATTTGCCAGTAACTCAGTCTAAACCTGGGGAAGCCAGTCTTCACCCATCATCGTAGGTGTAGGGAGAGGTGGGGCACTGCCACAGGAAGATAGCTCCTTCCTGGGTAAAACCTGCTTGTAATAGCTTGTGACTCACTGCCTGGGTGGTGTCACTGCCCACATCACCTATATGTGAAAGGAGCACTGGCTTTGCAGGTCCAATAGTCCATGGTTTTGAATTCTGCTTTGCAGTTTAGCAGTAGCTGGGCATTTCTAAGTTACATCTCTAAGTCTTAATTTTCCCATTTGCAAATGGGGAAATTACAGTTACCTTACAGGGGCATTGAGGTTGTGCCAGATATGGGTGTAGGCCTCTGCAGGTGTTGGTTTCTTCACTTCATCTTACCTGCTTTGCCATGATGGGAGTTGGTGCCCTGATCATAGCTCCTTGCCTGAGCCATAATCAGCAGGGGAGACACAGTTGTAATTTCAAGCCTGACACAGAAGGTTTGTCTCAGAAAGGATGTTTCTACTGAGCCATGTCAGGCTGTCTGCAGGACTTTGGGCAGGTAAATGGATGAGCTGAAGAAGCAGTGTCAGACAAGTATGGGTCGTAGCAATATCTTCTGTGACCTTAGGCAAAGAATTGTCTCTGGTAGTGAAGGATGAAGAACACACAATTTAGAGCTCCAACCTTTTTTTTTTGGTCTATCTGAAATGTAGAAAGAATAGTACTTTAAGAAGTAAAAAGACCAAATCAACTCACTTCGGCAACTAAGTCTCCAGCCTAGTGCCATTCTCTCTGAGGGTCTCTGGATTATACTGGGTCTTTGGTATCAAACACCTGGCAACTGGGTCATTGGAATATCAGCAAGTGTGCCAGAACTTCTGATTTTCTTTCTTATTAGGAGTTTCAGGATGTACTTTGCATTTAAGAATACATCTATTCTCTTCCTACCTCCTAAGAGAAGGAAAGCCTTTTATTTACTTAATCTCTTACTCATTACTCTCAAACTTCTTGCCTAGACCTTTAGAAACAGCGAAGTTGGGGGACCAGCAGTTAGTGCAATGGCTATGTCGCTAGACTCCCATGTAGTCGACCGCGGTTCAAGTCCCGGACCTGGCACCTTAAACTCATGCCGGGCACGTGTGTGTGCATGCCCAAGATCCTGAGAGGAGAATGGAGGAGAAGGGATTGTGGCATGGCCATCCTCCCTGGGGGGTGATTTCTCACTTTCTGTCTCTCTGTCTCTCTCTATCTTTCTGGTGAGTGCATGTGCTCTATAGCAAAAATCTAAAAAAAAAAAAAAAAAAAAAAGAAAGAAAGAAAGAAGAAAGAAAGAAAGAAAAACAGCAAAGTTGGACTCTGAGTGAGGCATGCTCATTCTGCTCCTTAAAGCTCTTTGCCCTGTTTTGAATGCAGTCTCTTTGCTCTCTGGTTTCTCAACTCTGTCACTACTGATTGGACAAATGGCTGAAGGACAGGAACAGAGGCGAATGAAAAGGGAGGAAATTATTTGTGTCTTCCCTTGGCCAGGATGCTCTTAGTGGGGACCTCAGCTGCAGGGTGTCCCAGGACTGCCTTAGTCAGTAAGTGATTGTTCTTTCCAGCCTACCTGGTTTGGGCTGTGAATCCTCAGACAGCTGGGATTACTTTGTTTCTCTGATTTGTTTTACTGAAATGTCTGGGCCCCACTGGTTGTTTTAAAAGCAACATGAGCTATTTTTGGAAATTAGTGAGGAATTTCAATGGGTGTCAAGGAAAATCACAGTGTCATTTGTCTCTAAAGAGATTTTGGCTGCCAGTATTCCATCTGCAACTCGCTTACCCAGCTGTGTGGCACTGAACGAAGCAGATGCCAAGGAAACAGGAGAAAGGCACATTGGGACTTTTTCTGAGTTGTAATTTTGCTTCTGTTACTGACTTGGGACTTTGGGATGTAAATAAATAAACTTTTCTATATTTACTCTCAGTTCAGGGTTTAATATTTTTTAGGGCATTTTCCTGGCTCTTATTACCCAACTCGTCCTGAAATCTTGTTTTTTTTTTGGAGAGGTTTTTGCTATAGGGCGCGTGCGCTACCAGAAAGACTGAGAGAGACAGAGAGACAGAAAGCGAGAAATCACCCCCCAGGGGGGATGGCCACACCGCAATCCCTTCTCCTCCATTCTCCTCTCAGGATCTTGGGCATGCATGCACACGCACCCGGTGTGAGTTTAAACCGCCGGGTCTGGGACTCGAACCACTGTCGACTACATGGGAGTCCAGCGACATAGCCATTACGCTAACTGCTGGTCCCTGTCCTGAAATCTAAATATCCTAATTCCAATCTGTATTTTCCTCCTGGAACCCCTCTATGAACCCTCCCACAAATACAACCAAGTATTTCTCTTGCTTCCACCTGTGGCTTCTTTATTAGTCTGTAAATCCTACTATGGTATGAATTCCAGAATGGAAGAGAGCTCGAATTACTTGCCTTGGTGAACTTGACTCTTGGCATGATGTCTGGCACACGGTAGATATTCAGTATACGTTACTGAATGCAAAGACGAACCATGCCAATTCTATACATATACTGGTGAATACTTTGGTTCTGTGACTGTCCTTAAGGGATTACGTGGGGAGATTGGAAGGCTCTCAGTTAGATTATAAGGTGGTTGCGAGAGAGGTTTTCAAACATTTCATCAGTTCCACAAGGCTTTGTTTTGATTCCTATAGATTACTACCAGGAAACCTGCCCCTGGGGAATGCTTGCCAAAGCATAGCTCTCTAATGACTGTTCTTCCCCCAACGGTTCCTTTATTTTTGATAGTTGCCAGACAGACAGAGAGAGACATTTTGCCGCAAAAAGCAAAAAAATGATGATTTCTCCATTACTGATACTCTTAACATGGAGTAATGAATAACAGAATCAGTGATCTTGGTGACAGGGTCATATTACATGTGACATGGCAATTCTTTCTTTTGCTAGAAGGTGTGTGTGCTTATGAGAGAGAGAGAGAGAGAGAGAGAGAGAGAGAGAGAGAGAGAGAATGTGTGCCCCAGTGGGGTGTGGTCACACTTCAATCCCTTCCTTTCTATCCAGTCAGGCCCTGGGTGTGTGCGCACACGTATCCCCAAATTTCTGAGAGCAGGACCTGACCACAGTCAGCCATTTGGAATCTGGCTCCCTAAGCAGAAGGCCATGAGGCCGATCCAGGTGTTTGCATTTGATCTTTGGCTCTGGGGAGGAATTACTGAATGATTTCTGATAGCAGACAGGACAGCAGGGTTATCATAGTTGTAAGTGTTCTTAAGGAAGCTTAGATCTCCAACATTAATATTCAGCAATTCAGAAGATGTTCAACAACCCCAAGGTGCCCTGGGGAAGAACAAGCCCAGGTTCACCCCTCACCAAACACTTTCTGGGTCTGTGCATGTTCCATCTGAATTAAGACGTTGAAATCTGACCCCAAAGCCAAATTTCACATAAGAACCTTCTCAGATTCTTTATTCCGAGAAAAGCCTGCTGTTTTTTGTTCTTGAAGGGCTGCTCTTCTGGATACCAGTGCTGATAAGCCCATATGTTGGCTGCAAATGAGAAAGCCAGCAAGACAACAGAGGATTAGGGTTTCCACTGATGAATTAACAGAGGATCTGAGGCAGCAGGAGATCCTGCATCTTCAGAAGAGAAAATCAGAGAAGACAGTCCTCGCTTATCTCTTGTTCTTAGCTCAACAGTTCATACCAGAGTTTCCATACGTGGTTCCTTGAATCAGCAGAGGCCGACGTGAGACTTGTAGAATCTATTCACTTCTAAAGTCTTGGAATGACCCTCACTTGATGGTTTTTCAGGGTGCCATAGAGTCAGGTGCACTTCAACCTTATTCATTGTCTTCTTGGAGGTGGGATCCTTTTCAGATCATCTAGTATGCCTGTGATGTAGACCGAACTAGTTCCTTACTTATAATTATGTTCATAAACAACTTTAATTTTATTTCTGGCTCCACATTTATAAATTATTCCACTATTCTATGCATTTAATGAGTGGAGCTACTGTTGTATTTTAACATATCACAAAGTCTAGATTTGCTTGTTTTATGAGGGTCAAACAGGAATTACTTTTCTGATTTTTTTTAATGTAGTAAGCCCTTAATAATTTATCAGCATTCAGTATAAAAAGGTCTTGAAGGTCTTTTGAATGATATGTCTCTGAATTTTCCTTGATATTTAATTTCTACCAATGGGATATTAATGTACAAAAGAATGTTTGATTGTCCAAGAGACTGGCTTATTTCTTAACAACAACCTCCTAAAGGCTCAGCCCAGCCCCACAGCAGGGAAGCATCGGAGTAGTCATCATTATAACATCATCACTGTCAACAGGAGTGGTTAATACCACTGTTTCCCGTGTACCAGGAAACATACTCTAAATACACTAACAAGTGATAGTTCACTTAATTATTGCAATAATCCTCTAAGGTGGGTATTTTTTTTAATCATTATTTTTTAGATGAAAAAATCAAAGTGCAGAGCAAATTGGCCAAGGTCATACAGTAAATGGAAGATCTGGAATTCAAAACTCAAGAAGTCTGGCTTTCAAGTTTGAGCTTGAGCTCAGTCACTGTATTATGCCACCTTCTGACTATCTATCTATCTGGCTACTGAGTCATCTGAAAAGTCATGACATATTTTTCCTATGCTTTTCTACGCAAATATGCCTCATGACTTTTCTGATGACCCAGTATCTCTATTTATCTATCTCTAATCTATGTAATTTACTATAAAATATATACACACATGTGTATACATAGATATTTGATATTTTTCAGACTTGTAGAAATGTTGGTAAATTGGCAAGGGTCTGCAATTAAGATGTTGATTGCTCGCCTTGATTTTGCATATGTGTTCAATTCATTTCTCACTCTGGGTAGCAAGGGCTGTACTTTTATTTGTCAGGTGGAAGATTTAAGAAATTAAACAAGATTGCATTTTCACTTCTCAAGATTTAGCAAGATAAAAGTGAGGGAGTGCTACCTGCTGCATACATATTATTACTTGAGAAGTGCTTGTTTTATGTCTTTGTGTCCCTCACCGTGTTCAGCATATCCACCTGAAAGTCTGTAAGCTCCCCTTAGGTTTGAATAAATGAACTAAAGAACAAGTGGGGCAAATTCAAGATGACAGTGAGTGATGCCCTGTATCTTGCTGGTAGGCTCTCTGCACTCTGTGGTGAGCCTCTCTTGAGGCTTGTAGTTTTGTTGAGATGACATCCAGCCTGCATTGTGGTGGCCGTAATGCACAGTAGTAAATGGCTTTGTCTCTTGGCTGCACGCCTTTAATGGTTAAGGTGCTGGAGGACAATTTTCTGTTCACAAACAACTAGTAATGGCTCTGATTTCACGGTGCCTTGAAAGGCATGGTTGACATTGGTGAGCCTCTGGTTAGCTCTTTGCACGTATCAGTACACAGGGTTGTAATTCCCATCAGAAATGTTATGTTGGCATTGGAACTTCACTTCTGTCCCAATCATAGTCACCTTGTCAGAAGATTGTATGATTTCATTCCTTCAGGAGCTGTCTGGTAAAGCAAAATGGATAAGAAATGAGAAATGAGAAGCAGTGGGAAATCACACCAGTATACCTGGGGGCCACTTACGAGGCAGAGGAGCCAGCACATGGTGCATCTGCGGTTCTTCTCAGTGCTGTGCACCACACAGCCTACTTTGCATGCACAGTGCACTCAGGCTACCTTATCTACAACAGCCATGTGGCTGCTTCATTGCTGTAGCAATAAAGGAGAGAGGTCCTTGGGGGTAGTTGGTGCCCGCATTATCGAAAGACACTCAGATTTGTTCAAAGGCAACAATCCAGCAGGCCTCTTTAGTAGAGACGGTGCTGCTCCTCTGCCACCTGGGGCCTGTGTTTTCAGCATACGGTGCCATTCTCTTATCAACCCCAGGAGGCTTATTCTCTGAAAGGAAGCAACCAGAGAGATAGTCTTTTGTTGAAAGACACTTGGTGAGACATGATCTCTGGGGTCCTTGTTCTTGAATTTCAAGAATCTAAGGTACATAATAGGATGAGTTAAGGCACGATCAGTTATTTTTCCAAATGCACTGTGACTTCCGTTGTCCATCTGACCATTTTTGGTTCTGGGACTTTCTTCAGAAGCCAGACAGGGAAGAAGTAATTTGCTCATCTTTAACTAATCAATTAATTGATCAGTCAAGCAACCATCCATTCATCAAAAACTTATTCAGTGCCAACTAAATACAACTTTTTGCTAAGTGCTGAGGATACAATAGAAGCAAAGTCCAGTGTAGATGTCTGCCACCACGAAGTTCAAAGTTTGGTGATGATGTTTAATTTCAGGCAAGATAAAAAGTACAGCCCATCCGATAAGATACATGAAGCTGGGCAGGAGTCAGGTGAGCAGGTTCTGGATTCCGTGCACTTCCAGGCAGAACTTTTTCCCAGTCAGCATAGTTGATTGTGAGCTTCTCATGCAGGAGCCCAGATTGGAATTTCCCTGATAAGTCATGCCCTATCTGAGAGTTAGAGGTTCAGTTTCTGTCTGTCCCTTCATAGCTGTTCTCTCAAGAAATCATTCTACTTGTTGACAAAGCTTTGAAGTTCCTGACTTAGCACTGTTAGCACTCTATTTTGGGAGCAGAATCAGCCTGGCTGTGAATGTTACCACTATGAGGATAACTGAATCTTTTGTGTGATGGTTTCTTTTCCACTGCATGTTACAGAGCCAGGGGATTTTAATGTGGTATAAATAATAAGGTATCTTTAGTGCCAATCTTATTTTGGGGGGTTAAGTTGATGGAAGTTCAAAGATTCTTTCTCTTTTATTGCTTTTACCCCACTTTTGCTACTCTCTTACTTGCTCACTTTCTTTCTCTCTCTTCCAAGATGACTTTTCTCTCTGCAAATTACTCTTTAAACCACTTTAAAGGGATAATAGGACAATAGATTGAGAAATAAGGAGACACTCGCCTCAGGATGCCTGGGTGCCTCTTTTTGGGTCACCCAGAAGAGAGTTGGGGACAGTTACGATCACATAGACCACATGTAGACATATGGAGATAGAAGGCTGATGGCTTAGCTATGGGCATGTTGGCCCCAGAGCAGGTGATGTGACATTGGTAGCCAGGGGTCCACCTGAGACTTGGCCACTACTGTGTGATGTTTGGGAGAGTGAAACTGATTGGGAGAAGGTATGTGGGCTGCAAGGTGACATTTACAGCCATACCTAAGACTCCAAGGTAAGATTGTTTCTGGTGTTGGGGGAACCTCATGCCCAGAGCTATTTTCCTGGGATGGGGCTCTAACTGGATAAGGTGGTGGTAGACATATGATGGATGTTCTCTGGATCTCATTTTTCTTGTCCCAACCTGAAGAGAAAGGAGAATTCAGAGAAGAAAAAGAACATAGATGTCCAGCTTAGATTTCATATTCAAGTGGAAATCAAATAGCTACAGGAATAGTAATTGGGTGCTTATTGACACAACTGACTTTATAAAAAAGAGGAGTAAACAGTCAGCTATGTAATGACTTTTAAGGGGTCCCAAAAGACTCCTGCCCCCATATCTCCTCTGTTGGTAACTGGAATTTTACCACTGGAGATGAATCCTTTGGTCCATAGAAGCATAAACATATTCCAGGAAGGACTGACACCTTAAGCCTTAATTTACTAAAAAATTAGCAAGGATTAATTTTGAATAGTAAAGCCTTGGGGCATGGGACCTAGAGAATCCTCCAGCATGCAACCAGGAGACCAGGAAGAGATCATTTCCCCCTTCTCCTTCCCCCAACATATTCATCTACTTTGGGGCGCTCCTTGTGTCTGTTTCCTCTTCTCAGGTCCTTCTGATCCTTCTCAATGTCCACCTCAGTTTCGGTATTAACTTGTTATCTGATTTTACTGCTTTCAGTCTCAGGATCAATCTTTCTATCCATAGTAATCTTTCTAAAATATAATTTTTAAGCATATTTCTTTTTATGTACCTCTGATTCTATTTCCCAGAGAACAGAATCCAAGTCCCTCAGCCTGAGTTGGAAGACTTGTCTGAATCGTGCCACATTTACCACTCCAGCTGCTCCGCGGCGGTGCAGACTCCACTCTCACAGGGTGAATGGTATTCCCAAGCATGGCTCTGTATACTCCTCGACTGCTCATCCTGTGCTCCGTCTGCCTGCCAGGTCCTTCTCCAATGCCGCCATTTGTCAAAATCATTCAACCTTTAAGTCACTGCAACTATAACTTCCACCAGGGAGCATTTCCTAGTCCTCCCGAGCCAAACTAATTTCTTCCTCCTTTGGGCAATTGTGCATTGTACTCTGACCAACATTTATCATGGTCTGACTTCAGAAATTAGTGATATGAAGGTTTGTATAAGTCTCCCTTTGGAAGATATATCCCCTCCCCAATCTTTTACTTCCTTTTGGAGGGTCCATTTTTAAAAGGTAGATATCCTGGGGAATTTTTTTAGAATGCCAGGATGCTCTGTCCAAAGCGCAGCTGATATAGAGCAGTCTCACCTGAACCTTCTAGGCAAGTTGCTAGATTCTGAACAGAACTTGAAAGAAGCTTTTCTGATTAGATAATTTCTGGTGAATGAACTAAATGGTCTGGCTTCCACAACAGCAATATTTGGGGTTCACAGTCCTTATTGGGGTCCTTGGCAGTCAATAAGGTAGCATAGTGTGATAATTTTTTCAGGAAGTAACCCATTGTGTGGAGTTTGGAAGGACTCCAAGATTTCCCACTCTGTAACAATGGCAAAATAAATAAAATCCATCAGTTAATAACCAGGGCTGTTTGGTTTTGTAAGAAAGAACGTTAGTTTCAAGGAAAACAACCTCAGACACTTACTTTGGCCAAGGTGAGCATTAGTAGGTTGAAAACTTGGGGGAGAGTTTGGGTTTTTCAAGATCACAAGGCAGTAGGGTGTATGTCCTGCCTTCAGTGTCAAACTTGGACATCAGAACTGGCATCAAGGCCTCAGGCATTATCCACCCACTGGAGAACCTGGAAATCAGAGCCCTGAGGCAGAGCTGTATTTGAATGAAGTGAGCTAACCCTGGAGGTTTCCCTTGCCTCTTGAGTCTTACATATTGTCTGTCAATCTCCTTTCTTATGGAAATTTCTGTACATTGCATTTTGCAGGTATAGAACAGAGATTTTACCCAAGAGGCCTGTCTCTTAATCACTCTGAAGACTTCTTGAGAAAGAACATAGAATAGGACATGCTTAACATATGATCAACTAAACTTCCATGGGCAGTGATAGGAAAATACTATCTTAGAAGGATTTTTTTTCTCTTCCCCATCTCTGCTCTCAGAAAAGGTATCAAGAATATCTTTTTTTTTTTTTTTTTTTTCTAAATGGCATTTTTGTAAGGACTTAGATTTGAGTAGCAGAGAGAGATTTAAACTAAAAAAATTATAATAGAGGGACTAGCAAATGGCGTAGCGGGTCCGTCGCAGAAGGAACTACGGCCGACGATGGTTCAAGTACTGGACCAGGTGGCTTCAAACTCACTCAGGGTGCATGTACATGCATGCCCAAGATTCCAGGAGGAGAATGGAGGAGAAGGGATTGCAGCATGGCCATCCCCCCTGGGGGGGGGGGGATAATTTCTCACTTTTCCTCTCTCTGGTAAGTGCATGTGCCCTATAGCAAAAACCTCTCCCCCCCAAAAAAAAATTATAATAGAGATATCTTATAAGTCAGGACTTCCCTTTTTCTTTCCTTTGCCTTTAGAAGAACTGCTCCTTGAAGACTTTGGGCAGTGCTGTGTTTCTGTAGGTAAAGACTCTAGGTAAGTGGCAGAGCACTTTCTTTTTGAGTAAACTAGAATAAAATTGAGAATCAGTTTTTTTCACATTTACAACAAATATTCATCACTGTTTTGAAGATTACAAAGTCATTGTAAAACTAAACAGATGTGCACGGAGACTGGATTCTGTTAAGAAAAATTAAATAATCTCTCCCTCTCTCTTTTTTAGTTAAATCGAGGGGCATATTTGTTCTAAAATGTTAATCTAGTCAGAGCTATTGGTATCCCATAAAATAAGATCTACTAACACAACTGAACACTGTGTTTGCCTTATTGGGACAGTGAAGGTCAGACCCCACCTGAGATGGTGGAGACGCAAGTGGGGAGATTCCCTAGAAGAACTGTCCTTTCCCACTGTCAGTCATGCCTCAGTAGGATGAGATAGCCTCAGACTGACTACGAAGGACTTCAATGAAGATCGTTTTTCTGAGCTAGTCCTGCCATTGGAAATCTGCTGAAAGAGAGGGAGAGTCTCATGTTGGGTTTTGGATCTTAAAATGTGCACTCTGTCCTCAAACCTTCAGCCATGCTTTGGATGATTAAGAGAGCAGGCTGTGTCTATGGCGACATGGGCTTCATTAGAGTGGAGTAGCAGAACAAAGAGCCTAGAGAAGAATCTCATGAAATGATACAATATAGTTGGAAGAAGAGCTTAGGACCAGTGGAGTTGTTGAGCCCCAGGGGCCCACTGTGTGATGTGAAGTTCCCACAAATCACTAGGGAGATATAGTGGATGCTCTATATTTCACACAATGAGGCTTCAGGTTATTGTAAACTGAATAGTAATAAAACAGTGTCTATATTTTGTAATCCACAGACAGGTGAGATGGGTGACATATGAAGGACTTCCTAAAAATAAGAGACATGAAACTCTGGAATTGATGTTTCAAATAATAGTTGTACAATGACAGCCACTGGTTTCATGAACAACCTGACCATCCTTGGCTGTCTTCAAGACTCAGAAACTGATTGATGACTAAAACTCTAGGTGTTAGCTGGAAAACAGCAACGAATCTAAAAATGACCAATTCTAATTTGTGCATATTTATCAATCTATCCCTGTGTTGATCCATCCATCCTTCCATCTATCTATCCCACAAATATTTGTTGCAAAGCACTATGCTTACTATCAGGGAACACAAAACTTACAAAGACATTACCTCAAGGGGGCTCCCTTCATCTGCGTCTGTGGAGGCAGGTAGAACTCAGCATCCCTTAGACAGAGACACAGATTGCTCCTGGTGAGCAACCCTAACAGGCAAGCTTTCCTCTCACTATTTTTCCCAGGGAATTGTCACCCATGGAGCCAGATCTGCTTTCCAGTGACCTGCCTTTTATTCTTCTTAACCCAGGTGTGAGGGAGTGGTTGCAATAGGCCCGGCTGTGCTGCTAGCCTCCCGGTGCTCTTACAGTCCTTGGGTTTGGCATCCAACCAGAGGCTGCATCCTGAAACGGCGGGGCAAGGCAGGGACAAAGATGGAGCAGAGCGCCTGAAGAGACTTGGCCGGTCCAGCATTGCCCTCCAGTGGTCAGACACAGGAATGTGGGGAACCACGAATCCTGAGTGAAGCTCGGAGATGTCCACAGATTACTGAGGGGGCTTCAGAGTAACTGCAGATGGAGGCTGTAGAAATAGGAGTTGGAAGAGAGAGTTGAGAAGTGAAAGTGAGGATTAAGATTCAGCCATGACCGGGCACCTTGGGAGCTATGTGTAGAGGGCCAGAAACAAAGACCTTCCGCATTTGGATTACGTCGGGAGAAACAGTGCCTGGCCGGCAAGCTAGCCAGGCTGCCGTGGGATGAGAACGTGTGGCTGTGGTAACTGGGAGGGGTTGCCTAGAGCCGCACAAGCAGTCTTTTCAGTCCGTGCTTTTCAAGGTTCTAGGGAGACTTTGATAGAGAATTATCAAGTCCAGATTAGTGGGAAATCCAGAAAGGAGCACACATCTCCTGAAATGAAATTGGATGCATCCTTTTGTGTGGAAAGAACTTCTCCCCCCATTAGAGTCTAGTTTGTGGGAAGGTAAATATGCATTCCTTCTGAGAAGTAAATGGTCTCAGTGTCCTGTCTGACGTGTAGGTGAACTAGTAACTTAGGTTTAGAAGAAAGTTCTCTTAACATCACGAAGTCCACTCCTTCCCTCCTTTGGGTCAATGTCCCTGGAAGATGTTCAGCCCAGTAGGACGCTGTCACGTCTCCCAGCGGATGGATCTATGAGTCAAGGCTGAAGAATCCTTGGCAGCCACTCTGTTCTTGGCAAAATGTACAAGAAGAGCAAACTTTGCTTCTTTCTTTCCATTTTATCCTAGCAAGTGTTCATCAGCTACATTGTCACTTACCTTCTGAGGTCATGGATGCACTGGAAACGCCCCGCCAAAAATCCTCCCCTGATTTATTCCTTCTATTGGGCTGTTGGAAAAGTCATGACATAGTTTTTCCATGTTTTTCTCTGCAAAAGTGTGCCATGACTTGTCCAACAACCCAGTAGTTGACCTATGACTTGACTTCTGAAACCTTCAACAGACTTGAAATCCTCCCTGACCCTGTTGTTCTCCTGCCCTGTTCCTTTGAAAAGAGGGAGAAGTGGATCAGAGACACTTCCTAAGCTAAAAGCCAAAACAAGGCAGCGACCAGTTCAGGAGCTGGGCAGCAACCGCACAATTCTGAAGCGGCCGAATTGTTCACATAGCTGCCTGCAAAGTTCAAGCAGCTGAAGTCCTACTGTTAAAGACCTCCGTTTTTAGGGAACCAGCAGTTAGCGTAATGGCTTTGTCGCTGGACTCCCACGTAGTTGACTGTGGTTTGCGTCCCGAACCCGGTGGCTTAAAACTCACGCCGGGCGCGTGTGCGTGCGTGTCCAAGATCCCGATAGGAGAATGGAGGAGAAGGGATTGTGGTGTGGCCATCTCCCTGGGGGGTAATTTCTCACTTTCTGTCTCTATGTCTCTCTCTGCCTGTCTGGCTAGTGCACACGCCCTATAGCAAAAACCTCTCAAAAAACAAAAACAAAAACAAACAAACAAACAAAAAAAAACCCTCCGTTTTTACAGGGCAAACAATTCAAACTGTGAATAACGGTTGGGAGGGCCAAAAGGTGAGTGACGAGGAAGGATGGAACAGGCATACCTTGGTTGCAGGAGGCTGGGAAGACACACGAGTCATAGTAACTCTGTGGACGTGTGTAGCTCTGGGCATGATGTGTGGTTTAACCGAAGCTTTGTGAAGTTATGAACTGTCTTTCCTACTCTCCTCATAACCCCAGTGTCTCAAATATAGTGAGCATCAGATAACCAGCGAACTACTCCTTAGCACAGTTGTTAAGAGATAATGCTTTGGACACCAACATTCTAGAATTCCAGCTCTCTCACTTTAGTTGTTCAGTCTTAGGGATGTTTCTTAGCCTTTCTGAGCCTTAGGTTTCTCGTCTATAACATGAGGATAACAATAAGCTCCCCCGCCACCCCCAAGCACTCCATACCCAGAAGGTTTGTGAGGATTAGAGGAGAGGATGCACGTGAGGTTTGGGGGTGCATGACTCCTGGTCAGTCCTCAGTAAGCAGTGTCATTTCTGTGTGCAGATATGCGCAGAGCTCTGTGGGTGTATGAGAGTTTTTCAGTCAAAGCCCAACTTAACCGCGTAATAAAATGAGCCTCATTTCAGAAAATGAAAATGTGCAGGCATGGGGTGGAAGAGATTCTGTTCCTACACGCTCATTGCCACTCCCTTCTCCCTTCTGTAACTGTAATGACTTCACCCAGGTTTCCAGGGACCAACATGCTCTAAGTCCTGCCTAGAACTGGAAAAGTTTTGCTTATAAATAAGCTTTCCATTGAAGCAAGCAGGAGATGGCGAGGGGAGGGGCTGACCCTCTCCTCCTGGTATGATCCTGGAGACTGCCCAGTGGCTCTGTCTTTAGGTCTGAATGGTTGTGACTGATCCAGTCTCAGAAGCTGCTGACAGAAGACCGACTTAGAGGCTTCGTATTCAATCATTGTTGAGAGCCTATTAGGAGAACAAGGTACCATGTGGCCACTGGAAAGACTGAGAGTCTAGAAATGGCCATTACAGAGGAAAATCCTTTCGCTTGGCTGACTGAGGCCAGGTCTATGGCTTTAGAACAATTGGTGCAGATGCTGAGTGAGGAGGTGCATTCATTTTGTGCTCAATAAAGCAACTTTTATTCAGGGACGTGAATTGTTATCCCCTCGGGAAAGGTGAGGGTATAGAAACAGGTTGTAATTTTCTTGGAGAATTTAATTCTCCTGTAGTTGGAGACAGAAAGGAAGTCAGACAGAGGGAGAGGGATGGATGAAAGGGAGCTCTGTTAGCCTAGGAGTCCTAGGTAATTACCCAGACTGGATTTCTCCTGGAGCTTTAGGATGGTGCCAGATGTGTCCAGGCCCTCTGTGCAGCCCCCCACAGAGCTAGTATCCAGAGCCCACCTCCTCCCCCCCGGCTGTTCTTCATGTCTGGGAGCAGATCAAAGGAGTTTGATATTCATAACTGCTGTGAGTCATTTTCACGGGGAGCTGTGGGGAGCTGCCTGTACCACCGCATGCTGTATTCATCCTTTGTCAGACAGCTGAGCTGAACCAATCCTCCATTATGGGTGAGAGTAGATTCCTCCTGGGAGACCTGGATTTGCCCCCAGACTCCTGTGCAGAATAAAATAGGTCTTTTTTTTTTATTGAGAAATGGTTATTAAAACATCCTCCAGTCTTGGCTATGCATCTCCACCACCCACAGGGCCAGCTCTGCGGGGTCCTTCCACGAGAGTGTGGCCACCTCCAGGCTCTGCTGTTAGTGTCAATAGCATCTGAAGTCTCCCTGTTTGCCTCACTCCGAGGACAAAGGAGGGCAACAAGACTCCAACCACGGCCACGTTTCTTCTCAACCAGAGGAGGCAATTCTCTTCACTCCTGTTGAGTTTGGCTATTGTTGGAAAAAGCATCCTGTGTGACGCTCTTTGAGGGTTGACAGAGCCTTGGGAAATGAAAGTCACAGAATCGTGAAGCTGGAAGGAACCTTAGTCATCATCCAAATTCTAGTCTCTCAAATTACAGATGATAAATGAGGCACAGAGAGGTTAAGAGAATTGTCCTAGGTTGCACAGACAAGTGAAGATTTCTAGCACCTATAGTCATTTTTTAAGAGAGGGAGGGGAATAGTGGCAGAGAAAATCTTGTTATTACTTTTTTACTGGGTGATATTTTCAGAGGGTCAAATCTACAGGGATGGGGACCAAGAGTGCTAAAGCTGAAACTACAGCTTGGTGTTGCACCTCAGCTTCTGTATGAAGAATGACTGCATTTTAAACCTTTATTTTAGGATTGTTGTGGGGCTTTGTAAGTGTCTCTGATGAATCCTGGGAGCTTTGGCTTTGGGGTGAATGAGAGCACAGTTTCTTATGGGCCAGAGAGGGGTGCTGGTTTTCTGGGCTGAGGAACCTGTTCTCTGTTCTTCAGTCAGCACCGAGGGCTTAAGATACCCTTGGCCTTGGGAGGAGTAAATGAGGAGTGGTCAGAATGAGAGGTCAGGAGTAGGGGAGTATGAGGAGCGGAAAGGTGGGACACAGCCATGAGACAGAACACTGTCTGCATACTCCAGCCCCGGAAACTCCCAGGAAGAGCTGTCCTCCAGGTGAGACCGCTTCCCACAGTCAGCAGGACAGAACCCCCTTTGGGGTAGCATTGCAGCAGAGTTCCCCTGACCCTGTGCATTTCTGCTATACTTTATCTCTTCAATTCCGCCAGAAAAGCAAGCCCAGCGTGCTCTTTAAAGCACCCAGTGCTCCCTTTCCCAGTTGGGGTTTGTGGTTAAAGGTCAGACCACAGAGCTGCCTGGTGTTAACGGGAGTTCTGAGTAAATGAGCCCCCAGGGGCTGCCAGACAGACCAGAGAGCAGCTATGCCTGCCGGGACTGTCTGGCAGCAGAAGTCACAGAAGTCACCTCTGCCAAGTGGCCCCTGCTGAGTTGCTCCTTGTTTCTGGCAATATGCCCCACATCCCTGCTTGGCCATACCCCATGGGCTCAGAGGCCCCTGTCCCTACATTAGTCTTCTCAACTGCTTTCTCCCGTTACTACCTTGTCAACAGCAGTATCTGGAGACATAAAGGACAGCTCTGCATGGTGATGCAGTGAATGACTGGTTAGGTGCCTCCTGTTTAATAACCAGAGAGATATTGCTGTGCGACATCTCTCCATATGCTGTGGCATCTGTGTCTGGCATGGAAGGGACTCATTTTCTTCACATATCTCATTAAAGATGTAAAGCAAAATGGAGGGGCTTCCAGCTTAACACTCCCAGAGCCCGCCTGCAACTCACGTTCCTTACCATCTGCTGCCATCTAGTGGCCACTTGTCTCATTTCTGCCTTGCCGTGTTATGAAGTGGCTGAAGGCTTGGCCCCTGTGAAAACAAGAGCGAGACAATTACATAAAAAATACAATCACGGGTCTCCTCAGATTGCTTGTTGCCACTGAAGGTTGGTCCCCAGCTCCTGGCGTCTGCTTGGACCACTTTGGCTCTGTCTCTAGGAACCCGAGAGCCCTCTCGCCTGTGCAGAGATACCGTCCATAACCTTTCTTACAAATCCGACCGTGTTCTAGACTCTAAATAGAAATCATGAAAACCCGGCAGGCTGGGCAGGTCTTGCCAATAGTTAAGGTGCTTCCTGTGACCCGGGGGCAGACAGAGTCCCACACCCATGCTGAACTCTCTCCCCCGACATCTTGAGGACTCCCAGAGGTTGGGAGGGAGAAAGGTGCAGGGCAGAAGGAGAATCCATGGGTCTTTCGGCTGCCCGCCACCTACTTCCGATGTCCTTGCAAGTGGAAGCTCGTGTCACTTCAGTCAGGGTCGCTGTCTCAATTCAGGACCTGTGTCTCCGAGCCTGACCTTACTTGACATTGGTTCCCTTGCCTATGATAACTCTCCAGCTTGGGGCTGGAGAGAGCTGAGCAGCACTCCCCGGGGTGGGAGGCACAGGTGAAGTGAAGGGCTGAGCTTGTCACAACTCTGAGTGGAGAACGAAGAGCAGGCAGGGCAAGTGCCAGCTGCAGGGTTTAGGCACGGGCTGCAGGTGCCTATGTGTCGCCGTGGGCTTCCCACACAAGAGGACGAAGACTGTACCTCTGGGCTTGGGGCCGAGGCACAAAGAACAATGTCGCTTTTTGTCATCAAACCAAGCAGCTCATGTCCTTCCCTCTAAGCCTTGGTATGGGTTCATTAATCTCGTTAATTGATGGAATCTCACGTATGAGCTCATCAGCTCCAGGATATGCAGTGAACTAGACACGAAAGACGTGCACGGGACAGTCTCAATCCCTAAGGATGTTACCAGAGAAGGAGTCAGGGAGAAGCACAGTGGTCAAGGCAGCATCAGTTCTCCAAATGAGAAAAATACCCTGCATGTGCAGTAGGGATTCAGAGAAGGGATGGGTTCCTAGGGCTTACAACAGCTGGGGAATGAACTGTGGGAGTAAATGATTTAAACTGTCCAGGGAATTGCAGTTGGTGAAACGCTCTCTAAGATGTGTGGTCCTAGATCCCCCTCCGTAAGGGGCCTGCTCCAGCTCAGCACCTCCTTGGGTCAGAAGACGATGAGAGACAAAGGGGGACTCTTCTGGGATCCATCCCATTTATTGACCTATAATAGATTTCTTCTCCATCTCAATTTGTTTATTCACTTATTACAACATGTTCATTCATTCATTCAAGTAATCTGTACAGTGCTGTGTTGGCACAAGGGTTATAGAATAAATCCAAAAATATTTCTCAAGTTTTCACATTAGCTTGGCACTGAATGGGAACTCCCTAGAACAGAAAAAGCCAAAATCACTGTCACTTTTTTTTTTTTTTTAAGATTTATTTATTTATTTTTATTCATTCATTTAATTTAATTTGACCAGAGGGAGACACAGAGAGAGAAAGAGAGAGAGAAAGTGAATAAGCAAGCCACCAGATTCAGGACTCGAACCGTGGTCGACCATGTGGGAGTGTCCAGTGCCTTAACTACCATACCACCTCCTGGTCCCAAAATCACTGTCACTTTTTGTTTCCATCTTCAGGCACCTCGTTTGTTAAGTAGCTGTTGATTCTGTTGCTTTTAGATATCACACACATGGTCCTTCCACCTTTTCCGACTACCCTGCCCTAAGTGTCCTGCTGTGTTTTCTCACAAACCCTTCCTGCCCTTGTCTCTGGGGGTAACCGGGCAGCTGCCCTGCACTTCTATAGTCAGGCAGGGTTAACGAGAACACTGGGTCGTAGGGAAATAGAAAGTCTAAAAAGAGACAAAGAAACGGCCCTCTGATTTATTCTCGGTTAAAAGTAAAATAGACCTTAGTTAGCAGTGGTGTGTGATACAGGGTGGAGGAAGAAATTCTAGTATGTCAAAATTTCAAAAGTCTGTGCTGCTGTGATAAAGGTATTTACATTCTGTGCCTACAGAGCTCAGTTAAAAGGGGCTGTTAAGAGACCGCCAGTTGGGGGAAAGGTTGTATGTAATTTAAATTTACACAGGTTTGGCCTCTTATGTTTACTGACAGGAATAAGAGGCTTCGATATCAGTTCCCCAGGAATATAACCTTTAACGGCAACGTGTTTGATCAGAAAGAGCTCAAAAAAGTATCATATTCATTTAATCCTCAGGATATTTGTGTAGGAATATAATTTGTTTAGTTGAGTTGTAAATAAACTCGTGACTTTTTATTTTTTTCCCTTTAACTCACTCCTTTCTTTTTCATATGGTCTTTTCTTATAGTCAGAAAAATTTTAGGACAAGGACCAGCAGATGGCGTAATGGCTAGGTCACCGGACTCCCATGTAGTCAACTGTGGTTCGAGTCCTGGACCTGGTGGTTTAAACTCACGCTGGGTGCGTGTGCGTGCACGCCCAAGATCCCAAGAGGAGAATGGAGGAGAAGGGACTGCGGCATGGCCATCCCCCCTTGGGGGTGATTTCTTGCTTTCTGTCTCTCTGTCTCTCTGGCAAGCGTACGTGCCCTGTAGCAAAAACCTCTCCTCCAATAGAAAAAGAAAAAAAAATTAGGACCATCTCCCCTTTCCTTACCCTCTCCTCCCCTGGCCTAGTTTTCCTTCTTAGCAAACCCCATGAAATAGGGCCTTTTATAGACAGCTCAGAGCCTAGTCTCTTTACCAGTCTGTGGGTTTATGTTCTAGAGATAGACTGCCAGGGGGCCGCTGGTGCCAGACAACTGATGTCTTTCCATAGATGCTGGGACACAGGACGCAGCTGCACACTGGTTTTAGCTGTGTCCTGGAGATGGGCCGGGTGACCTTGCTGTTATCCACACCACCTGGGCAAGTAGACAGCCCTCTGAACACCGCCAGCTCCTGGTCTTGGAATCAAAGCGGAGCTAAAGATCAGAGTCTCCATTTCTTGGCTTCCTCTGACCTGTCCTTCGGAGGAGGAAGAACCTTGCAAAAACAGAGGTGCTAAACTTGACTGGTCTCAGTCTCAGGCCCGGATTTCTCAGGCTCAGCTATACTTCAGGAGCTCAGTGGAGGCGGGGCGTTGGTGAGGGCTCAGACACTGATTATAGGCTCTGCTTGGTTTGGGGGACAAGACAGAGGAGCTGACAGTAATGTTTATGACACAAACAGAGGTCGTGGAGCTCACACCACAGGCCAGGGCCTCATCAGGTAAAGCTGGGGCAGGCGGGACAGTGGTGTGCCCGCAGTGCAGCGGGCTTGTGGTGAAAACACAGAAACAGTCCAAAGGACGGAGACCACGTCGAGCTGACCGGAGCTCACTGTGGCAAGAGGCTCAGGCATGTCACTTCTGGCACAGGCCTTACGAGGCTTGAAAGGAGAGCAAAAGGAAGATGTCCTGAGAGAGTCTGATGAGTGTTCTATCAGGGTAGGATTTTAGATGTGGGAAAGGCATTCTGATTGGCTTTCAAGTAAACTCGGCAGTCTGTGGCTCACCATGTTCCAGGCTGGCTTGAGTCATACGGGGTTTTCTTTTTCTTTTTTTCTTTCTTTTTTTTTAGAGGTTTTTGCTATAGGGTGCGTGCTCTCGCCAGAAAGACAGAGAGACAGAGAGACAGAAAGCGAGAAATCACCCCCCAGGGGGGATGGCCACACCGCAATCCCTTCTCCTCCATTCTCCTCCCGGTATCTTGGGCACGCACGCACATGTGCCCAGCGTGAGTTTAAGCCACCGGGTCCAGGACTTGAACCACAGCTGACTACCTGGGAGTCCAGCGACATAGCCGTTATGCTAACTGCTGGTCCTTGGGTTTTCTTGTTTTGACTGAAAGAAAATGTGGGTTCTCTGCTTTGAGTCAGAGTCTTACATAAACAATTTTCAACCTCAACTCTACCTTCTAACCTTGGATCTTGGGCAAGACCCTTAACTTTTCTTGGCTCTGGTTTTCTTGTCTGTAAAAGAAACGGGCTGAGCAATGTGATCAGTTGGAAACCAACTCCAGGTGCCTAGAAGTGAAAATTCCTTCCAGAAAGGACCACCTCCCCTCATTTCCTATGGTCTCCAGGCAGCATGCTGCCCTTCGCAGTTTTTTTTTTTTTTTTTTTTTTTTTGATTTTTTTTTTTTTAGGAAGCTAGATTGCAGGTGCTTAACCTAATTCAATTTTTCTTGTGTGAAAATGTGGGGAGAGTCACAGAAAAGTTTCCTCCCAGTTTCTGAAGGCTTCCAGGGGCGCTTTGGGTGACAAATGAAATTTAATAGTTGGCCAATGTGCCTAATTCCTCTGCAGTGGTCGTGATGTTTGCAGTGTAATTTTGTTTTCATAAAGTATGGGAGTCAGTGATTCAGTGAGAGAGGTGGGTGTTTCTTTTGTAAAAAAATCTCCTTTAATGCTCATGGCTTCACAGTCATGATATTGATGTATTAAGTAGCCTTCCTCTGAGTATAGTTCTCTACTGCGCCCCACCCTCAGTCACTAAGTGGAAAGAAACCTGCCCTCTGGAAGCCCAGTCTCAGTCAGTAAGGTCGTTGTTTTATTAAAGGTAGACAGACATGCAGACTGGTACAAAAACGTCAAAAGGTTATCCTTTCCTTCTCGGAAAGTACCTGTGTTACTGACAGGTGAGCACGGACTTCAGCATGGGAGTGACATGTCTGTGCCCAGTTCAGAGTTAACAGGGTCAAGAATAGGTTAGGTCTGCTGAGGGTCCTTGTCCTGCACCATCAGCTCGCTCCTCACCCTGATGGAAAATGAAAGAATGATTCTTTAATAGAGAATTTCTGAACAGGAATTTTACATCTAGTCTTTTCTTCTATATCCCAATATTACGGAGGAGGAAGCCGAGGCTTACATCGCGTAGGTGGCCCAGCCAGAGTCGTGAGCCCTGTAAGCAGCAGAGAGCAAGCCTTTTGGTTCTCTCTACCATATAAAGCACTCACACCGAATTACAGCCGAGTCTGATCTGCAGCGAATCGTACTAACCTTTTGTTTCTGCCGTGGGCACCGGAGGAGACAGCCTTCCTTCTGGACATTAAAGTCAAAGGTTAAACTATATTCCCCAAACTAATTATCACTAATAAAATAGCAAGGCTCTGAAACACATTAATTTATCCAAAGTGATTTTGAATCTATTTACATTTTAGTACCATCATTTAATGTTACAATTTTCATAAATTAAATATGCAGTATATAAAGCCAGTCTTCATTTATTGGGATGTCGATTTTTTTTTTAATTGCCAGAGGGGGTGTGTGTGCTCACCAGAGACAGAGAGAAAGGAAGCATGCCCTAATGGGGGCCTGGGCACATGGCAGTCTCTTCTCCATTTCTCCATCCATTGGGATTTGGGGTACACTTATACAGGTGACCAGTGCGTTTCTCAAGCCACCAGGCCTGGGATTCAAACTGTGGTTGGCTACATGAGATCCAGCTCCCTTAACCACTAGGCTACATGGCTGGCCCTGGTATGTTGATTTTAATCCAGACTTCTCAGTCTGAGATTCTGCCAGTATTGGGGTATTAATAGTTGCTAAAGATATTATGTGCCACCTCTTCAGGTAACTAATTTGCATTGTAACCCGCACCTTCAAGGCTGTGAACTCCAAATCACAGCAGGTGGGTAGGGATATGACTCTTTCTGTGGAGAATTGTGTGTGTGTGTTAAATTCTACCACATAAATGATTAATCTATGGCTAAGGCCAACCTTGACCTAAAGTGAGAAATTCCGGAAAATTTCAAATGCAAATCGTGCTCTGTTTCTGATGTTAGAGAAAACCTCACACTGGACAGCGGCATTGTCTCTCTGGCCATTTCCTGGAAATACAGACGAGCACCTTCTCTGTTTCCAGTGCGGGGTCTTTATTCTCTGCTGTAGGCCACTCAAGGCTGATGTGAGGGACAGAGCAGAATTGTGACTTGGGGGAGGATTCCCTTTGGTTTAAGAAGTTTTCACAGAATGAATCCTCAAAAACCTTTGGTGGGGCCAGCCAGCAGTGAGGTGGATAAGGTGGCTGGATCCCACAGGGCTGACTGAGTGGTTTGAGTCCCTGATCCAGCAGCTAGAAAAATAAACCAGGCGTGTGTGTGCATGTGTGTGCATGCCCAAAATCCCAAGAGGAGAATGGAAGAAAATGGACTGCTGTGTGGCCACCCCGACCTTGGGGATGGTGCACATGCCCAATAGCAAATTAAAAACAAAAACAGAAAAATCTTTGGTGGACTTTATTAGCTTCTCTCCTGGAGATCCTGGAAGGGATAAAGAGTCCCCCATATATGAAGTTTCCCCTTTCAGTGACAGCACATACTTCAGGCCATGTCGCTAAGTTCCTATCCCTCTAGTAACATCACAGCTGATCCTGGGAGACACGAGTGAATGCATAGCTCTCTACTGAGAGAGAAGGTGCCAGGATAAATTCCAAGTAGAACCATGGAAATGAAGTGGAATGTATCATACACTCAGGAGGGGAGGTGTTCCCTTTTGCAATGATAGAGAATGTAGCTAAAAAAGTGTAGTCTGAAGGCGGAACCTGGGCTCTTAGGGTCCTTGAGTATTCTGAGGAAGTGAAAATGTGGCAGAGATCTTTGCTGCGCTGTTATTGGTTCTCCCAACTCCATTCCCAGTTGCCATTACTCCCAATTCTCTTTGATGGAGAATAAGTTGGTTGGGAACTTCTGGGAACTGTGGGCAGCTCTGGGCTGAACTAGGGAAAAGGCATGTCAAAAATCACTTATTTGTGGACTTGATCTCTGGAGGTCAGATGTAAAAAAAAAAAATCTCACCACTCCATACATGCTTTTCAAATTTATTTCCACCTGAAATCCATTTTGGCTAGGCAAATACCCCACGGGACTCTGCTTCTCCAGCTCCTTCTTGATGATGTAAAATAAGATAATTGGAATGAATAAAGAGAATGATATTACTTTGGCTCAAATACTAATGAGCACTTACACTTTGTCATAGTGTAAATATTAAAGTTATAAGAGACAGCCCAGGGACCAACTAATTATTTTAAAGACTCAAAGTGCTTGCACAGTGTCTAAAATTCTACACTGGGTAACTATGTCCTCATTCAGCCTCAGGACTCTTAGGTTTTCTAACATGAAAGTCTCTAGCTGGAAAACTTAGAAGTCTTTCATTCCACCCATCAGTTTATAGACAAGAAACAGATCTAGAGTGTGCTAAGAACTAGAGTTAGCTAGGGAGTCAAGATTAGAAGAGAAATTTGAGATCTTCTAGTTGAATACTTTTCTCATTCCCCCTTTCCCTGGTTGGCAGATTGGGAGATATTTTTAATTTTTTAGGATTTAGGATTCTATTCTCCCCAAAACATCTTTGTCACCACTTTCTGTTCTTAGGGAGTATACAGTGTTTACCTATTACAGCTTTATTCTAGTGGATCTAAAACAAATCTGTAGAAACATCTGCAATTGTTATAAAATTATTGGCAAAGGAATTCTTCGGTTTTATTGGTCGTGTTTAAGGAGTAGGGACCCAAGATTAATAGCTTATAGCTGTATGTCATACTTACCTTTGAACTCACCTCATTCCAATTCTCATGGCCTAACAGGGGTGCATAGAGTACATAGGTGTTCAGAATTGTCAAATTCAGTTCAATTTTTTTAGGAGATTAGTCAGACAAATTCTATGGTCAATTTAAGTTTCTCCTTCTGTACCTGTGTTACAGTCTCTTTCCCCATCATTCCAATGCAAAGATTTAGCAACAAAGCATTATTTCACTTTTGAATGCAAGTAGCTCATCAAACAGACCTTGTTTGTAGCTTGTGTTGTTGAATAGAAATAATTAGAGTCTTACTTGAAATTTAAGCAGTTAAATTCAGAAAAAGAAAAACCAAAGGCATTCATACTTTACACAGTAGGCAGTGAATTTTAGAAACTTAGGCAGGGGTGGGGTATATAAATGTGTGTTCTACAGAGATTTTGACAAAATTTATTTATGTTAGACAACCCACTTTAGGAGAAACTAGAAATGTTTTAAGGGTGCTTTTATTAGATAGTTTTTCTCATTATAAAAGGATGTTTTCATTGAAAGAAAAATGTGATTTACATAATTATAAAAAGAAGAAGGAAATCATCCATGATCCCACTACCTAGAGACATTAATTATATCATTTTCATGTATTTCCTTTTAGTCTTTGATCTTACGTATATTTTCTTAAAATTGTTGAGGCCGTATGGCATATTCAATTTTCTGTTAAACTTTTTCCTATGTATATTAGAGCAAAACATTTTTCCTCATGTGATTTAAAGCTCTTTCAAATCTAATTTTCAATGGTGGCACAGTATTCCACTGGGTAGATAGTTTTTAATTTGCTTATCCATTCCTCTAATGTTGGATATTTAGGTTATTTCCAACTATCTGAAAGTATGAAAAATATTTAGTGAACACCTTCCTTTGTTAAAGAAAAGCTGCCCAAAATACTGTCTTCTTTTTTTAAAAAAATTATTTATTCATTCATTTATTTTAATTTGACCAGAGAGAGACATATACACATACACACACACACAGATAAAGAGAGAGAGATAGAGGGAAAGTTAGAAAGCAAGACACTGGGTTCAGGCCTTGAACCTTGGTTAGCCAAGTGGGATTATCCAGTGCCTTAATCACCATGCCACCTGCTCGTCTCCAGAATACTCTCTTAAAGATAGATTACCAATTATTGGGCCAAGAGGATGACTTTATTTTTTTTCTTTTCTTCTTTCTGTCTTTAATTAATTAATTAATTAATTAATATATTTAGCTAGTTAGAGGGTACATGCATTTGCTGAAGGAGAGAAACAGATAAGGGAGGGAAAGTGAAAAAGTACCCCCCACCCCCATGGGGAATGGTTATGCCACAATCCCTTCTCCTTCATTTCTCCTTTTGAAATTTTGGACAGACACGCACATGTGCCTGGTATGTTTTTCAAGCTGCCTGGTTCAGGTCTTGAACCACGTGATTGGCCATGTGGGATCCAGCTGCCTTAACCACCACACCCTCTGATGACCTGAGGATGTCTACCTTAAAAGCCCTTGATACCTAACACTGATTTATCTGCTGTCTTACTGTATCAGTTTGCAATCTTAGCAGAAATAAATGTATGTACCTTCAATGTGCTCAATTTCACCAAAATTGAGTTGTGATTGTTTTTTTAAAAAAAATCTATCAATTTGGTATGCATTACTGTTGTTTCCTTTGTAATTTTTTTATTGCTAGTGTGGTTGATTTTTCTTCAAATAATCATTAGCAATTTATTTATTTATTTATTTATTTTTTTGAGAGGTTTTTGCTATAGGGTGTGTGCACTTGCCAGACAGACAGAGAGAGACTGAGAGATAGAAAGCGAGAAATCACCCTCCGGGGGGATGGCCATGCCGCAATTCCTTCTCCTCCATTCTCCTCTCGGGATCTTGGGCACACACACACACATGCCTGGCGTGAGTTTAAGCCACCGGGTCCGGGACTTGAACCGCGGTTGACTACATGGGAGTCCAGCGACATAGCCATTACGCTAACTGCTGGTTCCTCATTAGCAATTTATGTAAAAATTTTACATCTCTATTGTGTCTATATGTCTGTCATGCTAGCATTGTCTTTTTTCTATTTATATAAACTTTTTGTATATTAAGCATATTACTATTTGACTATTACACAATCCATGTAATTTTTAGAATTAATTACTAATCTTTTTATTCGAATATTGTTGATATTCAGAAGTCTTTTAACTTTATGCACTCAGGATTTGAATGTATGTATGTATACACACACACACACACACACACACACACACACTCACACACACATCTCTTGTATGTTTGTTTATTGCCTTTACCTTTAACATTTTTCTATCTTATCTTGTATCAGAGGGAAGACAAAATTTGATTTGGGGATGAGTAGCTGGTGTTGGGGGGTAAGATTGGTTTGGGGCTGGCTTAGCAGCAGGTTGCATTAGCTGCTTTAATAGCCGGGTGTCTCCTCACTCCAGCACGCTTCAGGAACTCCCTCTGGGAACAACATGTGGTGCTAATTTTGTAGTGTGATAAGGCTTCTCAAGAGGTTGAGAAGGGAAAGAGGCTGCGGGCTGATGGTGAGAGACTGAAGGTTTGTCTGTCAAAATGAAATTAATGCATGAAAGGAGGAACAATGCCTTCCACTTCTCCAAAATCAAAAAAGAAAATTTGAGTTCCAACTTGACTCTAGCATTATATATCTAAAGAAATAATAACCCATGGGATGACAGTGGGCAGCACTGTCCCAAGGAAGGAGATGTTAAAACTGCATGAAAAATTCCGTCACCTGAGAGATGATTTTTGTCGAGAGGTGGGGATTCTTTGTGGTGGTTTCTTAGAGCTTAAGAAAAACACAAAAATCTCTTGCTTAAGCCATTTAAGTTTCTATGTTATCATCAAGCAAATTTATTTGAAATATTTTGACTTTCAAACTATTATGATAATAAACAGGGGAAGGAGTGCATTCCCCTGTTTATTATTTAAAACAATAAACAAAAATTATTATTTATTTATTATTTTAAATCAATAATACTTGAATGAAAAGATTAGTAATTAATTCTAAAAATTACATGGATTCTGTAACAGTCAAATATTAATATGCTTAATGTACAAAAAGTTCATATAAATAGAATGACAAATAATAAATAATATATTTTCCTTTCCTTCCAATTTTTGACTTTCAAACTATCGTGATAGTAAACAGTGATGAACAGAGCAAATACATTGGCATTTGGGTTAAGCCTGAGTCTCATCTCAATTTAGATAGCATAAACTTGACCCTGATGGGTCAATTCCTTCTGAGTTTACTCGAAACATCCATTTTCTTGATCACATAGACTGAAGAGCAGGTATTCATCCATAGTGTTACCACAGCAAGATTCCTCTAGCTACCAGCAAGTCCTACCCTAACCCCAGAGCTATTTGGAAAGCAAGTATTTTGTTTTTAAAGTGTAGGGGAAAAATGTTAATAAACTGGGGGAAAAACAGTAGAATTCATTAATCTTAATGAAACTAACAAATGAAGCAGCCAGGGGAAAAATTAAGATCTGGACGCCACCTTTAGAGGGAGCGGTATAATCACAGAAGCAGCCGATGTTGACAGGTTACCGACTGATCCTTTGAGCAAGCACATTCTGTCGGATTTTGGGTTTCTAGTGGATTTTTTGTTTGCATGTATATATATGAATGCAAATGTATGGAAATAGAGAAGCAAACTTAAAAAAAATAAACTTTAGTTATTCAATATAGTAATACATTGTTCTATAAATATGAAATCATTGTAATTCAACCCGAGAGCCCCATCTTCCCCTTCCCCCATATAATTTTGCCTCTAGAAGTAATTATTATTAAGAGAAAATTGGTCAACATGTTTCAACTTTTTTTTTTGGAGAGGTTTTTGCTATAGGGCATGTGTGCTTGCCAGAAAGACAGAGAGAGAGACAGAGAGATAGAAAGTGAGGACTCACCCCCCCAGGGGGGATGACCACGCCGCAATCCCTTCTCCTCCATTCTCCTTTTGGGATCTTGGGCACGCACGCACACGTGCCTGGCGTGAGTTTAAGCCACCGGGTCCAGGACTCGAACCGTGGTCAGCTACATGGGAGTCCAGCGACATAGCCATTATGCTAACTGCTGGTCCTGACATATTTCAATGTTTTTACTGTGCAATATTCAGGGTTTATATAGTGCAAGTATTTTAATTAGCACAAAACAGCATCATTTTCTATACTGTTCTGCAACTTGCTTTTTGGAGATCTTTTCTTGTTATTGCACATAGATTCACTTCATTATTTTTAACTATATGGACTATAGGCTGACAATGATGTATTATACTGCTCTTTGCTTTATTATTATATTACTTCCAGTGTATTATGACCCAAATTGCTACAAAAAACTCCTTTTATACTTTCCTTACAAAAGAGTAATTCTAAGACTAGGATTTAGTGGCTGTTGGATGTGTTCATTTCCAATTGTTCCAACACTTACTTTTGTGCTGTGGTAGAAAAGACCCTCAATTCCTCCTGCTTTCATCACTGCTACAATAAAATGTTATATTTATTTCCCTTTACTATATATTGTATCTAAGTAGGTAATTTTATTTCTTTTCTAACATAAATTTTTATTCTTTTACAAATTTTATTAGTGTCATAAAATTAACATATGCTTATCAAATTTAAAAATTATAAAAAAATACAAGAGAGTAGAAGAAAAATAAGCAATCAATCTTCCTATGAGCTGAAATATTCAATACTCTATAATGAGATACTTTTCTAGAAAATTAAAAAAATTATAATTTGGTATTAGGCAATTTCAAAGACTGATTATGCTATTTAGAAATTAACAAGATAATAAATGATGGTTGAAATGTACCAATAATTTAGATGATTTTGATTCTTGATTGAAAATTTTAAAAATTAAAGAATTTGCACATCTTATATATTATTGACAAAGACAGTAACCTGTATGTTATTAAGTTTTCTGTCCCTTTTTGAGTAATATTTTTATAGGCACAAAGTTATCATTACTTTTTTTTTTTTTTTTTTTGAGAGTTTTTTGCTATAGGGTGCGTGAGCTCACCAGAAAGAAAGAGACAGAGAAACAGAAAGCAAGAAATCAACACCCAGGGGGGATGGCCATGCCACAATCCCTTCTCCTCCATTCTCCTCTCGGGATCTTGGGCACGCACACACACATGCCCGGCGTGAGTTTAAGCCACCAGGCCTGGGACTTGAACTGCAGTTGACTACATGGGAGTCCAGCGACATAGCCATTATACTATCTGATGGTCCTATCATTACTTTTAAGACATTTCCAAGATCAATGTGGAAGTTATAATAGTAACAAGGATTTTTTAAAACTGGATTTAAAGTTATTTAAAACAGTCATCATACATGGAATACGTACATTTCTGGAACACTTATTAAGTGTTTTTTTAATGAGAATTAAAATGTGTTTTCAATAGAATAGTCTAAAACATGTAGTAGGACAGCATAAATTGTGTGAAATTTAAATGGTATGATATAAAAAAATTTTAAGAGAGATTTTTGCTATAGGCATGCCAGAGAAACAGAAAGAGACAGAGAGACAGAAAGAGAGAAATCACCCCCCAGGAGGGATGGCCACACCTCAATCTCTTCTCCTCCATTCTCCTCTTGGGATCTTGGTCATGCACACACATGCACCTGGCATGGGTTTTAAGCCACTGGGCCCAGGACTTGAACTACTGTCAACTGTGTGGGAGTCCAGTGACATAACCATTACACCATCTGCTGGTCCTGTGGTATGACATAAAATTAATATCCCATGTATTAAGAGCAAAGTTCATAATTTTGTGATTCCCCCCTCAAATATAAATGAAGATTTGCATAATTTTTGTTGGTGAAATAAATGAATTGTAAATTGCTTTTTCACCTGATGGAGCTACTTTAACTTGTAAAGAAAATCACCAGCCAGGGCTTTATGCACTATCCTTTGCTTTATGAAAAATTCTTATAAGAGATCTTTGCTACTTTTATGTTTTTATTTTTTAACAATCAGTTAAAAATAATTTGAAATTGTTTTAATTTTTATTTATATTAGTTTTCATTAAGAGTTGGTACCAAACCAAATACATAGTTTTCAAACAGATCTTAGTTGTAATCAGTGCCACAAAGAAAGCCCAACTGCCTTGATATGCTTTATCATTGATTCAGAAAAGAGCAATTGGTAAATACTGGGCCAGCCAGGTGGCATGGTGGTTAATGTGGCTGGATAATGCAAAGAAAGAGGGCAAATCAAAACAGAAATGTGCTACAAAGTTATAGGTATACAGGGTCTTGAACCAATTCCCTATTTATTCCCATAGAAAGATCAGCCTTAAATTATGCAAGATTGTAAAAAATACATCTCTCTCATAAAATGCAACTTACTCATGTAAGTAAGCTTATTTGGATGATTATCTTCTAAGCAAATACTTCTGCAAGATTGCAATGCTTTCCTTTGCTTTTTAAAAAAATTACTTATTTATTTAATTATATTTGTTATTATAGTCTAAAAATTTGACAAGAGAGAGAGAAAGGGAAAGGGAAAAAGCAAGCCACCAGGTCTAGGACTTGAACCATGGTCGGCCGTGTGGGAATCCAGCACCTTTAACCACCCACACCGCCTGCTGAGTACTAGGTGAAGATTAAGTGATGCCAGGTAATTTGAATGGTAAGCAATTATGGAAAATTAAATGATTACAGGTTACATGCCACCAGCATGCGGAACTCCATGTGTGCTCAGTATTGTAGGTATCACTCACATGGCTGTACTGTGTGGAGCTCTTCTTTGGTATAAACCATTTAACTACAGTTGATCAGCAATAAAGATAGTGATGATTAGGTAGTAAGGTACGTTTCATTAAAACTTAAAAATATTTCTTTCAATATTGTACCATTGGAGCATAGTAAATTGACTGGTCCTTTAAGTGAATGAATTAACTATATAAAATGAATTTGTTTTTGAAGAAAGGAAAAATGATAATAATGAAAATCATGCATGAATCAGAGAAATCAAGTTCATTAGCAAAATCCAATACTGCATGGATGTTTTTCATCTAGTAAGCTCAAAATTGATGATTTAGGTTCAGAAAAATATTATTTACATTAAATTAAGAGAATTAATTTGAGCATTAGTGATTTTGAAGTTCTTGCATGTTTGATATTTTACTTTTTGTATAAATTGTATAGGAGGGGAAAAGACATCGATATACACACCAATTTATGTTTCCACTGTTTAAATAGCATATGTTGGGACATATGGTGGTGTGGTGGTTAGGGTGCTGGGCTCCCACATGGCTGATAGCACTTGGAGTCCCAAACATGATGGCTTCCTTTCTCACTTTCCTTCTCTCTTTCTGTCTGTCTGTCTCTGGTCAAATTAAAGCAAATAAACAAATAACTAAAGTTAATTAAATGATTCTTTTTAAAAATAGCATATCTTTACTGAGTTGAGATTTGAATTTCTCTCTCTCTTTCAATTGTACAGTGTCTTGCCTGAATCACTGAAAGACAAGCACAGTCTGTGTTAAACAGTTCGCAATTAAGCTTTTTTTTTATCTTGTAGAGAGCTTGAAGACTTGGTTTAGCTTTGTTTTGGTGTTCACAGTCCTTTATAAAGACTGAATCTGATACAGAAATTAGGACTTCTTTTATTTTTTTTTGGAGAGGTTTTTTTTTTTTTTTTTTTTTCTTTTGCTATAGGGCGCGTGTGCTCGCCAGACAGAAAGAGAGAGAGAGACAGAGAGACAAAGCGAGAAATCACCCCCCAGGGGGTATGGCCACATCACAATCCCTTCTCCTCCATTCCCTTCTCGGGATCTTGGGCACGCACACACACGTGCCCGGAGTGAGTTTCAAGCCACCAGGTCCGGGACTCGAACCACGGTCAACTACATGGGAGTCCAGCAACATAGCCATTAAACTAACTGCTGGTCCCCAGAAATTAGGACTTCTGTTCATCACTTCATATACAATTCCTTTTAGATTCTCACATGTGAGAGGATATCTCCCTGTGTGCCCCTACCACCCTCTTCAAAAGTCTCCCAATTCACAGGTCAGCTGCACTCACAAGATCACCAGTGAGCCCCTGGGAGGATCTCAGCTTTTCTTCTTGCTCATGTTCACTGTCTTCTGAGATTTGGGGTAAGGACAGGAGCTTTAGGAGTTGTGCTGGACTATGCTAGCTAACTTGGTTAAGCAGACAACTAAGTTCCCAGAATCGCTTTCCTTTGTAGTCCTGTATTACAGTTGGTCAAAGGATGAACCTTGCACAAGATGGGGAAGGCAGAAGCAGTAACAATTACTCTTAGAAGGTCGTGTGTTCAGATAAAGCGGTAGATGCAGAGGTACCGGATAGGTTCCATATTGTCTTTGTTTTCCTACATTCTGTATCCAGCTAATCTTTCTGACTCCTCGCCCTGCTGACCAACAATGACTCAAGGCCATTTCTGGAAGACTGGCTGTGGACCCACAAAATGGCAGCTCTATAGAGGTAAGAGGCTTCCATATACTTCTCCATGAACTCCCCTTCACAATCCTCCTTTGTGGCTAGAAGCATTTAGCTTTTTGAGTTTTCCATTGAGACCCAGCTTGTCCCTCTGAGGCGCACAGGCTAACATCCTTTTTTCTGATCTTCTAATTCCCTCTTCTAGGCCTTTACTTCCCAAGCTCCTGCCACATTTGTGAGGTCTAACTGTATAAGAACTCCTTATTGCTTTATTCTGTCTTTATTCACAGTAGTTCTGCTTCTCTAACTGACTCCTAACTGATACAATTACTGATCCTGAAAGTGATTCCAGAGATAAAAATCTTTAGAATGGGAATTTGGTATTGATTCTCTGTTTTAATGACACTATTGCCAATGGTGAGTAGGACACCTGTAGTACCTGACATCAAGTGCCCCTAGAAGGCAAGATATTAGATAACCAGGTAACTGCAGTCTTAGAACCATGCAGTGGGGATAAAGAATATAAAGACTATAGGATTTGTGGGTTTCTTACTCTGTAAATAACTATTCTTTTGAGAAACAGCTCTTGGATTTTTACTGGGTCTTAGTCGAAACCAAATATTTGACCATAGACCACCATGTCACTTAAAATGCCCATCATAGAGTGTTGCTGGACCCATCACCAAATCACAAAGTTGGGCATGTGTAGGCGTGGGAGTGGCGTGCATGAGGTCAGGGTCAGGCGTGTCTTGATGACACACAGAAGTAACACTAGCAAGTTCCTCAGATTACTGTAGCTCCTAATTCTGTACACTGCTCATTCATCATAGGTGTAGGCTTCATTAAGTTTCTTGTGACCAGTGACTGAAGAAAAAAAATATTTGGCCATCTGTAAGTCTTAGATTTACAGATGGTTCTGTACAATATGCTAGTACTGCTCCAAAGCAGATATCTAAAACACCAAAATACCACTCAAGGGTGGGCCTGAGAGATGGTAATGAAAGAATATCTTCCCACTGGGAAGAACTTCATCCGGCATTTCATTTTACCTGGAAGGAGTGATGGCTAAAGTGTCTAACAGTTAAACTAGAGGATTAGGGATTTATTTTATTTATTTTTTTTGGAGAGGTTTTTGCTATAGGGCGCATGCGCTCGCCAGTCAGACAGAGAGAGACAGAGAGATAGAAAGCGAGAAATCACCCCCCCCCCGGGGGGGGGTGGCCACACTGCAATTCCTTCTCCTCCATTCTCCTCTCGGGATCTTGGGCACGCACACACACGCGCCCGGAATGAGTTTAAGCCACCGGGTCCGGGACACGAACCACGGTCGACTACATGGGAGTCCAGCGACATAGCCATTACGCTAACTGCTGGTCCCGGATTAGGGATGTTGAAGGAACATATTGGATAAGTGGTGACATAGAATTCTGCAGAACAGATGTGGGGATAGATTTCTCAGAATGGTTATAGAATATACAAATGTTTGTCCCATGTGGACTCTTACCAAAAAATAACCCTGGCAGAGGAAGATATTTAATTTAGGTGGACACAGTGGTATGTTTTATACATGTCAGTCATCTTCTTTTACTAGATACCCTTCATCCTTGCCCAATGGGCTAAAGAACAAAGCAGTATGGAAATAAAAAAGCGATGCATGGCCTCAGTAACATGAACTGCCACCATCCAAGATTTGTCAGACAATAGGCATTGCTGAGTGCTCAGCCTGAACCACTGATAGCCATTGGTAACTCTCACTAAAATGTCTCACTCAGGTCTCCTTCAAGAGAACTTAGGAAAGCCATTGACTGACAGCTTCACCGACTGTTCCTCTGGATCTACCATTATATTCACATGAGAGCCTCATAGTCCAGGCTGCACTAACTCAAGGATCGAGCACTGAGGTGCTAGTGCCAGTTTAATCCTACAGGAGATTGCTTTCTTAGAGCTGTATTGCAGACTGAACTCTTTGACCCTAATCCTACTTAATTGCCTTTTTTTTTTTTAAACAGGTGTCAGATCTGTACTATGGTCTGAAGAGGCGAATCAGCTACATAAACCTTCTTCCATTTTGGGAAGGTCAGCAGTTCATTGTTGTAAGTACAGTTTTCCGTTTTCTCCCTGCGGATATCCAACCAGCATCAATCATGGCCTTAGGGAACTCTTGGTCCACAAACATGGACTCTCACACAGCATGTCATCCAACCAGGGGACTTACTTTATAACAGAGGAGGTGTAGGAGTGGACCTGTGACTACAGTTGAATCAGTCACAGCAGTTTCTGGAAGCAGTCAACTTTACAGTCCCAAAATGGCCTAAGAAAGCTGCAAGCTACACCAGACACAATATGTAACAAAGATGGGGGGTGCTATTCATACTTTTTAGATACAGTATATGCATTGAATCAGAGCTGTCTTTGGCTCTGTGTCTGCAATAGGGTCTAGGAAATTAGAGGAAGAAGTAGAAGTAGTCTCATTTATTTTCACTCCCAATGACATTTGAGAAATTTTGTGCCTCTGTTCCCACAATTTTGGACTCTGTGGAGTTAGAGGTCTAGGTCCCTCAAATGGTTGCTTTTCTGCCAGAGGACATGGAAAGTTCCCGTAAAACAATAAGGTACAACCGCTGTGTAACAAGGTAGCACAAACTTAGATACTTGAAAAGAGTATTATCATTACACTAAAGTTTCTGTGGGTTGACTAGGCTCAGCTGGGTGGTTCTTGCTAGGAGTCTCATGTATTTACAGTCAGAAGTAGGCTGAGCCAGAGTCATCTAAAAACTTGGTTGTGATATCCTAGATGGTTTCTCCACTCACATGACTGGAGCTTGGAATGGCTTGGCTAAACAGCTGAGGGCCATTTTTTCGCCACGCTTGGCTTTCCTGGGTTTCCTTGCATCATGCTGGTATCAAAGTAGTCGGATTATTTATATGGCAGCTGCCTTCTCCCACAGTGTTCCAAGAAGCCAAGAGAGAAACTGCAAAGCTTCATTCTACTAAGCCTCAGAAGTAACACAATGGCCTGTCCTATGACACGATCAGTACCAAACTGGACTGCAGTACAGGAAGCCACATAGCTGACTACAGGTTTGGATCTTTGGGTTGACCTGAAGAGTATATCATGCATGTGTGAGACAAAGATCTTGATGGATTGGAGGGCTGGAGAAAGGGAATCACAGCATGTCCAAACTCTTCTGACAGTGTTTCTATTTCTCCCTTTCTCTCTGTTTTTGTCTCTCTGTCTCTCTCTCTAATGCATGAACATTGCTCTCTAACATGAATAAAATAAATATGTCTTTAAAAAAGTCACTTAAGGGATCAGCAGTTGGCATAATGGCTATGTCGCTGGACTCCCATGTAGCTGACCACGGTTCGAGTCCTGGACCCGATGGCTTAAACTCACACTGGGCACGTGTGCATGTGTGCCCAAGATCCTGAGAGGAGAATGGAGAAGGGATTGTGGCATGGTCATCCCCCTTGGGGGGTGATTTCTCGCTTTCTGTCTCACTGTCTCTCTCTGTCTTTCTGGTAAGCACATACGCCCTATAGCAAAAACCTCTCAAAAAAAAAAAAAAGTCACTTTACATCACATCTACTACATTAAATTGGTTATCATCAAGTCACAAGCCAGACTAGATTCAGGGAGAGGAGACACCACAAAAGTTCTATCCTGAGAGGCATGGTTCAGTGCAGAATCGTCTTTGGAGACAGGCTGTTATGGTTTCCTTGAATACTTTGTAAATAGAAAGATTTTTACACTAATAAATATTCTCTTTGCAAATAAATATTTATGGAGAACCCACAGTATGTGCAGAATCTGACTGTAAGTGGAGGATACAGAGGCATTGTACAAGTTTGTGCATTCTGCCATGAAATATTCATATTAGTACTGAAGCTAAGAGTAGGCTGGGAATCCCAGAAGTGAGAATTAATGAACTGGTACTGATGGACAATATGTGCATTATAGCTCTCTGAGGTGAAATAAATATATTGATAATGGGCTTCAATACATAGTTGTATCAACAATAAAACAAGGAATACTCTCCTAGATCAAAATGTTCACAACCCAGCGATCCTTAATCTGGTAACTCATTCCTTGTAAGACTCATTCCTCATAAGACTCATTCCTCATAAGACCTTCTCCCCTCTAAGAATTGTTTATGAGGATATACTGAAATAGTGTCAGAAAGAACCTTGTAAACTATAAATAATGATATAAATGTAAGAGACAGTTACTACCTTTTTAGAAAGAACTCATGTTAGGTGTGGTATAAATATTTGTTGACTAGATGAATTAGAAGATAAAACACAGTCTTGAAAAAAAGTTCTTTTTCAAGTTATAATAATATTGCTTATTCAGCCTTTTTAAACTTGCCTATTCTTGGAGTTTATGTCTTTTTTTTTTGGCCCAGATTTATGACTTGATTGAAAAAAAAGAAACAGATGAAGAGAAAAGTCAGAGAGACAATGTCATGATTAGATGATAAAGAACATCTTTTGTTTATTTGCACACACATCTGATCTTTATTCATTTGTTGAATAATTCAATGTCCTGGACTTCTCTATGTGCCTTGAAAAAAATAAGACAGGGTAAGCAGAAAGTGGGATGGGTTGGATGGGCACCATCTTACATTGGATTAAAGGAAAGATCTCTCTGAGGGGATGACGTTTGAACAGTGCCTGACTGCTGTGCTGAAGAGAGCCATCTGGAGCAAGATTGTTCAAGGACAAGACCCAGAGGTGGAAGCCCACTTCGCATTCAAGGAACATCTTAACTCTTCTAGGATAAGAGTGATCATGCAGAGTGTGAGGTGAAGAATAATAGGAAATAAACTTGAGAGTTTTTAATTTGTCACATTCTCTGTGATGCTGGGGATAGCAGGGTGAATGAGATATAATCTCTGTCATTAAAAAACCAGAGTATCCTAATATTAATTTTAAAGGTAGCCAGAGGAGGTAGAGCCTAAATTTTCCTGGATATTCCTGGAAGGCTTCAGAGAGATGTGAAGATTTGAGGAGACCATAAAGAGGTGGTGTTGAGGGCGAATAACTTTAAGCAGAAGGACGGGCACAGGCTAGGACAAAGGCATCAGAAATGATGCCTCATAATGTTTCCTGAGTTTAGTAGTTTGGTATTTCTAGAATGTTGATGCCAGGAGATGAGGTTGGATTGGTAGCTAAGGAGATATCGTATGTGGGCTTATGAACCGCCAAGTCTGATGAACTTTGAGAACTGAAGTAAAATAACTCAAGTTATTTAACATAGGGTTATGAGGCAATTGATTCCATGGTTGAAGACAGGAGTGCAGGGATAGAAGAGCTTGGCGTGAGGAGGTAAAGAGATGATGGGTTTCAGTTCAGGTTGTACAGTTCAGGTTGCCCATGGGCATCTGACCAAAAGTCAGCTGGATGTACAAGGCTGGAGCAAAATGAAGGTCAAAGGCATGGTCATTAGCATATAGGTGTTAGTACAGTTATGGTGTGGGCAGAGAGGTAGACCAAGGTCAGAGCCAGAGAAAAGCAGCATTTAAAGCAGAAAGAAGCAGTCAGTTGACCCTGTAAGAATTCCCATAAAATCACTGACCACATTGTATTCTCATATTCTGTTTATGAGTTTAACTTCCCAAGAGAACTCTGAACTCCTTGAAGGAAGTTGTTACAGCTCATCTTTTTTGTGTTCCTAGAAACTGTCCCAGTATCTTGCACATGGGACCCTTAAAAATGTATATTCATAAATGAATGAATAAATAATTCATGAAGGGACTCTATAGCAACATTTCTGTTTGGTGTGTCCATCAGTTAGTGTGACATTTCACAGCAGTAGTTCTTTGTGTATTTTTATTTTTATTTCTTTTTTATTGTACAAGGAACACATATTTATTGAACAAGAATTAGAAAAAAAGGAAAGCTTAAAAAATTACTCCTAGACCCCACTACTAGGAATAACTGTTAATATTTTCACATCTATCCTTTTATGCTGCTGTATTATAGAAGTACAATGAACCACATATATAATTAAAAATTTTTAATAACTACATTAAAAGAAAACATAAAGAAATACTTAAAATCAATCTTAATATATTTTTTTAAACCAATATATTACAGTGATACCATTTCAGCATGTAGTCAATATAGAAAAACAATGAATGAGATTGTTTACATTCTGGTCTTTTTAAAATTTTTTTAAACATTCAATCACATTATTTAGCTTACAGAGTAAACATTTAAATATTTGAACATTTCTTTTTTAATTATTTTAATTTAATTTTTTTATGCATTCAATCACATTACTTAGCTTACAGAGTGAACATTTCAATATGTGAACATTTCTCTTTAGTCCAGTTGATCAAAATATCTTCAACAGATAACACCACACCTCCCCATCACGTCAATGCTCTGCCTCCGTATCCCTCCTCCAAATGTACTTCCCCAGGCCCCACTCCTCCACACACACCACATCTGGCATTCACACCCATCTCTTGTGTTTGTACATCCTTTAGTCAATCAGTTTCAGTCATAGAGTGCAGACACTAGGTATATATTAAGTGGGGACATACAATATCTCTCCTTCATATCCTGGCTTGCTTCACTCAGCAGTAAATCTTCCATTTTCCTCCACTTTCTGTCAAAAGCCAGGGTTTTGTTGGTTTTCATGGCTGAATAGTATTCCATTCTTTATGCTAAGTCTTTGAAATCTTTTATTTATTTTATACCTACAGCATGTCTCAATCTGGACTAGCTACAGTTCAAGTGTTTAATAGGCATATCTAGGCATTGGCTATATATTGGGTAGCCTAGCTCCATACTCTTTTGGATCTGTGTATAATTATATATCTGCACATAAAATTATAATTTCATCTCTACAAAAATCAGGTCAGATGAGCTCTACAGTTTGATAACATTTACAAATAAATTTTGGGTCAGTCTCATAGTGCAGTGGTTATACACTGTGCATTGGGAGGTGGCTACCACATAGGCAGCCGACAGTTTGAATTCCAACCCCAACAGCTAGACAAATATGCCAGGTATATGTGCATGTGTGCCTGAAATTCTGATGGAAAGGAGAAGTGGAGGAAAAAGGATTGTGGTGGGATTATGCCCAGTTGAAGGGTGCTTTCTCTCCCTGGTGAGTGCATGTGTCCTCTGGCAATATAAATGAATCAGATAAATAAATAAAATTTAATTTTGGAATAGTTTTGGATTTATAGAAAAGTTATGAAGTTACCACACAAGAGTTCCATGTACTTAGCCTCCATTGTCCCTTCTTTTTTTTTTGGAGAGGTTTTCGCTATGGGGCGCGTGCGTTCGCCAGACAGACAGAGAGAGACATAGAGACAGAAAGTGAGAAATCACCCCCCAGGGGGATGGTCACGCCGCAATCCCTTCTCCTCCATTCTCCTCCCGGGATCTTGGGTATGCACGCACACGTGCCCGGCGTGAGTTTTAAGCCACCGGGTCTGGGACGCGAACCGCGGTCGACTACGTGGGAGTCCAGCGACATAGCCATTACGCTAACTGCTGGTTCCCCCATTGTCCCTTCTTATGAACATCTTACATATGCCACAATATTGATACTCTGTTATTAACTAAAATTCATACCTTGCTAGATTTACTTACATTTTACCATTGTGTTTTTTTCTGTTCCATAATCCCATCCAGGACACCACGTTACATTTAACCACCACCATAATCCCATCCAGGACATCACGTTACATTGAACCATCATGTCTCCTTAGCCTCCTGTTGGCTATGACAATTTCTCAGACGTTTTTTGGTGTGTCTGTTTTTGATAACCATGGCAGTTTTGAGGGCTTGTAAAATTTCCCTCAAGTGGGATTTGTCTGATGATATCCTCATGATTATACTTGGTTATGTGTTTTGGATAGGAAGACCATATAGATAAAGTGCCATTTGTCATAATATCATATCAAGGTTACATACTATCAACATGATATATTATTATTGATGTTAACTTTAGCTATCTGGCTGAAATGCTGTTTGTTAAGTTTTCTCATGGTGAAGTTACTTTTGTTAGTTCTTTCCATCCTGTGCTCTTGGGGAGGAGTTCACTATGCGTGGCCCACACTTAAGGAATGGGGAGTTATTCTCCACCTCTGCTGAGTGTGGAATGTCTACACAAGGTATATGAAATTCTTCTTCATTGGAGGTTTGTTTATTCTCCCCTTTATTTATCTGATTATTTATTTTTACCACTATTGACTCATGGGTATTTATTTCACACGTTGGATTATTACTCAATACTACTTATTTTATTGTTCAAATTGTTCTGACTTTAGCTTTAGTTGGTTCCAATGTCAATTTGACATACTTCCAACTATTGAGAGTTTTTGTTGTTAACTTTTTGTTTTTATGTGTTTGTTTAACCCTTGCTTACTTTCTGGCTTATCTTGTATATCCCTTGCCCCAGTTCTACAATCAGACATTTCCCCAGGAAATTTTCCATTTTAATTGGAAAATGATATTAGAAATCAAGATATGGGATCTAGGTGTGTTCATTGCTTCTAGGATGTTGTAGCTTTTCAGCTGGGAGAGCAGGGAAAATGTGTGTGTATACTAACCCTTTGTGTACACATGTGCTGTTGGCTGAATGTATGTGTTGGGGGTTTTTGTAAGGTTCTCCTTGTTGCAGAGATACCTTGTGGTATCTCTGATAGCACAGAAATAAACCCCTGAGTCTCTGGGAGTTGAGGTTGAGATGGCGAGCTCTAGAACTTTGTCTGGATTCTGAAGACCACAGAGTATCATCCTCTTGAGCTCTCATTTTCAGAATACAGAGAAATGATGTAACTCATCTCTCTACTGGATGGCTGCAAATATCAGCCCATGATATAATAAATAAATTTTAAAAAACCGGCTATAATTTTGCAGTCCATGGTCACAGATTCCCCCTCTTGCTTATACACTACATCTGTAGACTGACTGATGCTCTCAATATTGCTGGAATCCGTAGAAAAGAAAAAAACAGTTTCTTATTTTCTGACATTGCTCATTGCTCACAAGAAAACTGTCACAAATATCCAGGTTTTGCCTTAGAAAATGAACTGATGAAAGTACAGTCCAGTACTCTTCTTTCTCAAACCTCTGTGTGAGCCGGGTTCCAGGGGTGGCAGGGTCCCTACCAAGGCGGATGAAAGCTACGACTGTGCACAGAACAGGCAGCCAGGCTGCATGGCTGGGCTCTTTCCTCTGACAAACTGGCTCTTTATCTCCTTGACATCTGACTTCCCCCTGCAGTGTCGCTAGGGCAGGGCCCTCAGTGTTACTTTAGATCTGGGAATGGGGTTTGTATGTATGCAAGCTTGGTCATGTCATCTGCTGTCTGTGTTTGTCCTTCTGCCCCATGTCTTCCAAGCCTGTTACTTTTCTTTAATAAATATATAAATGTGGCATATTCTGAATTATTAAAGGCAATAAAAATGAAGCTTTAATCTCATCACTGAGAGACAAAGAGAGAGAGACACTGTTAATACTTTTTATGGTATTTCTTCCACTATTTTTAAATGAAAATATACATATTTGAAAGAAATTGAGATCATTCTAAAAATACTTTTTTGTTTAACATTATGTATATTAGTATACCATCAAATCATTCCATTTCATTTAAAAAACATGTACTTCTAGTCCTAATGCTCCACAAAAGCAATGCTGCATGGAACTGTGGAGTTGGAGCTGCTGCAGAGTCCCCACCAGGGCATTGCCTAGCAGAGCTACATGGACAGGATTTCTCTTGAGACCCTGAAACTGTATAGCTACCAGAGTTTAATGCCAGCCTGGGGGAACTGTGGGCATTAGTCTCCACCTGTGACAACTGCCACGTGAGCTGAGCTCACCGAATCCCTGAGGGCAGCACTGTCTAACGCTCTGGGACTCCGAACCTGCTAGTGTGTCCAGGAGGTAACATACAAAGTGAAACATCATTCTCGACCCTCAAGATTTAATGTATATCCTGAGAGCAGCAGTTAGTGTAATGGCTATGTTGCTGGACTCCCACGTAGTTGACCACGGTTCGTATCCTGGACCCGGTGGTTTAAAACTCGTGCTGGGCGCAGGTGCGTGCGTGCCCAAGATCCCGAGAGGAGAACGGAGGAGAAGGGATTGCGGCATGGCCATTCCCTCTGGGGGGTGATTTCTCACTTTCTGTCTCTGTCTCTCTCTGTCTGTCTAGTGAGCGCATGAGCCCTATAGCAAAAACCTCTTAAAAAAAGAAAAAAAAAGATTTAATATATATCCTCTTGGGTTTCAGAGTTACTTGGGATTTTTGATTTTTTTCTTCTTGTGGAATGGAAATGGTAATCGTATGCTTGTCCTGTCATTATATTTTTGAAAAATGTAATTTATTATTATTTTACAGCTCACAGATAGACTGGACTTTTGAGGTTGTGTTGGAATGAGTTAAGACTTTGAGAACTATTGGGATGAAGTGAATGTATTTTGCATGTGAGAAGAGCATGCATTTTGAAGGATAAAATGCTATGGTTTGACTGTATTTCCCTAACGTTTCTGTATTGGAATCTTAACTGCCATTGTAATCGTATTAAGAGGGTGGAAACTTAATCCAATTGTGGTATTGCTATGTTGGGCTTTTGGGAAGTGATTAGGATTAGATAAAGTCATCAAGATAGGGTACCCCTGATTAAATTTTGGTGGTTTTATAAGAAGAGAGAGACAGGAGCTCTTCCCCTCACCTTGTGATGTGTTGGCACCATCTCAGAATTCTGCAGAGTCCTCGTCAGCAAGAAGGCCCCAACCAGACATGACTCATTGATCTTGGGTCTTTAAAATCAGGAGCTGAATAACTTTATTCTTTATAAATGACCTAATCTGTGGTATCCTGTAACTAGCAACAGAATACAAACTAAAACAGGTAGCTTCATAGTGATCTTCATGAAAAGCATTGAGAACTCAGTCAGGTTACTGACCGATGTGTGAATAGTTGCGTGTATTAGCGAGGGAAGGAAAGAGTCAGTGATAACATGGTTTTGCTTTTATTTTCTGGAAAAATAATAGTGTCATTAACAGAAATATTGTATAAACAATGAAAGGAAGAAAAACCAGAAGAAATCATGAAATAACTACTGTTATTTCTATATACTAGATTTAGAGATTTTTAAAATATTTTGTCCATTTACTAGTTACAGTTTCTCCAGGGCCTCTGAGCTCTTGGTCAGTAGAACTTGGAGTTTATCTCTTTGTAAATGACCCTAAGGGAAGACTCCCTGGAAAAGAGCATGGCCCTCTCTCCATCTGATATGGTATGAATTGTGTCTACCTCAAATTCATGTGTTGGAGCCCTAGCACTTATTGTGATGTATTTGGATGCAAGAGTTTTTAAAAGATAATTAAGGTTAAATGAGTTCTTTAGGGTGAGTTTTAAAAAAAGTTTATTTGGAACCAGCAGGTGGTGTAGTGGTTAAGGCACTGGACTCCCACATGGTTCGCCACAGCTCAAGTCCTGGACCAGCCAATTTGAAAATCATGCCAGGCACGTGTGCTTGCATGCCAAAAATCCCAAGAGGAGAGTAGGGAACAAAGGATTGGAGCATAATTATTCTTCCTGGGGGGGTGCGATTTCTCCCTGTCTGTCTCTCTCTCTTTCTCTCTGTGAGTACACACACCCTCTGGGAAAAAAAAATGTTTATTCGTTTATTTCTTCCATGAGAAAGAGAAAAAGAGAGAGACACCTCCAAGAAGGTGTTCATGCCACGATCCACCTCCTTCCAGGTTCAGCCAGCCAGACTCACAGGCATGTATGGGTACCTGCCATATACAGGGAGACCCTGGGATCTTTCCATGTGACTTCAGCATTGTGTAGTGTTACGTTACTGCTGTACCATCATGACTTTTTTATTTTTTATTTATTTTTTGATAGAATGCCAATCCAATAGGGCTGGTAATCTCATAAGAAGACGAAGAGACTCCAGGAATATCAGTCACAGAAACAAGGCCATGTGAGGACACAGAGAGCAGAGGGTCATTTGCATGCCAAGGGAAGAAGCCTCCAGAAAAACCAAACCAGCCGACACATTGGTCTTGGTTTTCTAGCCTCCGGAACCGTGAGAAAATGATTATCTTTTGTTTAAGCCACCCAGTCTATGGTATTTTGTTGTGACAGTTGTGAGAATAATGCTCTGCCCAAATTCAGGCCCTTTCTCTATTTCCCAGTTTTTATTTTCAGTCCCATGTGTTCCTGAGATCTCTGTGTAAAACAGTATCTGAGACTGAGATTACAGAGGGTGGAGCCTTGCTTTTTGACTAGGAGAGACTGATACTCAGAGTCTGGTGGGTTTACATGCACACCTATTTTAGGAAATAGGTACCACTTCTGTGAAAGTGAAAGCAATCTCTGTGCTTCCTTAATCCCATTTACTGCTTTCTGGTGACCATGCTTTGAGTTCTTTTAAAACAAAACTCATTATTGCCTTTTTTTTTTTTTTTTTTTTTTAAGGTTTTGCTCTAGGGCATGTGTGCTCCCAGAGAAAGACAAAGAGAGACAATGAGAGGGAAAGTGAGAAATCACCTCCCGTGGAGAAGGTCGCTGCAATCCCTTCTCCATTCTTCTGGGATTTTGGGCATGCACGCATACATGGCCATTGTGATTTTCAAACTGCCAAGACTGGGACTTGAACCATGGTTTGCCATGTGGGAGTCCAGCATCTTAACCCCTATGCCACCTGCTGGTGCCCTATGCCCTGACTTCTAACCTAATTTCTTCAATAGAAGAAAATAAGAAGGGTAGGTATCATGTGCTTATTTTAATTCAAGACATTTTTAAGAATCATAAATAATAACTCGGCACTTTTGTACTTTTCACTTCATGGTATTTTATGGTTGAAGTATATTCTGTCCTCATTCCTAGTGAAGATGTACTGAAAAATCAACAGTCTCTGGGGAAGGCTGATAGCTTATTTTCTTTGCTCCCATAATGTCCTATCTGTATCTTTTTGACACATTTTATTATAATTCTATGTTTTAGTTTCAGGCCTGTCAAGAAGGATGTGGATTCCTTGAGGGCAGGATTGTGCGTTATTCGTTTATACTACTAGCTCTGACCACAGTGTTTGTCACACTTTAGATAAATGAGTTTTGAATGAGTAGTTGAAAGATTCCTTCAGCTCAATATTATCTCCTGTATACAAAGGTGTTTCCAGTCAATAGGAATTCCCGTTATAAAGACTCCATGAGAGATTCCTAGCAATGTTTTCAAGCTCTCAGTTGCTCTAGTGATTTTTTTTTGGGAAGTGTTGATGAGATCAACAGCTGTTAGCAAATGGTGTTTTTTAGAAGCTACTATTGACATTGTTCAGCTTACTCATCCTGTGTTTCTCTTGCCTTTTAATACTTATGTCCTGGATCTGCATAACAGCTTAACTACACTATAAGATCAACCTTTAGTAAGCATCAAATGATACTGCTATTTTGTTTTAGACATGGTGGTTCACAGATTTCCTAGAAGTTTGGTAGAATTGCTTAAGAAAAACAAGGTTGCTTAATTTCATGTCATGTCACGCTGTTCCCAGATGTTAGTTCCATAAACAAGTTCTGAAAACTTATTAAAATCTCTCTTGAAAAATTAGGAAAAATGCTCTGGTGGCTTGATGTCTACATTTTCAAGGTGCATACGAGTTTTGACAGAGAAAAAGTGATCATTCTAGATGGAGACAGTCTCCCTTATGTTGGAGTGTTAACTCCAGGAAGACGGTAATGAGTTGCTGAGCTGAACAGTAATTTAGAGACTGGCTGGTCATGAGACATTGAGTTGCTAAGTAGACATCTGCTCATATGTACCCAGATCCCCGGCCAGTTAGCATCACTCTCTATAGTACCATTATACAGGTAGACTTGGCATTCATGAATTTCAAGTAACTGTTTTATTTAGTAGAGCACAGTTTTCCTAGACATGGTACAAATGCATACTATGTTATTTCAGGAAGAGTGCAACCAGCGGTATGGTAGATTGGCACAAACCCAAATTATGTTCGCTGGGACTAGCAGTTAGCGTAATGGCTATGTCGCTGGACTCCCATGTAGTTGACCGCGGTTCGCGTCTCGGACCCGGTGGCTTAAAACTCACGCCGGGCGCGTGTGCATGCGTGCCCAAGATCCCGAGAGGAGAACGGAGAAGAAGGGATTGCGGCGTGGCCATCCCCCCTGGGGGGTGATTTCTCGCTTTCTGTCTCTCTGTCTCTCTCTGCCTGTCTGGCGAGCGCACGTGCCCTATAGCGGAAAACCTCTCCAAAAAAAAAAAATTATGTTCGCTATGGAGTAGTGTCAGCAAGTGTGCAAGGGTCACCTTTCCTGGGTCATGTAATTGATGTGCTTATATGCCTCTGCTGGGTGGAAACTCTTTCCCCTTGTTTTGTGTTTTCAAGTACAATAATATTCATTAGTGTAACTGTTTTAACTTCTGCTCACTCCTTACTCCCTTTTCACAGAGGAGGGAAAAATAACTTCCTGACTACTCTATTAAAATCAATCCTTGGTTTTCTCCCTCAGCTTCCTATTTATGGCTTTTATAACACTCATCCTAACTTGCATATACTTTGTCCATGTATCTGTTTATCCTATGTCTTGCATTAAACTAAAAGGAGCCCATTGTCAGGTACATATTTTCTGTAGGATTGTATCTTTGGGATCTAACATAGTGCCTGCCTGTTAAGTACCCACAAATGAAGGCGCTCCAAAGTGACGTGATTGCTGTACGTTTTTAGAGTGGGCAAGGGTGAATGAGATTGCCTTCAGATTGGTATGAATCAGGTAGAATTTTGGGACTAGCAAATGGGGAATAGAGAGTCTTAGAGGACTCTGAGGACCGTGAGCAAGAATATGCAAGTGGCATGCACACTGTGCTTTCAGGGAAAGCAATGTCTCAAGAGGAATCCTGGGACAGCTTTAAGGAGGAGAGAGACAATCTGGAAGACTGGTCTAGCCATCCAGAGTATGGTGGGTTAGAGTAGGCAGGCAAGACTTACAGATGCGTGTGTGCGTTGTGAGTCTGTGAGATTGCTGTAAACCCAGCCCTGGGGATAGCTGTCTTAGCTGCTTATTCAGGAGCACTTTCTTGACTTAATGTTGTGGGAGTAGGAGGGAATGAAGGCAGGAATGTTCCGTCTGAGACATGTAGGCCAGCATGTGCAGCTGGAGGGATTGACTTGGTTTCTGATTTACATTGGGAGACAAAGCTCGGACAGCAGGGTTTTTTTTTTTTTTTTTTTTGAGATTGTTGTTATAAGGTGCTTGTGCTCACTGAAGAGATAGAGACAGAAAGCAAGAAATCAACCCCCCAGGAAGATGGCCATGTACAATCCTTTATCTTCCTCTTGGGATTTCGGGAATACACGCACATGTGCCTGGTGTGAGTTTTAAGCTACCAGGTCCAGAAGTTGAACTGTGATTGGCCATGTGGGAGTCAGGCAACGTAACCATTATGTCATCTGCTGCTCCCCAGCAGGGTGTTTTTAAAAAAGATTTGCTTTATATTAAGGAAATGCTATTTTTATATTCTGCCTAATTACTTCAGATACTGGATTCAGGGAGTAGAATGCTTCTAAGAATGAGGCCTGGACATTATTCTCTGCTCTCTGAGCCCAAGTATGGGAATAATTTTCCTGACACAATCAGTAGTTTCTTCTCCAGACTTTAGAAAACCACTCACAATGTCCATTTCTCAGCCTCTTCCTGGTGTGTTTGTGGTCTCTTCCGGCTTCTGCAGCATGGACGGTTTCTGTTCTTGGGTTTTTAATTTATTTTATTTTATTTATTTATTTATTTATTTATTTATTTATTTATTTATTTATTTTTTTTTTTACTACCATTCTGCTCTCCACATTCTCTCTGGGAGCACAGAAATACAGATCCTTCGCTGTAACTGTGATGAGCTTGATAAATTTGGCTTCTTCCTGGAAGTTCAATGAATAGCTTCCATTTGCTGAATAATCATTCTAATTACACAGAAGAATAAGATAAATCTTTTCTGACTGGGAAGCTGTTTGGAACAATCAAGTACAAATCAATAACACAGATAGTGTTCCTTCAGACTAGAATAGAATCACAGCTCCCTTCTTCTAAATGGATACTGTTGTTGGAATTGCAGCTACAGGCAAGAGAAGGGTTTAGGGGCATCTCCTTACAGGGTTCCTAGAGCATGGTCAGAAAGTGGTGTGAGGCACTGCACCTCAATTTTCTGTGCTTCCCTCTGAACGGTGCTGCAATGAGCTGTGCTAACAACTGGCTGGAATTAGGCCAGACCTCACAGTCCTCACGACAACGCTTACTTTAGGCACCAGTTGCAAGTTCCAAGGTCTCTGGGCCCCTGTCACTTCTGACCAGCTGGCTACAAATTGGGGGATAGCCAGAGCCCCTCAGGTTTGATAGTTACATAGAATGACACATGGAGCTCTGGGAAGTGCTATAAGTAGGGTTACAGTTTTATTAGAGCAAAAGGATACAAATCAGAACCAGCCAAAGGGGGAGAGGCAGGAGGTAAAATCTGAGAGGGTTCTAAATGTGAAGCTTCTGGTTGTCCTCTCCCCATGGAGACTCAAATGGCATTACTTCTTCCCAGACATGCTGCTTGTGAGGACACTCAGAATACTGTTGGCAAGGAAAGCTTGCCTGAGCCAGGGTATCCAGAGTTTTAGTGGGGCTTCCGCACAGACACCTGTGTGACTGATAATTTGGCCTCCAGCCCCTCCTGGAGGTTCTGGAGAATGCCTTTAGCCACTGGTTCCTTCAGAGGTCTGAACTCGTATGGTATATTCCAAAGCCCCTAACATAATCCAGAGTGTTAGATGGACTGGTAGCTAAAGACTTTGAGCAAACATAGATAGTCTTACCAGACAGAGCATTACAGGTACCTGGAGATCATCCTCTAGTAGCTGAAGGCAAAGTCCAGACTTCCATTTGGGAAAGTCAGTCCCACAATGTACAGCCCCCAAACCACTGGCAAGTACAAGCTCCCTCCATTCGAAGGCCTCGGAGCCTGAGAGGTGACCCAGACCTAGGTTGGGGCCATCTCCGACTAGCAAGATGAAGACCATCACCGTCCAGACTAGAGTCTGCAGACAGCTTCCACCCTTGAAAGGGCACTCTTCTGCCTAATATACTTGACAGAGCATGTTCTAGAATCCCTTGAGGTGTCTGGCATTGCTGTCCCAGAACAGGAAGTGGGGTTTCTGAGAGGACCAGTTAACAGCATTCTTGCCATATCCCTGTGTGTTGATCTTTTTCCCTTACCTCCTTCTTTCAGGTATCACAGCCTCAAAACCAAAGTCTGATATTGTTGCAAGGTGAATGAAAACTAGTTAACTGATTTATTTGGTTCAAGTATGTTTTTGAGTGCCCACCGTGTGGAGATACTGTGTTAAGTGTTGGAGATGCTGTAAGTAAAGTAATCTTGGTCACTGATCTCACACAGCTTGGCTCTGGTTTGGTAGTAGATGACCATATAGGAGGACCTCCACCGGGGAAGACTTCACAGAAAAAGGGGTATCTAAGTTGAGACTTGAATAATTATGACCAAATGGTCATAATGTGTGTGTGTGTGTGTGTGTGTGTGTGTGTGTGTGTTTGGGGGCAGGGAGTGGCAGTGCACTGGTGAGAGAAAGAAAGTACTAGGAAAGGAAATAAATGCGAGAAAGACCAGAAGTGATGTGTGGGTCCCTGACTTCATGATACTGATGAGTTGCCCAAGCATGGGTTTTGCCAACAGCCTGGAATGGCTTCTTTCCAATAGGAATCTTTCTGCAGGAGGTCTTGAAGTGTGGCCTGATTCTTTCCTCAGAGGCTGACTTAGGGTTACTCTCTGTTTCTAGATATGGGCCTCATGCCACACTCCTTTATTTAATTCCCTACACTCTGATGCTGGAACCACACCCACACTGACTTAATTCTTTATCTCCGTAAACCCTCCCTCTCTGAGACCATTTAAAGGTTCTCCCATGAAGGCTTTCTGGAGGATAACCAAAGACAATAGAATTATGGTCTACCATTGCCACACTACTTACTGGTACCATAGACCATGTACCTGTTTTATCTAGTAAGTCTCTTGATTGAAAACCATTTTATTTTTGGCTCAAGTTATCTCTTTATCAACTCAGATGCATTTTATTTCACCAGCAAAACAATGTAAGCTCAGTACAACCAGGATCCGTGCTCTATGATCCTATTTTTCTCTCTCTCTCTCTTAAAGCTAAGTAACATTCAAGAGTGTTCAAAAAATACTTCTTGAATGTGGGATTTTTTTTTCACTGCATTGTGAATGGAGGTAAGATAGAGGAAAACTAAGCAGCATACAGATTATCTCACAACCTCTCCCTGCTTATTCTCAGCTAATAATCTTTCTTCTCACGTCACTAAGAAAGCAGAAGCAATAATGGCACGTTTTCTAAGCATGCTGACCCTACTGAATATTTTTTTAAGAGAGATTTTTGTTATAGGGAGCATGCACTTGCCAGAGAGACAGAGAGTGACAGAGAGACAGAAAGTGAGAAATCAACCCCCCGGGGGATGGCCACTCCACAACCCTTTCTCCTCCAGCATGAGTTTTAAACCTCTGCATACGGGACTGTACCCGGGTCGACCACGTGGGAGTTCAACCACGTAACCATTACACTATTTGCTGGTCCCAATCCTGTTGGAGCTTTACCCAAGTTAGCTACCTTTTCTTCTGTTTCATAATATGCCTTCCCTATTTAACTTAGGACCAATCCCGCCCTTGTGTACCAGACCACGTCACCTTTGCTAGCTCAAGGGCTTGACAAAATCAGGTCCTTTCCTCTGCATTATCAATTTCTGTCTCTTTGCTGGATCATTACAGAAAATATGTACAAATATGCTATACTATCTATATTGCCTCATATGACTGATAAAATATCTCCTGGTTGGCAGTTTTTAACTCAGTGTTGGGGGGGGGGGTAAGGAACTGAGGAGCATGAGTAGGATAAGCATATTTTGTGAGTTTTCCTGTATTTTCTCATTGATACCTTTTTGATTCCTCTCCCAAAATTCCTTAAAATATTTATAGTATGTGTTTTATTCTGATATGAAAGGAATGCATATTCATTATGCATAATGAGAAAAACAGAAAATATGATGAAGGAAATAAAAATCACCTTTTAAATCAAACAGGTAGAGATATGTTTTTTAACTTTGGTGTACTAATTCAAGATATGTATATTTACAAAATTGTAACAATGTGGTATACTCAGTTTTATTTATTGCATTTCCCTCCCTTAACTACAGTATTTTCACATCCTCAATAGAGCTTTAATGGCTTCATTTGTGTAGAAATTGCCATTATTTATTTAACTGCTCAGTTACTGGCAAACGTTTATGTTTTTCCCAATATTTGATACAATAAGAAGCATACAATGAAATGCAGTACCTCAATATAATTAATTACAAACATTTATGATAATTTTTCTATGAACTAAATTCGTAGAAATAGAGTTAATGAGACAAGTGCATAAACTCTATTTCTTTGTCTCTCAAGTGGTAGCAATGCTACAGTCCAAAGTACATGTCTTTTCCATCCCTGGCCCTGTGTGTCTTTAATAGGAAGACTTCAGGTGCTGCAAAGCACTGTAGCTCTTAATGTACGCATTGGCCATTTGTAACTTTTTTCTTTAAGAGCTAGATCTCTAAATTACAAAAGTGACTCATGCTGGCTGTTATCATATAATACAGAGATGGGTAAAGGAAAAAGGTCAGTTTTACCTGCTTCCCACTCTCCTCCTTCTTCTTCCAATCCCATACTCCTGCGATAACCAGGGATGTAAGTTCATATACAGGGTCAGGAGTAAGATGCCTCCTACTCCAACCTTCTAGAGCAGTATTGTATAAGCAATATTTTCAGCTTTTCTTTTCCCGTATGTCATAAACATTCTTCTAGGCCAGTATACATAGATCTTATATATTCTCTTAATGGCACTTAAACATCATTTTATCATAGATTAGTCATTATTGCTAAATTAGCAGTTTAGGCAGGCCCTCAACCGAGTGTTCCTTCTAGTCTTGATGAGCATCTTATTCATCTCAGGGTAGCTGTAGCTTCGTTGCGGATCAACCTGACTGATGTCGACTGGGTTTTCTCATGCTATTGGCATTTCAGTCTGGACTTAGTTGTTGTGATCCATGTGGCCTGTTCTCCAGAAGGCTAGCTTGGGTTTATTCACATGGTAAAAAGAGGTCTTATGAGAGCAAGGGGAAGAGGGCAGGATCTCTTGAGGTGTAGGCTCTTAACTTGTACAGTCACTTCTGCCACATTCTGTTGGCCAAATCAAGTCACAAAGCCAGGCCAAGTTCAAGAAATGGGAAACAGAGTCCAGCTCTTCATGGAAAAGCTGCAAAGTCTCATTGCAAAGGGCAAGAATATAGGTAGGCACATTCAATTGTGATCTTATTTATTTTTTTTTTTGCACATGTGTATATTGCATTTTCTAGCCCACCAGACTACTACTAATGGATAATCAAGTTATTAGCACTAAACTTCTTGAGGTTTTATAGTACATATTACTGAATTAGCATCTAAAAAATTTCTGTTAGTCTACATATTCATCTGTAGTGTATGAGTATGATTTTTATTACATTCTCATTATGAGGAAGAACATTCCCCCCCAAAACACATATGTCAATTTGTTATACAAAAAATACTTCATACTTACTACTTGATTTTGTATTTTGTTAATTATTTGTAAGGCTGAATTTATTTATTTATTTAAGAGGTTTTTGCCTTAGGGTAAAGAGTTACTTGCTGAAGACATGGTAAATATAAAAGACTTTTGAAAAATATCCTTGATGTAACGACTGAAAATAAAAAAAAGACATTTTTCCCTCCTTTATAGGTTTTCAAGTGCCTGAGAAGTTGTGAAAACACTGAATAAATCTGAAAATAAGTTGAATGCTGTCAGACGGAAGATATCGTTGTCATTTAAAATAAGATATTGCATTGTGTTTTAGAGTAGCTCTGTTAGAGTCATCTTATCTTTTAAAATTCATTTTTATACTGAAGAACGCCTTTAGCTATGTTCTCAGTTTCAGTAGGATCTGTACAGTCCTTTCATATGGATTGAATAAATTAGACCTAAATCAGCAGTGATACATTTAACTGTTTACTAATTGGCAAGTCACAGGGTCCTTGAGTCAGCACAGCCTTCCATGGTAAACACAGTTTACAATGAATGACGATGTTCTCCAAGAACCTCCAAGGGGTGAGGTTTCAGTAACAAACATTTCTGGTTAATAGTCCTTGGAACCGTTGAGATACTATTTTCAATAATATAGGAGTGCTCTTTGCTCTTTTTAGTCAACAGGTAAATAGAAAATTTTATCATCCTAAAATGCAGAGTTTGGATTTAGCTCACATTTTGTGTTAACTGGCACGTCAGTATTTACTAGCTATTTTTCTAACTACTTACATGCAAATAAAAACTAATATCAAGTAAACATGTGCTATGTGCATTGTTCTATGTGCATAAAAACTTACCTTTTATTGTCCTTTATGGCAACCCTAGGGAGTAGCTATTATTTACTATTCCTGGGTCCCCCCCCCCCCCCTGCAGAAGTCTAGAGAAGTGAAGTAATTTGTGCAAGATCACAGAGCTCAAATGTGAAGGATCCTAACCTGGACAGCCTGACCCAAGAGCCTGTGTGTTTTACCTCTAGGTCCTATGCTGGTATTTTGTTTTACCAAACAAAGCCTTGTTAGTCCAGTGTTTTTCAGTCTCAGAAGTCCTTATGTCAATGACTTTTTAGATTTTCTCTCGTTTCTTACCAAAAAAAGTATGGTATTTAGTTTTACCTTCTAATCAGGCCTGAATCAAAGATATTTTGGGCTCATAAAAAATTCATTTCCACAAAGAGCTGTTGAGAGAAAGTACACATCTGTTCGATGAGCCATTATTTCAAAACTTGAAGAATATGTGCAGGCTGGGTCTTTTCAGCACTTCGCTAAAACATAACTCAGTGTGATGAGATCAACAAGCAACTTAGGTTTTAGTAGGTGACAATGGGGAATAAAAAAGGACTCGATTTTTCTATTGAGCCATTCCAACTTGCACGTGGTGGCGCCTGCTGATAGATGGTCTTGCTCGCGTGGGCCGATTCAGCCTGAGCACCGACACAGATGTGTGCAGCAGTGTGAGAGGGTGGGTGTCTGCTCCTCTGTGAAGTCATCCAGTTTGGGGCTTAGATTTATGATTTTTTTTTTTAATTGGCAACAGTGGCTCCTATGAGGTTTCTAAGAAGGTAGAGAACAAATGTTTGTTAGGCCTTGAAAGTCAATTGTTCAGAAATTCCAAAACATATGCTGGTCAATGGCTTCGATGTCAAAACAGAAGTGATTGATAGAGGAGGACAGGCATTAAGAGAGCGGCATCAGTCTAACTCCTTTGAGTGCCCTTAAGGGAGACCAATTTGCAAGGCTGGTATTTACCATTTTATCTGACTTAGTTGTGCCATTTACATAGTAATGTTTTCAGTTTAACTTGGGAATGTTATTTTAAATCCTATACAGGCTGCATATAAAAGTGTCCCAATGAGTTATCGTTTGTTTACTGTTTCTCAGTGTTTGTTTACATGCCTATTTGAAACTGGTCTTTGTCAATCACTGTGTTCATTGTCACACAGTGTCAGCAGGGTCCCCTAACAGGGAGCACAGTGTTCCTCTGCTCCCTCAAGTAACAACTTCCATGTTTGAGGGTTATGCCAAATTCCATGCTAACCCAAGTGATTTATTTATTTATTTTTTATTTTTTTATTTTTTGAGAAGTTTTTGCTATAGGGCGTGTGTGCTCTCCAGACAGACAGAGAGAGACAGAGAGACAAAAAGCGAGAAATCACTCCCTGGGGGGATGGCCATGCCGCAATCCCTTCTCTGTTCTCCTTTATCAGTTAAATAAAGATTTTCTAAGTCAATTCAGAATTCTTTCCATCAATATAGGATTTCCTCCTCCCCTTGTTGAGGTGACATCTAAGTTTTAGAGCCCTAAAATGTCTTAGCATTGGTTGAAGGCACCTGGCATGCATGGGCATCTGCTGGGATGGAGTGCTTAGTCTGGGACATTACTATTTCTTTCTAATTTTGCTATAGGGTATGTGTGCTAGCTGGAGAGAGAGAGAAAGAGAAAGAGGAGGAGAGACAGAGAGAGAGAAGGTACCCCCCCACTCCAGGGTAGGTGACCACTTCACAGTAGTTTCTCCTTCATTCTCCTCTCAGGGTTTTGGGCATGCATAAACACTCCTGGCATGATTTTCAAGCTACAGGGTCTGGGACTCAAACCGTGCAGTCATCCAAGTAGGACCCACTCACTTTAACGACCATGACACTGGCTGACCGAGGGACATTCCTATTTCTAATACCCAGACGTTTGGTTCCTTATAGGTCTCTGGCTGTTGATAACCATGCTCTGTGTCCTTATTTATTATGATATTGAGACTCTCTCCCACTTCAGATCCATGAAAACTTTCTTAGTAAATTTCTATGCTTTGTGTGTGCATGAAGACAGGATCAGACCACATTGTAGCCATTTATAGCCCAGCTTATTTACTGTAAACTAAAACATGCCTTTCCGGCAATAACTCTGGGCAATAACTGACAAGTGCAGGGTATTACCAAGGTCTAGATGCTTATGTCTCTCCTGGGGTTAATAGAGTTTGAATCCCAGACTGCTAAGAATTCCTTTCCCCCGCCCTAGTTTTCTTACATTTGTCTTCACAATCCTTAAAAATTCTTACAAGTCAAGAAATCTGTTTTAAATCTAGGGTTGCATAATTGGTCTTTGGAGCAATCTATAGTCTCAGAGAACTTTTATTTACTTATTTATTTAGGAGAGGTTTTTGCTATAGGGTGTGTCCTCATTGGAAAGACAGAAAGAGACAGAGAGACAGAAAGCGAGAAATCACCCCCAGGAAGGACGACTACATTACAATCCCTTCTACTTCATTCTCCTCTTGGGATCTTGGGCACGCATGCTCACATGCTCAGTGTCAGTTTCAGCTGCTGGGTCTGGGACTTGAACCATGGTTGACTATGTGGGAGTCCAGCGACATAACCATTCTGCCATCTGCTGGTCCCTCAGAGAAATTTTTAAAGTCTAGTTTTTTTTTTTTTCAATTAAAAATTATAACACAGGGCTGGCATCATAGCCGAGTGGTTAAGGGAGCTAGATCCCACAGGCTCATCCACAGTTTGCGCCCCAGCCATGACAGCTTGGAAAACACTTCAGGCAGGTGTGCACGCCCCACATCCATACAGAATGGAGAAACGGAGAAGGGATTACAGTGTGATCATGCCCCACTGGGGGATGCTTCCCCCCCCCCCCCCCCCCAGTTTTCTGTCTCTCTGGCAAGTACACACACCCACTGGCAATTAAAAACAGTAAACAAAAGAAGTGATAACTCAAAATGTTTCTTGACATTCTCTTCAGAAAGTTTCCAAATTTTATTTTGAAACTTGAAAAAGAAATGATTTGTTCTTTCGTGTTTTGTGTTCACTGCAGACTCTCTTCTCTAATACAAAAGATCGGGGCTTCTGTAGCTACTGCCTAACACGAGAAGGATAACAAGGCAAGAGGGGGTTATCAGAGATAAGGCGCACATCTGTTCACGAGAAAATGTTACTTTGCCACAAAAATTATTACAATTGGGGGTTGCGATAACCAGTCTGCTTATACCTTTCCAGAAGATGAGGGAGAAATATTAGGTTATTGATGACTGAGAAGCCATAAGGGCATGGATTAACAGCACAAACTGTGAAGATAGATGCTTTAGATTTAAATCCTAGGAATAGGTAACACCAGGCAAAGTATTTAACTTCATTGTACCTCAGTCTCTATAAACTGGCCCAATAGCCAGAGTTGTGAGAATTAAATTAGTTAATATATGTAGAACATTCATATGTAGTTTTTTCATAATGTTCTATGACCTTTGGTTTTTAATTTTAAATTTTTTACAGGATGCATGTGCTCGTTGCAGGAAGAGAGAGAGAGAGAGTGAGAAATCACCGTTCAGGGAGGATGGTGGCCATAACTAATCCTTTCTCTTCCATTCTTCTCTCATGATTTGTACATACATGCCCAGCATGTTTTTCAAGCTGTTAGATTTGGGATTCAGTCTATTCAGTCAGCCATGTGAGATCCAGCAGCCTTAACCACCATACCACTGGCTGACTCCATGAACTTTTAGAGAACCCCCTTCATATAGAACATTCAAGACAGAAACCAGTTAGTAGTAAGCACTTACCAAATGTTCATTATTATTGTTAGTAAATGTTGCCAGCCCATGAGTGGAAACATTCTGCAGTGATTATCTCATATGCCCGTGTATCTGAAGAACACATTTAATTAAAACTTAAACATCTCGTCATCTCTCCAGTTGTTATTCCTATGATATTTACTTTTAACTCCACTCTCAATATATTTGATTAGTTGTTTAGGCATCACACAGATAACATTTCTTTTATCCGAATAGAGTTGCTCAATACAAACTATAACTGCCCAGACTTAGCCAAACTGTGAGGGCAAGGGCCTAGTCCTATAGACTGCTGAGTCCACCCAAGACTTCTGACCTTAATAGCAAGGAATTAGGATCTAAATACAAAGGATGAGAGAGTCCACACAAGAGTATTACTGGCACCAAGTGCAAGTTTGGATTCCATAATTTGCTAGAAAGACTCACAGAACTGGAAATCTATTGTACAAGGCTGATGGCTAGTTTATTACAGAAAAGGGATACATTAAAATGTAGGAGAGTTCTAAATGTGACTTCTATTGTCCTCAGAGATGGATTACTCTCCTAGCATAAATATGTGGCAATGGAATATGCCAGTCTGGAAATTCACCTGAGCTTTGGTATCCATAGTTTTTATTGGGACTTAGGTATATATGATTGATTGATTGCCTATGTGGTTGAGTCCAGTCTTAGGTAAATGGATACCTGTGACCCAAACCCCTACCCTGAATGATAGGGTTGGCCAGCCCCTTGATTTAAGATTACTGAGTGTGGCCAGTGCTGTGCTGAATCATCTTGTTAGCAGAACTTGTCAGATGTGGTCATCCATCAGTAACAAAGATACAACAGTGACTTAGGACACCGCAAAGTTTAAAGTTTATTTTCTTCTTCTTCTTTTCTTTTCTTTTGAGAGGTTTTTGCTATAGGGCGTGTGCACTCACCAGAAAGACAGAGACAGAGAGACAGAAAGTGAGAAATTGCCTCCCTAAGGGGGATGGCCACACAGAAATCCCTTCTTCTCTTGGGATCTTGGGCATGCATGCACACACACCCAGTGTGAGTTTAAGCCACCGGGTCTGGGACTGAAACCGTGGTCGACTACATGGGAGTCCAGTGACATAGCTGTTACACCATCTGCTGGTCCCAGTTTAAAGTTTATTTTCTAGGAACTGGGGTAAAGACCAGAACCATCTTTGAGTGAGGCTCAATTCTTTCTATACGTTAATAGAAGAACCAGCAAATCCCAATGTCAGTATCAGTCATCTGGATGTTCTCATTGTCCCAGTGTTTAGTTAACTGTAACCTCTCCCCTCAGCTTGGTTCAAATTTGGGGATAATTGTCTAAAATCGTTGCTGTGTCCATTGCGCATACGAGCGTACTCTATATAGTTTTTCCCATGTTAACACCTATGTTTGTGTGAATTCTCTTTCAAGTTTTTATTTTTTTGTCTCCATTCATGCTGGGTTATAGCCTCACTCACAGAGAGTCCTCTTTGGGTAGTGTCTGAGTTAATGACATGTCACTGGAACATCCACAGTTGAGGGACAGGTCAATACAGAGTGAGATACATGACTGCTGACTCAGATTTATCTGCTCATCAACAGTTTATTGCATTCCTCAGTGCTAGGCATTATTCTGAACACATGGCATTCAATGTCACTTAGGGGCCTATGACAAAGACTGGTACGTATTATGCAGAGATATATAGAAAATGTGATAAGGCCTACAAAACAAATTATAGAATTCTTTGAAACAGTACATCAAGGGGAACAAATTTAGAGTGGGGGACAGGAAAGTGTTCATTGAGGAAGTGACATTTAATTCAAGAGTTAAGGGAGGGTAAATATTAGCTTAGTGACTGGAAACCCTGATTTTATTTGAACTGGTAATAATGGCATGATATATGCTTTAAATTTAGTCTTTGAACTACTTCCCCATTCCCACCAAATGAGGAAAACACTCCTTAATTAAACTTGAAATTCAATAGCTTTTTATTCTAAAGTCTTTACTGGCTCTGTGGACTAAGAAGAAACCTAGTGAAATTATTTAGTGGAGCTGTGACAAAATACTCCAAGGGAAGAAATCTTTGGAAGGCTGTTAGTTTACGTATGCCTGCATCTGCAGCAACTGAAGGTTCTTTTCTTTTTGGAGGTTGGTGCCTGTGAGATATGATTTATGAGATTCACTGTGCTTTCATTCCATAATATGTCCTAGACTAATCATTAAAACCGACTCTATTCTTTTGCACGGTAGCAATTTTTTTTTTTTTCCAGTCAAAAGAACCAGAAATCATTGCAAAACATTGTAAGCTATTCCTTGCTGAGGTGCGACAACTGTGCTGCAATGAAAGGTCAACTAGCTCTGGTACTCAGCTCAGAGTACTCTAGAATGAAAGCCATGATGGGCTTTAGACTAACATTGTGAGGTATCTGTGTCTAAGTGACAAGAAACAGGAAACCACCTTAGCTAGTCTAAGCAGATAGGAACTTGGGGAGGAGGGAATGTTAGACGCCTCACAGAGTCACTGGGATGGCTGGAGAAACAGACTGTAGGCTTGACTTCCAGGAACGATGACTAGAACCATGCACACAACCCGCCTGCTAGGGAGGGTGCTGCTCCTGTCTCAATCTGACAGCTGCCCCCGTGGCCATCAGCCACAGAACGTGCAGCCAAACTGGCCCACGTAGGAAGTTACTGCTCCGGACCCAGGCCATGAGCTGCTACTGTTGCCCCCTCCAGGCTAGGTAGCCTGGACCGCTCTTGCACCAAGAAGCTGCCCCGTCTACTCTGTTGTTCATGTGGCTCATATCCCAAAGACTCCACTGACCTGGTCTGCACCCCAGCTGCAAGGGGACCTGGGAAATATATTTTTTAAAAACATTCTACCTTGAGAAAGTGGGATTCATAGCACATGATCATCAGTTTGAAGATGGTATTTGATTCCTTTTGGAAGCCATTAATGACAGTTCATTAAAGTAAAATAGAATGCCCAGAGAGACAGAACAGCAAGATGATTATAGGGATAACAGAGTCTAAAGAACTAGGAATCTCTAGTTTTAGAAGATGAAGAATAAGATGAAATAAGCAAAAGTGTTTAAAATGTCAGAATAGATAGTAAGATGAACTTGATCATTAAAACAGTAGAATGAAGGTTTGAAGTTGATTTAAGTGTAAAGGGCTTTATCTCATACAAAGCCACATTTTTACAAGTGTCACCATGGTTTAAATTTATCATAACTTGACATTATGTGTAAATGAATTCAGGGATAAGAAATGAAAACTTGTTTTTAAAAGCAATTGTATTAATTACCGATAACAGAAAAAAAAAAAAATAGGTTTACCAGTAACTGTTTTGGCATGCCATATTGGTGTCATTTCTTTTTGTCTTTACTCTTTATCCAAATCAGACAGGGCTCATTCCTAAATATTTGTATAAGATGATTCTTTGTTTGAAAATGGCCAACAATGATAAACTACTAGAGCCAGGAAAATGGAAATATTTATTAAAAATTAAGAAATATAAGGACCAGCAGTTAGCATAGTAGCTATGTCACTGGACTCCCATGTAGTCAAGTGTGATTTGAGTCCCAGAGCTGGTGGCTTAAACTCACACCGTGCGCGTGTGTGTGTGCGTGCCCAAGATCCTGAGAGGAGAATGGAGGAGAAGGGATTGCGGCGTGGCCATCCCCCCAGGGGGTGATTTCTCGCTTTCTGTCTCTCTGTCTCTCTCTGTCTCTCTGGTGAGCGCATGTGCCCTATAGCAAAAACCTCTCCAAAAAAGAAAAAAAAAAAAAAAATACATGGTTAAGCAGCGAGCTCTTTTCTAAATTCTAGATATACTTGAACAGTTTCCTTTGCTCCCTTTAGGTGGTTCTCTCCTCTCCTGGGTTAGTTCCCACATGCATGCACAGGTAATTTTTCTGCTGAAAACTCATGGGACCCTCTGTAGGTCTCCAGGGTTCTCTGTCTAAGCACCTTTCTCTTCCTGGGTATTCCGCCCTATGAACTCTACCTGCCTTAGTAGCCTCCACTTCTCAGCTCTGTTTCCTCAGCTTAGGGAACCTACTGGGTTCTACTTCAGTTTGCCCTTTCTGTGCGCCTTTCATGCCCTAGAAACTCTATTGAGGCCATGAATTGGAGCAATATTAGGGCTCACCTCATTTGTTTCCCATTTTTTAGGGATCACTGACATTCATTGCTTAATGTACAGTGTCTTGTCTGGGACTGTATGTTACTTCAAGTGGAAGGATAGATATGACCCGTTATTCCATCTTGGCTAGAAGCAGAAGTCCAGATTATAAATATTTTGTTTTTTCTTTTTTGGAGAGGTTTTTGCTATAGGGTACATGTGCTCGCCAGAAAGACAGAGAGAGACAGAGAGACAGAAAGCAAGAAACCAACCCCCCAAGAGGGGTTGGCCCTGCCGCAATCCCTTCTCCTCTTGAGATCTTGGGCATGCACACACACGCACCTGGTGTGAGTTTAAGCCACCAGGTCTGGGACTCGAAACACGGTCGACTACATGGGAGTCCAGCGACATGGCCATTATGCCAACTGCTGGTCCCCAGATTATAAATATTTTTAATGGTTCTATTCATTATATGGCTGTGTCCCATTAGAAGAATTTTAAACTCAATTCCTCTAATGTTAGACATTGAGGTTTCTCCTTCAATATTTTGAGATTTTGAAAGTTGTTTGTAAACTGTCAAGAATTATGGAGTATGAGCTAAAATTTTTTGCTATGTAAAGTAAATGTTTGTGGAAAAATGTAAAAAATAAATAAATGAAAACAAAAACAAAAACAAAAAAAATAAACATAGCCTGAAGATAATTTAAAAAAAATACTCTTCTAAATAAAACTCTCGTGAATATTTTAAAAATATAAATATTTGTACCACTTAATTGTTTTCTCAATAAAGAAGTAATTTCTGAAAGGGGACTTCTTGGAAGTGGAATTATAGGGTCAGAGGTCAGAGGATACAGGCTCTTTGATATATATTGCCAATATTACTTTTGAGGCCTATGCAGTAGCTCTCTGTTCGATACAACACTCTGTAGTGGAAGTGAATTTGGGGCCAGCCTTTGCTTTCAGTATACCAAAAAAAGTCAATCTTCCCCTGACCCTATGGTCTAAACATTTCTAGGTCTTGGTTTGCCAAGGTGGTGTATATTAATGGGTCTGGATGTATAAGGGTCTTTCTTTACTTGTCTCCTGGACTCACTGTTCTTTTATAGAAGTGACGAGGGAGGATTGCTGCTTGTCTTTCTTTGCTTGCCTTGAATCAGGCAGTATCTACACTAATAGACCTGGCAGAAAGATTCTGACAGAGATTCACGTTTTCCCATCATCGTGTGGACTGGCAGTTATACATGCTCAAGCCCATTTTGGTTTGAGCCCCTAGGTGAAACTACCCCTTTTCTGATTTCAAATTTTGTTCCACATTTCTGAATAGGTTTAGCGCTAGGCCTAGTTCCCTTCTTATCTTGCGTTATTGAGTTTTAATGCCTCAACTATGAGTTAAGAATGGAGCTTTGGGGTATTTGGGAGTAAAATGGGGACTGGTGGCAGATATTCTGGGGTTGAAGAATGTTACTTCTTAACATTTCAAAAAAGTGTGAACTACATAGAAAAGATTTTAGCTATACATCTATGGGCTAGCTCTGTGGGACAGAGTAATGGGCTGCTCAGAAGAAGCTAAATTCCATGTGGCAACCATGATTCAAATCCTCAACCCCATCAGCCCAACACACATTAAACATACATGCAAGCACCCAAGAGCCAATGAGCTTGAGGACTGGAGGAAGGAGATCATAGAGCAACTGAGCCCATGGAGGGCATTCTTCTCTCTCACACTCTCGTGTGTGTGCATGTGCTTAATCACAAATAAAGAAAAAAAAGTAAAGGACATACATATATATATATATATGTGTGTGTGTGTGTGTGTGTGTGTATATATATATATATATATATATATATATATGGAGATATATATTGAGAGAAAGAGTAACATATGGCATCACTGATTTATCTTTTAGGAAATTCTTTTAGGAAATGACTCAGATGTGTCAGTATACTTCTTAAAAACAGAAAGCTACGAACATGTATTGACGATAGGGAGGCTGCTGTTAGCAGTCACTGAACAGCCTCATAGATGAACATCTAGGGCTTTGAGAGGGAACAAGACATTCCTGAGAGTAGACAGGAAGGGGTTGCATGTATTCCACTCTGTGTTTTCTGTATTCGTTGGGAGCAAAGGCAGCGTCATAGTCTGAATTCCTTTACTAGCAGTCTGAGTCAAAGGTTTGCAGGCAGAACATCTGCTTGGGAAGTGACTCCAGGGAGCAGGAATGAGGATGAAGAAGAACTGGGCAGTGAAGAAAGCCAACTCAATGGAGCATGATGAAGCTGGTGGCCATTGTGTGTGACCAGTACGTGATCCTGTTGTGCCCTTCTCAAGGGTCTTGTGGAGTGTACCTCAGCCTTAGCCACCTGCAGAAGTAAGGGAAGAAATGAAGGACGCTTTGAAGTGAAACCATTTACTCGTTTATTTCCCCACATTGTTCAAAAGTGATCTCAGCGTTTTTTCCTTTCTTTCTTCCTCCTCTCTTTGACCTTCTCTTCTATTTGTCCTTGAAATGAAGGTATGAGATCCAAAATCAAGAAAGTGAACATGGGAAAGTTGTACAAAAATGTCTTAGAATAACATTTATGCACCAGGACCCAAAAGAAATCAGCGCATGCAGGGGAAAGGAAATGTCTAGAGACTAAAAGAAGAAAATTGATAACATACTTGATGTGCTTGAAGCATTTGGGAGAAGTTATTAATAAATATTTTAAGAATCTATGGAAGAATTTAGAAAAAAATAAGAAATTGACAAAGAACAAATGAGAAAATGAAAGAATTATTAACTAAAAAAATGTTTATCAGGAAATAAATGTCATCATGGTATTTATCTTGTCTGAACAGTGACAATATGTACCTGCTGACAATCAGTATGCAGTGATTACGGATTTAACCTCAACTTATAATGTACCTGTGCTGAAAAGGTGAGAGTAACAGTTTGCTACCATCGAAGGAAGTCAAAAGAGCATGTCTAATACTAAAATATCATATTTAGAAATTGATAAGATGTGGTTGGATCGGAAAGTGGGAATAGAACATGATGTCTTGTTTTGTTTTATTATTATTATTATTTATTTATTTATTTATTGGAGAAGTTTTCGCTATAGGGTGCGTGCTCTCGCCAGGCAGACAGAGAGAGACATAGAGACAGAAAGCGAGAAATCACCCCCCAGGGGGGATGGTCATGCCGCAGTCCCTTCTCCTCCATTCTCCTCTCGGGATCTTGGGCACGCACGCACACGCGCCCGGCCTGAGTTCTAAGCCACCGTGTCTGGGACGTGAACCGCGGTTGACTAAGTGGGAGTCCAGCGACATAGCCATTACGCTAACTGCTGGTTCCCTATTTATTTATTTTAAGAGGCTTTTTCTTTTTCTTTTTGCCTTAGGGAGTGGCACTCTCCGAAGAGAGAGAGAGAGAGAGAGAGAGAGAGAGAGAGAGAGAGAGACAGACACAGTCAGACAGACACAGTGAGAGGGAAAGTGAGAAATCACCTCTGGGGAGTGGCTACACTACAATCCCTTCTTCCCCATTTTCCTCCTGGGATCTTGGGACTCACTGGCATGAGTTTCAAGTCACCAGTATGAGACTTGGACCATGGTCGGCCATGTTGGAGTCCAGTGACATAACGGCTGTGCTTCTGCTGATCCCTTGTTTTGTTTTATGTTGGTGGGGAGTAATACGAGGGAACAGACCTTGTAACACTATTGACTTTTTAGATGTGGGTAGATAGTATTTTATTTTAAAGACACCTTTGATTTGAAAAGAAAAACACTTAGATATAATTTAAGATATGCAATTAATTTTGTTGGGCAATGAGAACAACGGTAGCAAACATACTTATATTTCATAATAAGAATTCTCTTGCGGTTGGGAATAATAATATAAAGAATCTTTGGGTATATAAAAGTAGTGAAACATTGTTTGAGATCTACCAGGCTTGATATCTTGTTTCATGAGTTTCTACAAATACAAGTTTCCATTAGGGATCTCGTTGTGAGGAATTAGAACCAGCTATCTTTTCCAAAGAAGGCAATGAATTTCCCCAGGACCAGCTCTTAACTAGTCTTAAATTGCCACACTACAAACACTAGAAATCCTGCTATGTTTCCTAAAGCCATTCTATTTTTTTTTTTAATCAGTCTTTCTTAATACTATTCTGAAAGGCCAATTGCGGGCATCATTAGGAAAGTGTTTGGAAACTGGAAGTGTTAGTATGTGCTTACTATTTATATTCCACTTACTTCTCCAGTGATTTGAGGTATTAACCTATCAGTGAATATTAGCAAATCTGTAGTGAATCTAAGCCTGATACTTCCAAACAAATACCATTTACGTAATGCTACCTATTTTCCAGGGACTGTTTTAATCACCTTGCATATATTACCTTGAGAAATTCCCACGGAAAGGGTCAGATACCATGATTAACATTGTTTCCTTTTTTTATAGTTGAGTAAAACTGAGCAGTAAAGAACCTAAGTAACTTGGTCAAGATTTTTCGATGAATAAGTAGCAGAATCAGGATTTTTATACTTCGGCAATTTGTCTCCAGATTTTTTGTATTCTACTTCCAATGGAAAAAATCATGTTTTGTTCTGGTCAACATACTTGATGATAATGCTATTAAAACTAGAGATGATTTAGAAAGGAGGAATATTTTATATATAATATATATATATATATATATATATATATATATATATATATTAAGAGAGATTTTTGCTACAGGCTGTGTGCGCTTGCCAGAGACACAGAGAGAGACAGAGATACAGAAAATGAGAAATCACCCCCCCAGAGGGGTTGGACACGCTGCAATCCCTTCTCTTCCATTCTCCTCTTGGGATTTTGGGCATGCATTCACACATGCCTGGTGTGAGTTTTAAGTCACTGGGTCTGGGACTCAAACCGCGGTTGACTACATGGGAGTCCAGTGACATAAATATTATGCCATCTGCTGGTCCCGAGAAAGGAATATTATATTTTAAATACTTTTTAAAAACTCTATCATCGGTCTAGGGATAGACATAGGTAAGTATGAAAAGAGAAGAATAGGAAATAGACGTTTCGACTTCAGAGTTTGAGTATGGGCTCCAGGTGCTTGGGGAGCACTGTGTCCCACAGCGCAGAGGTAGATGGCAGTGTCTCTGAGCTGGGACGCTGTGATGTGCAGGGAGCTATAACTTTCCTCTGTGTTTATTGTGGCACTCAGTCTTCCGCTCTTCTTCATCTCTAAGCTCAGTACAAACAAAGAGACAATGCCTCCTCCGGGATTTTGTCGCAACCAATGTAAGGTGGTCATTCCTGTTGAGTAACTGCAGTTCACTGTGATAAATCCTCCTTCCTGGGTACTCAGGTATTGAGGACTTTGCTTAACTTCATTCATACCACTTACCCCTGTTTTCAAAGACACCATCAAACCCAGAATATTAGGATTATTGCAACATCTCTACTCATTTCTTTCCTTTACGTGTTTCCCAGAGGGTTCTCCAGATTAGATACTTGAAGTCTCTTTTCCCCCTCCTCAGATTAAAAAAAAAAAAAAAAAAAAAAGAACAACAAAAACTCTCCCAAATTAATTTTTTTGTTCAAAATTGGACTTTTTTCTGTTTTCATGTTCAGAAATTGCCCAACTTACAGCTTATATGAAGCCACAAGACAGCCAAGGAAACTTGCCAGGTCTTCATTATTATTGCAGCTGAATCTCGCACAAGTCTGTAAGAGGATTTTGGAATAGAAGCTGACTGGTTGAAAGAGCCTTTTATTGCTATAACTTCTCTATGTTTACTTTAGATATCAAAGGGAATTCCCTGCCCAACAGAGAAGCAGAGAGGCATCTACATGTGCTATTTACAGGGTTACCTGTAGAGAGAGCCAGCCACCATCCCCCAAATTCAGTGCTCGCATTGCCACCTAGTGGCAAGACAAGTAGCCATTAATTGTGTAGGTCAAATACTCTGAGGAAAGGGAACCAGCAGTTAGTGTAATGGCTATGTCGCTGGACTCCCACATAGTTGACCGCGGTTCACGTCCCGGATCCGGTGACTTAAAATTCGCGCCGGGCGCGTGTGCGTGCGTGCCCAAGATCCCGAGAGGAGAATGGAGGAGAAGGGATTGTGGTGTGACCATCCCCCCTGGGGGGTGATTTCTCGCTTTCTGTCTCTATGTCTCTGTCTGTCTGGCGAGCGCACGCGCCCTATAGTGAAAACCTCTCCAAAAAAAAAAAAAAAATACTCTGAGGAAAGAAATGAGATAGATACAGAACCCAACTTAGCACAACTCAACTTGGAGTCCCAGGAGTGGGGTTAAGGAGAGGAAATACAAATCTAATAATTCTTTGACTTCAGCCAACTATGGTAGATAAAGTAGAGTAACTGCATTTCACCTGTATCTTCTGAAAATCCAGGGACAAGTCTGTTCTCTTTTTAAAAGGTATCCTTTTAGCACCAGCAGTTAGCATAATGGCTATGTCGCTGAACTCCCATGTAGGTGACCGCGGTTCGAGTCCCAGACCTTGTGGCTTAAACTCACGCTGGATGCATGTGTGTGCGTGCCCAAGATCCCGAGAGGAGAATGGAGGAGAAGGGATTGCGGCGTGGCCATCCCCCCTGGGGGGGTGATTTCTCACTTTCTATCTCTCTGTCTCTCTCTTTCTGGCGAGCACACACACCCTTATCCTTTTAAGTATCTCTGGTTTCTTCATGTGACATCTCTGTTTCTGTATGTGATATTATTTTTGTACTCCTTCCTTAGTCTTATCTTTATTTTTTCGACTTGCTACAGTATGTCCATGTCTCTTCAAATATGTTTCAAATGTTGCCCTGTCAGGGTATTACTTTAATCAGCTGCTTTCCATTCATCAATGATTGTTACCTTTGATTCTGTGGTTTTGTCACACTGGCTCATTATTTTGAGCTTGTAGTCCTTTTCCATTTTTTTTTTTTTTTTTTTTTTTGGTATTCTTTTCTGTCCCATATCCTTTCCATTGTAAGTGCACCTTAAAGGATGAATATAGACGTCATTTTTGTTCATACTAGAGGGCATATAGTCTCACACACAAGAGAGGTGGGTAAGAGAAAGAGACAGAGAGAGAGAGAGAGAGAGAGAGAGAGAGAGAGACTCCTCAGTGGGGTATGGTCATACCACAATCCTTTTCATCTTTATCCCATTAGGATTTTGGTCACGGGATTTTGAGGCCACTGCACTGGAATGGGACTCAGAGTGCGACTGACCATGTGGGATCCAGCTCCGTATGCACAGAGCATAGCTGCTGCAGTGCTGGGCCCTACAGTTCAGTCTGTACCAAGTGACCCCCTTTTTCTAGTCATAACTGTTTGGATTTCGTTGGATACTAGATTCATCGATTTGGGCTGGAGGTATAGAAACAGTAATGTGACGGTATTTGTCACTAAAGCTGTTAAAAACTCCTGTGGGGCTTGAACCTGAATCATCCCTTAGCAAATGAAAGCTGGATATGTTTGAACTCAAGTTATTGCAAAGTAGAATCTGACAGGCTTACAGTGAAATTTGCTTTTTCAAGAGGAGAACTGATTATATATTTAGAAAGAAGTAGGTTCAAAAAGAATAGCCCATTGATGAGTTTCTTTCTCCTGTGAGGTCCAGCTATATTTTTTTTTCTCTTTTTTTGCAAGTGGATTATATGAGATGCTCCAATCTACTTTCAATCACTGATATTTTTTTTTTTTTAAAGAAATTGCTAGAGAGTGCATGTACTTGCAAGAGAGTGAGAGAGAGAAAGAATCTCCCATGAAGGATGGTCCCTTCTCCTCCACGGATTTTAGGCATGCATGCACACTTGCCTGGTGTGTTTTCCAAGTTGCAGGGTCCAAGACTCAAACCATGCAGTTGACAATGTGGGGTCCAGTTACCTACACCACCGTACCACCAGCATGTATGGTTATATATGGCATGCTTGATATAAATGGTATACACATGTCTTCTTTTATTCTGTGGGGTGTCTTTTTCTGAATGATTTATTTATTTTTTCTCATGAGTGAGAGAGACAGAGAGACTTCACTCCCAAGAGGGTCCTCACTCCATGATGTACCTCTAGTCTCAGCTGGCCTGGATCACTGGCACCCGTGTGTGTCTGACGTGCTCTGGGATGTGAATCCATGTAGATCCAGCTGTTTACTGCCGCGTCACCACCCAGCCCCATCTTTTTATTTTCTTGATGATGTCCTTTGAATCAAACTATTTAAATTTTGCTGAAGTCCAACTTACCAATGTTCTATTTTGTTCCTTGTGCTTTTGGTGTGACATGTAAGGAATCATTACTTAACCCATGATCATGGAAAAGTTACTCCTATGTTTTCTTCTAAGAGCTTTACAATCTGGTTCTTACATTTTGGTCTATGATCTACTTTGAGTTAAGTTTTGTGTGTGGTGTGAGGTAGGAGCCAGTGGAAAAAGGAAACCACACATTTATTGTAACAGTCTGGGGATGGAGTAGGATGGGTGGTGTGTAGCTTGATAAACCAGTGGGTAGGCCAATCCCTGTTAAGATGGTCAGGACCAGGCAGAGTTTGCCATAAGAACACAGAACTGCTATGGTGGAACTGGCTATTTCCAGTGATGTTTTGAGTCCTTATCTTCTCCTTTTAACCTACCTTTACTCACTTCATCCCACATTATATTTGTGTGATTATTTTCATTTCTACTTCACAGGTTAAAAAACAAAAACAAACGAACAAACAAAAAACCCCAAAGCTCTAAGACATCAATTAACTTGGCCAAGTTTGCATAGCTAATAAGCAGTAGAGCCAGGACTGGCATCCAAGCATTAGATTCTGATTTTTCAATATCATCAAGGAAGCCTTAAGGATAAGAAAGAACTGACCTGACATTATGAAACCCTCGTCCATAACCCCACTTTCAATCACAAAATTTTTGTGCCCTTGGAGTTAGAGGCAATTGTATCTGATTTTGTTTGTTCTTATGTTCTAATAATATCCCAACAGGACTATCTATGAGGGAGGAAACAGCCTTTTTTTTTTTTTTTTTTTTGAGTGGTTTTTGCTATAGGGCGTGTGTGATCACCAGAAAGACAGAAAGAGACAGAGAGACAGAAAGCTAGAAATCACCCCCCAGGGGGGATGGCCACACCACAATCCCTTCTCCTCCATTCTCTTCTCGGGATCTTGGGCAGGCACACACACACACCCAGCGTGAGTTTAAGCCACCGGGTCCGGCACTCGAACCGCACTTGACTACATGGGAGTCCAACGACATAGCCATTACGCTAATTGCTGGTCCCAGGAAACAGCCTCTTTAACTTGAATTTCCCAGTCTCATTGCATACTGCATCTGGGCCCTTGAGGTTCCTGTGCAGCTCCTCCTGTGTCCTTGGCACTGTGTCTCTCAGAGGGCAATAGTACATTCCTGTATCTGATAGCCTATTTTTTTCTTTGATATTTCTGGCTCCCAACTTTTTTCAGTTTTTTTTTTTTTTTTTAATTGTCTCAGTGTGAAGAAACTTCAAGGCTTTGTTGGGATATTGGACATGCCAGAAAAGGATAGGCTATCCTTTCTATATATATGTATAATTCATAGTCACAGATGCTCCCTCCGAGGTGATTATTTGACCTATCTGTCTAACTGAATTACTACTGGTTTCTTCTGTAGGGAAAAATATGTGCTTGTTTTAGAGATTTGACCAGAGATACATCTTTTGGAGCAAGTTTTATTATTTTGAAATAATAAAAACATGTAATAAAATGTACTTACCAGACATTAAGATAAAATTAGAGAGCCAGAGTAGTTCATGGTTCGTGTGTCTTGTCTACCGGAGAGATCACTGTTGAAGAGAAGATAAAAGGAGCCGTAATTATACTTTGAATTCATGTGCAATTTATGATTGTGTTGGTGAATAGCACCCCCATGTGACAAGTTCATGAGCAGGATGTAAAAGAGTCATCTGCCTCTCAGAAATCTGCTCTGTCTTCAGTACTGTCCTCATTCTTGAAAGACACATTGGTTAAGTTTGTCCTTTTGTGCAAAGGGACTTACTACATCCCTTATAAGGCTGTTGTCCGTGGGGCACGTAAGGGAGAATAACTCCCATGAAAGCTTGGACACCACATGTCAGTACTTTAGACAGTTATTTCCTTTGTTTCAGTTTTCATAAATCACATTGTGATAAATATATGCTTCTACAAACATTGTTTGTATATCAAATTATTTCATTAAACATGGTACATCGGAAACACATTTGGACTAATTGCCCACCAATGGCAAAGTATTAAAGTCAATATTTGGCCAAAGCTAAAACTGAATCGGGATATTGACAAAATAGAATTACCATCAGGAATACAAGAATAAACCTGAAATTTTATCTAAAATGTAGTTATTATAATTGTGTTATAAAAGGCTTAACATTCAAAATGTAAATGTCTAGCACTGCAGTAAAGGAACAATAACTTCTCAGGACTGTCTAATGTTTAATTGCTCCTATTATCATCTGTAAAACCTTCTGCTAAAAATGGTAATGGAACCAGATATGATTTGGTTATTTTTTTCCAGAATAGGTTAATGTTGAGGGTGCATCTACCCCTTTTTTTATCTGGACTTGGAGATCTGGTCAGTGGTGATGGTGAAAGGAGGTTTAAGGGGAATTTTGTCCCTTTAACATTGTTCTGATTTTGATAGTCTGTTCTCCCCTGCGTTTTTTTCTTCCTTAGCTCTGGCATCATTTTATTTGGTTTCTCAGAACTGGAAAAATGTCTCTTCAACTATACAGTCCTGCACTTAGACCAGAAGTGATTGGGCTTAGAGCTGAGTATTTAGTCTTTATTTCAGGTTACGTAGTACATGACTCAGAACTAGTGATTCTCCTTGGGAAGGAACCAGGGGAGGGACTTGGAATAACAGAGAAGGAATGAGAGGGAATTTCATAATTGTATGTTTGTGTGTGTGTGTGTGTGTGTGTGTGTGTGACACAGGTGAAAAATAAATAATATTTTAAATATTTTTTGATAAAGAATTTGTATGCCTCTTTATAAACTGATCATTTGTACTACGTTTTGTGAATTTCATATTCCCCCTGACATTAAAGTGTTATTATTGTTTTATAAGACATTGTAATTGGGGAACCAGCAGTTAGCGTAATGGCTATGTCGCTGGACTCCCACGTAGTCAACCGCGGTTTGCGTCCCGGACCCGGTGCTTAAAACTCATGCTGGGCGCGTGTGCGTGCGTGCCCAAGATCCTGAGAGGAGAATGGAGGAGAAGGGATTGCGGCGTGACCATCCCCCCTGGGGGGTGATTTCTCGCTTTCTGTCTCTATGTCTCTCTCTGTCTGTCTGGTGAGCGCATGCGCCCTTTAGCGAAAATCTCTCCAAAAAAAAGACATTGTAATTGCACACATAGCCTAACGAGGGTGGGGACAGTCTGAGGGATGCACTGTTTGGCAATTTCGTCATTTTGCAAACAAGTGTACTTACACAAAGCTAGATGGTACAGCTTACTACATATGGAGACTGTGTGCTTCAGCCTCTATGCTGTTTATGGGACCATTGTTGTACGTGCAGTGTGTGGGCATTATTGGAAAAATCACGTAGAATATATTTTATATAATTGATGGAAGAACATCATTGCCATACTAGGCTCACAAGTTGATCAATGAGCTCTAATTAGAGGGAAATTAGTCACTAGCCAGATAAGGGCTAGGTTTTGATGAATCTTTTTTCTTCCATTCCTAAGATGCTGTCTGACAATGCCTCTTAATCAGGGATAACAAATCAGGAAGTCTGTCCAGTTTCCTACATATGCAGGGCTGTGTCTGGAGAAGAGAAAGAAACTGCTCACTCATGGCCGCTCACACACAGCCCTGCTGTGCCCCTCACTGCGCGTACTCTGCTCTCTCTGGCAGTCTCTCTATCGTGTCAGCAGGGACACAGTAGGCAGAGCTGTGCCTACTGCTTGGACAGGGATTTCTGCATGTGGAGAGGTCTTACTCCTTCCCTAAATGTTCTGAATCTTTGTGATCTTTCTCTTCATTTATCCTGATAGCTCAGAAAGAAGACACTTTAACACCTCTTGAGCATTTTGGACATATCCGCAGAGGAAGTTCCTTACTCGTTTTGTGTGTGCAGCTTAATGTCAGGTGTGCCCTTGAGAGAGAGCTCCATGGCCTACTGTCTGGTCACTGAGTCTCTGAAGGCTTTTCGTGGGAAATCAAAGCTTTTATTCAAATGAATAGACACAGCATTGGATTTAATTAGTAAAATGAAAAATAATACAAATTGCATAATCTGCCAGAATTTAAAAAAGTTATTTGTCTTACCAGAGTGACAACATCCCAAACATCACAGGAGAGGCCCAGATCATGCCTGCCCCAGTACTAGGGACTGTGGAGACCCTGACTTTCTCCCAGCCTGGACGGGTTGTCTCTCAAGACCTGTTCTGCCTTGGAACTGGCACTCAGCACATGTGAGGGGAGAAGCTTCTACTGCAAAGCTTGTACCTCAAGGCTTGTACCCTTGGTTGGCTGTGCATCCCCTTGTGATTTAAGGAGGTGTTTCTTTTAGTAGTGGTTTCTCTTTCAGATGTGAGATTCTTAGCTCACAAAATCTACTGAGTACTTAGTGTTATACATGAGCACTTGGCATGATGCCACATAGGAATTTCTCTCTTTCTTCCTTTCTTTCCTCCTCTCTTTCTTTCTTTTTTTTTCTAAGAAATATGTTTTGCTCTAGGGGCCAGGCACTTGCCGGAGAGACAGAGAGGTAGAAAGTGAGGAATCACTTCCCAGGGGGCATGGCCACACCACAATCCCTTCTCCTCCATTCTCCTCTCAGAATCTTGGTCATGTGCCCAATGTGAGTTTTAAGCCGCCAGGTCCAGGACTCAAACTGTGATTGACTGTGTGGAATCCCAGTGGTGTAACCATTACACCATCTGCTGGTCCCGTCATGTAGGAATTTCTAATCTTTGATAAACCAAGATGCACATGTGCTTCTGCACTAGCGGGGAAAACAAAGCACAATACATGGCACCCTACTTTGGACTAGGGGGTGAACTTTGAACATTTTTTATAATTCTTACTGAATTAGTGGCTAGAAGAGGGAAGCTCTGGCTAGTGAGACACATGGGCCATTTTGGTGCCTAGTTAAATCAATAAAAATGAGTGATGCTGGTAATGATAGTGAATAGCTAATATTTACTGAGTGCTGGGCATGTAGCTAGAGGCTTTGCATACATTAATTCACAAGATCATAAAAAGTAGATGTCAGTTTTGTCATCCCCATTATACAGATGAGGGACTCGATGATCAGAGAGGCTAAATAAATTGCCCAAGGCCACACACTGCTCAAAAGGTGAAGCCAGGATTCAACACCAATCTCTCTCCCCGTTCTCTGAATTCACAGGCCTTGTCTGTCTGTTCACAGAGTTTTCAACATTCACTAGGCTCCAGGGACCTAGGGGTCTATCAGATAATAGAGTTCAATATTTATTGAATAAATGAAGGAATCAACTGTGGGAAAATGAAATATTTGGTTTCAGAGTCTGGTAATTTAGCCAGAACAAATATTTTCCTAGGGGTGACGTCTATGTCTTTGTTTCTTGCTTTAGAAGAGAAGGCAACCAAGGCTCTCAGCAAAAATCTCTAGACCAGCTGTGCTAAATGACTTTAAGTGATGATGAAGTTTCTCCTGTGAGGAGAGAACTCTGAAATGTTCTCAAGAGAGGACAAAGTTGAGGGTCCAGTGTACACCATGTCTATAGGTAAGGGCAGTGAATGCTTCTCACTTTGCAGTTGTGTAAATGCTCATAGTAAACCTCTGCCTGTATCTGGGTTGACTCAGCACCTTTATGTCTATTTTTTTACCCCCTCTGTAGATAGTTCTCCTAGTGCCTGCATCTCTGCCACTGTGGGGTTCTTATTAAAGAGCTTATATGCAACATGCAATGCCAAGAGGATAGGGCATCTCCCTGGCTCAGAGTAGGTGAAGGAGTTGGTGTGCCCACCTTCTCCGTATCAAATAGCACAATTCGCCCTTACTCTATGTATTCCACAGCTACCATGTTACTACTAGATCTTTCCTATGCTCCTGTCTGTAACATCTATATCTCAACAATTTATTTGAATAATGGTAGTTCAAGCTAAGACCAGGGCCAACTTCAATGTGTGAAATTTGTGTAATCTCATAGGACCCCAGGCTCAGAGGGCTCCAGGCTTAGTTTAATGCTTTGCTGTCACCAACTTGAAATTCTTAACAAGTATAGAACAAGAAGCTCTATGTTTTCATTTTGCACTGGGCACTGCAAATTATGTAGAAAGTCCAGTTAAGGCCTAGGTATCTTACAAGCTCAGGGACTGAACATTCTTCTCCATTTGTGGATCACTCAACCCTGTTAAGAACATGAGGAAGCAGAAATCTTTATTACCCAGCCATTCACTGAGGCGTGTTGGATTTTTATTTTCCCTCTGCTCTAACTTTTCCATTATCCACATCACCACAGGATAATTTCCTAAGGTCCTAAATATGTCTAACTTTGAGAGGAGAGTCTCACACAACAAAAGAAAGTACCAATATTTGCCTCCAGGAAGGTGCCATTGTAATAAACACTGTGTCTGAAACTGGGACTCCTTCTATCATTTCCCCCAAACTTGCAGGTCCTTTGCCATGAGAGGATCCCTGACAAAGCTATCAAAAATGTCTTCATCCCTTTTAACATCAGCAGGAGCAGAAAGAACAGCTGCTTCTGAACGAGCTTTTCTTGAGGAAGATACCTCTGAGCTCAAAGTAACACCAGACCTCAGTTCTGCTGTCAGTACGGCAACCTTGCCTGCTTTCATCTCGACCACCTGTAGTTTGTTATCAGCACAGCAGCCAGGTGAGACTCTTAAATGGAAGCTAGATCATATCATTCCTTTCTCAAAGCTCTCCCGTGGCTTCTCATTTCACTCAGTCTTTGAACACGTTAGGCATTTTTCTAACTCAGGACTGCATTTTTCCTCTGCTTGGAAAATTCTTGCCCCAGATATCCTCAAGACTCATTTCCTCATCTTCTTCATGCTTGCTCAGATGTTATCCTTCCAGTGAGCCTACGCTGATGACTTACCTAAAATTACAAGGGAAACCACCCACCTGTGGCCCCACTCAGGACTCCCTGTCCCCTTAGTCTGCCCTGATTCTTATCTCCATAACCTTCCTTTCTCATATAAAACATTTATATTAACTATAATTTATATACTATACTTAACAGTTATTAGAATGCAATCTCCATAAAATCTATTATCTTTGTGCATTTCATTAAAGTATAGCTCAAATGTCTAGAAAAGATCCACATAGTGGACATTCAAAAAACATCTGTTGAATAAATTATTTGAACAAACACACTTTCTGTGTTTCAAAGAGACTAGAGATATTGCTCACCATGGCTGCACATGCATTCTATAGTACATTGGCACCAATGACTTGCCAGGCTCTGTGTTTACAAATTTCACATACTGAAGGGCAAAGGTAACTGATATCCTTCAAGCTGGCCTTCCAGAGAGGGACTGGTTCTCTTAATAGAACTCTACCCTAGTACTTGAATTAATCAATTTTGAAAGAGTGATAGGGTGATATGTTTTCAGTTAAAGTAAGTGATTCTAATAAAAGAAAGTAAATATCTACACATTCACTAGGTGGGAAAGTGAAATACTTACACATTGATAAGTTCAGTAAGAGAGATGGGAAGAACTTAGTTCTTCATGTTCTAAATGTCAAATTAATGAAAGTCTGAGTCATATTCATCTGTTTTGGGGTTTCTTTCTTTTTTTTTAAGGTTTTTGCTACAGGGTAATGTGCACTGACTGAAGAGGAGAGAGATTGAGAGAGACAGTGAGAGGGAAAGTGAGAAATAACTACCAAGGAGGAGTGGCCATATTACAATCCTTTTTCCATTCTCCTCCTGGGATTTTAAGAACACTTGTACACATGCCTGGCATGATTTTCAAGCTACCATATCCAAGACTGAAACTGCAGTCAACCATGTGAGAGTCCAGTGCCTTAACCACCACACCACCTGCTGGCCTTTGCTTGTATTCTTGGTTTAAGAAAAATAAAAAGTTCACCTTCAAAATCCAGTGTCTTCTATAAGAAGGAAGATCTCCGGGTACTTGAGTGACTATTATTTCTTTTTTTCTTTTCTTTTCTTTTTTTTTTTTTAAGAGGTTTTTGCTATACTGTGCTTGCACTCACCAGAAAGAGAGACAGAAAGCAAGAAATCACCCCCCAGGGGGGTTGGCCACACTGCAATCCCTTCTCCTTCATTCTCCTCTAGGGATTTTGGGCATGCACGCACACATACCCGGTGTGAGTTTAAGCCATCAGGTCCGGGACTTGAACTGTGGTTGACTACATGAGAGTCCAGCGACATAGCCATTACTCCAACTGCTGGTCATTGAGTATTGTTTCTTCAGTAAATTAGATTAGATTGAGTAATGACTATTTCCTATCATGAATGATTTCCTTGCAAAGTTGTTATCAATATGAAAATTGGTGTGTGAAGACATGCTGTGAAGTGCTAGAGAAAGATGATAGAAAATCTGATGTAAAACTTCATTGTCTGATTATGTAACAATACAGAGATTTAGTTTATAAGTACAAAATAAAAATTTCCTGACAAGCAGTCATTGACAAGGATATCTGTTTTGGTAACAGTTCCGGAAACTGGAAATCCAAGGTAAGTGATGAATATTTATAACATACAAAGTCAGAGTTCTTCCAGCCTAATCTGCAAGAGCAGAGTCTCTGCTTGACTCCAAGGATGGTAGAACTAAACCAGTTTTTCCTGTCAAATTTCATTTTGTCTGAATATGGGGGCTATTAAAGTCCATGCTGGAGCCTCTGAGTGGTGACAGGAGCTTTGGGTTGTCCACTGCTGCTGCTGACCTTTCCTAACCTGTCAGCAAATTGCTGTGAATGCTGATTAGCCTGTGAGAACTCTGGGGCAATTTGAAGAAATATGTATTTTTATATTATAAAAAATCTTTTATGTGCTGTTGCTTAAGAGTTTTAAATATTGAAACATGAAGGTCAGCTTTTACATTGTAATTCTAATTTCTGGAATATTTTTATTTAAAAGTCCAACTGAATCAATATTATTATTTTTCCAGAGGTTTGAGAGGAACAACTGATAAAATTGCTATCTTAAGGTACTGGCTAGGACTTGTCTGTCTCACTGGTAGAGCCAGAAACCTTGTCTTCAATGATATTTGTTTAATGTTCAATTTGGGCATTTCGTATCAGATTATTTTCTTGGAAATAATAATTTGCTCTGATTTAGCCTGAAAGGGTCAGAGTTTAAATAAATCTCATAATTTAGTAAAATAAAAACAAAAAATGGAGGGAGAAGATGAGAAAACTAGCCATTAATATAGGAGAAATATGATGCTATTTTGAGTGGCAAGGATAATCAGTCTTGAGATAAATCCAGGTAAGAGTCAAGGGATGTAGGTCCCGCAGATTTACTCCTGGAACTTCTCTTTAGGAAGCATCCCTAGGTGGTAGGGAGCGTGAGACTGTGTGTGTAAGAGTCTGTGACTGTGGCAGAAACAGTACCATTTCAATATGATGATTTTTTAGTCTAGTTTTGTTGACTTGTAGCTTCAGAAAGCATCTCATTTTTCCAAAGTTATTCTTGGGAATAAAAAAGCTGCAGAACTATTGATCCTAGTCTATGGATGGAGAAATGGGAAAGGAGGAGAAAAACCAATAAATTCCACATTCAAAGGCAGTTACTGCTGGCGTTTTCTCAGAACGTCTCTCTCTTCTACAGCTTCAACAAGTCTGAAGATAAGACACCATCATGATCATGGCTCTTGTATGTGCTCCTGTTTTCTCTTTCTTTTCTTTTTGTTTTTTTATCCTAAAATAATTAAAAATGGAAGTCATTAAAAATTGGATGTTTAGGGTTAGACAGTGGTACAGAAGTAACACAACGCCCTGTGATGCCGGCTCCACGTGGAGGTCCCCAGTTCATGCACGAGTCTTCCCTGCATATGCTGAGCATGTGCATGTGTGCCTGTGATCTCGGAGAGCCAAAGCTGGGGTAGATCACAGCACGAGGACCCTGCTGGGAGTACCTCTCACTCCATGTGTGTTTCTCTCTCTCCTGGGAGAAACAAGCTCAAGTAAAATCTTATTTTGCTATAATAGGAGAACCTTTATTAAGGCCCTCTTATTCAATACCTTCTTTTTGAAAAAAAAAAAATAGATTTTTGCCATAGAGCATATGCACTTGCCAGAGAGAGGGAAAGTGAGAAACATCCCTCAGAGGGGTGGCCATGCTGCAATCCCTTCTCCTTTGGGATTTTGGGCACATAATCATGTGTCTGGTATGAGTTTTGAAACTCTGGGTTGAGAACTTAAACTGAAGTCAGCCAGGTGGCAGTCCAGTGCCTTAACCATGACACCACCTGCGGGCCCCCAATTCCTTCCTTTAAAAAGTACAAAATTAGCTGTTAGGGCTCTTAACTCACTCTGTTTTATGGAAGTCTATTTAAAATATTGCTTCAATAATTTTAGCAGAAAATTGTGTTTTGTTTCATGTTGTATGTTCACTCTTGCTCTGCTAGCCACAACAAAACATGTGAACTGAGTAATTTGTGCACCAATCTCTGACTCTTTTTTTATAGTATATATAAGATTAGACCCCTGTATATTTTCCACTCACAGCCTAGTTGAAGCCACAGTGTCATTTGTGAGAATCCTACATTTATGAAATTGGGAGGATAAGCAGAATTTTTTAGCAAAACATTCTTTTGTAGATTTTTTTCCTATTCACCCAGTCAGTAAGCTGGATCTGTCATTCTGTGGCTAATATCTGGGTGGTCCTTTTCATTCACAAATAAAAATCAAATGAAAAGCAGTTCTTTCGCTAAGAAGTTAAAACAAGAAAACATAATGAAAAAACAGAAGGGTAGAATCATTGATAAGTTTGGCCAGATTAAATGTTGTGGACAAAATCCTGTTATGTTAAACACTCCATCTTGGAATTTTTATCCAAGAATTGCAATTTCAATTTAAACACACAAAATTAACTAATTATATATATATATATATATATATTGGAGAGGTCCCTGCTATGGGGCGCGTGCACTTGCCAGACAGACAGAGAGAGAGAGAGAGAGACAGAAAGTGAGAAATCACCCCCCAGGGGGGATGGCCATGCCGCAATCCCTTCTCCTCCATTCTCCTCTTGGGATCTTGGGCACGCACACACACACGCCCGGCGTGAGTTTAAGCCACCGGGTCCGAGGCTCGAACCACTGTCGACTACGTGCGAGTCCAGCGACATAGCCATTACGCTAACTGCTGGTCCCCTAAATCTATATTTTTATTGTGTGTGGTCACATTGCTACTTCTACATTCCTGAAAGGTGGAGAATGTAGATAGAAATTATAACTAAAAACATAATTGTGCATGAAATGGCCAAAGAGAGCCAGCCGATGGCATGATGGGTAAGGTGGATGGATCCCACATGGCTCACTGCATGGTTTGAGTCCCAGATGTGGTGGCTTAAAAACATGCTGGGCATGTATGTGTGAATGTGCTCAAAATCCCAAAGGGAGGGAAAAATGGAGGAAAAGGGATTGCAGCATGATCATTCCCTATGCGATTCTATCTCACTTTTCTTCTCTATATTTTTCTCTTCCTTTCTGTCTCTTCCCAACAAATGCATATGCCTTCTGGAAAATTAAGAAAAGCAAAGCAAAGAAATGGCTGAGGAATAGATCCCTGACCTCGTGTAGACTGTGAGGATTTTCCCGATTTTCACTGTGTCATGGGATCCATAATTCTTCACAGTGGAGGCATTCGCTTTGAGCTTGGCTCTCAATTAGTAACTGACCCAGTTCACCAGCAAATATTACTCAACAGAGAAGAGAGGAGCAGAGCAGGCACCAGACTCAGGACACAGACTGTTGGCGAGGAGGAGCAGAGCTGCACACAGCGCCCCTGATCCTGGGCAGTAGGGAAGGCAGAGAGGAGGAGGGAAGAGAAGCCCCCGAAACAATCCAGAATCCACAGGAGTATTAATAATAACTTGATATTATGGCTTGGATAAGGTGTACGTCTCAATTCGGTCTGTAATAATGAAGAGTGACTTATAAACAGCATCATTTTACTTCTCCCACTCTGAGGGTGAAGATCCAGGATCAGGTTCCAACAAGGCAGCGTTCTGAACTGCAGACTTCATTTTCTGGTTGTATCTTCACAAGGCAGGAAGGAAAGCAAGCTTTCTTTTATTAAGGTGCTAATCTCATTCATGAAGTCCCTATCCTAATGACCTCATCTAATCCTAATTACCTCCCAAGGGCCATACCTCCTAATTCCATCACATCGAGAGATAGACGTGATTTCTACATATGAAGTTTAGGGGGATGCAAACATTCAGTCTGTAACGGTGTATAAACACAGACCAGAACATTCTGCAATTTCTTATGAGTTCTTTAACCAAAGAGTGACCTTCCATTGCAAACTATTTTGGGACAAGAATGTTTAGAGACAAATAAAGGTGTAACAGTACCTAGAAGAAGATAAATCTGTGTATAGCATATAGACACTACTTTCTTTGCCTTAAGCAAAGTGTTTTCATCAATGCTTTAGCAAGGAAGCTAGAACTTAATGTATAATTTTATTTCATTTTATGAAACTATGCTTAATTTGGGACCAGATGGTGGTGTAGCAGTAAAACTCTGAATGGGAAGTCTCTAGGTTCAAGTCCAGAGACCTCCCTACATATGCCAGACACACACTTGCCCGTGATTAGCTCAGGGCTGACTGAAAGCTAGGGGTACATCATGGTGTCAGGACCCCATTGGGGACACACTCGCTCTCTCTTGCTCATGGAGGAAATAAACAACAAAAAACTATGCTTAATTCATTTATGCCATAAAAACTGCATGCCTAGCAGTGATAAAATAAGAATTAGTTCTGTCATTAAGTAAAAAAGTCATGCAAAAATCATGGTGAGTTAACTGAGGAGTGTATTGAACATATGAACAATATGAACAGCGATATGAACATATTTGTATCCTGAGTTTGAAGACGAGGTTCATGTGTAATGTTTTCATTCAGTAGTATGAGTTCAAGCCTTTGTAATTAACCTTTTTATTATTTTAAAGTCCTACAACAGGAATCTCTCTGTTCGTGATAAACAGATGTCTAGAGCACATGGGTATTAATTGACTATGGAAGTTGATATTTTAGTAAGAAACACTAAGTTAAGAGCCTCTGATAGAACATCCTTTTATAGAGCAGTTATTCTTTTTTTTTCCTCCATTGGTAAGTGCTATATGTTACATTCATATATAAAACAAACAATGACCCTTATTTTATAGAAGTTATTTGTGACACTTGTACTAAATGTAAAATCATCCTGTGATGGACTACTATTGGGTTTTGCCTGTGAGGCAGTAAAGATGAGACCTCATACTCTCAAGAAAGACATGAAGGAAACATAAGTCAAAACACCTTTCTTTTTAACTCTTTTGAGCTCATCTTAGAATTTTCCTTGCAGGAGGTGTGGAGATGGTGAACTAAGCCTCGCAGCATCAGGGGGAGCCTGGAGCACCAGTTGTAGGTTTGGGTACAGACTCAGAGTGTTAGAGGAGCACTGTGTGTCCCGCACAGAAGTAAGTGGCAGAGAGGCCATGCTGGGGGGCTGCGATGTGCAGGGTGCTGAGTCGGGTTTTGGTATCAAGTGAAGCTGTTAAGTGTCCCTCCTGCTTCACGGCTCCATTTGACAGCAATATAAACAGAGGTTCCAGTCTTTTCCCCAAATCCTGTCGGTACCAGTACAATCTGTCAGAACTAGTGCTTGAATAACTGCAGTAGATGGTACTGTCTTCCCCCTCCTGGGCAGTCAAGAACAGAGGGCTTTGCTTCACTTTTTCCTGTCCGTTTAACCCTGTCCAAAAAAGAACATTTTAGAAGAAGGTATTTATTGGTGATCCCTACAGTCCAATTCCTTCTCAGGGAACTCAAGTTACTGAATCTTATCTCTAACCCCGAACATGGTATAGACAATTCCTTTGCCCCCTGGCTCCCTTCCAATAAACTCTCAACTCACAGTCCAGTTGAGTCCACAGAATCACTGTTAGTAGCTTCTTCATTTTTTTTTTTTTTTTCTGTCCAGTTCAGTGAAGACTCAGATTTAGAAGCCTTGAAAGTTGGCCAGGTCTCTCCAAATATAGTAGTTTTTCCTTTCTGTATAGAAACACGATTTCGACAGATGTTCCAACCAATTAGAATCACCTCATGCAATTCGCTCAGTTCCTCTTTCAAAAGAGAGAGAGAGAGAGAGAGAGAGAGAGAGAGAGAGAGAGAGAGAGAGAGAGAAGAGAAATAAGCTTTATACAGGAGTTGTGAATGGAAACAGTGCCCTCTTCAGTATATTTAAAGGAATTACAAAGAATGTAATTTCATAGAATTGATATATACACAGGTAGAAATTGCTTCTTGTAAGCCAGCATTCCTAGAAGTGTTTTAACAAAGTAGATCTTTAAAATCTCATCAATTTGGTGAGAACATTTTCTTAAGGGCCAGAAACATAATTCAAATAAACTCAAAGCATCAGAAATGCATTGACTCCTTAACCTTGACAAGTGCAGACGTATATCTGGGTTTCAGGCATCCAGGGTACCAGGGAACCAAATCCTGCAAGGATTGTTCTTTCATCATGCTTCCGTCTGTGTAGGAGCTTAATTCACTGAGACGAGATTCCCTGACAAAGTAGAAGATGTGACTGCAAATATTTCCTGGCTGGTGTACATCCCATAGTTTAGCCACCGTGCAAGCACTGAGCTCCTTCATTCTGGCACTAACTTTAAAAATTCTGGGGTAGGCTTTCATTACCACAGTTTGAGTCAGGTTTCCCTTCACTGGGTCAGTTTGTGACAGAGTGACATGTAGTGATATGATTCTCTCAGCTGGGTCAGGCATCCACCTCATCCTGCTGGGCGTTCAGCAGCCCATTCCTACTTCTGGTGGCAGTTTCCTCAATCATACCACATAGTTAGAATTTATCTGTTATCAGAAAGGAGTACCTGAGGGGACCAGCAGTTAGCGTAATGGCTATGTCGCTGGACTCCCAAGTAGTCGACCGCGTTTTGCGTCCCGGACCCAGTGAATTAAAACTCACGCCGCGCGTGTGTGTGCCCAAGATCCCGAGAGGAGAATGGAGGAGAAGGGATTGCGGCGTGGCCATCCCCCCTGGGGGGTGATTTCTTGCTTTCTATCTATCTGCCTCTCTCTGTCTGGCGAGCACACGTGCCCTAAAGCAAAAAAACAAAAACAAACAAAAAAAAAAACCTCTCCATAAAAAAAAGAAAGGAGTACCTGAGTGGACAAAATAGTAGATACCCACTGCAATAGTATTGTCTCTGATGGTCTATTGATGGCAGAGGGTGGGGGTGGAGTGGGGAAGTTTTGTTAAGACTCCTCTAAACATGAGTGGTTACTTCTTTTTTTTTTGGAGAGGTTTTTGCTATAGGGCACGTGTGCTCGCCAGACAGACAGAGAGAGACAGAGAGACAGAAAGCGAGAAATCACCCTCCAGGGGGGATGGCCACGCCGCAATCCCTTCTCCTCCATTCTCCTCTCAGGATCTTGGGCACGCACGCACATGTGCCCAGCATGAGTTTAAGCCTCCGGGTCCAGGACTCAAACCGCGGGGGACTACATGGGAGTCCAGCGACATAGCCATGTCCCTTTGTAGGGACAACTGCTGGTCCCTACAAAGCGAGTGCACGTGCCCTATAGCAAAAACCTCTCAAAAAAAATAGAATAATTTATTTAGTCATCTACTTTGAATTCAACAAATAGTTATTTATTATGTTCCAAATCCCAGATTTAGCTCTTACATGATGGCAATGATCAATACAGACTCAGTCCTTTTAGAGAAGGTGACGTTATCATTCATTCTGATTGCCACTAAGCGTGAAGGATATTGTGACAGGAGATGAACAGGGCACTGTTGGAAAGTCATCAGGGAGTTACCTGATCCCAGAGGACTAGAAAAGTCCTTCCTGAAGAAGTGACATACAAGCTGAAATCTGAATGGGAAAGCAGTATCAGTCAGCATTCTGGCAGGAAACTCGTGACTCACTTGAACTGTGATATTTGAGATTTGAAGAACATGGCCTATTTATGATAGTAGATGTGCAACAGCACACACACACACACACACACACACACACACACACACATAAATATATAAAACAGTGCAGTACCTCCAGACTAGCATCCTTCCAGGCCTTCGATGGAGGAAGGGAGAAATTGCTGGTATCTGGAGATAGAAAGGTTGTATGAAGAAGCCCCCTTAAGAAGCTGACCTTGTGCATCAACTTCAGCCTGTCAGTCCCAAGAGGAAGAAGCTGGGGGAAGATACACCTAGATGTCATGTCTTCCTTTCCTCTGACCTCTGCAGGTACTTCCCTCGCACCCAAGCCAACTGGAAACCAGAAGGCAACTCAGTGATGTAGTCCTCGCATGTCAGTCACCTGGGGCACAGAGCAGGGTGTGGAAAGATGGAGAGTGGAGTTGGCAGGACAAAATGGACATGTTAAGATATCCAATGTGGGTGAAGAAGAGAGATGGGAGACCAGAGAAATAAGCTAGAACAAGAAAGGCCTTGTAAACCTTGATTGTGGATTTTGTCCTATGGAAATGGGAAATTCATGATTAGTTTTAAGCAAGAGGATAAATTGATCACATTTGTATTTTAAATGATAGGTCTGCCTAGAGTGAAGAAATCGCCTTGGAAAGGATGATGGTTTCCTTTATAGGATAGGGATTCCAGAGAAGGAAAACCTTTAGGGTGGTGAAACAATGAGCTTGATTTTGAGCTTAACTTGGATGAAGCGTCTCACAGGGTCTGTGCTGAGGAGGGCCTTGGCTAGGGATACAGATTTGTCCATCTAGAGCAGTTAAATGTTGTTGGAGATTTAGGAGTCAACAAGGGATTAGGAATTCCCTAAATTTGTATGTAGCATTGAAGAGGGTTAGGAGCCCCAGAATTCAAGAAATCAGTAGTGAAGGTGCAACCTTTCAAGGAGGAGAAAGTAGAAGTGACTAGACAAGTAGGAGAAAAATCTGGAGAATTTGATAAAACATCATGCCCTTGAACTGTCCGGTGAACTCTCTGGCATCCTCTAGATGAGTCAGGATAAGCTTATTAAAAATTTAATTAATTAATTTTATTTAAAATGTATTTATTTTACTTTCACTCACTGTATATCATTGCAGCATACAAAATGAGTTTTCCCATCCAGAATACACAGTATATTGGCTCAATCAAGGATATTACCATATATGTATGGTTATTGTCAACAAATAATTTTCCACTTCCTGTTTCTTATATGTCTTACTTCTTTGTGGGAAATGGCAGAGGGTGAGAGGGAGAGAATCGGGGGGCGGGGAAGCATAGACTTTTTATTCAGGATATCGGGATATAATTAGTGAGGTCATTTTGAATAAGAGACAGCTTCAAATTTGCCTTTAAAAAAAATTCATATTGGGGCTGGCAGATGGCATGGCGGTTAAGGGCTCTGGAGTCCCACGTGACTGACCACAGTTTGAGTCTCGGACCTGGAGGCTTGCTTTCTTATTTTCCCTCTCTCTGTCTCTTTCTGTTCCTCTCTGGTCAAATTAAAATAAAAAATAAATTAAAGTTAAATAAAATAATTCTTTTTAAAAAACAGTTCATATCTATTTACTTCTTCAGAGAGTGGGAAAGAGAGAATGGGGGGGGGGGAGAGAGAGAGAGAGTGCTCTAATAGGGTCTTTATGCCATTACCATCCCTAGCTTCAGTCAGTCAAGATCATACAGCTGCATACCTAGTGTACACGCATACTTCAGGAAATGAACCTTGGACCTTCTCATATGACCCCAGCACCATGGAGTGAGTTACCACCACACTACCACAGCTGACCCATACTGCTATTTGATAGGTTCTCTTCATCTCCTGTAGTGACTCTGGCTTAAAAATCTGAAACCCTTCAATGAAGATACTGATGAGAGGAAATTTGCTTCGTGTAACATCTCCATGTTCACAGATCATGCTTTTGTGAAGCTGCTGTTCAAAGCCTGGATGTGCCAGGTGGTTATGGAGAAAGGCATAATACAGTCCATGGGACTTGAAACTCTTAGCCTAAATTAATCACCTACTTTCATTTGTTTTTATGGCTAAATTCAGACCATTGAGAAATAATTAGAAATGTTTTAAGACATCTGGTCCATTAGATTTCTTCTAGCAAGAAAATCTTTAAATGCCAGGATAAACAAATTAAATAAATAATGGCCAGCTACACTTTTGCCTAGTCCAGATGTATAGGCAACCAGATTTTATAGGTTAGGTATCAGAAAGTAATTATCCAATTATTGCCAGAAGAGTTTTTATTTTATCTAAAATAAACAAATGAATAACCAAATCCTAATATAAGTAGGGAGTGAGTCTGGGTCCAAGTTTTATTAAAATCTTTGGAGAGAGAATCATGAATAATAAGAGCTGATTCTAAAACTGCTCATAGGAAAAAGATACAAATGTATAGACAAGATAAAATATTGTTAGGGTTGACATTGTATTGGGTAGTTAATTTCTCTTCTAGGCTATGAACTCATAATGTCTGCCATTTCTGTAACTTAGCCTCCAACCCATGGAGTCTAAACCATCTGATTTTTTTTCAGTTATGTATTGCTAGATAAATACACTGTGACAACAAAGTCGCATTCTGCAAAAATGTCAGAGAAGTGTTTACTTGAAAATGCTTTTTGCATGGTAGATAAAAAAACAGATAAAAGAAAGAAAAAAGAGCTAGAAATCATCATTTTTCTTTTTTTCCAAAATTAAGATAACTTTTTCTTTCACAATGTTATTAATGAATGACCATGACATTTAAAATTGCCTTTCCCAAGATCAAGATACATGTTCAAATGACTTTGTGTCATGCAAGAACTCAATCTCCCATAATTTTCTAACTCATCAGCAACTATTCTTCCAAGCCAGAAATGTCAAACACATTTTAGAACATTTATCAGGCTTAGTGAAACTCAAGACTTTTGCTTTCAAATCTCCTACTCTTACAGTTTGAATGTGTCCCCCAAAAATTCATGTGTTCAAATTTGGTTGTTATTGTGACAGTATTAAGAGGGGAAAAACTTAATCCAACTCTAGTATTAAAAGGTGGGGCCCCTGGATAGATTAGATAAGGTCATTAGAGTGTGGTCCCCATTATTGAATACTGGTGGCTTTATGAGAAGAGAGAAACCAGAGCAGGAAAACAAAGACAAATGCTCTTGCACTCTCTCCACAGGGTGTCCAGTACCACCTTGGGTTACTTCAGCGAGTCCCCACCAGCAAGAAGGCCCTCCTCAAATGTGACCACTAGATCTTGGACATCCAGGACCATGAACTGAGTGAACTTTTATTCTTTACATGTTACTCGTCTATGTATTCACTTGTATCAACAACAACAACAAACTAAAAACACCTGCTAATTTTCCTCAAACCTCACTCAATGAAGACTGTCTAAGATTGTATTAGTAATAAAACAATCTCATGCAATTATCTTCAAACTAGGGAACTAATATAGATTTTAATGGAATCATTTTCCAGATTGTCAGCTATTTTATGTTACCTTTTCCAAAAATAACCTGAGAACCTGACTATGGTTCTTATTTCCTGTCTCCCTTTTCACACCTGCCCTTTCCAACTTCATAAATGAAGGAATCTTTCTTTGAATGATTGCTCTTTGGTTTAAAGATCTCTGGGGCATTAAACAAAAGAATAATTTATTGGTGTCAGGAAAACTTCTTTTAATTAAAGCACCATAAATCTGACTCCAGTAATTTTTTTAAGAAGTGCATTTTTGAAGCTGTTTTACCTTTATGTTAAAAATTTATGGGAACCAGCAGTTAGCGTAATGGCTATGCCGCTGGACTCCCACGTAGTCGACTGTGGTTCGCGTCTCGGACCCGGTGGCTTACAACTCACGCCGGGCGCGTGTGCGTGCATGCCCAAGATCCCGAGAGGAGAATGGAGGAGAAGGGATTGCGGCGTGACCATCCCCCCTGGGGGGTGATTTCTCGCTTTCTGTCTCTATGTCTCTCTCTGTCTGTCTGGCGAGCACACGCGCCCTATAGCGAAAAACCTCTCAAAAAAAAAAAAAATTATTAAAAGTGTTTATTTATGTTGTTTTGATCAAAGGTAAATTAATAATAAGTATAATAATAATAATGTTATAATAACCTAGAAAAATGATTTTTAATAATTACAACAGCATGGCCAGGAGAAATAAGAAAATTATTTAAATTTTATACATTTTTTTTTGAGAGGTTTTTGCTAGAGGGCACGTGCGCTCGCCAGACAGACAGAGAGAGACAGAGAGATAGAAAGCGAGAAATCACCCCCCAGGGGGGGATGGCCACACCGCAATCCCTTCTCCTCCATTCTCCTCTCAGGATCTTGGGCACGCACGCACACGCGCCCAGCGTGAGGTTAAGCCACCGGGTCCGGGACTCGAACCGTGGTCGACTACGTGGGAGTCCAGTGACATAGCCATTACGCTAACTGCTGGTCCCTAAATTTTATACATGTTTTTGCTACAGACATTTTGGGTGATCAACCAAAGACTTTTAAACAAAAATATACCCTATGAAAGTTAAATTCTGTAGAAGTTGAGTGCAAATATAATAGTAAGAAAAGGAAAGAGCAATATAAAGTCTTCAATTGTTAATGATGAGCTTGTTCATGAATTTTAATTGGATGTTGGTGGTATCAAGTCATTTTGCTATTAATATTTCATTAGATATATTTAAAGGCAATTACATAAATTTTATTTGGAAATGTCAATATTTATAATACAGTGGAATTTGCAACCTTTGCAATCTATTTAAGCATTTAAACTAATGATAAAATATTTTAGGAGTCATCTTAAAAATAGTTTTCCATGGTTTGACTACATTAGTCTAATGCCCTGGTTGGCCCACAAACCTAAGCATACTTTGATGACAGTACAGGAATAACTGTCAATATATGTTTATGTTGTAATCCCCTCACTACTCTTTAAATTGTGTCTTCAATAGCCTTTGGTGGAAAGTATCTATTCTGTTGAAATTCATATAGCTAATGTTTTCCTTTAGACCTGAATCTGAATGAAGCAAGATGGAGCTAGGGAACCTTTAGATCTGACATTGCCCACTTTTCTGAATTTGCAGATGTTATGTGCAAGAAATTATCAGATGGTATAATTCTGAGCTATTGTAGAGGAGGTGTCTATGAAGGATACTGAGTTATCTATTTCATCCCCTTCATTAAATAGAAAGTGTTTCCTTCTGTCAAAAGAGGTTAAATTTAAAAAAAAAAAAAAAAAAAGAGGTTAAACTTTGATCTCCAGAAGGCACATTCACCCACCATAGAGACAGAGAGAGAGAGGAAAAATGAGAGCCTCTCCTCCTCCCACCATAGGAAATGGTCATACTGAATCCCTTCTTCTCCATCTTCCACCACTTTGGGATTTTGAGCATGCACCCCTATGAGTTTGGTATGTCTGTCACCCCAACAGCACTGCTGGCCATTTGGGACCCAGCTGCCTCAACCTCCACACCAAGAGTTTTAGTTCTTTCAAACCCATTAACACGCTGAATGCAATGTCTCAGGGTTCTCTACAACCGAATGTCATTTTAGCTATATTATGGCTTATTATTTACCTTTTTTTCTATACTGAAGCGTATTGAGCAGTAAAACCATGATCATCATAAATCTTAAAAATTCTTATGTATTTATTTTTGACTGATGTAGTTTTTTGCCTTTTGCCTGAATGCTAATAGTACATGACTCTGATAAATTTTTTCCTAGGACATTCTCTTCTGCATCATTCCATTTATTTTGCTTAAACATTTGTCTTTATTTTCCTCCAGCAATTCTGCCACATTTATTTGTTTCAATTCTTCATCTTAGAACTTCCATGTTGTTTTAAGCAACTTTTCTTTTGCTCTTTCTTTCTCCTGGTATTCACCAAGTGTACGTAATATTATTGGATTTTCTGACCTGACTCACTTCTTCAATGTGTTCTCAAATTCTTATGGATACCTCAGCAATACATTTTAATAAAAATAAAGCCTTCACTTGAGCTCTTATTGTCTGCTATGTTTCTTTCTTCCTACGTTTCTGTCTTTGTAAGACAGCCAAATGGCCATTATTCACATCAGGTGAGGATCTATAGAAGTTGGCTAAATTTGAAGAGCCTTCAGAAAGTTCATGGAAGTTGTGTATTATGAAAAAACTATGTATAGATTTCAATTTTTTTTGCACCAAAATAAACTAGTACTTTAATTCCATTTTTCCATAAACTTGTTAAAGTCCTCTTGCAAAAACTTTCACTTACAACTGAAATGCTCAAAATTGTAGCTAAATGGCTTACATGATTTAGAATGATTCTGTGCTGACTTCTATTTGCTGCCTTTGAAACTTTTATGGAGTTTTAAGTTTAGAGTGTAACGTCATGTTTGACATAGTGAGTTATATGTATTGAGCTGAGTCTTCTTTTATTCTTTAGTTTCAGTTCCCTCAACCTACAATTTAATACATTCCTCAGCTAAATTTACTGTTAGAGAGTTCTTATTCATTATTTTAATTGTTGAACATGTTGAAAGATCCTGAATAACTGTTTATGCTAAATTTCTGGTCCACAGACCTTCTACATCTTAGTGAGATAATTTTATGTATTGCTTTGTTGAAATGTAAATTTGGGCAATTTAAAAATTATTTTATAGGAATTAATCTTTGTACTTATTATTGCCTTTTGAAGCCAAAAGGAGTCTAAAAGGAAATGAGTAGTGCTGGCTCACCTGTTACTTATGCCGATCCATTTTGCACTGTGCTTCTAATGACTTCTTGGAATTGCATTGAGAAACCACCTCTTCCTACAAGCAAAGGCAGCCCTAGGATGTTTTCAGGAATTATCTGGAAAGAAGATCATTCCTTCTGCTGGGGTGGTAAGTTAGCTGCTAGGGTAGGCAGAACAATGGTCCTCCAAAGATGTCTGTTTTAGTCCATTTGGGCCACTATTTTTTAAAAATGCCATAGACTTTGTAAACTTAAAACTCACTCTATTTCTCATAGTTCTGGAGGCTGGGAGGTGCAAGAGCAACATCTAGCAGATTCAGTGTCTAATGAGGGCTTGCTTCCTGGTCTATGGCTGTCTTCTCACTGTAACCTTACATGGCAAAAAGGGTCTTGTAGATATATTTAAGTTAAGGATCTTGAGATGGGAAGATTATTCTGGAATATATAGGTAAACCCAATGTAATCACAAGAGTCCTTACAAGAAAGAAGCAGGAGAGTCAGGAGAACCAGGAAAATCAGAAGAGAGGTAATTATAATGGTTGCAGAGGTCAAAGTGATGCAATTTCTAGTGCTGATGGAAGAGAGCCATGAGTCAAAATATCAGCAGCCTCTGAAAATTGAAAAAGTTCAGGATTAGTCTTCTCTAGAGACTTTAGGAGAATGCAGCCCTGCCAACACCTAGATTTTAGTTCAGTGATACTTCTGGCCTCAGAACTGTAAGGATGATAAATCTGTATGATTTAAGCCTGTTTGTGGTAATTTGTTAGAGCAACAATAGGAAACGAATACAACAGAGCACAGTGAAGGGCTCCTGATGTCTGCCCTCACCATCACTTTGGCCAGAACCTGTTTAGAATAGAACTAGTATAAAGAAGAGGCATGTTGGGACCAGCAGTTAACGTAATGGCTATGTTGCTGGACTCCCACGTAGTCGACCGCGGTGGCTTAAACTCATGCCAGGCACATGTGCATGAGTGCCTAAGATCCCGAGAGGAGAATGGAGGAGAAGGGATGGTGGCGTGGCCATCCCCCCGGGGGGTGCTCTCTGTCTCTCTCTGTCTGTCTGGCGAGCGCACACGCCCTATAGCAAAAACCTCTCCAAAAAAAAAAAAAAAAAAAGAAGAGGCATGTGACAAGACACATGGTATCGATAATGTTATTTAAACATTTGAATTCAGTCTTACTGAAATAAACAGGTATCCTGTATTTTTCAGTTTTGTTTGCCAACAATTTTGTTGTTTTTTGTTTCTGTTACTTTGGTCTGGGATCACTCATATTTGCATAAAGTTTATATGCAGTTTTTTTTTTTTAATTACAGTGAAGAGATGGAATTAAATGCCCCACAAATGAAAGAATTTGTAGGAATTGCAGACAAAAAAAAATTGGCATTATTTTTCCACCTTATATTTATTTTTCCCTTAGCATAAAGCAGAGTCTTCTGGTGCAGGCATTCCCCATTTCTCAGGGGAAATAAAGAGAGTGTCTTTGGTCACGGCAGCTTCTTGGCTCCACTGTCGTATCTGGTTTTACTAAATAGTCACCTCGTACATTGGCTCATCAGAAGCAATCATAACATTACCAAAATTTAACTTTTTTAGTATTTGCCAGTGAGTACTAGCAGCGCATGAAATTCTATTTGATAGTTATTAGTTCTCCATCCTCCTCTTCTTACATCAGAAAAGATGCATTAAGGAACTTTAAGAAATACAGGATGGGGACCAGCAGGTGGTGTAGTGGTTAAGACACTGAACTTCCATGTGGTTGACTGTGGTTCGAGTCCCAGACCTGGTGGCTTGAGATATGCCAGGCACATGTGTATGCATGCCCAGAATCCCAGGAGGAGAAGGAAGGAGAAAGGATTGCAGCGTGGTCATTCCCCCAGTGGGTGATTTCTTGCTTTCTGTCTCTGTCTCTCCAGCAAGTGCATGTGCCCTATAGCAAAAATTTCTCTATCAAAATAATTCAGGATGTAACCAGTTTAAAGTCAGTAAGAATGAGTGATAGATAGGAAACAATGAGATAGACACAGTGCAGTTTTTTGGTATTTCTTTATAATTAAATATAAATAAAACATGCAAAAAAAAGTAGAAAAGTCCCAGGCTGGAGAGTAGAAGGTGGAGAAATTCCCCAAACTGAAAGCTCAGTAATTATTTTTATTATGCACCTGAATCTTGAGTGAGGCTGAGGAAGAAAAAGTTTTTAAAAAGGGAGAAAAGTGGTCTGAGAAGTATTTCATGTTAGGTACATTCTCTTTACAGGCCAAATGATGTATAGTGATTGAATGTTTAAAAAAAAAAAAATGAGGGACCAGCAGTTAGCGTAATGGCTATGTCACTGGACTCCCACGTAGTCAACTGCGGTTTGAGTCCTGGACCCGGTGGCTTAAAACTCACGCCGGGCGTGTGTGCATGCGTGCCCAAGATCCCGAAAGGAGAATGGAGGAGAAGGGATTGCCGCGTGGCCATCCCCCCTGGGGGGTGATTTCTCGCTTTCTGTCTCTCTGTTTCTCTCTGACTGTCTGGCGAGCGCACGCGCCCTATAGCAAAAAACCTCTCCACCCCCCCCCCCCCAAAAAAAAAAGAAAAAAAAAATGAGAGACAAAATTACCAGCATGGAATTTTGTGAGCCATTGTTGGCACTGACATTCTTGTAGAGCATTGTGAACTTTAGACAACTTTTCACACACACAGAAAAACAATAATAATAGATAAAATAAATAATTATTTTAAAAAAGAGAGCAAAGTAAGAAATTCAATTTTGCATATATTGACTTTTATATCATTGTGGCACATCCATATAGGATAGCACTTAGAATAATTAACAAAGTAAAAGATTAAGAAAAGATGCTAGAAGAATATAGCACAAGGTCCATCTGTTTAATTCACTGGATAGCAGTGATGCTTAAAACACCTGACCAGTGCTATTTCACACACAGGGTTGTGAGGGTTAAGTGAAATAACATATGTGAACGTATTAATTCTTTGAAAAATTGTAAAGGGTTGTGTATATTAATTAATTTATTACTATTTTGGGGATTAGATAATGTAGATATCCTCTCTGTTTCATATAGTCAGATACATTACTTTTTCCTCGAGAGAAGACAATGCTTTTTCTCTATATGTCCCTGTAACCCCTAACACCTGGACACTTCCCCCCAAGTGTTTGCAGACTCTGAGGGCTGAGGTTTCTGTAAGCCCCGCCCTGCTGCTTGTCTCACTGTGCCTCACGAAAGCACAGAAATACACCGCAGCGTCCCTTAGCTGTGAGTCTGAGATCTTGAGACTGAAGGATTTGGCTTCCTTCTGGAAGTTCACAGAGAAGCGATTCTCTGTTGCATTCTGTTGCTTAAAAGCTTCTTGGCGGATAATGGGAATCATCTGCCCGCTGGGAGGTTGTTGGTACCAAAACAAATAATAATTACTCTCACTAGTGTCGTAGATGCAGTCCAGGGTCACTGTCTCTGTCTCCTGCACAGACATCTTTGACTGAGACTGAGTGACTGTCTGAGCCATGCTGAAACCTGTGGGAAAGAGGAGAGAAAGGACTCCATTGGTTATCATGTCAGAGAGAGAAACAAACTACAGCTGGTTCCCTGCCACCTGCCCACCTCTGCCTTTTTTATTGTTAATCCAAATGTCAGAGGCAAAGTCTATCTGCTTTCTTGTCCATACTAGCTAGGCTAAAGGAGTAGATTAGATCCTTCATGCTATTATTCTTTCTTAATTCCCAATCCTACTGCACCCTAGTAAAAGCAAATACTTGTGCATTTCTTACCAAGACAGGGGGAGACCAAGAATGCCCATAGCAAGCAGGTGCACGCCATGCTGGCAGCTCCCTTCTGCACGCTGAGAAATCACCCGCTCTGATCTGACCTGGGGTGTTAGCTGTGCCTGCAGTGTCACTGCTTCAGAGCAGGAAATGGGACACCAGGTGGGCTGTCGATGATGTCACTTACACTCATCAGTACTTTCTGTGTTTTGCTTCAGAGGGAAAAAACTGATCATAATATCTAATAAAAAAAATGATGTGTCAAAACTATACCATTTTCTGGAATGAAAAATGAAAAGAAGATGGTAAATTTTTTGAGTAAAAACCAGATTTGGAAAGGAGCATGAGATGGTTAGAGAAAAGACAGATAAAGCTAATTGAGTGATTTCAATTTTCTCTGTAAACCTTTTGTTTCTTTCCTTCCTTCATCCTTCCCTTCTTTTATTCCCTTCTTTCTAGTTGTGTTTTTCCTTTTCTTTCTTTCTCCTTTGCCTTACTCCATCTCTCTCTTTCTTATTCCTCTTGAAACCAATATCATAAAAATGGTCTCTGGGTTGTGATAACAGGTATTGGTCATATTTCTTTCAAAAACATTGTATTTTAGTTCTTTTAATAAGTGATTTCAAATAATAACAGCAGAAATGACATTACTCAGTCCAGGGACAATTTAAAGCAGGATTTTGGTATCTATTATTTACTGATGACTTTTTTCTTTTGTAAAAAATAATATTTGGATTTGTCTATGTCAGGGAACTCTACAACATTGGTGGCAAGCGTTTCTGTAAGGACTTCTATTAATGACGATGTGAAGGAAGAATAAAACAATTAACGTAAAATTCATTTGGGAACATTCTGTGCTGCATGTCTGACAACTTTCACTGGCATTTTATTTTTCTCATATATACATTCTTATATGAGAGAGGAAAGGTTAGGAATTACAGCCTTCACTTCATACAAGAGACAACTAAGGAGAAATAAAACCTCACAATGAAAGGAATCACTGGTCTCATTTGCATTAATTTTCTCTCCCTACAGAATTTGTGTCACCCAGTCTTAGATTTGGTCATATCTATGATCCAATTTATATAAACTTATCCCCTGTGTTAAGAAAGAAGGGTAAAATAAAATTAAAAGCTGACTTGCAGTATAGGGAATGGTAGCCTTACCTCTCTCTTCTGGTCTATTATCTACATTTGGGAAACATGGCAGACTATGGACATTTTGCCTCAGATGTTATTAACCCCAGTGGCTTTTTTTTTTTTTCTTGTATATTCCTTTACTTTTTTTTGTAAATTTTTTTATACATTCAATCACATTATTTAGCTTACAAAGTGAGCATTTCAATATGTGAACATTTCTCCCCAGTCCAGTTGATCAAAATATCTTCAACAGAAAACACCACACCTCCCCATCCTGTCAATGCTCTGCCTCTGTATCCCTCCTCCAAATGTCCTTCCTTAGGTCCCACTCCTCCACACACACCACATCTGGCATTCACACCCATCTCTTGTGTTTGTACAACCTTAGGTCAATCAGTTTCAGTTATAGAGTGCAGACACTCAATGTTTATTGCGGCACTATTCACAATTGCTAAGACATGGAACCAACCCAAATTCAACCCGTAGGGATGAATGGATTGAAAAACTGTGGCACATACACTCTATGGAATACTATTAAGCCATAAAAAAACAACAAAACTGGCTTTTGACAGAAAGTGGAAGAATATGGAAGATTTTCTGCTGAGTGAAGCAAGCCAGGCTATGAAGGAGAGATATTGTATGTCCTCACTTAATATATACCCAGTGGCTTCTTAAGGTACAGCTTGCTAAAATGCTGTAGGTGGTACAATTCTCTCTCTTGTTTACTCAGTGATTACATTTTTACCCTACCTACCATGTTCTGGTCAATGTCACAGGAATTGGTAGATATGTGATTACTTTACAATTTCCCTCATCTCCTCTCCAGTCTTTACTGGAAACTCAAGATGGTTGGTCTGCCATCTCTTTTTATCTCAATCCTGCTGAAGCTGTGAGGTCACTAGCAAGGCTTTCAGGAGTAAATGTTTTCTGCTTCTTTGCTGAGCTCACTGTGCTTACCATGTTAATTTGAGATCCAAGGCCAGAGTTCATCCTTTCATTTTAGATTTTCTTGATCCAAGATAATCAAAACTTTAGAATCTTAGATCCATCATCCAATCAGTCCCCAACTTCTACAGGGAGTTAATCAAGTTATGAAATTCTGAAGACAGAATAAAATGAACTTCCAAATGGGCAAAAATGGGGCTGGGACTGGGCAGACAGCTTCTTCTGTTGGAAGCAGGACTCTAAGCAATCTAAGAAATTTGAACGTGCTCCCTTGGGATGTCAGTCTTAACTGGTAATGCCTATTGCAGGATTTCTCTCTGGAGTTAGACTATAAGAAGTAAAACTAGGAAAAATTACGTGAGTACAACATGCCTATCCCATGATCTCATGGGAGAATTTTCACAGATTCAGAAACTTAGGCACACCAATCAATGGCACAGGTGTGAAAAGCTGCTCCAGAAGTCAAGATATGTCCTCTTGGGTGGGTCCTGATTCAAGAATACTGACGGTTCCAAGTCCTAATTGACTATGTCATACGTAGTTTTCCCATGACTCTCAATTCCTTATCTGAAAAAAGTGAACAAAATAGCTTTAAGAGTCCTTTGATAAGGGACCAGCAGTTAGCGTAATGGCTATGTCGCTGGACTCCCACGTAGTCGACCGCAGTTCGAGTCTCGGACCCGGTGGCTTAAACTCACGCCAGGCGCATGTGCGTGCGTGCCCAAGATCCCGAGAGGAGAATGGAGGAGAAGGGATTGCGGCGTGGCCATCCCCCCTGGGGGGTGATTTCTCGCTTTCTATCTCTCTGTTTCTCTCTGTCTGTCTGGCGAGCGCACACGCCCTATAGCAAAAACATCTCCAAAAAAAAAAAAAAAGAGTCCTTTGATAAAAGATTTTCTCTTACTTACTATATTCATTTACGATTTTTTTTTTTTTTTTTTTGGCAAGAAGAAGTGAGGAGATTGTTTACTAACTCTTGAGTGGGGGTCTCAGTGCAGGACATGGGGCAGGTGTGTTTGGGTGTTCGTGGGGAACACAGGTTCCCTGTGGTGCAGAGGTAAGTGGCCAAGTCTCCTGTCTGGGTGGCCTTAATGTGCAGAGAGTGGTGGAAATAATGTATATGCTGATGATAATGTATATGGTAATGTCCTTGACTTGACTAAGATGCACTGTATTCATGCTGGGAAAAACCATGTTATACACTGTAAATATGTACAGTAATTAAATTTGAATAAAAAATAAATTTAAAAAAGAAGAAAAAAATATACTGAGAGTGGTGGAGTTGGCACCAGTGCTGAAGGAGGCTGCTGATCTGCCCAGGTGCTATAAAGCCTTAGGTAACAAAAACAAAAACAAAGACACCAGATTTATTCTAGATCCTTTTTATCTTGTGAAAGGATGGTGTGTTCCAACAAAAGTGTTTCAGTTCTTTTGTATATATTAGGGACAGAGCAGACTCAACATGAGACAGGCTTTTGATGGGATTAAGCAGTGCCCTCTTCAGGTCAAAGAGATAATTGCTGAGGCAATTCAAGATAACGCCTCTACAGGGAAAGAACCAAGTTTACTTTAGAAAATCTATCCTGGAAATGATCTATTTATCTGAATTTCAGCTTTCTATTTACTCTAAAACAAATGATCTTGATGTTTAAAATGCACCATATCCTTTTCATTACCACTGCTTTCTTATTTTTATGCCTTATGTCCCCAAAGAAATATGTGACTATGTTAGAACGTACTGATTCTTCCCCTTGATATTCTTTCAGGAATAGAGGATGATTATAAAATAAATTTTAAGCAGAACCACAGGGCTTTATCAGCACTTATTATGTGCCCGACATATAATGAAAGTGTGAAATGCCGAATGAGACGAAGTCTGTCTTCATAGAGACTGTCATGCTTGCATGTAGGGAGGAAAGATGAAAATCTTAAAATAATAACAAATGCCTCAAGAAGTTATGTCTTTAAGAGTTGAAGTGTTTGGTTCAGATCTGGTACTATATTCCACTGGAAAAGATGCAATTAAGATATACTTTGACTATTATAGAAGAACCCTTAGAGAAGAAGGAATTTTAAGGTGTGCCTTATAGGACTAATGTGGTTTGACAGACTGAAATATACATCGAGGGAAATTTCGGTGAGTGAAACAACCAGAGAAGAAATGTTGGAGCCAGCCTTGAGCTTGAGGTGCTTATGGTCAGTGAGGGAAAGAGACTGACTAGACGAGAGGCATAATTTGGAACGAACTAGGAATGAGGTTTACAAAATAGAGAGTGAGCAGATTCAGCGAGGGGAGCAATAAGAGTGAGACAGTTGAAAGAGTTTAAATGTGGTAAGTAAAGTTTTTGAGCACAGAAGAAAATTCAGTCACACGCATGTGGAGATTAGGATGTAGTAAGTGTGCTCTGTTTTTGAAAACATAAAGTGATATTTTTTCCCCCAGTTAATCACTCAAGGACCCACCTGCCCTCATTGGTAATCAGACTAGTAAACTTAATCTCAAACTCTTCTCCATCCTTTCGCTATTAAAATTTCCAAGAATCTCCATATTAGTTTGGTTTGTACTACTCAGATGCATGCTTGCCCTCTATTATTTCCACTGTATTACCAAGTCTTCTAAGTGGTGGCTGGCTGCAATCTTTAAAGAAGATAAACCTTCCTTAGAACAGGAAGGTTGCATGACAAGAGCTCCCATCTCCACTTCTTTAACTGATACTAAGGCTGTGATTGATTCTCCTCTGCTCCCTCCGCCAACACACCCTCGAGATCTCCTTACCCTTGAATAGTAGTACTTCAGGAGGCCTCAATGATTTGCTTTATGGATTGACTCGGACCTTCAGTACTGAGGGATCTCAGTTTGTGATCACTGTGTACTTTTCAGTTGTTGCTACAACTGCCACTCCACTTGCTGTTTTGTTATGGGGGAGGGGCATGGAAACATCAGGGGACAGACACCAGAGTTCACTCTTAGTGAAACACTTAGTGCCTGACATATTTCTCCTCACCCTCATTGTGTCAGAACAGCCTGGCACTTTGTGATAATCAGGGTCAATCACACATCCTAGCGTAATAACCCCTCTCTCTCTGCTTGCTGGACTTCCGGCACAAGGACTACAAGTGACCTAGATGGCACTTTCTGAATCCTCAGGTGGAAGCATTCTTCCTGTGGGAACTAGGGCCTCCAATCCAGCAGAGCCTAGGGTTGCAGGAAAGGAAAACATAAGTTCTGAAAATAGGTTACAAGGCGTGATATGACAACATTCTATTCTATTGGATTGTTGGGAAAGTCCTGAGACATTTTTGCATAGAGAAACAGAAAATATTTCATGACTTTTCTGATAACCCAATACTTCCATTTCTTGGCTTTTAAACTTGTGCCATAGCATCATATATCAGCCAGTGGATTAGTATTATTACTTCCTAGAAGATATCATTCCAACCACTAAGGAATTGTCCCTTAGCTGGCTCCTTGCACATGTCTTAATAGGTCACTCCATCATTTTTCTGACCTAGTACCATGGACCTAGGTCATCTTTTAGGTCTGTGGTTTGCCCAGTTGTGCTGCCCCTGGTTGTGTCCCCATGGTTTACCTTCTGTGTCCTAAAATGGGTAGCTTGTTTGGGGGAAGGTTCAATTTTGGGTTAGATGGATGAAAAAGAATAAATACCAACTAACAGAATGGAAAATGTTAAGATTGCTGGCAATAAGAGTATCCAGGAATATTGTAAAGAATTGCTGGGCAGAGAGAACACTTAGGATGCCTGACCTGTCTTGCATTCCATACAAAGCTCTGAAGGTTAAATGCAGTAGTTCCTATGAAGACCCTGGTAAAACCGGAATGCAGCATGCATGTCATTATCCTTGTTTCTATGTTAAGGACTGAAGCTTGCAGATATCCATCTCTCAGAGTTTCTTATAGCCAGCTAAGAGGAGATTTTATTTTCAAAAGAAGCCAATGGTTTTATATTCCTGTTACCTCAGGGACACCCCAACTTTTGCACAGACTCTGAGGGCTGAGGTTTCTGTAAGCCCCGCCCTGCTGCTTGTCTCACTGTGCCTCACGAAAGCACAGAAATACACCGCAGCGTCCCTTAGCTGTGAGTCTGAGATCTTGAGACTGAAGGATTTGGCTTCCTTCTGGAAGTTCACAGAGAAGCGATTCTCTGTTGCATTCTGTTGCTTAAAAGCTTCTTGGCGGATAATGGGAATCATCTGCCCGCTGGGAGGTTGTTGGTACCAAAACAAATAATAATTACTCTCACTAGTGTCGTAGATGCAGTCCAGGGTCACTGTCTCTGTCTCCTGCACAGACATCTTTGACTGAGACTGAGTGACTGTCTGAGCCATGCTGAAACCTGTGGGAAAGAGGAGAGAAAGGACTCCATTGGTTATCATGTCAGAGAGAGAAACAGGCAGACTTACAGATAATTCCCAATCCCACCCACTGTATCTCTTCTTGATTCAAGGCCCAAGCAGCAAGAATCAATTTTCTGCCTCTTGATAACAGGGTCCTGTGAGGCAATGCATTTCATGTTCTATCAGCTCTTCTCTCTTGTTCCAGAGCCCATTAAATATCATTATAAATAATGACCTACACCTTCCTTACCAAGACAGGTGTAGACCATGACTGCCCACAGCAAGCTAACATAGACCATGCTGAAAGCTTTCTCCTCAGGGTGAAAAGTCTCCTGCTGTGATCTGGGTTCCCCTCTGTGCTTGGTGACACTTCTGCTTTAGAGCAGGAAATGCTATGTCAGGTGGCTGGGTGACTTATGCCTCACCAAGGAGCGTTCTTCCAATCCCTTTTGGTTTTTCTTTTAGAAAAAAATTTATCTTTGCTTACAATTTCAAGTGAAAGTGAAAAGTGTTTCCTGAGTTTAGGATAAGAAAATAAAGAGGAAATGGAGCTGGCACATTTATTTATTTATTTATTTATTTATTTATTTATTTATTTATTTATTTATTTATTTATGAGAGGTTTTTCGCTATAGGGCGCGTGTGCTCGCCAGACAGACAGAGAGAGACATAGAGACAGAAAGCGAGAAATCACCCCCCAGGGGAGATGGTCATGCTGCAATCCCTTCTCCTCTATTCTCCTCTCGGGATCTAGGGCACACACGCACACGCGCCTGGCGTGAGTTTTAAGCCACTGGGTCCAGGACGCGAACCGCGGTCTACTGTGTGGGAGTCCAGCGATATAGCCATTATGCCAACTGCTGGTTCCCTGGCACATTTATTTTTGATAATACTTACTTTTGGAGAAGAGAATAGGACCCAGAATGGTGGGCTTCGTGGGGTTTCATCCGTAGCAATGGTAATCTCTATAATTTTTCATTTTTGTCAACATAAAAATGACAAAACGAATATGGTAAATATGGCCATGTGAGGAGTGATAAAGATATACCTGTTACAGTGATGTATTCACTTCTTTTTTTAAAAATAATTTCTCAGAATAAACAAAGAATAAGAAAAAAACATGCTTGTGACTAAAAGTAGCACTTACTAAATTCAGAAATAAGTGGAAACAGAATATGGAGCATGGATTGTACTAAAATTTTGCATGGATACTTTTGGAAAAATAAGACCTTGTTCACGCTATATCAAGTTCTGAAATAAATATTGCAGACGTTCTCATCACCACTAAATTATTTCACATCACTTACATCAGGTTGCTCTCATAACTCTCATTACACTTTGAGAAAATATAGTGAACGAGAAACTTTAAAAAAGCTTACTCTGATTCATTAGAATTTTCTGTTTCCTGAGGAGTGTCAGTGATTCTTATATAACTCTAGAGTTGGGGATCACAGGCTGGGATTATGAGTGGGGGCTCTGTCACATACTGAGTGCTCTCCAAGGAGCATGAGTTCTTTGTAGCAGGCAGGTGGCTGGATGTCCTTGCCCAGAGAGATGTGCAGGAGTTGTGAACATTGGGACCAGTCATAAAGGAGGCTGCTAAAACCTCATGCTCTAAAATCTAGTTTGATAGTGATGGAAGAAGGAACACCAGAATTTCTCCATCCTTGCCTGATAATTTGAATTTCTGGAATCTGGTTTTGGATCCCTGAACACCAGTACCAATAAGAGGATTTGTGCGTAAGTAGTTTATTGCAGTTGCTTCTAGGAAACATTGGCAGGAAGTGAATAAGGGAAGAAAAGAAGCCAAGACAGGGGATGCCTTCAAGCCAGTTACCACCATGGACAATTGGAACTTAATTCATCTGGTAATTTTTGGAAACAGAATAGCACATTTTTTTGTAGTTATCCCAAATGAAGCATGAAGAAGCTGGAGTAATTATCCATGAATTCATGATCCATCACTGATCAGGGACTGCTTTGGGGCAGTAACTCGCTGGCATTTCTGGCTTGCCTTACACACCATCTACTGTGCACTGCTCCTATGGCCAGAATGTAGTCCTCAGAGTTGCTGGGATTTTTGGTGAGCAGTGTTCAATGTGTTGTGGGGACTGCTAAGCGAATGTAAGTGGGCCACCAAGAGCATTTATAAAGCTCATCCTTTGCCCTGCTTAGATCCACTTGTGCTCTGTGATAAATTCACTCAGATCAGGACCAGCAGTCAGTGTAATGGCTATGTCGCCAGACTCCCATGGAGTCAGCTATGGTTCAAGTCCCAGACCCAGTGGCTTAAACTCACTCCGGGCGCGTGTGCGTGCGTGCCCAAGATCCTGAGAGGAGAATGGAGGAGAAGAGATTGCAGCGTGGCCATCCCCTCTGGGGGATGATTTCTTGCTTTCTGTCTCTCTGTCTTTCTGGCGAGCGCACATGCCCTATAACAAAAACTTCTCCAAATAAATAATAAATAAATAAATAAATAAATAAATAAATAAATGAAGTCACTCAGATCACTAGTTAAAAAAAAAAAAAGACAACAGGAGGGTTATTGGGACAAGTTTTAGTTGCTGTAGTTGATCCCATGGCTGTAATTCCCATTTATTCCTCTCAATCCACCTCTTAGACCATTGATTCTTTATTCTTCTTGCCTTTGGCTAATACTTCTACTGTTCCAGATTCCCTGACCAGGGAGGTAACCTAGACCTTCAGTCCTTAGGGATCTAAGCCAATGATTATTCTGCCCTTGGTAGGCCATTGTTACTGAAATTGCCTATTTTCAGTATTCACAGACATGAAAGTGCTAGAAGTCACCCCCTGAAACTTGGATGCATTTCCCCAGATCTTATAAGATAACAGCAGCTTTACATCTTCATGATAGTCAGGATAGATTGCCCCTGCTGGTGTTGTAACTCCTTTCTTGGTTTTTTAGTTCAACTGGAGTGTGGATCCCCAAATGACCAGGTTGTATATGTAACTCAGGTTCGGTTAAAAACATTTGTTTTCCTAATAGAAGCATCTTCATCTTCATTCTCTGCAAGAGGAACAGGATCTCTAGTCCAGAAGAACTAGAATTTGAAAATCAGAAGCACAAAATTAGATCACTGAAATGAGATTCAGTTGGAAAGTAGTTCTATTTCTACCCCTTGGTGCCCAGGTCCATGTAATTTACAACTGCTCTTGGTACCCCACCCATAGCACTGTCTTGAAGAATAACTTTTCAACCTCACAAAAGCTGGTGGCAAGTCATTCCAGTGATCATCCCACTGTTCTAGCAGGCGAGTGCTTGGGGGTAGACGCACATACCTACTTTACATTCTCTTACTAAAAATGGGCCACTGATGCCAAGGTATGTGACGTCCCTTGATGAACATAATTATCAGTCAAATACTCTGAGCCCTTACTTCATGTTTCTATGTGAGGTACTGTGGAATAGAAGGTAAACGCATAACTAGAATATTCGGTGATAATAAAAAAATTTCTGCCCCCTCCAGAGTGGAAGTAGTCTAATGTAATCAACTTGCCAACAAGGTTGGTCTCCATGAGAAGTGGTTCCATACTCAAGGTTCAATTCTGTATCTGCTACTGATAGGCTGGATATTTGGCAGCAGACATCGCCAACTCTGACTTAGCAAATCAAAGCCCATGATTCTGGGTTCATAGAGAACCTCCATCAATTCACCTTGGCTAATGTAATCATGGGTTTATGGTTGAAGCACTAAAGTAGTCAAGAACAGAGACTGGTTGATATCCTGTCTGGATGGATCATCTTGTTGACATGTTCACTCAAGTTTCTGTCTGTAGTGGATGCTCCCTGGTGGGTATTGACATGAGACACAATGATATGACTAGTTTGTGCAGTGCATTGCACCTTCAGTTCATGGTCATCCCTAAGTGGGACTTAACCTTCTCTCTCCCCACCTGCTCAGGGTTATGACTCTCAAAAAGAGCAGGTTGCTGGGTAGTTTTTGAAGACTCACAGTTTGTAACCGCTGGTCATACACCATAGCTTTTTCCTCTACTAGCTGGTTGAACTTTTTCTTTTAAGAAGTCACCAGCATTCTCATCAATTGTGTTTTCTTTTCACTTTTCCTTTATAAACTTGGTACCATTTTCCCCTCGGGTTTAAGTATTTGATATCCTAAGCTAATCTTTTGGGAACTTCAAAATATATTTTCTTTCATTACTGAATTTGATGGTTGTGGCTTTCAAAACTTTGTATTTCCTATATCTTTGTAAAAGTCTGCAAAGGAGCTCAAAGGCAAGAATTTTACTCTGTTCTCTTTGTTCTTTAGTGCTCTCTCTTTTCTGATATTAAGCTTCAAGGTTTTGGACTAGTTTTAACAGAGAAAGAGTGTCACACTGAGAAACAAAATACATTAGATGCTATTTGAAAACGTTATTCCTCTGCACATGGTTTTCAAATAAATGTTTGACATTGGGCTACACAAAAGCCTCTCACATTTCCCTTGGCAACAGCAAAGTCAGGGTAAGTGCTCTGCTGCCCTTATGAAAGGAGATGTGTCTGGGCCTCTTGGCAAGGTTTAGGGACAGGGTCCAGGTGCCCAAGGGGCACTGTGTACTTGCTGCACACCAGAAGGTGGTTGAGTCATCCAGCTGGGAATCCTGTACGTGCAGGGAAAAGTGCTGGCCTTCTTTATTAAGCCTGATTGTGATCCTTCCATTGCTATTCTCTCTTGCATTTGATAGCATTTTTATCAGAGAAACAAGGCCTTCCTCAGGGCCCTGACGAAACCACTGGAATAAATTGGAAGCGCTGTCTTTGTAAGTGCAGTTCAGTGTGAAGTTCTCACCTTCCTTGACAGTCAGGAAAGGAGGACTCTGTTCTACTGGCTGTTGTCCATTCGTCCCTGTTCAGAAGGAATAGAGAGGTTTTTTCATACGTAAAGAACTGATTTTTCACCTGTTTGTTTTTAGAATGCTCCTTATTTGTTTTACATGCCTTAGAATAAACCTCAAATTGTCCTGGATCCTCTAGATTTCATTGCCAGGGATGCTCTCTCTTTCCCTCGTGAGCTCCCTTTCTCTCCCTCCTCCCCCCACTCACAGGTCAGCGGCACACAGAGGAGCATCAGTAAAGCTCTCAGGGGAGTCTCCATACTTTCTTCTTCCTGGAGCCTCTGAAGATTCAGCCTGGAGGCCTGGAAGTGACCATGATCAATGGGCCACGTTGATCACTACTCTAGTTCTGCTCTTTTGATCCGGAAGCCCTGGGGGCCCTTCATTCTACTTTCACATCCAGTCCAGATCTCTCTGTCACACTGAACACATTACTGAATGCCCTTCCTCCTGCCCCTCCTCCTGCTGCTGCTTGGTCCACCTCCTTCTAGTTTTCAGCAATAGTCCTGTCAATGCAAGCACTGCCCCCATGTGGTCTGAGCTGTTTTTAAAAAACATTTTTAAAAATTTGCCCTTAATAGAAGGTAACTCATGTTAAATTAAAGGAAGAGAGAACATTCAGAGAAGCAAAAAACAAACACAAAGCATAGAAAACAAATATACTGTTAAAACATTCTTCAGTGATGATAGTGTGGCTATCCTTAGCACCTGGAACTCTTCCTCACTCTCCTCACTCTAATGGAAACTCATGCAGGCTCTTTTTCTGTATCACAATGTGGGATATAACTAGTTTGAGAGAAGACCTGATTCTTTCTCTCATCTGGTGAGGGTCTACGAATGGCTTTTTAATTATCTCTCAATCTGAACAGCTTTAAAATAGTCCAGAGTTAGACCCTTTTCCAAATTCTCTCTAAAATTACAATGGAGAGAAGTACGGTATTGTTACTTTTAACATGTTCTCAGCTATGAGAAAGCAGCCTGGTATGTAGCTACCTCTGAACATGCTGGTGCTTTTTGAAAACATCTTGTACTGAGACCTGGGCACCTGGGAGGACTCCAGGGCCTCCTCGTTGCACACACTGGTTACCTGGAACCCTGCTTTACGGTCTCCGGTGCTTGAAGCAAAAACGCTCACTCTGCTGATGCTGGGCACCTATTCCTTAACCACGTTTTCTCAACTACAGCTCCTGGAGAAAGCCCTGGCCCTGGCATATCTATCGCCATCCCTTTCTTGTTTCTTACTGTGACTGTGAGGTGAGTGGCTGTAATACTGAGTCTGTGAAGAGTAAAGAGAGCTCCTTTGATGCTAATTGTGGATATTGATCTCCATTCTTTCTGGGTGGAATTATGGAAGACAGGGGGACTCTACTTCTTGTAGCTTCCCCCCGAAGCACAGTGTTATTGTGCCTCAGACTGGAGATAGCTTGCTCTCAGAGATGCAAGGTCTGAGTAGGAGGGAACTACCCGCCCTTGTCCTCACATTCCTGCTTGAGAAGAGGCAGACACATGGAGTCATCTCTGGAGACTGGCTATTTGTAATGGGGCACACTTTCCTGGGGACGTTACAGTTATTCTTTTCCCAATCAGAGCACCCTCAAATTGAATCAGATGTGGAACCACAGAAATGCTACTAAACTTGTATTTGTCTTCTAAAGATTTTTTTTCTATATTGATGAGAATACTTATCAGAATGAGCTCAAAGAAGGGGATTTTAGCCTGGGAAAACATGAAGGAGATGGCCCAGTTGCTTAAAGGAAGTAGCATTTATGAGAACATTTTCCTGGGAATTTTCATCTCTTCTTTCTCAGGTATGGTGATTTCAACACTCTAAGTCAGTACCAGCAGTATATCTAGTTAAAGAAGAATAATAATTGATCAGCAATATACTACTTGAAGATGAATAATAATTTTCATGATGATAGGCAGGAGTTGTGGCAGGTCCACAGTAAAGGCTGAATGTCTGCTACCTAAAATTCATTCAACTTAACCTTGTGGGGATGTTAATAAAATATACAAAATGAATATGCTAATTGTACAGTCAGGAAGACAGAAGAACACACACATAAAGTTAACTGACTCTAGGGGGCGGTGCGTGATAGACATCAGCCCTGATTACCATAGATACAAAGCATAAGAATAAGTATTTCCAGTGAAGCATCAGTAACTTAATAACTGCAAGAGCTAAGAGCAGAAACATGATATTTTCTCTATTGATGCATAAAGGCATTTGACAAAATATAACACATCATAATGTCAAAACCAGTTTAAAAATAGAACTTAATAACTAATTCCTTAACGTAAATTAGTGCATATACCACAATCCAAGACCAACACTTACTTTGAGGATGCTAGACACTTTTCTATAATAGTAGGAGAAAGAAAAAAATGTTCTTAATGTCTACCACTATTTTACAGTGTGTTGGAGCTACTGTATAATGCAGTCAGCCCAGAGAAAAACAGATAGAAGCAGAAGAATTGGACAGATGCCGGAACCTGCTCGACTGAACACGTTTCTCTGAGGTGGGGAGACTGTGGATTAGAAATAAACGTAACAACACACAAAGACACACAAGTGTAGCAAAGCAAGGATGGGGTGAGCCCGACTTCTCTGATGGAGAAAGCTGTGACCAGGAACTGGCCTCCGTTTTCTTCTTTTAAAGGGCAGAAAATGGGGGAAGAGGAAATGGAATGACCTGCCAGTTGCTTTTGGATGCAAATCGTCTGAGGACGTGAAAATGACTGGTGCCATGTAATTTCTCTGATCTTTTGGGGTGAAATCTGGTAAGCACATGTGGCTTCCTTTAGCTTGATACTGCTCTGCCGTATCAGTATCTGGTATGGACAACAACAGGCAGATAGCCAACTACAACAGGCAGATATTGTTTTCATGTGCAAATGCCTTCATAGCCTGCAAATGAAGCTCACGTTTCTGCTAGTGTCTAAAGGTCACCATGTTCGCTCAGATTGGCCCCTCTCCACAGAGGGGAAAGCAGTAAAATATGTGCATGCTTGTATATGAAATAATTATATATCAGAAAACATCAAAAAGAACCAAGACCCCCACTACCAACAAGTTACCAGAATCTAGCACTGAGCCCAAGTTCAGTAGCTCGCTGCTCAAGATGCAAGAGTTGGTGGAAAGGAACATTTGCTTTATTCAGGAAGCTGACAACCTCGAAAGGCAACAGACTGTTGTCCAAAGGCCATCTTTGAAGTGCTGGCCTAGCAAGGACTATAAAAGGGGAAGTAAAGGGGAGGGCGTGCTCTTTTGCCTAGCACAGCAGTTCATCATTTCCTAGACTGGTTTCACGGAGGAGACTGGTTAGCATCAGGGTTGTTGCTTTTAGCTATGGCTGGGTCAGATAGATCCAGTCATCAGGACAGAACAGTCTCATCTCTTCCTATGTATTTGCTTTGTGGTTTCAAGGCCTTTAGGGCCTAGTCTCTGAGTTACTTTAGTTCTTCTCTTCTCCCTATTACAAAAAGACTGATTATAATATAAACGACACTTTAGAAAAAGCATTCTTGGGACCAGCAGTTAGCGTAATGGCCATGTCGCTGGACTCTCATGTAGTCGACCGCAGTTTGAGTCTCAGACCTGGTGGCTTAAACTCAAGCCGGGCGCATGTGCGTGCATGCCCAAGATCCCGAGAGGAGAATGGAGGAGAAGGGACTGTGGCATGGCCACCCCTCCTGGGGGGTGATTTCTCACTTTCTGTCTCTCTGTCTCTCTCTGTCTGTCTGGCTAGTGCACACGCCCTATAGCAAAAACCTCTCCAAAAAAAGAAAAAAAAAGCATTCTTGTCATTCTTATGTTAAGCCAAAATAAAGGATTAAAAGAAAATGTGAAAGAGAACACATTTTCTACTGCACAAAAGTATAAAGAGCGAGAAATAAAAGAAAATTCTTCAGTGAAAAGTGAGACTAGGCAGACAGATTGATTAGCTGGAATAACAAACCAATGATTAGGTTCAATTATATGTGGAAATTTAGCATATGACAGAGACAGCATCTCAAGTCAGCAGGGAGGAAAGGCTTTGCAATATGTTTGAATGACTTGTATATTGTGTAGGTATGAGGTTATTGGTGACAAATGTGATTATAACAGCATCTTATTTTAACCAATGGTCTTCAAACTGGAATCCTGTACTCTTGGAGGAATACAAAGACTTTCTTAGGGTTATGCAGGCAGAGACATTTCTAAAGAAATCCATTTTTTTAAAATTTCCAGTGTGTGTGTATGTGTGTGTGTGTGTGTGTGCGTGTGTGTGTGATATCTATCTATCTATCTATCTAGTCTTCAAAAGGTTCATGGAAATGCAAATGATGAGAAATCCATGAATGGATTTCTATTTTTTTTGTACTTTAATTTCATTTTTCCATGAGCTTTATGAAGACCCCACAGGTACATACACACATTTTCCTAGAACTGTTCTGCTTTACCACATGCTGAAGTTCAAATGTCATGCTACTTCTTCATTCTCATTTCTCTTTCCACCATCACTCTTCTCTCCCACCCCAAAGAAAGTAGACATCTCAACCAATCTGAATGGCGCATTGCTCCAGGGTGCTAAAAAAAAATTCTCCAAGGGATCAAGCAAAGAAACAGTCCATTAGCTTCTGGCTTCCGAGGAAACTAGAGCTAAGTAGGAAATAATGCAAGATGAAGATATATTTCAACTAGGTAACAACCTCAAAGCAAGGTTTCTCAGGTTATCTATCCATCTATCTTAGAGATATGAAATGAGTTGCTTGTTACTGAAAATCATCATGTAACATCTTTATTTGAATTGAAAAATGAAATCAGACTTTTTCTGATAGAAAAGTTAAAGATTTTAAGATTTTTGGCTCTAGTAACTAGGTGAATAATATTGCCAATTTATTGAGATGGACAAGGGTAAGGAGAGAGCGTATGGGAGAGAACCAGACATTATGTTTTGGATATGTTAGATTTTAGATGCCAGTTAAACATCTGGTGTAAATGTTATAGAGTTATAGTATACACAAATCTGAATCTCAACGGAGAAGGCTAGGATGGAAATGGAAATTCTGGAGTCATTCACATATAGATGGAAATTAAAGCCATATGCCTAGGGCCAGCCCAGGGCAGCTGGATCTCAGATGGTGACTGCATTTGAGTCCTGGACCAGGCAGCTTGAGAATCACTTTGGGTGCACATTTCTGCATGCCCAGAACCCTGAAGGGAGGGGAAAATGGAGAAAGAATTGCAATGTGACCATTCCTCATGGGGAGTGCTTTTTCACCTTTTCTCTCTCTGGTGAGCACACGCACCCTCTGGCAATATATATATATATATATATATATATATATATATATATATATTTTAATGAAGTCATATGTCTGGATGAAATTACTTAGAGAGTAGATATAGATAGATTATATGTTTGAGAACTGAATTCTGAGACAACTCAGCATCTACTAGTCAACAAAAAGAGAGTGATCCAGGAAAAGAGACTTGAGATTTGAGGAGGACTAGTCTTGTGAGGTCCAAGTCAAACAAAAAAAAAAGGGGAATCCCAGCATTCAAGCAAGAGTGGCATTTCAAAGAGGGAATAGTTATAATGTAAAATAGTTCTGAGAGCTTCAGTAAGATAAGGAATAGTAGTGGATCATTAAGTTTGTGTACAGAAAAGTCATCGGTGGCCCAGGCTGGTGATACAACTGGTGGTAAAATAAAGTGCAGTGCAGGAAGCCACATGGCTGACTGTGGGACTGAATCCCCCACATTGGTCTGAAAACACACTGAGCAAGTGCACGAGTACAAACTTGACAAGTGAGGGCTGGAGAAAGGATCACGCCTTGACAAGGCCCAGTTAAGTGTGCTTTTGAACTCTCTCTTTTTCATTTATGTACATGTACATACTCTCTATGGTGAATAAAATAAATAAATTGATAAGAAGAGTTATTGGTCATTGACTTTTGGCAAGAGTGATTTCAATGGAATGTTAGGAATTAAGAAAATCTCACTGAGGGTATTTAAGAACGAAATGGGTTAGGGAATAGAGAATGCATTTAGGACCATTTTAAAGGAGTTATATTATTAAGAGAGACAAGGAATGAAAAGTCTTTAAGCTGTTTTTACTAGAACCGGAACCACTACTTCCAGTTCTAGGTTACTATTCCAATGACATGATAAGAAATTAAAATTTATATTTAAAGATCTTTACCATAATCTTACTTAAAAATGATGAAAAATTAGAAATAAATAATCAGAACATTCCCAAACAGGAAAATTATGACATTAATATGGTATATCTAGAGAGTAGGATGTTAGACAATCAATTCAAGTAATGAATCAAGGCATTTTTAATAAAAGAAAACATAAAATTATTTCCCCCATCTCATGTAAGTGCATGCAAAACAAGGAAAATAAGTAAAAGCAGAAACAAAAGTAGAAACACAAAGTAAAAAATAGAAATAAGTGAAAATGATACATTTTCATGTTTCTGTGGTAGAGTCATATTTTTCCAAATTTTTTCTAATCAGATAGTCAAACACATACATAGGCATATTATGTTTTTTATTTCCCATAATAAAAGTAGACCAATGATTATATTCTCGTATAAAACTCTAATTATTTTAGCTAGAGAATATTTCTCCGCACCATAAATTCAGCTCATGAACTAGCTAGCACAAACCAAAAGTATCCTCTCTGCTTTTGGCTATAATAACCATGTTTCCATTGATGTTAAATGGCAACATTTCAACTCATGCTGGCTTGATCTCCAAAGAATGTATGTTGACCTCTCCAGCTCCAGGCACAGCTGGATCTATAGACTCAGATGCTCCTTCATACCTCAGCATTGTCTTTCCCCATCTTTTAGACTAAGGTGTAAATAGTGTCCCCTAAAGTTGTGTAGGGAACAGTACATAGCAGCTCCACTGGGCAGAAAACACACACACACACACACACCCAAGGAAACCACAGATATCACTGAAATGAATCTGTCTGCAAAGCAGTCATACTTATGATTTGAATTTTTGTGTTTAGCCTCTTTTCCATAATGGGTCTACTCTTGAGATTCTGTGAACCTGTTATAGTAATTCTTTCGAATTTTAATTGTACAGGTTAAAGGAAATCTTGAACATAACCTTTGAGACAAATCTTTGCTGATTTCATTTCTCTTTATCCTCTCTTTCTCCCCTGTCATTTTTGTCCTCTTCCACCTATTCAAGGTACTCAGTGAGTCTGTATAGCATTACCCACCAGTCTGCACCAGCGAAGTCAGTCATTCCTTGGTGGGAACAATGGTGAGTGAGATTATTCTAGTCCACTGGTTGTTGCTTTTCCAGGGTGAGTCATCCTAGATAAATATTTGGTGAAAGTAAAAAGTGAAAAATTTGCCTAGAAGTTTCCATGTCTGTCACTTCACCTACTACTGAATAATATTACAGAAAGCTTTTTGTTCAAGTAAATAGATTTGTCTTTTTCACTGTTCTCAGTTCATAATTTTAAAGAGTATCTTTGTCTTTCTGAGTGATGGGGAAATAAGACTAAATTACCTAAAACAAAATAACCATTTTAATTTTACTATAGCGTGGATGTCTACATTTTAATGTGCTTGCTTGATTCTCAAAACCTGCACCAATTATTAGAAAAATGAAGCTGCAAGATCCCTCAAAGTTTAGCATACTGCTGCCTGAATAACCATTCTGTTTTATGTACCCCCCAAACCATGCTTTTCTAAGAGTAAACCAAATTAGACACCAAATGGGTTTGTGATGATAAAAAAAGACACAGGGGGGTAAATTAGAAATTAGCCCTAATGTCTCAGGACTGTCTGCCTCGTTTATCCTGACAGCAACTGAATACCCTGGAGAGCAGGGAAGAGTATGGGCCCATGTCTAAACCAGGCCTGCAAGCTTCTGGGTAAGTAAAATCTCACAGTTCAGGAGTTATTTTAATGAAAGTCAATTTTAATGAGTCATGCAAGAGTTTTTACAGCCAAGCAAAGAAGAGAACAAAGTATAAAGAAACATATCAGAATACAGATATGTTTTAATTGTTTGGTCTGTATTATTTGATTTAAAAGTGTGCCTCTTATAAGGCCAATGAATGCAGCAAAGCTATTAGTATCTCTCTACCCTCAAACAAAATTCATCCTGGAAAGTGATTGTTGTATTGAAACACATTTGGAGAAATGTTTAGTTTTCCTTTCCTTTCCTTTAACATAGGCTACTAGTTGGTGATAGAAGCGCCCAGGGAAAAGGAAATTTGTCTGTCCATTGAATCAATTATTACAGAAATCTATAGTTTTCCCATACATTTAGAAATGTGTTTGTAAAATGTGTTTGTAAATATTGGATATTATTTAACAGTTTAAATTTATATTAAACTAAATTTAGATCAAATTTAATTTACATTAAACTCTTTCTGAAAAGTAACTTCAGGGGCTGGTAGGTGGCATTTTGGTTAAAGACGCTGGACTCCCACGTGGCTGATCATGGTTGAAGTCTTTCAGATCTGGCAGCTTAATTCTCACTTTCTCTCTCTTCTGTCTGTTTTTCTCTGGTCAAATTAAAAAATAATAACGTTAAATAAAGTAATTCTTTAGAAAACCAACTTCAATATATTTTTTAAATGTTGTTTATGGTAAAACCTGATACTCTTGTAACATATTTGCTCTTTGGAAAAAAATCCAGTTCTAGTCTCTGTGCAGTGATTTTAAACTGACAACTGCCTCAAGCTAACATTGCATCGTATTTCCCAATAAAAATTGGTCCTTTTAGTTAGATATAAAAATTCTTAATTTTCTAAGCTCTTCTTTATTTCTTGACTGTTGCCCTTAATAAATTTGTCTTTCCAGGAATATGTTCTCTTACTATGTCTCACATTTAAAATTCTATATATGTTATAAGTACAAATCCAAAATCCAATTTCCATGAAGCTGACTGTGATTTTTTTTTTTTTAAATCTGTGATGCATTTTATAAGCTCTTTGGTTGTTCAGTTCTTTTGTGTCATATTCCGCCATATAAAACTTAACGTTTTTAGTTTTGCACAAAATCATATCATTTTTTAATCCTTTCTACAACATTACTGAGAAATGGACATTCTTTTTCTGGAACGTTTCCTGTCAAGAAATATTTTGTGCCTTAAAGCTGTCTATTGTGTTTTGGGAAACCTCTAATTTTCAGTTCAGCCTTATAGTGAGCTGAAATTTGTCTTCAAATAAATTCTATCTATTGGTCATAAATTTGGCTTTACACATGGGTGTACATTTAACCACTCATTTGTTAATTGAATTATTATTTGATTAATGCTTATTGGTAAGAAAAAATTGATGTCTTCATAAAGCTTAAACCTCTTGAGAGAATTATTCTCATGCCTATTAGACAATAGGCTTTGTGTACCAGCATCATGCCTAACAGATTTTTATATTGTCTAAAAAGGGTGGAAAGAGGAGGAAACAACAAAGGCTCAGATATGAATTATGAATAACACCATTTTGTGTTATTTTTTCTTTCTTTTTTTCTTGGAGAGGTTTTTGCTATAGGGCGTGTGTTCTCGCCAGAAAGAGAGAGACAGAGAGACAGAAAGCAAGAAATCATCACCCAGGGGGGATGGCCATGCCGCAATCCCTTCTCCTCCATTCTCTTCTAGGGATCTTGGGCACGCACACACACGTGCCCGGCGTAAGTTTAAGCCACCAGGTCTGGGACTCGAATCGCAGTCGACTACATGAGAGTTCAGCAACATAGCCATTACACTAACTGCTGGTCCCACCATTTTGTGTTGATTAGAAGAGGAATGAGTGGCTTCTCTTGTGAGGGCATGTACAGATGGAAGATTTCTGGAGTCTTCATGGTTATAGGGCAGGAGTTGGTAGCTAAGTCTGCCAAGAGCTGAGCCACGTCTTATTAATGATCAGGGCTTTTATTCTTGCTTTCTGCTTTATCTCTGAAATAATCAAAATTACCAGGGCAAAGTCTTTTAGACCACTGTATCTGGAACATAAAAAACAATAGCCTTGTATGATTGTAGTTTAAAGTGGAAATCTCTCCTGAATTGGGGACTGGACTCATGGGTAGGGACTCTGCTCTACATCCTATTGTTCTCTGCCTAGCTCAAAGAGAGGAAGAAGTACCGAAGGCCAGACATCACTTCTCCACTTAATAAATGATTCATTTTATTTTCCCAACATTCCTGGAAGTCTTAGATGTGTCAATGTGCTCTAGGTCTTCCTTCAATCTTTTTGGGAACATTTTTATTTTCCTTTTTGCCCTGTCAGAAACATTTTAATTTACGCCTTCAACAAAACTACAAGATCACTTTGGGGGTTATTCATCCTTCCTTCCATCCTGGGACACTAATTACTGGGTTGCTTTCAGAACAACCAAATAACAGCCAATGTCTAATTTTTTCAACACCTTTCTTCCTATACAACAAACAGACATACACACAAATATTCATATCCTTCTGTCATACACAGAAAAGCAAACTATCCATCCCAATATGGAGGGAAAAAAAAAAAGAAAAACCACTAACCGCAGGTGATTTATACATCATAGATGCTGAGAGGATGTTAAGTAATTCAATTTCCTGAACCAGGGCTCCTTGTCCACCCTGATGACAAGGCTCAGAGCATTTTGATCATGTCACCGCCAAGCCCCTAATTTGGCACAACCAATGTTAACTGTGTGAAGGGAAACAAAGTCGAGTAAGCCAGAGTGACAGCACTCATGCATTGAATGAATATTTGATTGAGATAAAATTTGCATCTTTACCTTTCTTTAAAATTTATTGAAAATATTAAATTTGAGTGAATTTTAAATAGTGTGGTAGAAAATTGTGCTTAAAAAAATAGATTGTTTAACTCTGTTACCACTAAATTTCTTTATTTTTTTTTGGTTTTGTCATCAGGCACAACCAAGATGCCCTTCAGTAGATAAATAAATTGTAGTACTTCCAGACAATGGAATATTATTCAGCATTAAAAAAAAGAACTATAAAACCATGAGAAGATATGGAGAACCTTAAATACATATTACTAAGTGAAAGAAGCCAATCTGAAATGGCTACAGATTGTATTATTCCACCTGTGACATTCTGGAAAAGACAAAACCACAAAGATAGTAAAAAGATCAGTGATGGTTAGGAGTTAAAGTAGAGAGAAAGGTGAACAGCAGAGCAGAGAGGATTTTAAGCAGTGAAACTACTCTGTGTGATACTGTAATTGGTAGATATGTCATTACACATTTGTCAAACCCCTAGAATGTACACCACCAGCAGTGAACCGTAATGTAATCTACGGATTGTGAGTAACAGTGATATTTCACTGTAGGTTCATCAGTTGTAACAGATGTACTACTCTGGTGCAGTACGTCCAAGTATGGGAGGTTGGGGGACCAGAGAATATATGGGAACTTTGTGTTTTTTGCTTAAGTTTTCTAAAAAGCTGCTATAAAAATACAATCTATTTAAAAAACAAAACAGAAGTTGATACATACCATCTAAAATTCACAAAACAAGAAATAGTTTCTTTTTTCTTTTTTAGAGAGGTTTTGGCTATAGGGTGCATGTGTCTCTCTGTTTCTGGTGACAGAGAGACAGAAAGTGAGAAATCACCTTGCAGGGGGAATAGCCGTGCCTCAGTCCCTTTTTCTCCATTCTCCTCTCGAGATCTTGGGCATGCACACACACGTGCCTGGCGTGAAGTTTAAGCCACAAGGTCCAGGACTCAAACTGTGGTTGATTACATTGAAGTACAGTGACATAACCATTATGCCATCTGCTGGTCCCAGTTTTAAAACATATTTAGAAATATGGAGTCCACTTTAGAAGACTTAAAGAGTTAGAAGTGGATATATTTTATGAACAAGTAAGTATTGAAGATTGGGGAGGAATAGGAAATTAAATTTTCTTTTTATTTTTTAAAATTTGCTAATGGGGGACCAGCAGTTAACGTAATGGCTATGTCACTGGACTCCCACGTAGTCAACTGCGGTTCGAGTCCTGGACCCGGGGGCTTAAACTCACACCAGGCGTGTGTGCGTGTGTGCCCAAGATCCCGAGAGGAGAATGGAGAAGAAGGGATTGCGGCATGGCCATCCCCCCTGGGGGGGGGGGTGATTTCTCGCTTTCTATCTCTCTGTTGCTCTCTGTCTGTCTGGCGAGTGCATGCACCCTGTAGCAAACAAAACAAAACAAAACAAAACAAAAAACAACTCTCAAAAAAAAAATTTGCTAATGGACACATGCACTCACAAGAGAGGCAGAGAAAGAGAGAGAGAAAGAAGGAAAGTGAGAAAGCATTTCCCATAGGGTATGGTTATGTCACAATCCCTTCTCTTCCATTCTCCTTTTGGGATTTTGGGCATACACACATAAGTACCTGGTGTACTTTTAAAGCAGCCAAGTCTGGGGCTTGAACCACATAGCCAGCCATATGGAATCCAGTCACCTTAACCACCTCACCACTGGCTGGCCTGGAAACTAAATTGTCAATACAAGCTTCTCTGGAATATTTAGGATTAAAAAAAATAAACATCTGCATTTGTCACTGTGACTAAAATAATAAACAAATAGCATAAATTGTTGGTTACTGGGCAAATATTAAAAAAATCAGTTAACTTTTCTCTGTAAGGAATAACTTTATGTAGAGAAAAATTCTAGTCATAATATAAACACACACCATACATATTTAGTAGTTGATTGAATAAGAAAAGTAAAGAATTTCTAAGAAGCAAACAAAACTTACTTTTTAAGAACTAAACTAAGGACTACTGAAACTCAGGCAAGAAATCACTTTAAAGCTGAAGTGTGTCCTGGCGTATTCAGGGAAGCTATGCTCTAAACTCCATCTTCTAGACTCCTGAAACACTCAGACAAGCACAGTGGAGAAGAGATTTTGTCACAGAATGATCAGAAACCACTGCAGAAGCACAAGAAATATGAGAAACCAAGAAAATGCCTCTCCTCCAAGGGAAAAGAACAATCCCTCATCATCCATAGACAGTACAGTAGAACTCATGAAAATGTCTGATAGAGAATTCAGAATATTCATAGTAACAAAACTAAATGAGATGCAAGAACTGAGAGACAATGAACTCCAGAAGATGCAGGAGAAAAGAGACAATGAGTTCCAGGAGGCGAGGAAGTTCTTGCACAATCTGAAAGAGGAAATACACAGCATAGAAAAGAATCAAATGGAGCTATTAGAGATAAAGGCTGCCATTCAGGAAATCAAAACCTCCCTCAAAAGTATTAAAAGCAGATTAGTCCATGCAGAGGATCAAATGTCAGATGTTGAAGACAAAACCTTTGATCTAGAAAATACAACACAAAAAATCTGAGAAGAGAAAATAATCCCTCCAAAAGAGATTACTATACAAGAAACACTAGACACCATTAAGCACTCAACCATCCAATAATTGGTATCCCACAAAGTGAAGAAACTAATAAGGACCTAGATAATCTATTCCATGAAATCCTGGAAGAAAACTTTCCAAATCTAGAAAAGCATTTAAATATCCAGACCCAAGAAATACAAAGGACCCCCTAATAGAATCAACCCAAGAAGATCTGCAAGGCACATCATAGCCAGATTGACCAAATCCTCATACAAAGACAAGATACTAAAACTGGCAAGAGAGAAATGTCAGGTTACTTATAAAGGTTATCTCATCAGACTAACATCAGACCTCTCATCAGATACAAATGCAAGCAAGGAAAGATGGGAAGATATATTCAAAGTGTTAAGTGAAAAATAGTTTCAACTGAGAATACTATACCCAGCAAGATTATCCTTCATATGGAAAGAAAGGATAAAAACATTCTCAGATAAACAAGACCTGAAAGAATTCCATACCCAGTCTTCAAGAAGTTCTGAAAGGAGTGTTTTACCAAGAAAATTAAAGACATACATACAGAAATAAAAGAACAAAAAGCAACCAAGAAAATGACCAACTCAATTCTAGGGACAAGAAATATCAATAATAACATTGAATGTTAACTTCCAGGATTTAAACGAAAAGATTGGACTACAGTAATACTGCAAATTCAACGGAAGAGATATTGAACATAAGACTGAACTGGTAAAACAGACTTTTATGACTTTTGAGTAAAACATTACTGATTTGTTTTTTTACTATGCTTTGTTTTCCCAATTTAAGGATTTTGCTTTCTTTTGAGCTGTTGATAGGTTCAGCAATTTGTTAAAATACTTTTTCTTCTTGTTGTTTTTTTCTTCAAATGGAAACATAAACTTTTCTTCCTTCCTGACCCCTCTGGAATTGGAAAATATTTGGGAGTGTTTTAATTTTGTGACTAAATGGTTATTTGCATAAGTTTAATAATACTTGCTGCACTGAGTCAAGTTTGAAATACTCATTACTGGACAGTGCTTTGACTGGAATGTCAAATCTGGAGATTAATCAGAAAACTATAGAATTAAGGTAGATCTGAATTAAGCAAACAAAAGCTCTTTGAAATATGGCCTGGCATCATAAACATTTCTACCTGGCAGAGAGGATTAGAAAGGCTATATGAAAGAATTTGTACCATAAAATAACCTGGACTTTTCTAGCCCAGCATTGTAATCAGTAGAGATTGCAAAAGAGCAACCACAATCAGAGGATTATATTGGGGAAGACTTTGAAGGAAGAAAAAGAGACCGATCTTTGCTAGCAAATGGAATATCACAGAATACTCGGTAGGCAGGGCTGAATTGAGAAGTTTTATGTGTGACTTGTGTGCTGTGCATTTGCTTTTCAACAGTTTGAGTAGTCGACATGTAAATATTTTCTCAAAAATATTTAAAACCATGCTGTCTCTGTTGTTATAGAGTCACAAACAAAATTATAACAAATATTTTGAATATTACCTTTAAAATTCAGTTTTTGAAATTTTAAAGTTGTTTATTAACTGTCAGGAAATATGGAGTCTGAGCAAAAATTTTTTGATATGTAAAGTAAATGTTTGTGAAAAAATGTAAAAATAAATAAATAAGTGATTAAAAAAAAAGAACTAAACTAAGACCAGAATAACTGAGCAGGCATATAATATGCTTGTGCAAAGAAAACATAATGTATTAAAATTTCCAACTTTACAGTGTCATTCCAATCAGGGTGCCATTTGTTTGAACCAAAGTTCATAAGAGAGAATTAAAATGAATTGTCAACTACATTTTAGAAAGAATATTAAGGTGACCAGCAGATGGAGTAATGGTTATGTTGCTTGACTCTCACATCATCAACCATGGTTCAAGTCCTGGACCCAGCAGCTTAAACTCACGCTGGGCACGTGTGCATACATGCCCAAGATCCAGAGAAGAGAATGGAGGGGAAGGCTTTGTGGTGTGGTCACCACCGGGGCGGGGGGGCGGGGGGGAGAGGGGATTTCCTGCTTTTTGTCTCTCTGGTGAGCACACACACCTATAGCAAAAATCTCTCTTAAAAAACGGGGAAAAAAGGTCATTAAGATCAGATTTTCTTTTTTTTTTTTTTTTTTTTCTTTTTCATTTTATTTATTTATTTATTTATTTATTTTCCATCCAACGTACACTATATATTGTCTCAATCAAGCACATCAACAAACATGTTATTGTCAGTAAATGATCTTGTCTTCTGTATGTTTTGCTTTTTCCCCCCCATCCTTGATTCTCTATCTCTTACCCTCTGCCATCTCCCACTCTCCTCCCACAGTCTCTGGTATCTATGTTTGCATTCTATACTGTTTTCTCCTCACAATTATTGTATCGCCAAAGACCCTAATCAATCGGAATACCCTCATAGCAAACACAGGTGATACCCACATTTCCATGAACACAAGTCTTACTTTACGCATCCTATAAAGTAGCACCTAGCTGTGGCTACATATCCTACTGCAGTCATTAGGTATATATATATTTTTTTTTTTCTGAAACTTTTTTTCTTTTTGTAACTCAATTTACATTCCTTCCCTAAGCTTCATCACAGCATACAAAATGCAATCTCCCATCCAGTACACACTGTATAGTGATACAATCATGCACATTACAGAAAATTTTCCATTACTAGTTCCTAGAATTACTTCCACCCCTCTTTCTGACCTTCTGTCCCTTCCCACCCTCCTCTCACACCACCTCCGGTGTCTACAATTGTCCTTCATTCCCTTCCCACCCACATTGCATTGGTCACACAATTTCCGACATAATCTAACTACTTTCAGTGTTGAGTTCACTCATTACTACTAAGAAAACCAGTTTTAACTTAACTCAAAGAAGTGCCAAGGAACTTTGCTTTAAGCCAGGAAACAAGTTAGGATTCTGTTCAAATGGTAGGTGTATGAACCTATCAGTCTCATGTACTTTTATCTTCTGTTCTGGTTCAATTTTCCTGATTAAATTCTAGGATATAATATTCAACTCCATACTTGTCCCTATGATTAAGTTGGCCACTTTCATAGTTTTTGGACTCTTATTTCCATGTGTCTGTGTTTAATTTTCTTGATACAACACACCCTTGAGAACTTCTTGGAGATCTGGTCTGGTGTTGGTAAATTCTTTCAGGTTTTGTTTATCTGAGAATGTTCTTGTCTTTTCTTCCCACCTGAAAGATAATCTTGCCGGGTACAGTATTCTTGGCTGAAATTGCTTCTCTTGTAACACTTTGAATATATTTTCCCATTCTCTCCTCGCTCGCATTGTTTCCGATGAGAGATCTGCTGTTAGCCTGATGGGATGTCCTTTGTAGGTAACTTGATGTTTCTCTCTTGCCAATCTTAGTATCTTGTCTTTGTCTGCGGTTTTGGTCAACCTGGCTATAATGTGTCTTGGAGAAGATCTTCTTGGGTTGATTCTATTTGGAGTCCTTTGTATTTCCTGGGACTGGATCTTTGAATGCCTCTCTAGGTTTGGAAAGTTTTCTTGCAGGATTTCATGGAATAGATTATCAATGCCCTTATGGGTCTCTTCACCTTCTGGAATGCCAATTATCCGGATATTTGGACGTTTGATGGTATCCAGTACTTCTCGCATATCATTCTCAAATTTTTGAGCCATTTTCTCAGTCTTCGTGGTGGATTTTTCTAAGCCAGCCATTTTCTCTTCTACACCTGAGATTCTATTTTCTGAATGATCTAGTCTGCTTTTAATACTTTCTAGGGAGATTTTGACTTCTTGTATTATAGCCTTCATCTCTAGCAGTTCCGTTTGAGTCTTTTGTAAAGTGTGTAATTCCTCTTTTAGATCTTGCAAGAATTTCCTCATCTCCTGGAACTCGGCAACTTCTTTCTCCTTTCTCTTTAGCAGTTCATTATCTCTCTTTTCTTCCATCTCTGTTAGCTTCGACATTACGAATGCTCTAAATTCCTTATCAGACATTTCCATGACTTTCACCGAACTGCTTGTGGATGAAGAAGAGTTACTCTTTTCCCGTGGAGGAGAGGTATTTTCTCGTTTTCCCATATTTCTCGTGATCCGGCGGTGATTTCTTGTCATCTGATGAATGGCGTGTTTCTTTCAAATTCTTGAAGTTAAGCCTCAATGTACAGGAACAAGCAGACAGAGGTGTTCTAGAATCTGCTTGCCGTTCTGTTGTGATTGCACACTAGCTCTGCTTGCTGGAGGCTGAATTATGAGTAGAAAATCTTCATTTCTCCTGTTCCCTGAAAAATCTAGTTCCCAGTATCCATGAGGAGTCTGCTCAGAGAAGGGCTCAACTCTCCTGCCACACTAGCTCTGCTTGCTGGAGGCTGAATTATGAGTAGAAAATCTTCATTTCTCCTGTTCCCTGAAAAATCTAGTTCCCAGTATCCATGAGGAGTCTGCTCAGAGAAGGGCTCAACTCTCCTGCCACACTAGCTCTGCTTGCTGGAGGCTGAATTATGAGTAGAAAATCTTCATTTCTCCTGTTCCCTGAAAAATCTAGTTCCCAGTATCCATGAGGAGTCTGCTCAGACAGATTTTCTTTTTTATGACTTAAAAACTTGCTCTAAATTTTTCTAAACAAGACAGTATTGTATAGGCACAAAATTAAGCCTGAAAATGTAATATAGTAAAATATGGAAGAGATATAAATATTACTGGCTTGATAGGAGCATTTCAAGGTATGATGTATAAACGTGAAATGTTTTTCATTTTTCTCACTAGTTGCAAATACTCTATTTTGCTTTATCAGTCATACATTTCCCACAAGGAAATGGGTTATCTTTTCTATGATTAAGGTAGTCTTGTTCCAACTGTTAGTAAATATTCATTTGAAACTTGGTTACCATTTTAGAGTCAAAGCTGTGCCCTCCACTGGCCCCCAGCAGAAAATCTTCCATGGCTACAAGGGCAGGATTGTGCTGCTCTTTCAGATTTTACCCTTCTTCATCTCTTAGTAGCTGAGCAAGGCATGGCAGAGGATAAAGAAATCTCCTTTCACTCCCTCCTGGACTAAGTAGGTTGGTCTCCTTTGTTGTTCAGACCTCTCCTGTTTTATGTGAACAGCTCCATTTTGCAGTAGAGAGGTTCCTTCCCCTTTCTGTTGGTTCTTATCTCTGCCTGGCCAGGGATTCTGTCTCAGCGGCAGATATTCAAATAGGTGCTTTTTCATGGTGGAGTGCTAGTGGTTTTTTTCAGGAGGCTACAGCGTCCTCCAGCTGCACTGTGTTCTGGAGTGGGTGGTTGACCGCAGGCTTAAACTCCACCTTTTCACCAAGCTCACACTTAGACCAACACACAGCCATTTACTGCTGGTGCCTTCTACCAGGCGGTAGCTGTTTGGTACAAGGCTGGGGGCAGGCAAGTTGATTCAAGCATAGACAGGTTAATTAAATCCAAAAGAAGTTCATGGAAAATGGTCTCAATAAAAGATGGGGATTTTCTTTTTCTCTATAATTTTTCTACTGCATTTGATATCTTTGTTTCTCAACCTAATGGAGTGAGTAGAAGCTGGATTAGGCACCCTAGTCATACAGAAAGGGAGTTGGGTGGGATAAGTTAAATACCTTCCTTCTTCTTTACAAGGTCCTTATCCCCCCCCCCCCCACCAAGTTCGCCTGTTGGTCCTCCCAGTTCCCCTTACAATATCTATTCTGTTAATGTCAGTTAAACTGATTGGCCTCTTTCACCTCAGTGGAGTAGCTGAGAATTCCTCCTTTTAAAATAGCACTAGAGAATTTAGTAATTGTTCTCACCAGCCACCAATTGTAATGATTATACATTTTGTAATGCATAGAGGCAGGTTAATTCTGTAGATGGAAATAACCAACTCTGCAGAAATAATTAATGTGGTTTATTTCTATACGGCGTGTGCACTTGTCAGAAAGACAGAGAGAGACAGAGAGAAAGAAAGCGAGAAATCACCCCCCAGAGGGGATGGCCATGCCGCAATCCCTTCTTCTCCATTCTCCTCTCAGGATCTTGGGCACGCACACACACACACCTGGCGTGAGTTTAAGCCACCGGGTCCGGAACTTGAACCGTGGTCAACTACATGGGAGTCCAGCAACATAGCCATTATGCTAACAGCTGGTCCCAATGTGGTTTATTTCTAAAATTGAGTATGTGTGACCAGGCCTAGAGAAAAGGCAAATAAACATTTCTTGGGGTGATCCCAAAGATTGCTTTTATTTGATTTTTAGAGTGAGAAACAAGATTTGGAATTTAGTGAAAAGAATTTTTTCATTGGTCTGGCCCGAAAAGGCAGGACATCTGGAAGTGGGGGCTTGTTGGCCATAGGTATGTCTTAAAATTCTTAGGTTGGGGATTGGAAAGGAAGATCGGTGTTTTGGGAAGGCATCCGTAGGGCCTTTGTATACATCACAAGATACTGTCCCAAGGACAGTATGTAGGAAGAGTCCTGTTATCAATGAGTTAAAGTGATCTGTTAATGTTTGTCTGTTAAAAAATTGTCTGTTGGGGACCAGCAGTTAGCATTGTAATGGCTATGTCACTGGACTCCCACATAGTCGACCGCGGTTTGCGTCCCGGACCCGGTGGCTTAAAACTCACTCTGGGCATGTGTGCGTGCGTGCCCAAGATCCCGAGAGGAGAATGGAGGAGAAGGGATTGCTGCGTGACCATCCCCCCTGGGGAATGATTTCTCGCTTTCTGTCTCTATGTCTCTCTCTGTCTGTCTGGCGAGCACATGCGCCCTATAGTGAAAACCTCTCAAAAAAAAAATTGTTAATGTGTAACTCACCCACTGCAAGAATATTATGTCAGGAACAGGATGTAGGAAGAGTCCTGTTATCAAAGGGGGCAAAATAGTCTGTTGGTGTTTGTGAACATGACTCATTCTAGGCCCTTTGGAAGGGATTTTGGAAATAGAAAACAACAGTCAGACTTCTGTCCTCAGTTACCCCTGTTGCCCAAATATCATTCCTCTGAATGCATGTGTAGACTACAAAGTTGACAGGAACAAATGGTTGATTTTTTAGTAGTCAAGTCCCATGGGACTAGGAAGGTTCATTCCTAGGAGTAGTCACTGTTATAGGCAGTAGAGTCGGGGGGAGGACATGTCTGACTGGTTTAATAGCCAATTGTCTCTGGGCAAAGGAAAGAGTCAGGCCTCAAAGTTTAAAGTAATGTATGTTGCAAGCTATCACAATCTGGGTCTTCAGTTTTTCCTTCTTCCTCTTCCTGTACCTGGCATAGCAGTTACAGGTGATATACAATGAAAATGCACTAACAACTATTATAAAAACTTTGAAGATTATGTACCCAATAATACTGTAAACAGTTAGAGGGCATTAAATGGCTTAACTAAGCAAATAAACCTTTATATGTATCATGTTCTTTGGTCAGACTCACAATATGTTTACCTTCCATAATGATAGTTACTTAAACTTTGTAGTAAATTTCATTAGATGACTGTAAGATTGATACCAGTTCAGAGTCTAGCAAATTTAGTTTTTCATCTGGCCAGATTCTTTCCATAGGTATCCTGAGCAGGAGTATAAACATCAAATTCAGGAAACATCCGATCTTCAATGTCTAGATTATCATAGGACTTGTTTATAGGAAGTAAATTTACCTTTTTAATGACTTTAGTGTTGTACTATATGTTGATGATAGGTAAGGTAAAGGAAGTCCTATTACAGGAAAAATTTTAAAATTCTGTTGTTCTTCTCAACAAAAATGACCTTTCCCCAAGTATCAGATGTTATGTTTTTTGGGGGTTGACACTAGGGAACCAGGCTTGTGAGACATCAGGATTCCATATAATTTGGAGGCAGAGCCATTCTCCTTTCCTATTCTCACAATCAGAGAAGGAGATAGGTTGCCATGTGCTTTCATTAGTTAAAATTGCCCAGCGATTCCCTATAAAGAATCCTCTTGTTTTATCTACAATCACTCTGATGCCTACCAATTGGACTACAGAATATTTTTTGCATTATTTGTTTTTGGCACATGGGCCCTAAAGATACAATATCAGAGCTCACATTTATCATCTAAGAATTTCCATAAGTTTTGGGGCCCATAGGTTACCTGTAGATGTTTAGGTTGTGCTTCAGCACTGAGTAGTGTGGGCCATTGCTTCATGGCCACCTCAGGGTCATATAAAATCCTTTCATAATATTTTTTCGTAATCTTTTATAATTCTTAATACGGACTTATGCCATTTGTTATGTTTAAGGAACATAACATAAATAAAGATATTGTAATAGTGAAAAATAATTGCATATATAAAGTAATTTTCAGATGGTGGAAAGATCTTATTGTAAAAAACAAAATAATAGGGCTAGTCCTGTTTCCTAGTGGTTAAAGGAGCTGGATCCCATATGGCCAACTGTAATTTGAATTCCAGCTCCAGCAGCTTGAAAAACATGTTAGGTGCATGTGTGTGTGTGTGTGTGCTTAAAATACCAATAGTATGGAGAAATAGAGGAGAAGGGATTGTGGCATGACAATGTCTTATTGGAGGGTGCTTTTATACTCTCACTCTTACCCTTTTCTCTGTCTCTCTCTGGCAAGCACATGTACTTCTTGGCAATAACAAAATGATAAAAACTATTGGATAAAAATCTCAGAATATTTATATGTACTTAGATGATGGGAAATAGTCTAAAGTAAGGTAGAAATCTAGAAGCTTTAATGGAGACAGGCATATTTGACTATATAAAATTTACAGTATATTCAAAGGTAAAAAATACCTAGCCACATAATATAAACAAAGTGAGAAGGCAAACAGACTGGTGAAATAATAGAACAATTTGACATTTTTAGTATACATTTTATTAACATGAAATAAGTAATCTAAAAGGAAATGTGTCCCGACCCGGGGGGACAGTTGAACAGGTTTCCTGAAGGAAGGAGTGAGAGCTGGGACAGGCGGTGCAGTGTTACAACACGGAGACGACACAGTGTCTTCAGGGTCATCCGTTTATTGTGGGCAGCACGGTACAGCATGGAGACGACGCAGTGTTACAACTCTTCAGGGTCGCGTCGTCTATTGTGAGCAGCATGGAGACGATGCAGTGTCACAACTCTTCAGGGTCTTACAGAGACGATGCGGTGTTACAACTCTTTGGGGTCTTCCGGAGATGGTGCAGTGTTCTTCAGGGTCTTCCGGGTCGTCTAGCGATTGTGGGCCAGGCATCGTGGTTATATACATGTTGCTGGGCTGTGATTGGTTGTAAATGGTGGGTTATAATTGGTTGCTTTTGGACCAATCATGAGGTGCTGGATATGCAAATCTGAGGGATTCTAGTGGCCAATCAGAGCAAGGTTTTGAAGGTGAGGTTTTTGAAGGGGAGCCAATCATGGCAATTGTTTGCTTTCTGAGAAACCTCGGCAGGCTCGCTGGTGTGCAGCCTCCCACAGAAATGGACAAAGATACTTTTGAAAAGATGTTTTATTTCACTAGGAAATATGTTTTCCCATGTTTACAAACGGAGGGAGAATGTTGGGAACAGACACCAATTTATTAACATTGTCAGAAGGAGTGGAAGAGGAAGAGAGTGGGTGAGTAAGAATTAACTTTTTCCTCATTTTTTAATAATTTCATTTATTACAATGAGCAATATTGTTTTTATAATTTGAAGCATATATTAAAAAGTTCAGAAGAAAAATAATTAGATTCAAAGAAAGTACTGTTCTTTTACCTGCCAGGATTTAACAGTGAGAGTCAGTTTAAGGAGTGTAGGCTGAAAGCATTGTTCAATGAATGCAGTTTGATGTGGTTTTCCCTGCAACACAGTCACTCATCTCTTCTTCCACATTCCAGTTTTGTTGCCCACAGTTTCTAATTGTCTTCTCTGTTTAGAGTCTAAGATTCCTGGGTACAAGCTCTGAGGTTTTTGTTTTGTTTCATTTTCTTTATTCATGATAGAACACCTGTGTGTGCACTTGAGAGCGAGAGAGAAAGGAACACCCTTCACCAGCTATGGTCACCCCCCAATCCTCTTCCTCCAGTCCTTCAGAATCATTGGCTCATGGGCACTTGTGCATGTGCCCAGTGTCTTTCAGTCTGACTAAGCTGGGGATTTGAACCATGGTGACCATGTGGGATCTGGTTCAAAGCAGTGTATTAGCACAGTGCCACAGAGCTTGCTGAGGTTGAGGTTTGGGTCTTATAGTTTTTATTTTCCCCCATACAATGAAAGTCCTGAGTCTCTTGACTTCATCGTAGAAATAATGATAATGAGGTCATGGCTACTTTTACAAACTCACAGGAAACCATTCATATTTTGCTCTTCTGGAGGTTCCTGAACTTTGAGAAATAAAAAAAATATCTTCCCACTAGAACATCTCCCAAATCAGGAAAAAGGATAAGTTTGATTACTTGCAAATTATTTGTAGTTCAGGGCCACAAACTCTTCTTGTGTAAATATCTCAGGATGGGACTGAATGACACTATGGGTACTGCCAAATCCTGCAGAGGAAGCAATAACAACAGGCAATAGGACAGATTTGATTTGTGACACACAGTGAGACGATTCTGAACAGCCCTGTTTAGAACTCCCATGTCCTAAGGAGATTGCCCTGACAACCGAAGAGAGCATAGCCTGGGGCAGCTGCAGTGGTGCAACAGTAAATGCTCTGCAAAGCTGAGGCACACGGGAAGGTCCTGAGTTTGTGTCCCAATGTTTGTGTCTCTCCACATTGGGAGGCTGAGTGGAATCACAGGATAAAGTCCCTGTTGGGTACGCCCATTCCTCTTTCTCTTGTGGAAAAAAATGAGTAATATATATTTTTAAAGTATACACTGGTTTGGAAAACTCTCCTTTATTCTCCCTGGCTCAATGCATCTTCCCATCTCAGAGCCTTGTGGGTTGCTCAGTCCCTGCTGAGGAAGATGGAGCCCACAATTGTTCCCAGAAGGCCAGAGCTGCACATATTGATAGGTCTCATATTCTCTGAGGGGGAAAAAAAATAGTCTTATTCTCCCAAAGCCCAGGGCTCAGTTGTGCTCTGTGTGCACAACAAGCTTCACGCAGAGCACTGGAGTTACTTGATGCTACAGCCACAGAGCTGGGAACAGGGCGTCTGAGTACAATGTGCCAGCTGTCCAGCATGTCCCGACTCTCTGTAGTTATCTCAAGCTAATGTTTGCTTTGGTTCCTGTTACAGAACAAATACCAGGTCTGACTCTCCACTGTCGACATTCTAAATAGAGATATGCTTCTCTGACTGGAGAGAAAGGAGTGAAGGGAAAAATTGGCAACAATGATCATAGTGCTGAAAAATGTTAAAATATGAGGGAGAGGGGTTTTTGTCATCTATTTTTTCGATAGTGATAAGAACAGGACAAGTGAATGTTAATTTGTGTAAGCATCCATATACTCATATTTGCATTGGAGATTAAACTTCTGTGAAGAGAGCCTTCCTCTTGGTCACTTCCCATTTTTTAAAAATGAAAAGGCATTTATTTTTGACTTGCATATTTTAAATCCAATTAAAATTATAATCATATGCTTTTAAACAGTTGTAAGACTAAATTCAATGTGAAGCTATAGCTTACTAAATCTTTCCTCTTTGAACCTGGAGGTGGTGTCCCATGAGATGTCAATGGAAGTTTCTGGGTTTTTAGTATAATCAGCTTGGTCTTCCACTTGACTATATTATATAGGGATAAGATTTGAAGGCAGCTCTTTCTTATGTCCCCAAATGGAAGATGGGTCTGAGACACAAAGAACAATTCAGTAGTGACTCTGGAAGCAGGTCTGGGAGAAGAACTAAGCGAGAGGACTTGGGAGGGTCAGTGAACCGTAAAGCTGGCACCCAAGGTCTAAGAGAAGATTGAGAAGAGTCTTCCATTACTTAACACTAGCTGGAAAGTTTATAGCTAAGAATCTTTTATAAATAAAAACTAAAATACTGAAAAATACAGTACCTTCAACAAATTCCTATTTTAATTTTTGTAGCAAGCCTTGCACTTTTATCTGTGTGCTTCAATCATTGATGTGAGTATGAGCATAGCGTAGTTACTATATGGACTGTATATTTCATTTAACTGTATGTCAAGAGCATTTCTATATTGTTAGTCTTACTAATCAGTTCATTACATGGCTATAGAGAATGAAATCAGGTTGCTACCCAAACCTCTCTAAATGCTTGAAATTTTTCTACCAGAGTATTTTCTTGCCTAGGAGTTTATTTCCTTCTTAAAATTAGTACTTAGTATAAATTCTGAGACAGAATCAAAAGTCTGAACTGTTTAACAAATCTTAAAATCCCTTTCCAAGTTGTTCACTACGTAACCAGTTTACCAATATTTTGTGTTGTTATCAACAGGATATGGAATAATTTTTTAAAAGCTGAAACTAAGGAAAGGGTTATATATTACTCTCCTTAAATTATTTTACATCTTCCTGAATAACTTCTCACAAAGTTAGCTTTAAGCAGATTTTTGAATATTCTTTCCTAATCGCAGTATTTTCAACCCCCACCCCCAGTCCCTTTCTGTAGGAGAAAACATTGAAGTCTGCTTTGCTGCCTTTTCTCCAGTCCTCCCTGAGAGGCTATTGCCGTTACCCAGCAGGTAGGTTGGCTGGTGTGGGATGCACTGCGAAGGCTGGACCCAGAGATATCTGGCCTAGAAACCAGATGGTGCTGGCTCTGTCACAGAGTGCGCTGAATGAGGCTCTAAATCTTCCTGCCTCTTTTACATCTCCTCTAACCCAGTGCAAACAAAGCCAGTAGGCTCTGCTCAGATCCTGGCTGAATGGTAGGAGTCAGTCAGAAGCATGACTTGAGTCAGAATGATAGGTGGCAGGTGGCCCGGTCTGAGTGGTGAGACTGAGAATTCCACTGCTCGTCTCCATCTGGGAAGGCAAAGTCATCCAAGCAATTCTCTCTCTCCCCCCAGCACCCACCTAGTGCTGAGCCTCTTTCTCTTAAGAAGGACCTCCTCCCAGCCCTGTTCTTATTCACAACTTGAGAAGTTCCCAGGTGCCTCTGCCATGAGAGTGCCTCAGGGCCTTGTTACCCTCTGATTGTTGAATGTACTGAGCATGCACTTCAAAGCCTAGCATGGTGACCAGGGTTCCTGGGCAAAGAAGCCTTCTGCAGATGCTGGATGTACATTTATAGGTTTTAGGATTTCAATTATTATTATTTTTACATTGGGATACATAGCAGATTCTCAGATCATAAGAGAAAGGGCCTTTGAGGCTAAAGTAGTTATTAAGAGAAAGAAAGAAAGAAAGAAAGAAAGAGAGAGAGAGAGAGAGAGAGAGAGAAGGAAGGAAGGAAGGAAGGAAGGAAGGAAGGAAGGAAGGAAGGAAGGAAGGAAAGAAAGAAAGAAAGAAAGAAAGAAAGAAAGAAAGAAAGAAAGAAAGATTGATTCATACCATTTGCTGAGTATCTAGGACATGCCAGGCACTTCAGCCAAGTGTTAAAGTTATGTCTCATAACAGCTTAAAAAGTGGAGTTATTATCTCTAATTTCAGAACACTGAAATATAAATGCTTAAGCTATATGCCTACATTTATATAGCTATTACTCCTGTATAGCTACAGCAGAATTCTCCTGATTCATTGTCTCCTCCTGCCATGACGTCTTTTGCAGAAAAAAAATAGTCAGTGTGGTTATGGGTGTTCCGCCTTCTCCCTGCTGTGCGCGGGGTTCTTGTACGGCTCCCCTATGATGGGTTCTCTTTGTGCCACTCTCAGCGCACAATAGTACAGAGCAGTGTCTGCAGGAACCACGTTTCTGATGTACAGGTTTACCGAATTTGCTGTACTCTTCGAATAAAACCTTTCTGCGGCAAAACTGGCATCTCCTTTTCCAGAGTGTCCCCACCCTCTGTAGAGAATATATTCTGGTGCCTGATTTGGATACTGTCGAAACCAGTAGAGATCAATAGCTTTTGTGGATGAAGTACTGTAAGTGCAAAGGAAGTTTACATTCTTCCCTTCTGTCTGAAATACTTCTGTCTCTTGGGGTCTGATCCAGTCTGCTCTCCTGGGCTCTGAAACATAAGACACAGGTCAGCACAGTGTCAGGCTAGCTGCGTCTTCTAGGTGGGCAGCTTGGGGTGCAGGACAGGGATATTACCTAGAAGGGCCAGTGCTAGGAGTGAAGTGAGGATAAACTTGCTGTTCATTGTTTCTTCTTGCTTCCTGCTTGATGATCTTGCATTATTCAGTGGCTTACTTCACACTGAAAGCATCTTACAGTGAAAGCGCTGCGAGGAGTTTTCTAGAGGGTTCTTATGACTCACAGGTCAGAAGTGGGAGGGGCTTAATGTAACCACATAGACTCTGAAAAAACACCTCGCTTTGCGGTGACTTTGAGTAGCGCTTGTTCTTTATTTGGAATAAGTTGAATTCTCCACATCCCGCTAGATTTGTTTTGTTCATCATCGTGAACTCAGGTGAAAGAAAGTGAAATACTAAAAACAGTTAAGTGACAATTTCTGTAGGTCGCAGTTACAGATATTCCTTTAATTTACTTTTGTTTTCTTTTACACGAATGAATATCAGTTTGAGAATACATATTATTTCATAGAGAGGTTAGTCTTCTGAGATGTAAATTCTGTTTGATTCTGGTTACAGTAGAAAATAAGAAAGAGGGAAAAAGAAGCTTTCTCCATCCCAGCTGCACATCCCCTTCACCGAGAGCTAGATCTCTGGGTTCTAAATTGTAAGGTCTTCATATCCCTGAGCCAGAACTCTGGGAGAACTTACACAGGATTTCCGATTTTATTCTGTAGCCCTCAATAAATGGAAGTCAGATCCTATTCCCATCTCTACTACCTGGTTTCTGGTTTTTGATGTAGGTAGAAAAGGAGAGAAGAAATGAAAGGCATCAGAGGTGTTTGCTGGCTCAAAAATGACAGGATATAGTCTACTAATTTTTATGCCATTTCTTCCCCTCTTATTTGAATGATCACCTGCCCTTTTCTTATACTATCTCCTCATTTTCCAGGCAGTAAAACCTAAACTGTGCTCAATTTACAATGAATTACCCAACACACATATGAGCCTGAGTTGACTTTACTGCAGTTTGCTCTACTGCACGGACATGGGGTTCTAAAGCACTCCACTTACAGGACAGTCGTTAAAATAAATTATCTGATAAATACCCTCCTTGTAACTCTGGCACATTTCTAATTTAAGGGAGCATTAGTCATCGGTGATTTGAATGGCTAGCAATAAGAATCTTGTTTTAAGGCTTTTTTATTTAGTCATGTATGTTCGTGTGTATGCCTCATTTTAAGTCAGCTAAAATGTGCCAGATAATAATCACATAATCCAGTTTCACCTTACTTGGATTTTGGTATTTAAAATGAAATGAGGCACAGCCATGGTAATTAATGCATGTTGTATGCTGCAGCTAGGCAGGCTAAGGTCACATGGGAAGCCTGGCTCTTTATTACTACTTTAAAGGAAAAAATAAAACAAAAAAAGCTGGGAGAGGTGGCCCATGCTGGTAGTCACATCCTTGTGGGAGGCTGAGGCAGAAGGATGATGACATAGTGAGACCCTGTCTAAAGAAAACACCGCATGCACACACATACACACACACACACACAAACACAAAGAAAAATGAAATGAAGCATATTGTACTTTTTAATTTCTAAAATAATGCTTTAATATTGAGCTTTAGGAGGCAATTTATAAAATAAAACATATTATAGAGCAGAAAAACAATAAACAGTCCTAAGTCCAGCACCCAAATTCAACTAATACCATTGCAAACATTTTGGTGTTATTTTATTCATGTGTTGTTGCAAACATGTTATTTTATTGACATAGTAACTTATGTCATTTCAATGTTTCGTATACATTTTTGGTACGTAATTGTGATCACACTGTGGGTAATTTCCCCTCTCTGATGTTTGACTTTTGGCATGTAATGGAGGAAGCATATCTTTGGAAGTCGGATAGACCTGATTTCAGGTTCTATTAGTTGTTTGTCTTGAGGACACAACTTAATCTTTTGGATTAACATTTCCTAATCCTTTTTTTTTTTTTTCTCTCTAGAGGATGTGTACACTTGTCAGAGAAAGATGGAGAAAAGAGGAGCATTCCCCCTGGGAAATTTCCCTCTCCTCTATTTTTCCCCCTTTCAGGGTTTTGGGCACAGACACACATGTGCCTGGTCTGATTCTCAAGCTGTCATGTCTGCAGCTTTGAACCATGGGGTCAGCCATGTAAGATCCACCTGCTTTAACCACTTGGGAACAGAGTCAGCCTTCTAATCTGTTAACTGTGAATAATACTAATAATTCATTCATTCATCCGTTATTTTGAGAATTCAATGAAGTGATATTTGTAAAGTAAGAAGGACATAACATTTGCTTTCAATAAACAATAGCTTCCATCACAAACTCTTTGCAAATATAATATGTATAGTCACATGAAATAGTTTATTTAAAGAATATACCATCACATAACTAAGCTAAGTTTATGTTAATTTTTCATAGCTTAATTTATCTAACCTTTTTATTTGAGGAAGCTGTTGACGGTACTAAGTATTCAAATTAACATGCAACATCTTGAGAAAATTCTCCCACCACTTTGATGAAGCACCTAGCGTAGGCAGCAACCCTAAAATGAAAAGGAGTATGAAGTGGGGAAGAATGACTTCTCTTTAAATGAGACGATGTTACCTGTTTGTTCCCACCTCTCATTCTTCGCTAGTAGATCCACCAGGAAAAGCTGCAGGCAGAACTGTACTTTCAAGAGTTCTATTCTGGGTGGGAGGATAAAACACCCACAGCTGTTAGACGGAGTCCCTGATGCACAATGCACATACCGGTTGCTGCCACAATCCTGATAAAGAGGCTCTCTTTTTACAATGGGCATACTCACATGGTAATGGAGTGAGCATCATATAAGTAACCCCCTAAAATAACAGTTTTGCCAAATCCAGTAGAAAAGCACAGAGAAGGTTATGAAAGGCAAATATGCCTCAGTCTGATTTAGGACTCAGTAACCTGCAGAAGTAATTGTCAACATGGGCACAAGTCTAAGAGCTACTTTTTCTTACAGCTTATTTTGAAGGGCTTGCCCAATTTAGGAAGGTCCCCATTTTACAGTGACTCAGCTGCTGTATTTGGGAAGAGGCTTCAGATTGCTAGGAAGCACTATGCCTCCACGGTGCAGAGGTAGGTGGCTGAGTCTCTGCGTTGGGTGGCCATGAAATGCATAGTGCTGAGAAATTCTTCCTTACGTAAAGCATTATTTAATCTCCTGACTTCTTCACAATCCCACTTGAAACTTCATATAAACATAAAGGTGGGAGTTTTTTATTCCTGTGTATACCACTGTGGGGTTTGAAAGTTAGCCACTTCATAACTGCAGTTGAGAATTGCACTGTCTTCCCTCATGGGCCACCAGCAATGGGAGGCTCTGTACCACCTCGTCAACACCGCTCACCCCTGTTTTAAAAAAGGACAAGTAAAAGTCAGCTAGAGAGGGTGATAGCTGATCAAATCTCCACAGAATTGGTCACTGTTCTCCATTGAAACCATGGGGTGCCCAGATAAATCAGAATGGATTCTGTCTTCCCCTTTAGGTTTTCGAGGACCAATCTCCAGAATCCTGGTTGTCACAGACCCTTTCTAGTAACCTACTCACAGCTCGGTTGAAGCTGATCACTAGTGACGCTCATAGACACTTTTCCATCCTTCAATTTCTTACTCATGTTATTCTGGGCAAAAGGGGATTGACTGCTCTGAGCTTTCCTTTTCTTTTTTGAACCCAAATCCTCTTTCCTTTGGTACACATACACATATACATACACACACACACACACACACACACACACACACACACCTGCACCCTGAAAGGGAAATAGTAATCTGGCTAGTGAGCCAACCAAAAATGAAGTATCATCTGGCTCTAATTCAGATTCAAGTCCCTCCCACTTAATCTCTCATGTGAGGCATTCAAATAGCACACTGCCGTCTCATGAACTGGTGCAGACTAGCTGAAAACTTATAGCCACGTGTCTTGACAATGGTGGATTGGTGGATTCTACTAACTGGTCTCATCGTTGAAGAACAGATTGCCCCCATTATCTAGAGCTCTATGAGTCAGTGACTGTATTTATGGTCAGATCCTTCAGGGACTGGGCATGGCTGCTCCCTGCTCTCTCTGTCACCTGCTTGCAAATGGAACCTGGCATGGCAAGTGGCCAAACCATGGCCCTTCATGTAATGGCAAACCCCTAAGGAGATAACCTGGGTCCCTCGAAGATTATGTAAGGCAGGGCTGCTTGCTGACTGGGACGCTCACTTCAACAGCGATAAATACACTTTGTTCCTTAAGCCTTGGAATGTTTGCATATCTTTGTCACCATAGTTTGGCCTACCTCACTAATATTCTTGGAGAATAGCTTTGCTTACATTCCATTCCATAAATGTTATGATGTGATTTTCTTGTCATTGCCTAAAATGTCTAATTTTAATAAAATGGGTATAAACAATCCAAGTAGTATACAAGTCTAAGAAGACTAAAAATCTTTTCTTTTGATCTTCAGGATTATTAAGAAAAAATTACTTACTAGGAAGAACAGATCCCAAAGTGAATACAACTATTTGCATTTCATAAAAGTTGTAATACACAGCAGATAGAAAGTTATCTCTTGGTTTCCAAGCCAACCTTTTCATGATAATGTGGCCTAATTCTTCAGATCTTAAGCAAGAAACAAAAGCTATAATAAGCATGAAGGAAGAGATTGGTAGGTCTGACAACATCACAATACAGTAAATGATAACATGTTCTATTGCGATTTACAAAGATAGTCTGTACTGTTCCCATGAAGGTCAGATTTATGTTGCTGCTGCTATTAATTTCCTTCTGTATTTCTAGATGGCACAGAGGCACAGATGTAAGAACTAATTAGCATCTTGTCCTTTAATTCATTTAATATTTTTTATTGATTGTCTTCTCTGTGTAGGAGCTGAGGAACACAGAGAAATGAATAAGGCAATCTTTACCTTTGATACTAAAACACACCTTCAAAAGCCTTCTATAAAATAATAGTTTAAGCACTGAAAAAGTTAGTATTGTAGGAGCCTACCTACAGTGGAACTGCAATGGGGAAAGGAGGAGAAAGCACAGTTAGCTATGTTTAGATAATACTTACAGTTTAAGTTCCCATGGGGTGTAATCATGTTGGGCACCCTGCAGATAGCTGTGAAACTATTTCTTCAATTAAAATGTGCATGGGACTTTGAGGATTGTGTCATGAATGTGTGAAACTCATAGGGAGAGAGAAGGGAATTTCTTGTTGACATTTGAGAATATAATGATCTCTGTGACACATTAAAACCACTCACTTATTACACTATCTCTGCTATGTACAGTTGTCTTCCATTCCTTTTCTCCCAACATTTTGTTGATCACACAATATCATAAGTAATCTAACTACTTTCAATAGCAAGTTCAGCTGGTAAGAGCAGTTTTGAACTGGTAATGATATTTCCTTGAAACTTAAAGCCTAGAAACAGGTTAGTATACTGTTCAAATAGTCGGTACATGCACCTATCGACAGCTCAAGACAGGACAAAAATCCTTTAAAACCGGACAACAAAGCTTAGAAGAAAAGCAGCAATATTAAATGGGGTGGGGGGAGGGAAGGCGTAGAAAGCAACCATGGATACCAGAAACAATGTGGGAGGAGGGTGGGACATGGCAGAGGGTGAGGGATAGGAAATCAAGGATGGCAAAACAAAAAACAAAGTATACAAGACATAAGAATTGGAAAATTATTTGCTGATAACATTTATGTTGATGTGCTTGATTGAGCCAATACACAGTGTATTTCGGATGGAAAATTCATTTGTATGCTGTAATGATGTATAGTGAATTAATGTAAAAAATAAATAAATTTAAAGAGGAAAAAAAAAAAGAATACAAAACTCCAGGGGAAAAAAAGACAAAAAAACAAAAAACAACACAAAAAAACACAAAAAAAACACTCACTTTAAGAAACTGCCTGTATCTGCCCACAGCACTGTCGGCAGCAGTCGACCCTTGCTCCTCAGAAACATCAACTGATCCCTCTTAGGAGCTCTTGATTTCCCCTAGAGCGTCTGTAAGGAAGAAAACCTATAGAATGTTTTTTGGCACAAAGCTAATACTGCATTTGACACAGCTCAGTATAGCTCTTGTAGACTTCAGCTTTCTTTGATGCATACTGTTAGGTAGCAAGAGTAATAAAGATATCAAAAGGTGTCAGAGTCTGTTTAGGGGAACCTGGAGTTAATATGATATGGCAGAAGTTTCTGGAGAGTTAACCCAACACTTATTCCCATTCACCATTTTCCAACCCACCTTCCTTATAGAGGTTTGTCCAATTGCATGCTCACTTTCCCAGGCTCCTTATAATTAGTGCTGACAGTATGACACAGTGTGGGCAACAAAATATAGTGTATTTCAGACCTCTGAGGTAGAGACTCTCGGACTCAATTTCTGGGTCAAATAGTAACTCTATTTTAACCATTTGCAGATTTGCCAAACTGTTTTCCAAAGTAGTTGCACCATTTTATATTTTTAGCAATGGTGGATGAGGATTCTGATTTCCCCACATCCTCATCAACACTTATTATTTTCCAATTTTCTTTCTCTCTCTTTTATTTTTAAGGTTTTGTTTTTGTTTTTGTTTTTGTTTTTTTTTTACATAGGGCCATGTGTTCACTGGAGAGATGAAGACAGACAAAGAGAGGGAAAGTGAGAAATCACCCCCCAGGGTAGACGGCCACACTACAATCTCTTCCAGTCTCTTGGGATTTCAGACATGCATGGCACACACAAGTCCAGCATGATTTTCAAGGTGCTGGGTCCAGGACTTGGGCCATGGTCAGTCATGTGGGAGTCCAGCACCTTAACCACTACACTGCCTGCTGGTCCCTTTCTTTCTCTTTTTTAGAATTATGGACATCATAATGTGATGTGGTTTTGATTGCTATTTCTCTAATGAATGATGATTTGGGGCATCTTTTCATTTGCCTTTTAGCCATTTGTTTGTCTTGTTTGGAGCAATAGCTATTTAAATCCTTTGTTATTTTGAAATTTGTATTTCTTGGGGCTGGGAGGTGGTATGGTGGCTAAGGGCACTGGACTCCCATATGGCTGACTGTGGTTCGAGTCCCGGACCTGGTGACTTGCTTTCTCACTTTCTCTCTCTTTCTCTCACTCTGTCCCTCTCCAGTAAAATTAAATAAAAAATAAAATTAAATAAAATAATAAAAAAAGAAATTTGTAGTTTTTATTGTTGAGTTGTGAGGTTTTAAAAAATAAATTCTTGTTACTAGATCTTTAGCAGATACATGATTTGTAAATACAGTTTTCCATTCTGTGGTTTGTCTTTTTGCTTTCCTTTGTGAAAAACTTCGTGAATTTTGATGCACAAAGGTTTTAATTTTGCTGAAGTCCAATTAATATGTTTCCCTTTGGTTGCTATTCTTTTGGTGTCATATCTAAGGAACTGTTGTATAGTCCAAAGTTACCAGGATTCATACCTATATTTTACTCCAAGTATTTATATTCTTAGCTCTTACATTTAGGTCTTTGATAAATTTGAGTTGATTTTTGTACATACATGAGATAAGATCCAACTTTTTCTTTTGCATGCATCTATCCAGTTGTACTTCTGTTGAAAACACGGTTCTTTTCCCATTGAATCATTTTAGTATCATTGTTGAAAATCAGTTGGCCACAAATGTTTATTCTGGACTCTCAGTTCTATTCATTGATACCTTTCCATTTTTAAGAGAGAGATAAACTCTTCTACTGTGATTGTATATGAATCACTTTTCCTCACATCTTGATAAAAACAAGTAAACTATTGGGTCAGCAGGTGGCATGGTGGTTAAGGCACTGGACACTCCCATATGGCCGACTATGGTTTGAGTCTCAGACCTGGTGGCTTGCTTTCTAACTTTCCTTCTCTCTGCATACCCATCTTTCTCTAATCAAATGAAAATGACCGAATGAATAAATAAAATTAAATTTTTTTTTAAAAAAACAATTATCCAGGGAACCAGCAGTTAGCGTAATGGCTATGTCGCTGGACTCCCACGTAGTCAACCGTGGTTCGCGTCTCAGACCCGGTGGCTTACAACTCACGCCGGGCGCGTGTGCGTGCGTGCCCAAGATCCCAAGAGGAGAATGGAGGAGAAGGGATTGCGGCGTGACCATCCCCCCTGGGGGGTGATTTCTCGCTTTCTGTCTCTATGTCTCTCTCTGTCTGTCTGGCGAGCGCACGCGCCCTATAGAGAAAAACCTCTCAAAAAAAAAAAAAAATTATCCATATTAAAAAAGAATTGACAGGAAATTTTTATTAAGCAAAGTTTACACACTCTTTGGAAGGTAAATCCTTGAATGCATGAGAGTTTGCAGTTCTGGAATGATGGAGACATAGGTTGCACGCACAGTCACATCTTCCGCCAAGAGAAGCAGGGACTGGAGGCAGCACAGTGCCTGAGTCTCAGCTGTAAGCTTTAGAACCGGCTGAGGTGCTTGGGGAGCACAGTGCTACCAGCACAGAAGTAGATGCCTACATCTTCAGGGGCAGAGGCTGAGATATGCAGGAAGCTGTCTTTTCTTGCTTCACCAAGCTTAGCAGTCAATTTTCCATTTCTGGTCAATTCACCTCCTTTATTTAAGATCGTCCAGAGGACAGGACCTTCCCCTGGATTCTGTTTGTACCATAGCAAAGTGAAAAATATACTTGTGAAACTGCAGTTCATGGTGACATCCTCTCCTTCTTGGATGGACATAGATGGAGGATTCTAATTCAGCTGTTGTCTGCTCACCCGTTTACCAAGACAAAAGAAGGTAGTTAAGATCATCTTTAGATCTCCTTTCTTAGAGCTGGGATGGACACTGTATCTCCTAAATCCTTGCCCCTGCCTCTGTGTTACCCCTCCCTTTCCTAGTTTTTGTTCTTCTGTTTCTCTCTTTTCATAGACGTGGATAAAGTCTCACCTCCTGGCCTCACAGAATTTACACCCCTTTAGAATTCTCTGTGGAACAATCAGAAACTCTCAAGACTCACATATCAGCTGACTCCATAGGAGTATTAGTAAACCTTCAGGGAACATGCCCATCATCAAAGAATTACTTCCTGAATGAGATCTTTGCTTCAAGAAACTCTTCTGGGCTTAAGAGTGACTATGTAAACATCATCATGCTGTTAAAATATCTGTCTGTGGATCAGCCAATCTGATCTCTCACTGGATGTTTTCCCCTAAGGTTCTGAGCCTACCTTGAAGGTTAACTATGAGTGGAGATGCTGCCCTGCTATAGCACCACACACAATTGTTGTTTTTCATGATTTCTTTTAGTAACCCTCCCATTCCTGGATACTGACTACACACTAGGAAAATGTAGAGACATGAACAAGGTAGACAGGAAATTTGCCCTTGGGCACCTTTCAGTATCTCTGGGAAATCAATAAAGGCTAGCCTTACAATAGATTAAGCGGGATGAATTGGAGACATATTTTTCTCTGTTTCTTTCTGAGAATCCATTGAAGTGAGAGTAAAAAATATATTTTTTTAAGTAATATATCCCAAAGGTAATACAGAACAAATGGATGACAACATATGAAATATTTCTGGGAATGGAAATGAATGGACAAGAAAGTTGAATCCTAAGGGCCCACAAAGGAAAATGCCAACAAAAACCTCAGTGCCCAGAAAGTTTCAATAATAAGGGTATCTGATACTTTAGATCGAAGTAAGGGATGGAGAGAGGGGGCTTTAAGCAGAATGTATAAATTAAAACATCTAAAGTACAGTATACTCTCAGATATTTCATTTTGGCCTAGAAAAGTCAGATATCCAGGAAACCAGCAATTAGCGTAATGGTTATGTTGCTGGACTCCTATGTAGTCGACCGCGGTTTGCGTCCCGGACCCGGTGGCTTAAAACTCACGCCGGGCGCGTGTGCGTGCGTGCCCAAGATCCCGAGAGGAGAATGGAGGAGAAGGGATTGCGGTGTGACCATCCCCTCTGGGGGTGATATTTCGCTTTCTGTCTCTCTGTCTCTCTCTGTCTGTCTGGTGAGCGCACGTGCCCTATAGCAAAAACCTCTCCAAAAAAAAAAAAAAAAAAAAGTCAGATATCCACTCCTTCATAACTGCTTTTATAGATAAAAGACTTTTCTTTTGAATAAAGAGGCCTAAGATTCTGAGATATTAGACTTAGTTGAGAGTGAAGAGAAGAAAATATTTGAAAATAGAGGACCCAGAGTCATCTTTCTTTGTTCAAATCCTAGATTTATATCTGACTAAGTATGAATGAACATCCCAGGAGCAACAGGCATTTAAAAGAAAACCCTCAACATGAAAGGTAGAGATAAAAACAAAAAGAGGAAAAAGAGGATAAGACAATGTAAGAAAAAGAAGGTTACCATTACTAACGCAGTGGAATGAATATTCTGGCTTTTCTTTAAGAAACAAATACAAGGGAACCAGCAGTTAGCGTAATGGCTATGTCGCTGGACTCCCACGTAGTCGACCGCGGTTCGCGTCCCGGACCCGGTGGCTTAAAACTCACGCCGGGCGCGTGTGCGTGCGTGCCCAAGATCCCGAGAGGAGAATGGAGGAGAAGGGATTGCAGCGTGGCCATTCCCCCGGGGGGTGATTTCTCGCTTTCTGTCTCTCTGTCTCTCTCTGTCTGGCGAGCGCACGCACCCTATAGCGAAAACCTCTCAAAAAAAAAAAAAACAAAAAACAAACAAACAAAAAAAAACAAATACAACTGAATAATAGCAAAACCTCACTTTTACAGATGAAATTAGAGAAATAAAGTTTGGTTTTTAAAAATAAATTTAAGATGCAGCCTGGTGACACAGAGGTAGCGAGCTGGATTGCCATGCTGGACTTCACATGACCATGATTTCAGATCCTTGGATTGGCCTGAAAATACACCGAGCACTTGAGCTGGAAGGCTGGAGAAAGAAGATTGCATTATGATGAGACCGTTTTGAAGGTGCTTGTTTTCTCTCTTTCTTTCTGTCATATGCATGTGCACATGTCCTCTATCATAAACAAAAATTTTGAAAGAGAATAAATTTGATTTGGTAACTTGGAGTTTCAAATACCAGAGAGTGACTCATAGCTTCATCCTAATTTAGTTAGTGAGCTTTCACTGTCTACTGCCCAGGGTTTCTGTTTCGCTTGTTTGTGTTTAATTTTTAAAATTCAATATATTTTATTTTAATTTCTTTTGTACGTTCAATCGCTATACATCACTTTGCTTGTAAAATGAGTTTTCCAGTGTGAATACTTCATACCAGTCCAGTTGGGGATGCTATTCATGTTATCATCAACAGTTAATAATTCATTTCTGTGTCCCATAAATGTCTGCTCTCCATTTTTCTCCTTAATGTCTTTCCTCAGAATCTCCTCCTTCCCCATCCTCTTCCCACACTGTATTCAGTATCCATACCATTTTCCATGTTTCTACATTCTCTAATCTTTCAGTTTCAGCCATAGAGTGTGGACAGTCAGTATATATTGAGTGGAGACATACAGTGTCTCTCCTTCATAGCCTGACTTGCTTCACTCAGCAGGGTTTCTATTTTGTATCTCATTGTGTTCCTCAGACTTAGAAGAGGTAGGAAACCTATTGCCATTTTCCTGAGTGTCCTTTTCTTCTTTTAGTTTTATCATAGATTTTTTTTCCTCAGTTGTCTAGGTTTATTAAGACTTACTTCTGTGTGTACATTTATCTTTTTTATCACGTCTATTCCTATTATGTGGTGGGTATGTTTCTTAATATGAATTGCCCCCTTCCACCAAGTGAAATATGGATAACCTTTTACTTATTTCCTTTCTTTGATAATGACTCTACAATATTTTTGATAGCAAAAATAAAAATAAATTAAAAACAAAACATCTAGATGAAAAGATATGTGCATTATTCTGATACTCTCTTTTTTAAAAATATTTTATTTTAACTTTATTTATTATTATTATCATTATTATTTTCCAGTTTGATCAGAGAGAGACAGAGAGAGAGAGAGAGAGAGAGAGAGAGAGAGGAAGTGAGAAAGCAAGCCACAAGGTCCGAGACTTGAACCGTGGTCGACCATGTGGGAGTCCAGCGCCTTTAACCACCATGCCACTTGCCGGCCCCCTGATACTCTCTTAATAGAATGTGGGGAGCACAGAGAAGACAGGAAGCTGCAGATGCCCATCTATTTCTTTCTTTTTTTAAAATTTTTTATTATCATCATGTTCTTCTATTATATTACATTGAATTACATATAACTTTACAGTGTATTACATTGCTTTTTCAAAAGGGAATGCATGCATATCAGTCAGTACAGAGACATTAATCTCCCCACTTTAACATTCAATATCTTTTCTATGTTTTCCCCAATCATTATTATTATTATTCTAATTATTTTTTAAAACAGTCAATTGCTATTTTTCATTTTGCTTGTACAAATACTTTGCCCATCATGAAATACTTCTCAGACAAATCCAGTTGAGAATACTATACATGTCAACATTAACAGTTAATAAGCCATATCTCTTTCTCACTAATGTCCTGCCTCTCTATTGTTCACTTGTTATCTTTCTCTATTCTCTTCTCTTCACTTCCCCCATTCCACACTGTCCTATTCTCGTTAAGTACCTTCACTGCTTTTATGTCCTCCAATTTTTTGCTCTCTATTATAGAGTGCTGATAGTCGGTATATATTGAGTGGATACATACAATATCTTTCTTTCATAGCCTGGCTTACTTCACTCAGCAATATATCCTCCGTATCTGACCACTTTCTATCAAATTCCAGGGTCTTGTTATTTTTTATGGCTGAGTAGTATTCCATAGAGTATATATACCACACTTTTCCAATCCATTCATCAGTTTGTGGACATTTAGGTTGGTTCCATGTCTATTTCTAAAGGGTGAGAAGTTTACTGCTATTGTATCTGTTGCCTCCTATGGTCCTCATGGCTGCTGTTGCAGTCTTAGCAATAGTGAACGCTGTTCCAATTTTTCTTAAGATCTGCTGTCTCAACCTTAAAAGTGTCCTCAGTTCTTTGAGAATATTGGCAGTATATGTCTATCCCCTACCAGTGTAAGAAGACTGAAATTAATCTTTGAAATAAACACGGCCTGTATTTCTGGATTATCAATTTAAAATATTTTTGTTTTTGTTTATTGAAATAAATGTGTCTATATTATACCACAGAACATATCATGAATTTTACATATAGAATATGATACTGCAAAGACATTTTTATATACAGGGAACTATATCACCAGGCTTTCAAGAATACGGTCTCTTGGGTATTAGCAGTAAAATGTAAAGAAATTTTAAAAAACACTAAGGTTACTAGGAAATTCATGTATGTCTTATGTCTACAAACTACAACCACCTAAGAAATATGATTACTGTGAATTCTGATATAATTGTTCAGATGCTCCTTTACCTGGAACTGCTATGCCAGAAGATTAAAGGAAGAAAATTACTCCAGGGAGTCTGCTCACAACGAAATCTCACTTTCATCAAGATAGTCTATCATCAGCAAATGAGTGGTGGTTGGGGCACTGGACTTCCACACGAGTGACTATGTTCAAATTCCAGACCTGGCAGCTTACCGTCTCACTTTCCCTCCTTCTCTCTCTAGCTGGTAAATAAAATTAAATAAGATCATTCTTAAAAATGAAGATGGATTCTCTTTCTTCTTCTTTTTTTCTTTTTTTAATTCTTCTTTCTTTTTTCCTTCCTTCTTTCTTTCCTTTTTCCTTTTTCTTTTTCCTTACCAGAGAGAATGTGTGCTCATCAGAGAGGAGTGAGAGGGGAAGGGAGAAAGTGCACCCATCCCCGGAATAGGCTGTGGTCACTTCAACTCTTGCACCCCCTTTTGGGATTTGGGACATGCATAAACACCCAGTATGTTTTTCTTTTCTCTCTCTTTCTTTCTTTTTTTTTCTCTCTTTTTCTCTTCCCTTCTTTCTTTCTTCTTTCTTTCTTTCTCCCTCTCTCGTCTTTTTTTTTTTTTTAGAGAGATTTTTACTATAGGTAGGTAACACGCACTCATAGGAGTGACAGAAAGCAAGAAATCGCCCCCCTCCCCCCAGGTGTGATGGCCATACTCCAATCCTTTCTCCTTTATTCTCCTATTGGGATTTTGAGCACACATGCACATTCGCCTGGTGTTAGTTTTAAATCACTGGGTCTGGGACTCAAACCTAGGTTGATTATATGGGAGTCCTGTGATATAACCATTACACTATCTGCTGGTCCCTCTTTCACCCAAGTGTGGTTTCAAGCCTTGGGGACCAGGACTTGACTGTAGTGGATCGTATGGGATACAGCTTCCTTAACCACCCGACATGAAAGATGGACTATTTCTATTTTCAGTTGTAAGAGAAAGAAGTTATCTATGAGAAATCTCAACAACAACAACAACAAAAACAGAGTAAGTATAGGGGAGAAATACTTTTGTTTGTACAGTAGTTCCCCTTTATCCATGGGAGATGTGTTCTAAGACCCCTAAAGGATGCCAGAGACCACAGTTCCTGAGGCTGAAAGTTCAAATCAAAGGATCGCATGGCCTTTCTTTAGTGTGTGTGTGTGTGTGTGTGTGTGTGTATGAGTGTATGTGTGGAGAGAGCGAGTGCATGTGTGCTTGCTCTCTAATATTTCTTTTTATAAGGACCTTAATTCCTATGACCTCATTTAACTTAGTTACCTCCTGATAGACCCTACATATAACACAGCCAAAATGATGTCTAGGACTTCAACCTATAAATTGGGGGTGGGGGCACAAACATTTAGTCCTTAACACCTGGGTTCCGTCTTTTCCTGATTTGCTTTTCTGCAGAGGTGAGTACGAAGTGAGACTTGCCTCTAGGCTCCAGGTGAATGTCTGGGACCATGACAAAATTTGTCCTGTGACACCTACCAACAGGAAGTGTCTGGAGGTGAGGCCCTAGCAAGTGAAAGGCAGCAATGGCTTCTATGTCTCTGGAGTGGCTGTGGACTCCAATGTGCTTCCCTAGAATCAAGTTCTCAATAGTATTCCTTGAAGGAGATTTTTTTTTTTTCCCCCTGAGAAGTTCAAAGATGATGATTTCTTTTTTTGAGAGGTTTTTGCTATAGGGCATGTACGCTCACCGGAAAGACAGAGGGAGACAGAGAGACAGAAAGCGAAATATCACCCCCAGAGGGGCTGGCCACATCGCAATCCCTTCTCCTCCATTCTCCTCTTGGGATCGTGGGCACACACGCACATGTGCCTGCCATGAGTTTAAGCCACCGGATCTGGGATTCAAACCGTGGTTGGCTACATGGGAGTCCAGTGACATAGCTATTACGCCAACTGCTGGTCCTGAGATGGTGATTTTCTTCTACCCTTATTGTGGTCTGCTGGTCTCTGTGATCTGGGAAGTCAGATCCCTAAGTTTTACAAAGTGTTTATGGTGATGAAGCATTCATTTCATCTGTGTCTGACAGCATGACCCTGGGTCTGCATCTTGACTACTTTAGTTATATTGGTGTCTCTGACCAATGGTTCAGCCTCACACAGATTTTATTGCACAGGTTGAGTGTCTTTAATTTAAAAGTCTGAAATCCAAACTGTGAAACTTTTTGAGCACCAACATGACACCATGGGTAGAAAATTCCACATCTAACCTCATGAGACAGGTCACAGTCAAAACACTGCAATATAAAAGGATTGTATAAAATGACCCTCAGGCTATGTGGATATAGTTTACATGCAGCATAAATTAATTTCGTGCTTAGATTTGGGTCCCATCCCAGATATAGTCACTATGTGTATGCAAATATACTTAATAAATGCAATCCATAATGTTACTTCATCCTAACAAAAAACACACGAATAAAATAGCATGATTGTATCAATTTTTTAAAATAATTATTTTATTTAACTTTATTTATTCATTCTTTTATTTATTTTAATTTGACCAGAGAGGGACAGAGTGAGAGAGAAAGTGAGAAAGCAAGCCGCCATGTCCGGAACTCAAACCATGGTCAGCCATGTGGGAGTCCAGCACCCTTAACCACCACACCACCTGCTGGCCCCGATTGTATCAATTTTATTGATGGAAAATAGAGACTTAGAAAGTTAAAGTTACTGAATTAACATCACATGTGTTGTAAGAAGCAGAACTGGGACTTACAGTTGCCTATTTACTCTCTGGAACATTTTCCCTTCTCTAAGAAACATGTGGATTGTTTTTTCTACACTTTTATTCTTATCAGCTATTCAGTCAGTACTTTTAAACACTTGCTTCGGGCCGGGACTATACTGAGTGTGGAAGTGGAAGATGAAGGTAAGATTTGATGTTTTCATAGAGAGGTAAAGTGGGAAGCAATTTTTCAAGCTGATAATTCGGAAGTAACCAGGGAAATACTGAGACTCGACTATGAATGAAAATTGCATTCAGAAGAGAAGTGGAGGCCAGTCTATGATTGCATTATGCATCTATTTCTTTATATCTATCTATCTATCTATCTGTCTATCATCTTCTGGCATCTTCTGTATATATATCATCTATTTACCCACATATCTATCTATTCATTTATTTCTGTAATATAAACTTAGAAAAAAATATGTCAGTGTGTGATAGTATTGCTATTCCAGTACTCATGCACAGCCTTAATATGCCACAAAGAACTCAATAAATGTCTCAGAGTTTCTTCCTATTAACAAGGTAGGTGAATAGCAGAAAAGAAAGAAGTTCCTTGGGACAAAAGAGTCACAACCTTCATTCACAATTATTGCATGAGTCACTGAAATTCATGCTATTTTCATCCCCTTTGATGTTCTACATATTTAAAGGAAATATAATTACCCAGACAATAAAGTCAAATTACATTTGGGATTAATGATAAAGCTTCCCCTTGCATCATCCTTACCCACCCCCCTTTCTTTTGCAATGAGACAACTGCATTATTCTCAGGTTTCTTGTTATGGTAAATGTCTTCAAGCATCCTGTGTCAACAGAGCACCTGTGACTCAGCTGCAGGTTTGGGGACAGCCCGAGGAGGTCTGGAGATCACTGTGCTTCTGCTCCACAGAAGTAGGTGCCTGAGTGGCTGAGTCGGGTGACTGCGATATGAAGGGAGCTTCGCTGCTTTTTCTCATCCAATGTGAACGTCATTTTTTCATGGCTGTTCTCCTCTTCACCACTTTTTCGTAGTATCATCAAGAAGCTGAGCCCTTCAGCATCCTTCTGCCTGTACCAGTGTAAGGAATACAAAGTCTTTGATGAATTGCAGGTTATGGTGATCTCCTTTCCCTCTTGGACGATCAGTGACTGAGGACTCTGCTCCAGCTCTTGGCTACAGACCCCTGATCAAAGAGACAATGTAAAGAAAATATAGAAGACCCTCATGAGATTTTCTTGGGGTAGTAGATGATGTTTCTCCCTCTCCCCATGTCCCCCAGGCAGAAGCATGAACACAGAATATTGTCCACTTTTCAACACCTATTTGGCTCTCAAGAGGGCCTTCTGACATCCCCGGACAGGAGTCAGTTTCTGCCTTTGGGTGTTGTCACCCGAGATATCCGAGCAAGTTTCAGACTAACCACGTACTCACATGGTGCCTGCAACCCCAAGATCACTATGAGTATTTGCAGAAGAGTCTCCATCCCTTGGTTCCTTAGAAAATACAGCCAAATCAAGTTTTTCTGAAAGGGCTCCCCAGCAGAATTGAATGTACTGGTGCACAGGACTGCACCAATCACAGACCACACCTGGGTTCCTATTTGTTCAGAACTTCACAAAGCTAACTGAAATACTTTCCAAACACTGCCACCCTTTGGCCAGAATGAGAACTGTTGAATAACGTGACTTCTGGAGGTTACATAAATGAGGTACTTCTATTTATTGTACTACAGTATGCTATTTATTATGAGATATGGAAAATCTTACTACTCAGACATGCTTGAGAAAGTATTCTCTTTATAACTAAGAGGAAGTGAAAAATTCTATTTCCTACAGTACAGAATAATTGTTTTTCAACATTTAGCTCAGCATACTTTTACTTACAGCCTTTTAAACAACTACTTTACCAAGGCCCCATTGCTGTGGCATGGTGTAGTGCATTTTTCCTGCAAGGCTGGAAGCCATATGGCTGACCATGAGCTTAAAACTCCATGTTGGTTTGAAAATATATGAGTGCACAGACAGGCACTCAGGGTCCTGAGGAGCTGGAGGGCTGAGGGAAGAGGATTGTAGTGTGCTAAGACCTTGCTAAGGTGCCACTATCTCTCTTTCTGTCTTATGTGCACATACTATTAGTTAAAAAAAAAAGCTATTAAGGCACACTTGACATAACAATAAATTGCATATTTTTAAAAAGTACAATGTGATTATTTTTTGACATGGGTATACAAATAAGAAATCTGCACCATACTTCCCTGTGTTCTTCTCCTTTGTGCTCCTTTGTAATCCCTCCTATCTACACTCCTATCACATCCTCCCAACCCTCATTCAGCACTAGGCAATCTCTGGTATGCATTTTCTAGGGTCTTATGTAAATAGAACCACATAGTATAAACTATCTCATCTGTTGTTTTTTTTTTTCTAGCATATTTATTTTGAGATTTTACTAGTTTTCTTGGGTTGCCAGAACAAAATACCACAGATAGGGTGGCTTAAGGAACAGAAACTTATTTCTCACACTTTGGGAGGCTGGAAAGTTCACAATTAAGGTACCAGCCATTTTAATTCCTGGTGAGGACTTTCTTCTGGACTTATAGAAGTCTACCTTCTTGCTATGTCTATGCAATCAATGATACGATTGAGAAAGCTTACTGGTGTCACTTCTCGTAAGGGCACTAATTTCATCATGAGGACCCCAGCCTCATGACTTCATCCAACTTTAATTACCTACCAAAGGCTCCACTGCAAATATCATTACATCAGAGGTTAGGACTTCAAGATATGAATAGTAGAGGGGGACACAAAAATTCAGTCCATAATAGATTTATCCATGTTCTGTTTATCAGTTTATTCATTTTGATTGCTATAATATTTTATAGTGTAGCTTCATTTGTTGATGGATGTTTGGGTGATTTCCAATTACTATCATATTTTCCTAGTTACTATTATGAATATTAATGTATAAGTGTTTGTATGGACATGAAATTTTATTTCTTTTGGGCTCATACTGATAAGTGGAATTGCTGAGTTATACCATAGATGCATCTTCAATTTTTTAAAAAGAATTACTCATTTAATTTTGTTTATTATTATTATTATTTAAATTTGCTGTAGGGCGCATGTACTAACCAGAGAAAGAGAGAAAGTGAGAAAGCAGGTTGCCAGGTCCAAGAGTCAAATTGTGGTCTGGCCATATGGGAGTTCAGCATCCCAACCACCACACCACCTGCATATTCAACTTTTTAAGAAACAGTAGGATTGTTTTCTGAAGTGGTTGTACCATTTGCACTCTGATATAATGTTTGAATGTTCCAATTGCTCTGCAATCTCATCAGTACTTGGTATGGTCAGTCATTTTAATTTTAGCCATTCTATTAGATATGTAGTGGTAGCTCATTGTTTAACTTGCATTTTTCTTATACCTAAAATGATGCCAAGAACATTTTGTGTACTTATTTACCATATGCAGGTCTTCTTTGGTGAAGTTATTTTTCCAAATCATTGGCCCAATTGTAGAGAGGGGACAAAACACCACCTCTCCTCCCTACGGGGCAAGGTCGGTTAATCCCTTTGCTTCTATTTCTCTCCAATCCCCTCTTCTTCATCTGATCAGGATTTGGGGCATGCACACACACATGCCTGGTGTGTTTTTCAAGCTGCCAGGGCTGGTATTTGAATTGTGGCTGATCCTTTGTGATCCAGCTCTCTTAACTCCTGCACCATGGGGCTGGCCTTGTAGTCCCGTTTACTTGTGCTCTTTATTTCTGATATTATTTCCTCTCATATGAATAAATTCCTTTAGAACTTACCAGAAGGCAAATTTGGCAATGGATTCTCAGTCTTTGTTTATATGAGAATGACTTTATTTTTCCTTTAGAGGGGAAAATTTTTCCTGAGTAGCTTCTGGTTTAGGCAAATGATTAACGGGAAAAAAGAAAAGAAAACCTTTCTCTGAGATCTGGCCTAGTTGAAAAGGATCTTAGTAGTGTGTTAGTTTGCTAGAGTTTCTATAACAGTACCACAAACTGGCTTTAAGGAAACAGAAATTTATGTCTCATAGGCCTAGAGGCTGCAAGTCCAAAATCAAATGATTAGCAAAGCTATTTTTTTTTTTTCCTGAGGCTGTGAGGAAAGAATCTGTTAGAAGTCTCTGTCCTGGGCTAGATAGGTATCACCCGGATTTCTGACTTCGTGTTCATATGGCATTCTCCCAGTGTGAGTGCGTCAGTCTCCAAATCCTCCCTTTTATTAAGGAGACTAGTCCTATTAGATTAGAATCCACCCGGCTGACCTCATGTTAACTTGATCGATTGTCTCTGTTAAAGATCTTCTCTTCAGATCAGGCTATGTCCGGATGTACTGGGAGTTAGGACAACTTAATTTTGGAAAGGGGACATAACTGAGGATGCGACAACTGTTCTTTTTGGAGAAACTTCCCTTTTGGAGTCACACTTAGATAACCACAGACCATTTTAAGGGACATTTCAAGACTCAATGACACCTTCCTTTATATATCATCTGCCCAAAATTATGTGCACCATCTCTTAGTACCTGTTATTCTATCACTAGAATTATTTGATTGAAAAAAGCAGAATTCTGAGATAACTTCAGAAACATCCACTCTGTTTACATAAGAGGAGTAGTAATAGCAGTCACTGAAATACTTGGTGAATTTGTTTACCAAATAAGCACTGTATAGGAAAGCTAGTGAGGGAACCTCTCTTTCTCTGTGTGAGAGAGGAGAGAGAGAGAGAAAGAGAGAGAGAGAGAGAGAGAGAGAGAGAGAGAGAGAGATATCAACCTATTACAGTTAGAGTTTCCTTTATTATTATTTTGATCCAGGAGCCTATATTTTATTCTTAAAGTCTCCTTGTATGGCATCCCATCTACAGGCAAAATACAGAATTGTAAATGCTGTCATTGATGTCAAGAGTCTTGTCTCCCTTTATCAAATATTTAAACCCTAGCTTGGCTCTCATTTAGTCCATTCAAAATGACTAACTGACTATTCTTGATTAGAAGAAAATATTGGAATTTTGATTTATCAACCTGGAATGAGAAAAGTGTGCCTTACAGGACATAAATTTGATAATATGAAAATAAAAAATACCCCTGATAAAAATCAAATCAATACATTTGATAGATACACTATAGGCTGTCACTCTCCAACGGCAGTGCAGCCTGAAGCTCGCCGAGCTCCAGCAGAAGGAGAAGGAGGTTAGTGAGGCGTGTCTGTACTGTGGCTGGTACAAAGCATCCTGCAAATCCACCTGCGGTAAATCACCCAGGAAACAACTGGCTATGAAAGCCATTCTCAAGAGTGCGCCCTCTACTGGAGACTGGAGAGGTGAAGACACCTCATCATTACAGGCCTGGTACTGTGACATTCTGTGAAATTACCCATTCATAGATCTTTAGACCAAGAGGAACCACACAAGGCTGGAGGAATTTAGACGTTGTTATCAGAAGTCCACTGAATTTCTGATTTGCAAACTTCCTTTCCTGCATCTGGTGTGAGAAATTGCTCAGGATCTCAAAACAGATCTGTGTTTCCAGAGCGCAGCTATTAGTACTTTGCAGGAGGCAAGCGAGGTCAATCTGGTTGACCTTTTTGAAAATATCAACGTGTTTGCTACATGCCAAACGATTACGTCAAAAAACATCCAGCTAGTGTGCTGCGTTTGTGGAGAACATGTCTAAGAATCTACAGTGATGGGAAACACTTCACTCTCAAAAATGTGTTTATTGCTTCTTTCTGTTGTTGATAGTTCTGAATGCTAGATATTTTTCTCCATGGGGTCAAAAAGAACCTAAGTATGTGACTGCAAGTGAAAAACACGGGACAGAGATCAGGTATTGGCAAGTTTTTCCATTTTCATTTGTCTGTAAATTTTAATATTCAATAAATGAGGGAATTAAAAGCATTAATGTAAGTAAACATTTATGGTGAAGAAATTTCAGCAGTGCAACTTTGTAACAATTTATAAATAAACTTGATACATTTTTCTAGACAATGCCAACATTTGGATTTGGATTTTTTTTTTCAGCATGCCTTTATTGACCGTAACAGGAATTAACATCTAGTTGCCATCTGTAAACTGTGCACAATTCCTTTATCTGATAACAAAGTAAGAGTTTAAACCTAAAGCACTTAAAAGAATGTCTGGCATATCAGTGGTCAAAATTATAGTCATTATTTTTATCATTACCATAGATTACTTCAAATATATATTTAATAACATGGGGATAATGATCAAAGAATAAAAGAATCAGGAGGAAATGACAAGAACCGAAAGAGGGGTAAAAACAGAGAAAGTGAAGTTACTTTCTGGTTTATTCACTCTCCACTATCCTTGATAATTTATAAAACTGGATAGAGGGTAGATCACTCCCACCCAGAGTTCTGGACCTGAAGATGGAAGTGTTATGGGGCAAACAAGCCCTGATATATAATCCTGACACACCTAGAGTAGTTGTCTTTAATGAATCACTTACAACCTTCCTTTTTAAGTTTCAGCAAAAGTCAATATGGTCAGATTCAAACTCAATGTTCAGGGACTTAGTAATTTTGTTAGCCTGCAGGTGTTACTTGAGATGCTATAATATTTTTCAACTAATATTTTATAGGACAGCATTTAGACTTTTAAAAAGAAGTAAATTTCTCTGGCATTTGGTAGAAAGTGGATGAATATGGAGGAGTTATTGCTAAATATACACTAAATATACACTGAATGTCTGCACTCTATGGCAGAAACTCAAAGACTAAAGTTATTAAATCATGGAGAGCAACTCTGGATACTAGAGACAGTGTGGGAGGAGGGTAGAAAATGGAAGAAGGTGAGAGGGAGAGGATAAATAGGAAAAAGACAAAAGCCAAAAGTTAAGGGACACAAAAATGGAAAATTATCTGCTGATAATGGGTATGGTAATACCTTTGACTGGACTCATATACAATGGATTCATGCTAGGAAAATTCATTTTGTATTCTATAATGATACATAGTGATTGAATGTAAAATAAAAATGAAAACAAAATAGGTAAATTTAAAAAAATATATTTATATTTATTAAATTTACCATCAGAATGGAACATCTCCTAAGTCATAAGTTTCCTGAGGAGAAAAAAAAATCCAACACAAAGCAAATGAGTTTCCAGTCCCAACTCTTCCACAGTGCACCGCTGAGGAAGTTCCTGCTTCAAGAACAGTTGAAGTCCTTTCTAGTTCAGAAGGGTAGACATTTGGTAGTAGGAACAACTTTTTCATCTATTAACTGGAATGCATGGTCATTTGTGAAAGTCTTTTCCATTTTCAGACATAGTCTCTGTACCCCAGCCTGTGAAGCAGCAGGCACTGTCGGAGGTTCAAGGGTACCTCTTGCTTCTCAGAACCCAGATTTGTCCAGTATGAAACTGCAGGTGATTCCAACTGCCTGTGTTTGCAAGGAGACTTCTCCCTTGGACCACATAACACCCTGGCAACATAGGCCTCTTGCAAGGATTCCAAAGCCTCTGATTCTGCTGCTCCATGTTCCCAGCCACAGATGCAACTCTGCCCCAGGCCAGTACAGCCTCTGAGGCAGAGGTTGTCACCTCAATTGTGTTAATTCCCTCAAGGAGAGTTGCAGACTCTTGAAGGTTAGGCAAAGCTTCTGCAGGTGGAGGAGCCACTTCTGGAGGGTTAGTCCTTTCCTAACACATTCCTTCCTGAGGACTTTCTGCAGATGCTTTCCCTCTGCCCACCTTTAATATTTAATGTAGAAATATCCTTTTGATTTGGATAGCATAGGCTCACAGTCTCCTGTATGCATCTAATTTCTGGCCTTTGGAGTTGAACTTTAATTGTTGGCATCAAGCCTGCAAAATGCCTCAGTGAAGCCAGTTGACTGGTGGCAGTTTAGAGGGTAAGGGGGTAATTGGCATCTTTTTCTGAGGCTGTACGCTGTCATTGCATTATGCCTTTTCCTTTAGACAGGAAGCTGTGTCATCCTTCACATATCTTTTTCATTTTTTCCCTTTTGCTGAGGTTCTTGGTACTCCTGTAGATGTGCTTGGCTGACTGGAAGCCCACTGCTACTCTTCAGTTTCTACAGACACTTGTTCACACATAGGATTTCTACATTCTTCCCTTGGCTTCTCTGTGGATTTCCAATTCGGCTTCAAGGAATGTATTTCATTTCCTTGCCTCTTGCATGCTCCATACTCAGAAAGTAGACCAGATTGATAAAGAAAAATTCTTCTCACTTCCCAAATGGCCCATTGACCTTGATTCAAAGTGAGTAAATGTTTTATTTATGACAGTGACATGGTGTTCTTATCATACTGGAGATTCCATCCATTCATTATACTTTTCTGTCATTCTACATTCAAGTACATGATTTTAATGTCTGTCTTCTGTGCTCTTCCCATAACTTTGTTATTAAATTAAAAAGGCAATATATTAGAAAAAGTACATACAATAAATGTAATAGGAAAAATGATACATATATTATTAAAAAGAATTCTTATACATAAACAAGAAAAAGTCTATTCGAAACGGCTTGAATAATATTATTCAACATGCTATAAAAATAGAATCACAAGGACCAACACTTAAGGAAAGCTGTTCAACAGCACAAGTAATTACAAAAATGCAGATGAAAATACCAATGAAATACTTTCAGGGCCAGCAGATGGCATAATAGTTATGTTGCTGTACTCCCATGAACTTGACCTTGGTTCAAGTCCTGGACCTGGAGGCTTTAAACTCATACTAGGCACATGTGCATGCATGCCCAAAATCCCAAAAAGAGAATGGAAGAGAAGGGACTGCATTGTGGCCACACCTTCCAGGAGGTGATTTTTTGCTTTCTGTCTCTCTCTCTGTCTCTCTGTCTCTCTAGTGAGTGCACATGCCCTATAGCAAAAATCTCTCAAAAGAAAAAAAAAAAAAGACTTTTGGTTATCTAAAATCTAAAAGGATTGATAACGGTGTTAACTGTTAACTAAGACGGAAGGAAATAGGTTTTCCTTGCCCTGTTGCTGGCAGTGTAGATTGTTAGGGCCATTTCAGAATGTAACTTTTCAATACCTGTGAAAATATAAAAAAGGTATATATTATAGCACGACAACTCAACTTCTAGGACTGTATATAATTCTGGTTATATACATTCCTACACATATACACACCTCAAATTTTTTTTAATTAAAAGAAAAATATATGTGGTATAATCTAATTTATGTAATAAAATTGGGTAGGTCTTTATGAGTATTCATGTAAATGAAAATGAATGTGCTGGTCAGGACACACCTCAAACTGCCAAAATGGGTTATTACAGGAGCTGGGGAAGAGATAGGATGGGGGTGGGGAGTCATTTCTGGGCTTTCAGGGTTCACTCTATGCACTCATGTAATACCTTGAGTCTTTTGCAATGAAGAGACATTGAGTATTTTTGTGTAATGATACATACTTTAATATAGATTTTAAAATAAAATGAATATCCACATATCAGTTCCTTTTCACTCTTTTCAAAAAATCATCTGTATCCAAAAGATGAGCAGCAAAGAAAATTTTTCTGAAGAGCAAATGAATCAATTTCTGAAATTCATTTCAATTCTGGAGAGATCATTTGGAAGGAGTAAAATATGTGATAGCCAGAGTCAGGCCCTTCCTTGGGTCCAAAAAGAAAGCCTTTGGAACAACCAAATGGTTATTCTCACTTTTTTTACTGAGACCCACGCAGGTAGCAACATGTGACTAAAAGGCATAATCCTGGCAAATTCTCATTTTCCTGTCCTTTTTATTGCAGGAATACAATTGTGACTCTTAGTCTCCTCATAATCTCCTCAATCCTCTTTCCCCTCAGCCTCTTCATTCCATTAATCCTCTCCTTGAATTCCTCACTATCCTCTCTTTACTTCTTTCCCCTTCTTTCTCGGTTACTTTTCTTTTTCCTCTTTTGAGCTTCTGCTCGTTCTTGTGCAGCGGCCTCTTTAGATGGCTGTTGCTGTTTGCCTTCCCCTGTGGGGAGATATTGCACAGGTGCGGCCCCGTCTGTCCCACTGTGTGTCTCTCACCATGCAGTAGTACACGGCAGTGTCTCTCAGAGCGACGCGGGGCAGGATCAAAATACTGAACTTTCTGTCAGCAGCGATGACCAGAGAGGCCATTCCATTGGTCTCATTGTTTTTCAGACCACGAATCACAAACTCAGGAGCTTGTTGGGGAGCCTGCCGATACCAGTATATGTACTCACTTCCACTGATAGTGGAGTGGTTACAGGGCAAGTGTACAGGTTCTTCTTCAGCACTCTTCACTGAAGTTGGCTGTGTGGTTTTAGCATCACCCATAATACCTGAGGGGTTGAGAAATAATGGATTAGCTCTTTGTCACATCTTGGTGCATCTAAAGGCCAGGCTCACACATACCCTCAGAACTCTCTTCCTTGGTGCTGCTCGAGAGTTTTTCACGTATGTTTTCCAAGACAAGAGAAATATTGTTGGTGTTTATTCCCCAGTTACCTGGAGCCGTAAAGCCAGAGATAAATAGCCCACTTTCCCTAACCTTTAATCTCAGGAGCCCTAGACCCCTTAAGACTTGAAAGCTGTGGGACCCAAAAAATCTTTTGTGAATAGTGGATAAGATCACTGATACTCAGACTTTTTAGAAACACACAGAGATACAAGGTCTTTCCAGCAGTTTGGAAAACCACAGTTGGGGAAATAGAGGCAGAAGATACCTCTTCTTTGTCTTTAGCCACAAAAGCCTTCCTTACTTAGGCCCAGAAACTTACCTAAAGTCCAGAGAACAGTAAATCCTGTCACCAACTTCATAGCTCAAGTGCAAACTGAGGTTCCAAAGCTCTGAGCTCAGAATCTGTGTCTGACCCTAGGTTGGGAGAGGTCTCAAGCAACAAAGCAGCTGCCACCAGCTCAGCCTTGCAGCAGGAAGTGTCCCTTCTGTTCGTTCCCAGCACAGCATCAGCTAAAGGCAGAACAGTTTCTTCATCAGATCAATCTCCACCCTCAGGTTTAAGTGTGAACTTAAAAAGAGGGTAAGTATACTTTCTCAGCATTTAGCCATAATTCAGAAGGTTCTCATTTGAATCATTTTCAAGGTTCAAACTCAAGTAGGCTGTATCTGAATGAGTAAAACCATTCACTAGATTATTCCTCTTTTATTTACAGTAAAGGTAAAACCACTACCTGTTGGTTTGATACTCCATTGATCCGGAAGCAAATGCCCTTTAATCCAAGAAATCTATGTTGAGGTCTGTGCTGTAAGGAGAAGAGAATTCCTGTCCATATTCCCAGCCAGAGCAAGTAAATTTCAGAAGCAGTAATAAGTAATTAATTCCAAAAAGTTAGAAATTTCTTTATAATTTTTTCTAAAAAGATACACACACACACACACACACACACACATATATACACACATATATATGACATAATTTAAATGTAAAAGACAATTAGTTTTTTAGTTGTATAATATTGCTGTGCTTAGTGTGACAAGAGAAGATAAAGTTAGAACCCAGGTTAAAAACCAAATACCCTGGTATTAAGTTGCCTGCCTATCTTGGCTCCTGAAATGCTATCTTAAGTGTTTTTCTAGATGGACATTGCCTGGTTCCTCTGAGCGTGAGACAGGAGCCAGTGATTTAAATGGTACTTCCTCCTACTCCACGTGAGTCCCTCTGTGACACGTTTTCTCATGTTTCTCCATGTCCATGCCTGCGAGTAGTGTGCATTGAGAACACAGGAGAAAAGAAGAGAAGGAAGAGATGTAAGAGATTTGGAAAGGGAAATAAATGAAGTTATTTAATAAGAGGGGTAGAGGTAGCACTAAGCTTGAAGGAATTTCTCTAGTTATTCTAAATAAAAAAGTTATTAAAGAAAAGGAAAGAAATAAAATTAAAATGAATTATCCTTCCCTGCAACAATAACCAACCTTGTCAGTCTACCCTAGTAACGACTACCTGTCTAATTAAAAGTGGACTATGTAAAAATCACTGCTCTTCTTCCATGCGCCGTCAGCTCTTTGCTTTGCGTTTGGGAAGGGTCTTACATGTGTCCTTGAAGCTGTGCATACTGACGATGAGATTGTAAAGTTCAAGATGACAGAGGGGAAAAATACATTGTTTTTACAACGTAATGGCAATTTATCCCTCTTCCTGGAAGGAGCTTGGGTTTGCAGCTGTAACAGCCCCATCTTGTGACTGTAAATATGAACTCCTTGACTTTAAAAATCAAGTCAGTCACAATCTTTCAAGATTTGTCTTTCAGGTCTAAAGTTAGATACCTTAGCTACGCTACATCCCTCTAGTGGCAAAGCTCAATAAAGGGCTTCCCACACTAACCATATGATCTAAGATCGAATTTTGTCCCTTTGGGATTTTAGAATTATTATTCATGTGGTGTTTCGTCAATGATCTTTTTACTCTCTGTGGTATCTTGTTCTTCCCATGTTTGAAGGCATTCCTGAAGCTCACATTATTCATCGTGCTGCACAGGCTCTGGCACAGATTCAGTACTTAGTATAATGTGTTGGATGAGTGTATTAATTAATATGAGTGGGAGAAGTTATGGGAAATGATTCTTAAACTTTTTCAAAATAAAAACTTTTAATGTTCTGGGAAAGAAACTGAGCAAAAATATCCAACAGAGGGACCAGTAGATGGCATAACGGTTACATCTCTGGACTCACGTAGTCGATCGTAGTTGGAGTCCTGGACCCAGAGGCTTAAAACTCATGCCGGGTACATGTGCATGTGTGCCCAAGATCCTGAGAGGAGAATGGAGGAGACGGGATTGTGGCATAGTCATCCCCCCTGGAGGATGATTTCACTTTGTGTCTCTCTGTCTCTGTCTCTCTGGTGAGCTCACATGCCCTATAGCAAAAATCTCACATATGAAAGAAATTTACATATTTGGGATAGAAAAAGCCAGGTTATGAGAATATGGCAATATTCGGCATATGTTTTATTTCTCTTAGTTATTTACACCTTGAAACAGAGTTGTTGGATCATATGATAATTCCTTTTTAATATTTGAAAAACTTCTAGACCATCTTCGAAAGTGGCCATACTTTTTCACTCACAAGTCAATTTGTGCACTTTTCCATAAAACTGTGCAGGTTTTATTTCTCTGTATTCTTGCCACTACTTGTTACTATCTATCTTTTATTTTATTTAATTAATTAATTAATTAATTAATTAATTTATTGGAGAGGTTTTTGCTATAGGGTGCGTGCACTCACCAGAAAGACAAAGAGAGACAGAGAGACATAAAGTGAGAAATCACCCCTGGGAGGATGGCAATGCTGTAATCCCTTCTCCTCCATTCTCCCCTCAGGATCTTGGGCATGCATGCACGCCCGGCGTGAGTTTAAGCCACTGGGTCTGGGACTCTAACCGCGGTCAACTACATGGGAGTCCAGCGATGTAGTCATTATGCCATCTGCTGGTCCCACTATCTATCTTTTATTTAAAGAATTATTTATTTAATTTTATTTGTCATATTATTATTTTAAGGGTACAGTACAATGATATTAAGTACACTCACATTGCTTTGTAAGTAATACTACCATCCATCTATAGCACTTTTTCATTTTCCAAATCTGAAACTTTGTTCCTATTAAGCAATAATTCCCCATCTTTCCCTTTCTCCAGTCTCTGGCAACAATCATTCTACTTTAAGTCTTTATGAATTCGACTACTCTAGGTAACTCCTGAAAGTAAAATCAGACAGTGTTTGTCCTTTGTGACTGGCTTACTTATTTCACTTAGCATAATGTCCTAAGATTCATTTATATTTTAACACATTTAAGAACTTCCTTCTTTTTCAAGGATGACTAATATTATATTGTGTGCACATATCATGTCTTACATGCTTTTATTTCCCGAGATTCAGCATTAATAGATACAGTAGTTGTTCTTGAATAAATGTTCTCTATGTATTGTATGCCCTCAAGACAATCTTTATTATTTTAAACTTAATTTTCACCAATTATGGTTGTTTTTCTAGGGGAGCAGGTATGAAGAGGTAGTTCCTTTCATTGTCGTCCTGGCATTAGAATATTTCTTTATTTCTAGTGCAGGAGAGACCCCTAAAGAGTGCTCTTTTAAATGAGAATGAGAACCTTATAAATTATTCAGTATAGAATTCTGCTCACTCTCTTGATTTTCATACTATCCTGAAAGGTTTTTCTTTTTAAAATATGCTTGCTTTTTTCTAGGACTATATATAGAAAATTTGGTTCACAAAATTTGATTGCTAAAAACACATACATTGCACTTAAACTTCTTTTCAATAAAGCAAGAGGACGATTTCTAAATGTGTTAAGAAAGTATAAAACGTGCAGACACTGCAACACAAAATTAAAGCATTATTTATAGTCCTTGCTGTACAGTGACCTGCAGGTCTAAATCTTTCAGCCTTGGGAGCCATTTAGAAAATGTGATTGGAATGGGATTGGCTGGTGGTGTGGTGGTTAAGTGCACTGTACTCCCACATGGCCGACTGCGGTTCGAGTCCCAGACCTGGTAGCTCTCTCTCTCTCTCTCTCTCTGACCCTCTCTGGTCAAATTAAAATAAGCAAATAAGTAAACAAAGTTAAATAAAATAATTCTAAAAAAATGTAACTGGGTTTCTGCCAGTTGGGTAAATGAAAAGCTCAATTTGGTTTCTTTTCCTTACAGTGTAATGAGTAATAATTCATACAGAAAGTCAGATGCAGGAAAATAATGTAATTTACCTTACATTATGTACAATAACAGTTTTTTTAATGGAAGGAAAATATAATTAGACTACTTTTAGATTTTTCAAGTGTCTTTTGGTTTGAAATATGATTCTATTTGGTTACCCTTGCATATTTCAAGATTTGTGTGTGTCTTTCTGATTCCAGATAGTCTTTCCTATTCTTCCTTACTAGAAGAAAACTTGTTATTGAGGGTAGACATCTTTACTGTGTGATTTCCTTCCTGCCACTGTCTGACCTCAAGTTGATAAAGCTCATCCTTGCTAAATATCTAGACTGGTTGCATTCTCTGCTGAAGTTTCTAAGTCTGATGAAAGCCATGGCTGTCTACTCTTCTCTAAGAGGTTGATTGACTTGACCATTGACCCAGCTTTGCATGGTGCTGGGCAAGTCTGGCCATAACTCCCATTTGTCTTCAACCCAAGTTGTCCTGTTTTTCCTCTCTTTATTGTCATGTCAACTGTTGATATGGTAACACTTCCTGACTTGCTTGCTCTTCTGTACATCTTTTGATATTCCTCTCAAAGTCAATGGAAACTGCTCCTATCCAAATATAAATAGTTACTTGATTGTTTAATTGAAATAATTTTTTGAGAGGTTTTTGCTATAGGGCGTGTACGCTCGCCAGACAGACAGAGAGAGACAGAGAGACAGAAAGTGGGAAATCACCCCCCCAGGGGGGATGGCTACGCCGCAATCCCTTCTCCTCTGTTCTCCTCTCGGGGTCTTGGGCATGCATGCACACGCGCCCGGCGTGAGTTTTAAGCCACCCGGTCCGGGATAAGAACCGTGGTCAACTACGTGGGAGTCCAGCGACATAGCCATTAAGCTGCTAGTCCCTTAATTGAAATAATTTTGAACACTGTAATTGAAGTTTTCTAAAGTAATTGTACATGCGAGGTGTATGTGTGTGTGTGCCCAAAATCCCGAGAGGAGAATGGAGGAGAGGGATTGTGCCATGACCATTCCCCTGCAGAGTGCTTTCTCACTTTCTCTCCCTCCAGCAAGTGCCTTATAGCAAATTATAAAAATAAAGTTATGTAAAGTAAAGTCAGATAGTCTGTATCTTCCTATTTTTCTTCCTTTACTCAAAATTATGTTGGTGAGATTTATCTTTGTTGTTGGTGTAATGATTGTTCATTCATTTTAATTGCTATAAAATAAATTAATTGATTTTATTTAGATATTAATTCTATAACTAATGGATATTTGTATTGTTTTCAGTTTGGGGCTATTATGAAGAATTCTGTTATGAATAGAAAAGCATACACACACACACACACACACACACACACACACATGTATATATTAACAGAGATGTGAAATTGTCGAATCACAAGTATGAAAATTTTCAAAATGAGTAGTGCTATACAGTTTTCTTAAGTTTATTATTATCAATTTACAACTTACTTGTTTCAATGGGTTCAAATTTCCTCCATTACTTAGTATTGTCTTTCTCTTAAATTTTAGGCTTTTTGTTGATGTGTAGCAATATCTCATTGTTCCTACTATTTAAAACCAACAATATTGATGAATAAATTACATGCAGCTAAATAAACTCGTTTTAAGATTTTGAAATATAGCAAGTTTTAATTTCTTTCTTTCTTTTTCATTATTTTTATTATTTTTTAAACATTCAATCGCTATACATTATTTGCTTTGTAAAGAGAATTTACCCAACATGAAATACACCTCAGACCAGTCCAGTTGAGAATATTATACACATTATCAACAACTAGTAATAAAACAATAAATGTCTCTCTGTTTTTTTTCTCCCTGATTTCCTTCCCTTTACTCTTCCCTTCTTCCATCCTCCTTCCACACTATCTCCAGAGTTTTAATTTCATACCCTTAATACTAGGTAGAAGTCTTCTTCCCTTGCTCTTCTTTGAGAATGTTCTGAATATTCTTGACTTATATGCCTGAAAAAAACTGTACTGTGGCCCACAAAAACATACTTCTCAATTATATGTAAACCAAAAATAGTAATAAAATTAATAAATAACTATATATACATATTTAATAGAATTGTCTCCTCCATTTACACACATGCACAGAGCTGATATAAGTGGGGATTTCATTGAATTTATTTACCAGATGTGAGATAATTGACATCTTTGTGTTAAACATCTTGCAAAATGTGTAACATAATCTTCCACTTATTTAGATCTTCAATTCCTTTTAGTAATGTTTTGTAGCATTTTGTGCTGAGATAGTGCAAATACATTTTTAAAATGTATTTCTAGGTATTTTGTATTTTTATGCTACTTTAACTGTATTTTTAAAAGTTCATTTTAGGGGCTGGCAGGTGGTATGGTGGATAGAGGTGCTGGATTCCCACATGGCTGATTACAGTTCAAGTCCTGGATCTGGAGGCTTGCTTTCTCGTTTTCTCTTTCTCTCTCTCTCTCTGTCTCTGTCTGGTCAAATTAAAAAATAATAATAACAAATGGAATTAAATAAATAAATAATTCTTTAAAAAGTTCATTTTAAATTTCTTGCTGCTTGCATATAACATGTAATTTTAAATATTATATTGCTAAAATAATTTAGCCATGTAACATTTGTATTTTGGTCTGTCCATTTCACAGTAATAACAGTTGTGATTAATGTTATTTATATTCCTTCATTTCTAATTATTAAAACTTTTATTTCTTTTAATACTGAGTGGGATCTCCAGTACACTGTTATGTAAAAATAGTGTCATTTTGATTCTTTGAAAGAAATCACTTACCATTTCATTATAAATATTATGTTCACGTTTTGCACAGTACATACCCCTTACCAAACGAAAATTTTTTCTTTTATTCTAAATTTCTATTTTATTTCTTTATTATGAGTGAATATTTAATGTATGTCGAATAATTTTGTGTAACTGGTGGGATGATTAAATTGTTTTTATTAATATGGACAATCATTTTGATCCTTTAAAAATGTTAAATAAATATATAACACTCAACTTGATTGTGATGTTATCCCTTTTTATAAACGCCTAATATCTTGTTTAGAATTTTTAAAATGTATATTCATTGAATGAAGTTGTTCTATAATTGAATTTGTTTGTTTTGTTTTGGTTTGGATTTGCTATAGACAAAAAGACACACAGACACCCAAAGAATAACAAATATTGATGAGGATACATAGAAAAGTAAATTTTGCACCTCCCCAGGGGAGGTGATAATACCACAATCCCTTCTCCATTTTCTTCTCAAGATTTGGGGCACACACATGTTTGGGGCATGTGTGTACATGTTTTTTGTTTGGTTTTGGTTTGTTTTGTGAGATTTTTGCTGCGGAGCAGTGCACTCACTAGAGAGACAGGGAAACAGAAAGTGAGAAACCACCCCCCGGGGGAATGGCCACACTACAATCCCTTCTCCTCAGGATCCTGGGCACACATGCACACACTCCTGGTGTGAGTTTCAAGCTACCGGATTTGGAACTTGAAACACTGTGGCCACGTGGGAGTCCAGTGACTCTACCACTATGCTGGCCCCTTAGGCATGTTTCTTTAATAAGCCACAGGGTCTGGGACCCCAGCTGTGCAGTTGGTCATGTAGGAGCCAGTTGCCTTAATGTCCACACCATCTACTGACCCTAACAAAATTTTTACTTCAGATTTTAGTATCAACATTATGCAGGTCTTTTGAATGAAGTGGGGAAATTTTTCCTCCCTTATTTTCGCTGAATTTTGGTAAGCTTAGCATACCAGTTGTGTTATAACAGGTTATGCTTCTATAATAATTACCTTCAACATCACAGCGGTTTAAAGAAATGGTTGTTTATTTATTGCATATCCATAGTCAGTATTTTTTTCTTTTTCACTTTTTAAAATATTTTTTTCTTCTTTTTTCTTTTTTTTTTAAATCTCTTTCTTCTTTTTTTTTTCTTTTGTTTACAAACCCTTGTGTCGAGGGCTGACTCTCAATAGATTGCAGCGAGGGAGCTGTTCTGCTACGTTCGAAACCCCGACCCAGAAGCAGGTCTTCTACGAATGGTTTAGCACCAGGTTTCCCCACCAACGAGCGTTCCTTGAGGGGCGAGGGAGCGGCCCCCTTTCCAGCCGCATCCCGGCTCCGGCTCCCGGGATGAAGGGCTCTCTGCACCTGACCCGGGTCCCGACGCGCGGCGGGGGACCGGCTATCCGAGGCCAAGATAGTCAGTTTTGAGTCAAGGTGTTCACGAGGTCAGCTCTATACCACATGCAATGACCAACATTTGAACCTTCACATCAACCTCAGTCAACAATCACCATAGTCTATGAAAGTAGAGGTTGGAAGTTAAAACATTAGGCAGTTAAATGCTTTTGTTATAAAATGACAGAGGCAATTCCTACTCATATTTCTTTGGTCAACAAGTTATATGATCACACCAAACTTCAGGGAAACAGAGGTCTACAATTGTCATGGGCTCCTGGAAGGAGAGAGGGGAGCTCAATGTCAATGAACAATCATTGTGTGCTCCATAGTCAGTTTTCTGACTGTCAGCCCAGAATTAATTGTCCTTTTCTCTCTTTTTTTTTTTTTTTTTGGAGAGGTTTTTGCTATAGGGCGCGTGCGCTCGCCAGACAGACAGAGAGAGATAGAGAGATAGAAAGCAAGAAATCACCCCCCCAGAGGGGATGACCACGCTGCAATCCCTTCTCCTTCATTCTCTTCTCGGGATCTTGGGCACGCACGCACACTCACCCCGCGTGAGTTTAAGCCACCGGGTCCTGGATTCGAACTGCGGTCGACTACGTGGGAGTCCAGCAACATAGCCATTACGCTAACTGCTGGTCTCAATTGTCCTTTTCTCTACATGCAAGACACATGTACTCCTCCAAGAGGGACAACTTAGAATCCCCTTTCTATGACTCTTTCTGATCAAAAGCAGAATCTCTGATGGATATCCTATAATCTTCTGTAGTCTTGTGTAGCTCTTTTTGGTCTTAAGACTTATGAACAAGCAAATGAAAAAGTAAACTGTCAGGACTGGCAGATGGTGTTATGGTTACGTCACTGGACTCCCATGTAGTTGACTGTGGTTCAAGTCCCAGACCCAGTGGCTTAAAACTCATGCTGGGCACATGTAGGTGCATGTCCAAAATTCCTGTGTGTGTGTGTGCCCAAAAATCCCAAGAGGACAATGGAAGAAAAAGGATTGTGGCATGGCCATCCCCCTCCCCCGCCCCAGAAGGTGATTTCTTACTTTTCATCTCTCTGGTGAGCACACATGCCCTGTAGCAAACATCTCTCTCTCTAAAAAAATATGGTAAGCTGTCTTCTCCATATATCATATATTAGCAATTATGGACTAACACAAGATTATTTCAACACAAGATTCTATTGCAAAGGAGAATAAAGGGAGCCATGTAGTGTTGTTCTGATTCGACTGTGTAACCTCAACTAGGCATTCATTATGAAGGCACTTACCCTGCTTTTTTTTTAATTGATGTGTAATAATTGTACATATCCATAGGGGTATTAGCGTATCCATCATCTCAATCATTTGTCATTGCCTTGTGTTGAGAACATTCAAAATCTTTTTTAGCTACTCTGAGACATATAGTAAATTGTTAATTATATTTATTTACCCCACTGTACTTTATAACACTAGAACCTGTTCTTTTTTACATGTACTTTTGTTTCTATTAGCCATCAACTGTCTATTTTCCCTTCCTCTTATGCTTCCTAGGCTTTAGTAGTCTTCTTCTATGTTCTACTTTTATGAGGTCATTCATTTTAGCTTCCACATAAGTGTGAACATTATTTCACTTAGCATAATGTCTTTCAGGCTCACTCATGCTATCTCATATGATAGACTTTTGTTCTTTTTAATGGATGAATAATATCCCATTGTATACATATATATCTTATTTTCTTTATCCGTTTGTTGGCAGACACTTAGGTTGATTCCATATCTTGGCTTTTGCAAACAGTGCTGCAATAAGCATTGGGTTGCCAGTATCGTTCTGACATACCTATTTCTTTTCCTTTGAATATTTGGCTGGTAATGAGATGCTGGATCATATGGTGGTTCTATTTTTAGTTTTTTGGGGAACCTCTATTCTGCTTTCCATAATGACTATATATTACACTACCATCAACAGTGTAAAAGAGTTTCCCTTTCTATGTGCCCTCACCAGCGTTTGTTATTTTTTGGCATGCATATGTGTGCCTTTTTGATAATAACCATTCTAACTGGAATGAGATGATCAGCCTTCTGGAATATTCTTTTTCCACTATCTGCTTTGGCCACATATTAGAAAATATGCCTGCCTTGGAAAATGAACAGGTTTTTCAACCTACTTTCTGCCTGGATTGCTTAAGAACCTAATCCAACTGTTCAAGGTGAGAATCAGTTCCTCTCTTGGATTTCTTGAAATGAATGAATTCATTTAATCTAATTGTTTAAGAATGACTTGGAAAGTACTTTGTGATTTAATTCAAACCAAGATACAAACACAATACTTGAGAATCTCAGGGAAGATTACTGTTTTACACATTGAGCTCAACATGGAAACATTTTTAATAGAAGAAAAGTTTACATTATAAGTAAACTGTGCTACCACAGTGTCTCTCATCCTGTCTTTGGTTCATGGGTCTTTCCCAAAGCTTCTGAGCAGGTGATTGCTTTTATGGAACTCTTAAGACTTTTTTTTTGTTGTTGTTGTTGTTTTACTTATTTATTTAGAGAGATTTTTGCTATAGGGCGCATGCACTCACCAGAAAGACAGAGAGAGACTTAGAGATAGAAAGTGAGAAATCATCCCCCAGGGGGGATGACCACACCACAATCCCTTTTCCTTCATTCTCCTCTCGGGATCTTGGGCAGGCATGCACATGCACCCGGCGTGAGTTTAAGCCACCGGGTCCAGGACTTGAACCGTTGTCGGCTACATGGGAGTTCAGTGACATAGCCATTATGCTAACTGCTGGTCCCAAGGTTTTATTTATCTGCCTTTGTGATTTCTGTTACTGTGGAGGAACCAGAGAGTGCAGAAGTATTTTGCTGAATCTGCCAGTTACAAGAATGAAATAGTAAGCTTAACAGATTTGTTTGCACTAGCTAAATTCACAGAGTACCTATCCTGTTTTGCATCTGGTTTAGAATAATCCTGATAAATGAAGAAAATCATCTCTCCACTGGGACGCTGTTTGTACCAGTACAAAGTATCAACATTCCATTTGGCTTTATACATGCAGTCCAAGTTCACAGCTTCCTCTTTCTGTCTTGTTATTATGGACTGCATTTGGGTTAGTCTCTCAGCCATGCTGGATCCTATAGCAAAAGGAAGAGAAACAGAGTTGATTCTCTAAAATATCTCAAATGAGCAATGAGGACTAGATTAATTTGCATCACAGAAACAAAGAAAATAATTGCATTAGTGGTTTACTTCCCACCACTCTTTCTTTCTAACACTCCCATCAGTTACAACTTGCACACTCCCATTCTCAGGTCTGAGTAGTCTGAGGCTACGTATACTAACTAAAGCCGAAAGAAGCCATGAATGTCCACAGCAGGCCAAGGCAGAGCATGAAAGAAATTCTTCTTGTTGATATTTGCCTGTGTTTCACTCAAGCCCAGAGACCAGCCCTTCTCTGAGCGTCTGAGTGCAGAGCTGCAGTGACTATGAAGTGGTTCTGTGTCCAAACAGGAAGTAAAGTTGACAAGTGGTATGTTATGCTATTCTCCTCAGAAACGAAAAAATAAACAAACAAGCCCCCCAAATAAAACTACACCAAACCTCTATTTTGTCTTGATGTTTTTTGTGACAATAAATTTGAAAAATGGTCATTATATCTAGTAAGGTACAAGAAGGAAGTTTAATTATATTTTGTTACCAGATTTTTTCTAATATCATTATTATATTCTGAATGACAAATCTTTTGAAACTGATTAAGGTCTTCTATATGACCCAGGATATAGTCAGCTTTAATAAATATTTCATGGGGACCAGCAGTTAGTGTAATGGCTATGTCGCTGAACTCCCATGTAGTCGGCCATGGTTTGAGTCCCGGACCCAGTGGCTTAAAGTCACGCCGGGCATGTGTGCGCACATGCCTAAGATCCCGAGAGGAGAATGGAGGAGAAGGGATTTTGGTGTGGCCATCCCCCCAGGGGGTGATTTCTCGCTTTCTGTCTCTCTGTCTCCCTCTGACTCTCTGGCGAGCGCATGTGCCCTATAGCAAAAACCTCTAAAAATAAATAAATAAATAAATAAATATTTCATGTGTACTCGAAAAGAATACATATTATGTTGTTATTGGGTAAAATGCTCCATATAAATAAATTGGGTAAAGAATATAGTGGGAACCAGCAGTTAGCGTAATGGCTATGTCGCTGGACTCCCACGTAGTCGACTGCGGTTTGTGTCCCGGACCCGGTGGCTTAAAACTCACACTGGGCATGTGTGCGTGCGTGCCCAAGATCCCGAGAAGAGAATGGAGGAGAAGGGATTGCGGCGTGACCATACCCCCTGGGGGGTGATTTCTTGCTTTCTGTCTCTCTGTCTCTGTCTGTCTGTCTGGTGAGCGCACGCGCCCTATAGCAAAAAACCTCTCCAAAAAAAAAAAAAAGAATATTAATAGTGTTTGTTGTATTTTCTATATGTTTCTACCGAAATGTATGTTAATACTTGACTCTATGGTTTGTTTATTATTCTTTTAATCAATATATTTTGCTAATTTAATCTATTAACAAATATACTGATTTATGTTTGATGTATTTTGAAGTGCTATTATGTGCATATAAAAAACACAATTGTTCTATCTTCCTGGTAGGTTGTATATTTTATCATTTTCAGGTATTGCTTTGTATCTCTAGTAATAATTCCTGGCTTAATGTTTACTTTATCTGACATTAGTAAAGTTACTCAGCTTTATTTTGATTAAGAGCTTCATATGTTTTGTTATCCACTTGCAAAAGAATGAATTTGCATCCCTACCTCCCACCATATTAAGGAATTAACTTGAAATTCATCTATGACCTCAATGTACGAACTAAAATTATAAAACTCTAGAAGAAAACATAGTTGTAAATCCTTATGGCTCTTCATTAGGTAATTCTTTTTATTTTTTAAATAATTATTTATTTATTTAATTCCATTTTGTTATTATTATTTTTTAATTTGACCAGAGAGAGACAGAGATAGAGAAGAGGAAAGTGAGAAGCAAGCCACCAGGTCCGGGACTCAACCCGCAGTTGGTCATGTGGGAATCCAGTGTTTCTAACCACCATGCCACCCACCAGCCCCTAGGCAATTCTTTAAAAAAATGTAAAGGAGAAAACAGGTCAATTAAAATTTCATCAAAATATAAAGCTTTCATCTTCAAAGACACTGTAAAGAAAAGTGAAAAAGACAATCCAGAAAATAGGAGAAACTATTTACAAATCATATAACTCAAAAGGGTCTAATATCTAGGAATATATATATAGAGCCCTTACAACTCAACAATAAAAAGACAAATATTCAATTTAAAAAATGGTCCAAGACCCAGCTAAGGAGGCATAGTCTGCTAAGATGTGGTAGTCACAGGCTGGGACCACACGGGGAGGCCTGGGTTCAATTTCCATCTAACCGGCAAAGGTTGGGCACCAGAGTGTGTGCCTGTATTTTTAGTGACTAAGGAGACTGAAGTAGGTGGGCTGTGAGCTCAAGACAGGCCTGGGCAATATTGTAACACTATGTGTGAAAAAGAGCAGGGCATGGTGGTGTATATAGTCCCAGTTTGGAGCCTGAGGCAAGAGGATTGCAAATCAGTGAGACTCCATCTTTTAAAAAAGTCCAAATATTTAAACAGGCATTTCTCTTTCTTTTTCTTTTCTTTCTTTTTTTAAAGTGAGTTGTTTGCTATAAGGCATATGCGCTCACCAGAGAGACAGAGAGACAAAGACAGAAAGTGAGAGATCATCTTCCAGGGTGGATGGCCAGGCTACAATCCCTTCTCCTCCATTCTCCTCTCGGGATTTTGGGGATGTACGCACATGCGCCTGGCATGAGTTTCAAGTTGCCAGGTCTAGGATTTGAACTGAGGTCAGCTGTGTGGTAGTCCAGCGACGTAACCATTGTACCATCTGCTGGTCCCCTGAATAGACATTTTCTAGAAAGAGTATAAGTATGGCCAATGAGTAAAAGAAAAGACATGGAACTTTACTAGTTGTCAAGGGCATTAAAATTAAAACCACAGAGAGATGCCACTTCATACCTACCAAGATGGCTAAAAGAAGAAAGAATAATAATTACAAATGAGAATGTGATGAAATTGGAACCCTCCTACTTGCTGACATGAGTATAAAATAGGGAAACCACTGTGGAAAACAGTTTCTCAAATGCCTAAGCATAAGTTAACCATGTGACCCACTCTTTAAACTTACTTGTATGTATCCAAAGAACTAAAAACATGTATCCACACAAATACTCATATATTAATGTTCAACCTCAAAATATTATGTTAAATGAGAAAGCAAGTCACAGAAAGCTACATAATACATGGCTCCATTTGCAGAAATGTCCAGAATAGGCAAACCCATGGAGACAGAAAGCTGATCGGTGGTTGTTAGGGGCTGTTATGGAGGGGAGGAGATGAGAACAACTAATGAATGCGACATTTCTATTTTGGGGGTGATAATGAAGTTCTGGAATCTGACGCACAGATTTGTGACAATACTAAAACAACAGACAAGAGTGACTTTAAAAGGGCAAATTTTAGGTTATGTCAATTACACTTCAATTTATCAAAAAAAAAAAACAGGCAAAAACCATTCTATGGTTTTGTATAAATAAGAACCATATTTATTGCAATGAAGATATTGACTAAGGAGAGGCATGAGAGACTTTTCAGGGTTATGGGAAACATTCTTTATCTTAGTTCTGAGAATGGCTGCATAGATACATTTGTCAGAATTCATTAAACCATAGATTCCCACATGACTGATACCATTTTAAGTCTTGAACCTGGTACCTTGCTTGCTAACTCCACCCCCCACCTCCCTCTCTCCCTCTCTTTATGTGTGTCTCTCTCTAGTGAGCACAACATGTGCCTATAGCAAATTTAAAAAAAAATAAAAAAATTTTTGCTATTGGGCACATGTGCTCACTGGAGAGAGACAGAGAGAAAGAAAGTGAAATATCACTCCGGGATGATCACACTGCAATCCCTTGTCCTTTATTCTTCTCTCAGGATTTTGGACACATGCACATGGGCCTGGTATGATTTTTTTCAAGCTGCCTGGTCCAGGACTCAAACCATGGTCAGCCATGTGGAAGTCCAGTGCCTTAACTACCACACCACCTGCTGGCTGGCCCCACCTTATAGCAAATTTTTAAAATAATAATAATAAATAAAACTACCATAATAAAAACTTTTTTAGAGTTTTGCTGTAGGGCATGCATGCTCACTGGAAAGACACAGATAGAGAGAAAAAGTGAGAAATCCTTTTTTCTGGCCATGCCACAAACTCTTCTCTAGTCTCCTCTTGGAATTCTGGGCATGCACACACTCATACCCAGCCAGTGTGTTTTTCAAGCCACCAGATCTGAGACTTGAACTGTGGAGTCAACCATGTGGTATCCACTACCTTAACCACCATGCCACCTGCTTGTCCTATTTAAGGAAAATTTTGGGTAATGGTTTACTAGGCTTCTGAGGTTAGAGGTGGGAGAGAACCAATCTTCACTATATAGTTCTAATATTATTATTTTTTATCTTATAGCATGCGTATTACTTACTTATTCAGTAACTCAATAATGACTTGCATTAATAAATTCTTTTTTCTTATTTTAGCCTTCCTTGATAAATTTTTACTTCATAAAGGAGTTAGTGAAAGAAATACTGGGAGAAGTTGAGAATATTTATACTGTCATTGCTCTATATACAGACCTGTAAGGCAAGTAGGGGTTGGTGGTGCACTTTGGGGAAATCTCAAAACTCTTGAGTAATGTCATCCAATTCTGGGGTGCATCAGAAAACTTTCCCAATTATTCCTGGTGGATATCTCTTGGAAGAAAGAGGTAGAATAGAGTTAAATATTGCTATCCCTTCCTGTTCTCCTTGCTCAGTTATCAGCACAAAGAACTTGTCTGATACATAATAAATAGTTAACAAATACTTGTTGACTGTAATATAGTTGTATTGTACAAAAACTTTCAGGTATTCCTGCCGTTGCCAGAGGAATTCCTTTTATGAATAAGCATCCATACTCTGAAGATGGGCTGTACAGAGAATGGATATAAATAATACATGAAAAATATATTTCCTCTGTTAAATCAACATAAATTATGGCATGTGACATACCTATAATGAAAATTCTTACAGTAAATTTCATCTTTGAGTAATGGATTTTTTTGGAAGAGATTTTTTTTTTACTATAGGGAGCTTGCGTTTGCCAGAAAGACAGAGAGAGACAGAGAGACAGAAAGCAAGAAATCATCTCCCCAGGGGGGATGGCAACGCCGCAATCCCTTCTCCTCCATTTTCCTCTTGGGATCTTGGGCATGTACACCTGGCATGAATTTAAGCCGCTGGGTCTGGGACTCGAACCGCGGTCGACTACATGGGAGTCTAGCGACATCGCCATTAAGCTAACTGCTGGTCCCAAGTAGTGAAATTTTTAAGGATTAGATTTTTCCCGTTATATTTTCTACATTTTTAAATTGTCCATAATGACAGGGACCAGCAGTTAGCGTAATGGCTATGTCGCTGGACTCCCATGTAGTCGACCGTGGTTCGAGTCTCGGACCCGGCGGCTTAAACTCACGCCGGGCGCGTGTGCGTGCGTGCCCAAGATCCCGAGAGGAGAATGGAGGAGAAGGGATTGCGGCGTGGCCATCCCCCCTGGGGGGTGATTTCCTGCTTTCTATCTCTCTGTCTCTCTCTGTCTGTCTGGCGAGCGCACGCGCCCTATAGCGAAAACCTCTCCAAAAAAAGAAAAAAAAAAAAAAAAAAAAAAATTGTCCATAATGACAATGTGTTAGTTTTATAATACTTTTTAAAATTGATCTTTTTTTGTTGTTTTCCTGAAGACCACCGATTGCAACCAAGAAGAGTTTTAGGTTTCCTTGGTACATACGAGAAGGAGTATTATGAAAGTTTTTTTATAATTTACACATCTATCTAAAACACTTTTCCTCCATAATAATAATAATAATAATAATAATAATAATAATAATGTGTTAGTACAAATTATTCTAGCTTATCCTGAGTTATTTTTAAATTGAAATTTTCATAGCCATAAATATTAGCTTCTGCATCCATCTCAGTCTGGAAACAAGCTCATCATGGCACAGTCTTCTAATCCCAAACCTGGTCAAGGACAGAGGATGACTGAATCCCCTCAGCAGTTTGAGGACAGGCTGCAGGTGCCTGTGGAGCACTGTGTGCTTGCTGCGCAGAAGTACGAGGCTGAGTCTTCTGGTTGGGTGGGTGTGATATGCAGGGAGATATGCTTAGCATTTTTATCCAACAGCAATGTGAATCTTCTGTCCCGTTTGCTGTTCACATTTGAACGCATCTCTATTAGGAGACTAGGGCCTTTTCCAGCTTCCTGCTTGTACCAGGGGAAATAATTCAATGCCCTGTCTGTATAACTGCAGTTGATGACAGCTGTTTCTCTCTCCCAGACAGCCAGGATGGAAGGACTCTGTATCACATCCTTCTTCTGGCCACTTACCCCTGTTAAGACATGAAGATAAGTTATTGGGTCATTTTCAGAATCTATTTTTTATTTCTAGAGTATCCGTAGGAAATTTAGGGAGAACTGGAAAGACCCTCTTCTCATCCCCCAGACTTGTGATAGACCCTTCCAGAAGCCCCTGAACTTACAGTTCAGCAGAAGACATAAGACCATGAATGAAGCACCCAAGGACTCCTTTCTTCTTGCCATTACACTCACCAGCAGATCAGTATGTTCTGTAAAAGAGAAGATATTTTATTTTCAGTGTGTTTGGGCTGTTTCTTAACCTGGCCAGGCCAATAAGAGCTCTGCTCTACCCCTTGATCCACTAATGCAGGTTAAGCCGTATGAATCTTCCGTTCTCTGCATGTGAGATGTAGTGCTGCCATCTGTGGGTCACCAACGTCCAAGGCAACTTGCGCACACTTGTTCATTCTCTCTTTAGGAGAGCTGGCCCGTTTGCCCTTACAAACCCCACTTTATTCCCAAGTAGGAAATTAGTAGCACCTTGTTAAGTTTGTATTTCTGGTGAATGAAAACATAGAGGATGCTATCCATTGACATCTTCTACACCTGTTTATACAGAAGCAAGTGGTTATTCATTCCATACAGAGCAGTCTTCTTTGGTGCCCTAATAAGTAAGGTCTTAAAAGATAAGTGGTCCTTTTGGCCGGAACCACCATCTTCCGGTAATTAACCAAAATGATAAACACAAAGGGAAAGTGGAGAGGTATCCGATATATGTTCTCTAGGCCTTTTAGAAAACACGGAGTTGTTCCTTTGGCAACATATATGCGAATCTACAAGAAAGGTGATATTGTAGAAATTAAAGGAATGGGTACTGTTCAAAAAGGAATGCCCCACAAATGTTACCATGGCAAAACTGGAAGAGTCTACAATGCTATCCAGCATGCTGTTGGCATTATTGTGAACAAACAAGTTAAGCGTAAGATTCTTGCCAAGAGAATTAATGTGCGTATTGATCATATTAAGCATTCTAAGAGCAGAGATAGCTTCCTAAAACGTGTGAAGGAAAATGGCCAGAAAAAGAAAGAAGCCAAAGAGAAAGGTACCTGGGTTCAACTAAAGTGCCAGCCTGCTCCACCCAGAGAAGCACACTTTGTGAGAACCAATGGAAAGGAGCCTGAGCTACTGGAACCTATTCCCTATGAATTCATGGCACGATGGGTGTTAAAAATAAACTAATCTGTGGTCTGTAAACATGTTTGCCTTAATTGAGTAGAATTACGTTCCCTCCTCAAAACTAATTTTTATTGGGCTCTAATTCATTTTGTAATATCTTTATTCAAATTTAGTATTTTTTCACCTGAAAGATGTTAGGTGGTTTGGTTTATACAACAAATAAAATTCAGTTGGTTAGGAAAAAAAAAAAAAAGATAAGTGGTATTGGACTGGAGCTTTAGAACAACTGAGAAAGTTCTTACTGACATCATGCCCGTCTGAGTCTTAAGAGAAAACATGCAGAATGGGAAGGTTTGAAGAATTAACAGTTAAAACAAATATGGAGGGTGGACAGTAGGTGGGGTGGTGGTTAAGGCACTGGATTCCTACATGACCAACTGCAGTTCGAGTCCTGGAGCTGGCAGTTTACTTCCTCACTTTTCCTCTCTTTCTCTATCTGTCTCTTTCTAGTGAATTCAAAACAACAACAATAAATACAATTAAATAGTTAATTCTAAAAAATCCTCTACAAATGTGGGAGAGTCAGTGGGTAAGTAATAGCTCTAAATGATGGTCTGAGACCCAGATTCCTTATTTTACAATTTAGATTTGAAGAACAGTGCAGAGCCTTCAGAGAGGCTGAAGAGTTACCTGTCATAAATTTCTGACACTTTTTCTGGTCCCAGAGTATAGGCTAACTTTACCTCTAGTTTCATTAGATATTTTGATCCAGTAGAAAAAAAAATAGGATGGTAGTTAAAGAAAAGAAATGATATACAGGATTTCATTTTTCTCTAGTGGCTAGACACTAATCAATGAGAGGGAAGCACAGACCATGGCTTGGAGAGTTTGGATATGATAGCCAGCCCTGGGCTCTTTTCCTTCTGATCATACCTGTCTTGTAGATGTATGTCTCAAACCAAAAATTGTAAAGATTGTTACTCTTGTGTTCTATTATTATCTGCAAATCTCCCTTTGGGAACTTAGTCCTACTTATGTTTTCTATCCTTTCTTCTCAATAAATTGAATGGGAAGGGAAGGAAATAAGAATGGAGTACAAGAACTAAATCAGTCTCATATACAAATCTATAAATAAAGTAAGTTTACAAGAAGGCCATACTGAAATTCAAAAGTAAGTCTTTTCTGTAGTGAGCAAGTGGATAAATTGACATACAAATTTAATGCAAGAGTTTCATATCCAGTTCTTTGATATCATCCATAGACATATACAAAAACATAGGGCATGTTTTACAGCTATTAGAGAGAAAAATAGAACATCTTAGAAGAGAAATTAGGTAAATTTGTGCAGGATTTACCAAGTAACACCAAAAATAATTTAGAAAATAATTGGCAAAATTATTATTTCATGAAGCCTTTGGATCAGTGTGCCCATTTTAATCTTGAACAGATGCTTAGTAACAACTTTCTAAAGTAGCAAGCACTATTTAAAATAAGGAAATGCATCCATATTGGACAATTGTCTAGTGACTGGTGTTCTTCTCCACCTAGAAATACTAAAAAGGACGAGATACAATTTAAATGTTTTCCTTTTATCAGATACACAGGACTCTAATGATTCCTTTTTATTGATAGCTTCAATATATTTCTGAATGGTATAAATTTAAAGGGTGTTCTGATGTACCAAGGCTTCAATGGGTGGATCTAGATCACAACTCTAGTTCCCTTCCTTCCCAATTCTTTCCCTCTTCAATTGGTTCTTAAGTTGACATACGTGACATCTGGTATACCAGCTTCCTGGTACATCAAGACATCACTGCTTTCTAGAGAAAGTAAAGGTTCAAGTCCCTTTTAATATCTTGCAAAGCTGTTATATATGGGAGTGGATCTTTGCTTGAGCTGTTACTAACTTTGCAAGACAGGGTGAGCTCTGGTACCATGGAAAAGGTATAGGGCAGATGGAAATTGTCAGTAAATGGTTCCAGTTTATTTTATCTGTACTAGTAGAGCTACAGCCAATGTCTGTGCATGCGTGTGTGTGAAAACATGATTTACCACTCTTGATGATTTACCACCATTTCTTTTGATCGTTTGATTGTTGTAATCTACATGAAGAACATGTTTACCCCTTATTAAAATTGATTTAGGGGCCAGCAGATGGTGTAGTGGTTACATCACTGGACTCCCACATGGCTGACATTGGTTTTAGTCCCTGGCCTGGTGGCTTGAAACTCATAGTGTGTGTGTGTGTGTGTGTGTGTGTGTGTGTGTGTGTGTACATGCCCAAGATCCCGGGAGGAGAATGGAGGAGAAGGGATTGTGGCATGGCCATCCACTGTGGTGTGTGTGTGTGTGTGTGTGTGTGAGAGAGAGAGAGATTTCTCACTTTCCCCCTCATTATCTCTATTTCTGTCTCTCTCTGGCAAGCACATGCACTCTAAGACAGAAATCTCTAAAATAAATAAATAAATAAATAAATAAATAAATAAAACCAATTTATATCTACTCCTTGTAAAATTGCAGCATCAACATTATCATGGTAAAAATATTTGCATCTTCCTTTCTGGTTTTTGTTTTCCAATGTAAGAGGCCCCTAGGTGAAATGCTAGCCTTTGCTTCAACCATCTCCTGACTAGAATCAAGCTCACAGATCCCTCCAACCTCCATGTTTCTTCTCTGATACCACTGAGGGATGTTTATTACTCCACTATAGGTTCTGTTAACCATATATTTGAGGGGATTAATTCTCAAAATCCCTGAAATTCTTTTCTGACATCAGCCACTTAGAAGTGTTAATGAGTTTTAAGTATTCAAGTAACATTTTTAGAATATTCTTTCTAATATGCTTGAACAGTGAGAGTTCACCTATATCAATATGCCAAATACTGAAAACAGATGTTTTTACTCATGATACCACAAGACAGGCCATATATAAAGCTGTCCTCAAAGAACTAAAGGCTCTTTCTCAAAATGGGCTCAAAATGGTTTTCTTCCCCTTATTCAAAGGTAGAGGAGATTTTCCTTGATTCCTCTCCGTTGCAATGGGTCTTAGGCTGTGCCCTTGTGGGTGACAGAATTTCCGGTGAGCTCTTTATCCCTATTCCCGACAACTTAAGGCTTTTCCTTCAGGTGAAGGTGCTGGGATCCGTATTTCCCTGCAGTAGCTGTTGATCATGTCTGCCATTCTGCTGTGCTCCCTCTGTCTCCCACCCTGCCCCCTGTCCTTATTTTGAACACCATGAAAATGGTTCTACTCAAAAGTGCAAATTTCTCTGAGTCTGTGACTCTCATCAGTTATACACTATCATAATAGTTCTTAATTTTTTTTCAGATTTCATTTTCTTGCATATATGGCAGCCCAAAACTTTTTTTTCTATGCTCTGCCAAAATTATTTCAGTCCATATGCCTGTTCTTTTTGGAGGACCCTCTTCCTCACTGGAATCTCGCCTTCTGGGTTTCCCTGTTACCTCAGCTCCCTGATGGCTTAAAGCAAGTTTATGGTTTTGGATTTGTCTGTTTTTGCTGGTTAGGGTGAAAGCTACAGTCTTTAGTATTTTATATATTCTAGAAAGAATTGGAATTCTATTCATCTTCTGCTGAATCTAAAATTGAAACATTGGTATCAGGAATGCAGGCTCATTGTCAGCATTTTCTCTGAACCACAGGAAGCATTGCAAATGGTTCATCATTGTAAATTGCAATTCTTAATTGAAATGCCTCCTTTCTACTTAGTCTGGGAGAAGGGCACTATTTTCCCTTCCACTGGCTATATTTTTACTTCTATTGGTCACTAAGCCCTTTAAAAAAGAGAGCTGGGGCCGGGGGATGATGTAGCAGTTATGTCACTGGACTCACACATGGTCGACCACAGTCTGAGCCCTTGACTCAGTGGCTTGAAAATCACACTGGGTGCATGCCCAAGATCCCAGGAGGAGAATGGAGAAGGGATTGTGGCATGGCCATCCCTCCCTGGGGGTAATTTCTCATTTTCCCTCTCTCTGTCTCTGTCTCTCTATCTCTCTGGCAGGCACATATGCCCTAATGGGGGAAAAAAGCTAAAAAAATAGAGAGCTAAATTATATTTAATGTATTATTTTTCATTTAAATATAATAACTATACATATTTATGGGTGCACTGTGACTTTTCTGCATATGAATACAATGTGTAATGATCAGATCAGGATCATTGCATAGTCATCATCTCATTTACCAGCACTTGGTATGGGGAACTTTCAGAACTGTCCTTTTTAGTTATTTTCATATATACAGTAAATTATTGTTAGCCACAGTAACCCTATTATACTTGAAAATCCTAGAACGTACTCCTCTTGTCTAACTGTAATTTTTGTATCTGTTAACCAACATTGTCCTGTACCCCAAACTAGAGTCTGTACTGAGTCTTCGCTGATGGAGGAATGGGCACGAGCCTGAGGGCATCTGTAGTGCTTCTGGGACTTCATCTAGAGTGTGAGCCAGGGGAGTAAGTTTGGGCTCAATAATAAGAAATTTTAGCAACATCGCAAGGTTATGGAATAAGATAGTTGCAGTTTATTCTGTTCTAAATGGACTCTCTCTGAGACCTTTAAAAACAGATTTTGTAGATGAGATTATGGTTGTTTTGGGTAGCCAGGGAACATCTTCCACATTATTAGTCACTTTGGGCTTGATCCATATCGTTGAAAACATTTTGTAATCCATGTAAAGAAACTTGGACATTTAAAAAACAAACAAGCAAAAAAGAAAATAAAAACAATTGAGAGTTTACATGTAGGGAATAAATAATTTTTCCCCAGAATGAACAAGTGGTTAACTAAACCAAGAGAGTGCAACAAGTATGGAAATTTTATTTTGAGTTAAAATAGACACAATTTCAGAGTAGGAATGTCGAAATTGCTCAGAAATAGGTAAAAACCAGGAAAGAGAGAACACTTTATATATTTCATTTTTGGTTCTAGCGATTTGCCAAGCCCTTATTTGAGGGTGCAGAGTTAAGAGGAGAGAAAGGTTAAGGGTTAGGGACTAGGTCAGGCTTACAGTCATGAGTGATAGGGCCTGTTTGGCATCCTTAGCACAGGAACCTGAGGAAAGATTTTTAGGGAATTCTTAAGGCCAGAAAAATGATTCACCAGAATTCAAAGACTAATCCAACATATTTATTCAAAACAGGTGGGAAGGAGAGGAGTGAATAGAGGGATGTCATGATTTAGAAGCTGCAATTGCCTCAGACTGAGTTCTGGCCTTTTTGTAGGGCTCTTCTATCATTTGATTTCATAGTGGGTTCTCTGAGACGACATATATAGGCTGCGGAGTCCTCTGGCTGTGATACCCTGAGCCAGATAGTCTTAGCTGCTCTCTGGAAGCTCACAGAATGCTGAATCTCTGTTGCATTGGTTTCTGTATCTGCCTCCTGGAAAATGAGGAAAATAATCTCCCTCTGGGAGGCCTTTTGTACCAATGCAATACGTAATAGATGTTTGTCTTACATAAGCAGTCTAGTTCCACGCTCCCACCCCCTGCCTAGATATTGCTGGTTGGAATTGAAAGACCTTCTAAGGCATGCTGAATCCGGTAGACCAGAAGAAATGACAAGATTGACCTCCTGAGCTAACCCGTTGGAGAGTTGCTAAGAACTTCTGGGATAGAAGTGAAACCTTTGGTCAAGGCAGAATTCAGAATCTGGCTCCTTTCCCCTTTCTTCTCATTACTCCTGAGTTTCTGTCACATTTTGGCCAATTGCTTCTCCTTTCTGCCCTCTCCACTCTTTCCCCCTAATTCTAGACTGCACTCAGCCTCACTACTAGCCCCTGTCCCGACCAAGGAAGACAGAGGCCATCAGTATTCACAATGGGGCTAAGGAAAATCATTCTGGCACCTTTGTCTCCAGGAAAATACCTCCTGTTCTGAACCACAACTCAGTCTTAGTCAGTTCTGTGTAAATCTCAGTCTAGAATTATTGGAGGTGGGCAATGCAGCTGTCTCAGAACAGAATACAGGAATGAAGGGGAGCGACACAAACAAGTTGTCAGATCATATCCTCTCATACTCACATAAATTGAGCTACTGGACGCATGTAAGATAGCTTCTTTCCCTTAATTAAGGTTATTCTGTTATTCTCCATAGATTCAGGAGCTATAACATTTTATTCCCAAATTTATATTGTCATTAAGAAATATATTACTTATATATTCTCATCCAAATGGAGAAAAGTATTTTAAATTAAAATAGAGACATGGTCCTGGATCCTCATATGGAAATAGGTATTTCTACACACAAAACTTCATGGTAATATGAGGGGACTTCAAAAAGTTTGTGGAAAAATGGAATGAAAGTACACATTTATTTTGGTGCAAGAAATGTTTGAAATCCATGCATAGTATTTTTCATAATGGGCATTTTTCCCACAAAATTTTTGAAGACCCCTCTCTCATACAAGAACACACGTCATTCTCTCCCATCTTTCTTTTCATTTATGTTTTCAAAACAATCTTTTAAAGTCTATTTTTTTCCAGTTATCTTAGATTTCTGGTTATTCACTTAATGTGTGATCTAGGTAACTATATTTCATTAAGACAAAATAAAATTTTCATTCTATTCTATTTTATTTGCCCTGTACTTGGATTTAATAAAATATTGCCGCTGTGATGAGATATAAATGCCATGATCCTATACAGGCACTGAACTTCTTGTAGTGTTGTCTTTCTCCATGGATGAGCCCGCTCTTGGTCAGTGCCCTGTTGGAGCCCTGTACTGGGTGACCGCCTGCAGCCAGCTTCGGGTGTGAGTACGGCCATTGGAGGTTGGATATCACTGTGTGTCCCTTGCACAGAAGGAGGTACCTGCATGACTGGGCTGGGAGGCCATGATGGACAGGGAGCTTCACTGCTTTTCATCCTTAAATATGGCAGCTATTTTGTCACAACTCTTCTCATCTCCACTGTTCAGTAGCATTGTCAGTAAGATGGGGCCTTCCCCAGGTGTTTGCTTGTACCAGTGTACAGAAGATAGTCTTTGAGGAACTGTAGCTGATGGTAACATCTTTTCTCTCTCAGATGATGAAGTTCTAAGGACTCTGCTCTGATTGTTGGCCTCTTACCCCAGTCAGAAAGAAAACTGAAGGACATAGAAAACATTCACGAGATGCTCATTCTCATAAAAAGGGTGATTTTTCTCCCCTTCTTCCCTGCTGAAAACATAAGCATCAGCACATACCCACACTTTTTCAGGACAGAATGCTCCTGCCTTCAAAGAGCTGTGATCATCACCAACTTTCCTAGCCTGAACCATTTACTCACAGGTCAACTGCCACAACAAAGTTCCCGGGAACACTTTCAGGAGAGACTCCATCCTATGGATCCCCAGAAAATCCAATGGCCAGGCCAGCTTTTGCACAGGCTTACACCACAGTTACACTGAACTCAGAATGAGGCCTGCTGTAATTGTTCCCCTGATGCTACAATGTTGGGGAAAACCAATCAGAGAAACATCATAGCACTTGCTGTTTGGACAGAACTAAACACATCTGTTTCAAATACTTTTTTTTTTTTTTTTTTTTGTCTTTTGCTATAAGGCTCATGTGCTCACCAGAGAGACACAGAGAGAAAGAAAGTGAAAAATCACCCTCTATGGGGGATGGCCACACTGCAATCCCTTCTCCTCTGTTCTCTTCTTGGGATTTTTGGCATGCATGCACTGTGTGAGTTTTAAGCCACCGGATCTGGGACTTGGACTACAGTCAACTATATAGGAGCCCAGTGATGTAACCATTACGCCATCTGCTGGTCCTTTCCTATCTCAAATACTTTTTATACCGCTCTCCCTTCTGGCTAGACTGAAAAAATGTTGATCAAAATGTGGATTTGGGTGCCAGCAAGTGGCTTGGAGGTTAAGGAGACTTAACCACATAGCAGACTCTGCAGTTCAAGTCTTTGACCTTGTGGCTTGAAAATCATGTCAAGTGCATGTGCATGTGTGCTCAAAATCCTGAGAGGAGAATGGAGGAGAAGGGATTGCGTCATGGCTACCATCCCCCCACCCCCAGGAGGTGATTTCTCCCTTTCCCTCCCTCTCTCTCTCTCTCTCTCTCTCTCTCTCTCTCTCTCTCTCTCTCTCTCTAGCAAACACATGTTTCCTATAGCACAAACTAAGACAAACAAACAAAAATGTGGATTTTGACTTCTCTTGCTTGTTTGTCTAAGGCATGTCTTTTTCTTTCTGTAAAGGAGGACCTATCAATATACTGTTAAAAAGATAATTAATTAATCCAGAAAAAGAAAAATCAAGGGAAAATTTATTATATGTGTACACACACACACGGTCTTCAATTCAAAAAGTTCATAGAAAATGCACATTATGAAAAAAACTATGCACAGATTTTTGAATTTATTTGCACCAAAATAAAGTCATTTAAATAAAAATTTATTTATGTGTTCTGTTATGACAGAGATAGACAGATGAAGACAGAGAAAGAGAGATACAGTGGATTATGTCGACAGAGTCCTGACAACATAATGCACCCTGGCTTCTACCAGCCCAGATCCCAGGCACACACATGCTCAGCCTGTCAGAGCCGTCTCCAGAGGCTTCCTGGGGCCTTCCCCATGAGTCTGCCTCCCAGAGCATCGTGTTTTATGCTGTGCCACCACCCAGCCTTGCACTTACAGTTTATTTCCATTTCCCATAAACTTTCGAAGTACTCGTGTGTGTGCACACTCATGTGTACATATACATATATACACTTATATTTACCTATATAAATGCATATATGAAATTAGAGTACTTTTTGTAAATAGTAACATTTCTTTCTGCATTCATTTATTCAGATCCCTTCCAGGGCTCATTATTGCCTTCAAGATAATATACAAACTTCTTACAATTGCTTTTAATTATTTTCACAAAGTGATTTTTGCTTAGTGCTTTAGTTTTATAGTTACTGTTGCCTATTGTGAGTTGTACATTCCAGCCATTCTGAATCAGTTTAATATCATTCACTTAAACTAAATCTTTGCTTTATATCTTTGTACTTTTTATGTCTCTTTTTCTGTAATCCTCTGACTCCATTTTCAGTCAGGTTTTTACAGACCTTAATTTAGAGATCACCTACCCAGGTAGCTTTTCTTTATATTACATTTCTAATTTTAATGCTGCTGTTAGGTGGTTATATTCTGCTCTTGTGGTAGATTTTTGTTATACTATATTAATATACTCTACAATATTACAATATTATGTGCTTCCTGAAGGCAGAAACAATGTCCAGGTGCTGTAAGCTTTTCACCTAACTGTAATTAAGTTCAGCCTCAGCACTTGTGCTGGGATCTGTGGATGCAGCTTTGGGTTGGAGAATAGACTCTGGATGCCTGTGAGCAATGGGTTTCCACAGAGGAGTTAAGCAGCTGAGTTCCTCGATTGGGAGCCTCAGACATGCATGTGATCAAGTCCCCCCTAAGTATGAACAGTGACACTTAATATTCCTTCCTCTGTTTCTTGTTTTCTTTTTCTTCTTCTTCTTTTTCATTTGCTATAGGGTGCATGCTTTTGCCAGAGAGAGACAGAGAGAAACAGAGAAAGGGAAAGAGAGAAATCACTCTCAGGGAGGATGGCCGTGTGGCAATCCATTCTTCTCTTGAAATTTTGGGCACACATGCACATGTGCCCAGCATGTGAAACTGTGAAACTGCCAGGCCTGAGCCTCAGACTGCAGTCAGCCATGGGGGATCCAACCACCTTAGCCACTATGCCAGTTGGCTGGCTCCTCCTTCCCCCTTTTCATTATCATTTACATGCATTAACAAAAAAGGCTCTTGGAATTTTTCCTGCCTATACTAATGTAAGCCATACTAAGAGTAGAAGTAGTGTATGTGAGATTGGTTTACCTGGATATGAAGAGATAAGGAATCTAATCCATGTTGAGTTAGCTTCACATCTCTGTTCAGGATAATAGAAATAACTATGAGCAAGTTGGTCAATCTATAGATTTTACCTTATCCCCCAAATGAACCAAGCAGAACAAAACTGTATATCACCCCCATTCTGCTCAGAAACGTCTTCAGCACCTCCTGAAGTCACTGTTTAGTAAAGCCACAAGTGATGAGAATTACAGAGGCTACTCCATGCTTCCTGAAACACATCCTAAATCTCTACATCCTCTAACTATAACAACCTTCAGCTTCTGAAAATTAGCCAGTAAGAGATGTGTTCCAACCATTTATCGACAAATATGATATATACAAATAAAACTACAATTTCAGGTTCTCATCTGAGTGATAATCAGACTCTTCTTTGGGTCAGTGATTAAGAAACATATACTAAGAACTGCAGGAGTTGGCAGCTTTTTGAATGTACGCATGATTGTCAATGGTGGCTGTAGTGTCGTTGGTGTTTAGGAATGTAGGTTCTATAGTCAGGCTAAAAGAGCATGAACTTTACCTTCTCATAAAGTTAGTGATATTGAGCAAATTACTTAACTCCCACAGACTATTATCTCATTTCAAATATAGGTTATCCTAATAGCTGTCTTAAGTTATTATGAGGATTAACTAAGGTAATGCATGCAAATGGATGGTAAAATAATAGTTCAACAAAAATTAAGACATTATTACTGTTATTCAGCAGTGTATTCTAGCTGATAAAATTGTTTCCCATGAGCGTACAAGTTAACAACTCTGATCTTGCTGTACAGTTTTATTGAGATTGAAGTCTTGTGTAAATGTATGGTGAGTGGCAATAACAAAGATTCTTCACTTGACCAAACTTTAGTAAGCCTCCCAAACCTTTTCCCAAGCCTATCTGTGCATTTCCTTTTCCAATTTTAGCAGGAACCTACTGCTATGGTTTGGATATGGTTTATTCCCCAAAGATTCTTTTGCTAGAATCTTGGTCCCCAGTGTGATAGTGTTGAGAAGTGGTAGGACCTTCAGAAGGTGAGGCCTGGAGGACAGTGTTTGAGTTTGGGGGCACTATCCTCATGAATTGATTATACCATCTCAAGGGAGGGAGTGAGTTCTCACTTCTCTGGGAAATGATTTGCTCTCACAAGAACTGGTTGTTCTAAATGATACCTGCCCAAATCACTTCCTCTCTTTGCACACACCCACTGCCCATCCCTCTTCTGTCTGCCATGTTGTGATGGCAATGCCATGCCTTTGGATTTTCTAGCCACCAGAATTGTGAGCCAAATAAACACCTGTTCTTTATGAACCACCCAGTGCTGAGTATTTCTGTAAGCAACACAATAACAGACTAAAATCCCTGCTAAGCCAGTTCAGAAAGAACCACCACCCTCAATGTCTGCTCACCCTTGATATGTAATCAGGTTCTTTGTTGGCCACCATCTTGCAGGTGATGTCTGGTCACCCTGCCTGTCTTCCTGAAGAATCCTGTTAGGTCAGTTGGACGAGCTCCTCTGTGGTTTTCTGTCCACTGGCCTCGCCCTGCTCCTTAGCTGTACATCTCCACTTGCCCACGCTATGTTTAGAGTTGAGCTCAGTCTCTCCACAGAAAAATCCATCACAGTGCTCTTTATAGCTACCACAGCGGCCCTAAATAAAGTCTGCTTTATTGTGCTTTAACAAGTGTCACTAAATAACTTTTACATTAACAGTGGGAACCAACTTTCTCACTCTCGTGCTGGAAATTTACAGATGAGCCAAGGAGGAGGCTGGTGGGCTGTATGTGGTAATGATTTAGAGTTGGAGACAGATGTAAGAACTGATGATTACGTTACATATCGAAATACAGCTGTGCAGATATGTACAGGTTGGTGCTCTTATGTACATTTCTTCGGTGAGAGAAGTCTGTTCAGCTGGGAGGGCCTAAAAGAAACGATGTTCCATGAAACGTTATTCCCTGGAAGAACCTTCATCTCAAACACATCTATTCCCCTGGGATCCAGGAGAGACAGGGTATAACTAACCCAGAGTTAATGGTAGCAAAGCCTTGCCAGGTTTATGCTTCAGCTAAACCAGCAGCCTCTCTGCAAGTACAAAATGAGAGTAGTTAGACTATGTTACACTCTGAAGCTCAGGGAACTTTCCGAACTTACGTACAAAACCTATCATGTAAAAATCTTTAAGCTCAACTTGCGTCACCTGCTTTAAGGCAGCACACTGCCATACTGCAGTGTGTAAAGTGTGCCTACCAGTGTGAGATTCCGGAGCAGGGGCTGGCCGAGATCTCACCCGCAGGTTTGGGTGCAGGCTGCAGGTGCCTGGAGAGCACTGTGCACTTGCTGCGCAGAGGTACATGGCTGAGTCTGTAGGCTGGGAGGTCACAATACGCAGAGAGAGGTGTTTGGCACTTTTGTTGAAGGAGACTGTGAATCTTCCATCTTCAATTTTATTCTGAACTGAACGTATAGATATCAGGAATGCAGGACCTTTAGCAGGGTACTTTTTGTACCATGCAAAATAATCGAACAAATTATTTGTGTAGTCACAGTTCAGGATAGAAAGTCCTCCTTCTTGGACACTCAGAAATGGGGGATTTTGCTTAACCTGCTGATCATCGGTCTTCTTTTGGCTATTTACCCCTGTTTGGAAAGAGAGTAACAGGTTTTACATTTTGTTCTTAACATTCCGTAGAACACCACCATGGTCCAGAAATCAAAACAAACATAAACACCTCAATTATCTCATTTTCCAGACTTGTCTTGTCCCTTGCAGTTTTCTACTAGAGTCAAACTTCATACCCACGACTCACAATCTGGCTGGAGCAACAGAATCAACAGCGAGGGCCGCAGAAGCACGTCCATTCCTCCTGTGAAGACTCGGGTTGTCTTGTCTCCTGCCCAGGAAACTGCAACTCTGACGGCTTCTTCCTACACTCTGCTCATTTTCTTCTGTAGACCCTTTCATTTCTTATATGAACAGCCTTGCTTTTGAAGTTATTTAACGTTATGAAAGGAAGCACTGCCCCCTTTAGTCCAAATGTAGAAAATTCCTGAAAATGTATTTCTATATTTCCTAAAGATCAATTTACAATGTCTTCTCCATAAAAAAAAGTTAAACAAGAGATGGTATGAAAAGTAAACACATGCTTATTGCAATAGTAGAAATGATGCCTTGTATACACATAATTATATTAGGTCAAATGATTGGCACATTGCCTGCTGGCACATCTCATGGGTACCTTATCTGAAAATATTAATAAGAATTAGTGTTTATTGGGGAAGCACACAGGTATGATGTTCTATTTAATATAATGATTACAAATTTAGGAGGTTTGATAGCTTTGTTCTTTAGTGTAATTAAATTCTAAGATGATCTTCATTGTCCATATTTTCTCTGGTTAAATAAATGGTACAAGATGAATAAATTAGATTTAAATTATGGATGTCTCTCTTAAAAACACAAATCAACACAACAAAATTTATCCTCTGTATTAGATCATTCTCTGAAACCGAATTATCTCATTTGAAACTTGGATGAGATCATTTCATGTGTTCTGTATTTTCAAATGAGAAAAGCATGACATAAAATCTATAGACAACCTGAGGTCAGTATTTTGAAAGTTATTGGAAAATGCCTCCAAAGGCAATGTAATTGTCTTCACTCTTGGTCCACATGTCGTGTATTAGTACAGTTTAATACAACAGAAAAGGTAAGAAAGATCTATTGTACTTTGAATGCTAATTCAGTAGAGCAATAGGTGATGACAGCTAAGGGTAAATTCTGAAATTTTTTTGGAATTAATTTTAGCAAAGACACAATAATGCATAATAAAATGATATCTGATGCATATTTTATACATAGTAAAATATTTTAAATTTTCATTTGAATAATAATGAAATGATATCCTGTTGCATCACCATGCCTCTATTGAAATATATTAAGTGTCCAGTTCTGGAGAATCTGGTAAGTTGTTTTTATTCCATACTATAAACTTTATTTATTTATTTATTTATTTATTTATTTATTTATTTTCGAGAGATTTTTTTTCTATAGGGTGTGTGAACTACCAGAGAGACAGAGAGACAGAAAGTGAAGAATAACTCCCCAGGGGGGTTGGCCACACTGTGGTCCCTTCCCCTCCATTCTCTTCTCAGACTTCGGGTATGCATGTACAACATGCATATGCCCGGCATGAGTTTAAAGCTACCAGGTCCAGGACTGGAACTGAGGTCAACTATGTGGGAGTCCAGAGATGTAACCATTATGCCATCTGCTGATCCCCCATACTATGAATTTTACATCAATGTAGTTCCAGTTTTCTAGGAAGCACATTTTCACTGATTTATTAATGTATGTATATACTTACTCAACATTATTATTTTTTTTTTGGAGAGGTTTTTGCTATAGGGCGCGTGCGCTCGCCAGACAGACAGAGAGAGACAGAGAGACAAAAAGCAGGAAATCACCCCCCAGGGGGGATGGCCATGCTGCAATCCCTTCTCCTCCATTCTCCTCTCGGGATCCTGGGCACGCACGCACACGCGCCTGGCGTGAGTTGTAAGCCACCAGGTCCGGGACTTGAACCGTGGTCGACTACGTGGGAGTCCAGCGACATAGCCATTACGCTAACTGCTGATCCCGAACATTTATTTAGTTCCTCTGTAATAGATGGTATATTTTTGGCTTAGAGTTTCAAACTTGTTTATGGAATAATCCTCATTCTTGAATATCTGGCAGTCTAGGAAGAAAGAAAGGGTATAACTACATACTTACAGCATGGCATGACACATGGGTGACTGTTTTTAAAAGCTTATTCATTTCTTCCATGACAGAGACAGAGAGAGGCATCTCAGCAGAGTGTTTGTGCCACAGTCCATCCCTAACCTCAGCAGCCCATCTTAAAGGCATGAACATATGTGTCGAGCATGCAAAGGGAGGCCCTGAGGTGCAAACTTAGGACCTTCTTATGTGGGTTCAGTTGTGTAATCAATGCATCGCTAAGCTTGAGACATGAGAGTTTTTTGTTTGTTTTAGCAGTTTTTGCCTTAAAGTGCATACGCTTGCTGGAGAGAAAGAGAGACAGAGACAGTAAGAGGGAAAGTGAGAAATCAGGGGGATGGCCAAGCTGCAGTCTCTTCTCTTCCACTCTCTTCCCCGGAACTTGGGCAAGCACACTCATGTGCCTAGCATGAATTTGAAGTCATGGGGTCCAGGACTTGAACAGTGGTCAGTCATGTGGGAGTCCAGCGATGTAACAGCTATGCCATCTGCTCCTGACACGAGAGATTTTAATGAGCAAAACAATGATGATTGATTAGTTCTGCTGAGGAGGCTGGCAATATGGAGGAACTGAAGACTACACAAAGGCAAAACTCCTTAGCTTGGCTCTAAGAGATAAACGAAGACCCACTATGTGGCTATGTAGGCAAAGGGCATTCCAAGCAAAGATACTGGCAATTTCAAAAGCTCACAAGTAAATTATACCCAGGAGTGTTCCGGAAATATATCTGATACATTATAGGTGGAGTTTGGTAACTATGTGTAGGAAATTATTGAGGCAAGATCCTGAGAATGGATACCGAACTTAAGTTGTGAAATACTGCTTTCCTTGACCAAAAATGAAGATTTTATGCACGGACTTTCCCCTTCAGATTCATTTCTAGTGGCCTCTATGCACTAAGTGTCTAGACAGGTCCAAGTGAACAGGATCCAAACACCTGCATATGATTAGGGTCAGTCTATTCCCACTGAATCTGATGCACTAAGATTGAAAACAGAACAGAAGAGAGATTGCAGATCAGCTCCTTCTGCTCACCTCTGAACACTCAGATTGAACTTCAAGAATTAGAAGAAATACACCATCCATCAGATGACTAGAAATCACCGCAGGGTCACAAGAAATATAGGAAAGCAAGAAAATACCTCTCCTCCAAAGGAAGAGAATTGCATCATATCATTTGTATGCTCTGGTCTTGTTTATTTTTTTAAATTTTGTTTAATTATTTTAAATAATGTTTTTATTTAAAAATGTAGGCATTTTATATTGCCCTTTTTTCCCTCTCCAAATTCCTGGTTTAATAAGAACTTCTTTATATTGAGGGGAAAATGTCCCAAACATCAGGCTGTACACAAAAACAACTCACAGTGTCAACTTTAGAAAACAAATCTTAAGACTATTACACTATTTTTCTAGAGGATGCACTTAACATGGTAACTCCCATTCACAAAAATACACTGTTAGGTTTGTGTTGAACAGCCCCACGGCACTCTAATGTGGGGCATAAAACATACTTCTAACTCAAAGCTGCTCTCAGGTGCTACTCAACTCAATGATACTGCCTTTGCAGTTAGAGAAGCAACTACTAACTCATAAATGAATGAAAAGAACTGTACTCCCTGCGTAACAAGAGATTTTTGGGGAACAGCAGGTGGTGGTTAAGGTGCTGGATACTCCCACATAGCTGATCATGGTTCAAGTCCAGGACCTGGTGGCTTGCTTTCTCACTTTCTCTCTCTCTCTCTCTCTCTCTCTGTTTCTCTCTGGTCAAATTAAAATAAAATAAATGAATAAATATAAATAAATAAAAAATAATTCTAAAAACAGATTATTTTGAAGACAGTTGATAAAAATCATACATCCTTTTTATTGTTAAGTCATAAAGAGGTATCAAAATTAAAAGCAAAATTACAGGGTAAGACTTAACAAACTACTAGGAGCATCAAAAGAAGTGAAATGGGACCAGGCGCAGGGCAGTATGAATTAATGGACATGGGAAGGACAAAGGTGGGGAGAACAGTGAGCATGTGCTGAAGATACTAGGGAGAGGATCTGGTGAAAATTTTGATCTTAGACAAGCGCCTAGGTAAAGAAATAATGGGTAAGATTTCTAAACCCCACTATGTGCTTAAGAGTCATCCTCGCCATTGGCGCTGTCTCTGTCATCCTCTCCTTCCTCAGCCTCTTTTTCATCATCCTTGATCAACTCCAGCTGTGAGAAACAGACACAAATAGGATGGAGTTAGAGGCACTCCATGTGTCCCTGTTCCCCCCTCCACCACCTCTTTCTTTCCTTTCCCGTAGTTTTCACCTGGTCATCCCCCCGATCTTCATTATCATCATCATCCAGTAGGTCCCCCTCCTCAGCAGAGTCATCTGCACCCCCCTCAGACTCCATCTTCACATTAGTCTCGTCTTTCTTCTGGGAGCTGCTGCTCTGCTCCTCTTCTGACTTATCATTCTTCACCTCTACTGTTTGTTTGCTCTGTTCCTTTTCGATTTTTTCCAGGTTTTCCAGAAGAGAATCCACTTTTTGTTTATCTGGGGCAACTCCTTCTTAATGGCCTGAATGTCATCTCCTTTCAGCTTTCCAGACTTGGAAGCAATCCTCGTTGTCCACTCTTAGAATTGAAGCTTTTGCCCCTCCATGAAGTTTTCCCTGACACACGCTGGCATTTCGAGGGCACTACAGCACGAGCAATAGGAGGTGGCGGTGGAACACGTGCCGGGTAACTGTACATCCTGTCATAATAATCCCGCTGAAAGGCATAGTCTAAGTCAAAAGAGGAGCTGAAAAAAAAAAAAAAAAAAAAAAAAAGAAGGGACCAGCAGTTAGCGTAATGGCTATGTCGCTGGACTCCCACGTAGTCGACCGCGGTTCGAGTCCCGGACCCGGCGGCTTAAACTCACGCCGGGCGCGTGTGCGTGCGTGCCCAAGATCCCGAGAGGAGAATGGAGGAGAAGGGATTGCGGCGTGGCCATCCCCCCTGGGGGGTGATTTCCTGCTTTCTATCTCTCTGTCTCTCTCTGTCTGTCTGGCGAGCGCACGCGCCCTATAGCAAAAACCTCTCCAAAAAAAAAAAAAAAAAAAGAGGAGCTGAGTAGAGGGGACGGAGAAGGGCGTTCTGGTACTGACCCGTACATCTCCACTGCAGAGCATGTTACACCTGCGTTTCCTCAGTTCACTTTTGGCTCTGCAGCCAGATTAAAATCTAAACCCTGGCCGGCAATCATCCTGCCCTCCTCTCCTGCCACAGCAGCCCGGGCATTCCTCTCATTAACATACTGAACGAAGGCAAAGCCCTTATGAACAGAGCAACCCTCAATTCTGCTATACTTCGAGAAGATGGCCTCCACATCAGACTTCTTGACCACAAGAGTGTTGAGATTCCCAGTGAATACACGGGAGATCATGGAGCGAGGATCTGTCTTGGTAACATTGCTGGCCATTGCGATTGATGATAAGATTCCTCACAAAGCCAAAAAGCTCAAGCGAAGTTCCACTAACTTATATATTTCAAGAGATATGTAACCAAGAAAGAAGAGGGAAAAGAGATTTGATTCTGAATTTCTCGCTCCCGGGTTCTAGGCAGAGACGCCGACTGCAGCTGGAGGTAGGAAATGCAGCTATAACCACTCCATCTCCAACTCTTCACAGAGTGCTATTTGGACCTATCTTCAAATTCATAAGCCTGTGCCTCCATTTCAGACTGGTATGAAACCTATATAATGGTTTCTTAATTTCAGATACTATATTTTGCAATTCTGGAATGCCCACATAATTTTTAAAATGCGTGCTAAATTTTTGTTGTAATATTCTGTTAAAGTATGCTACTAAAATAATTTTATGTTAAAAATTTGACCCATTTTATTCATTTTCCCCTCAATTTTGTTTAATCAACTAATCATAGTTCTTTTCTTTTTTTTTTTTTTTTTTTTTGGAGAGGTTTTTCGCTATAGGGCACGTGCGCTCGCCAGACAGACAGAGAGAGACATAGAGACAGAAAGCGAGAAATCACCCCCCAGAGGGGATGGTCACGCCGCAATCCCTTCTCCTCCATTCTCCTCTCGGGATCTTGGGCACGCACGCACACGCGCCCGGCGTGAGTTGTAAGCCACCGGTCCGAGACGCGAACCGCGGTCGACTACGTGGGAGTCCAGCGACATAGCCATTACGCTAACTGCTGGTTCCCCATAGTTATTTTCAAATCTTTCTGTGTTAATTCCAAATTTAAATCCTTCGTGGATCTGCATCTATTCCTTATTTTAATTCTGGATTATTGGCCCTTACTTCTGCTTCACTGCATTGTTAGTGATTTTTTGGTATGCTATATAATCTGGCTATGAATATATAGAATCTCTAGAGTATTTCTCTCGAAATGTTGATTTTGTTAAACTATCAATAAATCAGTTTGATTCTGTTGGCATTTACTTAAGTCTCTGTGAGGACAAGTTTTTTAATTTTTTTTCAATTATTCTTTTTATCCTGGGATATAGCTTGCTCCTAGCATGTGGTCCTTATTCTGGTGACTCAGCTGAAAGCCCAAGGGGTCAAGGGTTTGCCAAGATCTCTTTACTCCGGCTAGTCCAAACCTTCCATGTTTTCCTGTGCAGTGCAACCTCTGAAAATTCTTGGAGCTCCTGGACCCCCAGAAGCTATTTTCTGCTAGGCTTCCCTAAGTCTGTCCTGTTTATTGGGAGCCGGTAGGTCCCTCTTAAGTGAGGCTCACTTCTTTCTAGCACTTTTTCTCCAGATCTACTATAGTCACAATTCTAATTCTAATCTTTCCTCCACCCAGCAAGGTTGCCACTCCCTTCTGGGGCTGTAAGTCCTTGTACTGAGGTTTAGAAAAGACTTCTAGGGTCGGCTTGTGGTGTAGCAGTTAAGGCACTACGTACCATAAAGCCAACTGCTCCGTTCACGTCTCAGACTGAGTGGCTTGAAAAACACACTGGGCATATGTGCCCAAAGTCCCAAAGGGAGAAATGGAGGAGAAAGGATTGCAGTGTGACCATACCTGTGGGGGGGGGGTGCTTTCTCATTTTCCCCTCCCTCTATCTCTCTCCAGCAAGCGCTATGTCCGCTAGCAAATTAAATGAATTAAAAATTTGTTTAACTTAATAAAATAACTTCATAAAATATTACTGGGAGAAAAATGTGGAATGAATGCAGGAATTACTTTGTAGACTTTCTTAATCTCAAGGACCAGAATTTCCATTTACTCTTTGTGAAAACTATTGCTTTGTATGTTTTTCGAGTTTTACAGAAGTTTACAGTTAGAAGGTGACTCCACTATTCTCTACCCTGCAGGAACCAGAAATCTGTTTGCCCCCTAAGGTAGCACTTGTTATGTATTTTCTCTTTCTGAGGCAATTGTCAAGGCAATAATCAAAGGCATCATGTATATCAGATCTATTGTACCTCATGGAACTTATTTAGATATACTTGTCACACTTAAAAAAAGAATTGGGAACTAATATTTTCTTATCACTAATTAGTTTTGTGATTCCTTTCAATGGTCTTCATGCTGTTATCTGTATCTGTGCTCTGCAAGTGTGTGGACATGCTAAGTAAATTTGTCCCTCACATATTCATTTTGCTATGTGATAATTTACAGATAATTCATTTCAAGAATTTTACTTATTTTAAGTCTCTCATAAAATAGTCACCTATGCACAATATCTTATCATTTGCAAATTACATTTTAGGTTTTCAATTGGTGATGGTCTGCTTTGCTCCTATATAAATATGCTGCCCCTCAAATTGGAGTACTTCTCTCTCTGCCTCTTTTGTTCTTCAGTCTGATTAATTTTTATTCAGCTAGGTTTCCAGCTGAGGTACCACCCAGTTCAGGAAGCATTCTTGAGCTGACATTCATTTGTTTTTATAATACCATTTGCTCTCCTGATTTAGTCCTCTTACTTTCCAGGACTGCTTGATAACAAAAGTGTGTTCCCCATTAGAATATATATTTAATGAGGGAGGAACTACTTTTTACAAGCTCCCTGCATAGCACCTAACAGGTATTCAATAAATATTTGTTGAATGATTGAATGTTTGAAGCTTGTGCATAATGGTGGGTAGGAAATAACATCCCTGCATTACAGGATTCTGAAATGAAGTAGAAAAAGAGTGACTCTCTTACTCAGTATGATAGAGCAAATACAACGAAGAGGGAAATAATATAGATACTATTAAATATGAACAAAATCTACAATTAATTGCATTGTACAAAATTAGAACCAAAATTAAATGAAACATTACAGAGCATAGCATTGTCCAGTTTTGACATTTTAAGATTTGGCCTTATGGTTTTCCCTAACATATGAACATAATGTAACATAGGAATATACAATATTCAAGGTGAAAATGTCCACTTTGACACAGACCCTTGTAACTGAATTTAAGGAATTGTTCATTCAGTGATTCTTGACTTAGGGATTAAGATGTCAGGAATAGTTGTATTTAGGACAGACAGTTACTACACTGAGTGTTCATCAGTATTACTAACTTTTTCTAAAGCAAACTCACTTGATTTATCAAGTGCATGTGTCTAAAAACTATGTTAGAAGTGAGGAAAAACTGATACTCCTGCCTTGCTCTTGTATGTGGAGGGATCAAGGACTCTGCTGCATGTGAGTTGTCTGCTCACATCTGTCCAGAAAGACAGAATCATACATGAGGGCGTCACACAATCTGCACATTCCACCTAGCGACACCATCTCCACAAAGATTTCCAGATGGAGCAGGTCTGCGCTTCCACTGTAGTGTTAAACTCATTTAAAGTGCTTTCCACATGAGTCAGGAGATAAAAGGTAGTGGGAATGCAGTCCTGATTCCTTGGGCCACTACCACCACCCCAGGGGTTGGGCTGCGTCTTCAGCTCTCATTTAGTGGATAGGCAGCAGGTGGTTGTGAAGCACTGTGTCTCCACGGCACAGAAGTAAGAGGCTGAGTCCTCAGGCTGAGCGTCACTGATGTGTAGTTGGCTATTTCTTTCCTTAGTGTTGACTGTGCATTTGAATCTTCCATTGTGCTTTGACCCTGAAGCTATGTAAAACAAGGATATGAGGCGTCCTCCAGGATTTTGCTGGAACCACTGCATACCAGTCATGGTGCTAGAATAGTTGCATGTCAGGAAGGAGTTTTTCCCTTCTTGGAGGATCAGGACCTGAGGACTCTGCTCCACCTTCATCTGCGCTCTCACCCCTGTTGAAAGGAGAAAAATAAACACAGATGAGGGTCATTGCAAAATTAATTAACTTTTCCCAAGTGAAATAAATTTCCCTTTAGTTTTCTTTCTCGTGATATAGGACACACACACAGCACAAGAGACTTGTGTTCTCACTCTCCCTCCATCTCTTCCTCTCCCCCCTTGCTCCATTTTAAATCGGCTTGTGCTATTCTTCCAGGTTCCCTTGGGGTGTTCATACTCACAGCAAATCTGTAACCATAGGAGGCTCAGTAAGATTCCTATTTGTGTCTTCATGATCCTTTACTCTTTTCTTAGGAACATCCCTCGATGATAGCAAATGCCTTCAAATATTACTGTGTGTCGTATCTTCAACTTGCAGCTAATTCTGTTCTTGTAGCTGACCTATTTCATGTGATAGATTCAGCAGCAGTTACTCCCAGGTGTTTTCACTCAGCTTTGTCGTGGGAAGCTCCACCTACTTGTAGTCTAGTTCACCTTCTACATGCTGTGGTATATACGTGGATGTCTGTGTGTGTGTGTGTGTGTGTGTTTGTATGTGTGATGAAGAGATTGTCTTTTTAGGTTTATGAATCCTTTTTGCATGTGTGTGCAAATTCTAGGTGTACATAGAATGATTTTGTGAAGAATGAGAACAAAGTAACTTTGAGAATAGAGAAAGTTTCTATTAGAAGCCACAGATAAGAGATAATTGACCAAGCTAAAATCCAGGACATGATCAGACTTTCCTGAGTTGTTAATGGTTTATATAAAAATCATAATCAATTTCCATTTTTTATATTCCATATATCATACTTATTAAATTTATTAAAGTCAAATGATAAAATAGTAGTCTAAGACCTATAACCCATGACTTCTATGCTGGTCTTAAAGGTCTGTATCTGCACTGTCAACTCAACATATAACATACAGACTTAGTTTTCATCCAGGGGCCATTGCCCCTCAGGGGCCATTGGGCAGTGTCTGGAGACATTTGTGTTTGTCACATTGAGGGTGTGCTGCTGCCATCACTGAGTAGAGTCCGGGGATGCTGGTAAATACCCTGCAGTACACAGGGAAGCCCTCTCCCCAGAAGAGTCTCCTGGCCTAACTGTTAAAGTAATTCTGCTGTTGAGAAACTCTTACTGACAATACTTTCCAGTGAGGACTATCCTCCACCGTTTTCTCCTTGCATTTATTCTCCATTCTCCTCTTCCCAACTACACTTAGCATGCTCTTTACTTGCTTCATTCTTTCCCTTTGCTGTTCTTGTCTTTAAGTTTCTGATCTTATATGAGATGTAGGCATGGTTTGGTGACAAACAGTAACTACAGATTGGAAATGATTTGTGGACAAGCAGATAAAAATCTCATACTGGTCTCTAAGAATATAGATTCATAAAACTAAAATCAAATTAATGTGAAACAAACTGTTCTGTTGTAACCTCAAACTCCATTTGGACTCTTGGAGATAAGAAAATAGAATTGGTGATGAGAAAGCAGAACCACGTGTGTGAGTAAGAGTTTTCTGATCCGTACTTTCTTACTACCTCCTTGGCCCCTCGTTCTCCCATCCCCCACACCATGGTCTAATTAATAGCCTTTTTCATTTTGATTTTCATCCTCTTGTAAGCCTAAAGAAACTTTTCTCAGGTTAGAGTGCCCCCTTGTGCTCTAAAATTTGTAGCTAACACCACATCACATGAAGCAATGCAGCTGCCCCACCCAGGGTTTTTGAATGTGGTTTTATGCATATTTCTTTTATTTTTAGGAAGATATGAAGTGATTCAGAAGTGTGGAAACTGCCCACTTTCTCTTGGAAATGATAACTCTGGACTCTTCCTCTATTTCGTCCTTGGGACAGTATCTTGTGCTGTATACAAGCCCCCTTATCTCTGTTACAATACACTCTTTGCTGATGCCTTCCTGAAACACGGACCTTCCTTTCTCATCACCAACCTAAGAAACCCACCTGTGGCCTACAAGCCCCCGCTCCCAGATGTCCCGCCTTTGTGGGCCAGACCAATGGAAAACTATTTCACTAAATTCCAAACCTTGTCTGTCACTCTCAAAATCAAATAAAAGGAACCTCTTCACCTGATCACCCCAAGAAAGGCATATATACCTTTCTCTGGGTCTAGGTTGCACACATCTGTGCTAAGAAATAAACTGAATTAATTACTTTTTAAAAAGGAAAGAAATGATAGCTCTGAATGGAGGTTGCAGGTCAGAAGATTCTTCAGGTTACTCCCCTGAAAGACGATGGCTGTGGGAACTAGTCAGTGACCCTCTGTTACCATGAGATGGAGCTCCTTGGTAGCAGGAACTTCGTCTTTTCCATATTTCCTGAATAAACATAGAGCAGGGCATGAATGAAGTTTTTAGTATGCCTGGTGAAAACTGTGGTTCTCATTTTGAATTTGGAAATTTTTAAATCCATTTTGCTAGGTAATTCACAAAATGTCACTAATCCTGACAGTAACCCTGTGAATTAAGTACTTTCTACAGTATTTCTGATATTAATGCTCGGAAAGTTAATATACAGTGCCCAGAGTTACACAGTCAATAAGTGGCAAAACCATAAGCAACCCCTACTCTTCACGGGGTCTGTGTCCCTTTTGAGAGAGAGAAAGAGAAAGAGAGGGAGAGGGAGAGACAGATAAATCCAGCAACTGGGGGAAAGACACTGAACAATCTTCTTGGGGAAATAACAAAATCTGCTGTCAACCCAGAACACTTCTCCACAAAGGAAGATGAGAAAGAACATAGTTTTATTACTAAATAAGCATTAAATCAGAATGTCATGCATATCACAGCCAGTCTTCTAAAGAGATTGCAAAACCAGCAATTTTACCTTTTATGTAGCCAAGCAGATGCAACTAATTGCGTACAACTTCTCAAGATGAACATAACTAGTCCTTACATAAGAGGACTGAATCGTACCATTTGTCACACACAGTCTGTCCTTGGTTTACCTGGTAACTGAGGTAGCAACTTGTGTTTTCTAATTGTGTTTTCTGAAGGAAAAATGTCTCACATCTTTAGGACAAGAGGTGCATTTACAATGAGGGGCAAAGCACCAGCTGAAGTTAGGCTCCTACCTGGCAACAGGAAATGAGAGATTAGGGCACGTTCTTCCTTGATGATTACATTCTAAAGAAATGGCTCCCAGGCTCTTGAGAAAGCCCTGGGTTGTAAAACTGACAAGAGGCCTTATTTAGCTTTTAAAAAGTTTTATATGCATCTCAAAGAGACAGAGAATTCACAATTACGTTTTCTATAATAAATGCCCTAAGGAAAGGGAAGAGTAGCATCTCTTTCTCTTTTTGTGAGGGAGAACGAAAATTGTTTTCTTACTTTTAATTTGTATGTGCCCTTAATTCTTTTTTTTTTTTTTTTTTTTTTTTTTAACCCTGCCTCTGTTAAAAGTCTGAACTTCAAACAGATTCTTGGACTGATGGTTCATATCTATCAGCTCATTCAACTCTGGTGCCGGTCTCATCCCCAGTAGCTTTTCCAGAGCTATTACCTTCACCATGAAGCTCCATGAGTTTTCCCAATTCATACTTGGGCTTCTTCTTCAGCGTTTTTACTTTTCTTTCTTTCTTTTTTTTTTTTTTGGAAAGGTTTTTGCTATAGGGCCTGTGCACTCACCAGAGAGACAGAGAGAGACAGAGAGACAGCGAGAATCAACCCCCGGGGGGATGGTCACGCCGCAATCCCTTCTCCTCCATTCTCCTCTCAGGATCTTGGGCACACATGCACACGTGCCTGGTGTGAGTTTAAGCCACTGGGTCCAGGACTCGAACCACGGTCGACTACATGGGAGTCTAGCGACATAGCCATTACACTAACTGCTGGTCCCAGCATTTTTACTTTTCTGACGAAGACATCGTGGGGAGGGTAGATGGGTTGGCAAGCCTTTTCTATATCTTTCCCAATGCTGTCTGGAATCAGTTTATTGACCACTTCTTTCAAGTCATTTGTCTGCACCTCCTGGGTCATGATTTCCATCATCTTCTTCCGGATTTGGTGGACCTGCTGATGCTGGGCATAAGAGGTCTTTCATATCTGATGCGTTTTTTGGTAAACCTAACACAGAAGGGATGAAGCAAATACCCATCGGTAGTCTTGACATTGACATGTGCTTCAATCATGGTCTGCCATTTATTGACCATGGAACACATTTTGTCACGGGTGAGATCCATGTCATGGAAGTTAGGCAGTTCTTGCCCTGAACATCCTCAGTAATTAGCTTGAATTTCCTAAATGTGACTTTGTCATTCTGCAGATCTGCAAGGCTCACTTCAAACACATGGCCCTTAAGGCCATCGGACGCAATTTTGGTTCCTTGAGTCCTGGTAACTAGTATTTTCCCAATACTTCTTATGTTGAACATAGCTAGTGCTTTCACGTCATACCAATCTTTTTAAGAAAATGTATCGAGGCCTTCTTCAAGAACCAGCTCCATGGCTCCTGCGATCTAGCCATTTTGGGGGAAACGGAGAAATGAAGAGGTCCCACTGATAATTCAGTCTCCAGCATAGAAAACTCGTGTGGGGAGGAGGAAGGGAACAGAACAGGCCTTCTTCAAGAACCAGCTCCATGGCTCCTGCGATCTAGCCATTTTGTGCGGCGCTTGTGCGCTGCATGGTTTTCTAATTTTGGGGTTTTATTGAAATTTTTTGAATATTAATTTTTTTTAGTTTTATTTAAAAATTTTTCTCTTCATTTTTTTTCTCTTTTTAGTTGTTTCTTGTCTGTTTTTTTTTGCTGTTGTTGCTATTGTTTGCCTCTCTCTGTTTCTTTTTCTACACACTCCTCAATCCTCAGATTGAACTTCCAAGTTTGGGAAGAAACTGACCATCCACCAGATGACTAGAAATCGCTGCAGGACCACAAGAAATATGGGGAAGCAGGAAAATACCTCTCCTCCAAGGGAAAAGGATAACTCCTCTTCATCCACACACAGTTCAATGGAAGTCATGGAAATGTCTGATAAAGAATTCAGAGCATTCATAATGGCAAAGCTTACAGAGATGGAAGAGAAGAGAGACAAGGAACTCCTGAAGAGGAAGGAGAAAGGAGCTGAAGAGTTCCAGGAGGTGAGGAAATTCATGCAAGATCTAAAAGAGGAATTTCATACTTTACAAAAGAATCAGATGGAACTGTTAGAGACGAAGACTATAATACAAGAAGTCAAAATTTCCCTTGAAAGTATTAAAAGCAGACTAGATCATACAGAAAATAGAATCTCAGATGTAGAAGAGAAAATTGCTGGCCTAGAAAAATCCACCACGAAGATTTGAGAAAATGGCCCCAAAATTTGAGAATAATATACGAGAAATACTAGATACAATTAAACGTCCAAACATCTGGATAATAGGCATCCAAAAAGGCGAAGAAACTCATAAGGGCATTGATAATATATTCCATGAAATCCTGCAAGAAAACTTTCCAAACCTGGAGAGGCACTCAAAGATTCAGTCCCAAGAAGTTCAGAGGACCCCAAATAGAATCAACCCAAGAAGATCTTCTCCAAGACACATTATAGCCAGATTGACCAAAACCACAGACAAAGACAAGATACTAAGACTGGCAAGAGAAAAACAGCAAGTTACCTACAAAGGGTATCCCATCAGACTAACAGCAGACCTCTCATCGGAAACAATGCGAGCGAGGAAAGAATGGGAAAATATATTCAAAGTATTAAGGGAAAAGCAATTTCAACTGAGAATTCTGTACCCAGCAAGATTATCGTTCATGTGGGAAGAAAAGACACGAACATTCCTAGATAAACAAAACCTGAAAGAGTTTACCAGCACCAGACCAGATCTCCAAGAAGTTCTTAAAGGAGTGCTATGTCAGTAAAATTAAATGCAGACACACAGAAATAAGAGTTCAGAAACTAAGAAAATGGGCAAGTTAATTGTAGGGACAAAATCTGGAGTTGAGTATTGTATCCCAGAATTCAATCTGGAAGATCAAACCTCAACAGAAACAGAAGAAAGATTAAGTACATGAGACTGAACTGATGAAACAGCATTCTATGACTTGACTAAAATATTGCTGCTTTTCTTCTAAGCTTTGTTGTCTAGTTTTAAGGATTTTTGTCCTGTCTTCAGCTGTCAATAGATTCATGTACCTACTATTTGAACAGATTACTAACCTGTTTCTAGGCTTTAAGTTTCAAGGAAATATCCTTACCAGTTCAAAACTGCTTTTCTTGAAACCATCAGCTGATCTTGCTATTGAAAGTAGTTAGATTACTTATGATATTGTGTGATCAACGAAATGTTGGGGGAAAAGGAATTGAAGACAACTGCGGACAGCAGAGATAGTGTAATAAGAGAGTGAATAAGGCAGAGGGTCAGACATAGGGTAAAGAACATATATATATGAAAGTAGAAATGGAATATTATGGATGATAACATGCATGATTAAGCCACTATGCAGTTTATTCGAGATGGGAAACCACAATTAGTATGTTGTGATGAATCAATATAAAAAAATTTCAGAAGAAAAAAAAGGCTTTAAAAATACCTGATGACTGCAGTAAGCTATATAGCCCTATCTAGGTGCTACTTTATAGTATGTTCATTCTATTCATTGAGGTTTATGCCTAAAGTCAGACTTGTGTTTATGGATATGTATATATCAGCTGTGCTTGCTATTGAAAATATTTAGATTTATTAAGATATTTAGTGAAACAATAAAATGAGGGAGGCATAGAAAGCAACAATAGATACCAGACACAGTGTGGGAGGAGGGTGGGAGATGGTAGAGGGTGAGATAGGGAATCAAGGATGGGAAAAAAGGCAAAATATACAGAAAACAAGAAATGGAAAATTATTTGTTGACAATAACACATATGTTGATGTGCTTGATTGAGCCAATATACAGTATATTCTGAATGGAAAAATCTCATTTTGTATGCTATAATAATGTACAGTGAATGAACGTAAATAAAGAAAGAAAAAAAAAAGAAAATGTATCAACCACTTTCTTCTAGGCTCCCTTTTTGCCACCTTTCATAAGGCAATTATTCTTGCCATCCATCATGGTGCTACTCAGAGAGCCAAAAGGATGTCTTTCTTTTTTCAAAATTTTATTTATTATTATTGTAATCTTGCTTATATTATATTGAATCACATGTATCTTTGCAGTGTATTACATTTCTTTTTCCAGAAAGAATACCATGCATATCAGTCAAGACAAAGACATTACTATCCACATCATCATCATCAAATAGCTTTATATCATTTTTTCAGATTATTATTATTATTCTCATTATTATTTAAACATTCAATCAGTATATATCATTTTGCTTGTAAAAAGAATTTACCCAACATGAAATACTTCTCAGACCAGTTCAGTTGAGTGTGTCCTTAAAATCTTTAGAAGGAAAGGATTTCATGTGATAAAACTTTCAGAACATGCTTTTCAAATGGGTTATCAGGGAAGTATAAGGAAAAAAAAAAGAAAAATAACCTTTGAAATCTAATTGTAAGAAAAAGTAAGACTACAGTTATTAACTACTGGCATGGAAATCAATATTGTCGATGACTAAAGGACTTAGGATGGAAAAGTGGAGTCCACAGTCTTTGTGAATGTAAGAAATTGATATGAAAATTTATTTATTATTATTATTATCTTTCATTATTATTATTCAATTGCTATACATCATTTAAATTGTAAAGAGATTTACCCAACATGATCTATGCCATACACTAGGTGAGTTGAGAATACTATACACACATCATCAACAGGCAGCAAACCATATGTGTCCCACAAATGTCTTACTTCTCCATTTTTTCTCAAATTTCCCTCCCTGCACTCTTCCCCTCTCCCATCCTCCTTCCACTTTTTTCCAGTGTCCATAACAATTTTCAGTGCTTTTATGTTCTTCAGTCTTTCAGTCTCTACCATAGAGTGCAGACAGTCGTATACATTAAGTAGAGACATACAATATCCCTCTTTCATAGCCTGACTTGCCTCACTCAGCAATAAATCTTTCATGTTCATCCACTTTCTATCAAATGTCAGGGTCTTATTGTTTTTTTGTTTTGTTTTTGTTTTTTTTTTATGGCTGAATAGTATTCCATAGAGTATATGTGCCACACTTTTTCAAACCATTCCTCTGTTTGTGGACATTTGGGTTGGTTCCATGTCTTAACAATCATGAATAATGCCACAATAAATATAGTTTTGCAAGTTCTTTTCTGACTGAGCATTCTCCTGTCCTTTGGTTCGATACCCAGGAGTGGAATTGCTGGATCATGTGGTAGTTCTATCTGAAGGTCTTTGATGAACCTCCATATTGTTCTCCACAGTAGGTGGACCAATTTACATTCTAACCAACAGTGTAGGAGAGTTCCCCTTTCACCACATTCCTGCCAGAACTTATCATTTTATTTTTTTTTAATCTTCGCCATTTTGACTGGGGTTAGATGGAATCTCATTGTAGTTTTGATCTGCATCTCCCTTAAGATGAGGGATGTTGAGCATTTTTTGAAAGATATTTTGGGATGAGAGAGTGAGATGCCACCCAGTCCACTCTTTTTTCATAGGATTGCTTTGGCAGTTTGGATTCTCTTATGATCCCAGACAAATTCTATGATTGTCTTTTCTGTGAAGAATGTCTCTTATAATTTTATAAAGATTGCATTATGTATGTAGATTAATTTGGGTAGGATTGACATTTTGATGATATTAATTCTCCCAATCCAGGAACATGGAGTGTTCTTCCACTTTTTGGTGTCTTTTTCAATTTCCTTTTTAAGATTTTTGTAGTTTTCCTTATAGTGATCTTTGACTTCCTTGGTTAGTTTTATTCCTAGGTGTCATATACTTTTTGTTGCTATGGTAAATGGGATTACTTTCTTCAGTTCTGTCTCTGCTTGTTGTTGGTTTATAGAAATGCTATAGATTTTTTAAAAATATAATTATTTATATTATTTATTCATTCATTAATTTGATCAGAGAGAGACAGAGAGAGAAAGAGTGAGAAAGCAATCTGCCAGGTCCAGGACTTGAACCGTGGTCAGCCATGTGGGAGTGTCCAGCACCTTAACCACCACGCCACCTGCTGGTCCCAGAAATGCTATAGATTTTTGTAACTTAATTTTGTAACCTCCACTTTACTGTATGTATTTATTACTTCTAGAAGTTTTTTTGTGGGTAGTATTAGGTCTTCTATGTATACAATAATGTCATCAGCAAACAGATAGTTTCAACTCTTCTTTCCCTATTGGAATATCTTTTATTTCATTCTCATGTCTGATCGCATTGGGTAGGACTTCCAGGACTATACTGAATACGAGTGAAAAGAGTGGGCAGCTTTGTCTTGTACCAGTTTTTAGTGGAAAAGCTTTCAGTTTTTCTCCATTCAGTATACCGTTACCTATAGGTTTTTCATAGATGGCTTTTGCTATGCTGAGAAATTATCCTTCTATGCCGATTTTACTGAGAGTCTTAATCATGAAGGAATGTATTTTGTCAGCTGCTTTTTCTGCATCGATTGAAGCGATCACATGGTTCTTATCTTTCTTTTTGTTAATATGGTATATTACATTTATGGTTTTGCATAGGTTGAACCACCCTTGCATCCCTGGAATAAAGCCTACCTGGTCATGATGAATAATCTTTTTTTATATGCTGTTTTATACAGTTAGCAAAAATCTTGTTGAGAATTTTTGCTTCTATATAAAACAGTGATATAGGTCTATAGTTTTCTTTTTTTTTGTCGTATCCTCATCTGTTTTGGGAATGAGATTGTTGGAGGCTTCATAGAATGAATTTGGAAGGGCTCCTTCCTTTTGGATCTCTAGAAACAGTTTGACTAGAAAAGGGGTTACCTCTTCTTTGAAAGTTTTGTAAAATTCAGCAGTGAAGTCATTGGAACCAGGACTTTTCTTTGTTGGGAGGTTACTTACTGCTGATTCAATCTCATTGCTTGTTAAGGGTCTATTCATGCTTTTTATGTCCCAAGTCAAACCTTGGTAGATTACATGTGTCCAGGAATTTGTCCACCTCATCCAGGTTTTCTTCTTTATTGACATATAGTCGCTCATAGTATCCAGTAATGATGTTTTGTATTTCTATTATGCCTGTTCTAATGTTGCCTGATTCATAGCAAATTTGATTTATCTGGTTCCTTTCTTCTTAATTAGTCTAACTAATGGTATGTCAATCTTGTTTATCTTTTCAAAGAACCAGTTTTGTTCTCATTCATTTTCTATATAGTTCACTTATTTTCTATTTCATTTATTTCTGTTCAAATCTTTATTATTTCTTTTCTCCTGGAAGTTTCTGGATTTTTTTGTTGTTGTTTGTCCAATTCCCTGAGGCATAATATTAGGTTGTCCTTTTGTCACCTTTCCATTTTTTTCTTATGTACACTAATTGCTATGAACTTCTCTTTTATGACTGCTTTTGCAGTGTTCCATGGATTATGGAAGCTCATGCTGTCATTATCATTTGTTTCCATGAATCTTTTGATTTCAGTCTTAATATCTTCAGGAGTCATGAACTCATTTAGAAGTAGGTTTTTTAGTTTTCATGTATTTGAGTATTTTTCAAGAGTTTTTTCCTGAGATTAATATTAAGTTTAATTCTACTATGGTTGGAGAAGATGCTGAATATATTTTCTATGACTTTGAATCTGTAAAGATTGGTTTTGTGCCCTATCACATGGTCAATCTTCGAGATGGTACTATGCGGGGCTGAGAAAAATATATATTTTTTGTTTTTTGGGTAGAAAGTTCTATAGATGTCTGTCACCTGATTTATGCTATCATTTAGGTCCTGAATCTCTGCTTATTTTTGTCTCTTTGATCTTTCTAAAGGAGATAATAGAGTACTGAGATCTCCAGCAATTAGGGTGTTACAGTTTATCTCTCCTTTTAGATCTAGCAGTCTTTCCTTTACATATTTGGGTGCTGCTGAGTTGAGTGCATAGATATTATATCTTCTTGATGAATTAGACCTTTTACTGCTATATAATGCCCTTCTTTGTCTCTTCTTATGGTTTTTGTTTCAAAGCCTATTCTGTCCAAAATCAACATAGCAACTCCTGCTCTTTTTTGGTTTCCATTTGCATGGAATACCTTTTTCCAGCTCTTCACTTTTAATCTATGTATGTCTTTATCCACGAGATGGGTTTTTGTAGGCAGCAGATGGAGGGTTTCTGCTTTTCAATCCATTCAAATCCATTCAGCCAGTCTTTCTCTCTTGATCAGAGAATTTAATCTATTAACATTCAACATTATTATTGATATTTCCAAGACTTGTCCCTACCATTAAGTTGGCCACATTCTTGGTTGTTTTTTTTTTGTTGTTGTTTGTTTGTTTTTGTTGTTCTCTTATTGCTGTCTGTCTGTCTTTAGTTTTCTTGGTATAATACTCCTTTCAGAATTTCTTGAAGAGGTGGTCTGGAGTTCGTAAATTCTTATTTACGAAGGTTTTCTTATCTGGGAATATTTTTAATCTTCTTTCCCCATATGAAAGATAATCTTGCCAGGTATGGTATTCTTGGTTGAAATGGTTTTTCATTTACCACTTTGAATATATTTCCTGTCTTTCCTTGCTTGCATTGTATCCCATGAGAGGTCCAGCGTTAGCCTGAAGGGATAGGCTTTGTAAGTGACTTGATGTTTCTCTCTTTCCAATCTTACTATCTTGTCTTTGTGGTTTTGCCCAATGTGGCTATAATGTACCATGGATAAGATCTTGGATTGATTTTATTCGGAGTTGTTTGTATTTCTTGGGTCTAAATGTTTGAGTGTGTCTTTAGACTTGGAAAGTTTTCTTCTAGGATTTCATGGAATAGATTTTCAATCTGGGATACCAATTATTTGGATGTTTGGGTGTTTCATGTATCTAGTACTTCTTGTGTATTATCCTAACTTTTCTTGGTTATTTTCTCAGTATTTTTTTTTCTTTTTTTTTTTTTTTAGAGAGGTTTTTGCTATAGGGCGCGTGCGCTCGCCAGACAGACAGAGAGAGACAGAGAGATAGAAAGCAGGAAATCATCCCCCAGGGGGGATGGCCACGCCGCAATCCCTTCTCCTCCATTCTCCTCTCGGGATCTTGGGCACGCACGCACACGCGCCCGGCGTGAGTCCAAGCCGCTGGGTCCGGGACTTGAACCGCGGTCGACTACGTGGGAGTCCAGCGACATAGCCATTACGCTAACTGCTGGTCCCAATTTTCTATTTTTGATAATTTTTTTTCTAGGTCAGATGTTTGGTCTTCCACTTCTGAGATTTGATCTTCTGCATGGTCTAACCTGCTTTTAATATTTTCGAGGGAGGCTTTGATTTCTTGTATTACAGCCTTTATATCTAACAATTCCGTTTGACTCTTTTTTATCTTGTCCAATTCTTCTTTCATATCGTGGAAGGACTTCCTCATCTCTTGGAGCTCAATGTCTCTTTTCTCTTTTATCTCACAGAGTTTTGTTACCATAAATATTCTAAATTATTTTTCAGGCATTTCAGTAATATCCTCTAATTTTTCCCTACTCGGAAACAAGTTACAGTGTTCTCTTACTAGAGATATACTACTTGATTCTCTCATCCTTGAGGATCTTCTCTGACTTTTAATCATTTGGTAATGTATTAACTTCTGGCTAATTCATTGGAGAAGGATTCTGTAGCTTGTGTGTTTCCCTTTGCTGTGAAATAATTCAGTGCTATTTTCTCTCTTCTACTGTGTCCTCCAGTGTGGTAAGCATAGGAGGAGTTTTTAAATCAGATTTATTACGGGGAGTTTCACTATTTTTACAATCAGTACAGTGAGGAGCAAAGACTTCTCTAGATCTCACAGTATTCAGATGTTTAGCTACTATGCACCTAGATGTCTCTAGGCAATGGGTAAGGGCTGAGCAGTAAAATAAGAAATAAAGTAAAAGAAAAAGAAAGTAGGAAACAGAAATAGAAAAAAAAAAGCAAAGGAAAAAGAAGGAAATAACTAGAACAAAAAGAGGGGAGAAAAAGCAGAAAACACATCACAAAAAATAAAATTGAGTTAAAAATGAAAAACTATGGAGTGCAAAAAGGGCAGCAGAGGTGGAGATGGAGATGCCTGCAAGGATTCTGTCCTAGGTGAGGGAAGAAGAGACAAATTAGCAAAAAAAAAAAAAAAAAAAAAAAAAAAAAAAAAAAAAGGCACAAGGGGACAGAAAGCTATTTTTTAAAAGAGAAAAAATGTTAGAAAGGACAAAAAAAAATAAGAGGGAGAGAGAGACTTTGCCTATCTGACTATCACTGGGGTCTGGAAAGGGGAGCCCTGGCTGGGGGTCTTCACAGCCATAAAGCTGAACCCAGAAAGGGCAGCAGAGGCAGAGATCATAAGAAAATTTTAAAAGGAAATCTCTCAGGGCCAGCAGGTGGCGTGGTGGTTAAGGTGCTGGATTTCCACATGGCTGATGGGAATCCAAGTCCCTGACCCAGCAATTTGAAAACCACCTTAGGCCATGTGCACATGTGCATATGATCCCAGGAGGAGAAACGATTGCAGTGTTGCCATCCTTCCTGAGGGGTGATTTCTCACTCTCCCTCCCTCTGTCTCTGGAAAGCACATGCACCCTATGATAGAAACCTAAATGGCAAAAACCCCTGCCTCCCTGCCGTCACCACCCCTGCCAAAAAAGGAAGCAATTTAAATAGAAAGTGAAGGGTTAAGACCAGCAGATGGCATGATGGTTATGTTGCTGGACTCCCATGTAATCAACCACAGTTCGAGTCCCAGATCTGGTGACTTAAATCTCACACTGGGTGCATGTGCGTACATGCCCAAAACCCAAGAGTAGACTGGAGGAGAAGGGACTGTGGCATGGTCATTCCCCGACCCCCCCTGGGGGGTGGGATTTCTTGTCTCTCTGGCAAGCACATGTACCCTATAGTAAAATCTCTCTTTCTCTCAAAATAAATAAATAAATAAATAGTAGAAAAGAAAAGAAAGAAAGCGAAGGGTCTATTTTTCTTAATAAAAAATTACAGGAACGTTGATTCTTAAGTAAATACATGTGATCAAAAGCACAGTAGTCCTCATATTTCAGACAATTTATTGGGATTCTGTGATAAGCTGCAAATCTAGTCCTCATTCTCACACCATAGAGAATTAAAGAGGAGTTGATCAGAATATGTCAAGGAATCAGAAGTGTATTTTCTTTTTTTGGAAATTCTTCTACACATATCCAATTATAAAGCTGGAAAATTTATTTTTATTTCTATCACATATTGTCACTTCTTACTCAAGAAAATCCCTCACGTATGGGACCAGCAGTTAGCGTAATGGCTATATTGTTGAGCTCCCATGTAGTCGACCACGGTTCTAGTCCCGGACCCGGTGGCTTAAACGCATGCCGGTCACGTGTGCGTGCGTGCCCAAGATCCTGAGAGGAGAATGGAAGAGAAGGGATTGAGGCGTGGCCATCCCCAGGGGGGTGATTTCTCGCTTTTTATCTCTCTGTCTCTCTCTGTCTTTCTGGTGAGCACACACGCCCTATAGCAAAAACCTCTCCAAAAAAAAAAAAAAAAAGGAAAAGAAAATCCTTCATGTTTAGTCAGCTTCTTTAAGTTGATTATGACTTTTCACTCTTTCATTTCATTTATTCAAGTTTAACAGTCTTAGATAGCAATTTAAGCCAGTATCTATCACTTAAAGCTACTCCATTTACTCTTTTCTTCCCATTCAAACAGACCCTACTGGCTAACTTATTTCCAAACTATTATATGTCTTAAAATAGAATATAGTTTATCTGAAAAAAAAATCTGGCTTATTATTAATGTGCTAGCTTTTAAGAAATATTGGGTTGTCAGGAAAGTCAAAACATGCATGACTTTTCCAACAACCTAATACTTGGGCCTAACTTTGAACACCAACTCTTATCATGCGTGGCTTACACAGTCCTAGTTTTTATTCTAGGATCACACTTGCTAGCTTGAGATCACAATCAGTGATCAGTTAATTGATCTGAATTGGTTGCTTTTTTTTTTTTCTCTTTAAATTTATTTACTTTTTACATTAATTCACTATACATCATTACAGCATACAAATGAATTTTCCATCCAAAATACACTGTGTATTGGTTCAATCAAGCACATCAACATACATGTTTTCAGCAAACAATTTTCCAATTCTTATGTCTTTTATACTTTGTTTTTTGTTTTGCCATTCTTGATTCCTTATCCCTCACCCTCTGCCATGTCCCACCCTCCTCCCACATTGTCTCTGGTATCCATGGTTGCTTTCTATGCCTTCCCCCCCATTTAATTGATTTGCTAATGAACTTAATTAGTCTAAATATATCCAATAGCTAGCACAGCTGATATATACCTATACATGAACCCAAGTCTGACTTTAGGCATAAACCCCAGTGAGTAGAATGAACATATTATAAAGTAGTACCCAGCTGGGGCTATATAGCTTACTGCAGTCATCAAATATGCATTTTTAAAAAAATTTCGAGGGACCAGCAGTTAGCGTAATGGCTATGTCGCTGGACTCCCACGTAGTCGACCGCGGTTCGAGTCCCGGACCCGGTGGCTTAAACTCACGCCGGGCGCGTGTGCGTGCGTGCCCAAGATCCCGAGAGGAGAATGGAGGAGAAGGGATTGCGGCGTGGCCATCCCCCCTGGGGGGTGATTTCCTGCTTTCTATCTCTCTGTCTCTCTCTGTCTGTCTGGCGAGCGCACGCGCCCTATAGCAAAACCTCTCCGAAAAAGAAAAAAAAAAAATTTCGATACGAACAGTTTTATCTTTTTTTTTTTCTCCTGCAACTTTTTTTTTAATTACTTAACATTCATTCCCTGAGCATCATCACAACGTACTAAATGTGGTTTCCCATCTAGAATAAACTGCATAGTGGCTTAATCATGCGTGTTATCATCAATAATATTCCATTTCTGCTTTCATACATATGTATACATATGTATATGTTTTTTTACCCCTTGTTTGACCCTCTGCCCTTTCCCACTCTCTTATTACACTATCTCTGCTATATACAGTTGTTTTCCATTCCTTTTTCTCCAACATTTTGTTGATCACACAATATCATAAGTAATCTAACTACTTTCAGCAGGTAATTTCAAGAAGAGTAGTTTTGAACTGGTAATGATATTTCCTTGAAACTTAAAGCCTAGAAACAGGTTAGTATTCTGTTCAAATAGTAGGTACATGCACCTATCAACAGCTCAAGACAGGACAAAAATCCTTTAAAACTGGAAAACAAAGCTTAGGAGAAAAGCAGCAATAATTCAGTCAAGTTACAGAATGTTGTTTCATCGGTTCAGTCTCATGTACTTAATCTTTCTTCTGTTAAGGTTCGATCTTCCAGATTGAATTCTCGGATATGATATTCATCTCCAAACATTGTCCCTACAATTAAGTTGCCCATTTTCTTAGTTTTTGAACTCTTATTTCTGTGTGTCTGCATTTAATTTTACTGACATAGCACTCCCTTAAGAACTTCTTGGAGATCTGGTCTGGTGCTGGTAAATTCTTTCAGGTTTTGTTTATATGGGAAAGTTCATGTCTTTTCTTCCCAAATGAATGATAACCTTGCTGGGCACAGAATTCTCGGTTGAAATTGCTTTTCCCTTAATACTTTGAATATATTTTGCCATTCTCTCCTCGCTCACATTGTTTCCGATGAGAGGTCTGCCATTAGTCTGATGGGATATCCTTTGTAGGTAACTTGCCTTTTTTCTCTTGCCAGTCTTAGTATCTTGTCTTTGTCTGTGCTTTTGGTCAGTCTGGCTATAATGTGTCTTGGAGAAGATCTTCTTGGGTTGATTCTATTTGGGGTCCTCTGTATTTCTTGGGACTGAATCTTTGAGTGCCTCTCCAGGTTTGGAAAGTTTTCTTGCAGGATTTCATGGAATAGATTATCAATGCCCTTATGAGTGTCTTCACCCTCTAGGATGCCTATTATCCAGATGTTTGGACGTTTAATTGTATCCAGTACTTCTTGCATATTATTCTCAAATTTTTGGGCCATTTTCTCAGTCTTCATGGTGGATTTTTCTAGGCCAGCCATTTTCTCTTCTACATTAGAGATTCTATTTTCTGTATTGGTTTCTTTATAAGATGGAGAAAATATAATATGTATGTATGCATGTTGTTTATATAAAATGTGTTTATGGATGCTAGTGTTTAAATAGTTTACTATGTATTTTCATATATATCATTTTTATTTTAATAGGCATTTACCTTAAGTTATAAAAATATTGTGGTTCCTAAACTGAGGAAAATTTCTGTGTTCAGCTTTAAGGTATTTCTATTATATTTTATGTTGGAATGATAAACAATGAATTAATAATATCAAATATGATTATATAAATTATGTGATAATTTATAGTATACTAACTGTTTATTAATTTATAAGATATAATTTAATATATAAATTATTTATATGTTATATAAATTATATAAATATTTATACAGATATGTTATCAAACTATTCCTTAAATACAAACTTGAAGGAAAAAAAGTAAAGAAATACACATGAGTGTAAATGAAGATCCCTTTGTGTAAGCACAGCAATTTATTGCTATCTTGTCTTGTGCTTACTTATGGAAATGGAAAATTACAAAGTCTTTTTATGTCAATCCTCTAACAGATAGAACTGAGTGTAGCTATAGTTAAAAAAAAGAACTCAGCTAAATGGTGGATTATTGAAATTTTTCACATAAAAATAAATTTGGAATGGGATTTGGCTTGGCATGAAGAAAACAGGAAGAATGGAGGGCAGGAATAGGTTATGGCTGTTCCAGGAGAGCAAAAACATGACAAGAAATACCTAGACTACATTTCACACCCGCTTACAGCTAGGAATTGCCACATAGAACAGTTCTGACCAGTGAGACATGACTAGAAAGCTAGTTCCATGAGAAGCTGAGGTTGTTATCATCGTTCATGCAAAGAGGTGCATGAGGAGGAACTGGAGGCATGTGACAGCTGTGTGACTGTGTTTGGGTGCAGTCAGCAGGTGCCCCAAGAGCACTGTGTGTGCCCCTGAGCAGAGGTAGACACCCGCATCCCCAAGCTGGGTTGTGGCGATGTGCAGAGAACTGTCCTTTCTTGCCTCACCAAATCGAGCGGTCAGTCTTTCCTGCTTGTTCACTTCTCCACTCTTGACTAATGTCATTAAGAGCACAAGACCTTTTCCAGGCTCCTGTCGGTACCACTGAAACCTGGTGAAAACGCTTGAGGAATTGCAGTACACAGTGAAATCTTCTCCCTCCTGTACGCTTTGAAAAGGAGGACTCTGCTCCAGCCCCTGGGTGCTCACCCCTGTTTAGAAACAAAGCAGAAGACGCTAGCTAAGGGAATTGCAGATTATTTCCCAACTCGAAATGATTTGTTCTCCCTCCTTCCTCTCTTCTCCCTTCATTACTTTCTTCAATTTGTCCTTTCATACTTTGCAATAAAATAACCTCCTCTCCCCTGATTTTTTTCTCTCTCCTTAGGATTTTCTGTTAATTTAGTTGGGAAGCCTTTAAACTCACATGCTGATTGAATCCAAAGGACCAGTACCAAGAATTTGAGGAGCATCATTTCCTCCTGTGACGTGGTGGCCATGGTCACTAACTTCAGCTGCTCCTGTACAAAACCCCTCTGAAGGAGGTTTTCTGGGCTAGAATAACATTGGCCACCCATTTTGAACTGAGTAAAAAGGCAAGGCCTCTGTGTAGCAACCAATTGAATCATTCACCTTCTAACCTCTGCTTCCTCCAACCCCAAGCTCTCCTTTGACTCTGCAAAAGATTTTGCTTTTTGAAATACTACCCTCCTGTGGAGAGCTAGAAAAGTGACTTACTCTCAATAATGTTTCTATTTCTTTCCATTTCACTTGGTGTGCATAAGTCTAACATTTTAGGTAGGAAGAGCCTGATGACCTTATTTAGAAATGGAAAATAGGTTCTTTTAAAAAGTGGTTATTTTGGGATCAGCGGGTGGCATGGTGGTTAAGGCACTGGGCACTCCCACATGGCCGACAATGATTCAAGTCCCGGACCTGGTGGCTTGCTTTCTCTCTTTCTGTGTGTGTGTGTGTGTGTGTGTGTGTGTGTGTGTGTCCACTCTGGTCAAATTAAAAATAAATGAATGAATAAATAAAGTTAAATAAATAATTCTTTTTTAAAAAGTGATTATTTTAAAGCTAAGAATATTATCTTATAATTTCTGGTATCCTCAATCAGCATGTTGAGATATGTAGTAACTGTATTAATACGTGTGTGTAGTGTGTGTGTGTTCTGTATAAAACTTCATTATATTTTCAGTGTCATATGCCATGAGTAAGTATTCTGTAATAAATCTACTTTTGCCAAATCTATTGCCATTTTTTTCCTAAAACAACCTATTGTGTATTATTTAATTTAGAATATGTTTATGATACCCTATTGCATTACGTTGCTATAAGGATCATGCTTATTTTGTGTGTGTGTTTTAAAATTTCTTTATTTATTTCTTCCTTTTGGTGGAGGTGGGGGAGTCTTCCTGCTGCGATCCACCCCCCGCCTCAGCTGGCCTGGATGTCGGGTGTGTGCACAGGGTTCACTCCTGTTACAGTCCTCACCACACTGCATTGCAGTTGGGCTTGTTGGACTCAACTACAAGTTACTTGAGGAAAAGGTTGTGCTTTTTTTCGCTTATGTGATCCCAGCAATTAGGCAGAAAACTATCAATACATAGTTAATAAGTGTTGAAAAATATGCAAAAGTGTGCACCTATGTGCATTACTGTAGTGATTCAAGGGTATAGATATTGTGGTAGGAGGGTACTGTGTAGTCCAATATTACGAAAATTTCTGTAAATAAAGTTATTATTTTACCTACTGCTCACATTCATTAATAAAGATAATCAGTGTTGGCTACATGACTGCTCATATCCTAAATGAGAAAATATTGATGCATATGCATTTTTTAAAAAATAGCTCTAAATAGAATGTATGGAAATCCCAATTCTTCAAGTAGGGCTTAAGACAGAGAGAGGTGAAAACAGTCTACAGAGTCATTGTAATGTCTATCAAATTTCCAATGACATTCTTTAGAGAAATAGAAAAAAAAACACCATAAAATTTGACCCTGAATAGGTAAAGGAACTTTAAACAAAAAGAGTAAAGATTAAGGTGTCACAATGCCTGACTTTAAATCATACTCTAAAGCTTTAAGCAAAACAGCGTAGTACTGGCATAAAAACAGACACACAGCCCTGTGAAACAAAATAGAGAACCCAGAAATAAATCCACATATTTACAGTCAATTTTTGACAAAGTTGCCAAAAACATAAATTGGAGAATGGGTATCTCTTCAATAAATAGGGCTGGAAAAACTGAACACCTGTTTTCAGAAGAATGAAACTAACCCTCAACTCTCATCATACCTCAAAATCAAAATAGATCAAAGACTTAAATGTAAGACCCAAAATGATGAAACTGATAGAAGAAAACCATAAGGGAAGCACTTCAGGACCTTGGCATGAGGCAAGATTTTTGAGTAGGACTTCAAAGGCACAAGAAATGAAAGAAAAAAGATAGACACGTGAGATTATATCAAACTAAAAAAACTCTAAATGGCAAAGGAAACAATCAGCAGAGTGAAGAGACACAGAATAAGAGAAAATATTTGCAAACTATCCATCCCACGAGGGTCCAATATCCATAGTATATGAGGACTTCAACTCAACAGAAAAAATTCAAAAAACAAATAATCCAGTTTAAAAGTGGTCTCATGATCTGAATGGACATTTTTCAAAGATGACCTACAAATAGCTAACAGGTGTATAAAACTTGCTTGTCATCACTAATCGTCAGTGAAATGCAAATAAAAAATACAATAAAATATGATTTCACCCTAGTTAGAATGGCTATTATCAAAAACATAAAAGTTAATAAATTCTGGCCAGGGTGTACAGAAACACCTTTGGCGAGAATGTAATTACTAACAATTAAAATGATTAACAGATACGAAAATGTCAGGTAAACATGTAGAAGAGGTTATAGAGCAGCAGTATGCTTCAGTAGAGTAAAAAAATGTCATTGACAATTCAATATATACTCCTGAAATATAAAAGTCAAAGCTAGTGGAACTATTTTTGAATGTGTGCAACATAATATATAGTTTAATGTCAAATAAGATGAACTGTCTATAACCTTGATTTTATTATGACACACTGTAGCCCTGCTCTGACAAACTATGATGGACCTCCAAGAGATAAACAACTGTAGATATGTATTTCTTGGACTCACATCCTCAACTCAACCATGATATAATTTTATTTTCTTATGTCTATAATGTGGGTGCTGGAGATATCTAGGGAAACATATTCTACCCATTTTCATCCAAAACTAGGATTACAGCTTCTCATGCCAAGAAAAACACCTCTTATTTTACTCAATTTATTCAAGCCAACTGGTAGCTTTACATAATCGTTAAGTTGAATACAGTACAAAGGACTAGAGCTTAATTTTGAAATCAAGAGCTTTCCTTGGATGTTCACAGGTGATATAAATTAATCAATCAGTCCCTGTTGCTGGTTAATTCATCAAAGAAACTCTCTCCATGTCTGTTTGATATGAATAACTGTATATATTTAATAATTTAACCCTCTGACCACATTATAATCCCTTTCAGAAATAGTCTACATTTCAGTTCACCTAGACAATCAGGCTCATTTCATTATTTACACAATTCTTTATTAGCGTTTAGCATTAGGATATTTAATAAATACATTTCTTCTCCTCAGAATATACTTTAGAACAATCTGGCAAGAGGTGAAGTGGGTGTATTGTCCTATGTAACAGAGGAGGAAGCCTATCTACAAACAGAATTATGGATAGATCAGAATTAGACATCAGTTCCCTCTTGCCTTTTCTCAGGACATCACAAAGAGGCAGGGAAGGAAAATGGCAAGATAGGACAAAGAATTAAATGTGCACATTGGTGATATGAAAGAAACTGGCACAGAAGTGTTCATAAATTAGATTGGTGCTGCACTTACTGGGAAGAGTTACTGAGATTTAGCCCTAAGTGTGTGTGTGTGTGTGTGTGAATGTGTGTATGTGTGAGTGTGTGAGTGTGTATGTATGTGTGTGTGAGTGTGTGTGTGTGTATGTGTGAGCGTGTGTATGTGTGAGTGTGTGAATGCGTATGTATGTGTGTGTGAGAGTGTGTGTGTGAATGTGTGTATGTGTGAGTGTGTGTGTATGTGTGAATGTGTGTTTGTGTGAGTGTGTGTGTATGTATGTGTGTGAGTGTGTGTATGTGTGAGAGTGTGTATGTGTGAGTGTGTGTGAGTGTGTGTGTGTAGTGGAGAATGCTCACATTGTGGAGACTATTCATATAGGAGCAAGTAATAAGGTAATATAGCAAACAGGAGCTCGGAACAGAAAAGTGGAAAAAGCTACAATTATAACTCAGTGTATAGACTCAGGTGACCTAGAGGGTCATATTATTTAAAGGCAAACAATGCAAGGGCAGAATTGAGCCGCTCACTTGGCTAACACAGCAGAAGAGAAGTTGGTCACGGTATGTACGAAGGCACAGCTCTATTACTGAATGTTATATTTCACATTGCCAGATCACTTTTCAGAATATTAAAAATATTTGATTCACTGATTTTGTCCTTCTCAAAACACCTGTTGAGAACAGATTTTCTGCCGTGATAGTGGGTGCCATAATCCCAGCAGTGGGGCTGTGGGCAGGCTGCAGTCCCTAAAATAACACCAGGACAGAGGTAGGTAGTTGACGCTCGGGCTGGAAGACCAGAGTGGAAGTAGCTCTGCCTCCTTAAGAAGAGCTCTAGGGACCAGCAGTTGGCGTAATGGCTATGTTGCTGGACTCTCATGTAGTCGACCACAGTTCGCATCCCGGACCCGGTGGCTTAAAACTTACGCCAGGCGCGTGTGCATGCATGCCCAGGATCCCGAGAGGAGAATGGAGGAGAAGGGATTGCGGCGTGGCCATCCCCCCTGGGGGGTGATTTCTCGCTTTCTATCTCTCTGTCTCTCTCTCTCCGTCCGGCGAGCACACACATCCTATGGCAAAAACCTCTCAAAAAAAAAAAGGGAAAAAAAAAAAAAAAGAAGAGCTCTAAATCTCATCTTTTCCTCGTGATCACAATTAAAATGTTTAACAAATAGGATTTGGGCAGTCACCCTGGAATTTGGCTTGGACCTTTAACAGGTGGTTAAACCACAAGAAGAAACATGAATAGAAACTTCGAGCTCTCTCCCCTTTGGCATGCAGAGATCAAAAACTCTGCTCCTCATTGATGAGCAAGACAGAATATAGCACATACGTTTGGGCTTTTCATAGAATTTACATTCTTTTTATATCCTCCTTACAAACCATTTTCTCCGTCTACCACTTCCACCAACCCTTTAGACGACTGAATGAAATGAGGTGTTTCAAAACGCCAAGCCAGAAGACTTTGTAGCAAACACAGCTGTCTTGCCAGACATCATCACTTACATGCTGAAGCAGAGACACCATCTGCCTGCAAAGTGGTGAGGAGGAAAGAGAAACACAAGGAGAACTAAAACCAATTAATATAGCAAAAAAGAGCAAACTATATTTATGTATCTACAGGCAAATGTATAAAAATATATATGCATGAAAGACACACATGCTTTACATTATATCAGTGTTTAAAATTTTTGTAACATGCAGTAAATGTTAGAAGTGATATTTTATTTTAAAAACTATTGTTTTATATCTTTGGTTCTCTGTCATAATATATATATATATATTTTTTTTTTTTTTTTTTTTTTTTTTGGAGAGGTTTTCACTATAGGGCGCGTGCGCTCACCAGACAGACAGAGAGAGACATAGAGACGGAAAGCGAGAAATCACCCCCCAGAGGGGATGGTCACGCCGCAATCCCTTCTCCTCCATCCTCCTCTCGGGATCTTGGGCACGCACACACACGCACCCGGTGTGAGTTTTAAGCCACCGGGTCCGGGACGCAAACCGCGGTCGACTACGTGGGAGTCCAGCGACATAGCCATTACGCTAACTGCTGGTTCCCTGTCATAATATTTTAAATTATGTTCGTTTGTGCCTTTTTTTAAAACTACTCCGATGAGAAGTTTCTCTACTTTTCTATGATTCAATATTTTAAGATTTCATCAATTCTGTATTTTTACTCATTATTAAATTATGCTTATATATTTATCAACATCATATCCATGCTTTTCTTTAGATTTGTGGTGTTTTTGTCTTAATATCACAGTTGTGTGCTTGCTTAATAAATTTTGTTGGTTCTATCTTGGCAATGAATATAATGTTAACTAATACATTTTAATCTCTTTTTTTGAGAGAGAGATTTTTGCTATAGGGTGTATGCACTTCTCCAAGAGACAGAGAGACAAAAAGCAAGAAATTACACCCCCCCGGGGGGAGGGGAATGGCCATGCCACAATCCCTTCTCTCCCATTCTCCAGTTGGGATCTTGGGCATGCACTCACAAGTGCCTGGCATGATTTTTAAGTCCAGGACTCAAACTGTGGTTAACTACATGGGAGTCCAGTGACTTAACCATTATGCTATCTGCTGGTCCCAATATCTTAAAAAAAAAAGATAGGGAGTGTGTACATGTGCCAGAGAGAGAGAGAGAGAAAGAGAGAGAGAGAGAGAGAGATATCGATCTACTCTCAACAGGGTTATGTCATGCTGTGATCTCCTCCCTTCAGCCCTCCAACTCATCAGGATCTTTTGTGTGTTTCAGGCCTACTGGGCCAGGAATCTGAACCTGAGACTGGCATGTGGCTTCCAGCACTGTAGTCCAATATGCTACCAAAAGTGCACCACCTAGGCTGGCTCAAATCATAAAATTTTAATCCCATCATCGTTATCCTGATTAAACATTGCCTGTCACTATACCAAGAAAGCACTCCCTAGATGAGCCCTTGTTAAAAAGAAAGTAAGCATGTAGTCTTGGGAAAGTGCTTTTGTGTACATTTTCTTCAACCTGCCTTCCCAGATTTCTGTCCTTTTTATGTCACAGGATATTCCTGTCACAGAAGCAGTCTGACCTGTTACTCTCTGTGCCTCTCAGAGCACAGTCATACACGGCAGCACCTCTCTGGTTCCCTCCTGGCAGGCTAAGGTTGCTGAAATTTCTGACTGGAACAATTTACAAATTGGTCATGCCATTTATCACAAGACTCTTGCATCCTTGAATCGAAGAACACAGTCTTTGGAAGGGACGCTGTCGTTTGAGGCTATTTTCATTAGTTGCTGAGCTGTGGCTGTAAGATCCTGTGTGACTTTGTTGAGAGTAGCATCTGAGTCTGGAGCCATAAGATTGTGTGTCTGGTGAATATACACCTCCAGGAGAGGAGCAAGCTAAGCTGAAACATGGCTTCTCAATTACACTAGAATGGAAGTGTGGTAGGCAGGCAGTCAGTCATGAGTGGGCAGCCCCAAGAGAAAAGCGAAAGGCTCATCTAGCTCCAGGCACCAGGAGGGCAATTTGCCATCTTCCTTCCTTGAGGCCTGAGGGAAGTGCACAGGGATGATTCGTAGATTTTTCTCTTATCAAAAAGACCTAAGCAAGCGTTTTTGGACAATGCCCCAATTCCTATTAGGGCAATGGACTAATTGGGCAGTCTAACTGGGGCAACCTGGCTCTCACTGGGCACCACGCGCGATTAGGTGATCAAGTCCCTCATCCTTTACCTGTGAGGAAGGTGCGCAGGTGCAGGAGAAAATGTATGGATTCTAATTTGAAGGAAGGACATGGGCAGCGTAGGGGCCTCCCACTAATGAATATTCATGACCTCTAGTAATAAAAGTGACGGTTGACTAGTGCCAAGCCCAACCACCTTTTTGGGTGTACTTTCTTTCTTTCCTTTCCTTTCTTTCTATTAAATCTTTTTTTCTACCTACTTCATTCGTGGTTGCAGTTTCATTTTGCACCTACGGACAGATCTCTAATTTTAGTGATCTGGACCCGAAGAACCAAGGATTTCACAACGCAGCTCAACACTCTCCTATCCGTTAACAGAAGCTGCACTGGGACACTGGGACATGTCTTTGATGGGATCTGTGATTCCAGATGACACCCACCCTAAAAATCAGGCATGAATTAGGGAAAGGATACGGAGATAAAAACTCAGCACTTTAGAGAATTCTTGATTCAAACAGGTTCTCCAGGGAGCTACCTAATGAGGAGTGGTGTTTGAAAGAAACAGAAAGTCCTGATGGTACACAGTGCTCATTTCCAATGCACAGTTATTACCCTCTTTCCTTAGACCTCTGCTCTCTGCAGTCACTGAGCCCCAGCACAGGAATAAAGGCATCTGTGAGTGTCCCATCTCTGTTTCCCTTTCTTGCCTAGTATTTTTTAGCTCAGCTGTACATACCATTCTGCCTTTTGTCTCTCACTTCTTTACCACAGAATTCTGCCTGACCTGACGTCGTCACTGTCTGTGGTAATATGTGGTACACATCAGTCCTTCTGTGATTACCATAGTAAGATCTGCCTGGAAAGAGCCTGCTGCTCTGTATGGTGACAGCGGGAGACAGAGTCATAAGCTCTTACAGACTGAGGTTTTAATGAAGCTCACACCACACAGGAGTAAACTGACAAGGTCCCACCTCACTTACATAGTCTCACTGCTGAATAATGGGGAGAAAATCGAGCTAACTATCCTCATCTCTGTTCTTATGGATTTGCTTAAATAATACTCTTAAGAATAAATACGACTTTCCACAGAGTTGATGCAATAGTAGAGGAAGATGTTGTGACCCCAGTTAATAATCAGGGCTCTGTCAGCACAAAAGGGAAATGATTTTCTATTCATCAGTACAAAGAGAAAGTAGCTCTAAAGAACATGACACTTAAAACCATGTAGAGAGATGCGAAGGGCAGCAAATCCATTCAAGGTTAGAGAATGCTGTTCCAGGCTCTCTGCTATGAAGTCTGCAACCCCGGCATTCAACAGGCATCAGGGCAGATGTTTCTCTGCGTGGTCGAATATCTGAAGAGAGAATGTGTTTCAAAGTGTTTCTCCCTGCTTTCTCTTTCCCTCTACTTTTCTTCTATTCTTCATCCTTTAAACTGCATATATATGAGAATACATCACACACATCCCTATATGTATGCGTGTGTGTGTGTACACACACATATATCCCTGCTTTCTCTCTTTCCTTCTACTTTTCTTCTATTCTTCATCCTTTAAACTGCATATATATGAGAATATATAAACAGAAAATACTTGACTTAAATTTTATAGTTAGGGATCCTGAACTTATTTTGCACTCCACAATAAACCATATGTGTGATTATGGACAAAATTATTTATGTTCCCTGGGCCTCCATTTTTTTTACCTGTAAGAATTTAAGAAGTATTTATACTGTGTTATAATATGAACTAAGTCTTTGAAAGGTATTTTCTTATTTAATCATTGGAACAACTTCTGATGGGATGATGATGGTCTCCAGTATGTAGATATTAAAACTTTGGTTTAAATGTTTATTAACTTTTCAGACCAGCAATGACATGGAAGTTAAGGGAACTGGACCCCGCATGGCTGATGGAATGGTTTGAGTCTTGTAAAGGCTTCACAATCACGCTGGTTCGTGTGCATGTGCGCCCAAAATCCCAAGAGGAGAATGGAGGAGAAGGGATTGTGGCATGGACATCCCCCGTGGGGATTTCTCACTTTCTTTTTCTCTATATCTCTCTCTGTCTCTCTCTAGTGAGTGCACACACCCTGAAGCAAACTACAAAAAGTTTTTAAACATTTTTACTATAATTCAATTGATGACAGAGTCAAGAGTTAGACACATGTTTTTTGAGCATAAACCTCTTAGGTGACTTAGATTGCTTTACTTAATGGGAATTATTTCTACTTTCCTAATTTCCATGTTATTATAATCAAATTATATAATATATGCAAAAATCTTGCATGATGCGTGCTTCATACTAAATACACAACCAGAGAAGCACCAGCACAAGAGAAGAGAAGAGGGTAGGTGGGGCAGGAAAGTAAGAAATGATCTGAGCTGATTGTAGTAAATTTCCTATGTGATGGGGTTCACAATGTTAATTTTTGTGATTTTTAGGTTTCTATATTAAAACTGGTTTTTAAAAAGTTAATAGTCTTGAGAAGATTCCGCATGGGTACTGGGAACTAGATATTTCAGGGGACAGGAGAAATGAAGATTTTCTACTCATAATTCAGCCTCCAGCAAGCAAAGCTAGTGTGGCAGGAGAGTTGAGCCCTTCCTTCAGAAGATTCCGCATGGCCCCTGTGAACTAGAACAGCAAACAGATTCTAGAACACCTCTGTCTGCTTGCTCCTGAACATTGAGGCTTAACTTCAAGAATTTGAAAGAAACATACCATCCATCAGAAGACAAGAAATCACCGTCGGATCACGAGAAATATGGGAAAACGAGAAAATACTTCTCCTCCAATGGAAAAGAGTAACTCTCCTTCATCCACAAGCAGTTCGGTGAAAGTCATGGAAATGTCTGATAAGGAATTTAGAGCATTCATAATGTCGAAGCTAACAGAGATGGAAGAAAAGAGAGATAATGAACTGCTAAAGAGAAAGGAGAAAGAAGTTGCCGAGTTCCAGGAGATGAGTAAATTCTTGCAAGATCTAAAAGAGGAATTACACACTTTACAAAAGACTCAAACGGAACTGCTAGAGATGAAGGCTATAATACAAGAAGTCAAAATCTCCCTTGAAAGTATTAAAAGCAGACCAGATCATTCAGAAAATAGAATCTCAGATGTAGAAGAGAAAATGGCTGGCTCAGAAAAATCCACCATGAAGACTGAGAAAATGGCCCCAAAATTTGAGAATGATATGCGAGAAGTACTGGATACCATCAAACGTCCAAATATCCGGATAATTGGCATTCCAGAAGGTGAAGAGGCCCATAAGGGCATTGATAATCTATTCCATGAAATCCTGCAAGAAAACTTTCCAAACCTGGAGAGGCATTCGAAGATCCAGTCCCAGGAAATACAAAGGACCCCAAATAAAATCAACCCAAGAAGGTCTTCTCCAAGACACATTATAGCCAGGTTGACCAAAACCGCAGACAAAGACAAGATACTAAGATTGGCAAGAGAGAAACATCAAATTACCTACAAAGGACATCCCATCAGGCTAACAGCAGATCTCTCATCGGAAACAATGCGAGCGAGGAGAGAATGGGAATATATATTCAAAGTGTTACGAGAGAAGCAATTTCAGCCAAGAATACTGTACCCGGCAAGATTATCTTTCAGGTGGGAAGAAAAGACAAGAACATTCTCAGATAAACAAAACCTGAAAGAATTTACCAGCACCAGACCAGATTTCCAAGAAGTTCTCAAAGGTGTGTTGTATCAAGAAAATGAAACACAGACATATGGAAATAAGAGGCAAAAAACTATGAAAGTGGCCAACTTAATCATAGGGACAAGTCTGGAGTTGAATATTATATCCCAGAATTTAATCAGGAAAATTGAACCAGAACAGAAGATAAAAGTACATGAGACTGATAGGTTCATACACCTACCATTTGAACAGAATCCTAACTTGTTTCCTGGCTTTAAGCAAAGTTCCTTGGCACTTCTTTGAGTTAAGTTAAAACTGGTTTTCTTAGTAGTAATGAGTGAACTCACCATGGAAAGTAGTTAGATTATGTAGGAAATTGTGTGATCAATGCAACGTGGGTGGGAAGGCAATGAAGGACAATTGTGGACACCGGAGGTGGTGTGAGAGGAGGGTGGGAAGGGACAGAGGGTCAGAAAGAGGGGTGGAAGTAATTCTAGGAACTAGTAATGGAAAATTTTTTGTAACGTGCATGATTGTGTCACTATGCAGTGTGTACTGGATGGGAGATTGCATTTTGTATGCTGTGATGAAGCTTAGGGAAGGAATGTAAATTGAGTTACAAAAAAAAAAGTTTCAGAAAAAAAAAATATATCTATTCAATGACTGCAGTAGGATATGTAGCCACAGCTAGGTGCTACTTTATAGGATGCGTAAAGTAAGATTTGTGTTCATGGAAATGTGTGTATCACCTGTGTTTGCTATGAGGGTATTTGGATTGATTGGGGTCTTTGGCGATACAATAAAATGTGAGGAGAAAACAGTATAGAAAGCAAACATAGATACCAGAGACAGTGTGGGAGGAGAGTGGGAGATGGGAGAGGGTAGGAGATAGGGAATCAAGGATGGGGGGGGGGGAGCAAAACATACAGAAGACAAGAAATGGAAGATCATTTGCTGACAATAACATGTTTGTTGATGTGCTTGATTGAGACAATATATAGTGTACTTTGGATGGAAAATCTCATTTTGTATGCTGTAATGATGTTCAGTGAATGAATGCAAATAAATAAATTGAAATAAAAAATAGATAAAAAAGTTAATAGTCTTTTTTTCAGATTCATTTTATGTTTACAGAAAAATTGAGCAGAAAGTACATATGTTACCTCTACACCTGCCCCCCCACACATACATACAATTGATTTTTATACCCTCAATAAACCAGAAAAGTTGGGAATTTTCTTCCATTTATTTTCTATAATGCTTCTGGCAGTTAAACAAGTTGTCACATGTTATATTGTTATATTGGGACGCATTCTGAGAAAAGTAAAGAGAAAGATGGGCACACTGCAATAGGGAAGGGCGATTCAGGCCTCAAATCCTTGCCATTCTTTACCTGTGAGCTTATCACATGCCTGTCCCAGCTAATCCATAGCCTAGCCTGTGTGTGGTTTGTTCTGTCAGTCTTACCATTTGTTCTTAAGCTTGACACATTACATGACTTGGATATTCTTGTCCTCCTTCAGAGGCTGAGAGAAAGCATAAGAGCATAGTTCCGATGTGAAAATATGTAGCTGTGTTGTAAGTACCCTACGATGTCCTGGTATAATTCAGTCTGTGTATAACAGTGCTCATTTTGTGGCAGATGATTTTCCTAATGGGTTTTTCTGTTTTGAAAAATGAAGGAACAAATTTCTCCCGTACTCCTTCTCTGAGATCATTACTCTAAGAGGAAGGCTCATAGTCTGCTCCAAATTGTAGCATTTAATGTCATTAGAATTTATGTAATCTTCCCTTTGAGCATAGGAGAGCAATATAAACTATAAGAGGCACATTTTCCAGCTAAGTACCTGATCCTGTAACAGCAGAAATCCTGCCTTTGCCTAAACTCAACATAGACTGTAGTTCCTAGATTATTGGGCTTTTCTTTTCTACATAGGATGCATCCTCACTGGGGACACACTTGTGGAGGGAATGAGATCATTGACTTGAGACTTTTTTTTTTAGTAATGTAAATATTTACTCTTACAAATTTTCTCCTAAGCATTTTATTTGTTTGTTGAATGGAGTGTTATATGCATTTTAATAAGATCAGATTTATTGATAGTGTTGAACAGGTCTCTTGTAGTTTTGTTGATTTTTTTTGCCTGTTACTCTATTGTTTATCAAGCACAAAAAGTTAAAATCTCCAAGTGTAATTGTGGTTTTGTCTATTTTTCATTTAGTTCTTATAGTTTTAGCTTCAATTATTTTGAAGTTCTGTTGTTAGGTGCACGGATATTTAACATTGTCATGTCTTAATGAGTCAACTCTTTCATACATATGTAATCCTCTATTTCTATAGTTCCTTTTTTAGAATTACTTTTTTAATTTTAGCTATAATAATTATTATTTTAATTTGATCAAAAAGTGACAGAGAAAGAGAGAGAGAGAGAGAGAGAGAGAGAGAGAGAGAGAGAGAGAGAGAGAGAAAGGGAAAATAAGAAAGCAAGCCACCAGATCTAGGAATTGAACTGCGGTCAGCCATGTAGGAGTCCAGCACCTTAACCGCCACACCACTTGCTGGACCCTATATTTTCTTTTTTAAATCTATTTTTTCGTGACATTAATGTAGATCTTCCAGATTTCTTTAAACTAGTGTCTTCATTGATATCATTTTCATTATTTTACTTTAATCTATGTCAAAAGATTTAAAGTGGGTTTCATGTAGATAGCATATATATGAGTCTTCTAAAAATATCCATATTGACAATCTGTCTTACATTTGTGTATTTAGGTTAATTACATATAGACATGGTTATACTTAAGTCTATTATTTTATCATCCATTTTCTGTTTATGCCCTATTTATTTTGTTCTTCAATATCCTCATGTAATTAATCAGTTTAATTTTGGACTATTTCTTTTCTTTAAGTTTATTTATTTCATCTTTTATTTTTCTTTGTTTTTATTTTTTTCATGAGAGACAGAAAGGAGAGAAAGAGACACTCTAACAGGGTCCCCAAACTGTGATCCACCCCAGCCTCAGCCAGCTAGAATCACTGGCATACTCATATGTATCTTACGAGCACAGGGAAACCTTCTGAGAAAACAAAGGCCCTCACCCCCACACCATTGCAGAGCATTGCGTTACTTCTGTGCCACTGTGACTGGCCAAATTTTTCTTTCTGTATTATACTTTTAGTGGTTTTTCTAAGGATTACATTATGCCTACTCCCAAACCTTTCAGGCTACTTAGATCTATTTCTCTGCTTCAAAAAAGTTATGGAATCTTACAGTTGTGAAGGTTACTTTTTCATACTTTATGTTAGAGTTATCCGATGTCTTCCATCTTTAGACTTTAAATACTACATAGGCAATGTTCTAACAATTAATTTCAACAGTCATATATATTTTAAGTAAGTTAAGAAGAGAAAATTATTGTGAATAATACTGAATAAACAAGGGAATCATCGATCTGAGAACTTGATCTCAATTTTTTTGGATATATACCCAAAAGCTGGATTGCTACATCATATGGTAGTTCTATTTTTAATTTTTTTTGAAGACTCTTTATACTGTTATCTATAGCAGCTGCACCATTTTACACTACCAACAAAAGATTACAAAGGCTCCAATTTTGCCACAGTCTTATCAACAATTTCTATCTTTTTCTTTTTATAACAGTCATCGTAGTATTCATTCATTCATTTGCATTTCCCTGAGGATTAATGATATTGAATGTCTTTTCATATATGTACCTGTATGTCTTTTTTCAAGAAATGTCTACTCAGATTCTTTGTCTATGTTATATAATCAGATTATTTGGGGTGTTTTTTGCTACTGAGCTATCAAAATTCCTTATATATTTTGACTATTATCTCCTGAACACATACATGGGTTGCAACTATTTTTCTCATTCCATAAGCTGCTTCTTTGTTGTGCAGAAGCTTTTTAGTTAGATGCCATCTCAACTTGTCTATTTTGCTTTTATTTCCTATGTTTTTGGTGTCATAACTAAGAAAATAATGTGAAGACAACATCATGAACATTGTGTGTTCCTTTATGAAAGAAATAGGGGGAGGGAGGAAGAGAGATAGGAAGATATACAGAGAGAGGTATTTTTGACATGTTCTCACTGTGTCACAACTCTCCTGCCCCAGCCTCTCAATCAGCTAAGATTTCAGGTACACATATCTGTGCCTGGTGTGTCCGGGTTGACAGGAAGACTATTTAGAGGGCTATCACAATAGTCAGTCTGAGAGGTGAGTGTGGCATAACCGGGGAGGTCATAAAGATGGTGGCAGTGACTAGGTTATGGGTCAATTTTTTTTTTTTGGAGAGGTTTTTTTTCGCTATAGGGCGCGTGCGCTTGCCAGACAGACAGAGAGAGACATAGAGACAGAAAGCAAGAAATCACCCCCCAGGGGGGATGGTCACGCCACAATCCCTACTCCTCCATTCTCCTCTCAGGATCTTGGGCACGCACGCACACGCGCCCGGCGTGAGTTTAAGCCGCCGGGTCCGAGATGCGAACCGCGGTCGACTACATGGGAGTCCAGCGACATAGCCATTACGCTAACTGCTGGTTCCCATATGGGTCAATTTTTAAGGTAAGACCAACTAGAGTTCTTCATGGATTAGATATGAACAGTGAAAAAAAAAAAAAGAGTCAAAGATAGCTTTGAGGTTAGGCCAGAGATACTGAATGGAGTGGCTATTACTGAAAAACAAAAGGTGGTAAAAGGAGCATGCTGGAAATGAGAGGGGGAAAGATCAGGAACTCCACATTGGTCTCACAGTACGTTAGAGTCCTGACCCTCTGAATGCAGTGTATTCAAGTAGAAGGAGAGCACCCCCACAAGTCTCTGTTCTAGATCTTGTCAAACTTGACCTGGTAGTAAAAGAAGGAACATGACTAAAGCCAAGAACTTCTCATGGCTTTGTCCTGCAACCTCCTCACTCTCACCAAATCAGAGAGCTTGCTATAAACAGGTTAGGCTGTGCCTTTGAGTCTCTGAAAACTCCAGTGTCTCAGGAGGTTTGTGTTCAGTTCCCTCTGTAGTTCTAGGCACTGTGTCACTCACAGCACAGAAATACTGAGCTGAGTCACTCCAGTGGGCTGATGGTTTCCTCAGGTAGAAGGAGGTTTCATTCTTCCTCAATTCAGCCTCAAAACCTTTGATGCCTTTAACCAGGTGGGCCTCTGTTGTGTCCTTGAGGAGAAACTGGAGGCTTTGGCCAGGGTACTGGATATACCAGAAGAGAGAAGGAACTCCACTATAGGAATAAGTGCACTTTAGCTCCAATCGAGATTCTTCAGAGACAGAGACATGGCTATCAGGCTGGGTCACTGACTGGGCTCCAGTTCCTCCTGAAACATTAATGTGTCAGTGAGATTCGGCTAGACCTACGACCTACCTGTAATGAGATGGTATATCTACTCAAATTCCAGTTGGAAAAGTGTTCCTTCTGTAGAGGCAGGAGCAAGAAATACCATAGTACTTACTCAGTGTGAGGAGCATTCCAAGTAGTAGAATGGTCAGCGAGGGCATGACAAGGACAGTGAGAAAACTGCAGATATAGTCTAGAAAATCTCCCTGAGCAGCAAAGAATATCAGCATATGCTGAGTCTTTGAGATGCAGGAGATCTAGGACTCTGTAGTTCCCTGTGTAGAAGAAGACCAGAGACTATTAGCAAGAGATACTGCCTTGGCAATGATTGCTCTGGTATTGATTCTACTTGGAATGTGCACCTCAGTGAGCAGTGAGGTAAAGCAGCTCATAGAGTGAGGCAGAAATTTTACCAGCCGACTTTCCACCCTACGCAACATTGCCCTCTGGAGGTCAAACATAGAAACAAATTGAATTCTAAAATTTTTGTGCTTCATCTCCTTCCCACACCTTTCTAGGCATTGATTTCTTAATAGTATAATCTGGTGAGACTGTTTTCAGAAGTCTTTTTACTAAAAGGCTATTTTTGGTCTTATGATCTAGATAGTATTATTTAATCCTATGATGTGTATAGTGTTATTCTCATTGTATAAATGAGGAAATTGATGCAATTTGTCCAAGATTACAGTAAGTGATGGAACTGTTTTGTGTCATTAACTGTCTCATTATTAATTCAAGAGTCCACATTATTGTTTTGTTAAAGAATTATTTTATTTTATCTTTATTTATTTGTTTTATTTTAATTTGACCAGAGAGGAACAGAGAGAGAGGAAGGGAAAGTGAGAAAGCAAGCCACCAGGTCCGAGAGCGCAGTCAGCCATGAGGGAGTCCAGCGTCTTGAACCACAGTTAGCCATGAGGGAGTCCAGCGCCCTTAACCACCATGCCACCTGCCGGCTTCAAGAATCCACATTATTAACTACTGATAATTATTGCACATTTTTCATGATAGGTCTTTAGAGTAGATGTTGTTTACTTAACAGATGGGAAAGATTAGACTTCATGAAGTTAAATAATTCACCCAAAGGCACATCAGGATTAGAACCTAACTTTTTTTCCACTCCAAGCTCAGTCTCTCACTTACTATGTAATTAGTGATTTAGTACTATTAAGAGTATACACAATTTTTTCAAGGTAAATGCTCACAGCATAAATCAAAAGACAATGGAAACTAAAGAAAATCCCCAAGGAACTCAGACACTGAAGGGATAGATAGTAGTAAAAATACCGAAGAAAACTCAAAGGGTAGTTCAAAGAGGTAAGTGGAAATACAGAAATAGCTGGTGTTCTTAAACAGAAGGAAAAGGAATTTTAAAAAGAAATTACTGGCCCACAGACTTAATGTGGTAATTGGAATGTGTCATTAATTTTTTTTTGTTTGTATTTTTTTTTTTTTTTTTTTTTTGCTATAGAGCATATGTCCTCATTGGGGTTGGGGAGAGAAAGAGAGAGAGAGAGAGATAAAGAGAGAGAGAGAGAGAGAGAGAGAGAGAGAGAGAGAGAGAGAATGAGAAAATGAGAAATCACCCTCAGGGGAAATGGCCATGCCACAACCCCTTCTCCTCCATTCTCCTCTAGAGATTTTGGGCATGCACATGTGCCTGGCATACTTTTCAAGCTACTGGGTCTGGGATTTGACCTACAGAGTTGGCCATGTGGGATCTAGCTGCCTGCTGGCCTGTGCTACTGATTTTTTAACAGTACAAAAATAATAATTTGTGTTTTCACAGCAGAAGATAACCTGCAGTAAGAAGAATATGGGGGATGAGACAAAGAAGAAAAATTTGAATATAGACTTTTTTGTTTTTAGTAGTTTGAACTGGGATGGGAAAGAGACATGGCATTCACTAGATGAAGATGTTAAAGTGGTAATGGCAGTGATAATGCATGTAAACTGGGTTATGTTTACATGCACTTTTGAAAGACTCTATAAGCAATTGATAAAAGTTCTGAGAAGACAGATAGGATTAGAAGATGGCTCACAGTAGAAGGAAGTTTGATAGGAAGAAATGTTTTACTAGAATGAAGGAGGAAATATTTGATTTATTCAGATTTAAGTACTTTTTAGGGGGTGTAAATACAGAAATTTGAAATATTGATTACTTTCAGAATGAGATCATTTCTGTTCTTAGAAATTAAGCATCTCCCAAGAGAGCAAATGGAGGTTCTGGTTAGGAAGTCTGACCAGTGTGAGAAGTTTTGAAATAGCACCTAGAGGAAATGAAAGTGGAAGATGATCCTAGAAAAAAAGAATTACCCTCCTAGCAACACTTGAGTCTAGGTAGTGTTGAAGGTAAGAACATGTTTCAGTGACACAAATCTGCACTCCTGTGTAATTGTCTTGAACCTTGCTTGTCAGACAAAGTATGTGCATTATAAAAAGAAAAATATTGAACCACTATTGGGAATTAATAAGGTCACTGCTAAGGCACAAAAGTGGGTTGAGAATAACTAGGTATATGACTGAAGACTGAAAGTAATGAGCTGCAGAATTTACTGTCATAATTAAGAAAATAAAATAAAAGAAGCCCAAGGCCAGTCAGTGATGGGGTGATTAAGGTACCTGGAGTCCACAAGACCAACCATGTGTTTTGAGTCCCAGACCTGGTAGCTTGAAGGATACTTCGGACGTGTGTGCACGTGTGCCCAAAGTCCTGAGATGAGAATGGAGAAGGAATTACAGTGTGGCCATCTTCTCTGGGGGGTGCTTTCTCACTCCGTGACCCCTTACCACCACTGCCACCTCACCCCAGTGAGTGCATGCACCTATAGTAAATTTTCTAAAAATTAAAAAAAAAAAAAAGAGGGCAAACAGATGGCATGATGGTTAAGGTGCTGGACTCTCACATGGCCAACTCAAGTTTTGGAACTGGCAGCTTGCTTTCTCACTTTCTCTTTCTCTCTGTCTTTCTCTGGTGACAGTGTGTGCCCTATAGCAAATTTAAAAATTAACAATGAACAAATAAATAATTTTTAAACACTGATAAACCTCTTAGAAGGAAAATGTTAATAAAGGAACCAAAGGACTAAATGACATGCCTTAACTGAAACCTTACTGTTGTAGTTTTCTTCATCTCATGATTGGTCTTTTCCTTTTTCTTTTTTTTTTTTTAGTCTTAAATTTATTCTTTTTTTTAAACAGAGAACTTTACATTCTTTTGTCTGTTAATTTTATAAACAACTCAGATTATTTGCAGCAAGAGTATCCCCTTCACCTCTCAATACCATCCATAATCTTATCTTTGTGCTTTTGACAGCCATGCCTCTTTGCCCTGCTTTTCTCTACTTCTCTTATCACTATCATCTTCCTGAACAGCAATTATTCATACATCCAGTGCCAAATACTTTGTGACAAACACGAAGTGTAAGAATTTTAATAGAAAGGGGAAACATATCACTTAGCATGATCTACAAAGAGAATTTTGAATTTGAATTCATTGGAATTTCACAAAAAATTTTGACAAAATACACTAGGACTTACTTCATAATTATGATAAAAGATACAGAAAGGAAGAAAAAGAAAGAGGAAAGAAGGAAGGAAGGAATTAAAGAGTATGTGTGTCCCGACCCGGGGGGACAGTCGAACAGGTTTCCTGAGGGAAGGAGTGAGAGCCGGGACAAGCGGTGCAGTATTACAACATGGAGATGACACAGTGTCTTCAGGGTCGTCCATTTATTGCGGGCAGCACGGTACAGCACGGAGACGACGCAGTGTTACAACTCTTCAGGGTCGCGTTGTCTATTGTGAGCAGCATGGAGACGACGCGGTGTCACAACTCTTCAGGGACTTCCGGAGACAATGTGGTGTTACAACTCTTCAGGGTCTTCTGGAGACGGTGAAGTGTTCTTCAGGGTCTTCCAGGCCGTCTGGTGATTGTGGGCCAGGCATCATGGTTATATACATGCTGGTGGGCCATGATTGGTTGTAAAAGGTGGGTTATGATTGGTTGCTTTGTGGACCAATCATGAGGTGCCAGATATGCAAATCTGAGGGATTCTAGTGGGTAATCAGAGTATGGTTTTGAAGGTGAGGTTTTTGAAGGGGAGCCAATCATGGCTTTTGGCATTGTGTAATTGTTTGCTTTCTGAGAAACCGGTGATATTCGCTGGTGCGCAGCCTCCCACATATGTGAATGACAAAGGTTCTGGAATATAGACCTGCCTATATTATGATATCCATGTAATATCCTTGACCTCTTTCTTTCTTTTCCTTCCTTTCTTTCTTTCTTTCTTTCTTTCTTTCTTTCTTTCTTTCTTTCTTTCTTAGAGGTTTTTGCTATAGGGTGTGTGCGCTCACCAGAAAGACAGAGAGAGAGACAGAGAGACAGAAAGCGAAGAATCACCCTCCAGGGGGGGATGACCACACCATAATCCTTTCTCTTTCATTCTCCTCTTGGGATCTTGGGCACGCATGCACACGCACCCAGCGTGAATTTAAGCCACCGGGTCCAGGACTAAAACCTCGGTCGACTACATGAGAGTCCAGCCATTACGCTAACTGCTGGTCCCAATCCTTGAGCTTTTTCTAGTATTTTCTATGATTTTGTTGTATTCCCAACATTTTCCAATAAAATTTAAGTCATTAATATTTATTTTTTAATAAATACTTATTGAGTGCTTACTGTTAATATTTTCCAGGCACTATTCAAGATACAGAGGATACATCAAGGATAGAACGCCTGTCTCTTTTCTTCTCTGCTTTCTGTTCTGGTTTCTTCAATATCCTTTGCATTCAGGGAATGATGTATGGTCAATAAAGAACTAAGGATGCTTTAAAATTTCTCCACAGTCAATACCATATATTTCCACTACCAATTTAATATTAGGAGTCTATCACTATCTTCCTATAGGATTAAGGACCATTATTTTCTCAACTCATAACTCACAATGTTTATTCTAACATTCCTGATACTTTGGTCTAACATATGTATTTAGGATGGATACCATGATCCATTCCACTGATGTACCATGTTACTATTATAGGGTCTTATTGTTATTGCTTCCAGAAACACAAGGTTGAACAATCTGTGTTCAGGTTTTAGTGCTTGACAATCTCATGTTTAAAAATAAATTTAAAACTTGATAGTAACTTATTAGCACTGTAAGTATTGGCAAGTTCTTAAATCTCTCTGAGAACCAGATTCCCAATGTGCTAATTTCCTAATATACTTCTTAGGATAATTATTGTTTCACTCAATGGTTACAAAGGTTAAATGATATACTTAGAGATTTTCTAAAAGGACATTGACCTTTGAAGTCCAAAAATAAATAAATAAATAAATAAATACCTGATATATTTGACTACATAAAACTAAAAACAACATTTAAAAATAAACAAAATAAAAAGAAATATAAATATAAAAGCATAATATTATCTAAGATGTAGAAATAATGTCTAACATTAAGAGAAAGGGGAAAATAACCCAATAGACAAATGGCCAAAAGCTAGGAATAAACATATGACCAAAATCAAAGGACAAAGTGCCAAAACATGTAGAAAAAGCTGCTCAAAAACACCATGAAGCAGAAAAATGCCTAAAGATAAAATATCTTTAGATTGCTAACATCAAAACTGTTAGTAATTCTCATTTTTCAAGAATATAAATTAAATCTTTTCACTAACTCTTGGTTGGTGTATAATTATTTACACCACTTGGAGAGTAAATTACTACTTACTCCAAAAATGCTAAATGTACCTTTCCTTTGACCAACAATTCCTATTTCAGAAACCTCATTAAAATAGACATGTTCAAAAACATACAAAGGAGGCTCTACAAAGACATAGGACACAATATCCCTTATGACAGTGAGAAAATAGAAACAAATGGCCGTCGATAAAGAAGGAACTATTAATAGTTAAAGGAAGCACTCTTCCCAAGTACTAACGAGGCACCTTCTAAACAGAAGTGAACTTTGCTACTGATGTAGAAAGATTTCTAGGACACTTTATAAATTAAAAGTAAAAGGCAAGTTTAAAAGTTCAAATAAATCCAATTTACATGGCAAAACTGTGTGTGTGTGTGTATGTGTGTGTGGGTATAAATTTGTATGTGGTTGCATAAAATTATATGTAAAGATACATGTAATTGGAATAAAACAAGCTATCTGCTATCCCTTAAAGCATCAGAACTGTTGTTGAGTGAGAAGGGGGTGGAGACTAGCATGGAATGAAGGAGATATGTCCTTGGACTCTCACCGATACACTATCTGAGTCTCATGATGAAAAGGATCTGTGTGCTGATTGTGAAATATCAAAATATGATGAAAATTCTTTATAGATTCCTGACTTCAAGACATAAGAATAAGTTAAAAATAAATTTTTGTTCCTCACTTAGAAAAAAAAAAAAAAACCTCTTTATCATAGATATGTATGCTCTATTTTAGCAACAGGGAGTACTTCAGACTTTTCTCACAGAAGATCAGTTTGATTTTTGCTAATTGGAACAATAGTATGCATTTCACTGGTTGGGCTTGCCCCTGGACCCAGAAGAAAGAAGCCTTTCCAAAAAGCAGAATTATTTTGATTTCCCTCACTCTTTTCATCAAGACCAACACACTGCAACAAACATTTTATTGACATGAGTAGGAGTCATGCCAAATTCATAAGCCTCTTCATTTTATTGCTACATCAAAATGATCATTCTTAGCCCTCTCAGCCACATTATTCTTCTCAGCCACATCAACAAAAAATGCTTATGGCTGTCTTTTCGACCTTCATCATGTTTCTCTTCTTTTCCTTATCCATTTTCCTTTCTCTTCATTGTTCTCTTTTCTAATTACTCCGTGACTCCTTTTGCTCTTTGGTTCTGAATATGCTGCCCCCCCCCCCCACACACACACACACACACACTTGCCACTAGGGAGATATTGCACAGGTGCAGCCCCGTCTTTCCCAGTGTGCGTTCTCACGGTGCAGTAGTACACGGCACTGTCTCCCAGGGTAACGTGAGGCAGGATCAAGGTACTGGACTTCCTGTCTGCTGCGATGGTCAGAGACGCCATTTCGTTGGTCACAGCGTTTTGTAAAGTGTGAATTAGATACTGTGGACTCTGATTGGGTCTTTGCCGATACCAATATATATACTCAATTGTACTGATGGAAGAGTGGTTGCAAGGCAGGTTTACAGCTTCTCCTTCAGCACGGACCATGGCGTCGGGCTGGGTGGACTTGGCATCAGAGGGAGCTGCTAAGGGATCAGAAAAGTCATGTTAGTTCCTGACCCCAAATCAATGTAATTCCATGGATGACAGACAGGCCACTCCCGCTATTATCTCTGTGCCTGCCCCGACTCCAGTGTTACTATTTACATGCTGTGAAATGCAGAAATATCATTGCTGTTACAGAGATCTAAGATATGTGCCAATAGCACATAGCCTCTGGTCCATGGGTCCTGGGCTCAATCCATCCAGAGATTTATTTATTTATTTATTTATTTATTTATTTATTTATTTATTTTTGGGGAGAGGTTTTTGCTATAGGGCGCGTGCGCTCGCCAGACAGAGAGAGAGAGAGATAGAGACAGAAAGTGAGAAATAACCCCCCAGGGGGGATGGTCATGCCGCAATCCCTTCTCCTCCATTCTTCTCTCGGGATCTTGGGCACACACGCACACACGCCCGGCATGAGTTTTAAGCCACCGGGTCCAGGACGCAAACCACGGTCGACTACATGGGAGTCCAACGACATAGCCATCATGCTAACTGCTGGTCCCCCCATCCAGAGATTTATTACAACTTAAATACTGCTAAGGGCTCTTCAGAGATGATGGCTGTGATCTAACTTGTCACGTGGATTTTTTTTTTTGAGAGGTTTTTGCTATAGGGCACGTGTGCTCACTGGACAGACTGAGAGAGACAGAGAGACAGAAAGCAAGAAATCACCCCCCAAGGGGGATGGCCACGCCGCAATCCCTTCTCCTCCATTCTCCTCTTGGGATCTTGGGCATGCACTCACACGTGCCTGGTGTGAGTTTAAGCCACCAGGTCCGGACTCGAACCGTGGTCGACTACATGGGAGTCCAGTGACATAGTCATTACACTAACTGCTGGTCCCTGAAATTTTGTACTCCTTAGGCAAATGCACAGACCAGTTGTCAAATTATATGCTGAGCATACTGGGTAAAGCTCATGGAGAGGAGTGGAGAGCAAACAGCCCTCCAGGGCCCTTGGGAGATGCAGAATACTTACCCAAGGTCAGAAACACAGCTACTCCTGTCACCAGCCTCATGCTTCAAGGACAAAGTAGAACCCTGGATCCGGCGTTCAATTTTAGTGTCTGGTCCTAGATTAAAAGTTCTCCCAGAGAACAGAAGCAACAGCATTAGTGAAGATTTGCAAGCAGTGCAGCTATCTCTGTGTTGTGGTCAGGATCTCAGCAGCCAATGGTAGAGCAGTTTCTTTTCTAGGTCTTGGTCTCCATTTTCATTTCCCTCAAAAGAGGGTGAGGATATCAACTAGACATCACCATTCAGAGGATGCCCACTGAAGTAACTTATGAAGTTTAAAGTCTATTTTCTAAACTCTCTCAATTTAAGAGAATTAATTTTTCACTCAAAATAAATAATGTTCTCTCAGTTGGTTCTGGCAGAATTAAGAAAATCAGTCTGAAGGAGGTGTCATGCAAAATCTTTCTTCCATCATTTCGCTTTTAAGGTACGAAATAAGTTTCTGATGTTCCTAGGAATTTGTAGGAAGTATTTAATCCCCAAAACTTGTGGTTTGTTCTGTGTTGTTAGTAGATGAAAATTCCCATCTATGATACATTCCAGAAAATGGAAGTGAAGTCTCAAAGTAGGAAGTGAGATGCTCAGGGGAAGAGAGAAAACAAAGCATCATTGAGTCTGAAAGCTAAGTCCTATGGAGCTCGGGTTTCCTTGGAGGTCCGGTAGGAGCAGCCACCTGGGTAGATGTTTCTCAATTTCTCTGTTCTTAATAGAGTGGCTAACAACATGGCTCATACTCACGCTCTTCCTCCTTAAACAGACGGCTTTCATATGTTCATTTCTACACTTGCTATGGCTGCTTTGCACCGAGGTCGCTAAAACAGATAGGAAAGAGAACAGGGAAATCAAATGGGCATGAGAGGAATAAAGAGAAGGAAGAAAAAAGAATGTAAGGAGTACAGAAGACAAGAGATGACTAGAGAAGGGAACCTGAGAAAGCAGTGTGAAGGGAGGTGCTCGGAAGGGACGTAGGCCAGTGTCCTTAGGGCCCCCAAACCCTGAAATCATAAACATACTCAGCAAGAGATAATAAAGCACAAGTTATCTAAGGAGGATGACAATCCGTCATCTTTCTTTCTTTCTTTCTTTCTTCCTTCCTTCCTTCCTTCCTTCCTTCCTTCCTTCCTTCCTTCCTTCCTTCCTTCCTTCCTTCCTTCCTTCCTTCCTTCCTTCCTTTCTTTCTTTCTTTCTTTCTTTCTTTTTTTTTTTTAGAATATCAGTGGGAAACCCAAGCTTAGCTTTCCTCTCCCAGAAAAAAACTCGTTTGAAGATGAAGCAGCTCCCCCTTGTGACTAAAAAAATGAACTGCATACCTAAAATAGACCAAAAATCAGCTAGTGATCTTTTCGATTCTTCTCAGCTCTGAAGTATTCTAGTGGTTTCATAGTTTTGGGCCTTACATTTAAGTCTTTAATCCATTTTTAGTTGATTTTTTTAATATGTCCTGAAGTTAGGGACTAGTTTCATTCTTCGGCATCTGGATATTCAGTTGTCCTAACACCATTCAGTGAAAAGACTTCCTTTCATTGTGTGTTTTTGGCACCTTTGTTGAAAATATGTTGGTATTGCTATGGGTTGAATGTCATTCAAAACCTTATGTGTTGATATTTGGTTTGATGAGTTTAAGAAAGTGAAAACTTAATTTGATTTTGCTGTTGAAAGGTGAGGCCTTTGTGAGATTAGGGTTAAGGTAATAAGAGTGAGGGCTTCATGGTTGATCTTAGTGAGCTTATGAGGAGATGAAATGAGAACAGAAACGAGACTGATGGACACAAACGCTCTGCTCTACTTTTGCCTTCAACTGCAAGACTCCTACCAATGTAGCTCCTAGATCTTGGAACGCTGGACTTTCAAACTAGGAATAGAATCAATCTTTACTTTTATAATTTTCCAGACTCAAATATTTTCTGTTATTAACAACAGAATGAACTAAAACAGCTATCTTTCCATGGGTTTATTTCTATTGGTCTATGTGTTTGGTTTTATGCCAGTACCATGCTGTCTGGTTCTACAGCTTTATTGTATATTTTGAAGTCAGGTAGTGTGATGCCTCCACCTCTGTTCTTTTTTGATTGATTTATTTGACTATCTCGATTTTTTTTTAACTTTCACACAAATTTTAGAATTGTTTTTTCTCTATTTCTGTTAATACTGCAATTGGTATTTTGATAGGGATTGCATTGACTCTGTAGATCAATTCGGGTAGTATGAGGTTTTTTTATTTTCAGAAATTTTTAGTATAGGATGTGTGCGCTCACTGGAGACTTACAAAGAGAAAGAAACAGAAAAAGAGAAATGACCCACTGTAGGGGTGGGGTGGAGACGGCCACATCACATTCCCTTCTCATGCATTCTTGTCTCAGGATTTTGGGCATGCACACACACCCAGTGTGAGTTCCAATTTGCCGAGGCTGGGACTCAAACCACATTTGACAGTGTGGGAGTCCAGTGCCATAACCACTATGCCATCTGCTGACTCAAGGGTACTATGGATATTTAACAATATTAATTCTAATCCACGGGGCATGGAAAATTTTTCCATGTATTTGTGTCTCCTTCATTTCTTCTGACAATAATGTATAGTTTTCAGTGTAGCGCTCTTTCATCTCCTTGGTTAAATTTATTTCTAAGTACATAATTTTGTAAAACTATTGTAGATTGGTTTGTAGATTGTTTTCTTGATTTCTTTCTCAGAGAGTTTGCTGTTAGTATATAGAAGCACTACTGATACTTGTATGTTGAGTTTTGTATCCTGCAACTCAATCGCATTTGTTAATTAGCTCTAACTTGTTTTGATGGAGTCTTTAGGGTTTTCTATGTAAAAGATCATAATGTCCACAAACAGGGAAATTTTAGTTTCTTTCTTTCCATGTCTTTCATTGAATGTCTTTTATTTCTTTCTGTTGTCTAATTGTTCTGGCTAAAGTTTTCAGTAACCTTGGGTCATTGGGAAAGCATGACACATTTTTTTTTGCATAGGAAAATGTGGAAAAAAAATCATGACTTTCCCAACAACCTAATATGTTGAAGTGAAATGGCATCTCTTGTTAACTTTCAACTTTGTCCTCAGTGAGTATGATATTAGTATGAGTATGTGGTTTTGTCATGTATGATCTTTATCCAAATGTTCATTTATTTTGTGGTATATGTGGCATAATACTTTTTTATATCTGGTCTTGTCCATATTAAATTAGGTCATAAGTTATACAATTTAACAATAATTTCTTTTTGTTATTATTACTATTGCTAGAAGGCACATGTGTTTACCAGAGAGAGATGAAGAGACAGAAAAAGAGAGACAGAGAGAGAAACCGAGTAAGTGCCCCTTGATGGGATGTGGTCATGTCACAATCCCTTATCCTCCATTTTTTCATCCTTTTGATATTTTAGGCAGGCAACCAAATGGTGTATTTTCAAGCCAATGGGTCCAGGATGTGAACTGCCTTGTTGTCCCTGTGGGATTCAGCTTAACCACCAGGCCATGGGTTTGGTCCTCATAATAATTTATTTGACTACAAAATATTATAAAAAAGTTGTGTAAACTTTGCTTGGAGATTCTGTTGTGAAGGAAGTATCTTACTTGAATTAATAAAGATCTTTATAAGACCTTTGGACTAAGATAATAGGTCAAATCAATGAACATATTTTGGACTTCAGAAGTCTATGGCTAAGTATTTCTTTTCAATGGTTAGACCAATAAGTATGGCTGCCAGAACTTGTGTCATCCAGGCGTGGGAAACATAATCGCAGTTGGCAGAGAAAAGAAAAGACCATACCTAAATCTCTAGTCAACTTTCAGTGTCTCCTGAGATCCTTATTTTAAAAGCGTTCTGTTCACTCAGTTTTCTGGAGAGGCAGTTATCTCAGACATAGTCTATATGTTATGTTGGAAAGTCACACATTGGGCAGATGAGGTGATGTTTCACAGAGATGGAGGTGAACTATATTTTTTAGAGAGTTTTTTTGTTTTGTTTTGTTTTGCTACAGGGTGCATGCACTCACCAGAGAGACAGAGAGATACAGAGAGATAGAAAGCGAGAAATCACCCCCTAGGGGGGATGGCCACGCCGCAATCCCTTCTCCTCTATTCTCCTCTCAGGATCTTGGGCACACACACATACACGCCCGGTGTGAGTTTAAGCCACTGGGTCCAGGACTTGAACCGCGGCCGACTACGTGGGAGTCCAGCGACATAGCCATTACGCTAACTTCTGGTCCCACAGTCAACTATTTTAAAGTTTGTTTACATGATTTTAAAATGTTTAATTTTTCAATCCTGCCACATCATGGTTGAGCTAAAACATTATAAAGATTGTTTGGAAACTTTTGGCACTACTTTTTTTTTTTCATGACCAGGTAGGCTTTATTCTAGAGTGCAAGGGTGATACAACATATGCAAAACCATAAACATAATACACCATATAACAGAAATAAAGATAATAATCATATGATTATTTCTTTTTTAATTTTATTTAAAAAAATTTTTAATACATTCAATCACATTTTTTAGCTTACAAGGTGATCATTTCAATATATGAACATTTCTCCCCGGTCCAGTTGATCAAAATATAACAATACTACCTCCCTGTCTCAACAATGTTGTCTCCGTATCCCTCCTCCAAATGTTTTTCCCCAGGCCCCACTCCTCCACACACACCACGTCTGCCATTCACACCCATCTCTTGTGTTTGTACATCCTTTAGCCTGGCACTACTTAAAGAAGCACTCAGACCCTTTCAATGACTAGTTGCACCAAAATTTGTCAAAATTCACTAATTCTTTCCTGGGACAATTGGAATTCCCTGAGACATCTGTGTAGAAGAAAATTTATATTAGAATTTCAGGAAATATAAACACTGAATTCTTACTTTATAGAACAAATTTATACATGTATTTCTACTGCCCATGGTGAAGAGTTGGCACTAGCTCTTCACAGGCATAGTGACTTCAGCTTTCTCTGGCTTCTGCTCTGAGGGCAGAGAAGGGGATGCTCTTAAGGTCCCAGGCAAGGTTTGGGGACAGACAGCAGGTGCTTGGTGAGCACTGTGTACTGCACAGAAATAGGTTCCCACATCTGCAGTCTGGGTGGCCGCGATGTGCAGGGAGCTGTCTTTTCTTGTTTCTCCAAAACTAGCCGTCAGTCTGTCATGCTTCTTCACTTCTCCACCTGTCACTAACCTCATTAAAAAGACAGGTCTCTCCCCTGGCTTCTGCATATACCACTGTAAGCTGTTTAAAGTGCTTGAGGAACTGCAATATGCAGTGAAGTCTTCTCCTTCCTGGATGTGCAGGAACTGAGGAATTTGGTTTACCTGTTGTCCATTCACTTCTGTTCAAAAAGACAGTGGGAGGCATCAGACAAAATCAGATTAGATCCTTATTTACTATGATGGTCTTTCTCATTTTCCTGATTATTCTTCTCTTTTTATCTATGTTTCCCTCCTTCCCTCCCTCCATTTTCCTTCTCTCTGTCCTTTAATTCTTGTTTTTCAAACAAAAAGTTGATTTCCCGCCTGAAGATAGTTTTATACTATGGGAACCAGCAGTTAGCATAATGGCTATGTTGCTGGACTCCCACGTAGTCGACCGCGGTTCGCGTCTCGGACCCGGTGGCTTAAAACTCACGCCGGGCGCGTGTGCGTGTGTGCCCAAGATCCCGAGAGGAGAATGGAGGAAAAGGGATTGCGGCATGACCATCCCCCCTGGGGGGTGATTTCTCGCTTTCTGTCTCTATGTCTCTCTCTGTCTGTCTGGTGAGCGCACGCGCCCTATAGCGAAAAAAACCTCTCCAAAAAAAAAAAAAAAAAAAAAAAAAGATAGTTTTATACTATGCTAGATTTTCTGAAAGCAGCAAGGAACTCTCAAACTCACGTGAGGATTGCATCCATAAGATCAAGACTGATATGAAGAGAAGCATTTCCCTCTCCTTCCTCTTCAGAAAGAATTGCTGCCTCTCACTGCTCCTAAGTGGCTTCACCTTGTACAAACGTCTTCCAGATCCAGAGAAATAGCTGTGGCCTATTTTGGGAAGTAGCTATGTATGTTTTGCAAAGAACGGGGCAAAGAGTGACTGCAATTTGAGGCAGCCAATCAAATGATTTTACCCACTTCATAGGAGTGTCTGTAGATGCTGCCTCCCAGTGACTTTGATTCACACTGCCGATTTAAGAATCAGTTCTTAGCTGTCCAGCAGGTGGTGTGGTGGTTAAGGCAGCTAGATTATACACTGGGAGTGGCTGACTGTGCAGTTTGAGTCCTGGGCCCTACAGCTTGGAATACACACTGTGTGTGTTTGTGTATGTGTGTGTGTGTGTGTGTGTGTGTGTGTATGTGTTTCCAAAATCCCAAAAGGAGGGAGCAATGGAGAAGGGATTATGCAGTGACCATCCCTTACATGGAGTGCTTTCTCACTTTCTCTCCTCTTTCTCCACTATCCCTCTACCCTCAACAAGCACATGAACCTGCCTGCAAATAAAACAGAGAGAGAGACAGAGAGAGAGAGAGAGAGAGAGAGAGAGAGAGAGAGAGAGAGAGAGAGAGAGAATATGTCTAGGCTAAAGAAAAAGAGTTTACTGATACTGATATTGTTCAGAGAGGAAGAATTTGCCTTTTAGAAATGGATTCTGGCGGTCAGCAGGTGGCTTGGAGGTTAAGGTGCTAGACTCCCACATGGCTGACCATGGTTCATGTTCTGGACCTGGTTGCTCAAAACTCATGCTGACTTCCTGGATGTGCATGCCAAGATTCCCAAGAGGAGAATAGAAAAGAAGCTTTTGTGGCATGTCCATCCCCCTGGGGGGTTGATTAATCATTTTCTCTCTCTGGTGAGCACATGCACCTTATGGCATAAAAGTAAAACTAAAAATAAAAAATTAATGAGGAATCAGCAGATGGAGTAATTGTTATGTTGCTGGACTCCCATGTAGTTGATCATGGTTTGAGTCCTGGACCTGGAAGCTTAAAACACATGCAAAGTATATGTGCATGTGTGCCCAAAATCCTGAGAGGAGAATGAAGGGGGAGGGATTGTGGTATGGCCATCCATGCTGTGGGGGGTGATTTCTCACTTTCTATCTCTTTGTCCGGCTATCCAGCGAGAATGTGCAACCTATAACAAAAATCTCTCTCTAAAAAAAAATAAATAAATGAATTCTGAAGGATTTTTTGTTTTGTTTTGTTTTTTTTTAAGATTTCGCCATTGGGTGTGTGTACTGTCCACTTGCTGGAGAGGAACAGAGAGAAGGAAAAGGGAGAGAAAGTGAAAACTCACCCTCAAAGTAAGAATGACCACATCACAATCTCTTCTTCTCCAGTCTCCTCTTGGGATTTTGAGCACACATGAAAACACACCTGGTGTGTGTTTTCAACCCACCGGTTGGGGTCTTGAAACATGGTCAGCCATGTGGGAGTCTAGCACCTTAACCACCACACAACCTTCTAGCCACTAGATTCTGTAGTTTAAAAATAGGACAACAGAGGAAGATAGTCCCATTTTGCATCTTTACTATCATCAAGTATTACATTGTAATTCATGTATTGGATTGTTGGAAAAGTCATTATGAATTTTTCTATGTTTTTCTATGCAAAACGCATCAAGATTTGCCAACTACACAGTAGTATGTGTTTTTACACCTACTAATGGAACACATTAGGTCATAGCTATTGTAATAAATTTGCAAAGGACTCATAGTTTATTGTTAAACTATTGTTACCCGAAAATGGTTGTTAGAAACATACATATTCTCTTTTGTATCCAGATTTCCTTTGTAAATCGTTCAGCTGAGAGCTCATATCTACTGTTCTATTATATTACTTTTACACATGTCAGCATAGGAGGAAGAGCACATTAACATAATCAGAAATAAAAGTCTTTTCTATCAGATAGGAATTCCTGTAGAGAGGCTTCCTTAAAATAAATCCTGGAATAGAATAACCTCCTAGTTTATCTGATTTATTCTGGCTGTTATACATCTAGAGTAATTTGTTGAAAGGGTGGAAGGTGAAAATATTAGGTATTTATACTTGTTACAGGACTTGCTTCCTGCCTTGCAACCACCTGTCAATGACCTCAGGTGGCCGCCTGTACACGGAGAGTGCCCTGTGTCAGTGCCGTCCTGTCTGGTGGCTATTAGCCACACAGATAAATGTAAATGAAATCTAATTTAACATTTAGTTTCACATTCATACCGATCACATTCTGAGTGTTCAGTAGCCGTATATGGCTGGTGTCTACTAGATAGTGCAGTGTAGAACATTTCTGCTCCTCTGAAACTTCCCCCTGGACCATGCTGCTCTAGAATGCAGTGTCTATGAGAATAAGAAATTATATATGTTTACTTATGTGTTGCAAAAGTTCTCCCTGATATAGTATTCATGAACACATCCTCAGAACTACTCTAACAACTCTAAAAATGTTGGATTGTCAAGTGTTGAATGGTAAGTACAAGTGTGTGTTTGCATGCCTAAAGCGTGAGGATTCGAACTTGAAATGTGCCAAAGACCAATCAAATGGCATTACTTAGCCATGTGCCCTTCGATAAATGCAAGTAATCAAAGGTTGGCTGTAGCTATTTAATCTTTACCTTTAGGAGACCGCACAGGTTTCCTAGGGCTGCCCTAACAAAGCATCACAAACTTGACAGCTTAAAATGCTAACATGTATTCTCCTACAGTCCTGGGGGCCAGAAATCTAAAAGCAAGGTGTTAGCGAAGCCAGACTCCCTCCGAATCGAATCCTCCAGGGAATGTCCTTTCTTGCCTCTCCTAGAGGCTCCAGGCATGTCTTTGCTGTGGACATGGACAGGGCTGAGAGTCAGTGCTCCAGCAGAGCCTGGGATTCCTGGCACTCCCCACAAAGCTCCAGACATGGAAACGAGCCATCTGGGGGATTCCAGACAGTCAGGACCCAGAGGAGCAGAAGTTCTATGACAAAGAGAAATGGTAGTTGCTTTTAGCCACGAGTTTTGAGGTGGTTTGTTATGCAGCAAACCCCAAGGGCACTGATGTCCTGTGAAGAATAATCTTGTTGAGAACTGGTGAGAAATCAGTGGGAATAAAAATGTGCATTTCCTCCCTTTGGTTTCTGATGTCTTAAATAGCTCAGCCTGACACATCTGCCTTTCCACAAAACCTCTTTTCTAACATCGTCCTTGTATTTCAGCTCCAGCACGCTGACTGGTGACAATGTTAGGATGGGACAAGAGCCCTGGACCTCCACAGAAACTCATGCTTGAATGCTTAGGTTGAGGCCCTATGATAGACAAGGATATGTAACTATTTTTATTCAACACTATTTTTCTATTTCATTCTTTCTTCTCACTCTATAGGACTAAATTAAAAAGAGAAAAGGGGGGGGGTGCTATTTACAAGAACATGCCTAAGTCTCTATGAAAAATCAAAATTTAACAATTTTTAATTTCAGATCAATTTTAGAACCTAAAGAAATGGGAAAAGTTCAGTTCATATATCCTTGGTTATACACGGCTTTGATAAAGATACGGATTTTTTAATAAGGATTCTGCCGTCTAGAGTCACATTGTCCTCACGTTTATGAAAGCAGATTTTCCAGATTATGTGCCACTCTATCTAAGATTTCATTGTGTGTGTGGGAAGACTTTGATCCCTTCATATCCTGGCAGGGAACCCAGGAAATTGGAGTCATAGGCCAGTTTCAAGCACGGTCATGGTGTACTGAAGTGCATTATTTATGACATGTAGAAGACGTGAAGCGTTGTGTTTCAGCAATGCACAAATGAACCAGGCTTTCTCCTTGCCTTTTCTCTGTGCCATTTATTTTTACCAGAGTTTGCTAAAGCCACAAGATCATTACTGAGAACATTAACATTTTTTCCCACTGATCTTTATTTGTCGATTGCAGCTAGAACAATGATGGCTCTACTTTTGTGCTGTTTTATCCCACCAAGGTTAGTGTACAATGAACTTTAGCTTCTCCTCACTCAACCCTGTGCTACACACTCAAGTTCTACACACATTTAAATAATATAAGAGATTCAACCATTCAGTCTAATGGGTGAATAAACTCATTCCAAATTTCTGAATTCTTTTGGAAAAAAGAATTTCATGGATAAGTCTCATCAGTGGATCCAGCCTGAGGTATTTATTTGTAATTTAATGTAATTTTTAAAAATATGTAAGATATGGGGCCAGCAGGTGTGTAGTGGTTAAGGCCCTGGACACTCCCACATGGCTGACCACAATTTGAGTCCTGGACCTGGTAGCTTGCTTTCTTCCTTTCTCTCTTTGTATTTCTCTCTCTAGTCAAGTTAAAATAAATGAATGAATGAATAAAATTAAGTAAGTAATTCTTGTAAAAAATAAAAATAAGATATTTTCTAGGCATGTGATAATGACAATAATGAGACTTTTCAAAACAGAAAATCCACAAAGAAAGGGCAATAGCATCATAATTTAAGAAGCTGGGCAGAAACTGAAAGTAGTTATTAATGTAGGTGAAATCTAGGGAAAGCTGAAACACAAGCTCCTACAAGAGGCCCAGGAGCAAGTTGATTCTTGTTGGCAAACCCCAGACAGGCTCCAGAGCCAGAGGCCTGTATGGTACTCATGGGGTCTTACCTGGTAGATTGCTTGGAAATCTGAAAAAGGAGCAGATGCGTAATAATCAGCTTCATATTCCTAGATTACAAATGAAAAAAACACAACAGAAAATAGAGCTGTTACTTACTCAGTATCACAGTAGAGGCTGGGTATTGACCACATTTCCCTACTGGTGGTCCTTTAACATGTCACAGTGATTTTTTCAAAAGGCAAATAGTCACATATGAAAGGAAATGAAATGTAGATGTTCGTAATAGTTGATCTAAACAAGAAACAAAATCCTCAGTGGATAGAATGAAGCAGCAGCATCTGTTCTGGTATGAAACATGAGTAATACCAATCCAGATGTGTGAGCAGTGGCATGTTCGCATGCTCCATTCACACATGAGGAATCTCAATGGAAGAACTAGATCTGAGGATATAGCAACAACGAGAGTTCAATGTTGTTTTGTTTACCTAGATCATTTTGATAACTCTGAGTAACTATTTGGAATCTTGTCAAAAGAGGTGGCAAGGATCTGACTCAATGCTACGGCTAGTGTATTGATAGGAGTTGGGGATGTAGTGATTAGGAACAGCCCAGCTGAACAGAGAGCTACAATTATTAGAATATTTATTCATGTACGTCTGCATAGTCCCTCAATTACTGAAACCCTGTAATTCATTGAATTTGTCCTTTCCTCTGCACATATGGCTCTTTGTTGACGCTGGGAGCAGAGCAGCACCAGCCGCGGCTTCAGGTATGGGCTGCAGGTGCCCGAGAAGCACTGTGTCGAGGCACAGAGGTAAGAGGCTGAGTCTTCAGGCTGGGATCCTTTGATGTACAAGAAGCTGTAACCCTCCTTCGTATTTAGAGTGACTTTCACTCGTCCTTCCTGCTTTTCATCCCCATTTACAGATATTACAAACAGAATCTTGGGACTTCTTGCAGGTTCCTGTCTGTACCAGTGTAAGCCGTAAAAGGAGCTGGAAGGGAAGCTGCAGGTGAAGTTGGTGCTCTCTCCCTCCTGAACATGAAGTGATCGAGGACTCTGTGCCACATTCGGTACGCTGCTCACTCCTGTTTAGAAAGACATGGTCAGATATGGAAATTGGTCTCTGTAGAGTTTTCAGTTCCTTCACAGACCCCCAAATGAACCCTAGAAGTGCCTACTGTATATTCCTCCTTCCTCATCCCCATCAGACTGTGAATGTCTTCAGCAACCCCTGAACTTACGGCCAAAATGTAGCCACAGGATTAGCATTGAGGCTGCCAAATGATTCTCCATTTATCCTGCTGAAGTATCCTTGACACAGAAGTCTTCTGCAGCCTAGATCTGTGGAATATTCTACTTCAGAAAAAAAGATTCTGCATCTGGTTGCCCAGCCAATCAGAGATGAGCTCCTGTAAATGTCCTAGAAACACACCAACCAGTTCTACCCTAAATTCAGTTTCCCGTTGTTCACAAACAGAAACCAGAGACTATTTTTGTCTTTTTTTTTTTTTACTTTGCCAGAGAGTGAGTACACTCACCAGAAAAGTACAGAGGGGCAGAGGGAGAGGGAGAAAGCACCCCTTCCCAACAGGTGGGTGCTCCAGTCACTTCTCCATTTCTCCAGCCTGTCATGATTTGGGCCTGTGTGCACAGGATGAGTGTTTTTCGGGCCACCACGTCCAGAATTCAAAACCACCAAGTCTGGGACTCAAACCATGGGGCTGATCATGTGGAATTCAGCTCCATTAACCACTAAGCCATGAGGCTGGACTAAGACTGCTTCCTCGAGGCCAACTTCAGAAATACAGATGAAATATCCTATGAGTTCAAAACAAAAGAACATTGAGAACTGTTCAGAAGTGGGCTGCTCTCCTTGGACTGCTATTATTCAAGTATAGTGGGGGTTGAAGGTAGGGGGAAGCAATCTGTAGCAGGAAAAATACTTTGATTTGGAATCTTCTATGGAATATTAAAACAATTTTTAAAAAACTTTAAATTTCTACCAAATTATAAATGTGCACACATCTAAGTGCCAAACTGCCTTTTGCTTTATGTATGTTTTCTGATATAATAAAGTCTTATGGGTCAGCTGGTGGCAAGGTGGTTAAGGCACTTAGATACCACATTTCACATGACCAACTGTGTGGTCTGAGTCCCGGACCAGTAGCTTAAAATATATGCTGGGTCTGTGTGTTTGTGCTCAAAATTCTAAAAGGAGAACTGGAGAACGGATGGTGGCATCACTATCTTTCACGAAGGGTGTTCTCTCTCTTTCCCTTTCTCTATCTTTTTCTATCTCTGTCCAGCATGTGAATGCAATCACTAGCAAATTTAAAAAAAAAATCTTGCAATGAAGATATAAGTGTTCTCAATTTACAGACAAGAAAATTAAAACTCAAAGATATTAAGTAATTTATTCGAAGTCAATTGTCTGATGAGTGGCATATTAAGAATAAGAATGTGTATTGGGGCCCAGCAGGTGGCATTGTGGTTAAGGTGTTGGACTCCCACATGGCCAACCACAGTTGGAGCTCCAGACCTAGCAGTTGGAAATCACACTGGGCACAGATACTTGCAAGCCCAAGATCCCAGGAGGAAAATGGAGGACATAAATTGGATTGTCGGAAAAGTCATGACACATTTTTGCACAGGAAAAAAATGTCCAGACTTTTCTGGCAACCTAATATGTATCTGGCTCTGAGGTCAATTAAATTTGAAATCTAACATAGTACCTACATTTGTGATGTTCAGTAATTGTTTTAAATGTTATAAAATATATTTTCTAAAGATAATGGGAGTTAATTTGTGGTTATTCTTTGTAATGCAAAAAAAAAAAAGAAAGAAAGAAAATGGGAAGGAACAATGCTATGGTCTTCAGCTGATGAGTGAGTGGATAAACAAAATATGATATAGCCCTATAATGAGATGGAGAATATTCATCAATAAAATAAATTAAGTACTACTACATACTACAACATAGATAAACCTCAAACATACTATGTTACAGGAAAGAATACAGACTCAAGAAATTACATACTGAGTGATTCTATTTACATGAAATGTTCAGAAAAGGGATTTCTATAGAGATATAAGGTAAGTCAGTGGTTGCTTGGAGCCAGGGGTGGGACTAGGGACTAGATGTAATAGAGCATGAAAAATACTGTTGGGGCAATCAAAATGTTTAAAGTTGGACTATGATAATGGTTCCATAACACAGTTATAAATTAAAAGTCATTGAACTATACATTTAAGATGGATAAATTTTATAAAATGTAAGTTAGAGACCAATACAGCTCTTTAAAAGTACATAAGAACCATGTCCTGTCTTCTCTGTGTCACAGTCCAGTATAAGGCTGATTTGATTCAGCATACACATATGTGATTGAGCAGTGCTGATATGCCTAGAATTTCACTAGGAGCTATGAGAGATTAAAAATGGCACAAGCAACAGTTTCAATTCACTGTGAGCTCAAAATATATTTGAAGAAACAAGATATGTACAGAGAAATTTTAAAGTACAAGATAGTGGAGCCCAGCAGGTGGCATAGTGGTTAAGGTGCTGGACTCACACATGGCCAACCACAGTTGGAGCTCCAGACCTGGTGGCTTGGAAATCACACTGAGCACATATGCATGCATGCTCCAAATCCCAGGAGAATGGAGGACAAGAAATTGTGACATGACCATTTCCACTGCGGGGTGATTTCTCTCTTTCCCTTTCTCTGTCTCTCTGGAACCTAAAAAAAATACAACATAGCATGGATTAACAATTTCTGAATATAAATTTGATCTCTGGAAAGTTGGTGGTATGAATTGGCTTCAAATTCTCTTACCAGTGGACGACTAACACAAGCAAAGAAACAGCATGGGGTAGGTGCTGAAGCTAAGGAACAATACCTTCCACACTATTATGTTCACACTAAAATCGTGTTGTAAAAAATAGAACGGGATTGGACAGCTTCTTCACGGCTAACTTTCAGCTCTTGTCCTCAATCTAGGAGATACAATTATGGTTAATAAAATCCTGAAAAGCCTCATCAATGTCTCTAATTTAGAAGTGTGAGGAATAAGATTAGGAATCGGCTGCTAGAAGTCAATTGAAGTTCAGTCGTTCTTTTTCTTCAGATCACAGGCAGCCTTCCGATGACTCAGTGATAAGGGAGTGTGGTCATGACCATAACATTCAAAAAGCTCACTTCCCATGGAGCCAGTGACTGATGAGAGTACTGACCCACTGATAAATTTACCCACATATGGGCATATGGGAGGGATAGTGTCCACACCAGGAAGGGAATCTGCTGACAGGCGGGAGCACTCCACTAATGTACAGGGCAGAATCCTGTAAGCTGTCACCACACACTTTACTTGAAGTAGAGGCCAAGCCCATTAACCACCAGATACAGCTTGTGTGAAAAGAAAAACAGAAATGACATTTACTTTCTAGAAGTATGTATGACCCTAGTTTCTTTCTTCCCCAAAGAATAATTTAGCTGTTAATACTTCATCATCATTCCTTGCACATTAACGTATCAACGGAAGATTTTAAATGTACTCACAGAGATAGTACATGGAAAGAGGTAATTCATTTTCATTTTGAGCAAATAGTAGGCCTGTATATACCCTCTTAAGAAAGGAATAATAATATATATGCTTTTAAAAATTACTTTTTTTTAAAAGCAAAAATATATACATATTCATATGTATACATAGAAGCGTAGGGCTGTCACTAAGCTCTCTCTCTCTTTTATTTTTTTTTAAGATGTTTTGGCCTTTGGGTACATCGTGTACTCACTGGAAAGAGAGAGACAGAAACGGTGAAAGGGAAAGTGAGAAATCACCCCCCCAAGGAGGATGGCTGCCTGCAATCCCTTCTCCTCCATTTTCCTCCTAGGATCTTGAACACACATGCACGTGCAGCCAGTGTGAGTTTCAAGCCACCAGGTCTGAGACTCGAACCACAATTGACCATGTGGGAGTTTAGTGATGTAACCGCTTTGCCATCTGCTGGCCCCTCAAAAAGCTTTTGTAACATGTAGGATAAGAAACATGCATTATCGAAAAAATAGCCTCAAAATTAATTCCCTCTTAATGCCCAGAAACTAAATGGAGGCATTTATAGAAAAAGTCATAGTAAGATTATTTATTAGCTCCATTAAAGTATAGTTAAAGAAAGAAATGCACATAAATCAGATGTTTAACTATTTATTATCAGTATATTTAAATCTTGCACTAAATGTCTTGCAGGGTATGAATCTTGACAATTCTAGATACACACGAGGATTAAGTCCAGCTCAATTTTTTGTATTATTGTTTGAATGCAAAGACTGCAGACATCATTTTATCTTTTGCATTTGTTTAACAACAATATTGATATTGTTAATAGTCTCTTCTGTGTGCTGGGCATTGTTTTAGGAATGGAGGATGCAGAAGGGATAAGGATAGAAAAGGGGTTACAATGCAATGAGAAGAGAAGAGATTAAATACATGGGTTTTTTTTTCAAATCGTAGTGATAGGCACTATGAAGATAATATAAGACTGTACTGAGTTGGAGAGTTACTCTTAGAGTGAAGAAAAGTATGAAGAGAAGGCTCCACTCGGACACTTAACTGTGTGGCATCAGGCAAAGTACTTGGCCTCTCACACACTCAATTTCCTTTCCTGTACGTTACTAGGAGCCTTCTGTGGGGCACTGGGTATTGACATTCATCAACATATTTACTTCTCACAATGACTCTTTGTGATACATACCACCAATATTCACATTGTGGGGATGAGGAAACTCAGGAATTAAAATTACTAGGTGATTGGCCCAAGATCACTCAGCTCGTGAGTGTTAGATCTAGAAATACAGCCCACCTGTACAGTCTCAAGCAGTTTCCCACGCTGTTCCCTACAGGAGGATGTTTCCAACCCTGAAATGATGCTATAAGAATCAAATGAGAACTCATATCTAAATAATCTGGTAGAATAACCTCCCTATTTTAGGTACTCAGCCAGATCCAGTCAATCTATAGAATGTTGGGGGGGGGGGTCAAAAAATAGAATTTGAAACTGCAGTAGAGCAAAACTTTCAATATTTTTCTACTATTAATGGGCAATCAGCACATATGTTATATTGGGAGTCCAGGTGTCATCTTATATCACAGAGTGTACCAAGCCCCGTTCCCTACAATGGCTTATTTTTTTTTTTTAAAGAATTATTTTGTTTTTTTATTTATTCATTCATTTATTTTCATTTTATTTTGACCAGAGAAGGACAGAGCAAGAGAGAAGGAGAGAGTGGGAAAGTGAGAGAGCAAGCTTCCAGGTCCAGGACTTGAACCGTGGTTGGCCATGTGGGAGTCCAGCGTCCTTAACCACCACACCACCTGCTGGCCCCAACAATGGCTTATTTTTTTACGTAACTGACTTTTATTCCTGCTTCTCAGAATATTTTAATATTATAATAAAAAACAGAGCATTGGACACAATTTCACATAGAGAAAAACCTGTTTTTTCATTGTCACATCTGGCAAGCTGATAGATCAAAACCCAGGCAGTCCTTTTAAATCACTTCTTGCATAATTACTGAGATGGGAAGTTCACTGACTTTAGTTCAAGGAGGTAATTGCTACAGCATGCAACTGGTCTTTGCATACTAACCCAGGAACACTGGAAGGCAGCAAGTTCATGATAAATGCCAAACTATTTTAGGACACCAGGTGGCAGTGCTTTAGTGAAGGATTGCTTCAGTTCACCTGGGAGAATGTTAGACCATAAGAAAGGAAATAGGAAGGATTACATAAAGGCTTCACCAAGTAGCAACATTCAAGTAAGAAGTTCAGAGATGGATCTCTGAGGGGAGAGCATTACAGGCAGAGAAGGCCAAGAGAAGGGGAAAGATCTTGATATGGAATACTTTTTATTTTTTCATTTGAAACATAAACTCATTTTATTCCAAGGTGGCAAAGGATAATACTTTCTTAATAGGACATTTGAGGTTAATCAATCTGTCTGATCTAAAAGCATGCTACTTCCCAAAGTGTCATAAATTTTACTTTCCAAAAATTCTGTTATGATGTTATATAGTGTACCAATCTGATACATTATAAGAAGTGTCATATTCTGTAGTATAGCAAAATGGAAGTGTTATTAATGAAAAAACTGCATGAAGAAATCTCACTTTAAACACATATCCCAATTGCTAGTTTATGGCATAATCTTTCTCTACTTTTGTGTTTCTAATACAGACACAATCAAAACTAGGGCAATTCTTTCCATTTTCTGATTTTTTTTCTTTAACGTATACTTTTATTTATTTTTTATTTTTTTCTGAGAAAGAGAGAGAGAGAGAACCAGAGGGAACCCACAACAGAGTCTGGAATTCTTATCAGGGATTATGGAATGATATCTTTTCTTTCCCGCAATTCTTTATGCTTCCCAGTTTCTTGTAGAAGACACTGACACACTTCACACTGTGGTTAGTTAATGATTTCCTCATCTATTGATCCTGGGGCAATTTGTACCTAGGTTTCACACCTTTAATTTCCTGCGGATTTCCACTGGAACCGGTATTGTCACCATCACAGAGACCTCCAGCCACTGTGTTCTAGGGTCAATGGCTTCTCCATGGTTCAAGCCTTACTCTTCAGGAGCCCTCTAAAGTGAGGCATTCTTGCTGGCAATAAAGGTTAGAAATGCTTTACATAATTAGGAAAAGCTATGTTTCATTTCTCAAATATAAAAATGAGAACAATAGAGGGACCAGAAGTTAGCGTAATGGCTGTGTCGCTGGACTCCCATGTAGTCGACCGCGGTTCGCGTTCCAGACCCGGTGGCTTAAAACTCACGCCGGGCGCGTGTGCGTGCGTGCCCAAGATCCCGAGAGGAGAACGGTGGAGAAGGGATTGCGGCGTGGCCATCCCCCCTGGGGGGTGATTTCTCACTTTCTGTCTCTCTCTGTCCATCGGGCGAGTGCACGCGTCCTGTACCCAAAAAAAAAAAAAAAAAAAAAAAAAAAAAAAAAAAAAAAAAAAAAATCCTCTCAAAAAAAAAAAAAAATGAGAACAATAAAACCTATCTCACAGGGTTCGTAATGTTTAAATTAGATCATGATTCAGAAATGTGCAATACAGTGTCTGACATATAATAAGTTCAATAAATACAAACTTTCTTTTTTCCTAGTAAAATCTACCTCCCCTTCGTCTCCAGCTGTGTGGCCTATTACTGCTTGAACATAGGTTCAATAGTTGAAGCCTCTAGAACACCCACTCAACCACGCTTTCCCCTGAAGGTAGTCATTTTCCTCTATCTTCTTGCTGTCTTTTCCCCTCGCTACATAAATATACTCAGGACACAGAAGGAACACACAGATGGGGTTTTACTTTCATTTCCCTCTTAGGTAACAGTATTAAGTGTTTTTTGCATGCTTATTAGCTATCGGATGTCGGGGTGATCTCTGCACTATTTTTGAGTGGCCTTGGTATTGAGCTATGAAATAATTCACAAACTAAGAGAGAAAAGAATAGAAAAGAATTTATTCACTTTCCAACAGTAAAAAGGGGCCAGATATGGAGAGTTGCATTGGCTCAAAAGGGTGGCAGCCAAGAGCTTTTATTGAGTTTGAAAGGTGAGGGGTTTATAATTGGTTAATTAGGGCGATTCTAGGATAGGATGCCAGTTATCTTTCACAATCTCTGGACTATTTCATCACTATCTTTGGTTGCCATGTCTGATCACTTTGATCTGTCACATATTTTCAAGTTTGTTAATGTTTCTTTTTCTTTTTTTTTTTTGAGAGGTTTTTGCTATAGAGTGTATGCGCTTGCCAGACAGACAGAGAGAGACAGAGAGACAGAAAGCGAGAAATCACCCCCTGGGGGGATGGCCACGCCACAATCCCTTCTCCTCCGTTCTCCTCTCAGGATCTTGGGCACGCACGCACACGCGCCCGGCGTGAGTTTTCAGCCACCGGGTCCAGGACGCAAACCGCGGTTGACTACATGGGAGTCCAGCGACATAGCCATTAAGCTAACTGCTGGTCCCAAGGTTTGTTGATGTTTCAATGTCAGCAAGAGATGGGCATCTGTCTCTGTATCTGTAGGTAAAAACAGAGCAACAAACGGTAGCCATCTGTGATCAGGTCAAGAAGGGCGAGCTAGCCTGGGAAGAAAAAGGGAGAACAGGGAGGAGAAAATACATTTGAAGCACCTGGGAGTTTGATACATGAGTCTTCCCATTAAGGCCTCAATGTAATGGTGAATCAATCCAGTGCCAGGGAGACACAAGGCACTGAGTTAATCCTTTCCAATTCTTAAGGTACTTGGGAGACTTTTAACCTTTTCATAGGATATTGTATTTCTTAAGTGGAATGTTCCAGTTTTGCCATTTTTATTTTTTTTAAATTTTTTTTCTTCTATAGAGTGCTTGAGAGAGAGAGAGAAAGTGAGAGAGAGAGAGTGAGAAATCATCTCCCAGGTGGATGATCATACCATAATCCCTTCTCCTCCAGTTTCCTCTTGAGATTTTGAGCATGTACACACATGCACCTGGCATGATTTTCTTTTTCCTTTGTTTTTTTTTGTTTTTGTTTGTTTGTTTTTGCCATAAGGTACGAGCACTCACCAGAAAGACAGAGAGAGGGAAAGTAAGAAACCACCTCTAGAGGGATGACCATGCTATAATCCCTTCCCCTCTTGGGATTTTTGGGCATGCGTGCACATGTGCCTGGTGTGATTACCTTTTCTTTTCTTTTCCTTTCTTATCTTTTCTATTTTTTTTCTTTTGGTAGAAGTTTTTGCCATAGGCACCAGATCCAGGACTTAAACCATGAACGATGGTCTGCCATGTAGGATCCAGCACATTAACCTCCATGCCACCTGCTGACCCTGATTCTTTTCTTATTGATTTGCATGAACTTTTTATATTTTCTATATTTTTATTTATTTTCTCAGAAATATGCATTGCAAATAAGATTTGCTAATCTGTGCATTGACTTTGCACCTTCTTGTTCATTTGCATTTTTTGGTTATTTAATTTATTAATATTATATCTGATTGACAAGTCATAATTGTATACATTTTATGAGGTACAATAAATATGATATTTTATATATGTGTACAACAATGTATATTTTCAACTAGGCACAAACAAGAATGCCACAATGAAGGTAAGAAATGCAACAATGAAGGTTAGAATGCTTTTCATATATGTAGGATCTAAAAAAAAGTGGAAGTCATAGAAGTAGAGAGTAAAATGATGGTTCCCAGAGGCTGGAAGTGGGGAAGGCGGAGATGGGGAACAAAGGTGAGCAAGAACAAAGTTTCAAAGAGACAGGAAGAAGTTTTTAGATCTGTCCCACAGCAGGGTGACTAGAGTCAATAATAACATAAGAATTCCTTATTCAACTTTATGACATTTCATGTAGAATTGCTTCTGACCAAAAAGTTTGTTTTATAGAAAGTCAGATGGGACTTCGGAGGAGCAGCAGAAGATAAGTTATGAGGTGTGTAGCAGAGCGAGCATTGAAGCTGCAAGCTCCTTGGGATCACCAACTACTCAGTCTTTTCCTACATGATATGCTAAATTTTTGCATTGCTAAGGAAAAAATTTACAGATTTTCATAAAGTCATCTGTGAGCTGAAGCAGAAACAGATGCAGTGACCAGAATGAATAAAGGCATTTCCTCCATACCCAGTAATTTACAAGTCTATTCTCCACGTGTTAAATCTTTTTAAAAAATGTATATAATTTTATTTATTTATTTATTTTATTAGTTTGCTATAAAGCATGTGTACTCTCCAGAGAGACAGAAAGAAAGACAGAGAGGGAAAGTGAGAAAGCAGACAATCAGGTTCGGGACTCGAACGACAGTCAGCCATGTGAGAGTCCAGTGATTTAACCACTACACTACCTTCTAATCCCCACATGTGCTAAATCTAACCCTTATCAACCTTCCAGAATAACCAAGGTGCCTGTGGGAGACCAGCCACTAGATATGAAGAATAAGATCAGAGAAATGATTATGCAGTGTATCACAAGGGAGAACTGTCTGATTTTGCCTGTTACCTAGCTAACACTGATCTTGCAAATTCGGATGCACTAAACCTAGCTAAAGAAGTAGATCCTCAAGGACTGAGGGCCATTGGCCAAACTGGATCTTGTGGATGAAGGGACTAATCCTAGTGATGTTCTTGAGAACAAGCTGCTTCCTCTTAGCAGGGTTTTTGTGGGTGTGGTAAACAGGAGCCAGAAGGACATAGATGGGAAGAAGAGCATTAGGGGGGGCATATTGGAAGGGAGGACATTTCTTCTTTCCCATCCAGCTTAAAGACATACTGTCAATTGGATGGAGATCCCACACCTGCAGAAGCGACTTACCAGCTATATTCAAGATACTCTGCCAAACTTCAGGAACAAACTCCAGGGACAGTTGCTCTCCATAGGACATGAAGTAGAAGCTACAAAAACTTCAACCCAGAAGATCCTACCAGGGGACCAACTACTGCTGCAAATGGTTCAGCAGTTTGCTGTGAAGAGAATTCAGTGGTCAGGGGACCAAAAGGACACTCTGGAACTCCCGGGTGATGCTAAGATCAATCATATTTCCCATGAACACTTTCCTTTTAAGATGGTAAAGATAGAGTTCAATGAGAAAGAACTACACAGACAAATAAGCTATGCAATCAAAAACATACATGGTACCAGGATAGGGTTGCTTACTCCAGATACAGTATGTGAAACAATAGTCAAAAAAACAATTGCAAAGCTGAAGGAGCCTTCCTTGACTAGTGTGAATCTGGTAATACAAGAATTAATCACCAAGGTCAAAATGTATACCAAAAACCTGGCAAACTTCCCCAGACTCTCTGAGAAAATGGAAAGGATCATTGCTGAACACATTCATGATCAAGAGAGAAAGAGAAAGGTCCAGGTACTGCTATTGATTGAATTTAAGGCTCCTACATCAACACCAACCATGAAGAAGTCATTGACTTTCCAAAGCATGTGAAACGCCTGATTGTCACATACATCTGCCCTGCTGCTTTGTCTAGAACACACACTATCAATTTCTATTTAAGTTGCCCACCATCAAGAATAGATCTGTGTCTAGTCATGTGTGTCTTAAACAGTCACTACTTCTGGATGCTGATCTGCAGTTTGTTCTCGAACTCCCATGCATAAGCAGTTAACAGGTGCACACTTGAAATTTGGGAATGGTTTCGCACAGTATTTGAAGCATCAAGAGAAATTCACAGGATACAAGCTATTTTGATTTCTCTAAATCTGAATGCAGAGCCTTTTTTTAAAAAAAAAACTGTCCTTTGTGAACTTAGATTTAATCTGTTTTAATAAACATTCTCTTTTCTATCAAATGTATTAACTTTAAATAAGCCTGTCTGTGTGTGTATATATATATATATTATATATATATATATATATATATATATATATATATATTACTGCTCTTCACAGATATTGTCAGATATCAGGCCATTAGAAAAGTCAGATACATTTTTCTAGGCTTTCCGTGAACAATGTGTCATGACTTTCCAGACAACCCAATCATTATTATGATTAGTTGTTTGGAGTTGATAATTCATTGTGTTATATTTTCAAGGCCCTTAATTTGCTATTTTCTTGCCATTAGGGGACCAGTTATTTTATGACTTAAAAAATATTGGATCTAACTCTAAAATATATTTATGGCATATAGAAAAAAGAAAATCAAGTGTATCAGTGAGTGGAGGAGCTAGCTGTGAGCAAAGAGATTATGAAACGGACAACAGAAGAGAGAGGGACTAAAGGGTCTGGATCCCACATGACCAAAGGCATGGTTTTTCTCAGACCAGGTGGCTTGAAAAACATGCCCAGTGTACCCAAAATCTCAAAAGGAGAAATAGAAGAGAGGGAATTGCAGCGTGGCCAGGTGCCATGAGGGGATGCTTTTTATTTTCCTTGTCTCTCTTTCTGTTTCTCTCTGGCAAAAGCATAGATCCTTTACCAAGTTTATTTTTAGGTTTTACCATACATAGCAAATTTAAAAACAAAAACAAATAGGCACAATCATATGACCGTTTATAGAAACAATGGTTGTAATAATCCTGGACACTTTCTGATATAAATATATTTTCATACACATTAACCATTTAACTCTCCCCCCTTTTGTCTACATGTAGCAGCAAAAGATGTGCCAATAAAAATTTTTTATCTCAGGACCAGCAGATGATGAAATGGTCATGTCTCTGGACTCCCATAAGGCAGACTGTGGTTCAAGTCTTGGACCAAGCAACTTGAAACTCATGGCAGACGTGTGTATTTGTGTACCCAAAATCCCAAGAGGAGAATGAAGGAGAAGGGATTGTGGTGTGGCCATTCTGCATGGAGGTGGTGGTGGTATATTTGGATGCCAAGATACCAAGGAGGTACTGTGGTAGCTTCTTAGTGTATCAGTTGGAGTTATCTAGAAATGTATTTTCCAGAATAGGTTTCTTTGTATTGCTCTGGGTCAGGACTGGCCATGAGAGAACCCTGTTCAAGATTTGGAAGGTAGGTGTGAGGTAGCTACCATATGTTTTTGCTCTTCAGGTTGGTGCAGGCTCCAGGAACTGAGGCCTCTCACACATGTTGCTGGTGGTCTGGGTAAGAGACAGGCAAGTATTAGTTTTCCTTGTAGGTTCTAATTGTCCTTAGAGGTTCCAGGACTTCCTTATGAATCAGACTATATGCAATCGCTTGTCCACATCTCAACTTTCCTTCCCGAATGTTAACCTAACGGCACTACAGTAAATTCAGTCAAGGATAACAGCTTTGAATAGATGCCTCCACCAACTCCAACAATTACATAAGATCTAAAGTTCATAATTAATCTCTAGTTCCATATCACTCATGGGGGTTCTGCTTCTCTGATTGCACCCAACAGACATAAAGCCTAAGGGAAAAGGTCTAGAGAAATGGTTTTCATGGTAATTCCAGATAATTAGACAGATTTGTGATGTGAGCATCTTTAAGTGAAATTGCCATTTTAAAATATTATGGGGCAAATTTTTTCATTTACCAATACATGTTTTGTATGGCTTATTTTAAACCAAAAGTTCAAGACCAAGAAGGTACTAGAAGAAAGTTGCTATGGACACCTGTTTCCAAGTGAAATAGGAGGTTTTACATAGAATTAAACTTCTGATCCAGACCACAGATTAAGCAACCAGAGTCACTACTTGTCTGGGATCTGCAGGTGTGCACCTCAGTTGGACTCCTGCAGCAAAGGGATGATATCTCTTATTAAGCTCTGGGGTTTTTGTTCAGCTTTTACTATTACTTCAAATACTGTGAGTTCCCAGAGAGCACAGAAATACTTTGCTGAATCCTCTAGTTGTAAGGATGAAATGATGAGGCTGATCGATTTAGCTGATTTCTGGAAGTTGGTAGAATAGCGACCATTCTTTTCATTTCGGTTATTAGAACTCTGCCTAATGATGAAAACGATCTCTCCACTAGGAAGTTGCTTGTACCAATAAAGAATGTATGTGGTCCAGCTTGTCTCATATGCACACTTCAGGGTGGCTGATGTCCCTGTTGGCCCAGATATAGCTGACTGGACTTGGGTAACTTTCTGAGCCACACTGCGTCCTGTGGGGAAAAGAAAAACAGAAAATAGAGCTGAATTTAACTAATGTGAACCCAAAGACAAACCAAACTGAAGTCATACTAAGCTTGCTTTTCTTTAGCCCCCCTTTCCTCACTGAGTCCTTCCGAAGCACCTTACTACTGTGTGCAGTCCTTTCGTCCTTTCACCCCCTACAGTCTTGCCCATGTTTGGAACCCTCCATACCAGAGCATGCGAAGGCCACTGTCACCCACAGCAGGCTGGAGAGCAGCATGTGGCCTATGTTCCCTACTCAGATGTGTTTCCTTCTCCCTTAAGTACAGGCGTCTCAGTGCCTGGTGGTGTGTACGCGTAGTTCCTAAATTCACCCAGACAGGAAACAGGTTTTCTCATGTTCATGACCATGTGGTTATGCACAGATGAGGAAAGTCTACCGTACCCCAAACTTTTAGTTGGTTTACTTGTCTTTTCCTGGTAATAAGTTAGGCAGTGTCTAAAAAGGGGACATGTAAAAAACAATTTAAACTTTGGAGGTAAGAGAAACTGTACTATGAGCAAGTTGACACAAGGTATTATTTATTGGAATAATTTTGAGGGTTCATTAAAAGTAAAGGTATCATTATGAGACATGGATCCTTCTCATAATCTACTTACTGGTCTTCAATGCATTCATTTTTTCTTAAGAATATAATGAAAAAAAAAAACTTTAACTCATAGGTCTTTGGCTTTCTCTGTTAAAGGCAATCTTGTTTTTTAAAAAGTTATTATTACGTCTCTTCCTCCTCCTTACTGAGTTCTAGGGCTCTGCTTAAGTGGTAAAAAAATGAATAAATAAAGTTTCAAAATGGAATGATATTTTCGGAAGCCCTTCAGTTATTTTTGTGTTTTTATTTTCTTGTGTGTTGTATTTTAAAACTTTATTTCAACATAACGATGCTTATGGAAAGACACTCCTATTGGTTAATAAAATGCAATTGAAGTTTAACTTATCCTGTGCAATTTGAATCAAACACTTCATCCATAGTTTTAAGATTTTTTTAAAAAGTTTTGATCTATTTTTATCTACTACCAATGTTTGAAAGATCCTTCATCAAATGTTGCTAAAGAAGGAAGAAAAGGGAACCAGCAGTTAGTGTAATGGCTATGTCACTGGACTCCCACATAGTCGACTGCGGTTCGCGTCCCGGACCCGGTGGCTTAAAACACGCTGGGCACATGTGCATGCGTGCCCAAGATCCTGAGAGGAGAGAGGAGGAGAAGGGATTGCAGCATGACCATCCCCCCTGGGGGGTGATTTTTCACTTTCTGTCTCTATGTCTCTCTCTGTCTGTCTGGCGAGCGCACGCGCCCTATAGCGAAAACCTGTCCAAAAAAAAAAAAAAAAAAAAAAAAAGGAAGAAAAAACCTTGAGAAATTTACTTTTGGTTTGCCTAAGAAAACTAACATGTGTTACACTGTAAAAATATAAAATCTATTAAATGAGACATCTTTGCAATATTTCAATGCCAGTTTATAGAATTCAATAAACTAATAATGTGGAAGGGGATGGGAGGGAGCTTATATATACTTGTAGAACTACAGATATAATTCAGTTAATATTGCATGTATTAATAGATTGTACCTCCCCACAAACTAGATTCAGAAAATTTCATCGATCTGAATTAACACTATCATCAATTTACTTCATTTGCTAAGTCAACAGGAAACTAGGCACACTAACTTATGTTTTCTGATGTAGGGGGGGAAAAAAAGGAGAAGAAGACGAAAAGAAAAGAAGAAGAAAATTAAGTTTCACCCCCCCACTTTTCAGTCCAGAAGTAATAGTATGTTGCAGGAAGGTATTCCTTCCATTGTCCACCCTCATGGGTGACATGCAGTGAGGTCTACTGGGGTTTTCATGTGTATCAGCGCTCACACGCAAACAGTTCTCAAAGTCAATGACCATATGACTTTAGAAGTGACTATAAAAAAAGTCAAATGGGGACCAGCAGTTAGCGTAATGGCTATGTTGCTGAACTCCCATGTAGTCAATCGTGGTTCGAGCCCTGGGCCTGGTGGCTAAACTCACAAAGGGCACATGTGCATGTGCATGCCCAAGATCCCGAGAGGAGAATGGAGGAGAAGGGATTGTGGCATGGCCATCCCCCCGGGGGGTGATTTCTCACTTTCTGTCCCCCTGTCTCTTTCTCTGTCTGGCAAGCGCATGCACCCTATAGCAAAAACCTCTCAAAAAAACCAAAAATACAAAAATGATAGGTGTTGGCGGGGTGTGGCAAAAGGAAAACTCTCCTACACTGTTGGTGGGAATGTAAATTGGTCCAGCTACTGTGGAGAACAATATGGAGGCTCCTCAACAACCTACAAATAGAACTACCATATGATCCAGCAATTCCACTCTTGAGTATCTACCCAAAGTACAGAAGAGGAAAATAGTCAGAAAAGTGCTTGCACATCTATGTTGATTGTGGCATTATTCACGATTACTAAGATATGAAACCACCATGAACAGAAGAACGGATGGAAAAAGTGTAGCACATATACTCCATGGAATACTATTAAGCCATAAAGAAAACAAGACCCTAGCACTTGATAGAAAGTGGACAAATATGGAAGATTTATTGCTGAGTGAAGCAAGTCAGGCTTTGAAAGAGAAACATTGTATGTCTCCACCTAACATATATCTACTATCCTAACTCTATGGTAGAGATGGAAAGGCTGGAGGGCATAAAAGTATTGAAAATAGTTAAGGACACTGGAGACAGTGTGGAAGGGGGGTGGAGAGGGGAAGAGTGTAGGGAAGGAAATCAGGCAGAAAATTTGATAAGTAAGACATTTGTGGGACACAGAAATGGCTTATTACCTGTTGATAACATGTATTTTCAACTGAAGTGGTCTGAGGTGTATTTCATATTGGATAAATTCTACAAGTTAAATGATGTAGAGTGATCGAATGTATATAAAATAATAATAATAATAAAAATTTAAAAGAAAAAAGAAATAATCAGACACTTCCACAAACATACAAAGGTAGATCTAAAAAGAAATAGGACACAATATTCCTTATGATGGTGAGAAAATACCCATCAATAAAGAAGTAAATAGTTAAATGATGGACTCTTTCAAAGGACCAAATAGGCACCTTCTAAAGAGAAGTGAGCTTTGATACATCACAAAACTGTGTGTGTGTATAAATTTGTACGTGGTTGCATAAAAGTATATGTAAAGATACATGTAATTGAAATAAAACAAGCTATCATGTTGTACAAGGTACATCAAAACCATCAAAATGTTCTCTGAGAAGGGGAGTGGGAGCTAGAATCGAATGAAAGAAATATACCTTTGGGCTCTCACTGATGTGTTACCTGAATGTTATGATGAAATGAATCTGTGTGTTGATTGTGGACTATCAAAATATGATGAAAATTCTTTACAGATTCCTGACTTCAAGACAAATGAGTAAATTAATAATCACTTAATTCTTGTCCATCCCCCCAAGAAACTAACACAAATACACATGCTCTGTTCTAGTAACAAAGAATACTTCAAGTTTTTCTCACAGAAGATCAATTTGATTTTGCTAATTGGAACAAAACTATGCATTTCACTGGTTGGACTTGCCCCCGGACCCCGAAGAAAGAAGTCTTTCCAACAAATGGAATTATTTTGATTTTCCTCACTCTTTTAATTAAAACCAACACATTGAAACAAACATTTTATTGACATAAGGAGGAGTCATGCCAAATACATAAGCTTTTTTATTTTATTGCTACATCAAATTCTTGTTCTTAGCCCTCTCAGCCACATTATTCTTCTCAGCCACATCAACAAAATATTGCTTGGCTATCTCGCTTCATCCTGTTTCTCTTCCTTTCCTTACCCATCTTTCTTTTTTCCTTTCCCTCATTGTTCTCTTTTCTGATTACTCTGTGACTCCTATTGCTCTTTGGTTCTGAATATGCTGCCCTCCCTGCCCCCCCCCCCACACACACACACTTGCCACTAGGGAGATATTGCACAGGTGCAGCCCCATCTGTCCCAGAGCGCGTTCTCACGATGCAGTAGTACACAGCACTGTCTCCCAGGGTAACGTGAGGCAGGATCAAGGTACTGGACTTCCTGTCTGCTGCGATGGTCAGAGACGCCACTTCGTTGGTCACAGTGTTTTGTAAACCGTGAATTAGATACTGTGGACTCTGACTGGGACCTTGCCGGTACCAATGTATATACTCATTTGTACTGATGGAAAAGTGGTTGCAAGGCAGGTTTACAGCTTCTCCTTCAGCACGGACCATGGCGTCGGGCTGGGTGGACTTGGCATCAGAGAGAGCTGCTAAGGGATCAAGAAAGTCATGTTAGTTCCTGACCCCAAATCAATGTAATTCCATGGATGACAGACAGGCCACTCCCGTTATTATCTCTGTGCCTGCCCCGACTCCAGTGTTACTATTTATGTGCTGCAAAATACAAAGATATCATTGATTTTAATTATAGAGATCTAAGATATGTGCAGATAATACATAGACTGTATTCAATGGGTCCTGGGCTCAATCCATCCAGAGATTTTTTTTACAACTTAAATACTGCTAAGGGCTCTTCAGAGATGATGGCTTGATCTAACCCATAGTGTGGAATTTTGTATTTCTTAGGCAAATGCACAGACCAATTGTCAGATTATATGCTGAGCATACTGGATAAAGCTCTTAGTGAGGAGTGGAGAGCAAACAACCCTCCAGGGCCCTTGGGAGATGCAGAATACTTACCCAAAGTCAGAAACACAGCTACTCCTGTCACCAGCCTCATGCTTCAAGGACAAAGTAGAACCCTGGATCCAGAGTTCAATTTTAGTGTCTGGCCCTAGACTTAAAGTTCTCCCAGAGAACAGAAGCAACAGCATTAGTGAAGATTTGCAAGCAGTGCAGCTATCTCTGTGTTGTGGTCAGGATCTCAGCAGCCAATGGTAGAACAGTTTCTCTTCTAGGTCTTGGTCTCCATTTTCATTTCCCTCAAAAGAAGGTGAGGATATCAACTAGACATCTCCATTCAGAGGATGCCCACTGAAGTCATCTATAAAGTTTAAAGTCTATTTTCTAAACTCTCTCAATTTAAGAGAATTAATTTTTCACTCAAAATAAATACATTAATGTTTCTCTCAGGTTGACTCTGCTGAATTAAGAAAATCAATCTGAAGAATGCATCTATATAGAATCTTTCTTCCATCATTTCTCCTTCAAGCTACCAAAGAAATTCTCTGATGCTCCAAGAAGCTTGTAGGAAGTATTATTTAATCCCGCAAATCTATACTCTGTTCTATTTTGTTAGGAGATGAAAATTCTCATCTAAGATACTTCCAGAAAATGGAAATGAGATCCCAAAGTAGGAAGTGATATGCCCAGGGGGAAAGTAAAAAAAAAAATAATAGTAAAACATTGGTTCTGAAAGCTAAGTCTTCAGGAACTCAGGTTTTCTATGGAGGTCCCAGAATCATGAACAGCCATCTGGGTAGACGCTTCTCAATTCCTTTGTTCTTAATACAGTAGCTAACAACATGAATCATGCTCACTCTCATTCTCCATGAACAGATGGCATTCAAGCTCATTTCTACACTTACTATGTCTGCTGTGCACCAAGGATGCTGAGGCAGAAAGAAAAGAGATCAGGGGAAGCAAATGGGCATGGGAGAAATACAGAGAAGGAAGAAAAAAAAGAATATAAGGAGTGTGGAAGGCAAGAGATGTCTAGAGAAGGGAACCTGAGAAAGCAGTGTGAAGGGAGGTGCTCGGAAAGGACTTAAACCAGTGTAGGACTAAGGGCTCCCAAACCCTGAAATCATAAACATACTCAGCAAGAGATAAAAAAGCACAAGTTATCTGGGACCAGCAGTTAGCATAATGGCTATGTTGCTGGACTCCCATGTAGTCGACCGCGGTTTGAGTCCCGGACCCGGTGGCTTAAACTCATGCCGGGCGCGTGTGCATGTGTGCCCAAGATCCCGAGAGGAGAATGGAGGAGAAGGGATTGCGGCGTGGCCATCCCCCCGGGGGGTGATTTCTCGCTTTCTGTCTCTCTGTCTCTCTCTGTCTTTCTGGCGAGTGCATGCGCCCTATAGCAAAAACCTCTCCAAAAAAAAAAAAAAATACAAGTTATCTAAATAGGATTAAAGTGTGGACTTTTTTCCATTTTATGTGGAACATCAGTGGAAAACCTAAGCTTAGCTTTCCCTCTCCCATAAAAGAATTTAAGTTTGTAGATGAAGCAGCTCCCCCTTGTGACTGGATAGATGAACTACTTATCTAAAATAGACTTAAAAATCAACCAGTGATCTTTTCAGACTCCTCTCAGGTCCGAGGGCAAATATCTTAATTGTAATACCGCTGTCTTCATCTCTGTGTTATTGATCCTATAATACTCCAAGGAAGGTTTTAACTGCTTTTGATTACTTTGTTATTTCAATAATATCCCCTTTATGATTTTCAATTGCTAATTTTGCTTTAATTTTTCTTTTTTCTTCTAAACTTCCAATATTTAAAAATTACAGGTTCAAAAGCCCATGTTAGTGAATGTTTGTAAGCGATATTAGTACAGAATAAGTGCTCAATAATTATCTGTTTTGTGTGGGTAAATTAATCATTATTCACAAACTTACCAAGATAAATTATGCTGAAATTATTCTATGTACAATCTTCCAGGTTTCTGAAAAACACTTTGAACAAAAGTCCACAACAGGATAAATATACAGACAGAACTGTGGAAAAACATTCAATAATAGACAATAAATTTTTCTACCCTCGGGACCAGCAGTTAGCGTAATGGCTATGTTGCTGGACTTCCACGTAGTCGACCGTGGTTCGAGTCCCGGACCCGGTGGCTTAAACTCACGCCGGGCACGTGTGCGTGCGTGCCCAAGATTCCAAGAGGAGAATGGAGCAGAAGGGATTGCGGTGTGGCCATCCCCCCTGGGGGGGTGATTTCCTGCTTTCTGTCTCTATGTCTCTGTCTGGTGAGCGCACGCGCCCTAAAGCAAAAACCTCTCCAAAAAAAGAAAAAAAAAAATTTTCTATCCTCAGTTGGGGAAATGTCTGTGTATAAAAATATTGAGTAAAAGTCATAGTATAATATTTTATTAATCTAACAAATATTCACTGGAGTCTACTCTATGCCACATAGCATTAAAATATAAATCAACAGTAGAGTACTGCTGAAAATAAAGGAAGAAACAAAAAACCAAAGTTACTTAGAGAGGAACATATCACATTATTGTACTTAGCGGAACAAAAGTCATTATAATGTTTTCTCTTTTCTTTTCTTTTTTTGCCTTTATTTTATTTTTTTAATTAACTAATTTTTCTTTTAGAGACTTTTGCGATAGGGCTCATGTGCTCACTGGAGAGACAGAGAGACAGAAAGTAAGAAATCACCCCCCCCCCCCCCCCCCCCGGGAAAGGCCACACCATAATCCCTTCTCCTCCATTCTCTTCTTGGGATTTTGAGCATGCACAGACACACACTTGGCATGAGTTGCTAGCCACCCGGTCTAGGACTCAAAGTGCAGTCAGCCACAAGGGAGGCCAGTTCCTTAGGCACTACACCACCTGCCTTTATTTTTTAGAAGACAGTAGAGGGCACTAAGTGACGTTTTAAAAATGATATTGAAAATCAAGAAATTTTCTGACCTGAATAATCTAAGATTGTATTTGTCCAATCTATTGAGTATCTGCACAGTACCATGCATTTTAGATTATATTATCTCTAGGACCATAGTGGGTAAAGTTTTCCCTTTTTGTGTGATGGAAAACCAAAATGATTGACTTAACTTATTTTCAAAACAGTAAAAGAATTTGATAAAAGACCATCACTATGACATGATGAATACTCTCAACAATCTAGAAATGTAAGAAAAAGTTCTTAATCTGATAAGTGTATGAAAATATACAAAGTCAAAATTACAATTAATGGTGAAATATTGATATTGTACATTTCCTTCTATAGTTAGAAACAAGGAAATATGATATCACCACTTCTCTTCACTCTCACATTGGAAGAACTGGCAAGTCATGAAAAGGAAATGAAATACATAAAGTTTAGAAAGGGTCAAGTAAAATTACATTTATTTAGAGATGACAGAATTATAAATTTACAAAATTCAAAGAAATTTATAAAGGAAGTACTAGAACTAATAGGTAAATTAAACAATCATTTAATTAAAAAATGATAACCCCTCCCTCAAAGTCTAATAGATTAAAATAAAAATGAAGAGAATTTGAAAGCAGTAAGAAATAGGCCTTATCCCCTAGATGGGGAAAAAGAAAGGAAAAGAAAGAAAAAAAGAAACAAACAAAAAACCCATAAATGCTAATCCTATTCTGAATTATAAACTCCATTCATTAGTAATATCTGGACTAAATTTCTTAACACTTTTTCAGAAAATAAAATTAAACAGTTACAATAATAGGAGTACTGTTGTTGGAAGTTACAGATTTGCACTTGGCATGCCGGAGGGAGAAGTGCTTGATAATCTTTTGTTTGGGTTATTGGCTAGAGGAAAAAAAAAATGATTTTTCACTTAAAGCAGAGATCAGCAAATTATGACCTATGTACTTTTATAAAGATGGTTTTTATATTTTCAAATGGTTGGGAAAGAAATCAAAACAATAATATTTTCTGAAACATTAAAATTCATAATATATGCCCTGGAAATCAAAGCAAATTTAAGTGACCATTTAATAACAAAATTGTAAAAATAACTTGTCTTATTCACTCTCCAAGGGAAAAAATGCTGTAATTAATTTTTTAAAGTAGTGTTATAAGTTTTTAAAGAAAATTGTATAGTATACCAACTTTTTACAATAAGAAGCTATAATCTTGGATAATACTTTAATGTTTTTGGAATTTTCCCCAAACACTGGTTTGAGGTTTCTGTGGAAAAAATTCAATGGATTTCACAGAAATCACTAGAAAAATGACTACAACTTGAATGGCTCTATGTCACAATATGATAGTTCATAATAAACAACTGACTAGAAACTAGAAGCAGAGGGCCTGTCAGTGCACAAACAGAAAATTCAAAAATAAATATAAAAATTAAAACTGGGCCTCACTGTTTCTCTTAAACTATAGATTAACTGGAAGAGAGTCATAGGAAAAAAAAAAAAAAAAACAGCAACGTCAGCCAATCAAAACCAAAGATATTTGAAATATTCGCGTTTCTCCACGCCTCCTAAAAATTAGATGGTTTTCTTCAGTATGTTTAGTTATAAATTTGTGACTAATATACAACTGCCATCCCCTGAGGCTGTACTTTGTCGCCTTATGATAAACTACAGTTTTAAATCCAGCTGTTAGAGAAAGGTGAATAATTGTTTCCAATTCAAAACATTAAATGTTGAGTCCCGCACAGCTAAACAAAAGTGTGCTCTGAGTCCGGAGCTGTGGATTAAAGAAAAAGCATAAAAATAAACACAAAGACACACAAGTAGAGAAAAGTGGGAATCGGGTGGGCTCAACTTTTCTGATGGAGACAGCTGTGGCCAGAGCTAGTTCCAAGTTTATTCTTTTTTTTTTTTTTTTTTTTTTTTTTTTTTTTTTTTTTTTTGTGCGCTCACCAGAGAGATACAGAAAGCGAGAAATCACCCCCCAGGGGGGATGGCCACACCACAATCCCTCCTCCTCCATTTACCTCAGAGAGAAATTGCTGACTCATATCATAAATAAATATTTAACTTAATAAAAACTATAGAATATTTTATGAAGCTTCAAGCATCTTTCTTACAAACTAGCAATTTATGAGCATTCCAGGTGATACAGACTCATCAATACTTTATATTGTCAGATTTCTAGATCTTAGCCATTCTTAGACATGAGTAGAAGTTACTTAATCTGGATGGTTCCCTTGTAAACTAAAATGAATAATATCTGCTTCATAAAGCAGTATTATTGCTACAAGTTTTTATATCTTCTTTGAGTAACGGAGAAAAAGATGTGAATAGACCCAGTCATGGTGAAGACCAAGGGAGACCTATTCTACACAGCATGGAGACATAGACTGGGTGTGGCAAAGAAAAGATATCATGATAAATGCTTTCTGAGGGAGGCCTTTTAAACACATTCTACTGAAATAGTTTTTAAACAGTAGTTGAACTAGGTGTAGCCTTAAGGAATATTTCAAATAATCACCTATGAACAAAGGTGTTTTGGATGAAGAAGTCAATAAACTTTTTCCTGTTCTGGAGTCAAATTGAAATTGTCAGTCAACCCCTTGCTTCTGTACGCAGGTGTCCTAGGAAGAAATCTTTAAGAACGAAAGGCCATTGTTCTTTACAAAAGACATAGGGAGGAGGAAAAGAAATAATCAATGAAGAAAACCAAGGAATATCAGACCAGGCTGCTTAAATTTTCTAAAGAACCAGACTAAGGAGTTTTGTCTTCTCTTGAGTTGTGGACAGGTCCATGTACCTACTATTAGAACAGAATCCTAATCTGTTTCCTGACTTTAATTATTAAGCAAAGTTCTCTTAACATTTTTTAATTTTAATTTATTAAAGTAAAACTGCCTTTCTTGAAATTAAAAAATATAATTAAGAAATACCTGTTCAATGACCACAGTAAGCTATATAATCTCAGCTAGTGCTACTTTATAGCATATTCATTCTATCCAGAGTTTCATGTCTAAAGTCAACTTTTGTTATATATATATATATATCAGCTGAACTTACTATTGAAGTACTTAGATTAATGAAGATATTTTGTGATCAATGAATGTGGGAAAGAATAAAGGAATGGAAAGCAATTGCGGATATCAGAGACAGGGTGGGAGGAGGATGGGAAATAGCCCAGAGTGAGAAATAGTGTGTGTGCGGTGATATATACATACAAGAAGCAAGAAATGGAAAATTATTTGTTGACTATAACACTAATGATTAAGCCACTTTGCTGTGGAGAGCAGCCAGTCTGAGAAAACATGTGACCTTTAGACCCATGCAGAAATGTGCTTCTGTGAGCTACTCTAGCGATGGCTATTGAGAAGCATTTATATACAAGCGCTGCCTGTTGTTATTGGTTATCTTCCTGTTGTTGATACCCGATACCGGATATTGCATGGCAGTACAAGGCTAAAGGAAGCTACATATATTTATCAGATTGCCCCCCCCCCAAAATATCAGAGAAGTTAAATGGTGCCAGTTGTTTTCACGTCTTCAGATGATTTACATCCAAAAACAACTGGCTTTACATTCCATTTCCTTCTCCCCCATTCTCTTTGCATCCCATTTCCTCTTCTCCCATTTTCTGCCTTTTAAAAGAATAAACCTAAGGCTGGTTCCAGGTCTCAACTTCTCCATCAGAGAAGCCGGGCACACCCAATCCTCGTTTTTCTATACTTGTATATCTTTGTGTGTTTGTTATTGTGTCTATTTCTAATCCACAGCCTTTCTCACTCAGAAAAAAGTGTTCAGCCAAGCTGAGCCTCTCCACTTTGCATTGTATTCTGGCTGGAAAATGTATGCTGTGGTGATGTTCAGTAAAAGAATATAAAATATAAATAAATTTTTTAAAATGAAAAAAAAGAAAAAGAACCAAACTAAATCTTTGTTTTACTTACAAGATTTTTTTTCTTCAGTGGTTTCACCTCTGGTAGCCATTTTTGGAGAGATAATTTCCCTCCTGTCTGTGAAGGGCACTTTTGATCTTTTCGGAATTACTTATAAGTCCTTTTAGAACTCATCTCTGTTTTCCAGTACTTGTGGTTTTGTTTGTTAATATTTTACTTGGGAAGGATTTTCAGAAAAAAAATACATAAAATAAATGAAAGAAGAGAAAGGAGGAAAAACTTGTGAGGGAAGACCCAAGAAAAAGGAAATGAGATAATCTGAGAAGACCAATGCAGAAATGAACCAAGACTGTGGCAGGAGAGAAAAAATATATATAATATTTGCTTTTTGGTTTGTCAGAATTATTAAATGCTACAACCTGCATGGAGTGGTGTGGGCCTGAGAGAGGACATGGTGGATTGGAAAACAAAACAAAACAAAACAAAAACAAAGACAGAAGTAAAGGAAAGTGGGGATCGGGTGGTTCAGATGTTTCTGATGGAGATAGCTGCAGGCCTGAGCCATTCCCAGGTTTATTTTTTTATAGGGCAAAGGAGGAGGGAGAAGTGGAATACAAGGGCTAGATGTTTTTCTGCTGTTGACTGAAGCTCTGCACATCTTCTGTCTTGGGAGTCTACACAGGCCTCTTCTTACCTCCTCAGACCTTCTCGGTTGACACACAGATTCTTTTAACTTTCTCCACCTTGCAGTGTTGAGCTCAGGAGAGCAGGACCTTGCCTTGCTGTGCAGAACCTTGTCTCTGCTTCCCCTGGTAATGTTGAGTTCAGGATAGTGGGACCTTGCCTCACAGAGCAGGACCTTGTCTCTGCTTAGTTTAAAGGCACCATTGTCAGCTTAGATCTGGCTACCCCCAGGACTAAAATTTTATTCTTCATTAACTATTATTATTATTTTAAATTTGATCAGAAAGAGACAGAGGAGGGGGTCTGGGAAGTGAGAAAGCATGATGCCAGGTCCAGGACTTGAACTTTAATTGGCTATGTGGGAGTCTAGCGACTTAACCACACCAGTTGCTGGCTGCAAAAAAATAGTTTCAAAAACTATTAGGACCAGCAGTTTGCGTAATGGCTATTTCGCTGGACTCCCACGTAGTCGACGGTGGTTCGCATCCCGGACCGGGTGACTTAAAACTCGTGCAGGGCTCATCTGCGTGCATGCCCAGGATCCTGAGAGGAGAATGGAGGAGAAGGGATTATGGCCATCCCCCCTGGGGGGTGATTTCTCGCTTTCTGTCTCTCTGTTTCTCTCTGTCTCTGTCTGGCGAGCACACCTGCCCTATAGCGGAAATCTCTCAAAAAAAAAAAAAAAACTATTTTACTTTTTTAATTTTTTAAAAGAATTATTTACTTAATTTTATTTATTTATTCATTTATTTTAATTTGGCCAGAGAGAGACACAGAGAGAGAAAGAAAGAGAGAGAGAGTAAGTGAGAAAGCAAGCCACCAGTTTCAGGACTAAAACCATGGTGGGCCACATGGGAGTGTCCAGCACCTTAACCACCACGCCACTTGCTGGTCCCCTCAAAAACTATTTTAAAGTATGTGATTTTTTTGGCACAACACTGTATTGCCTTGGAAATTTTGTAATAGATGAAAAAATTAACCAAATAATTATGCTACTTTCAGAAACCTAAACATGTATGTGTTCCTATTCATATTTTTATATACATGTGTTATTTAATTTATTTATTCATTTATTTAAAATTGACAGATGAAATAGCATGTATTTATCATGTACATGATATTTTTGAGTATATATACATTGTGGAATGGGTAAATCTAGGTGATTAACATAGGTATTACCTAGTTACATAGTTATATTTTATAATTACCATTTTTGTGGTGATAACATGTAATATCCACTCTCAAGTATTTTTCAAGAATACAATATATCATACTTAGAAGGGGTCTTCGAAAAGTTCATAAAAAATGCATACTAGGGGAAACTATGCAGGTTAGCCTGTGACCTTCTGGTTAAGGGAGCTGGGTCTCACATGGCCAACTACATCGTTCAAATCGTGAATCTGGCAACTGAAAAACATGCGGATTATCCTTCAGGTTATCCAGGCTGACAAATGACAGAATTTCCTTCTCTCCTGTGGGTAAATAGCATTCCATTGTGTGTATGTACCAGGTTTGTCACCTACCAACTAAGTCCAGCTGCCACTTCAAGTGGCAATGAAACGAGAGGCAGAGGCTGAAGAATGGAGTTTATTTCTGTAACCAGTTATAGTAAAACAGCAAGCATCCCCAAACTGTCCTAAAAAGCTCCATGTGTTCTCAGAGTATAGATATAAGATACAGACACATCCAAATCATTCACTATAAACAGAGTCAATCTCTTTGCCCTGAGTAATTATCCTAATTTCTGTTTTACTTCAAGTATCCATTACTGGTTTCTTATCTGACCATTACTCAAACATATCTCCCTATGACTCAGCATTTGGTCAGATTGTTCTCATTAGAGTTATTTCTTAATTTCAAAATGAATGCAGTCTGGGAACCAGCAGTTAGCGTAATGGCTATGTCGCTGGACTCCCACATAGTCAACCGTGGTTCACGTCCCGGACCCGGTGGCTTAGAACTCACGCCGGGTGCGTGTGCGTGCGTGCCCAAGATCCTGAGAGGAGAATGGAGGAGAAGGGATTGCGGCGTGACCATCCCCCCTGGGGGGTGATTTCCTGCTTTCTGTCTCTCTGTCTCTCTCTGTCTGTCTGGCAAGCGCACGCGCCCTATAGCGAAAACTTCTCAAAAAAAAAAAAAAAAAAAAAAAAAAGAATGCAGTCTTGCTAAACTTTAAACTGGCTTGTTTCCTTTCTTTGTCCATTCATCTGTTGATGGATACTTCAGTTGACATAGATCTTGGCTATTGTGAGTAGTGCTACCATAAACATAGGAGTACAGGAATCTTTTCAACATACTGATCTCATTTCCTTTGGCTATATACCCAGTAGTGGGATGGCTAGATTATATGCTAGTTTTATTTTTAAATTTTTTGAGAAACTTCTATAATGCTCTCTAAAATGACTGTACTCATTTACATTCTGACCAAAAGTGTGCAAGGGTACCCTTTTCTCCACAAACTTGCTAACACTTGTTATCTTTTGTCATTTTGTTAATAGACATTCTAACAGGTGTGAAGTGGTATCTCATTGTGATTTTTGATTTATATTTCCCTGTTTATTAGTGATCTCAAACTTTTTTTTCCCCATATACGTATTGACCTATATGTCTTCATTAAGAAATGTCTATGCAGACCTTTTGCTTATTTTCAAATTGGGTTGTTTTTTTTTCTATAGAGCTATTTGAGTTCTTTATACATTTTGGATACTAATACCTTATAGGATATATGGTTTATAATATATTCTTCTGTTTTGTAGGTTGTCTACATTCTGTTGATTGTTTCCATTGCTGTGCAGAAGATTTTTGTTTGATGTAATCTCATCATCTATTTTTCTTTTTATTGTCTGTGTTTTGAGGTCATATCCAAAAAAGCTTTGCCAAGACCAATGTCATGGTGTTTCTCCTCTATGCTTTCCTTCTAGTGGTTTCATAGTTTTGGGTCTTACATTTAAATATTAAATCCACTTTTTGAGGAGAGGTTTTTGCTATAGGGCGCGTTTTTCCCTTCTCCTCCATTCTCCTCTCGGGATCTTGGGCACGCACGCACACGCGCCCAGCGTGAGTTTAAGCCCCCGGGTCCGGGACTCGAACCGCGGTCGACTACGTGGGAGTCCAGCGACATAGCCATTACGCTAACTGCTGGTCCCCAGTTGATTTTTTTTAATATGGTGAGAAATTAGAGATTAGTTTCATTCTTCTGCATCTGGATATCCAGTTTTCCTAACACTATTTAATGAAGAGATTGTCCTTTCACTTTCCCCACTGTATGTTCTTGGCACCTTTGTAGAAAATATGTTGGCTATTGCTGTGATTTGTATGTCCTTCAAAACTACATATTTTGAGATTTGGTTGTGATGAGATTAAGAGGATGAAAACTTAATTTGATTATGGTTTTGAAATGTGAGGCCTTTGTGAGATTAGGATTAAGGTAATCAGAGTAGGGGCTTCATGGTTGACTCTTGGTTAGTTTATGAAGAGAAGAAATGAGACCAGAGAAGAGACTGATGAACACAAACACTCTGCTTTGCTTTTGCACTCATGTTTTGGGACTCTACAAAACCCCTACTGATGTAGCTTTCAGACCTTGAGCCTTGGACTTCCAAACTGTAAATGGAATAAATCTTTACTTTTATAAATTTCCACACTCAAATATTTTCTTTTATTAACAACAGAATGAACTAAAAAATAGCTGTACATGCATGGCTTTATTTCTATTGATCTATGTGTTTGTTTTTATGCCAGTATCATGCTGTTTGGTTTTTTAGCTTTATTGTATATTTTGAAGTCAGGTAGTGTGATACCTTCACCTGTGTTCTTTTTTGATTGATTTAGTTGACTATCTAGGTTTTTTTGTACTTCCACAGCAATTTTATAATTATTTTTCTCTATTTCTGCTAATAATGTCATTGTTCATTTAATAGAGATTGCATTGAATCTGTAGATCACTTTGGGTAATTATAACTTTTTTTGGTAGAGTCTTTAAACTTTTCAATGTAAAAGATCACTATGTCCAGAAATGGAAATTTTAGCTTCTTTTTTTTTTATATCTTTAATTAGATAACTTTTTTTTTTCTCATCTAATTGTTCTGGTTAAAGCTTCGAATATTTTGGGGTCATTGGAAAAGTTATGACACATTACTGCAAGAAAAACATGGAAATATAGTCACAACATTTCCAACAACTTAATATGTTGAACTGAAGTGGCAAGAATGAAGTGACAAGTCTTGTCCTATGTCGGTGTCTGCTGGCAAGCTTAAGAGTAACATCTTTCTGGATGGTAATACTGTCAGCGTCTGCCCTCAGGGCTTGGTTCTGTGAAGGAAAGAGAGGAAAGAGAGAAGATGCAGAAGCAGAGATGCAGGTGAACACAGACAAGCTGTGTTGCTCGGTCGTGCTGAGCTTGTTTATTTATACATTTTACCAGGCACAGTGAAGTGTTTGCAAGTGTTCAAGGATATAGTTGAAGTTCTACAATTAGAGATAAGGACTTTAGTGTATGTTTATTGACCTTGTTACTATCATGTGTGATCCTGTTATGCATCATAGGTCAAGCCAGATGACTTGTCTGTAAATGTGCTGTTCTTCTGCAACTCTGAGGAAGCTCTCTGAGTATGCATCAAAGAGGATGATGTGTAAGCCATAAACATTATATAGAATAGGCATCGCATTACCTAACCAGGGTCAGGACGTTTCCCATGTTCTGAAGATGTTTCCGTAGAACCTCTGGCATCTAAGGCATGTTGCAGCCAGCTCAAGTGAGTAATTAGCAAGGCATGCAGATAACTGCTTCATACTGCCAGGCTGCATACCCTCACAGTTCTGGATCTTAGGGGGAAGGTTTTCGACTTTGTCCCCACTTACTATGATATTAGTATGAATACATGGTTTCGTCTTATATGGTCTTTATCCACACATTAATTTATTTCGTGGTGGAAGTGACATAGTATTCTTTTGCATCTAGCCTTTATTATATTAAACTAAGCATTAGGTTACAAAATTTTCATCACAAAATTTCTTTTTGTTATTATTACTATTGATAGAAGGCACATGCACTCACTAGAGAGAGATGGAGAGATAGAGAAAGACAGACATAGAGAGAAAGAGAGTAAGCACCACTTGATAGGGAATGGTCATTCCACAACCCCTTATCCTCTATCTCCTCATCTGGTTGGGATTTGGGAGGCAACCACATGCACCTGAGTATTTTTAAAGTCAATGGGGCCAGGATTTGAACTGCCCTGTTGTCCATGTGGGATTCAGCTTACCATCAGGTCATGAGGTTGGTCCCCATCACAATAACTTATTTGACTGCAAAATATTTTATGAAAGAGTTGTGAAAACTTCACTTGACCATTCTGCTGTGAAGGAAGTATCTGACTTAATTTGAAAAAAATATATATATTTATAAGACCTTTGGAATAAGATGATAGGTCAAATCAATGAGCATGCTATGAACTCCACAAGTCTATGGCTAAATATTTCTTTTCAATAGTTAGACCAATTAATATGGCTACCAGAACTTCTCTCACTAACTTCATCCAGGCTTGGGGAATGTAATTGCAGTTGGCAGAGTAAAAAAGAGACCATACCAAAATCTCTATTCAACTTTAAGTTTCTTCTGATTTCCTTATTTTAAAAAGTGCTCTGTTTACTCAGTTTTCTGGAGTGGCACTTATCCCACACATAATCTTGGTGTTTCATGGGATAGCCATAAACTAAGGCAGATGAGATGATACTTAACAGAGGTGGCAGTAAACTATTTTAATTTTAAAATGTTTAATTTTTAAATCTGCTACAGTGTGCTTGAGCTAAAACCTTAAAGAAACTGCTTGGAAACTTCTGGCACCACTGAAAGAAGCACTCGGACCCTTTCTATAATAGTGATACCGCAATTTGTCCAAATTCACTAGTTCTTCCTGGGATGACTGGAATTACCTGAGACATCTATGTAGAAGAAAACTAACAACAGAATTTTAGGAAATAACAATATTAAACTTTTATGAATTTATACATGTACTTCTACTGCCCATGGTGAAGAGTTGGCACTAGCTCTTCACAGGCATAGTGACTTCAGCTTTCTCTGGCTTCTGCTCTGAGGGCAGAGAAGGGGATGCTCTTAAGGTCCCAGGCAAGGTTTGGGGACAGACAGCAGGTGCTTGGTGAGCACTGTGTACTGCGCAGAAATAGGTTCCCACATCTGCAGTCTGGGTGGCCGCGATGTGCAGGGAGCTGTCTTTTTTTGTTTCTCCAAAACTAGCCGTCAGTCTGTCATGCTTCTTCACTTCTCCACCTGCCACTAACCTCATTAAAAAGACAGGTCTCTCCCCTGGCTTCTGCATATACCACTGTAAGTTGTTTAAAGTGCTTGAGGAATTGCGATATGCAGTGAAGTCCTCTTCTTCCTGGACATTCAGAAACTGAGGAATTTGGTTCACTTGTTGGCCATTCACTTCTGCTCAAAAAAGACAGTGGGAGGCAACAGATAAAATCAGGTTAGATCCTTCCTCCCCACAACAATGGTCACTCTTACTCTTTTTGATTATTCTTCTCTTTTTATCTTTTTATGTTTCCCTCCCCTTCTCCCTCCATTTTCCTTCCTCTTTCTTTTAATTCTAGCTTCTCAAACAAAAAGTGGATTTCCTGCCTGAAGATAGCTTTATACTATACTGGATTTTCTGAAAGCAGCAAGGAGCTCTCAAACTCACGTGAGGATTGCATCCATAAGATCAACACTGGTATGAAGAGAAGCATTTTCCTCTCCTTCCTCTTCAGAAAGAATTGCTGCCAATCACTGCTCCTAAGTGGCTTCACCTTGCACAAACGTCTTCCAGATCCAGAGAAATAGCTGTGGCCTATTTTGGGAAGTAGCTATATGTTTTGCAAAGAACGGGGAAAAGAGTGACTGCAATTTGAGGCAGCCAATCAAATGATCTTACCCACTTCATAGGAGTGTCAGTGTCTGTAGATGCTGCCCCCCAGTGACTTGACTCATACTGCTGATTTAAGAATCAGTTCTTAACTGTCCAGCAGGTGGTGCGATGGTTAAGGCAGCTAGAGTCCACATAGCTGACTGTGCAGTTTGAGTCCTGGGCCTAACAGCTTCAAAAATACACTGGATGTGTGTGTGTGTATGTATGACCGAAAATCCCAAGAGGAAGAAGATGGAGAAGGGATTGTGGAGTGACATCCCCCACAGGGGTACTTTCTCACTTTCTCTCTCTCTCTCTCTCCTCTCTCTCTCCCTCTCCTCTCTTTCCCCACTCCTTCTACAAGTACATGTGCTCTCCAGCAAACAATGCACAAAGACACACACGCACACGCACACGCACACACACAGAGAGAGAAAGAGAAAGAGAGAGAAAATAAATCAATGCTTTTAAAGTTTCTTTTAATTTAGGTGGTATATATTTGTGTCTAGTCTTAGAGATAAAGAGTTTACTGATACTAATACTGCTCATGGAGGGAAATTTTGCCTTTTAGAAATGGATTCTGGGAGCCAGCAAGTGGTATGGAGGTTAGGGTGCTGGACTCCTACATGGCTGACCATAGTTTGATTCTTAGACCCAGTGGTTTAAACTCATCTTGAGTGTGCATCATGTGCATGGTGTCAAGAATCCCAAGAGGAGAATAGAGGAGAAGGTATTGTGGCATGGCCATCCCCCTGGGGGGTGATTTCTCACTTTCCTTTCTCTCTCTCTCTCTCCCTCTCTGCTCTCTCCAGTGAGCATAAGTGTTCTATAGCATAAACTAAAAACAATAAATAAAAATCTAAAAATGTAGTAGCAGAGTTGATATAAGGAATTAGATATTAGAGTAGATAAAATGAATTGATACTAGAAAGCTAAAATTGATGTGCTATCTACAGTTACTGAAAGTGCACCGTGCTTTACCACTACTCTCGTATCTGTCAAAGGGAATGTTTTAACGCGATTCACTCCTGTGGTAGCTAGTGTCCAGAGATGGCTCTGATGACCTATGCTTCTTCTTTTTTTTTTTTTTTTTTTTTTTTTTTTTTTTTTTGAGAGGTTTTCGCTATAGGGTGCATGCGCTCACCAGACAGACAGAGAGAGACAGAGAGACAGAAAGCGAGAAATCACCCCCCAGGGGGGATGGTCACGCTGCAATCCCTTCTCCTCCATTCTCCTCTCGGGATCTTGGGCACGCATGCACACGCGCCCGGCGTGAGTTTTAAGCCACCGGGTCCAGGACACGAACCACGGTCGACTACGTAGGAGTCCAGCGACATAGCCATTACGCTAACTGCTGGTCCCATGACCTATGCTTCTTGATATTAATGCCCTTGTAAAGTTCCTTTTTATATTTACTCTGGCCTGGCTCCACAACTCACTTTAACAAGTAGAATGCAACAGAAGTATCATTGTGGCAGTGCTGGACCTAAACATTAAAATAGCTGGAAGCTTCCACTTTTGTGCTTTCAGAAGCCCTAAGCCACCAGGTAAAAGATATAGCTCCCCTGCTACAGAGACCATGAAGAGAGACCATGTGAAGAGGCCATGTGGAAATGGACAGGCCTGAGAGTGGAGTGGGAGAAGAGCCCAGCCATGCCAGTGTTCCAGCAGAGCCTGGGATTCCAGGCACTCCCCCCAAGACTCCAGGCATGTAAGTGAATGATCTGGGGGAGTCCAGGCAGTTAGGACCCAGAGGAGCAGAAATACTATGAGAAAGAAAAATGGCAATTGTTTTAAGAACTTGTTTTGGGGTGGTTTGTTATGCAGCAAACCACAATTGCACTGAAGTCCTGTGATGAATAATCTTATTGAGAACTGGTCAGAAATCAACTGGAATAAAAATGTGCATTTCTTCCCTCTGGATTCTGATTATGTTTAGTTCGGCCTGGGGACCAGCAGTTGGCATAATGGATATGTTGCTGGACTGCTGGGACCATGCAGTTAACACAAGCTGAGTATGAAAGAACTGCCCCTCATGCCCTAGAGCAAGGACTCGGCTGAGGAGAACTGTTTGCAAGGTCAACAGTTTTACGAGTTCTAGATCTCACCTCCATTGTGTTGCTGTACTGGCTTGCACTCAATTTCTCTGCCATGGGCCTTATTGCCATACCCCGGTACCCCATAAAGGCACCCCCAGCCTTACTATAACTTTTACAATAATCATGAAGGAATGCGGATCCACTAAGGCAGTGGCTGCGTAAGGCTGCGGCTACAAACGGGAATTACTCCCATTACATTCACTTCTCCTACTGGGGATTACATAGATAAGCATTAGAAAGGTTTAGGTTAAAGCTACTAATTGGCAAAACGATCTCAGTAGCCAGGAGGGGCTCAGGGACTCATCCACGAGGTGCTGTTACCCCAAAGACCATAAGCCACCCTTACTCTCAGGACAAGGGAAGATTGCCATTCCCCAAGCCATGGTCATTGTATAGAGCAGCACGTAGAGCAGCACAGTAACCTTTAGGTCAGTCATTAAGCTGCTCACAAGACCACATTCCTTTCCTATGTAGACTCACCCTCTTAGCTGTAGACTACCCCAGAGATAAAATAGGTATTTCACTTTAGTATATACTAACCTTGTCTTTACTAAACCAGACAGGATTTATTTCTAGGCTCTTGTAATTGCTGCTACCCTAGCCTGAGGCTGAAGTTCTCAAAAGCTGACCTGAGGCTCAAATTCTCAAGACAATCTGGGACTAAATTGATCAAGCTGGTCTGGGACTGAGGTTATTAAGATTCCTGGGAGCCCTCTCATCCAAAGACCCTCCCCGGTAATCAAGATCTAAGAAGAGAATGCGCCCGAGAAATGGACTTCCTCGTTCTAAAAATTATGACTGTTTATACCTAAACAAAATAGACATCATGTTTTATGATTATTGTTCCTATACTTTGAATGCCTTACCTTTTGGAGTAAAATCTTTCACTTACTTCCCTTCACTCATCCTACTCCTGTAAAACTCCTTCTATAATAAATACGCATGACTCCTGGCCATCAGGGCTGCAGTCTTGAGCTCTGGCTGTAGCTGGCTGAGACATGCTAAGGGGCATTGAGGTCTTGGCCTGACTTTGTTCACCCGTGTCACCTTCCTGTGCACCCACCCCGGCTGGAGCACGGCTCCCGGCACTGGACTCCCATGTAGTCGACTGCAGTTCGAGTCCTAGACCTGGTGGCTTAAACTCACACCAGGTGCATGTGCATGCATGCCCAAGATCCCAAGAGGAGAATGGAGGAGAAGGGACTGTGGCATGGCTGTCCCCTGGGGGGTGATTTCTCACTTTCTGTCTCTCTATCTCTCTCTGTCTTTCTGGCGAGCACACGTGTCATATAGCAAAAACCCCTCAAAAAGAAAAAAAAAAAGTGTAATAGTTCAGTCTGAAACATCTGCTTTTTCACCAAACTTCTTTTCTAACATCATCCTAGTGTTCAGCTCTGGCTCGTTGTGACAATGTTAGGACAGGGTGGGAGCCCTGGGCCTCTACAGCACAGAAGCTCATGCTTGATTGCTTAGATTGAGGCCCTACACTAAACAGGGATATATAACTATTTTTTATTCAACATTATTTTTATATTTCACTCTTTCTCTTCATTCTATGTGACTAAATTAAAAAAGAAAAAAGGGGATGATATTTACAAGAACGTGTCTGTGTCTCTATGAAAAACTGACGTTTAACAATTTTTAATTTCAGATCAATTTTAGAACCTAAAGAGATTGCAAAACTTTGGTTCATATTTACTTGGTTATACACAGCTTTGATAAAGATACAAAGATTCTGCCCTCTAGATTCACATTTTCCTCATGTTTATAACAGTAGATTTTTGAGATTTGGTGCCACTGAATCTAAGCTTTGCTTAAATGTGTAGGAAGACTTTTATCCCCTCTCATTGTGGCAGAGAACCCAGGAAATGGTAGTTGCAGGCCAGTTTCAAGTACTCTCACTCCACACTGAAGTGCACTATGTCACAGAAAAGACCATGAAGCATTGTGTTTCAGCAATGCAGGAATGAGCCAGACTTTGTCCTCACCTTTTTTCTGTGCCATTTTTTTTTTAAACCAGAGTTTACTAAAACCACAAGATCATTACTGAAAATATAAAAAAATGTTTACACCGATCTTTATTTATCTTCGCTGATGGCAGCTGAACCAATGAAGTCGCTTCTTTTTTTTTTTTTTTTTTTTTTTTTTTTAGAGGTTTTTTCCTATAGGGCGCATGCACTCACCACAAAGACAGAGACAGAGAGACAGAAAGCAAGAAATCACCCTCTGGGGGGATGGCCATGCCACAATCTTTTCTCCTCCATTCTCCTCTCAGGATCTTGGCACGCACGCACATGCGCCCAGCGTGAATTTAAGCCACCGGGTATGGGACTCGAACCACAGTCGACTACATGGGAGTCCAGCAACATAGTCATTACGCTAAATGCTGGTCCTGGCTCTTCTTTTATGCAGTTTTAACCCACCAACATCAGTGTACGATGAACCTTAGATTCTCCTGTCTCCGTGCTATGCTGCACCCACAAGTTCTACACACATCTACATAAGGTAAGAGATTCAACCATTCTCAGTCTGATTGGTGAATAGATTCATTCCACCTTTCTGAATTATTTTGGAAAAAAGAATTTTATGTATATGTCTCTTAAATGAGTCCAGTCTGAAAGATTTATATATAATTGAATATAATTTTTTTAAGATGTAGGATTTTTCCTAAACAGGTGATCATGACAATAATGAGATTTTCAAAGCAGAAAATCCACAAAGAAAGGGCAATGGCAACATAATTTAGAAAGTCGGACAGAAATCGATGAGTAGTTATTAATGGAGGTGCTTAGAGAAAGCTGAAATTCAAGCTACTGCATGAGAAGGTCCAGGGAAAAGTTGATTCCTGTTGATAAGCCCTAGACAGGCTCCAGAACCCATGGGGCTTTAAACTGGTAGATTTCTTGGAAATCTGCAAATGAGCAGATGCCTAATAATCAGCTTCATAAGCTTGTAAATTAGAAATGAAGAAACAGAAAATAAAGGCCAGCAGTTGGTGGTTAAGGTGCTGGAATCCCACATGGTTGACTACTGTTTAAGTCCTGGACCTGGCAGCTTGCTTTCTCACTTTCTCTCTCTCTCTCTGGTCACATTAAAAAATAATAATAATTAATAAAATTAAACAAACTTAAAGAAACTTACTTTTATGTTTGTCAGCAAAAAAAAAAAAAAAGAAAAAAAAAGAAAAAAGAAACAGAAAATAGAGTTGTTACTTATTCAATATCATAGTAGGAGCTGGAGGATTGACCACATCTAATAGTGAATTTCCCTACTAATGGTTTTCTTACATATCACTACATATCACAGTGATTTTTTTTAAAGGCAAATAGCCACATATGAGAAGAAATGAAATGTAGATGTTCGTAATAGTTGATCTAAACAAGAAACAAAATCCTCAGTGGATAGAATGAAGCAGCAGCATCTGTTCTGGTATGAAAAACACATATTACCATTCCAGATGTGTGAGCAGTGGCATGTTCACATGTTCCATTCACACATGAGGAATCTCAATGGAAGAACTAGATCTGAGGATATAGCAACAATGAGAGTTCAGTGTTGTTTTGTTTACCTAGATCATTTTGATAACTCTGAGTAACTATTTGGAATCTTGTCAAAAGAGGTGGCAAGGATCTGACTCAATGCTACGGCTAGTGTATTGGTAGGAGTTGGGGATGTAGTGATTAGGAACAGCCCAGCTGAACAGAGAGCTACAATTATTAGAATATTTATTCATGTACGTCTGCATAGTCCCTCAATTACTGAAACCCTGTAATTCATTGAATTTGCCCTTTCGTCTGCACATATGGCTCTTTGTTGACGCTGGGAGCAGAGCAGCACCAGCCGCGGCTTCAGGTATGGGCTGCAGGTGCCCGAGAAGCACTGTGTCGAGGCACAGAGGTAAGAGGCTGAGTCTTCAGGCTGGGATCCTTTGATGTACAAGAAGCTGTAACCCTCCTTCGTATTTAGAGTGACTTTCACTCGTCCTTCCTGCTTTTCATCCCCATTTACAGATATTACAAACAGAATCTTGGGACTTCTTGCAGGTTCCTGTCTGTACCAGTGTAAGCCGTAGAAGGAGCTGGAAGGGAAGCTGCAGGTGAAGTTGGTGCTGTCTCCCTCCTGAACATGAAGTGATCGAGGACTCTGTGCCACATTCAGTACACTGCTCACTCCTGTTTAGAAAGACACGGTCAGATATGGAAATTGGTCTCTCTAGAGTTTTCAGTTCCTTCACAGACCCCCAAATGAACCCTAGAAGTGCCTACTGTATATTCCTCCTTCGTCATCCCCATCAGACTGTGAATGTCTTCAGCAACTCCTGAACTTACGGCCAAAATGAATCCACAGGATTAGCATTGAGGCTGCCAAATGATTCTTCTCCATTTATCTTAATGAAATATCCTTGGTGCCAAAATCTTTTACAGCCTGGATCTATGGAAGTAGTCTACTTTTAAAAAAGAAAGAAAGAAATAAAAGGATCCGGTTGCCCAGCCAATCAGAGATGAGCTCCTGTAAATGTCTTAAAAACACACCCATAGTTCACAAACAGAAACCAGAGCCTGCATTTTTTTTTTTTTTTCAATTACCCAGAGGGTGGGTGAACTTACCAAAGAGGGACAGAGAAAGAGAGGGTGAGGGACAAAGCACCTCTCCACAATGGGTAGTGGTTATTCTGGGATCCCTTCTCTTCATTTATCGGGCCTGTCAGGTTTTGGGGCTTGTGCACACATGGTGAGGATTTTTCAAGCCACTAGATCCAAGATTCAAAACCACTGGGTCTGGGACTGAAATCATAGGTTTGCTCATGTGGGATTTGGTTCCAGTAACCTCAACCCATGGGGCTAATCCGAGACTGCTTTCTTGAGACCAACTTCACTTAGCGGAAATGACCTATGAATTCAGAACACAAGAAAGCTGAGAACTGTTTAGGAGTGGGTTGCTCTCCTTGGACTGCTATTATTCAAGTGTAGTGGGGGTAGAAGGGGGGGCAATCTGTAACAGGAAAAACACTTTGATTTGGAATCTTTTATGGAATTTTAAAACTTTTTGAAAAATTTCAATTTCCCCCAACTTATAAATGTGCATACAACTAAGTGCCAAACCACCTTTTGTTTGATGTATGTTATCTGATATAATAAAGTCTTGTGGGCCAGCTGGTAGCAAGGTGGTTAAGGCATCTAGATTCCACATAGCCAACTGTGGTCTGAGTCATGTACCGGTATCTTGAAAAATATACGTGTGTGTGTGTATGTGCCCAAAATCCCAAAAGGAGAACTGGAGAAGGGACTGCAGCTTGAACGTCCCTCATAGAGGAGGTTTTCTCTCTTTTCTTTTCTCTTTTTCTGTCTCTGTGCAGCAAGTGAATGTAACCATTAGCAAATTAAAAAAAAAAAGTCTTGAAATAAAGATACAACTATTCTCAATTTGCAGACAAGAAAACTAAACCTCAAAGAGGGTAAGTAATTTATTCAAGGTCAAATGTCTGGTGAGTAGCATATTAAGAATAAGAAGATGTATTTGGTTGTTGGAAAAGTCATGACATGTTTTTGCATAGAAAAACATAGAAAAAGAAAAAAAATGTCATGACTTTTCTGACAACCTAATATATATCTGGCTCTGGAGTCAATGATATTTGAAATCTACCATGTCACCTACATTTGTGCTGCTCAGTAAATGCTTTAAATGTTAGAGAAGATATTTTCTAAAGATAAAGGGAATCTAATTTGTGATTATTCTTCATAAGGGCCCTCCCCCCCCCCAAAAAAAAATAAAAGGAAACGGAAAGGAACAATCCTAATGTTCTTCAGCTGGTGAGTGAATGGATTAAAAAATTAGCCCTATAATGAGATGGAGAATATTCAGCAAAAAAAGAAATTAAGTACTACTACATGCTACAACATAGATGAACCTCAAACATACTATGTTATAGGAAAGAATGCAGACTGAAGAAATTATATACTAAGAAATTCTATTTAGATAAAATGTCCAGAAAAGGGATCTCTATAGAGACATAAGGTAGATCAGTGGTTGCTTGGTGCCAGGGGTGGGACTAGTGACTAGATGTACTTGAGCATGAGAAATATTGTTGGGCAATCAAAATGTTTAAAATTGGAGTATGATAATGGTTTCATAACACAGTCATTAAAAATCATAGAACTATACATTTAAAATGGATAAATTTTATAAGATGTAAGTTATAGACCAATATAGCTCTTTAGAAGTATATAAGAACCATGTCCTGTCTTATCTGTGTCACTGTCCAGAAATAAGGCCGATCTGATTCAGCATACAAATATTTGATTGAACAGTGAAGTTATGCCTAGAATTTCATTAGGAGCTCTGAGGGGTTAAAAACTGGACGAGCAGCAGTCTGTATTCATTGTGAGCTAAATATATATTTGAAGAAACAAGATATGTACAGAGAAAGTTTAAAGTACAAGGTAGCGGCAGCCAGCTGGTGGTGTCATGGTTAAGGGGCTGTGCTCCCATATGGCCAACCACAGTTCATGCCCCAGACCCAGTGGCTTGGAAACCACACTGGACAAGTCTGCACGCATGCCCAAAATCCTGAAAGGAGACTGGAGGACAAGGGATTGTGATGTAATCGTCCCCCTCCTCTCCGGGGGGGTGGGGGGGGCATATGATTTCTCTCTTTCTCTCTTTCTGTTTCTCTCTGGAGCCTAAAAATAAGTACAACTTAGCATTAATTAACAATTTTCCGAATATAAATTTTAGCCATGGAAAGTTAGTGGTATAAATTGCTTCAAAACTTTTCCAGTGGACAACTAAAACAAGCAAAATAACAGCATGGGTAGGTGCTAAAGCTAGGCAACAGTACCTTCCACATGCTCACACTAAAAACAGAACAGGACTGGAAGGCTTCTCCACGGCTAACTTCTAGCTCTTGTCCCCAAACTAGGAGAAGCAGTTATGGTCAATAAAATCCTGAAAAGCCTCATCAATGTCTCCTGGTCTAGCTGTGAAAAGACTAAACCTAAAAATTGGCTACTAGACAAACAAAAACCAGTCCAAGTCCAGTTGTTTTTTTTCTTCAGATCTCACACGACATTCCAAAGACTCAGTGATGGGGTGGCGTGGGGTGAAGTCATGACCATAACATTCAGAAAGCCCACTTCCTGTGGGGCTCATTTCTGATGAGAATACGGACCCTCTGTTAAATTTACCCATATGTAGTAGAGGCGGTGTTTGGACCAAGAAGGGAATTTTCTGACAGGCAGAAGCACTCCTATAACTAATAGGGCAGAATCCTGTAAGCTGTCGCCACACACTTTACTTGAAGTTGAGGCCAACCCAACTAACCACCAGATACAGCTTACTTGAAAAGAAAAAGGTGAATTACATTTTATTTCTAGAATTTGTTCATAACTAGTTTCTTTCCTCCTCATAGAATAACTCAGCCATTAATATTTCACCCTCATTCCTTACAGCTTAATGTATCAAGGGAGGATTGTAAGTGTACCCAGAGAGATAGTAAGGGGAAACAAAATAATTCATTTTCTCCATGAGCAAATAGTACACCTGTATATCCACTCTTATGCAGGGAATAATAATACATATGTGAGTGTGAGTAATTTTTAAAAACAAAAATATATACATATGCGTATGTATACATAAAAAAACACAGGGTCTTCAAAAGCTTTCTGCAACATGTAGGACAAGAAATATGCATTATCAGGAAAAAGAAGCTCAAAATTCCTTTCCCCTCAATTTCCAGAAACTAAATGAAGGAATTAACAGAAAAAAAGATGTACTGAGATCATCTGTTAGCCCCCTTAAAGTATAGTTAAAGAAAGAAATGTACATAAACTGTTTATTTACCATCAGCCTATTTAAAATTTGCATTAAATGTCTTGTAGAGTACAAATACTGACAATTCTAGATACATTACACAAAGATTAGTCCAGCTCAATCTTTTGTATTATTGTTTGAATTGCAGACTACAGAAATGATTTTATCTTTTGTGCATTCATTTAACAACTGTATATTGATTGTGTCTCCTGTGTGCTGGTCATTGTTTTGGGATTGGAGGATGCAGACGTGATAAGGATAAGAAAGGACTTACAATGCAATGAGAAGAGGAGAAATTAAATTTTTTAAAAATCATAGTGATAGGCACTATAAAGATAATATAATATTGTACTGAGATGGAGAGTTACTCCTAGAGTGAAGAAAAGTATGAAAAGAAAGCTCAACTCTGACACATAACTATGTGACATCAGGCAAAGTATTTAGCCTCTTGCACACTCAATGTTCTTTCCTGTAAGTAACCAGTAGCTTTCTGGGGGCAGTGGGTATCAATATTCACCATCATATTTACTTCTCACAATGATTCCTTATGATAGATACTACCAATGTTCACATTGTAGGGATGAAGAAACTCAGGAATAAGAATTACTAGGTGATTTTCCCCAAGATCAGTCAGCTAGTGTGTGTTAGATCTAGAAATGGAGCCCGAGTCTATGGTCTCAAGCACTTTTCTATACTGTTCCCTAAAAGAAGATGTACCCACCTCGAAATGTTTCTGTAAGAATCAAATGAGAATTCATATGTAAATAATCTGGTAGAATAATCTCTGTTTCTTGAGTACTCGGCCAGATTCAGTCAGTATATAGAATATTGGGGGGGGGGGGGTTGGAAAGTATACTTTGCAACTGTAGTAGAGCAAAGCCCTCAATATTTTTCTAAAGTGTATTTTGCTACTTACATAGTAGTTTTGATGTATAATCATAAATATCTATTATGTTTTCTATTATTAATGGGAAATCGGCACATTATATGCTATATTGGGAGACCAGGTGTCATCTTACATCATAGAGCATACCAAGCCCTGTTCCCTACAATGGCTTATTTTTTCACATCACTGACTCTTGTTCCTGCTTCTCAGAATATTTTTATACTATAATAAAAGGCAGAGCAGTGGATACAGTTTCACTTAGAGAAAAACCTAAGTTTTTTATGTCACATCTGGTAGGATGATAGAATAAAACGCTGGCAGTCCTTTTAAGTCATTTCTTGCATAATGACTGAGACAAAAAGTTAGTAGAAGGATGGTAGTTCCTGTGGCCTGCAACTGGGCTTTGCGTATTAACCCATGAACACTGGAGGGCAGCAAAGAGATAGTGAGAAGTGGCAAACTATCTTAGCTGGACACCAGGTGGCAGTGCTTTAGTAAAGGATTTGGTTCATGTGAAGAAAAAGAACCTAAGGAAAGTAATAGGCATTAGATAGAGCTTCACAAAGTGGTGACATTCAAGTAAAAAGTTCAGAGGTGGACCTCTGAGGGGAGAGCATGACAGGCAGAGAGGGCCGAGGCAAGGGGAAAGAGCCTCATGTGGAGTTCTTATCAGGGCTTAAGGAATCTTTCCCTCAAGCCCTTATTCATCCCAGCACATTATTTATTATAGAAGAGACTTGCTGATACACTTAACATTGTGGTAAGTTGATGATTTTCTCATCTATTGATCCTGGGGAAATTTGTATCTAGGTTTTACATCTTCTTTAGTTTCCTTAGAGTTTCGATTGAAACCAGTATTGTCACTGTCCTGGAGACCTCCAGCCACCATGTTCTGGAGCCAGTTGCTTCTCCATAGTCCAAGTGTTGCCCTCTAAAACAATGCATTCTTACTGGCAATAAAGGTTGTATAATTAGGGAAAGTTATGTCTTATTTCCCAAATATAAAAATGAGAATAATAAAACCTATCGCACAGGGTTTGTGATGTTTAAATTAGATAATTTTTCAGAATCATTATGATTCTGAAATGTGCAATACAGTGTCTGATCAACTGTCTTTTTTCCTAGTAAAACCTACCCTTCCTTCCTTCCTAGGTTTGTGGCCTAGTACTGCTTTTTCTTCTTTCCACACAGGTTCAATGATCAAAGCTTCTAGAAAGCTTACTCAAGAATCCCTTCCCTGAAGGTAGTCATCTTCCTCTGTTTGATTAATGAGCCTCCCATTAAGGCCTCAGTGTAACGCTGCATCAGCCCAGTGCCAGGGAAACACCTAGGCACCGAGTTAACCCTTCCCAATCCTTAAGTCACTTGGGAGACTCTTAACCCTTTCATTGGATGTTATCTTGGGAGGCTATCGACCCCTTCATTGGATATCGTGTTTCTTTTTCTTTTTTTTTTTTCAGAGAGAGATTTTTGCTCTAGGGCACCGTGAGCTCACCAAAGAGACAGAGAAATGAAAAGAGAGAAATCACACTCACACACCCACCCTCGGAGGGATGACCATGCCACAATATCTTGTCCTTCATTCTCCTCTTGGGATCTTAGGCAGGAACACACACGTGCCTGGCATGAGTTTTAGGTCTCCAGGTCTTGGACGTGAACCATGTTTGACCACATGGGAATCCAGCAACATAACCATTATGCCATCTATTGGTAACCATGGACATAAACTTTCTTGAATGGAATATTTCAGTTTTGCCACTTTTATTGATTCTTTTGTTTTAAGGTTTATTTATTTATTTGCTAGGGGGTTGCAGGTACTCTCCAGAGAGACAGAAATAGAGAGAGAGAGAGGGGGAGAGAGAGAGGAAGAGAGAAAGCAGGAGAAATCACCTTCCTGAGGGGATGGCCATGCTACAATCTCTTCCTCCATTCTCCTTTTGGGGTTTTGGGCATGCATACACATGTACCTGTCGTGACTTTTTCTCTCCTTCTTTCTTTCTTTTTTCTTCCTTTCTTCCCTCTTTCTTTTTCTTTCTTTTTTTTCTTCCTTTTTCCTTTCTTTCTCTTCTTTTTTTCTTTTGCCATAACGTTATGCACTCATCAGAGAGAGACAGAGACAGAAAGTAAGAAACCACCTCCAGGGGGATGGCCAGGCTGCAATCCCTTCTCCTCTGTTCTCCTCTTGGGAATTTGGCCATGCAGGCACATGTGCCTGGCCTGATTTTATTTCCTTTCTTTTCTTTCTTTTGTTGCCTTTCCTTTTATTTCTGTTTCTTTTCTTTCCTTTTTATTCTTTTTGGTAGAGATTTTTTGCCTTAAGACCAGGTCCAGGACTTGAACCATGATCTGCCATTTAGAATCCAGCACATTAACCTCCATGCCACCTATTGACCCTCATTCTTTTCTTATTAATTTGCACGATTTTTTATATTTTCTATATTTGAATTCTTTGCTCAGAAATATGCATTGCAAATAAGATTTTCTAGTCTGTGTTGACTTTGAACATTCTTGTTCATTTGCATTTTGGGCTATTTAATTATTACTATTATTATTGATTGACAATTCATAATTGTATACATTTATGGGGTACAATCTGATGTTTTGATAAATGTGTACAAACACATATGTGCACAAGCAGGCACAGAAAACAAATGTGACTATGAAGGTTAGAAATGCTTTTCAAAATTTCACAATGTTTTTCATATATGTAGGATCAAAAAAAAAAGTGCAAGTCATAGAAGTAGAGAGTAAAATGATGGTTCCCAGAGGCTGGAGAGGGGGGGAGGAGGGAGTGGAGAACAAAGTTGTCCAAGAACAAAGTTTCAAAGAAACAGAAAGAATAAGTTTTAAGATCTGTCCCACAGTAGGGTGACTAGACTCAATAATAACATACAAATGCCTTATTCAACTTTATGACATTTCATGTAGAATTGCTTCTGACCAAGAAGCTTGTTTTATAGAAAGTCAGGTGGGACTTTGGAGGGGCAAGGAAGACAAATCATGAAGTGTGTAGCAGAGCGAGTGCTGAAGCTGCAAGCACCTTGGGATCACCAACTTCCAGCCTTTCCCACATAATTTAGTGAATTTCTCCATTACAAATGAAAAAATACACAGATTTTGATAAAGTTCTCCATGAGTTTGAAGCAGAAACAGATGCAGTGACTAGAATGAATAAAGGCATTTCCTCCATACCCAGTAATTTGCAAGTCTATTCCCGCATGTGTTAAATCTTTTTTCTTATTTATTTGACTTTATTTATTTATTTTTATTAGTTTGCTATAGGGCATGTGCACTCACCAGGGAGATAGAAAGAGAGAGAGAGAGGGAAAGCGGGAAAGAATACAACCAGGTCTGGGACTTGAACAACAGTCATCCATGTGAGAGTCCAATGCCTTACCCACTACACCATCTTCTGGTCCCTGCATGTGCTAACCCTTATCAACCTACCCAGAATAATACCTGTGGGATCCTCAAAGTCTGAGGACCATTGGAAAGCTGGATGGGGGACAGATGCAGACATGTTCTTGAGAACCTGCTGCTTCCTCTTAGCAGGGTTTTTGTGGGTGTGGTAAACAGGAGCCAGAAGGACATAGATGGGGAGAGGAGCATTAGAGGGCCATGTTGGCAGGGAGGACATTTTTTTCTTTCCCATCCAGCTTAAACACAAATTACTGATTGAATGGAGGCCCCATACCTGCAAAAGCGACTTACAGTCATATTCAAGATACTCTGCCAAACTTCAGAAACAAACTCCAGGGACAGTTGCTCTCCATAGGACATGAAGTAGAAGCTACAAAAACTTCAATCCTGAAGATTCTACCAGGGGACCAATCACTGCTGCAAATGGTTCAGCAATTTGCTGTTAACGTTGAGAAGAAATTGAAGGGTTGGGACCAAAAGGACACTCTGGAGCTCTCAGGTGATGCTAAAATCAATCGTATTTTTCATGAACACTTTCCTTCTGAGACAGTAAAGATGGAATTCAATGAGAAAAAATTGCACAGATAAATAAGCTCTGCAATCAAAAACACACATGGTATCAGGACCGGGTTATGATATCATACTCCAGATATGATATTTGAAGCAATAGTCAAAAATGGATTGTAAAGCTAAAAGGGCCTTCTTTGAAAAGTATGAACCTGTTAACACAAGAATTAATCAAAACTGTCAAAAAGTGTACCCAAAAAATGGCAAACCTCCTCAGACTCTCTGAGAAAACCAAAAGGGTCATTGCTAACCATGTTTGTGATTAAGAAGGAAAGAGAAAAGAGCAGGTACTGCTATTGATTGATATTCAAGTCTCCTACATCAATACCTACCCAGAATAATACCTGTGGGATCCTCAAGGTCTGAGGACCATTGGAAAACTACAAAGACCTCACTGACTTTGCAAAGTGTGTGAAACACCTGATTGTCACCTGCGTCCCCACTGTGCTTTGTCTAGAACACACACTGTGAATTTCTCTTTCAGTGCCTCTACCTTCTTTGAGTGCAGTCTGTGTCTAGAAGAACTCTGAGTCAGCCTCAGAGAGCTCAGCTCCCTGGCCATGGGGCAGGGGTATTTACTATTCTCTCAACAAAGCAGATGTCTCTCCTATGCAGGTGAAGCCATGTGTGTCTGAGACACTCATTACTTTCGAATGCTGATCTGCAGTTTGTTCTTGAACTCCCATAGATAAGCACTAGCAGATGAACATTCGAAATTTGGGAACAATTTCTCACATTAACTTGAATTATCAAATGAAATGCACAGTATACAAGCTATTTTGATTTCCCTAAATCTCAATGGCAGAGACCTGCTTTAAAAAAAAACAAAACAAAACAAAACAACTGTCCTGCATGAACTTAGATGAAATCTGTTTGGATAAGCATTCTCTTTCCTATAAGGTGTATTAACTTTAAATATGCCTGTCTATATATATTGCTGTTCTTCACAGATACTGTCATATACTAGGTTGTCAGAAAAGTCATGATGTATTTTTCCATTTCTCTATGCAAAAATGCAGCATGACTTTCCAGTCAACCCAACAGTTATTATGGTTAGTTATTTGGGATTGATAATTCATCATGTGGTATTTACTTTTTTTTTAAACTCCACAATATTTATTATTATTATTTTATACATTTAATCACTATACATCATTTAACTTGTAGTGAGAATTTACCCATCATGAAATATATCTCAGACCAGTCCAGTTGAGAATATTATACATGATATTATCAACAGGTAATAAACCATTTATGTTTCCCACGAATGTCTTACTTTTTTATTTTTCTCCCTTATTTCTTTTTTGACACTTTTCCCCTTTCCCTACCCCTTCCACACAGTCTCCAGTGTCCATAACTATTTTCAGTGTTTGTATGCCCTCCAATCTTTAGGCCTCTACCATAGAGGGCAGACAGTTGGTATATGTTGAGTGGAGACATATGATGTCTCTCCTTCATAGCCTGACCTGCTTCACTTAGCAATAAATCTTCCATATTCCTCCACTTTCTATCAAATGCCAGGGTCTTGTTGTTCTTTCTAATGGCTGAATAATATTCCATGGAGTATATGTATCATACTTTTTTAATCCATTCATTTGTTCTTGGACATTTAGGTTGGTTCTAGGTCTTAGCAATCATGAATAATGCCTCAATAAACATAGATGTGCAAACACTTTTCTGACTGAGCATTCTCCTGTCCTTCAGGTCGATACCTAGGAGTGAAATTGCTGGATCATATGGTAGTTCTATTTGTAGGTCTTCGATGAACCTCCATGTTGTTTTCGACAGTGGCTGGACCAACTTACATTCCCACTAACAATGTAAGAGAGTTCTCCTTTCCATCATGTGGTATTTTCAAGATCTTGGAAGGGACCAGCAGTTAGCATAATGGCTATGTCGATGGACTCTCATGTAATCAATCACGGTTTGAGTCCTGGACCCGGTGACTTAAACTCACACCAGGCGTGTGTGTATGTGTGCCCAAGATCCCAAGAGGAGAATAGAGGAGAAGGGATTGTGGCGTGGCCATGCCCCCGGGGGGTGATTTCTCGCTTTCTATCTCTCTGTCTCTCTCTGTCTTTCTGGCAAGAGCACGCACCCTATGACAAAAACCTCTCCAAAAAAAAAAAAAAAAAAAAAAAAAAAGATCCTGAATTTGTATGTTTTCTTGCCCTTTAAGGGCCTATTTTTGTTTGATTTAAAGAATATTGCATCTAACTCTAAAATATGTTTAAGACACGTTAAAAAAAGTAAAAGTCAAGTGTATCAGGGACTTGAGGTGCTAGCTGTGAGCAGAGATTATGAAATGGACAACAGAAGAGTGGTATAAAAAGCACCTACAGGGCTAGCCAGTGGTGTGATGGTTAAGGCAACTGGATCCCACATAGCCAACAGCATGATGTGAGTCTCAAACTAGACAGCTTGAAAAAACATGCCAGGTGTGCCCAAAATCTTATATGAGAAACAGAGAAGGAATTGCAGTGTGGCCATTCCCCATTGGAAGTGCTTTTCACTTTCTTTGTTTTTTCTCTAGCAACATATATACCCTCTATTCCAAAACATTTTTTTAGGTTTTTGCCATAACAAATTTAAGAAACAAAAGCAAACAACTACAATCACATGATCATTTGCAGAAACAATGATTGTAGTAATCCTGAACTTTTCAAATAAATACATATTTATGTATGTATTAACCATTTAGCTCTCCTCCCATTTGTCTACATTTAGCAGCATAAAATGAGCCAATAAAAATCCTATATCTAAAAATCCTATATTTTGGAGTGAAGTACAGGATACTGATGTCAGAGCGTGCCTCAGCTAGGAGAAGAAAGAACATCACCCAAAGATGGATAAATAAACTTTGTTTTCTCTTTCAGGGGGAAGAGTTCACATGTCTTTGGTTAGATGAGGACTATTTGCATTTTCTATTAGCAGGGAATCTAACTTTTCAATTGTCTTTATTTGAAACCTTAGTGTTGTTAAAAGAGGGATATTTGGATGCCATGATGACAAATGTATTTTCCAAATATGCTTCTTTGTATTGCTCTGGGTCAGGACTGGTCATGAGAGAAACCTGTGCAAGATTTGGACGGTAGGTGTGATGCAGCTACCGTGTGTTTTTGCTTTTCAGGTTGGTGTAGGATCTGGGCACTGTGGCCACTCACACATGTTGCTGGTGGTCTGGGTAAGAGACAGGCAAGTTTTAGTTTTCCTTGTAGGTTCTAATTGTCCTCAGGGGTTCCAGCACTTCCTTACTTACAAATCAGACTATGTGCAATCTCTTGTCCACATCTCAACTTTCCTTCCTGAATGTGAACATAAAGGCCCGACGGTAAATTCAGTCAAGGAAAAAAGCTTTCCCAGATGCCTCCACCAGCTCCAACAATTACATAAACTCAAAATTAATCTCTAATTCCACGTCACTCATGGAGGTTCTGCTTCTTGGACACCTAGCAGATATGTAGCTTAAGGGAAAAGGTCTTGGAAAATGTTTTTTATGGCAATTCCAGACAACTAGACTCAGATTTATAATGTGAGCATCTTTAAGTAAAATTGCCATTTTAACTTATTATGAGGCAAATTTTCTCAATTTAGCACTTTTAGACATATTCTGTATGGCTTATTTTAACCCAAAACTTACTTCAAGACTGAGAATGTACTAGAAGAAAGTTGCTATGCACACCTGTTTCCAAGTGAAATAGGAGGTTTTACGTAGAATTAAACTTCTGATCCAGACCACAGATTAAGCAACCAGTCACTGCTTGTGTGGGATCTGCAGGTGTGACCTCAGCTGGACTCCTGCAGCAGAGGGATAGTTTTTCTTATTAAGCTCTGGGGTTTTTGTTCAGCTTTTACTATTACTTCAAACACTGTGAGTTTTCTGAAAGCACAGAAATACTTTGCTGAATCTTCTAGTTGTAAAGACGAAATGGTGAGGCTGATCAATTTAGCTGATATCGTCAAGTCAGAAGAATAGCGACCATTCTTTTCATTTTGGTTATTAGAACTCTGACTAATGATGAAAACGATCTCTCCACCGGGAAGTTGCTTGTACCAAAAAAGAACGTATGTGGTCCAGCTTGTCTCATACGCACACTCCAGGGTGACGGACGTCCCTGCTGGCCTGGATATAGCTGACTGTGCTTGAATAACTTTCTGGGCCACACTGGATCCTGTGGGGAAAGAAAATCAGAAACCAGAGCTGATTCTCTGATGTAATAAATAAATAGTGTAAGAATTTAACTAATGTGAACCCAAAGACAAACCAAACTGAAGTCATACTAAGCTTGCTTTTCTTTAGCCCCCCTTTCCTCACTGAGTCCTTCCGAAGCACCTTACTACTGTGTGCAGTCCTTTCGTCCTTTCACCCCCTACAGTCTTGCCCATGTTTGGAACCCTCCATACCAGAGCAGGTGAAGGCCACTGTCACCCACAGCAGGCTGGAGAGCAGCATGTGGCCTGTGTTCCTACTCAGATGTGTTTCCTTCACCCTTAAGTACAGGCGTCTCAGTGCCTGGTGGTGTGTGCGCGTAGTTTCTAGATTCTGATTCTGCTCACCAAAACAGGAAGTGGTGTTTCTCATGTTCACAGACCACATGGTTATACGCAGATGAGGAAAGTCTAGGTTGCCCCAACTCTTTACTTGGTTTACTTGCTTTTTCCTGATAGTAAGTTAGGCAGTGTCTAAAATGGGCACATGAGGAAAACAGTTTGTATTAAGCACTGGAACTGAGAGAAACCGCACAGTGAGCAAGTCGACATTTGTTGGTATTATTCAGTGGAATAATTCTGAGGTTGCATTCATTTACCATTACTAATTTATCCTTCAATTTATCATCATGAGACATGAGTCCTCCTTGTAATCTACTTCCTGGTCTTCAATGTATTAATTTTCTCCAGAATCCAATGTAAAAAAAAAAAAAAATTTAAACTCATAGATCTTTGACTTTTTCTGTTAAAGGCAATCTTGTTAAAAAGCAAAAACAAAACAAAACAAAACAAAAAACCTACTGTGTCTCTTCCTCCTTACTAAGTTCTGGGACTTTGCTTAAGTTGTACAAAAAATATAGTTTCAAAACAAGTTATACTTTGAGAAACTCTTCAGATACTTCAGGTCTTTTGTTTGTTTATTGCATTTTAAAACTTTATTTCAACATAACTATGTTTACGGAAATACACTCAGATTGGTTAACAGAATGCAATTTAAGTTTACTTATCCTGTGCAATTTCGATCAAACACTCGGTTCATGGTTTAAGATTGAGGGGAAAAAAAAAGGGTGTTCGATCTATTTTCATCTACCACCAATGTTTGAAAGATCTTTCATCAAATGTTGCTAAAGAAGGAAGCAAAAACCTTGTGAAATTTACCTTTGGTTTGCCTCAGAAACTAACGTGTAAAAGTTTAAAATCTGTTTAAAGAGACATCTTTCAATGTTTTAATGCCAGTTTATGAAATTCAATAAACTAATGATGTGGAAGGGGATGGGAGGGAGCCTTTATATATAGATGTAGAACTACAGAAACTGTCTAATCCAGTTAATATTGCATGTATTAATAGATTGTACCTGCACACAAAACAAGATTCAGATAAGTTCTTCAATCTGAATTAACACTATCAGTTTACTTCATCTGCTAAGTCAACAAGAAAAGTAGTCAAATAACAGTTACGTTCTTCTGATTTAGGCAAAAAAAATTTTTCAAAGAAGAAATTAAGTTTCATCCCCAGCTTTTCAATCCAGAAGTAGTAGTAAATTGCAGGCAGGTACTCCTCCCTTTGTCAGCACTCATGGGTGACATGCAGTGAGGTCTTCCAGGGTTTGCATGTGTACCAGCACTCACATGCTCACAGTCCTCCAAGGTAATGACCACAGGACTGGGGAAGTAACTATAAAAAATAAAATGATCCTTCCTGGAAGACTAGAGCAAAACACTCAGTCATATTTAAGATTTCATGTAATAAAATTTATGAAATTTTATGAAATAATTTTTATGAAATTAAGAATATAATATAATTCTTTCAAAATCAGACTTTGAGTTTTATTTCTCATATTCTAGAAGGGATCAGGATATTCCATTTGGTTGCCTTCACAAGTAAATTGTACTTACTAGATCATATGTCCGGGAAGTGTTCAGTTATCACACTTTTTATCCCATTGACCTCAAAATAATGTCACTTTTTAAATTCTTTGGTTAGGTATATTTTTAAATTTGTAAAATAAAGTCATGCTAAGAGTGCAAGTTCTCTGTGGCACAATGTTATAACCCACTCCTACAGAACATGACATCTATAGGCTCCAAGCACTTAGGGCAAGTCAACACCGAAGAGATCGGTGACTGAATTTTGATGCTGTTACATGATTGTGCAAAATATACCTGTCAATCTTCCATTTGGTTTCATTGTTTTAATTATTTAGTACAAGGGGACCCAAAGGCAAATATATGGCTGGAAAAGAAATTAAAGACAAGACCTCTAAAATCATTCCTGCTCCTTGATACAGCTCGAAATAATGTAACAATGAGTGAGAAAGGAAAAAGAGTGTAATTATTTGGGCATGTTTTCCTCTGTCTCGTATTACCTCTGAATACTGACAGGCAGCCAGTGACCTGGCTTGCAATTATTTGTGCCTGAGCAGATGGAGGCCAAGAGTGCCCACAGCAGCCTGGGGAGATGCGTGTGGTGGGATTCCCTCTTCTAAGGACCCTGCTCTGTGCCTCTGACAGTCCAGGTGCAGGGCCTCGGCAGCATGCAGTGGCTGCCTCTGAACTGTGGCTTCTGGCTGGATCATGTTTGAATGTGTTATGACACCTAGGATGATAAACTTTGCCCATCCTAAACACTAGCTTGACAAATGATTACATCTGGTAAGAGACACGCATGGAGTTTAATATTGAAAGAAAATTATCATAGAATTGGAAAGAGACTGTGCATTTAAAATTTCCAAATTTAGTAGATTAATCTGTGACAAGATCTAAGGGATTTATATGAAACAACATTTATTATGGATCATGGCTGTGAATACAAATATTCATTCATGTTTTGATTCTGCTCAATCCAATTCTAAGCACATTGTCCATCAATCCTTGGCTTCCCTATGGAGACAGACCAGAAGTCATCCCTTCCCTTCCTTTCTGCTTACCCACAAAGAACGGGAAACAATAACTTCATGACAGCAAAGCATCTGCTCAGAAAAATGAAATCAAAATAAACTTTCAAGTCCTGTAGTCTCTTTAGTTGTGTATTGGAGTATCAGTGGTCATAAAGTCATATTACTTATAATGTGAGTTCTAGAAAGGGAGAATCCAAGAGACCTCTAAATTATTCAATTGCATTATTGCTATGAGTACACATGTATTTTTGGTGTTATTCTGCAATATTTAAACATTACCAGGAAGATGAAACCTCTCACAAAATGCTATTTTACCAATAAAATATTTAAAATTATTAATAGTATAAATGCTTATCCAAAATAAAAATATTTCTATCTCCAGACATTGAAGGAATGAACTTTTTTTTCCTATTTTTATACTAAAAATTCATTTAGCGAAAATGTTTATGTCAAGCTCTTGAATTCTAAAAAAAATTATTTTCTTTTTACTTCTCCACAAATGGTCTACCCGGAATATATTTGGAAAAGTAGTAAGTTTTCTATTCTCCGTTCTATAGACCAGTGGGCACAGTAATAACTTTGGTTGCTTAAAATAATTTTTTAACAAATTAAATAATTCTCACATAGAAAAGTGCAGAAAAATTTATAGCAAACACCTTTTTACTCAACAATAAAAATAAATAGATACTAGGAACCAGCAGACGGCATAATGGTTACATCACTGGACTCCCATGTAGTAAACCACGGTTTGAGTTCCAGACTCGGCAGCTTAAAATTTACTGTGGGCATGTGTGCATGGGTCCCTGAAATCCCGAGAAGAGAATGGAGAAGGGACTGTGGCAAGGCCATCTCCCCTTGGGGGTGATTTCTCACTGTCTGGTGAACGTACACACCCCATAGAAAAATATCTCTCCAAAAAAAGGATAAATAGACATTTAATTTTGCTATGTTAACTGCAGATTTTCCTTCTGCCTTTTTCTCAAACATTACAGACAAAGCTAACGCAGTAGCTTCTGTTTTTCTTATCTTTCCAAAGTATTAATAGTAACAACTAGTAAAGATTCTATGGCTATTTATTTTTATAAATTTTACCATTATGGATAGCATATGCCCCAAAATATATAGCGTTCTGTTTATATTTTCAGATTTCTCATGAATCATATTATGTAGAATATATCATTCTGACCATTTTTTACATTCAACATTTTATTTTTAAGAATGATTTTTTAAAAGATTCATTTATTTAATTTAATTTAATTTAATTGTATTATTATTAAATTTAACCAGAGAGAGACAGAAACGAAAATGGAAAGTGAGAAAGCATGCCACCAGGTCCGGGACTCATACCATGGTCAGCCATGTGGGAATCCAGTGCCTTAACCACCACACCACCTGTTGCCTGTGGTTTTTATTTTTTTAAGAGAGAAATTTATGCTATAGGGAGCGTGCACTCACTGGAGAGACACAGAGAGAAAGAGAGACAGCAAGAAATCACCCCCAAAGGGACTGACCACGCTACAATCCCATCTCCTCCATTCTCCTCACGCCCAGCAAGAGGTTTAAGCCGCTGGTCCAGGACTCAAAATACGATTGACTGTGTGGGAGTATAGCAATGTAATCGTTATGCCATCTGCTAGTTCCTTAAGAAAATGTTTCTAAGAAAATATGTTTAGAACTATTTCTTTGTAATAATTGTCTACTTTCATTTATGAATAAGTGGGCGTGGTGGCGCCCGCCCTATGGCAAAAACCTATGGAGGCTGGAGGATTGTGGCATCGAGTCCATTTATGAACAAGCTACTGTTTTTCCACTCTAGTATTGATTAATTGTATTCATTATTTTTAAACAGTGCTACAGTTAGTGTTCTCATAAATGCCTCCTTCCTCAAAGATTTAAACTCCTTTAATGTAATTAGCAGGAATTGGAATTGGTCATTTTTTTGTGTATGTTTATTTGCTTACCTGTGAAGGCAAATTAGTTTTGTTTTCCTAAGTGGTTACATGAATTAACCTCTGTGTGATTGTTTCTCTCCATGTGGAAAAGTGTTACAACCCTATCTCCATATAAGCTTGTCCTACCTCATATGACAAGCATTTAACTTCCGTTGGTCTGATAGAAATGAAATTTAAAATTTCTGCGATATCTCTATATTTGTCTGTATTTCAGTGTTTCTTATTATTTTTATTAGTTTCCAACTGTTCCTATAACAAGTCACAAATTTGGTGGCTTAAAACAGCACAGCTATGTTCTCTAACAACCTGAGGTCACAAATTCACAGCAGTTTCTTTTTTTTTTTTTTTTTTTTGGAGAGGTTTTCACTGTGGGGCGCGTGTACTCGCCAGAAAGAGAGAGAGAGAGATATAGAAAGCAAGAAATCACCCCCCAGCGGGGATGGCCACACTGCACTCCCTTCTCCTCCATTCTCCTCTTGGGATCTTGAGCACGCACACACACACACCCAGCGTGAGTTTAAGCCGCTGGGTCCGGGACTTGAACCGCAGTTGACTACGTGGGAGTCCAGTGACATAGCCATTACGCTACCTGCTGGTCCCAGTTCACAGCAGTTTCAAGTGAGCTGAAATAAAGGAGCCAGTTCTGAGTTCCATCTGGTGGCTATCGGAAATAATTTTCTTGCCTTTTCTACCTTCGACAGGCTGTCCTCATCCCTACATCAGGTCACTTTTTTTGTCCTGGCTCTTCGTCCCTCTTATAATGACCCCTTGTGATTACATTGGGTCCACCTGGATAGTGCAGAATAATCTCCTCACTTCAAGATCCTTGAATTACCACAACTGCAAAGTACCTTTACCCAGGTGCTATTCAGTCGAATTGTGGCCTCTCAAAATTCATACACCGAAGTCCTGATCTTCTTAGAATGTGACCTTATTTGGAAATAAGGCCAGTGCAGGTGTAACTAGTTAAGTTAAAGTGCGGTCATTCTAGAGTAGGGTGGGCTGCTCCTGGTCCAACATAACTGGAGTCATAAAAATCACTTCATCCAGAGACGGGGCTCACACAGTGGGGAGGTGAAGGGGGAGATACAGGGAGGACATGACCTTCAACCAGCTGGGGAGTCAGCTCAGACTCTCAGAAACCAAAAAGGAGATCCGGAGCAGATCTTCCCTCACCCTTGGAGGGAGATGGCTCTGCCGAATCTCGGTTTCAGACCTCCAGCCACTGGTACCATGGGCAGTGCATTTCTGTTCTAAGCGGTCCGGTCTTTGGTTTAATATGGCAGCTCTAGAAAACGAATGCACCGTGTCAGGTAACACACTCACGGATGCTGGGGATTAAGACCCGGGCATGGCTGGGAACCATTTATCAATTTACCACATTGTTTAACCACATTGTTTTCCATGCTTTCCATTTTCAACATTATCAAATATGTATCTTCTGTTAAGGTTTATCAAAAATATTCAGCATTAGATTTTTCCCTTCATTGCTTTGTGTTTGTTCCCGTTTCATTAATTTCAGTACTTACCTTTATTTTTGGTTGAAATATAACTTATAGAGTGAAATAAATGGGTCATAAGTGTAGTTAGAGGAATTTTGTGCAAATGGCCCACAGATCTGACTACTGTGCTATTTACCCACCATGGATTAGTTTACCCATTTGAGAAATGCATATAAATGAATCAAACAGTCTGTGTACCCTTTTGTGTGTGGCAGTGTTGCTAGGCACTATAAATCTGAGGTTTATTTATGTTGCTTTGTGCACCAGTCAGTCCATTTTACAGCTGATTAATATTCCATGGAATGCATATTGCACTATTTACCTATTTACTGTCTTGTTTGCAGACATTTTCTTCAGTATATTGCTATTATGAATAAAACTGCTATGAACTTTCTTGTACACGTCTTGAATAAATACCTAGCAGTGGGATTTCTGGTCATATAGTAAGAGTACTTTATACCAAACTGTCAAATGCCTTTCCAATGTCATCAGATCAATTGGCATTTCATCAGCAATGTATCAAAGTCCCAGTTGCCCACGACTGGTTGAATGCTTGTAAAAAATCCATACTTTGTGTACTATTAATATTTAAGTATTAGGTATTATTAATGCTTTAAGTATTAGGAAGTCTGTTACAGGTTGATCACTCATTAAGCCCTCTAACTTCCTTTTATTTACAGTAATAATCACTTTCACATACTGCCACACTAGCATCTGTACATTTATTTCACCACCTGCCTGTGCGAATGAGAACTGGTCTATGTCTCCGCCAGCCTACCCCACACTGAGGTCGGCCGGGGCCCTGTCTGCAGGTTTGGGTCAGGCTGCAGGTGTGTGGAGAGCACTGTGCGCTTGCTGCACAGAAGTAGGTGGCTGAGTCTCCGGGCTGGGAAGCAGCGATGTGCAAAGAGAAACGTTTCTCACTTTTACTGAAGAAGGTTGTGAATCTTCCAACTTCATTTTTATTTTCAACTGATCGTATGCTTGCTATTAACTCAAGGCCTTTACAGGGTATTGCTTGTACCATGGGAAGTAATAAAATGCACTGTTCTCATAAGAACAGTTCAGAATTGAGATCTCTCCTTCTCGGAGCACCAAAGACTGAGGACCTTGTTTCACCTGCTGCTGGTCACTTTTCTCCTGCTGTTGGCCACTCACCCCTGCTTAGAAAAATACAAAAAGTCATTAGCCCCCAAATGTATATTTCTTTTGTAAACATCTGCCTGCATGAATTTGTACAACACTTTTCTAATTCCCCCACACAATGAATATCCCGGGGCTTCTCCACAACTTACAGGATAGTAGAAGCCATAGGATTAAAAATGATGCCCCTAGGGTGGAGTCCATTCCTCCTGGTACCAGAATTCAGGTGGTCTTCCAATCTCACCAGGCAGCTGGAGCTCTGATGCTAAAGTCACATGCACGTTTGCTCTTTCAGCAGGCCCCGCCCTCTCCTAAGTGCTTTTACTTAGAGATGTTTCTGTCAAAGTAAGCATTCCCCCCATTTTATCCAAATCTAGAACTCATCAAAATACATTTACTGGGAATCAGAAATCTCCTCCTTACTCACAGTTGAAGATCACTTTAGATTTTTTTCCCCCATGATCCCCCTCTATCTTTTCCTCACATGTCCTAGAGTATTAAAAATTGTGCATTAGGACAGCTGGGTATGAAAACAGAGATAGTTTCACAATGCTAGAAAAGAAGGACTCCCAGAAAGCCACAGGATTAACATATATAGCGCCTTTCTTTCTTTCTCTCTCTCTTCTCTCTTTCTTTCTTTCTTTCTTTCTTTCTTTCTTTCTTTCTTTCTTTCTTTCTTTCTTTCTTTCTTTCTTTCAAGTTTACTATAGGATGCATGCACTCACTGGAGGGAGAGAGAGAAAGTAAGAAAGCAGCCTCTCCCCACCCCGTACACCCCAGGTAGATGGCCATGTGCCATTTCTTCTTCTCCAGTCTTTTCTCAGGATTTTGGGCATGCACATACATATACCTGGCATATTTTTCAAGCCACGGGTCTGAGACACATTGTATTATAGGTGGCGATGTGGGATCCAATCACCCTACCCACCATGTCACTGACTGGCCCACCTTTCATTTTTATTACAAATACTAATAAAGTTTATCATGGGAGACATCATGCATAATAGTCCCATTACAAATTAAGATCATAAATCAGAACATAGAGAATCATATGGTCCCTATGTCCTCAGGAAACTTAAATTGCATTACAATTTTTTTGACGACTATAATAAATGATAGGAAATAATTAAATCGATTTTATTTTTAAGGTATTTTTTCTAAGATATATGTCAAGTAACTATTTTGAAGAATGCACCAGATAAAGAAGTTAAGACGTACTGGAATGATCTGTTCTGAAGGAGCTTTGATCTTCAAGTGGAGAAAGAGAAGATAGAAACATTCCGGAAACTTCTGAAGATGTGAGCCTGTGGCAACCCAGTAATGCAGCATTTTTGGTAATTCATATCATGAGTTTTAATGTTTATTTAACATTTTCCTCATACTTCATCATCATAGATGAAATATGAAAATAGAAAGAATCAATATCGTCTTGATGTTAACACCAGCAGGACACAGAGGGGAACACTGAGGATAAGTTCCAAAGCAGCCCTACAAGTAGAGGCGATCTGTATTAGAAATAATAAAAGTTAAAAGAACATAAAGAGCACATTCTTTTTTTCTGAGGCACAGAGAGAATTTTGTTGTATTTATTTTGGTGTCATCTCAAATTCAATCAAAGAAAAATATCATCACAGTCCAAGAGGAGACAGTGGTCCACATTCCTCAGTCTACAATCTTGACTCTTTCTCCTCAGATACCCTTGGGGATTTTTTTACTGTTTGTTTAAGTTTTATGTATTATTTAAGTATTCATTTATGTATGTCTTCCATGTGTAGAATATCTGCTAAGCATGTACTAAATGGGTAGTAAGTGGGTCTCAATCATGAAAGAGACACAGTCCTGACCTTCACCCATCCTAGCTCCAGTACTCAATAACAGCTAGATAAACCTTACCAAAGGCATCTGTATGTCTAGACAAAGTGGCATGAAAAGAGTGATGACCTCTGCTTCTGGACCCACTCAGAGAGGGGTGCTGAGGAGGGAGAAGCTTAAACTGGGCCTTAATCCATGAGTACATTTTCCAGGAAAAACAATGGGATTAGAGAATTCTAGGCAGTTTTACTCCGTGTGGCTGGAGGGTGGGCAGTGGATGGGCGACAACCTACATTTATATTAGAGAAATGAATGTAGCCCTGACTTTGAAGAACAGCATGCATCATTCAAAGAAGCGCTGATTTCCAAAGTCGTGTTTTTCAACCATAGACTAGAATAAACACAGGTACTATTTAGGTAGGTGGATGGATTTTACATAGATACATATAAATTGAAGCAGAGCACAAGATATTAATGTACTAAGTGTTTAAAGGATAATGTCTGACTTGATGTGACATGAACTTCTATCTTCTCTGAAGCAGCATTGCCCCTTTGTGGCTGTTCAGGGATGTGACACAGAACAATTTCCTACAGCTTCTTCTTTTTTAAAATACATATGTATTTATCATTATGATTATTTTCAACCTGCAACAGGGCATATGCTCTCACTAGAGAAAGAAAGAAAGTGAGAAAGCAAGCCATCAGGTCTAGGACTTGAACCTTGATGGTCATGTGGGAGTCCAATGTCCTAAACATCATGCCACCTGATGGCCCCTCCTACAGCTTCTTGAAAGTTTGTGTTCAACAAGGGCTGCATAATTATAGCACTAAAATAAGGGACTGAGTCTTCCTCCTGAGTCAATGATTTCTTCAAATGGGAGATTTGGCTCTTGTTGAGGTCAGCTATGGAACCTTGGCTGCTGCCTACTGAGGTGTGTCTCCTGTGGAGCTGGAGGAAATGGTTGGGATGGTGGGCACAGCAGGATAGATCAGGGCTACTGCTATATGAAATGTGCACACCACCTGCCCTGGGGGCTCCTTAGAGGTAAAAATTGGCTCTCTGGCCAAGTTACTAGCTAGGCTCTCCTTTCCCCCATAATGTCAACATCAGATCACTGCAAACTGAGGAAAACACGTCCTTAAATCGATTTGAATTGGATAGTTCTGTATTTTTTCCAACACTTGATATACAGGCACGTCTCAGAGATATTGCAGATTTAATTCTGTACCATCACAGTAAATATTGCAATACAGTGAATCACACAAATTTTTTGGGTCACCAGTGTATATACAAGTTATGTTTATGCTATATTGTAGTCTTTAGTGTGTAATAGCACTATGTCTAAATAAACCATGTCCATTTATTAATTAAAATACTTTATTGCTAAAAAATGCTAATGATCATTTGAGCCTTCAGCAAATTGTAGTCTTTTTGTCAGCGGAGGGTCTTTCCTCAATGGTCATGGCCGCTAACTGATTAGGGTAGTGGTTGCTCAACAGTGGGATGGATGTCTCAATATCTTAAGACAGCAGTGAGCTTTACTTCAACTAACTCTTCTTTTCACAAAAGGTTTCTCTGTAGTATATGATGCCACTTCATAGTATTTTACCTACAGTAGCACTTCTTTCAAAATTGTTAATTCTCTCAAGTTCTGCTACTGCTTTGTCAGCTAACTTTATGTAAGATTCTAAATCTTTTGTTATTTCAACAATGTTTGCAGCATCTTCATCCAGAGATAGATTCCATCTCAAAGAGATCACTTTTTCAGTGCATTGTTTTCTTTTCCCTTTGCACTAGAAGAAAGAGATACACATATTTGCTATCGCCTACTGGGACACATTGTGTGAGGCAGACCTAGATGTGTTTGAGACACCCAATTACACTTTTGACCCTTTTGGAGTCTAGCATGGTAGCTAAATATTTACTTTTATTCTGGCCTTCTATCAACTCTCCTAGATCTAAGTGATCTAAGTAAGAAATTTACAGAATAGGACAAGATGTAGATTGAGAAGGGAAGAGAACGGCCCAAGTCCCAAGCTCATGGAGTCCAAAAGTATCTGCGCTAAATCTCTACCAAAGCAGAAAAAAAAGCTAAGCTGTGCACATGCTGCTGAGAGCCTGTGAGGCGCTGTGGCTGAGGGAAGGGCGGAGCCCGCGGGGGTTCGTGCACAGGCTGCGGGTGTCCCGGGAGCGCTGTGGCTCCACAGCGCAGTAATACACGGCTGAGTCTGTGGTCTGGGAAGAAGAAACGTGCAGTGAGCTGTGGCGCTTGTTAACGACTGTTGTGGCATTTAATCTTCCATCCCGCTTTGTCCCTGAAGGAACGTAAAACAGGGTGATGAGGCGTCCTCCGGGATTTTGGCGAAACCACTGCACTTTGTTTACAGTGGTAGAAAAATTGCACCACAGCGTGGAACTGGCTCCCTCCTGGAGGTTCAGGGCCGGAGGACTCTGCTCCACCTGTATTCCGCTCACACCTGATCAGAGAGAAAGAATCCAAGCTGATGGTACTAACACCTACGAAATCCTAAAAATGCCCCTACAGATTATGAGAAGGATAGAAAGTCTCTGAGATTGTGAGCTCTTCTCCCTCCCTCCCCTCAACAATACCACTTTCAGTTTCCCGGATTGGGACAGTCCCAACTCACAGCAAACCTGGGAGCACAAAAGCCCCAGAAAAATGTCCAGAAGACTCCTCATGATGCTCTGCCTTGGTGCTTGGGAGATTTTAACCATAAAATGTTTACTCTGGGGTGGTGAACTTCAGGTCGGTCCTGGAACTGTTCCTGTCCCTGCAACCAATCAGCTCCTCCCTGCAGACCCCGTGAGGCCCAGGCACTGTGGAGTTCCCCCACTGCACTCCCTGACAGGGAGCCCCACCTGCAGGTCTAAACCTGGCTGAGCATTGGGTGGGGAGAGGTGGAGAGAGAAGGGGAAGAGTCATTATTCTACTGAGTGAGGAACGTTTTCTGATAACCCTGGAGGCAGTGAGGAGTGTGAGAAGTCTGTGAGAAGAAAAGGGAGAGCCCTCCTCCCACAGAAAACACACTCAGCTATCCTAACAGAGCCTGGAAAGAATGATAGAATATTCACTTTAAACCTAAAAGCCTACATATATTTTGACAAAGGGATCTCTACTGGCCTACATATTAATTTAGGTGAAAGTCATTCCATTGCAAAGTAATAGGAACACACATGCGTATGATACACCTACTGAATTCTGCTATCGGAATGTAGAGGATATAAATATTTAGACTTTCCTGGAATAATCAAAATTTGTGGTAAATATTGTTATAAGAAATGACCCTAATAAGAATAATTTGTGAGGAAAAAAATAAAGGATTGATTCAGACATCATTTCTATATATTATCCTTCCTGTATTTTATTTTTCTAATCTATCTATAAAAATTTCCTTTCATGGGAACCAGCAGTTAGTGTAATGGCTATGTCGCTGGACTCCCATGTAGTCGACCCCAGTTCGCGTCCCGGACCCGGTGGCTTAGAACTCACGCCGGGCGCGTGTGTGTGCATGCCCAAGATCCCGAGAGGAGAATGGAGGAGAAGGGATTGTGGCGTGACCATCCCCCCTGAGGGGTGATTTCTCTCTTTCTGTCTCTATGTCTCTCTCTGTCTGTCTGGCAAGCGCACGCGCCCTATAGCGAAAACCTCTTAAAAAAATTTCCTTTCATCTTACTTAACTCATCTTCTTTCTAATTGTTATCTTCCTGTTTTTCTTCTAATTTCCCTTCTCATAACATTTCTGCTTCCATATTCTCTCTCTTCTTTTTTTTCCCCTTAGTTTTCTTTGAAACTATAGGAAAGAAACAGAAGGATTATTAAAGAAAATATAGTATTAAATGGTTTTGAAAGAACTTTGAAGTTGTGAAGTAAAGTTTGAGTTTTTCACATATACACACACACACACACACACACACACGTATACAATCCTTGGCACCAAAAATTTTAATTTTTTAAATTAGAAACATTTTGTTTCTATCCTTTGGAATTCTCCATATTTCCTTCTTAAAAGTTTATTTTTTCTTTTATGAGAAAGAGACAGACAGACAGGAACCTCAACAAGATCTTCATACCATAGTCCCCCCAAACCTCAGTCAGCCAAGATTGCAGGCATGTGCGTGTACCCAACTTGTGCAAAGAGGCCTCAGGATATGAACCTGAGACTTTCCCATGAGGAAGCATCAGCATCACAGATCCTTTACTGCTGCACCACCACAGCTGCCCTTTTCATTTTCCTTTTTGCATTATATAATTCTGTTTGATCAAAGAATCTTTTGTAAGAGATACAGATAAAGATAAAAATTACCATGTTTTTCAATTTTTGCTTTTTAAAATTAAAAATTAAAAATTAAATTTAAAATTAAAATCTATTGTTTTTATTAAATTTTTTTCCTTTTACTTTATATTTTCTTCTATCCTTTTCTCTAATTTTTTTCTTTTTCTTTATCTTTACTCATTGCCTTCTCAGCTCCTACACAGTAAATGTCTAGACAGGTACAAGTGAATAGGATCTGAACATCTGAATACATTTAGGGTCAGAATATCCCTCTATTCCCACAGATTCTGATGCACAAAGAGTGAGAATGGAATGGAAGAGAGATTGCAGATCACCTCCTCCTGCATGCCTCTGAACACTCAGATTGAACTTTAAGAATTAGAAGAAATGCACCATTCATGACTAGAAATCACCGCAGGGCCACAAAAAATATGAGAAAGCAAGAAATACCTCTCCTCCAAGGGAAAATAGTAACTCCTCTTTATCCAAAGACAGTTCAATGGAAATCATGGAAATGTCTGATAAAAAATTTAGAATATTCAAAATGATGAAGCTAACAGAGATGGAAGAGAAGAGAGACAATGAACTGCAGAAGAGGCAGGAGAAAGCAGCTGATAAGTTCCAGCAGGTGAGGAAATTCTTGCTAGATCTAAAAGAAGAATTACACACTTTAAAAAAGAATCAAATGGACCTGTTAGAGATGAAGGCTATAATACGGGAAGTCAAAATCTCCCTGGAAAGTATTAAAAGCAGACTAGATCATACAGAAAATAGAATCTCAGACATAGAAGAGAAAATTGCTGGCCTAGAAAAATCCACCACAAAGACAGAGAAAATTGCCCCCCAACATGAGAATATTATACGAGAAATACTAGATATTATCAAACGTCCAAATATCTGAATAATTGGTATCCCAGAAGGGGAAGAGACCCATAAGGGCACTGATCATCTATTCCATGAAATCCTGCAAGAAAACTTTCCAAACCTAGAGAGGCATTCAAAGATCCAGTCCCAAGAAATACAAAGGACCCCCAAAAGAATCAATCCAAGAAGATCTTCTCCAAGACACATTATAGCCAGATTGACCAAAACAGCAGACAAAGCCAAGATACTAAGATTGGCAAGAGAGAAACATCAAGTTAACTACAAAGGATAACTCATCAGGCTGATAGCGGATCTCTCATCGGAAACAATGCGAGCAAGGAAAGAACAGGAAAGTATATTCAGTGTTAAGGTAAAAGCAATTGCAATCAAGGATACTACACCTGGCAAGATTATCCTTCATATGGGAAGAAAACACAAGAACATTCTCAGATAAACAAAACCTGAAAGAATTTACCAGACCAGATCTCCAAGAAGTTCTGCAGGGAGTGCTATATCAGGAAAATTAAATACAGAAATAAGAGTTCAAAAACTAAGAAAATGGAGGGGCCAGCAGTTAGCATAATGGCTATGTCACTGGACTCCCATTTAGTTGACCGCGGTTCGCGTTCCGGACCCAGTGGCTTAAAACTCACGCCGGGCGTGTGTGCATGCATGCCCAAGATCCCGAGAGGAGAATGGAAGAGAAGGGATTGCGGCGTGGCCATCCCCCTGGGGGGTGATTTCTCGCTTTCTGTCTCTATGTCTCTCTCTGTCTGTCAGGCGAGCGCACATGCCCTATAGCAAAAACCTCTCAAAAAAAAAAAAAAAAAAAAAAAAAAAAAAAAAAAACTAAGAAAATGGCCAACTTAATCGTCAGACAAGTCTGGAGTTGAATATTATATCTCAGAATTTACTTGGGAAAATAGAACCACAACAGAAGATAAATTAAATACATGAGACTGAACTGGTGAAATAGAATTTTATGGCTTTTGACTAAAACATTGCTGATTTTCTTCTAGACTTTGTTTTCCAGTTTTAAGGATTTTTGTCTTGTCTTGAGCTGCTGATAGGTTCATGTGCCTACTATTTGAACAGAATCTCAACCTGTTTCCTGGATTTAAGTTTTAAGCATATTTCCTTAGTATTTCTTTGATTTATTAAAGCTAAATCTGCTTTTCTGAAAGTTAAAAAATATAGTAAAAATACATAATTAATGACTGTAGTAAACCACATAGAATCCTCTAGGTGCTACCTTATAGTGTATTCATTCTACTCAGAGTTTCATGCCTAAAGTCAGACATGTATTCATAGATATGTATATATCAGCAGAGCTTGTTATTGAAAGTAGATTATTTAAGAAATTCTGTGAATCAATAAAATGTGGGGGGAAAATGGAATGGAAAACAACTGTTGACACCTGAGATAGTGTGGGAGGAGGGTGGGAAATGGCAGAGGATGAGAAATAGGGGGGAAATATATATATATATATATTACACACACACACACACACACACATATATACATATATATATATATATATATATATATATATATATATGAAACTAGAAATGGAAAATTATTGACTATAACATGTATGATTAAGCCACTATGCAGCATATTCTGGATGGGAAATAACATTTTGTATGCTGTGACAATGCTCAGTGAATGAATGCAATAATTAATAAAGAAAGCAAAAAATAATTAGATTATTAGATACATGCATTACAGCTATAAATTCCTGCACTTGAATCAGGGAAAAATTCCCAAGTCAGTCATTGATTCTGTTTTAAAAGATGGAGCTATTAATTGGAAAAAAAATATTTTGCAAAAAGCTTTCTTTTCTGCTGATTATGATTTAGTTTGTTCCCACACACAATTATTTTCCCCTCTTTACTATTATTTTGCCATCATCTCCAAACTTGCTCAAATTTTTAAATAACTATTAACTATATAACTCAGGGTGGTGCCTCAGTTTAGGAAAAGCCTATAGTGCCCCTTCATAGGCTAAACCCTTAAGAAAGGAATACATCTCCCTCCACAAATATAGATAGCTCAGCCCAGCCATTCTCCTCCATGACCACACCTGTGGACTGACTTGAAGCCACAGAAATGGCCACAGGATAGAGAGTACTATAAACAGGGTCATAAGTCCCCACAGCTCCTTCTAATGAAAATAAATATTTTTTGCATAACGTAATTTTATGTGCTATAAAGAAAATCCACAGAATGGTGCTCATGAATCAGCATAGTATTCACAGTAGTTGTTCACGATTGCTGGAACACATTGAAATATTAAACGACATACTTTTAGATTACATATATTTACATGCTCTCTAAACTACATAAAAGGTGATGTTGATAATTTATTTTAGCAACTGGATGACATTAAAACTAGAACTTTGAGGGACCAGCAGTTAGCGTAATAGCTATGTCGCTGGACTCCCATGTAGTCGACTGCGGTTCGCGTCCCGGTGGCTTAAAACTCACGCCGGGCGCGTGTGCGTGTGTGCCCAAGATCCCGAGAGGAGAATGGAGGAGAAGGGATTGCAGCGTAGCCATCCCCCCTGGGGGGGTGATTTCTCGCTTTCTGTCTCTCTGTCTCTGTCTGGCGAGCGCACGTGCCCTGTAGCAAAAACCTCTTAAAAAAAAAACAAAACAAAACTAGAACTTTGAATAGTTTGTTTTTATTAAAAATATATAATTAATTTAATTTTTAAATAAAATTTCAATTTTATTTAGATACATTTGATGAAGACAGTTTATTAGTATTTGCATTTTGCTTTTCAACTTTAACAAACTTTAAATATTTTTTTAAAAAAATGATTGTTTTTATTAGTTTATATGAAAGTAACTTCAGGTTTGACCCTGTAGCACAGTGCGTATGGAACCGGATTCCATGTGGCCAACCCTGGTTCAAGTCCCAGCCTTGGTGACTTGAGAATCACACTAGACACATGTGAGTGCATGCCCCAAATCCTCATGGGATGAAGAAATGGAAGAAAAAGGACTGCAGCATGACCCTACTCCATTGGGAAGTGCTTTATCTCTCTCACTCTCTCTGGTGAAAATATGTGCTCTCTGGCAACAAAATAAATAAAGAAAAATTTTAAAAGAAAGTAATTTTAGTATGTGCTTCTGCCCTAGATTATAAATAATAATAATTATCTGGGCAATCAGCAGTATTAGAGAAAATGAATTAGAAGAAAGAAAACAGAGAAACCTGTGTAGGCTTGAGAAAGAATGGGCAAGCCATTCATAGAACGACCACATGGGACTTTGGTGTGCCATTGTGTTTAATGTAGACTACTGAATAAAGGTTTTTTCCTTCCTACTATATTGTCTTTGGGAAGAGCACCCTGCATCCTTATTTGCCAGCATTTTTATATGTAATTTTTAGAGTTTATTTATTTATTTCATGTGTGAGAGAGACAGAAAGACAGAAAGCAGCCCAAATAGGGTTTTGACATCATGATCTACCCCAGCTTCAGCCAGCCATAGATCATGAGTGCCCATGTGCTCCACTCAACTTTAATAATATCCCCAAATCTCAAATACTTTTGTCATTGAGAAGAAGTTCTTTGAGGAGATTTCTTTTCTCAGAGGACTTCCACATACTGAAGTCAGGATACTGGGTAAATTAATCTAGAGATAGTAGTTTGATCTAGGCAATTGTCCTAAATCTCCTGATTGAGAGAGATTAATTATATTAAACAAATCTCTGATTTCCTTCTATAACTCTATAACGGCCAACCAGAAGCTCTCTCAACCCCATCACTATCTCAAATTATATGGGGGCAAATAACCCTTCTAATTTGTTGAAAAGTCTGTAACTTAAAGCTGCACTTTGGAAAATGAGATTCCTTCCCTTTCAAAATGACCAAAAAATAAAAAAAAATTTAAAAAAAGAGAGAAAAGAAAAAAGAAAATATATCTCTATAGGAATGAAACTTCTTAAAATTCTGTTTTTTCTGTACTGTTTGCCTTCACAGAACCTGCCAACTTCCAGAAAATAACAGAAGCTGAGTTCTTCAGTGGTTCAAGTTGCATGTCTCAGGTGGTTTGAGTTCAGCTCCCCCTGCAGTCCCGGGTGCTATGGGAGTTGGAGCACAGAAGTACTTGACTGAGTCATTCCAATGGACAGAGGGTTTCCTCATGTGGAAGGAGTTTCCATTCTTCCTAAATTCAGCCTTAAACCCTTTGATGCCCGAAACTAGTCCGCTTCCTGACGTGGACTTCAGGAGAAGCTGGAGTCCTTGGTTGGGGCACTACACGTACCAGAAGAGATACAGTGGAACAGAAGATGAGTAGTTGCACCTCAGCTCCAGTCGGGCTCCAGTCCTCCAGGGGCCAAATAGAGAACTAAGGAGAAAGTCACAACTGTGAACCTTCTCCACCTCTTTCCTGCCTTTCTAGGGCTAAATTTCAAAGTCTTATGATCACATACAGAGGAGGAGGTGTGCTTTGTTGGGCCAGAGACTTACAAGGTGGGAAATTTTTAGAATAAGAAAACAAAATTATGAATAAAAAGAGGCAAAAAGAATAGTTTTTTAGAATGAGAAATAAAATCACAACAAATTTTTAAAAATACTAAAACATTAAGAGAACTATATAATATGTTATTACTTATTTCCCTGGCATGCTCCTATAGTATCTTTGTTAACATATTTTGGGCTTCATGCTTTTTTTTATATTCATTCACTGCATATCATTTAGCATACAAAATGAAATTTCCAACCCAGAATGCACTGAATATTGGCCCAATCAAAGATACTACCATACCTATTATCTTTAACAGATAATTTTCCATTTTGTGTTTCTTAACTCTTTGGCTTCTTTCTTTTTTCCCCTTGATTCCTTGCCTCTTACCCTCTGCTATTTCCCACCCTACTCTCACACCACCCTCCTCTTACATTCTGTCTGGTGTATACAGTTGCTCTCCATGCCTATATATTGTCTTGTATTTCAGTTTCTTCCATAGAGTATAGACAGTTGGTATGTATTGAGTGGAGACATACAATGCCTCTCTTTCATTTTCTGGTTTGCTTCAATTAGCAGTAAATCTTCCATATGTGTCCACTTTCTATCAAATGCCAGGGTCTCATTGTTTTTATGGCTGAGTAATATTCCATAGCATATATGTTCCACACTTTTTAATCCATTTATCTGTTTGTGGACCTTTGGGTTAATTTCATGCCCTAGCAATTGTGAATAGTGCTGCAATAAATGTGGATGTGAGAATGTTTTTCTGACTGAGCATTTTCCTGTCTTTTGGGTAGATACTCAGGAGTGGAATTGCTGGATCATATGGTAATTTTATTTGTAGATCTTTGAGGAATCTCCATATTGTTCTCCACAGCAGATGTACTAATTCACATTCCCACCAACAGTGTAGATTTCCCTTTTCACCACAGCCTTGCCAACACTTGCCATTTTAAAAATGTTTTTAATCTTAACCATTCTGACTGGGGTTAGGTGGTATCACATTATAGTTTGATTTGTATCTCCTTTATGCTAAGAGATGTTGAGCATTTTTCATATGATTTTTGGCTGTTCATATGTCTTCCTTAGAGAGTGGTTTGTTCCGCTCATTTGTTTGGCTCCATACTTCACGAGCTCTTCGTGTTGATAATAAATTTGTAATATTTCTTATATCAAGAAAAGAAAGATAATTGAGTCTTTAGTACTAGCCTGGATGATCAAACTTTTTTCTTACTTCAGTGCATTATGTTAATTATATTATGAATAGGATGATTATAAAGAGACAATATTTTTATACCTTACTCAAATCAGTGAAATAACATCATTGGTAGAGAACTGTGTTATGCATTTATGGCAGCTACTCAAGGAACCACTAAAGGAAGCTATACAAAAAGAGAGAGATTCAAAGCATTATAGAGAAATTGAAATAGAATTCTAGAAAATGTCTAATAACCCACAAGAAGTTGGGAGAAAAAGCTCCGTGATAATAAGAGAGAGAGAGAGAGAGAGAAACAAACAAGCAAAAATATTAAATGGAAAATTAAGTCCTGAGTAAATTGCATAAAATACAAATTTCTACATACACCAGTTAAGGTATAGACCCTGTGTCCAAGGTCCAAATAGGTTGGATAAACGGGGGAGAAGGGCTTATGGAGTGACTGCCTCTCTTGCCACCTCTCTCTGTCTTTCTGTCCCTCTTTGGGGAGCACTTGCACCTCTGACAATTAAAAAACAAACAAACAACTCTATCTGTCTATAAGAAACTAATTTCAAATATAATGACAGGGACCAGCAGTTAGCGTAATGGCTATGTCGCTGGACTCCCACGTAGTCGACCGCGGTTCGAGTCCTGGACCCGGCGGCTTAAACTCACGCCGGGCGCGTGTGCGTGCGTGCCCAAGATCCCGAGAGGAGAATGGAGGAGAAGGGATTGCGGCGTGGCCATCCCCCCTGGGGGGTGATTTCCTGCTTTCTATCTCTCTGTCTCTCTCTGTCTGTCTGGCGAACGCGCCCTATAGCAAAAACCTCTCCAAAAAACAAAAAAAGAAAAAAAAAATATAATGACATAGGCATGTTGAAAATAAAAGGTATATCATCAAATATTAACCAAAGAAAAGTAGAAATGGCTATCTCAGATGAAGTAAGTTTTTAAATAAAGAAATCTACCAGAGACAAAAGGAAACATTATATATTGTAAAACGGATCAACTCACTAAAAAAGACATAGCAATCTTCCATCAGAGCTGAAAAATGAGTGGAACAAAAACTGTTAAATTGAAAGAAGTAGAATCTAGAATCTAGAATTACAGGTGAAGACTTCCGCATGCATCTCTCAACAACTGACAGAAGAACTAGCTAAAAAATCAACAAAGGTAAGGAAAAACTTTACTACACCATTGATGGACAGGCCCTAATAGCCATTTATAGAAGATTTCATTCACCCAACAGCACAATATACATTTTCTTTAAATTCCTATGTAGCAATTACCAAGTAAAAATCATATCATGAGCCATAAAAATCTCAACAAATTTAATATAAAAGAATTGAAATCGTAAAGAGTATGTTCTCATATGACATGGAATAACAGTACAAACAAGTAATAGAAAGATGGCAAGAAAATCTTCATATACTTGGAAACTAAAACAAACTGATTAATAATCTATGGGTCACAGAGATGCTTTGGTGGAAATCAGTCATATGTTTTCCATACATTGAGCTGAATGAAATGAAAATACAACATACCAAAAGTTGCAAGATACAACCAGAGAAAATTTATAGCACTAAAAAATATAAGAGAGAAAAAGTCTCAAGACAATAATCTCAGCATCCACCTTATTGATTTGAGACTTTTCCTTTTCCTCCTAGAAAAAGAACAGAAAATTAACAACCCTAAGGAAGTAAATAATAAAGACAAAAGTAGAAACTGAAAAATGCAATTGGCATTAAAAATGTAATAAAAAATAGAGAAAATCAAGATAACAAAAAGCTTGTTTGTTAAACAGATCAGTAAAATTGATAAATTTCTAGCAATGTAAACACTCCCCTCAAAAAGAAGATACAAATTATAGTATCAGAAATGAAATGGGAATGTTACTAGAGATCTTGCAGACATAAAAAGGGACTTTAGGGGAAAAATTAAGAAAATATAAACAAGTGTTAGTTAATAAAAAAAAAACTGTTTAGCATTATTAGCTATTAGATACAATTAAAATCACAATGAGGGGGTCAGCAGATAGCTTAATGGTTACATCACTGGACTTTCACATAGTTGATTGCAGTTCCAGTTCCAGACCAGGGCAGCTTAAAACTGATGCCAGTATGCCTGCATGGGTGCCCAACCGCTCAAGAGGATGTTTATGATGTGAAAAGCAATGAATGGATTTGAGTCCTCATCTGATCTGAAACTCTAAGAAGTCTCCCTACATTTTTCCACTCTTTCCTTCTCAAAACAATTTTTTTTCCTTGCTTATCTGCAGTTTTTCTCTGACCACCCTTGCTGTACCTTCCCAGTTCATGTTACTGGATCCTCTATTTGATTTCAAAATGTTATGTTCATTCACAGGTTGATTCTAGATCATTTTCTCTTCAAACTTTATGTGCTTCCCATGGGGAATTTTCTCTTCTCTATCTGGTTTTTAAAATATCAAGATGGTGATTTCCAAATCTTTATCTCCATATAAGATCAATGCTCTGAGATATAAACCCATATAATCAACTGCCTATTTCACATATCCATTTAAATGTCTCAGATATAATCTCAACGCATACTTAAATCTCAAAACAAGTGTCAAATTTTGAACGACATATTGAAAATTGAACATTTGATCCCCACCCTTCAAATCTTCTCTCCCTCATTGCCCCTCCCATAGATGGCTCTTCAGTCCACCACACTGTTTGTCATCTCCTTCTTTGTTCATTTGGTTAATATAACTTATCCTACCTACCCTGTCCATTTTAGTTCCTCAAACTAGTTTGACTCTATTTGATTTATGTCCATTTTTGTCACTTTCCTCAATACATTTATTGACTTCTCCTTTAGAAGCGGAGCAGTGAGAAACTTCTTTCTATAAGCAATTTCCTTTTAGAGCATGGAAAGATTTTGAGCCTAGAGAGAAGTGGTAGTTGTACAGCTCTGGGAATGTACTAAATGATACTAATCGTTTGCTTTAGAAAGGTGAATGGCTGGGCAGTGGTGCAGGGGTAAAACACAATGCGCTGCAAGTCTGAGGAGGTTCCAGGCTTGCATTTGGAGATCCCCTGACTACACCAGACATGCACAGGCCTATCCCCTAGGGCTAGTTGGTGTTGGGCTTGGATCATTACATCAAAACCCCATTGGGTTCTCTGTCTCCTTCCCTCACTTATGAGAAAAAAATGAATGAACTTTTTAAAAATTTAAATTAAAGAGTGAACTGTATGGTATGAGAATAATCTCAATAAAACTATGACTTAAACTGAAATTTGTAAATTATAAAATGCAAAGAATTCATTTCTTAACCTCAGAGCAGTATATCAAGTACTATGTGTTTAATTGTTTCTATTTAGAAAAAGTCAACTTAGAAAACTCTTTAATGCAAACATGTTCCCCACCCTGCACACAGGACATGTGATGGGACCTCAGCCAGAGTTTAGGTACTGGGTGCAGGTGCCGGCTGTGCACTGTGCCCAGCAGCACAGAGGTAGGCGGCTGAGTCACCAGGCTGAGACTCTGCAATGTATAAAGAGCTATGTCTTGAAGATGTATCCAGCGAGGCTTTAAGTCTTCCACTGCTTTCATCTCTCTGATTTGGCCGAAGTAAGATCAGAAATGAGAGACCTTTCCCAGGATCCTGCCTGAACCACTGAAGGGAGAACATCGCACTGTCGGTGTAACTGCAGTTGAGAACCAAGTTGTCTCCTTCTCGGACACTCAGAGCTTCAGGACTCTGCCTCACCTCCTGCTCACTGCTCACGCCTGTTCAGAAAGAGAACCACAGGGAGGGGAGCTGGTTGAGGTGAATGATTCTTTGGAAATTACTTTTAAATACATGTTTTCCATCTTCACAGAAACACCCAGGAAACTTTTCCAATACAACTCCCCATCTTTCTTGCTCTTCTCTAGGGAGAACGGTCCCATGGTCTGCATATTCTTTGCCCATTTCCAGCCCCTCTGACTCACAGTCCAGGTACAGCCAGAAGATGAGCAGACCCAGGGGCATCTTCATTCCTTCTGTCACTTAGAATCACTGAATTCCCACTTCTAAAATGTTGGCAAAGACCCACAAGATGAAGAATCTGCGTGGCTGTATTATATGTTCAAAGGTTTCCACAGGAAACACACACACACACACACACACACACACACACACACACATACACCTGCAAAGTGTCAGAGATGGAAATGCAACACTGCCACCTCAGGACCAAGCCCAGCACTGCAAGGAGATGCTTCTTTCTCCTCACCTGTGCCTTCACCTCCCCTTTCTCATTCTCAATAATAAATAAATACAAAATTTGTAGAATGCAGCTAAATCAGTGTATATAAAGAAATTTATAGTATTTAGTGCTGATATTAGAAAGGGAGGAACTTCAACTTTCACTGTACAGCTGCAGTTGCTTTCCCCAGATGACTGTAACTGTTCCACCCTTCGTCTCAGCCCTTGAGGACAGAATTCCCTTAGCTCACTCCCTGGGAAAAGTCTCTTTCCATCATTTCTTACTTATCAGGTTGAAGAAAGAGTTGAGAATCATAATATTCAAAGTGTTCATTTTTTTTTTTTTTGGAGAGTTTTTTTTTTTTTTTTTTTTTTTTTTTTTTTTTTTTTTTTTTTGCTACAGGGTGCGTGCGCTCGCCAGACAGACAGAGACAGAGAGACAGAAAGTGAGAAATCACCCTCCCGGGGGGATTGCCACGCCACAATCCCTTCTCCTCTGTTCTCCTCTCAGGATCTTGGGCATGCACGCACACTCGCCCGGTGTGAATTTTAAGCCACCAGGTCTGGGATGCGAACCATAGTTGACTACATGGGAGTCCAGCGACATAGCCATTATGCTAACTGCTAGTCCCCCAAAAGTCATTATTTTTTGATGACATCATTAACTGGACACCATTATGTCCTGATGTCTAAGATATAAGCTAATAAAGATCTATGTGAGTTATTTACATACAGTTGGATGGAGAAATTCCACTTGGCTGAGTTTTTCTTTTTTATTTTTAAAGAAATGCCATTATAAATATACATATTAATTTGCACATTCTATCCACTAGTAAAAAGAAGTGGAAAGTTTAAATATCCTCCCATACAAATATTTGATGCATCTTTATAGATCTATATGATGATATACTGTACAGTAGAAAAAACTAGGTGGAGTTCAATTTTCTGACTAGCAAATATTTCTCTGACTTATCCAATCAAATCACAGCACTTTGCATATAATGTGATGTCATTTATGTTTTAAAATGTATGTTTGTTATGGGCTTATATCCAGGTGAATAGAAACAGTGGAAATGTGATTGCCAAATGTCTAACGGTAACTGAGAACTTGTCACAGGCAGTCAAACCAGTATCATTTTGGGGTCAGATTGCACACAACCCTTTGCCTGGGTGGACACCTATAGGAAGGTCCTGAGTTCACATCTCAGGACTTCCCTATGCATGCCAGGCACATTCACGCATGCCTGTGATTTGGGCTGACTGAGGCTGGGGGTGGATCATGTGTGAGGACCCTGATGGGGGGGAAGACTGCTTGTCTCTCTCTCCCATGAAAGAAATGAGCAAATAAACTTTTCAAAAATATATTATTTTTATTCTATCTGCTTAAAATGCTTAAATGTTAAACAATTAAAATACATTAATTTGTAACTTAACTAATTAAAAAAATAAAATACTCAGCAGCTATGTAGAAAACTAAGGAAAAAGTTGAATTTTAAAATATTAATTATTCCTTACTAGCAAACTTTCAAAATCCACTTATCTCTCAAATGCAGGGGCTATCATTGAGTAGATGGAGACTGCTCAGACATTTCTTACAGGAATAACATTGCATTTGCAAACTTCACATTGGATCTTTAGCAAGATAGAAAGTTAAATTGGAAACGGGCACATAACCTTTTCTTCCTTCTCCTTTTTGTTGTTCCTGTCTCCATTCTTGACTTTATATACCTTTTCCTTTTTTCCTTTCCTTTTCCTTATTTTGTTTTCCTTCTTCCGTTCAATGCAGTCTCTTGTCCAATACCCTCTTTAAAGGGAGAGTATCCCCCCCCACCACCAGGGAGACAGGTGTGGCCCACCTGCCACCATGCACCTCTCACAGTGTGGCCATGCGCAGGGGTGCCTTTCAAGGTGACCTGGGGCAGGAACAAGGGATGGCGGTGACGCCATTTGTCAGTCATGGTGTTCTGTAAACCCCACATGAGACACTTTGAGCCCTGGTTATCAAACTGTCATACGAGATCATGTACCGTATCCTCCAGTGTGGAGGGGGAACAGGGCACGTCCACTTCTTGTCTTTCATCATTGGCCAAGGAGTGGGACTGTGTCATTTAGCATTGCACATAATCCCTCAGGAGGAAACACATGAGCTTATCTCCAGACCCCCAAATCAAGGCAGATTTTCATTTTTTACTTTTATTTTTTGGCTAGAGGGTGTGTACATTTGCCAGAGAAAGACAAGGAGAAAGTGAGAAGAGAAAGCACCCACTATGGGGCATGGTCATGCCACAATCCCTTCTTATTTTTCATATTATTTTTCACAATCCCCCAATTTTTCATATGTGTGCACATGTACCAGGTGTGAAAACTTCTCAAAAAAAAAAAAAAAAAAGATTGGGACAAGGCGAGGAACCACTGATTGTTGGAAGCTATGCACAGATTGTTCTGCTTATAGCAAAGAAAATAAAATACATCACTGAGGTTAGCAACAGAGATGTGGCTGGTGGAGATGTGGGTTCTACCAATGGAATACTTACATTAATGGAAAAGAGGTGCCACATGGCCAGATTATTATGAGATAACATGCATAATTTTGTTGTTTTGTTGGAAAGAATGTGCATCTGTGCAGTCACTTTCCAAGTGTCCCCAGACTAGAAACCACACTCCATATCACAGCTGTCCCGTCTGGGTTTATGTGAGAGAAGCGCTGGGTTGTTACAAAGAGCAGGACCATGCACAGGCACAAAGACACTGTCTAGGACACCTGGACAGAATGATCTGCAGTCTCGGCCTTCAAGCTCTATCACAAGACTTCATTTTCTATAAAAGTCACATGGAAGGAGGTTCTGAGCTTTGAGTACATTTTTGTTCAAAGAGAATAACCAACAGCTGCCTCGCCCTGAGTTCAGAGCCCCAGCTGCAGGGTTTGACACAAGCTGCAGGTGCCCGGGGAGCACTGTGTGTCCACAGCACAGAGGTACGTGGCTGAGTCTTCAGGCGTAGGGGCTGTGATGTGCAGAGTGCTTTCCTTCTTCGAGGATGTGGCTCTTAGCCTTCCCGTCCGCTTGTCATCCCCATCTGAATACAGCACGAGGAGGAGTTCAGGACCTTTCCCGGGATCTTGCCTATACCACTGTACCCCTCTGAAATAGCTGACAGTGTAGCTGCAGCTGAGGCTGCTGTTCTCCCCCTCCTGCAGCCTCAGCGTCTCAGGACTCTGCTTCACCTGGTCTTCTCCACTCAACCCTGTACAGGAAAATAAAATCAGAAATGATATAAAGATTTTAGTCCAGGGAACCAGCAGTTAGCGTAATGGCTATGTCGCTGGACTCCCACGTAGTTGACCGCGGTTCACGTCCCGGACCCGGTGGCTTAAAACTCCCACTGGGCGCGTGTGCGTGCGTGCCCAAGATCCCGAGAGGAGAATGGAGGAGAAGGGATTGCGGCGTGACCATCTCCCCTGGGGGGTGATTTCTCGCTTTCTGTCTCTATGTCTCTCTCTGTCTGTCTGGCGAGCACACGCGCCCTATAGCGAAAACCTCTCCAAAAATAAAAAAATAATAAAAAAACGATTTTAGTCCAGCGGTTTTGTAAAAGCACAACAGAAAACTTGCAATGAGCCAAGACTAAACTCATATTCTCTTCAGCTTTGGATAAATATGCCCTTAGTGGTTCTCCTCTCTTAACTTCCAACTTACAGTCAAGCTGAAGCCACAAGACCATGACTGCCAATTCCAACATTTTCTCCATCCTGATTTCTCAGTCTTGGGACACTTTGTAATGGCTCTACACCTTCTCTTCTCAGAGGAGCTGTTTCTGTGTCTCAGTTCTTGTTTTCCACTGCCTGAGAGAGACTTCCTTTTGGTAGCTCTGCCAATGGAACACAAGTCCTCTAGAAATGCTCCTGCGTTTGAAATTTAAGGCATTCACAGAAGAAGCCACTGCACCCTAGTGGCCACAAGTAAAATTCGCAGTGCCCAATTCGTGCCATCTGTCAATCAGATAAGGATTGAGGTAAGGAAATTCTTCACATAATGTACATAAAATGTAAAGTATAGACATAGTGTATATAAGGCTTAAGATGGAAATCAGAGAAGTCTTCTCTTGCTTATACTTTTAATTATTTCACTGTTCTTTGAATACATTTTAAAGCTTAACTGCAACCAGAAGTTATAAAGGAGGTGAATCCAAGCCAAAAGTTTAACGGGTTTTGTTTCTCATTAAAATACACAAGAACCTCAGCAGATAAAATCTTAGAGGAACTATAACTCCGGTGGAAAAAAGTGGGTGGGATCATTGAGAGATGCACATGTCTAGACCTCCTTGAAGCAATGGGTAGAGAATTGGAAGCATACGTTAAGAAATCCATTTATGAACTTTATTTTATTTTACTCCTGGCTACAAGAATTGAGACCAAGTGTGACCAAAATTCAGGATTCAAAACTTGATAGATCTTAGGAAGAGAGAAGAGTATGATAAATGGGGGAAAAAACTCTTTATTCTGTCTCTTTCTCTATTTCAGAGACCTAAAAGTCAGTGTGTGTGTGTGTGTGTGTGTGTGTGTGTGTTTGTGTGTGTTTGGGGGTGGGGAAAAATTACTGTCCAAGCAAATTATAAGTATTTTACACAATGTAAGCAATATACAGCCAAAGTAAGTCTTCCCTCCTTATTTACCCCTCAGTACCACAGATTTTACTTACAGAGGCTGCTATTCCTGTCAGACACCCAACCCAGGAACACACAAAGATGCACATGAATTATTTTCAGACAAACATATCCATTCCATTCCCGGCTTTCCTTTCTCACCATGCGAAGTGGTCATATATTATCCTATTGTATGGCTGTACTGTATTATATGAGAGCAGTTTTATATTTCTGTAATTTTGCGTTAATTATAATGTTTTGCTACTACCAGAGACTATGCTGAAATGAATATCCTCGTACAAAAAAATGCTTGCCAACATAAACGAGTATGCATATCAATAAAAATTACTGAAAGTATAGAGACTGACAGAGATTCATGCATTTGTTCATTTGTCGAATATTGGCAAAATGTCTCCAAACAAGCAGTAGCATTTACGTATTTTCAATATAACATGTCTTCTTCTCCACCCCCTTGTCCATACATTATATTATCAAACTTCCTCATTTTCTTCAATTTAGTTGGAATAAATACTAATTCAAAATATCATTTTTTTTTTACATTTCTCTGTATTACTGAAACTGGGATTTAAAAAATAATTTTAAATCTTATTTCCTTGTCTCTCTTTGGAACGTCTACTGAAAATTCTGGTGAAGTGTCAGTTTGGGAGGCAAAATAACAGAATCAAACTCCATCCTGTGGTTTATTGTCTGTTTGATTATGAACATGTGGCTTAGTGACTCTCTGTGATATTTTCACATTGAGAATAAGAGAGAGAGTCATAAAAAAGTGCATACTTTGGAGAATTTCTGTGGGAATCAGAATCAGTTTTTTTTTTTTTTTTTTTTTTTTTGGAGAGGTTTTTTGCTATAGGATGAGTTTTAAGTCGCGTGCGCTCATGGGAGTCCAGACAGACAGAGAGAGACATAGAGACAGAAAGCGAGAAATCACACCGGGCGCTTGTGTATGTGTGCCCCCAGGGGGGAGTGGCCACGCCACAATCCCTTCTCCTCCATTCTCCTCTCGGGATCTTGGGCACATACTCAGCACGCACACGCCTGGCCTTCGGCATGAGTTTAAGCCACAGATGTACAAGGGTCCAGGACTATGAACCGTGGTCGTGCGCTTGCCAGACTACATGGGGCAATCCCTTCTCCTCCATTCTCCTCTTGTTCAGCGACATAGCCATTACCGTGGTCGACTAATGGGGGTTCATGCTGGTCCCTCGATGAAATTTTCTTTAGGAGAGTTAAACTTCCTTTCAGTTTACAAAAGCTCTTCATATAGGGACCAGCATTTAGTGTAATGGCAATGTCGCTGGACTCCACGTAGTCGACCGTGGTTCAAGTCCTGGACCCGGCGGCTTAAACTCACACCGGGCACGTGTGCGTGCGTGCCCAGGATCCCGAGAGGAGAATGGAGGAGAAGGGATTGAGGCGTGGCCATCCCCCCTGGGGGGTAAGTTCTCCCTTTCTATCTCTCTGTTTCTCTCTGTCTTTCTGGCAAGTGCACGCACCCTATAGCGAAAACCTCTCCAAAAAAAAAAAAAAGTTCTTCATATATTAAAGTCATATTTTATGTGACTTCAGAGTTTCAATCTTTTTTTTTTTTTAAGTTTTGCTATAGGGTGTATGTGCTGTGCACTCACTGGAGAGAGACCAGAAAAAAGAGAGAGAGAGAGAAATCACCCCTCGGGGGCATGTCACACTGCAATCACTGCTCCATTCTCCTGTCAGGGTTCTGGGCACACACACGCCCAGCTGATGCTCAAGCCATCGGGTCTGGGACTTGAACCTCATAGTTGGCTATGTGGCACCCAGCTGCCTTGATCTCCACCTCATGTGCTGGGCCAGATTTCCAACTTTTTAATTTTATTTTGCCACTTGATTTTTGGCTTTTTATGAGTACTTTTGCCATATAGACATGTTTGCATTCATATATTCCTACTTATTGCTTATTCAAACACATTCACCTTTACTATATTTTCTGAATACTTATTGCTTATTCAAACACATTCACCTTTACTATATTTTCTGAAGTCTGAGCCTTGCTTAGAAGGTCTGACCTTCTGAGGACATTTTTTAAAATTCTGAAAATTTTAATAATTTAAATCTACCATTTGGAACTATATGGATCTAAGGAGTAAGGTAAATGGTTAATTTTTTTTAAGTGGCTAGACACTTTGCCCAACAATATCTGCTGAATTATTTTCGCCCTGATTAGCAATACCGTAGTAGTTTGGCAATGAAACATGTAATATTTTATTTATTTATTTATTTATTTATTTATTTATTTATTTTATTTCTAATTCTCTCTCCTCTCTTCCTCTCTCTCAATCTCTCTAAGTTACATTTTTGCTGCTATAAACTATTTCTAGTTATCCCAACTTTAAATTATTGTATGTGCGATAGTGTGTCTCCATCCCACTGCCATTATTCTTCATTTTCAAAATTGTTTCTGATCATCTGCATATTTAGTTTCCATTTGAAGTTTAGAATCTACATGTCTACTTCCAAATAGAGACATAGAAATTTCAAAGTAATCATACTTCAGATGGTGCCAATTACTATAAAAATCAGTTATTGAGTTAATAGAGTCATTACCTAATGAAAATTAATCTCAATAGTACTCTGACTTAAACTTTAAGCTGCTTGTCTAAAAATACTGAAATTAGCATCACTAGGCAAAACATATTGCCTAATTTGTTTGATTCTATGGGTTTTCTAATTGCACCTGTTTTTTAATCATTGAACATGTGCTTATCTTGTCGAATTAACCATTATTATATAAATTCTCTCTGGACTTGTACACTCTCTGTCCCCCTTAGCTGCGTTCCAGGAAACGAGCACCACCTGTCAAATGCATTGCTTCCCTGTAGCCATACCCCTTTTCCTGCTCAGCAACAAGAAAAATAAGCTTCACAGACCTGTACTAACAGTATAAATCCGTTGTTCTTTGACTTCTTCTTAAAGAATAAGATAATTTCTCAGTTATCTATTGAATACAAATCATTACACTGGTTTGTATATAGTTTATCGTCTGCTGACTTGATTTATTCTAGCCATGCTTAGCAAACTCTGACTCTTACAAATAATTTTTAAAAGACAATTTTTCTCTGTTTCTGAATGTGTGTACTGCAGAAAGAAGGTGGAAAAAATAAATGCAAGATTAGTACAGGGACTATCCTCAAGGTAGGAACTAAGAAAAACCAGGAGATGAACGTGTGATGGGTAACTGAGCCAAAGGAGATGACTCTCAGTTATTAGTTTTACACAAAATTCTGTTAATTTTGCAAAATATTTTTAATTTTTTAAATGTTTTTCCTATAGGGCATGTGAACTCACCAGAGAGAGACACAGAGAGTGAAAATGAGAAAGCACCCCAGAGGGGGAATGGCCATGATGAAATCCCTTCTCCTCTACTCTCCACTTGGGATTTTGGGCACGCGTTCACACAGACCCAATGTGATTTTCAAGCTGCCAGGTCTGAGACTTGAACAGCCATTGGTTCTGTGGGAGTTCAATGCCATAACCAGCACACCACATGCTGGGCTCTTATTTTTATATTTTTAAATAATTATGGATTTATGAAGTTTGGAGAAATGTACAGGGAGGTCCCATGTATGCTTCACCCAGCCTCTCCCAGTGATCATATTGTGCGTACTTACACGTAGTACCTAAGCCAGGAAAGGAACGTGGTGCCAGCCCTGGCACTTACTTCGGTTTCTGCAGTTTTACATGCACTTTTCTGTGTGTGTGAGGTTCTTTGCGACTTTATTATGTGTACATTCAGGTGACCACTGTCCCAATAAAGATTCACAGCTGTTCCAGACCCACGACTTTCCTCGTGGTACTCCTTTGTAGCCACACCTGTCTCCTCCCCTCAATCAAACTCCTTATTATCACTAATCTGCTCTTCATCCATATATTTTTGTTATTTCAGGAATGTTACATAAATTGAGGGCCAGCTGATGGTGTGGTGGTTAAGGCTGGAAACCACATGGCGGACTCCATGGTGGAGGTGCGTGTTCCTGCATTCCCAAAATTATGAGTGGAGAACGGAAGGTGCGCATGGATTATATATAAATACTATGCCATTTTATATTGGAGACTTGAGCAGCCACAGATTTTGGTATCTGCTGATTTACAAGACAGAGGTCATTAATATTCTTTTGGGGGCATTCCCCTTTCCATAGGGGAGGAATTAGAGCTAGATATATGTATCAATGGATGTCAGAACATGGCTTTAACATGCTAAAAGAAAAACAATAATACAACTGCACTATAGGGTTTTTAATATATGTAAAATAAAAATATGTGACAACAATAACACAAAGAATAGAAAAACAATCTTGTAAGTTTCCTGTACTATATTAAAGTGGTAAAATACGACTTAAGGCCAGACAGTGACAAGTTAAGCATGTATTCTGGGAGTCATTAGTTCTCAAACTTGTCTCACGACTCCTTTAGTCTTACAAAGAGATTCCAAGAAAACTCCAAAGAGGACTTATGTAGGGTGAAGGTAGAGATACATTCCATTAACCACAGAATAATGATATGTTCACATGTCATGGGTCTGCTGGAAAGCTTGCATATGTAATTGTGAGAATATTGAAGTGAAAAAGGAAAATAGTGGGCCAGCAGGCAGCATGGTGGTGAAGGTGCTCAATCGCTTATGGCCGACTTCTCAGTCAGAGTCCCAACCCCACAGCTTGAAAAACATGCTGGGGGCAGGGCGTGTGTCCAAAATTCCAAGAGGAGAATGGAGTAGAAGGAATTGTGGTGTGCCCATCCCCCTTGAGAGGCAATTTCTCACTTTCTCTTTCCCTCTGTCTGTTTCTCCAGCAAGCATATGCACCCTATGACAAAATTTGTGATAATCATTATTTCTCTTTTTGTTGGAGAGGTTTTTGCTATAGTGCACGTGCGCTCGCCAGACAGAGAGAGACAGAGAGATAGAAAGTGAGAAATCACCCCCCAGGGGGGATGGCCACGCCGCAATCCCTTCTCCTCCATTCTCTTCCCGGGATCTTGGGCACGCACGCACACGCGCCCGGTGTGAGTTTAAGCCACCGGGTCCGGGATGCGAACCGCGGTCGACTACGTGGGAGTCCAGTGACATAGCCATTACACTAACTGCTGGTCCCTGTAATAATCATTTTTTAAACAGGTGAAGAGTGCATGGCATCATTATAAAAATGGTTTTGGTATGTGAGTCTCCCTGAAAGGGTCTCCCTGGGTGTCCCTGGTACATACATGGAAAACTTGATCCTCTATGAGGGATACTGAGGCAACTTGGTTCTTGACATGCCATCTTTTTCCTGTTTGTCATGTCTTTAGTTAATTCAAGTAACTATTTATTAAAGAAGGTTTTAGGTGATTTATCTTATTAGGCAGGCTCTATTCACTTAGAAGGAATCCCAAGTACATTGTCATTTTATTAGCTATATCCTCATGCTGTGTATATCTAGATTCATTTATCTTACATATCTGCTACGCCGTAACCTCTGTCTTACATTTTCCCATTTCTTTCTTCCAGCTCCCTGCCCACGATAGCTACCGGTTTATTCTATATGTCTGAGTATTTGACCTTTTTAATAAAGCATGTCCCATGGAAGTGAGAGAATGCAATTCTTCATGTGTGTAGTTAATTTCACTTAGCATAATATTTTCCTAGTTTATCCATGGGAAAATCTTTCCATTTTATCCATGGAAAGATCTCCTTTTTTAAGGTCAAATATTTCCATTGTGTATGTAATTTTTTGTCCACTCATTTTTCTTTTTATTTAGATAAAGTTTTGCTATAGAGCGTATGTGTTTACTGGATAGACAGAGAGAGAGAGAGAGAGAGAGAGAGAGAGAGAGAGAGAGAGAGAGAGAGAAAGTGAAATATCACACCCCAAGGGGTATAGCCTCACTACAATCCCTTTCCCATTCTCCTTTCAGGATTTTGGGCACATACTCAGACGCGCCTGGCCGAAGTTTTAAATCATCATGGGAGTTTAAGTTCAACTACATGGGAGTCCAGTGACATAACCACGATGCCATCTTCTGGTCTCTGTCTAGTCATTTTCTGACAGACAGTGAGGGTGTTTTCACGTGTTGGCTCTTGTGAATGATGCTGCAATGACCAAGGGGACACAGATAGCTTTAGGAGGTGTGGATTTCACTTAATATGGGCATATTCCCAAAAGAACGATTACACAGTCATATAGTAATTCTATTTTTAATTCATTTAGGATCTCCATACATTTTTTTACTATACAGGCTGTTCCAATCTATGTTCCCAGAAAGGGGAACAAAAAGGCTCTCTTCTCCACAGCCTCACCATCATTTATTTGTTAACTCTTGATTTTTTTATAATAATCATCTTAATAGGTATAAGGTGATATCTCATAGTAGTTTTGATTTGCATTTTTCTAATGCTTAATGATAATGAGTTCTTTTTCATTTTTCATTGCCTGTTGCAAATTTATATGTCATTTTGGTGAAATGCCTGTTCAGGTCTTTTGCCTGTTTTTGAATTGGGTTGTGTGTTTTTCTATTATTGAGTTTTCTTAATTCTGTATAAATTTTAAATCTTAATTTGTTATCACATGTATGGTTTGTACATATCTTTCAGTTCATATGCTCTTATTTCATTTTAATTACTGTTTCTTTTGCTGTGCAGAAGCTTTTTAATTTGAATTAGTCCCATTTGTTTATTTGTGTTCTCAAGATCTGAACTTTTGATGTGATTTCTAGATAATCATTGTCAAAGTGAATGTGAAGAAGCTTTTGCTATGTGTTCATCTAGGAGATATATAGCTTCGGGTCTTAAATTTAAGTCTTTAAGGCACTGAGTTGATTGATTTCTGTGTGTGATGTAACATAAGGGTCCAATTTCACTCTTTTGCATATGGACATTCAGTTTCCCAGACCATTTATTGAAGAGACGATCATTTCCTTCATTGTGTCCTCTTCGAGCCATCGTTGAAAAGTAGCTGACTGTATGTGTTTGGATTTCTTTCTGAGCTCTCTAATCTGTTCTGTCAATTTTTATGCCAATATTATGTTGTTTTGGTTATGATACCTTTATAATTTTTGAAAAATTAGTTATTTATTTTTATTTGTAGCCATTATTATTTTTTAATTTGACTAGAGAGAGAAAGGGAAAATGAGAAAGCAAGCTGCCAGGCTCAGGACTTGAACCATAGTTAGCAATGTGGGAATCCAGCACCTCAATCACTACGCCATCGGCTGGTTCCTCTTTACGATACAATTTTTCATCAGAAACTCAATAAGCTGGGACAAATTTCTACCTTAAACATGTCTTTTTATGGGCCACCTCTAAATTAGAACCACATGTTTAAATGTTTAAAAAATGTTTTAAAATTGTTTTAAAAGAAACCATGATTATGCCACAAAAAGAGAGAAGTTATGGAGTGATAATTTTAGAAACATTCCAAATAGATTTCACTGTGTAAGAGGTTCTCAGTATGACTTTGGGAAGAAGCGTTATCAGGTATTTATTATACCTCATAAGAAATGATACTACTTTTCGGGACCAGCAGTTAGCATAATGGCTATGTCGATGGACTCCCACGTAGAAGACCATGGTTCGAGTGCCGGACCCAGCGGCTTAAACTCACGCCGGGTGCATGTGCATGCGTGCCCAAGATCCCAAGAGGAGAATGGAGGAGAAGGGACTGTGGTGTGGCCATCCCCCTGGGGGGTGATTTCTCGCTTTCTGTCTCACTGTCTCTCTCTGTCTTTCTGGCAAGTGCACGCGCCCTATAGCAAAAACCTCTCCAAAAAAAAAAAAAAAAAGAAAGAAAAAGAAAAAAAGAAATTATACTACTTTTCAAAAAAAATCACTTTCATTTTCATTTTATTACTGGTGAATTAAATCATTCTACATAATAATAGTTTATAAATGTAGGAATAATTCTGAAAATTTAACAACTCATCAGTGGAATTATTAATTTGGTCTGAAGATAATTAGATAACTTTCTCATTTCAATAAAATAAACAAAAGATTAATATACATTTTTGTGGCAAATTTTCTTTCTTTCTAGAGATAGGGCGCGTGCGCTTGCCAGACAGACAGAGAGAGACATAGAGACAGAAAGCGAGAAATCACCCCCCGGGGGGATGGTCACGCCGCAATCCCTTCTCCTCCATTCTCCTCTCCGGATCTTGGGCACGCACGCACACGCGCCTGGCGTGAGTTGTAAGCCACCGGGTCCGAGACGCGAACCGCGGTCGACTACGTGGGAGTCCAGCGACATAGCCATTACGCTAACTGCTGGTTCCCTGGCAAATTTTCTTTTTTAAGAGAGGCTTTTCTATAGTGCATGGGCACTTTCCAGACAGACAGAGAGAAATCACACCCCCCTCAGGGGGAATGGCCACACTGCAATCCCTTCTTTACGAGTTTCCTCTTCTGATTTTGGGCATGCACAAACATGCACACACATGCACCAGGTGTGAGTTTCAAGCTGTGGGGTCCAGGATTCAAACAGTGGTCAACTACATGGGAGTCCAGTGATGTAACCATTACACCATTTGCTTTCTTCATGAACTTTTTGTTTTGTATTTTCGTATGTGATATAAAAAATATGTGCTATATACTCTATCTCAATCTATTCTAAAGAATAAAGAATGCCTATGTTTCCAATACATGATATATCTGCACACCTATAAGAATTAAGCCAGTTCCCCGGCCAAACCCCCACCTGTGATGACACAACCCTGCTTCTTCCTGTCTGTAAGGGAGCCCCACCACCCCACACCAGGGGCACTGTCTCCTGTTGAGGTTTCTGTAGGGCTCCTGCAGGCACCCACATCTCTGTGTTCTCTCAGAGCACAGAAATACACTGCGGAGTCAGTGAGCTGTGAGGCCGAGATGGTGAGGCTGATGGAACGGGCTGATTTACGGAAGGTCAGAAAATACCGACCCTCTGATGAATTCTTCTCATTATAAGAGTCCTGACAAATAAGAGCAATCATTTCCCCAGTGGGCAGCTGTTTGTACCAGAATAATAAGTAGTATCACTGGTTTCATATCCACAGCCCAAGGTCACACTTCCCTTCTCCATCACTGAAGTTGCAGTCTGGGCTTGAGTTACCGTCTGGGCCATTCTGGAGCCTGCAGGAAAGAGAAAACAGACTTATCCCCACCTCCAGCCAAGGGGACATAAGGGATGATGTGACTTAGACTCAGCCACCTGCTTTCATTGCCCAGGTGACCTCCCCACCAGGACTCCTTAGACTACAGTGGTCTCCTCTCTGACAACTCTCAGAGCTGCCTGGAGCCTGAGTCTTGTGTTTGTGGTCACCCTTACCGAGACAGATGGAGGCCATGACTGTCCTCAGCAGGCTGGGGGTCAGCATGCTGGTAGCTCTTCCCCCGAGTGCCATGTCCTGTGTTCTAGCTCAAATCCGGATCGTAATTCTGCACGCTGTGTTCCAGAGCACTGCACAGTTGCTGGGCGTTGTGATGCTTCTGCCTCACACAGGAAGCACAGTGTGCAGATGCAGGACAGGGGTGCCTGTGTCATGTCACATGCTTCCTGTGTAACTGGAAACTGCTAGCCTGCCCTGAGCATCCATTTGTCTCATTATAACTTATTAGACTTGGGACCAGCAGTTGGCGTAATGGCTATGTTGCTGGACTCCCATGTAGAGAACCGCAGTTCAAGTCCTGGACCTGGTGGCTTAAACTCACGCTGAGTGTGTGTGCGTGCATGTCCGGGATCCCGAGAGAATGGAGGAGAAGGAATTGCAATGTGGCCATACCCCCGAACAGTAATTTCTCGCTTTCTATCTCTCTGTCTCTCTCTGTCTTTCTGGAGAGCACACGTACCCTATAGCAAAAAACCTCTCCAAAAAATAAAAATAAAAAATAACTTATTAGATTGGAAATGAACAGTGGTAAAATTGAATTGTTTCTTTTTGGTGTAGAACATGGCACTTTTATAGGATATACTTATTATAAACAGAAGGGAATACATGGGATAACATAGTTGTGCACCTTTTGGTCTTAAATATGACTCTTTTTTCCCAGACAGAATTAAAATGAAAAGTGATCAGAGGTTTTTGTTTTGTTTGTTTTTGTTTTTTGTTTTTTTGGAGAGGTTTTTGCTATAGGGCGCGTGCGCTCGCCAGACAGACAGAGAGAGACATAGAGACAGAAAGCGAGAAATCACCACCCAGAGGGGATGGTCACGCCTCAATCCCTTCTCCTCCATTCTCCTCTTGGGATCTTGGGCACGCACGCACATGCGCCCGGCGTGAGTTTTAAGCCACCAGGTCGGGACGCGAACCGTGGTCGACTACGTGGGAGTCCATCGACATAGCCATTACACTAACTGCTGGTTCCCAAAAGTGATCAGAGTTTTGACTGTCCAGTGGGAAGACAAAATATCTAGTCTCAGACTTTGTTCCTTGCAAGTCATTGAATCCAATAAATCTTACATGAGATATATTTTACTGTTAGTGACTTATTTCATATCCCACGCCTTGAGCTCCAATTTTGTGCCATGCCAAGTAACAAGGAAAGAATACACACAAGTATATGGTGCACAAACATTTTCTGTATGTGCGTGTATTTAAACAAAAATAAATTTACGAAATTCTAGTCAGTGTGCAAATACAGAAATTTCTGTTTTAACACAATGTTTGTGTTCCTGTAAAATCCTCTTGCCTTTTCAAACAAGAAACATTAATTATAAATTTTTTGAGAAAGATTTTTGCTATAGGGCATGTTCACTTGCCAGAAAGACAGAAAGGAAGGAATCACTCCATGGGGAGATGGCCACGCCTCAACCCCTTCTCTCCCATGCTCCTCTTGGGAGTTTGGATATACACACACATGCAACTGGTGTGAGTTTCAAGCCACTGGGTCTGGGACTAGAAACAGTCAGCCATATCGGAGTCACACATCTTAACCACCATGCAACCCTGTGGCTCCACAAATGATCTTTCATATAACAAAGTTAATGTTACTTCTCAGGAATGTATGCCATTTTAAACTTCTGAGCAGAAAACAGAATTATTATAAAAAACAGAACTTAGTGTCCTCCTTAAATTGTCCTTCCCCCATTTCCACTCTGAAGAATAATACAAGAACTCTACGATTTCTTGGGTCTGGGGTTTCAGAGCTGGAAGTACTTTGAGAAAGCCTCCAGTCTCTAACACTGAAGACAGAAAATAACCCCCCTTTAAGGACTTCCCACGCCCAGGTCCCACCTGCCCGCTCTGGTTTGTGCTCAGCTCCCCCTGCAGTCCCTCTCACTGTGTCTCCCAGAGCGCAGTAGTACACAGCCGAGTCTGATGTTTGCACGGAGGGTTTCTGCAGGTGGAAGGAGCTGTTGTCCTTAACAAAATCAGCATGAAAATCTTGATTCTCTGTCCTCTGTTTTTCTGTTGAACTCTTCAGGAGTAGTTGAGGAGCTTTATTGAGATACTGGATATACCAGAAAAGGAAGGGAGTTCGAAAGCCACTAACCTGGTAAGTGCAATTCAGAATCAGCGGTGCTCCCTCAGAGAGAGTAATCGGACCTTCTGTCTGGGTCACTGAGTCTCCATTGCTCCTCCCTAAACAAGATAAAGAATTCACGTTGCTATATTGGAAATTCTTAGCAGGTGAGTTTCAGTTGAGCAAGAGGCTAGATTTTAACACAATAATAGGAAAATAAAATGGCATAAATGTTTGGGAAAAATATTACTCACTGAATATTAAGACAATCATAAGAATTAAGCAGGTGACAGAAAGCATGTTAGAAGAACTGATCCTTGCTCCCTGCAGTACACCAGATCTGGTAAGTCTAGTCTACTGTGGAATCTTAGAGAAACTCCTCGCTCATAAAATAAGAGCCCCTTTTTACCCAAAGGTCTGTTTTGCTTCTGCAAAGAAAATATGCTTGTCAATCACCACCTCTATGCAAATACGAACCACATCTGAAAGAGACATTGCCTCCTGGTGGTTTCCCTGGAAATTGCACCACGACCCTGTCTGATCCAATAAAACTTTAAATTGGAGGGGAAGGTATTTGATTGATTGAAGATATTTTGTAGTTTTATCAACTGTAGTAGGGAGAAATGTTCACCTGTTGATATATCCACTTTGTAAGTCAAATAGTAATGTGATTGAATGTATAAAATAAAATTAAAAAAATAAGTAAGTAAGAAGATTGAGTAGGGCTCTCAGAAGAATACATTCATTGTATGGTCTCACAGTATGATGGAGGCACTATTCAATTAATATCTTCATGGAGCACAGCTATAGTTTTCTGAAAACACTAGGGTTAGGATTACTGTAGACAATAATTCCACAACTTGTTTGAAGTTTATGTACTTCAGGCATGATAGAGAGCAGAGGCACATGCACGTGGCAGGTGGCGGAGAGGGAGAGAGAAAGCACCCCACACACACAACTGAAGCATCTAGGTGTGTGGATCCGTGTAGCAGAGAAGGATTTGGAGAGGAAGAGAGCACACGTGCACCTGAGAAAACATACGCCAGAGAACTCGAGGGCTTACTTTCAACCATTGACTGATTTCTGCACATGTGAGAGGGAACTCACAGAGGAAAGGAAAACAATAGACCAAGTAATTTTTAGGTTTAGTTGTAAACCCACAGACACAAGGGAGAAAAATCAAAGAAAATTACTCCACGAGTCTCCTAGTCAAGTTTCTGAAAACCAGTAGTAATGCAAGCACCTTAAAAGCAACCAGGGAGGGGAACCAGCAGACGCTGTATGGTTATGTCACTGTACTCCCACATAGTCAGCCATGGTTTGAGTCCCAGCCCCGGAAGCTTAAAACTCACATTGGGTGCATGTACATGGATGCCCAAAATCCCAAGAGGAGAATGGAACAAAAGGGATCGAGCATGGCCATGCCCTGGGGAATGATTTCTTGCTTTTTATTTCTCTCTGTCTCTCTCTGTCTATCTGGCAAATGTATGCACCCAATAGCAAAATTCTCTGAAATAAATAAACAAATTTTATTTATAAACAAATTTTATTTATAAAATAAATTTATTCAAAAACAAATTTATTTTATAAATAAAATTTGTTTATAAATAAAATTTGTTTATAAATAAACAAATTTTCCCAAATTTTCCCTTCACTCTGTGAAGGGAAGCAGAATGAAGAAGGACAGACACATCATATACAGAAGATCACAGTGAAGCATGACTTTTGCTCACAATCAATGTATGTCAGGATGTGACTTTAAAGTGCTAGAAGAAAAAAGTAATGTAAAACAGCTGAAGCATATAAATGAGTGGATGAAACCCGTACAACTGCACTGTGAGGCTTTTAATATATGTAAAGTAAAAATATTTCACAGCAGTAACACAAAGAATAAAGAAAGAATGTTGTGTTTTCTGTACTGTATGAAAAAGATAAAATGCTATTTAAAGTCAGACAGTGACAAGGTAAACATGTATTCAGGAGCTGTCAGTTCTCAAACTCACCTCATGACTTCTTTGGTCTTATCAAGAGATTCCAAGCAGACCCCAGAGAGGATTTATTTATGTGAGACGGAGCTAGAGATACATTCCATAACTATTAGAATAATGATATGCTCACATGTCATGAAGCTTCTGGAAAACTTGCATATGTAGTGAAAAAGGCAAATAGTGGGCCTGCAGGTGGCATGGCAGTTAAGGTGCTGGATCTCGCCTGACAGACCTCATTGGAGTCCCAACTCGGCAGCTTGGGACTGCTGGGTTGGGAGTCACCCCTCTGTCCAAAATGCCAAGAGGAGAATAGAGAAGGAAAGGTGGTGTGCCTGGGGAGTGATTTCTCACTCTCCCTCTCTCTCTGTCTCTGTCTCTCTAGCAAGCACATGGACCCTGCAGCAAATTCATGATTAGAAAGGCAAATAGTGGATGGCATCATTATGAAAGTGGTCTGGTATGCCAGGCTCCCTGAAAGGTTCTCCCTGGGAGTCCCTGGACTGTACATGGAAAGCCATGAGCCTTTGTGATGGGTACTGAGGTAACCTGGTTCTTGAAATGCCGTCTTTTCACTGTTTGTCATATCATTATTTTAATTCAAGTAACTATTTTAAGAAGGTTTTAGTTGCTTAATGTTATTAGCCAGGCTCTTTTCATTCCAGAGACATTTATCTGATATTTACCTAATTCCTATTTATGCATTTTATTAGGTATTTCTGAAATCTTAGTTAAAAGTACTGTTTGCTTAGTGTTTGTTGGCTGTTTCTTTACTTTAATTGTGTAATTTTTGTGCTAATGAAACAAGACCAGAAGAAAAAAAATTTTAATGAACTGTTTATTTGGGACCAGCATATGGTGTAATGATTACATTGCTGGTCTCCCACAGGGTCAATCGTGGTCCCAGTCCCAGACCCCACACTGAGCGTGTGTGCACGCAGGTCCAAATCCCAAGAGGAGAATGGAGAAGGACTGCGGCATGACCAACCCCCGAGGAGTGATTTCTCACTTTCTGTCTCTGTCTGACTCTGTCTCTCCAGCGAGTACATGAGCTCTATAGCAAAAATTTTTAAGAAGAAAAATTTAAAGAACTATTTCTTTCATTATATTTAATATTATTATTCTTTTAAATTTGCTATCAGGTACAAGTGCTCACTTGAGAGAAGAAGAGGGAAAATGAGAAAGCAAGCCACCAGGTCCAGGACTCAAACCTCAGCTGGATCTGTGGGAGTCAGTGCCTTAACTATCATTCTATCCACTGGCCTCAACCAACCAAAAATTTTAAAGAGCCATCTTCATAGCTCATCTTTGCTCTAGGATTTGTTTTAATTTTTACAAGGGCTAACTGTATTAAAGTAACAAGTCAAAGCATTATTCTCTGTTTATACAAACCACTGGGACTTTGTTCCTGCAGACAGCTGCCGTATTTTCACATAGGTTCCCAGGGGCGGGGCGGCCAACATAATAACAATGACCATGAGTAAAATCAGGTGAACACAGAATAATCTTAAGCCAATTATAAATATTTACCCCAAATAGACTTTGCTACCCAGTACAACTAATGTAGACTGCTTAACATTTACTAAAATCACAGTCTTGAGCAGAATCACCAGGCTGCGGGAACCAGCAGTTAGTGTAATGGCTATGTCGCTGGACTCCCATGTAGTCGACCGCGGTTTGCGTCCCGGACCCGGTGGCTTAAAACTCACGCCGGGCGCATGTGCGTGCGTGCCCAAGATCCCGAGAGGAGAATGGAGGAGAAGGGATTGCGGCTTGACCATCCCCCCGGGGGGTGATTTCTCGCTTTCTGTCTCTATGTCTCTCTCTGTCTGTCTGGCGAGCACACGCGCCCTATAGTGAAAACCTCTCCAAAAAAAAAAAAAAAAAAAAAATGAAAAAAGAATCACCAGGCTGGCAACACTCTCTGCAGATCACCTGGCTTAGACTAGTGAGCATGCTCAGGAGGGCTTAAACGCAAGCATTCATTCCAGAAACTCACAAAGTTACATGCAATGTGTCAAACTCTGCAGAAGAGCACATCCATGGAACAAGACATGGAACAGATTCTAACCCACATTGGTTCTAGTCAAGTGAGGAGTGAATAAGAAAAACAAATCCTGCTCCCTACCAAGATTCCCACTAAGCCAGGTTCAAGAATGTGGAATGAGGGATTAGGCTGGAAAGAGCTGATTTATCTTTAATCAAATAAACCATTTGAATATGTTATTTTCAATATTTAGATCTATTTTTTATTTGATTACCCTCTCCCTTTTTTAATTATGGTAGCTAGATGTACACCCTCCTCTGCTCAGGAATAGGAGGTAAGAATGGTAAGAATGTCAGGGTAGGAGGCAGCACTTGTCTTCAGATTTGGGTGCCTGCTGCTTTCTCCGTTCTCTGCTCTCTGCACCTTAGTGCTCTGACTAGCTTCCACCCAGATTTAGTATCGTGTAACTTTGGGAATAAAGAAAATGAAGCTTGCAGAGTAGTTAAGAAGGATGTTGCCCCTCTTATATGTGTGTGCATATATATACATATATATATATATATATATATATATATATATATATATACACAAAATATAGAGTAGAGCAAAAATTGAAGATGCACATAATGTGGTATTCCTTGTTGAAGGCAATGACTATGGTAATAGCCTTGATTTGATGATCACACACTGCATCCATGCTTTGAAAACTCATATTGTAACTCATAAAGAGGTACAACTACATGTAAATGAGAAATTATAAAAAATGTGTAAAAAGAAAATGAAGTTTCATGTTAATATATTTTAAAGTTTATTAAACTGTGTTTCAAAACAATAAAGTTCTCCATTTTGCTTACAAGTCCAATTATTTGAGGAGTGAGTTCTGGAATTTGGTCAATTTGAACCTTCTTAATTGTAACTAAATTATAGTTCTTGAAGCCCACTTCCCATACCTCTGCAGGCTCCTTCCTTCTTTTTTCAATCTAGAGCCCATGATATGGAGAAAAAATAAGGATGCCCCTCCCTTAAAGGGGTGCTTCCTCTCCTCATCCCTATACTCCCAAACTAAATATTTTGAGAGATAGTAAAGTGTTTCCTTGGACAATTCATATTTTTAAAGAGTTTTTTGCTATTGGGTGTATGCACTCTGCCAGAAAGACAGAGAGAGACAGAAAGACATAAAGTGAGAAATTACCCCCCCCCCCAACTCCCCAGTGGATGGCCATGCCACAATCCCTTCTTCTCCTTTCTCCTCTCAGGATCTTGGGTACACATGCACATATGACCGGCATTAGTTTAAGCCACTGGATCTGGGACTTGAACCAAGATTGACTACATGGGAGTCTAGCAACATAGCCATTACACCACCTGCTGGTCCCAATTTTGCTACCGAAGTCTCACAGAGCAGAGGCAGCACACCTTTGTCACTCCTTGAGCTGGGTGGCGACAATGTAGAAATAAAATAACCAACTACACAGAGACCTCTGTGTGCCTTGTCCAGAGCTTTGAGAGATTCGGGAGTGCCAGCAGATTTCCAGAAACATATAATCATTTGGAGGTGATAAGATATGTATTATTATCAAGGTATTCGGCATAGAAAGCTTGGATGAGAAGAGTGAGCTCCACTCTTGACAGAGTACACTGGTTCAAGTCACTTCACCTCTCTGAACCTCAGTTTTCTTATCTATAAAAGGAGATTAATTCTCTGAACTTTGGCTCATGATATTGTGAGAAGCACATGAGCCACTGTTTATGAAAGCATTTTGTAAAACTAGGTGGTACAATTGAGATGGTTTTTAAATAACTGGATGAAGTACCAAAGTCAATAATTAAGTGACAAGGCTTTCCACAAGAAGGAGATATCTCTGTGGCTGCAGTGGCCAGGCTATCCTTCATGGTCGAGTCTCCAAGGTTGGGAGAGGGAATGATGGCAAGCACTCAGACAGGAGTGGTGATGCAGGCAGAGCTCTTTACGGAGGACGGTGACTGCCCACCTCACTGTTGAGTTAGACTTAGTCTGGTGAAGCAGAAAAGTCATGACAGAATTGTAGACAACATGGAGAGAAAAGGCAAGACTTTAACCTTATTCCTACAGGTAAAGGATGGTCACTGAAGGTTGTTAACAAGGGGATCAATATGGTCGATGCTGCATTTTAAAAGGGTAACTCGTTAATGGGATGTGAGGTAGATTATGGGGAGGAGATTCTGGAGGGAGGAAGGTCATTTAAAAGGCAGCTACAGAAAAACAGGTATGAGATGCTGAGGACCTGAATTTGGGGTAGTAATTAGCAAGTTAAAGGGGAAGTTCAAGTCCAGCTAGTAACCTATTGGGTTCTTGGTATTGGTAGCAGAGCATCTTTGTAAACATATATTAAAAAGACCCAAGTGTTTGATTGAGCAAACATTTACTGAGCATGTGTTAAATGAGGACTAGTGTGAACATCAGAGGGCTATGAATATGGATTGAAAAGAAACTATGTTCTCAGAATTTAGTCAATGAGATAGATAAGGTATAATTTTTAAACTTTATTAAATATAATATACGTTCAGAGAAGTGCACAAAACTTAGGTGTAGAGCTTCGTAAATTTTCACAAAGTGAACTTACCTATGTAACTAGCACTCTGTTTCTGAGAAACAGACAATTACTGACATCCCGGAAACCTCCATTGTACTTTTTCCCAGTCATTGTCTCCCAATAAACATTAGCGTTACACCCACTCTTTTTATGTATAATTTCATAGGCTAGGTTTATCTGCTTTTGAATTTCTTTGTTTCCTGAAATCTTTCACTCATTAAGATTTGTGGGACTTGTTCTATGTTGAGCCTATGGCAAGTTTATTCATTCTCATTGTTCTGTAGTGTTTCAATATCATAATGTAATTATTCTTGAAACTGTTGATGGACATCTGGGGTGTTTTTCAGTTTCAGGTGTTACAATTACCAATATTTTTAAATTTTCAAACTTAACTCCATGAGGTAGGGTCTATTGTCACCATTTTACAGATGAAGAAACTGGCAGGTTAAAGAATATGTCACAAGTGTGAACCAGCAGTTAGCGTAATGGCTATGTCGCTGGACTCCCACGTATTCGACCGTGGTTCGCGTCCCAGACCCGGTGGCTTAAAACTCACGCCAGGCGCGTGTGCGTGCGTGCCCAAGATCCCAAGAGGAGAATGGAGGAGAAGGGATTGCGGCGTGACCATCCCCCCTGGGGGGTGATTTCTCTCTTTCTGTCTCTATGTTTCTCTCTGTCTGTCTGACGAGCGCACGTGCCCTATAGCAAAAACCTCTCAAAAAAAAAAAAAAAAAAAAAAAAGAATATGTCACAAGTCATGCTTCAATGGAGACGACACAATTTGAACCTAGGCGATTTCTTTTACTTGTTTATTTTCATTTTGAAATTTATTTTGTACATTCAATCCCTGTACATCACCACAGCTTGCAAAATGAATTTACCCAACATGAACACTCCCCTCACCAGTTTGGTCAAAGATATCATATACATTATCATCAGAAGACAATCGTTCATTTCTGTGTCCCTCAAATGACATGTATCTCTATTTTTCTCCTTGATTCCCATCCTCTCACTCTCCCCCATCTTCCACCCTCTTCCCACACTGTCCCCAGTGTCTGTAACCACTTTCCATGCTTCTATACCCTCTCATCTTTAAGTTTCCTCCACAGAGTGCAGACAGTGGTATATATTAAGTGGAGTCATACAATGCCTCTCCTTCATAGCCTGGCTGGCTTCACTCAGTTGTAAATCTTTCATGTTCATCCACTTTCTATCTAATGCTAGGGTCTTGTTTTATTGGCTGAGTAATTGCCAATTTCTATTTTTACTTTCATTATGGATAATTTCAAATGTGTACAAAATTATATATTGTAGTATGGAATAATGAAGCTCTATGTTCCCATCACCTAGTTCATTAATTATTAATTCATGACCAATCTTGTTTCATTTATACCCCAACTAATTCCCCCCCCCATTATTTTTAATCTCGGATATTACATTATTTTGTCTTTGATTATTTTAGTACATATCTGTAAACTCTTACTTTTTAAACTGCAATGACAATGTCATTATTACACCTAAAAATCAATGATATTTACTTAATACAACTGGGAATTCAATATGTATTCAAATTTTCTGACTATTTTACAGTTTGCTTGACTCAGGGTCTGCAAAGGACCAACTATTGTCACTGGTTGGTATGTTTTTTAAGCCAGAGAGGTTTTTCGCTATAGGGCGCGTGCGCTCGCCAGACAGACAGAGAGAGACATAGAAACAGAAAGCGAGAAATCACCCCCCAGGGGGGATGGTCACGCCGCAATCCCTTCTCCTCCATTCTCCTCTCGGGATCTTGGGCACGCACGCACACGCGCCCGGTGTGAGTTGTAAGCCACCGGGTCCAAGAAGCGAACCGCGGTCGACTACGTGGGAGTCCAGTGACATAGCCATTACGCTAACTGCTGGTTCCCAGCCAGTTTTAACCTATATGTTCCAACACTCTATTTCATTCCTTGTACTTTGTAATTGAAAAATTAGATTGTGTGTCCTAAAGAGTTTTCTGTACTATGGATTTTGTTTATTGTATACCTGTGATAGGTTTAGTGTGTTTCTCTAACTTTTGTATTTACTGTAAGTTGATGGTTGTGTCTAGAAAGCATTATCTTTTTTAAATCAAGTAAGCAAGAAACAAAGATGTATTTTACTTATTTTAAAAGATCATTGGATTGAGCTACTATTTCAAACTTGGAAATCTTTATGTCTCTCTTTTAGGGAATCTGACAGAAAATGAAGATTATAGAATAGTGATGATGCAAGCCAATAAGTGTAACTTGGGGAGTTGGCATTGTTCTGTTTACACTTTAAGACATTTGACTGTGATGGGCAATTTTTCTCTTTTTCAAGGAAAAGGATACATTAGTCATTAAACCAGGAAGGAGAGTTTTTACAGGTATCATTTGAAGTGATAAAAAAACCCAAGAACCTGTATGGCACTATCTAGAGATGGGAATGAGGGCAAACACAGTAAATTATGTATGTGATTGATAGTTTACATGAGAGACCAGGGAAAAAGCCATTGTTGGATTTAGTAAAGCAGAGGAGGTTAAGGGATAAAGTTTATATCTTCATCGTATGCACTTAATTTGTACCTGATAACTACTTTCATTCTTAATGGTGGATTGGGAGCAAAGTATTATAGACCAGTAAGCGAGTGATTCAGAACCCTGGACAGCTCATTGAGGGCACTGTAGCTAGGTCAGCCATTGTTAATTTGTCTTATTTGAAAATTTTAAAAATAAGTTTTATATTTAAGGTACAAAACATGATATCATGGGATATATATACACATATATATATATATATATATACACACACACACACATATGTATATATGTATATGATTATATACATACAATATGTAACTACATATATAAATAAATTAATATATATGATTATTATAAATAGTAACGAAACTGAATCAAATTGACATACCCATCATCTCATATAGTTATCTTTTTGTTTGCTTTTATGGCAAGAGCAAATAGAATCTACTAATTTAGAAGAAATCCCAAATACATTGTAATTTTATTAGCTATAGCCTTTGCTCTGTATAGTTTATATTTAGATTTAAAAGCCTACATACCTGCTACATTGTAACCTCTACCTTACCTCTTCCCATTTCTCCATCCCACCCCCCGTCCATGATAACCACTGGCTTATTCTCTATCTCTGTAGATTTGACCCTTTTATTAAAAAAGATGTTATACATAAGTAAAAGAACTCTATTTTTCTTTATATATCTAGTTTATTTCCTTTGCATAATGTCCTCTAAGCTCATCTGTAGAAAGATTTCCTTTTTAAAGATCAAATACTATTGTGCGTGTATTACAAACTTTTTTATTCCACTCCATTTTTGACAGACACTGAGGCTGTTTTCACATTTTGTTTATTGTGAAAAATGCTGCAATGACAATGATAGTGCAAATATCTTTAAGAGGTACTGATTTAATTTCATTTGAACATATGCCAAAAGAAGGATTACATGGTCACTTGGTAGTTCCATTTTTTATTTATTTAGGAATCACCTCCTTTTTTTTTTTTTTTTTTTCTATAATGACTGTAACATTCTATAATCCCAGCAAGGGAAGAAGAGTTCTCCTTTTTCTACAGCCTCACCAACACTTGTTAACTCCTGACTTCTTAATGATAGTAATCTTAACAGATATACGGTAATATCTCATAGTGATTTTGATTTACGTTTTTCTAATGTTTAATGATATCAAGTACTTTCTTATATACCTGTTGGTTATATGTATGCCTTCTTTGGCAAAATATCTATTCAGGTCCTTTTTCCATTTTTAAATTGAATTTTTTTTCTACTAGAGTTGTATTAATTCTTTATAAATGTTAAGTATTAACTGTTGCCATATATATGGCTTGCAGGTATTTCCCAGTACATGTACTGCTGCTTCATTTTAATGCTTGTTTCCTTTGCTGTGCAGATGCTTTTTAGTTTGAAGTAATCCCATCTGTTTATTTTTGCTTTTGCAGTCTGAGCTTTTGATGTGATTTCTAGAAAATCATTGCCAAAGTGAATGTGAAGGAGCTGTTTCCCCATGTGCTCATTTAGGAGTCCTAGAATTTAACTCTTAAACTCAGGTCCTTTATTTCTTTCTAGTTGATTTTTGTGCATAGTTTAAGATAAGGATCCGTCTCACTCTTTGGCATGTGGGCATTCGATCTTCTCAGCACCGTTTATTATCTCACCCACTGTGTCTTCTTCGTGCTGTTGATGAAAACTAGTTGACGATTGTGTTTAGGTTGATTTCTGGGCTCTCTATTCCGTTCCACCAGTCTACATGTCTTTTCTATGCCAGTATAATACTGTATTGATTACTATAATTTACAATATAATTTTAAGAGGTTTTTGCTATACGGCACATGCACTCACCAGAGAGAGAGGCAGAGATAGAAATGGCAAGGGGGAAGGTGAGAAATCACCCCTCAAGGGAGGTGGTCACTCCGCAATTCCTTCTCCTCCATCCTTCTCCTGGCATCTCGGGTACGCACACACAAACTCCCAGCGTGATTCTCAAGATACCAGATCTGGGACTCAAACCATGGACAGGTATGTGGGAGCTCAACCACGTAACCTCTACGTCATCTCCTGGCCCTTAAAATTTTAAATCAGACACTAAATTGTTTGGGACAAGTTTCTGCCTTAAACTTCACCCTTTATAGGCAGACTCTAAATGAGGGCCACGTGTTTACATATTTCTTAAAAAAATCATAATTATTCCAGAAACAGAGAAGAACCATAGAGCAATAATTTGAGAAACATTACAAATATATTCCAGAGTATAAGACGGTGTTAGTATGATTATGGGAGAATCCTAATTCATTATACTTCATTTAGTAATGATACTACTTGTCAGGAAAAAATCAATGAAAGTCATTTTATTACAAGTAAATTAAAGAATTTAATATAATAATGAGTTTATAAATGTATAAATAATTATGGAAATTTGCTATCTCATCAGTGGAATTATTTATTTGATCTAAACATAATCAGGTAAATTTCCCATTCGAGATTAATGTTTTTTTTTTTCTGTTGCACTTTTATGTAAGACCGAGATGAGATAATTTTGTGTGATAACCCAGTAATCAAGGAGTGTGATTGCTGGGCAGTCACACAAGATTATTTTATTTGTATCTGACACAAGATTAGTACATTTTTTGTTGTTGCAATTTCTGTTTTACATTCTTATATCTGATCTAAAACATGTGCAAAGTATTCTATCTCATTCTAATCTAAGGAAGAGAAGCACGCATATACTTCCAATAAAAAATAAATCTAGACAGCTATATGAATTAAGCCGCAGTTCCCTGCCAAACTGTCACCTGTGCTGACACAGCCCTGCTTCTTCCCATCTGTGAGGGAGCCCCTCCCCTAGGGGCACTGTCTCCTGTTGAGGTTTCTGTAGGGCTCCTTCAGGCACCCACCTCACTGTGTTCTCTCAGAGCACAGAAATACACTGCGGAGTCAGTGAGCTGTGAGGCCGAGATGGTGAGGCTGATGGAACGGGCTGATTTACGAAAGTTCAGAAAATACCGACCCTCTGATGAATTCTTCTCATTATAAGAGTCCTGACGAATAAGAGCAATCATTTCCCCAGTGGGCAGCTGTTTGTACCAGAATAAAGAATAAGTAGTATCACTGGTTTCATATCCACAGCCCAAGGTCACACTTCCCTTCTCCATCACTGAAGTTGCAGTCTGGGCTTGAGTTACCGTCTGGGCCATGCTGGAGCCTGCAGGAAAGAGAAAACAGACTTATCCCCACCTCCAGCCAAGGGGACATAAGGGATGATGTGGCTTAGACTCAGCCACCTGCTTTCATTGCCCAGGTGACCTCCCCACCAGGACTCCTTAGACTACAGTGGTCTCCTCTCTGACAACTCTCAGAGCTGCCTGGAGCCTGAGTCTTGTGTTTGTGGTCACCCTTACCGAGACAGATGGAGGCCATGACTGTCCTCAGCAGGCTGGGGGTCAGCATGCTGGTAGCTCTTCCCCCGAGTGCCATGTCCTGTGTTCTAGCTCAAATCTGGATCGTAATTCTGCACGCTGTGTTCCAGAGCACTGCACAGTTGCTGGGCGTTGTGATGCTTCTGCCTCACACAGGAAGCACAGTGTGCAGATGTAGGACAGGGGTGCCTGTGTCGCGTCACATACTTCCTGTGTAAATGGAAAATATGATGCCGCCCTGAACATCTATTTTGTCTCTTTATAACTTATTGGACTGGAAATAAACAGAACTAAACCTAAATCATTTGTTTAATTGTTTTTGATGGAGAATGTGGGACTTAAATAGAATGCAATCATTTTGAAACTATAGGGAATCCATGGGATAATATAGACATGCACCTTTTGATCTTACATACACATCGTTTTGTTTCCCGACAGAGTCAAGGTAAAAAGGAATCACAGAGTTTTGACCATGTAAGTAGGAAGGCAAAACTTTTAGTCTCAGTTTTTGTGGATCATGGAATCCATGATTAACAAGAGAAGTTACATTTGAAATATTGATTGTTCATGAATAATTTCACATCCCATGCCTTGAGTCACAAAATCTATCAAGTGTGTGTGCCATGCCAAGTAACAATAAGAAAAAAACATATGCAAGCATATAGGCATGCACATCCTGTGTGTTGTGTGTGTTTGTGTGTCTATATGCATGTAAACAAAAATAAATTTTCAAAATTCTACTCAGTGTCCAAATGCAGGAATCTGTTATAACTCAATACAAGCATTCTTGTAAAATCCTACTGCATTTTCAAACCACATACATTAATTAGAGTGAATAGTGGAATGAATAAAAATCTCTAAACATTTACAACTCAGTAACCAGAGAATTATCAAAAACAATAGAAATCCTATTTAAAATATGTGCAGAGTTCAATCTTCATTAGCACTTATCCTCACATCACAGTCAATAAACTTTACACAGCCTTAAATAGTGAACTGGTGTTTTACTCTCTAGATATAGATCCATGGGGTCATGCATTTCCAAGATAAGGTTCATAAAAGTTTTAAATGCATTGTTCTTTATAAATCATTACTTCTAGCAATAGAAATGAGAATAGCCACACACACTCCTCAAGGAGTGTGATTGCTGGCCATATGGTAAGAGCATATCGGTGTTTGTAAGACGTTGCTAAATCACCTCTCCCAGTGGCTATACCATTTTGCATTCCAACCCACAATGAATGAGTGTGCCGGCTGCTTCCCATCCTCACTAGCATTGGTGATGCCAGGGTTCTGGATCTGAGGAATTCTAACAGGCCTGCAGTGGTAGCTGGTGTCTCAATTGTTTTAACTTTCACTTATCTGATGACATATGATTTGACTTTGACATAGTCAAACCTAAGGTCATCTAAATTTTCTCCTACATTATCTTCTAGGATTTTCATAGCTTTGTATTATCTTCTAGGATTTTTATTGTATTTTGTATTTGTATTTTACATTTAGGTCTCCCATCCATTTTGAGTTAATTCATATAAAGGATATAAGACTAGCATCTGCATTCTTTTCATTTTGTTTTGTTTTTGCATGGGGCTGCCCATTTGCTCCAGCATCATCTGCTGAAAAGACTACCTTTTCTTTATTGCATGGATTTGTTTCTTATTCAAAAATTAGTTTGTTATATTTGTGTGGAACTATTTCTGCACTCTCTATGCTGTTCATTGGTCTATTTATTTGTCCTTTCATCAGTGCCACATTTTCTTTCCTTTTTTAATGTATTTTTAAAAGAATTATGTTATTTAACTTTATTTCTTTGTTTTAATTTGACCAGAGAGGGGAGAGAGAGAGAGAGAGAGAGAGAGAGAGAGAGAGGAGAGAGAACGCGAGCAAATCACTAGATCTGGGACTTGAATCCCACTTGGCATGTGGGAGTCCAGCGCCCTTAACCACCATGCCACCTGCTGGCCCATGCCACATGTTCTTAATTGTTAGGTTCACAGTAAGTTTTAAGGTTGAGCAGCGTCAGCCCTCATTTTGTTCTTCTCCCTCAAATTATTGTAGCTCTACTGGTTTGTTTTTTCCTTTCCATATAAACATTAGAATCAGTTCATTGATAATCCGCAAATAACTTTCAGGGATTTGGGGTTGGAATTGCATTGACGTAGAGAAATCTCTCCTCAGGATGCTCTCCTCACGGGACTTGCAGGCCAGCACCATTTCTAGCAACACAGGGAAGGGAAGGAAAGTCCAGGGAGGAATGAGGACACTGTCACTGGAGAGGGGGTTTCTACCGTGAAAACCAGCAAACATCTAATCCTGGCCAACGTCACACATTATTCTATTCATTATTTTACCTCAAAATTATTACTAGAAAATTTAAAAGTATTTTTTTTTCATAAAAAGTTATAAAGTAGAGCAACTGATCTTTCATATAACACAGTTAATGTCACTTGTCAGGAAAGTATGCCATTTTAGGCATCAGGGCTGAAAACAGTCATTCTGAAAAACAGACTTTAGATTCCTCTTTCAACTGTCCTTCCCCCATTTCCACTCTGAAGAGTAATCCAAGAACTCCACACTTTCTTAGCTCTGTGGCTTCAGAGCTGGAAGTACTTCAAGGAAGCTTCTAGTATGTAACAGTGGGGACAGAAAATAATGCCCTCCCAGGGCTGCCTCCCCAGGCCCCACCTGCCCGCTCTGGTTTGTGCTCAGCTCCCCCTGCAGTCCCTCCCACTGTGTCTCTCAGAGCGCAGTAGTACACAGCCGAGTCTGACGTTCGCACGGAGGGTTTCTGCAGGTGGAAGGAGCTGTCGCTCTTTATATGGTTGGCCTGAAAACCTCTGCTGTCCAGCCCCTGATTTTCTGATGAGCTTTTCAGGAGGAGCTCAGGTTCTTTGTTTGGGTACTGAACATACCAGAAAAGGAAAGCTGAATAGGCACTCTGGTAAGTACAGTTCAGGACCAGTGCTGCCTCCTCGGGGAGGGTAACTATGCCTTCCGTCTGGGTCACAGAGTCTCCATTTGTCCCTCCTAAGGAAAAAGAAGAAGAAAAGCATTATATTGCAATGGAAGAGGATAGTCCGCAGTTTAAATAGGGTTAAAACATTCTAAAACTAAGGAATAGAGTATCTTAGATACTGTGAATAAAAGTTACTCACTGAATAGCAACAAGATCACAAGTCCTGACCAGCAAGCCGACAGCACAGCTGCTCCAGACACAGCGGCAGGTTTTGTGTGGGAACACATCTGAGCTGTGTGGATAGCCCGTCTTCTTGTCCCTTGGTCTCCAGTTAAATCTAAAAAATTCTTGCTCATGTGTTAACCGAAACAAAGTACCCTACAAAATCATGCCACGGGTTATGAAAAAGAGAAAGGAAGATGAATTTGTGTCAATCACCCACTTCAAGGGAGCAGCACCTTCTCAGGGGTTCCCCTCTGTCCCTGCAGCCTGCCCTGCACCTCTGACAGTGGCAGTTACCCTTAGGTTGTATACACAGAAGGGAAATGCGTGTCAGAGGGGAGGGGTGAGCTCCAGGAAGACAGCACCGACTGCTCTCTGCAGATCTCACAGTGGTGCCTGGGGCAGACAGAGAGGAGATCCTCAGTTACTCTCTCTTTTTGAAAAAAAAGAAAAGTTTATTTATTTTATTCATGATAAAGAGCACGTGCACATGCACAGGAGAAAGAAAGGGAGAGAAACCCCTTGGCAGGATCTCACCGCGCCTTTCCCTAGCCCTGCAGCTCCTGGGGATCTTGGACACATGCCTGGTAGTGTGACTTCAAGCTGATCTGAGGATCCAAACTGTAGTCGGCCACGTGGCTCCCAGCACTGCAATTCAGCAGGCTGAAGACTGTACCACCGGGTCGGGCCCTCTGTCACCTTTTTAAGAAGCAGGACAACCTGGCTCCCTTAGGTCTCCCCAGTCTCAGAATGTAATGTCCATTCACACCCTGTATTGGCAGTTTGCAGTATCTTGGGGTATATTGAGGGCACAAAAATCATGGTCTGAGATCTCTTGGCACTTTTCCCCCTTCTTCTGGGATGTGGCCCTCCACTTCCTGGAGAACTCCTCTTCATTCTTTAAGAGCCTTGTACGTGCCACTTCCTTGTGAAAGCACTCGCCCATCCCTTGAGGCAGGCAGCGTCCACCACACTGTGTTCATATCTGCCACCGTCCTTACCACGTTAGAATTACCTGTGCCCGGTATCTCAGGCTACACTTGGTGCTCCAGAGATTAGGAACTTAATCTAAGCATCAGTGGCCCATTTCTTAAAATATCTAAGTCCTTAGCTCATAGGAGATACTTTTTAAAAATCTAAAGATGGAGTGAATAACTAAATGAATGGGCACATTCTGCAGGTGAAATTACCTTTCAGTGAACCACAGTCTGTGTGAGAGGGTGTGTCTTGGGTCGCTGGTGTGACCAGTTTCTCCCAGGGGCAGCTCCAGGACCTGGATACCAGGATATACAGTGTTTCTCGAAAGTGAGTTAGCACGCCGGGTGCGTGTGCGTGCGTGCCCAAGATCCCGAGAGGAGAATGGAGGAAAAGGGATTGCGGCGTGGCCATCCCCCCTGGGGGGTGATTTCTCGCTTTCTGTCTCTATGTCTCTCTCTGTCTGTCTGGTGAGCGCATGCGCCCTAGAGCAAAAATCTCTCCAAAAAAAAAAAAAATGTGAGTTAGGTATAGATCTCATAAGGGACTGCACTGATATTCTTTTTAAAAATATTATGACTTTATATAAACAATAATAAAATAAGTAATCTTTTTAAGCTTACAGATTTGACATAATTACCAAATCAGACAAAAATGCAAACAAAATACAAAATCAATAAAATTCAAATAAAAACTGAGAGATGATCTTTCACTGAAATTGAAGAGTTGGTGTGGGCTTGGGGCCAGCAGGTGGTGTGATGTTTTATGGCATTGGACATCCACAAGACTGACCATGGTTCAAGTCCTGGACCTGGCAACTTGCTTTCTCTGTTTCCCCCTCTCTCTCTTTCTCTCTCTCTCTCTTCCCTCACTCCCTCTCTGTTCCTCCCTGGTCAAATTTAAATAAATAAATAAAGTTAAATGAAATAATTCTTTAAAAAATGTTTCCAAAAAAAAAAATAAAGAGTTAATGTGGACTTCTTAAAAGAATATTATGGGGCCAGCCCATGGCATGGTGGTTAAGGTGGCTGGATCCCACATGACCAACTGCGTGGTTCAAGCTCAGGACTCGGGAACTTGGGAAACATACCAGGCACACGTGTGCATTTCCAAAATCCTGAAATATGGAAACAAAGGGGAAGGGACTGTGGCATGACCATTCCCCATGGCGGGGTGAGAGGTCATGCTTCCTTATTTTCTCTCTCTTTCTCTCTAGGAAGCACACATGCTCTTTGGAAATTTTTTTTTAAATGAATAAATATAACATCCTGAATGTGGATAAAATAGACTTTATTAAAGTGATTTGTTGGCCAGCAGATGATGTGGTGGTTAAGGAGATAGATTTCCACATAGCTGACCACAGTTCGAGTCCTAGACCTGATGGCTTGAAAATCACACCGGGCTCCTGTGCATGCATGCCCAAAATCCCAAGAAAAGAATGGAGGATCATGGCATGGCCATCTTCCCTGGGAATAATTTCTTACTTTCCCTCCCTCTTGCAAGCACACTTGCCTTTTGACAAAAACCTACAGAAAAAAACATAAATAATAAAGTGATTTGGATGTTCAATGTACTATTTTCTGAGTCACTGTTATTAGTGATTACTGAATTTTTTAAAAGAGGTTTTTGCTATAGGGCACGTGTGCTTGCCAGAAAGACAGAGAGAGACAGAGAGATAGAAAGCGAGACGTCACCCCCCCAGGGGGGAAGGCCATGCCGCAATCCTTTCTCCTCCATTCTCCTCTCGGGATCTTGGGCATGCACACACACATGCCTGGCATGAGTTTAAGCTACTGGGTCCGGGACTCGAACCACGCTCAACTACATGGAAGTTCAGTAACATAGCCATTATGCTAACTGCTGGTCCCACTGAATTTTTTTTTTTTTTTTTACTTTTCCTATTCAAAAATATTTAAGGCGTCATTATATAATTCTGTATTTTAATAAAGAACCCACAAAGTCAGCACTGCAAAAATATGTATTATACATTTACTGTTTTTTTTTTTTTCTTTTTTTGGAGAGGTTTTTGCTATAGGGCGCGTGCGCTCGCCAGACAGACAGAGAGAGACAGAGAGATAGAAAGCAGGAAATCACCCCCCAGGGGGGATGGCCACGCCGCAATCCCTTCTCCATTCTCCTCTCGGGATCTTGGGCACGCACGCACACGCGCCCGGCGTGAGTTTAAGCCGCCGGGTCCGGGACTCGAACCGCGGTCGACTACGTGGGAGTCCAGCAACATAGCCATTACGCTAACTGCTGGTCCCTACATTTACTGTTTTTTATCGTCTACTGAATTGCATATTGACATAGGCAAATATGAATATGAGCAATGTATCTTTCAAAAAAAAAGATTGCAGTGATGATGCTAATACAGAGTCTTTAGCATTTGGCTTTCCTATAAAAGTATGTGCTAGCTCACAGCCAAAATTTTCTAAAAACTTTTCTCCTTTGGTTTTTGCCATAGGGTGAATGCACTTGCCAGAGAGAGACAGAAAGAAACAGAGAGGGAAAGTGAGAACTCACTAAAGTATGCCCATCAGTACAAATGCTCTACTTCTCTCCACAAACACATTTTCAGATGTATTAAAGCTGCACCAAGAAAACTATAGTCAACATTTATTAATCTAAAGAGGAAGAACAAATGGGTGGAAAACTGTTACATATTTAATAATAGGAGTACCTGCTTTCAAAACATAGCATCCCATGATCTCGTAATGGAGAATGGAGAATATACATTTATCCCTTGGGTGGGGAAAAATTATGACTTTCTTATGAGTTCCTGCTTTACTAATGGAGAAATCGAGGCTTTGAAATCACATAATTAGTAAACAGCAGTCATGTTCAGATCTTTGTCTTTATTACTCCAAAGATTCAGATCTTTGTCTCTCTCATAATGTAGTGATTCCGTTCCTCAGCTGTAAAGTGAAGAGTTTGGTTAAATGAGTTCCAATATTCCTTGAATGCTAATTCCTGATAAATCTGCTATTTCCCATGCAGGAACTGGAAGAATGTTAGAATCATCTCAGAAACCTCGAAGACCTACCTAGGCCTTGAAAGCAGGGCTGCCCGTGGGAGAGCTGAAACCCCCTACCACGGAGCAGTCCTTCCTCATCTCCCGCACGTACCCAGACATTACTCTTGTCCCTGATAAATTAGAGCTCGAAGGTCCATTTGGGCTCATTGATCCAAATCCTTGACTTCAACTGAGGAAATCCTGCCACAATGACACCGAGCCAGGAAGGGCAAGATCAAAATTTTGAAAGGACTCCATCTGTAGACTCTCCTTTGTGGGACAACATAACCCCACCCGCTATTAGGCCTCTAAGCAGCAGCTCTGGCAGGGTTTGTACCGGGCGGCAGGTGCCTGGTGAACGCTGTGCGTCCGCAGCGCAGAGGGAAGCAGCAGCGTCTGAACCTCGGGCGGCCGTGATGCACAAGGAGCTGCTCTCAACGGCGGTGTCGAGGGTGGCTTTCGGCCTTCCACTGTGTTTCTCTTTCATTTGAACGTATTAGAATTAGAGCAAGGCCTCTACCCGAATCCTGTTTATACACCGGCTTTATAACTGCAGTTCATAGCAACATTTTCGCCCTCCCGGATGCTCAGGCCCTGAGGATTCTCTTCTCCTTGGCCACTCACGCCTAGGCAGACACAGGCCAAAAAAAGAGTCAGTCATTTCATTTCCAAATTAACAAGACTTTATCCCTCCCTTACGTGGGCTCTGAACTTTGGTCTCTGGTTCCCATTACCCTGAGCCCCAACTCATTGGCCAGCAGAAGACATAAAATCACAAAAGACCCTCCCAGGAGTAATTCCATTCTTTTTGCTTATTGGGATCACAGACGCTCAGCTCTGGGGTCTGCACTAGAGTCAGGTTCCTCAATCAGAAAAGGTAGCTCTCTTCACTGCCTGTGTACCCAGAGTCTGAGGTTTCTCACCTTGCCAGTCAGAGGCAAGCTCAGACCTTGGCTTAGCTTTGCACAGCGCATGCTCATTTCAAACCAAGGGAGTCGACGAAGAGAGAGACACTGCCCTCTGGTGGCGGCAGCAGCATCCTGTCCACAAACTGCTCGAGTGGTGGAGCTAATTCCGGAGAAATTACAAAGCTATTCCATTCTCCACCTTTACTGAACTCTACAAGCTTAGACCAAAAACAGACACAGTTGGTTTCCGGTAAGAACTCCATGAAGAAAGAACGTTGGAACCCAGTGTTTTCAGAATACTTCGGCAAAATACCGCTAGTTTTGTACAGTTATTGCAAGCTCTTACATTGTAATGAAGAGTTTTCTGGTTTTTGTTTTGTTTTAATTTGCTTAATTTGGAATGAGATTATAAACAAATCAGGATCCTTCTTGATGAGCAACAGAAATAACTAAATTAAGTAAAACAAGCTGACTGGGAAATAATATTTAGTTTGCCTTGGAATCTCCAAAAGGGTCAGAAAATTGGACTCAAATAATACAGACGATGGAGTCAGGAGCAATGCAGAAAATCACTCTGCACAGCCA